>CM060942.1:611715885-613002968 GCA_030765085.1 Allium cepa | reverse complement strand
GACTCCCTATTAATTATCGAAAAGATAAATAATGACTAAAAAAGTGATGAGTGTGGATATTAGTCATATATTATGACTTGAGACGGTATATTTAGTAAATTTCTTTAAAATTTTAACAAAATTTGTAATAACTTTGGTTGGTAAAAATTCCATGACCATCTCTATTTCTATCATATTTTTAACGACCATCACTCATTAAAATCCAATATAGTATGTCAAAATGTGGTATTTTAAATGGGAAATTATTCATTTTTTTTACAGTTAATTAGCAATAAAATTATCCAAAGTATTCACTCTCATTTAAAAGTCCTCGCGGTTACGCATAGGTGAATTACTTGGAATATTTGATTATGTGCTTTCATGCTGATTTAAAAGTCCTCATAGTTATGCATGTATGGAACACATATCAAAATTGATAATTAAAAGGACAAGTTGATTCTAATCCCATTTAAAAGTCATCACGGTTATACGTGGTTAGAAGATGCTTGAAATTCATTTTGCTATAAAATTTAAAGAATACTACTAATCTCACTTAAAAGTCCTAACGGTTATGCACGGTTAGTAAGTATTTAACAGTTTTCGGTCATAAATATGCCACAATTAGACGAAACTATATGGTCTTTCTATATTGACATCATTTCTATCACTCTAAAGTGGAATATGCACCCAACCGAGTATTTATGTATTTTGTTTGATTTTTTATTGGAATTTAATATTTATACTCGATTAGGCATTAATGTTGTATTAATGTCTACCACTTTGTTTATATTTTTCTAACATTATTACTCTTTTGTTGATAACAAAAGGGGGAGAGAAAAGTTATGATTTTGGCAAATAAAGTTCAAATATTTTATTTTTTTATTTGCATATCCCTATCTAGGTTCATTTGCATGTTTTTATTTATTTTCATGCATATATGAAGGGGGCGCTTTGTTGTAGAGGGAGCAATGTTGTAGGCGAGGGGGGCATTCAAGTAGGGGAGCTAATGAAATTCATCAAAATCAAATACATCTAATAGAGTCAAAATCTTAGTATATGTTTGTTATCATCAAAAGGAGGCGATTGTAGAATATGCTACAAAATGATTTTTGTTTGATGATAATAAACATATATATTCATTTAAATGTATTTATTATTATACTATTTTATTTTTCACATAATTAAATAAATATTGGTTAAACAAAATAAATAACATAGAATTCATATCCAAACAAATATTTATTACAATTTTAAATAGTACAAATTTGAGCTATCACTACATATATACATTTTCAATTACAATACAATATTAATTACAACACAAAGTTCAATTTACATATCACTCCTCGCTACATATTCACTCAACACTCGTATTTTTATCTTTAACTCTATTTCAGTTTGTATCCAGCATTTGAGCTATCTGCAAAATAAACACCGACGCAGTAAAATTGAAAAAGAAATATTTTTGCAGTGTACAATAAAATGTGTGTTTTGAAAAAATTATCTGCCTCGATTATTTGGGTTTTTCATCATTATTTATTTTTAATCTATCATATACGAACAACTTGTGACATGCACAGTGTATCACCGTACGTGCCACAAGGCCGTGCATACCGATATACACTTGCATGTTAGAATGGCAGGGACAGGTTAGCATAAGGTCAAACCCGAGCCAAGGCTGGATTCAACTCAAGTGAAACATGTGAAACCAGAAATATACAAACAACATACAACAAGCCTCGACCAAAAATTCAACACGTACACTTGAGACCAGAATCACTTCACATAAGACAAAAGCAACTCAACAAACTAGTGGAGCATGACTTCAAATGGAACCAGTCACAGTGGAGATTCATGAAGCCTCATCTAAATGGTCGAGTACAAGTTCAGTTCCAGTCAAATGCGAGTGTAACAAGACCATTCAAACTTGAGGGAAGAACAAGATCAACTTAAATGCAAATGATGCAACAAGCTCAATTTCAACATTACACACACGAAGACTCCAAAATGTGCAAAACAGCTAGAACAAGACTTAAATGGAGTATAACATGATCACATGAATACACACACTAGACAATACAAGTGTGAAGACATGAACCCATATATGCACAGTTAGAAGAAAACTGCATCTACCACCCAAACATACACATGAAGAACGGAACTTAAATGACCAGACCACATAACAATGAAGATTGCAAAAACCAGATCACACATGAATGCAAAGATTCAAATGCATGAACACATATATCAGTTAAGAGGCATGACAGAACTATGTTCACACATGTATAGACACAACATCCACTACAAAATAGTGAAAGGAATACAAGACACAATGCAACAAAGCAAAGCTTCAACACATACCAGGGTCCAAGTCCAGACCAAACCAGATATTCAGGCATGTGCACCAAAACAATGACAATGAACCAATGCATATGAATTAAATCAAGGTCGACAGAGCAATATATATATATATATATATGCAGCCTAGACCAATATGAACACAACAACCAATATGAACACAACAACAAGCTCATGTGAAACCAAGTGGATAGGCAGAATGTAACAACCCGCATATTTATCGATTTTATATTTAAATATTTTATTTAAATATTTTATCGTTAGTCGGATTTTAGTCCGAAAAGCTATTTTTTGCGTACGGTCGAATTAGGACTCGAGACCCCTCCCATTGAGTTCAAAATGTCGTTTGCGACCTTTTTGAGTATAAGCTTCGATATGTTTGGAGTAAGTCGAATTTTGACCTTTTTCACTTAGGGCTTTGTTTTGGACTGAACCCATTAGCCACTTACTAACTCAGTCCCAACCCCCCTTCTCTTCATAACTTCTCCTCTTTGCTTAAACACTCAAGCTTTAGCAACAATGGTGGAAGAGAATGGGAAATAGAAATTCCTAAGCCCTAGCTTGCTTTGCAAATCCAACTTCTAGCTCCAAATTCAAGAGAACCCATTGGTAAGCATCTCCTCCTTCTTCCCCAACTCATTCTCTCTTTGATTTCAGAAATTTCCTAAACCTAACTTAGGGAATGTTCTTCTTTTAAGCTTAGATTCAAGCTTCTAGTGTTGAGATTGAAGTGTGGTTGATCTTCCCTTGTCTTCAAGCTTCTCATTCATTGTTTTTGGGTTCAAAGGTGAGATTTTTAATCTCACATCTAAGTCTATGAATTATCTTCGATTGTTAGGTATGAATTCCTAACACTTATTCTTGTGCATTTGCTTTTGGTTTGGATTGATTTGGTGAATATTCCAATTTTTAGTGTTTTGAGTTCAATTCGTTAAAAATCCTAACTTTGATGTTTGAACATGTTTTTGGTGATGCATCGAGGAGCATATAGGGTCGGGTAGTCGATTGGCATAAACCCTTGGCGCCGTTGCTCGTGCGAATGCAATTTGATCGAGATTTTGCACCTCATTTGAAATTGGGCATGGGAGTGCCAGCAACAGGTTCGGCCGACCGAGCCCCTGGGCCGGCCGACCGACCTGTAGAACGGGCACTTCCTGCCTCTGTTTGGAAGTGCAGGCTACAGGGCTCGGTCGACCGAGCTCAGGGTCCGGTCGACCGACCTGCTACCCCGTGCACTTCTGTTTTTGGTTCGGTCAACCGACTCAGGGAGTCCGGTCGACCGACCTGCTGCTATTTGCCAACTATGCCTATTTTGCCTAGTTGCTTGGTTTATCCAAATTTAATCGATTCGTGTTATTTCCCTATTTGTTGTTATCATTTGTTATTGACTTTGATGACTTATTTTCTTCGGGAATTCTTGGAATATCCATTTCGATGGATTCGGTATCGATTTCTTTGGATTTTATTCACGTTTTCAAATGTGAATCTTATAGATTGATTGTTCCTACAATCTTCTTTGTTATTTGTCACTTTAAAAATATAAAAGGTTTTCTATACTAGTAGTAAATATCAAAACTCTTTCTTCAAATGATTTCAACACTATTTTATAACAAAGCTCATTTTCTCAAACCGATTTCCAATCTATTAGTATATACAAACATTTACCTCACTCGTATGAGAAATCTAATTAAACGACTTAGTAAAACAAGTGGTATGAAACGCTTGCGTTTACTTCGTCGGTTAATTCTTGGACTTGTTCGATTGAATCTCTTGTGACAATTTTTTAGTGGAGATCTACAATTTTTTCGTAAATATTTAAGTTAAGCTAGTGGTTATGGGACATGAAGCTATGCTCATATATTTACTAGCTTACTGTAATCGACACTTCTCTTTGATCATGACGATCATTTTATGGTTTAGACTAGCAATGTGCGATGTCTCTTTGTTTATGTGGAGGACTGTTCCTCATTTTATTGAGCTTCGTCTCATTTCTCACATGGGTCGTACCTTTTTAGGTGCGCCAATGTTTATTTATGCATGGGGTGTACCTTTCTAGGTGCATCGATGTTTATTTACTTCGTGGAGCAATCGGCTCAATAAGTCGGGACATGGGGCGTATCTTTCTAGGTGCGTCGATGTTCGTCTATGCATGGGGTGTGTCTTTCTAGGTGCGTCGATGTTCGACTTAGCATGGGGTGTATCTTTCTAGGTGCATCGATGTTAGACATTACATGGGGTGTATCTTTCTAGATGCATCGATGTTTATTTATGCATGGGATGTATCTTTCTAGGTGCATCGATGTTTATTTACTTCGTGGAGCAATCGGCTCAATAAGTCGGGGCATGGGGCGTATCTTTCTAGGTGCGTCGATGTTCGTCTATGCATGGGGCGTGTCTTTCTAGGTGCGTCGATGTTCGACTTAGCATGGGGTGTATCTTTCTAGGTGCATCGATGTTAGACATTACATGGGGTGTATCTTTCTAGATGCATCGATGTTTATTTATGCATTGGATGTATCTTTCTAGGTGCATCGATGTTTATTTACTTCGTGGAGCAATCGGCTCAATAAGTCGGGGCATGGGGCGTATCTTTCTAGGTGCGTCGATGTTCGTCTATGCATGAGGCGTGTCTTTCTAGGTGCGTCGATGTTCGACTTAGCATGGGGTGTATCTTTCTAGGTGCATCGGTGTTAGACATTACATGGGGTGTATCTTTCTAGGTGCATCGATGTTTATTTATGCATGGGATGTATCTTTCTAGGTGCATCGATGTTTATTTACTTCGTGGAGCAATCGGCTCAATAAGTCGGGGCATGGGGCGTATCTTTCTAGGTGCGTCGATGTTCGTCTATGCATGGAGCATGTCTTTCTAGGTGCGTCGATGTTCGACGTAGCATGGGGTGTATCTTTTTAGGTGCATCGGTGTTAGACATTACATGGGGTGTATCTTTCTAGGTGCATCGATGTTTATTTATGCATGGGATGTATCTTTCTAGGTGCGTCGATGTTTATTTATGCATGGGGCGTATCTTTCTAGGTGCGTCGATGCTAGAGCATGGGGCATATCTTTCTAGGTGTGTCGATGTTCGAATGTACATGGGGCGTGTCTTTCTAGGTGCGTCGATGTCCAGTTTGTGGGATTGGCCATCCTTTTTATTGTGATTTCTGGATTTCGTGTGTTGATTTCTGGAATTTATGTTTCACCAACTTTTACGATGGGCATTGATATATATGTCATTTATTGTGGCTTGGTGAATGAAATTAGGAGTATGACATTCCTTTTTATCTTGAGTAGATTATTGTGATATTGATTAATCTCTTGTTGATTTTCAATTACTTATTTATCACAGCTTGGCATTGTGATTATTATATGTTTATGTCATATCTCTTATTATATATCACTTCATCTGATATTTATAGCTAGACTGATCCGTTTATTATTTTCTTCTTAAATAATACTCGGGTCAGACTGAGATATTACAGGTGCTTCTGCTTGACTCCTTATCGGACTTTCATCTGATCTTTTGGCTAACTACTTAAGTTTAGTAGTTTTTGTTGTATACATTTGAGATATAGACTCTATGATGTATACTTATTCTTTTGTCTAGCACTTGTATCTATTCTTTTTGATGTTGTGGATCTTGTTTGACCACTACTCTGATGTACACTTTCATGTGTAATATTCATATCTATTTCCGCCTTTGTGATATGAATTATCTGTGACTGATTTATGTTATGTTTATTTCTGTATTTGTTTCTGAAGATATTATAGCCACTGTGTAGTAGCTTTGAGTTTGTGTCGGTATGTCGGATTTCCCTCTTGATAAAGAAATGCATGTTATACTATCTGACATATCGATGCTCGCGCAAAGCAATTACACGGATGGTCGCTCCTCAACAGCCTTATTCTCTGTGCTAGTCGACAGCATTCACCGTAATGTTCTTGGCTAGCGTGGGTATAGAGGTGGGGCGTCACAGCTTGGTATCAGAGCCAAACTTCGGAACAATATGGAATAATATAACAAGGATCATCATCCTAAGTCCATCTTAGGAGTCATGCTTTAGGATTTAATTCGAGTCTTCGTACCGATTCATCCTATTTTCTTTATGATTCCTTGTTTTATCTATCAAGATTTCTTGATATTTATTTTGAGAATAACTTTTCTCCTTCTTTCTTTTCTAAAGGAAGGGAAATGGTTAGTTCTAGCAGTCCTAGCGCTGGTCAATCCAGTAGACCTTCTCTGGATGGCGCATTCATGACTGCCCAACAACTTTTAGATCTTGTTAAGAACGCTCAAGCTGCCGGACCCAATCCTGAGCCTACTCATCCTAGATCCGGTTTTGCACGCTTGTGCAGAGACTACACCGATTTGGGTGGAAGGCCATTCAGGGGATCCGAGAGTGTTATTGAAATTCAAGCTTGGCAGAAATCATGCGATCGCATCTTTTCTCGCATGAACCTTATTGACCTTCACCGAGTCCAAGTGGCTTCTAGCATGCTCCAAGAAAGAGCATTAGGTTGGTAAAGGAAGTGTTTGTGATATTGGGACTTCCAAGAAGAGGCATATTAAGTTCAAGAGCCTTAATACCAATATGAGAGTGAAGCAAACTACTTTTGTAGCAAAGACTCCAATCCCTAATCGTGGAGGATGCTACAATTGTAATTCTAAGGAACACTATGTGAATATGGGTCCAAAACCCCATTCTTGTCGCTATTGCAAGAAACCGAGTCATCTTTTATCTGCATGTCCCAAACTTTTGAACAAGGACATGAGAAAGCTAAATATTGTGCAAACCCCTTGCAACGCTTCTCTTGGTCAAGGTATTTTTCACTCAATCCTTGATGGCATTGTTTTATTTCGTGATCTTCTTATTTGAGTTCTTTTTGATATGAGTTCCATCTCACTATTTTATATCAAAAGAACTTGTCGATTCTTTTTCTTTGAATATTTTGGGCTTGGTGACTTCTTTGAGAGTTGCGAATCCGGATGGTAGATCCGCAACACTCAATTTGCTTTCTATTGATGTCGAAACTATTTTATGTGGTTTTTCTTTCCGAGCCGATATTTTTACTTAGGCTTCGGAATTGATTTTTTTTTGAAAGGATCGGCTTAATCATTGTGAAGCCCATATCCTATTTTTCGAGTGGACTATTCATCTTCGACATTTTCTATCTGTTAAGCAGATTTCTATTTTTTTTTCTTGAGATTCCAATTTCAAATTTTTGAAGGCATCATTTTATTCTTTAAGCCCTCAAGATGAGAAAAGTGTTGTTTCTCTCATTCATGCAGTCTGAGAAATTTTCCGGTATTTTTGAGTTTGTCTTAGGATTATCACCTAAGAAATCTTTTGTGTGGTGTTAAGGTCTTTCTAGTTCGACCTTGCCACCGATTTTCATTTGGCTATGAGTTGCGGGAGTTCGCATTCCATTTACCGCATTCCGCACTCGTTACGATTCTTATGAATGACTTATTTTGTCATTCAGTTTGTCCAGCTTATTTCATCCATTTTATAAATCGAATATTCTATGAATATTTCGATGAGACCATTCTTGTATATATTGATTTTGGATGAAAATAGTAATTTAAAATTTTGAAAATCTTTTTCATAAGATTTATTTATAAGTAAAATTGGATTTTGTTCTTGAAACGAACGAATAATATTCTTAAAAGTTTTTAGGAAACATGTTTATTATCTAGAAGACGATTTTGTGATTGTATTGCCCATTTAGTGTTTTAAGAATTCTGGTCGATGCGCTTGATCAATGTTATCGGTAAGAATCTCCTAAACGCTTTGATGAGACAGTCAGACACGATATATTGACTTGTAAGAATGTAAATTTTTACATAATGATAAATGTAATTTTGAAAGTTTTAACTTTTCGGGAAAGAAGATTATTTAAAAGAAATTCTTTCTTTTCGATACTCTTGTTCTTGTGATTCCTGGAGGGGAACCAAGACTTTGCTATTTGTACCGATACTAGTCGCATTGGTTTGGATGTCGTTCTCTTGCAAAGGAGAACATGCTATCACTTGTGCTTCTAAACCATTAAAGCCGATCGAGACTAGGTATGCCACTCATGATCTAGTGCTCGCGGCTATTGTTTTTACTTTTGGAATTTGGCATCATCATATTTGGATGAGAAATTTATTCTCTACCTCGATCATAAATCTTTGGAATAATTATTTTCTCATATGGAACTCCATGTTGACTCGAGTTCCTGACATCTTATGATCTTGATATTCTTTTTATTCCTGGAAGGGAAATCATGTTGCCAATACGTTTTGTCGTAGGCAACAAGTGTTGATTCTTTGATGATGTCTGAATGGAATTATCTCTTTGTCAAGTTCATCGAATGTTTTGATGTACTTCGTTTTATTGAGTTTCATCTCATTTCTTTTTATGGACTCGCGTCTGATGTTCTTTTATGGTGTTCGGTTCATCGGATGTACTGTTATTATACTACATCGATGTTCCATCTTATCTAGATCAATGGATGTACCATTATTATACTACATCATTGTTCCGGTTTATCGGTTCATTGGGCGTACCGTTTTTGTACTACGCCGTTACACTGGCTCACTTTTCTGCTATTCTTGACGTTCCCCACGTCTTTTATCTACGGAAATGCCTTAGGGATTCCGATTTCCATTCTTGAGCCCGGTGTTATTGAAGAAATTGAAGTTTCACCAAGTTTGACTTATGAGCAACATTCCATTCGCATCATTGCTTCGGAGGTTGAGCGACTTCGAAATAAAGATGTTCTTCTTGTGAGAGTTCAATGGTTCTCAAATCCTAGGGATTACTCTTGGGAATCTAGAGAATTCATCGAGCGATCCCGTTCATGCTAACTCTTTCATGCTATTTATGGTGAACTTCTTATTTCAATTTTCTTTTGTGTTGATATGCTTCCATGGTTGTTACTTCTTATTTTCCTCTTAAGTATTGCGAGGACGCAATTTCTTTAAGGAGGGGAGTCTGTAACAACCCGCATATTTATCGATTTTATATTTAAATATTTTATTTAAATATTTTATCGTTAATCGGATTTTAGTCCGAAAATCTACTTTTTGCGTACGGTCGAATTAGGACTCGAGACCCCTCCCATTGAGTTCAAAATGTCGTTTGCGACCTTTTTGAGTATAAGCTTCGATATGTTTGGAGTAAGTCGAATTTTGACCTTTTTCACTTAGGGCTTTGGTTTGGACTGAACCCATTAGCCACTTACTAACTCAGTCCCAACCCCCCTTCTCTTCATAACTTCTCCTCTTTGCTTAAACACTCAAGCTTTAGCAACAATGGTGGAAGAGAATGGGAAATAGAAATTCCTAAGCCCTAGCTTGCTTTGCAAATCCAACTTCTAGCTCCAAATTCAAGAGAACCCATTGGTAAGCATCTCCTCCTTCTTCCCCAACTCATTCTCTCTTTGATTTCAGAAATTTCCTAAACCTAACTTAGGGAATGTTCTTCTTTTAAGCTTAGATTCAAGCTTCTAGTGTTGAGATTGAAGTGTGGTTGATCTTCCCTTGTCTTCAAGCTTCTCATTCATTGTTTTTGGGTTCAAAGGTGAGATTTTTAATCTCACATCTAAGTCTATGAATTATCTTCGATTGTTAGGTATGAATTCCTAACACTTATTCTTGTGCATTTGCTTTTGGTTTGGATTGATTTGGTGAATATTCTAATTTTTAGTGTTTTGAGATCAATTCGTTAAAAATCCTAACTTTGATGTTTGAACATGTTTTTGGTGATGCATCGAGGAGCATATAGGGCCGGGTAGTCGATTGGCATAAACCCTTAGCGCCGTTGCTCGTGCGAATGCAATTTGATCAAGATTTTGCACCTCATTTGAAATTGGGCATGGGAGTGCCAGCAACAGGTTCGGCCGACCGAGCCCCTGGGCCGGCCGACCGACCTGTAGAACGGGCACTTCCTGCCTCTGTTTGGAAGTGCAGGCTACAGGGCTCAGTCGACCGAGCTCAGGGTCCGGTCGACCGACCTGCTACCCCGTGCACTTCTATTTTTGGTTCGATCAACCGACTCAGGGAGTCCGGTCGACCGACCTGCTGCTATTTGCCAACTATGCCTATTTTTCCTAGTTGCTTGGTTTATCCAAATTTAATCGATTCGTGTTATTTCCCTATTTGTTGTTATCATTTGTTATTGACTTTGATGACTTATTTTCTTCGGGAATTCTTGGAATATCCATTTCGATGGATTCGGTATCGATTTCTTTGGATTTATTCACGTTTTCAAATGTGAATCTTAGAGATTGATTGTTCCTACAATCTTCTTTGTTATTTGTCACTTTAAAAATATAAAAGGTTTTCTATACTAGTAGTAAATATCAAAACTCTTTCTTCAAATGATTTCAACACTATTTTATAACAAAGTTCGTTTTCTCAAACCGATTTCCAATCTATTAGTATATACAAACATTTACCTCACTCGTATGAGAAATCTAATTAAACGACTTAGTAAAACAAGTGGTATGAAACGCTTGCGTTTACTTCGTCGGTTAATTCTTGGACTTGTTCGATTGAATCTCTTGTGACAATTTTCTAGTGGAGATCTACAATTTGTTCGTAAATATTTAAGTTAAGCTAGTGGTTATGGGACATGAAGCTAAGCTCATATATTTACTAGCTTACTGTAATCGACACTTCTCTTTGATCATGACGATCATTTTATGGTTTAGACTAGCAATGTGCGATGTCTCTTTGTTTATGTGGAGGACTGTTCCTCATTTTATTGAGCTTCGTCTCATTTCTCACATGGGTCGTACCTTTTTAGGTGCGCCAATGTTTATTTATGCATGGGGTGTACCTTTCTAGGTGCATCGATGTTTATTTACTTCGTGGAGCAATCGGCTCAATAAGTCGGGACATGGGGCGTATCTTTCTAGGTGCGTCGATGTTCGTCTATGCATGGGGCGTGTCTTTCTAGGTGCGTCGATGTTCGACTTAGCATGGGGTGTATCTTTCTAGGTGCATCGATGTTAGACATTACATGGGGTGTATCTTTCTAGATGCATCGATGTTTATTTATGCATGGGATGTATCTTTCTAGGTGCATCGATGTTTATTTACTTCGTGGAGCAATCGGCGCAATAAGTCGGGGCATGGGACGTATCTTTCTAGGTGCGTCGATGTTCGTCTATGCATGGGGCGTGTCTTTCTAGGTGCGTCGATGTTCGACTTAGCATGGGGTGTATCTTTCTAGGTGCATCGATGTTAGACATTACATGGGGTGTATCTTTCTAGATGCATCGATGTTTATTTATGCATGGGATGTATCTTTCTAGGTGCATCGATGTTTATTTACGTCGTGGAGCAATCGGCTCAATAAGTCGGGGCATGGGGCGTATCTTTCTAGGTGCGTCGATGTTCATCTATGCATGGGGCGTGTCTTTCTAGGTGCGTTAATGTTCGACTTATCATGGGATGTATCTTTCTAGGTGCATCGGTGTTAGACATTACATGGGGTGTATCTTTCTAGGTGCATCGATGTTTATTTATGCATGTGATGTATCTTTCTAGGTGCATCAATGTTTATTTACTTCGTGGAGCAATCGGCTCAATAAGTCAGGGCATGGGGCGTGTCTTTCTAGGTGCGTCGATGTTCGTCTATGCGTGGGGCGTGTCTTTCTAGGTGCGTCGATGTTCGACTTAGCATGGGGTGTATCTTTCTAGGTGCATCGATGTTAGACATTACATAGGGTGTATCTTTTTAGGTGCATCGATGTTTATTTATGCATGTGATGTATCTTTCTAGGTACATCGATGTTTATTTATGCATGAGGCGTATCTTTCTAGGTGCGTCGATGCTAGAGCATGGGGCATATCTTTCTAGGTGTGTCGATGTTCGACTGTACATGGGGCGTGTCTTTCTAGCTGCGTCGATGTCCAGTTTGTGGGATTGGCCATCCTTTTTATTGTGATTTCTGGATTTCGTGTGTTGATTTCTGGAATTTATGTTTCACCAATTTTTACGATGGGCATTGATATATATGTCATTTATTGTGGCTTGGTGAATGAAATTAGGAGTATGACATTCCTTTTTATCTTGAGTAGATTATTGTGATATTGATTAATCTCTTGTTGATTTTCAATTACTTATTTATCACAGCTTGGCATTATGATTATTATATGTTTATGTCATATCTCTTATTATATATCACTTCATCTGATATTTATAGCTAGACTGATCCGTTTATTATTTTCTTCTTAAATAATACTCGGGTCAGACTGAGATATTACAGGTGCTTCTGCTTGACTCCTTATCGGACTTTCATCTGATCTTTTGGCTAACTACTTAAGTTTAGTAGTTTTTGTTTTATACATTTGAGATACAGACTCTATGATGTATACTTATTCTTTTGTCTAGCACTTGTATCTATTCTTTTTGATATTGTGGATCTTGTTTGACCACTACTCTGATGTACACTTTCATGTGTAATATTCATATCTATTTCCGCCTTTGTGATATGAATTATCTGTGACTGATTTATGTTATGTTTATTTCTGTATTTGTTTCTGAAGATATTATAGCCACTGTGTAGTAGCTTTGAGTTTGTGTCGGTATGTCGGATTTCCCTCTTGATAAAGAAAGGCATGTTATACTATCTGACATATCGATGCTCGCGCAAAGAAATTACACGGATGGTCGCTCCTCAACAGCCTTATTCTCTGTGCTAGTCGACAGCATTCACCGTAATGTTCTTGGCTAGCGTGGGTATAGAGGTGGGGCGTCACACAGAACAATTATACACATACATACATGCATTTATGTATGTATATACAAGTTTATATGTGCAGAGTTATTAATAGTAGCAATGCGAACGAGAATTAGGGAGGAGAACGCAAAGAAAATCAAGTTGCAGTAGTAAAACAAACAAACTCGAATGTATTCAAACAAAGTAAAAGCCGATAACATGAATTGAATTAGTCGAAATTGCAGAAATTATCTCAAAAAATAAAACACCAAAGTCATACGAACTGATAAAAAGCAACTTCCATCACATGAACAAATCAAAGCAGAAAAGAACGTAAAGCAATTCAAATATATCGGAGATGGAACAAGTCAAAAATCATCACATCATTCAATCAAAAACCAATGGTCGAGCATAGCAACGTGAA
The DNA here is from genome assembly GCA_030765085.1 of Allium cepa. Classification (NCBI taxonomy): domain Eukaryota; kingdom Viridiplantae; phylum Streptophyta; class Magnoliopsida; order Asparagales; family Amaryllidaceae; genus Allium; species Allium cepa. The sequence continues at coordinate 612,989,493 of CM060942.1, read as the reverse complement.
AAATTCAAAAAGAAATGAATAAACGCAATTTTAGGGATTTTAACCCTATAAATTACCCCATATCTTCATTGGCATATGCATTGGAGTTCGAAAAAGAAAATCCAAAAATCATACTTTGATCAAAACCAATAACTCCAATCAAGTTTGAAAGTAAGTCGAGTTCAACCATATCAAACAGAGAAATCAAAGCAAATTTCACATACCAATTTCTATCCAGTTGAACTCGACAAAAATTGAAGCAACCGTAAGCAAATCAAAGCCAGGATCGATTAACAAAGCCGAGTTGAATTCATCACTCAATCGATCACAACATCAAGGCAGCGGCTCCAATTTCAAAAACCTAGTTTCAAAGAGGAACGAAGGAACAACTGAAGTTACTAAGGATAAAGGGAGACGTCACTTTCTTTCTCACAAATTATAGTTTTGAAGCGTGTCGGTTTCTTATTTTCTTTTGGGCCACAATTTTATTTAGGGTTTTGTTTTATTTTGTTTTGTTTATTTTATTAGTAATTTTCTTTTTAAATTCAAGTCAAACTCTCTAATCGTGTGACTAAGTTACGAACTACGGTGGTGTAGTTCGAGAATTCGCAACTCAGGGGCAGAGTTGTGGTAGTGTTTTGAGCGTAGAGTTAGGTTAGTCACTAGCGGGTGTCTCAAGTTTACGTGTGTAAGCATCCGACTACTTAATTTCTAGTAGAAACCATGGAGGTAGCACGTAAGTAGGTTATTGTCGAAGCTGGGTAAATCTGCATTGTTCTATTTCTGCTTTTATTATTCTGCTATTATTTATGCTACAATTATTATATATTTCCACATTAATTTTTATTATTATTAGTATCACGCTATTCACTCCCCTCTAGGGTGAAATCGATCCTACAAATATAACGCTTTATTATATACATATATTTGATATTGTTAGTTAGGTCATGATTTTGTATTCAAATGACATTATCACAAAATTATTTTGGTTGTATATGTGTATATATTTAAAAAAAGACTATTATGCTCATACCTATATTGTAATGACTCAAAAATAAATAAATAACATTATTTATTTATTTAATATATACACACACGCACGCATTATACATGCATATAAATAGTTAATAATATAATTATCCATCATACTTTATACAAACATGTCATATAAATTTTATATATAGCGTATAATGCATATATTATATTCGGCAATAGTAAAATAATTTTTTTATATTCATTATTATTAAATCATTTAAATGCATAAATTAAATATATTAATATATATATATATATTATACAAAAATTAAGTTTTACATTTAATAAAATTACATTAAGACAAAACAAATGATTAGAAAAAAAATTAAAAAAATTATTGTTTAAAAATATTTTAAATATAGGCCGAAAGTCAATAATTAATTATAAAATTATTTTTAAATCATAAAATTATGAAATAGATTTTCCAAATACAAAATATTATTTAGAAATTTATTGAAAAATTTAATTTCAAATTATATATCGAATTATTCTATATTATTTTTTTAAGTTAAAATCATATAAAATCGATTAAAATATTATTTAGGAAATTTTAAAAATTACTTCTAATTCATGCACAAGACTATGTATATGTATTTTATTAAAAATTTATGAGTATTAATTTATATTTTTAATATATCATATAAATTTATAAATAATTAATTAATTTAATATACATACATATATATATAATTTATTTTATTTACATATATTTACGTATTGTTCTATATTTTATAAAAATACTATTATTATTTATTTTATTTAATATATAATTCATTTAAATATATTCATATAATTATACATATAATGCTAATATTTCATGATAATATTTGTAAATATTTATATATATAATTTTATCTGCATTTATATTTTCTAAAAAAGTTTTAATCTAAGTTTATACATACATATATTATACTATTTTATTTATGTAAATAAAAGTGTGTGTGTGTGTCAATACATTTGGACAATATATTTGTATATTGGATGAGCTATCATGTCCATTGCTATGTAAATCCCAATATCTATACACGGGCATGTTAGGCATTGGATGGATTGATATGTTACACATGCATATACATATATATGTGTGTATATGGACACAAATATATATATATATATATATATATATTATAACATAAATTTTAATAATACTATATCACGTTATAAATTTAAATAAAATAAAAGATTTTATTTAATTAAAATTTAGAAATGTTCTAAATAAACTAGACTTCGTAAGCTCAGTAAAAATACAATGGAGTAATTTTTTTGAAATTCGTGCATAATTTCTACTATGGGCTGGCCCAGTTCCAACAATTTCGAATGAGATTTTATTGTATAGTTAATAACCTATAATAAATTACAGAATTGTACTTAGGGCGCACCCATAATTCTCTCACTATAAGCCATGTAACTTTTCAGCAAATCATGAGCCTATACAGCAGCAAAAGAAAGCAGTTTGTCCTTTCGAGGAAGACGATGACCTAAGCAATAACGTCCAAATTCCTTGTGGTAAGAGTGGTTGCAACCTGTGCAGTTAAAGCGCTTGGCAATTCTATAGCGGTGGAGGTGTAAAAAATTACAGCGAGGATATAGCGGAGGTGCAAAAAGCATCATTGTACATAAAATCAAATATTTAAAGTTAATTTATTCTCATTCCCACATCATTTGTGTAAGAAAAAAATATTGTTTATTCTTATATAGCAAAACAGAAGAATATATTGATTTATGCAGACTAGATTTGATGGCTGCAATAGATTTTTAACCTATATTAAGCACTTATGCCTTAAAATTAGTTCGTTACTCTAACTTTATTGATCTGTTGGAAAAGAAAATTAGTCAATTCAACCTTTGTATGTTAACGTTGCTGAAACGAGTACTTAAAAGCCTTGATTTTGTGTGTGCGACGGAAAATAGTAGGGCTTAAAGCGAACGTACTGTTTAATAGCACTAAATTGAAATGGCATAGTGATCGAAGGGTGCTATGCACTGTAGCAGAGATTTTGCAATGTTTGGCGAGACTTTAACAGCATAGGTTGCAACATTGGTCGACAAGAAGCTAAATTGCCCAATGCCCAACAACTAAAGAATGGGCAGAGCTAAATAAACGTGGCACGAAAGTAGCTTGTATAGAAGAAAATCAAAGAATCGTATAATTAGTATGTAACGACCCAGATTTTTCGACGTTTGATTTGGAATATTTAGATGGTTTTAAATATTGAATTCGAATTTATAGATTGATTTCGAATATAAAAATTTGGCTTTTATTTATAAATAAATTCAAAAATTAAATATGGTGATTTATTGGATAATTTAATTATTGAATTTGATAATTGAATATTGGTTAAATTACTGTATCTTGAGTTTTTAGCTCAATAAAAATAATTTAAAGGCTTTTAAAATTCATATTAATAATAAAGAGGATAATATAAGTTTTAAAGTTGCAGTGATTTGTTCAATTTTAAAAAAAAATCGTTTAAATTTACGTTTAAAAATAGCCATCCAAGACAAAGTCTCGAAATTCGACGAAATCAGTTCCATTGGATCCGTAGTAGTTTATTATTAATGAATTTCAAATTTTGTAATGTTTGGAGTTATCGTTTGGTCTTATGAGATATAAACGCGTCGAAAATTAATATTGAAATTCAATATAATAATTGGGTCCGAAAAACTATCTTCTCCATACGATCGAAATAGGGTTCGAAATCTTTTCCATTACGTTCGAAATAGGGGTATAATATTATAAACTTCTGGCGGCACGCCTCAATAAGGGTTATGGATTTCGAGTTACGTTATTTGGGATATTTTGAAAATCAAGTGATATTATATATAAATCAAATCAAGGTCCTTTAATCAGCCGACCTAACCATTCTTTTCCTATTGTAAATCGAGATTCTCGTTCGTTCTTTTCTTTCAGTTCAAATCAAAACATGTCCCTTCCCTCCCTTTCCTTTTAAATCATGCACTCTTCCTCCTCATTCTCAGATTGGAATTCACGAAGACGAGAAAAAGAAAAAAAATGGCCGATCGAAATCCTCTCAAAAAAATGGAATGGCGAAGTCGCGAGCTTTGAACGGCGGGGCATCACTGTGCTTGAGGAGGATTGGGTGAACCGATTCGCGTTGGTTTTGGGGAGGCAGCGACCGTTGGTTCAGATCGAAGACGCGGTGGAGGAGTGGGTGACGCGCACATGGATTTAGGAGCCGTGACGTTGAGGAGTGCAGCATGGAGGGTCTCGAGTGCCAGGCGTGGTGAGATGGAGATGATAGGGGGTTTCTCGGATTGGATGATGTTCGAGCACAGTGGAAAGTGTTCGCGATTTCGTGAACGTGGTCGATGTTAGTGAAGGGGTGGCCAGACTTTTTATGGTGAGAACAGTTAAAATTATTTGTATTTTGATAAGAAAAAATAATATATATATATATATATAAAATTAAGTTAATCTTCAATTAATTTATTTTCGAAGTTTATCAATTCATGTTATATTCATACGACGTCCAAGATTCGAAGAAGAAAAATCAGGAGCATGGGTTTTGGAATGACGTACAGTATGGAATTAAGATTGGGATGGATTGCAAACTAAAATCAAGGTGAGAATTTCTCACTCATTTTTTAGATTGCCACATTTAATTTAAATTTTTGGATTTAAATTATTGGATGCTTGATTGGATTGATAAGTTTCAATTATTGGTTGGATGACTATATAATATATATGGCATACATACATACTAGTATATTGGAGTGATTGATATTCCCGCATATATACAGCGGATGAGACCATATGCGTCTTGCATACTAGCGGGTGACCTTATATACCACGATATCCCGCCTCGAAGCGGGATTGGTATTTTTATGATTGAATTAACATGTGTAGTAATATATGATTTGTTAATTAGCTTATGATAGTTTGTGGCATGATTTGAAACTGGTTGGAAACTAGGGTTGTTTGGCGCACATTGGTATTTTAGAATACCAACAATACATGTTTTTAAATTGGAAAAATAAATTAAAGGAAATTTGAAAGTGAAATATTTATAGAGAATTTGGATTTAATTAAAGGAAAAGGATTTGGGAAAAATAAATAGTTTGGCCCTAAATTAATTTGGGAATTTATAAACAGAGATTTTAGAATGTTATATATATATACACACACTTTTAAAAATAAATTCCTAAATAGATACTCGTTTAAAATATAAAGGATTTTAAAATCAAGATTTTTAATAAATTTGGAAGAATAGTACTAGATTTGGAAAATAAGTATGGCAATGGTTATACTGAACCTGAAATAAGATTTTTCAATTTCGGAATGGGAGTTGGGTTTGAAATAGGGGCTGGGTTATTTAAGAAATTAATTCATAAATGGAAATTAATTTAGAAACCAATTTATAGATAGGATTTAAGAAAAGTGAAACAGTGTGAGCCAGAGATGAGACAACGAATTTATAAACAATGTTTATAGATAAAAGAGAAATAATTATCGAGTGATAAATGGGAGATATAAATTCACGGTGGGAATTTACAACGACATGGGTAAATTGGTTTAAAAATAAACAATAGAATTTTTATATAAAAAAAGGTGAAAAAGGATTTACAAAATTTGTTCATAAGTCAGATTGATGATAAATCAAGAGAGAGTAATAAATATTGGAATTGGAAGAGATATATTATCGGAAAGTTGAATTGTTGAAAAAAAGGATTTTTAACATTTGCTAGGTGATATATAAAGTGTTTAAAATATTTTAGAAAAGAAAAGTAATTATTAAATAGTTTGAAAGGTTGAAGTATATTTATTTTTTAATTAAGTTAATTAAAATGAGTGGTATTAAGTTAATTATTATTTTAAGAATGAACTAGTGTTATTACAAATTAAAGATGAATTATCGAATATTAGTACAGTTATATATTAACTTATGTTTTAAGGATTTGCCTAAGTTAAACTTGGGATAATTATTATAGAAACTTTATAAAAAACTATTTTTAGAAATTATTTTAAATAAAGTTTTTGAAAAGCAAATGGTATGCTTTTAAAGCGAAATCGGAGGCAGAGATTGTCTGCAGTTAAGACTTGGATTTCTCCGAGATAGAGACGTAACCATTGAACTATGAATCCATGGTTGATACCGAGTGGTACTTTTTCCGTATACACTTTAGAAGTTCAATTTTTTTTAAAGGAAATGGTTTGTAAATAGACTCATTTCGGCGAGGTAAATATATACTTTTGAATAAGGAAAGTTAATAAAGGAACCCGGAACTCGTAGAATTCGTTATAAACGAGTTAGGGAAATTATAATAAATTAGGAAGGGTTTTTGGAGAAGAGAAATAAGTGAAAAATCCCCTAAGTGTTGGGAATTAAAGAATTCAGAAAACTATTTTAAGTATTTTTTTCTAGGTGATTGAAGAAAGAGAAAGTTGGGAAAATATCATGTAGGATTGATAAATTGGAGTTACTTCCAGATAATTAGAATATTAAAGAAGATTTGGGATATATCTTACAAAGATATTTTAAAACAAATTTTGGAAATTTATAATAAGGCATGATGATTGCTTATGGATGTGTATTGATAGTTAAATAACCGACTGTCAATTTTGGCTAATTTCGTTAATCATTTCAAAGAGACCGGGATTAGATTTTATTATCCGAAAACCAGTTCGATCTGGTTTGAACGCTACGAATGAATGCCATCTTTATTAATAGTTAGTTTGGAAGCACCAACTTTTGGTCCAACCGCAAACTTCCAAAATTGCCCTTTATATGTAAGTCTTTGTTAATAGTTGTGATATATTTGCAGCCACACTTTTTGGTATTAGCATACCAAAAATACCTCTCTACATATATTATTAAAATTTAGTATCGCTTAAAATTAGAATCTGACAATTAAGCTTCTTATACATATTCAAAATTTCATATACAAATATTTATTAAGTCTTAAAAATAGGATTTAGCAAATAAATTACTTTACAAATTTGTTTTTTATTAATAAATAATATAAATAAAAATTTGAATTGATAAGAAATTAAATATTGCAACTTAGAAATAAAATTTCAAATTACCTACGTATGATTCAATGCAAAAATATGACTAAATATATATGGAAATCATTTTCTTTTGAAAATAATAAATAACAATTTGTAGAAAAACAATTCAGCCTTCTTCATCCCGTGCAAAGCGCTGTCGTAACGGTCGTGAAGATAATGAAGACGATGATTTGGTTTGTCCAGATCCAAGATGACTTGTATGGACGAATGCTATTAGAACATCGTCATTGGAGGACGATGTGCATTCTAAGTAAAAAAAAATCTTGAAAAGGTAATGCTTAGCCTCAAACCTCATCAACTGAGAATGACTAAAACAGGGGAGATGCAGCAAGGCTAAGGGGGTCGCACCCAAGCAGGGTATGTTATCACCTTTCTAGATGTCCTCGAAAATATTTATATTATGGATATGGTTGTGCATAGAAGGAGCGCTCGATAGTAAGGGTGGGAACACCTGGGATGGTAACATATTTAGCCTATCCAGGTCAGGGGTAGGCAGGTCTTGTATAGCAGGAGATCCTGGCGTGTTCCTCGGTACATTGTTCTAGAGGTGTACTATGGTGGACGGTACCCCAATGGCCCAGTTGGTCAATGGAATTCATTCTCCAATAAGCGTCGTACGTTTTTGATTATGCCCAACTATGCTGGAATGTGAGATGCAAGCATTTTAGCTATTTTCTATTTACTTTTAATAGACACTATTATAATACCAGACGATTTTGATAAAAATTGTTTTGGTTATCGTAAGGTAAAAACTTATCGTGTTTATTTGTGACATAGTCTTAGGAGATACCTTTGTTTTCATGGGATTTTGAAAAGTTAATAGTTCAAATTGAGTGTTTTTTCTCACGCTGGTTTTCCAAACTGACTCGGGTGTTATTTTATTATAATACTCGGGTCAGACCGAGTGTTATAGATTTAGGTTAGAATGCTATGGAGCTCAAAAGATATCATATACTTGGTTATATCCACTGTGTGAGTTATGTATATCATGACAAGTTATTAAACTATCCAGATTGATGTATCGAACTGTTGTACTCTGATAGTGGTATGTATATTAACGGTACAATTCTTGTATTTAAAATCCGTTGTTATATATTATATTTTGTTCCGCTACGGTTGTGATGGAAATCCGCTACAGTACAATTCTTATATTTAAAATCCGTTGTTATATATTATCACAAAACCAATTGGTTATTGTGATGGAAAGTCTCTTAGTATTTATGCAGAATTCATATTGTAAATTCCCCGACGTGGGACTAATCTCAACAGTTTGAAAGACATTTCTTATATATAATTGATTGAATATGCATATAACTATATACATATATTATACTAACTTTCTTAGACATGGGCTTAAGTTCTTGATCATATTATGCTCGGGTTTGATTTTTAGGTTATATCAGTTTGTGGGATACTATTGCAACAAATAACATACTCATCCACCAATTACACAACCAAATTAAGAAAATAATTCAAAAATGCACTAGTATTACCCTATAGTTGAACCAAATGGCGTGATATGGGTTACAACCCAAAATTTTGGAAATTAGGTGTGTGATTTTGTTCAACATTACACCATAGGAAAACATTTTCTTGTATATTAAGAAACCACTTAAAGGTACAAAAAAAATCGTATTTTGTCCCAGATCATCAACAAATCATCTCCACCAGGTTAAACAAGGGATAAATCTGAATTTTTTTGATAATGTGCCGATTAGAATGATGCAAAAGCCTAAGATCATGTTTGTACTACCAGTTTCACAAAACCTAAAATCTCCAAAACTATCAAATCATGGGATTTAATCGGGTCTAATCAATTTAAGCTTGAAATAAATTGATATAAGTAGATTAAGGCACAAAATCAACACAAAAAATGATGTGAAAGTCGTTACCTGAAAGCTGAGATGAATCTGACGAAGTTTAGATTGAAAACTATGCACATAAAGGCTACGGAACAGAATAATTACGAAGAAGTTTAAAAGATTTCCAAATCCCAGTATTTATAATATTAATGATTTGATTTGTACTAAACAAATTTGACCATTCAAAATGTATTAGACAGATTGCATCAGATATAATTGCTTTAATACTTATTTTGTTCTTTACGCTTCAAAATGCATTCGTACCACTAGACAATATTGGACTCTTAAACTTCTAATAAGAATTTTTTTTAAAGAGAATATAGGATTCTATGTCAAATAGATTCCTGGGTTTATGCCTACATTCCATGGAATCCAGCTCACTACTAGAATCGGCCTGTATAGTGTCCAGGCTTTGCGTCGGCGAGAATCGGCTAAAAAGCACGGCCGATTCTAGCCGACGCAATATCGCATTACAGAAGCAACAACCCGTGAGCAGTTTCTATTTTCTTCCCTCTCATTTTCCCTTCCAAAACCCTCCTCCTCGTCACCCGCCGCAGCCGCCTGCCGTCACCGCCGTCTCAAGTCAACATCTAGCCCCCAACGCTCTCCAAAGCTCTCCAGTATCTCCTTTATTCCCGATTTTAGTTTATTTGAGGTATGATTTAAACCCTAAATTTTGAAATTAGTTGATGGTAGATTAGAAATTGATGATTGGTTGGTACTATTCGATGATATTACTGTTTTAGATTGGTTTGAAAATATAATTTTGACATTGACGGCTTGAAATTAAGGAAATTAGAGAAAAGAGTTGAGTACCAATTTGTTATTGTTGATTATTGCATATTGGTTGATATTAATGGTGTACATTAGTTGATGATAAAAGGTATTAGTTGATTTAGTATAAAAAAATCTATTTTTACTAATTATACGTGTGAACAACTTATTTTAGTTTACATAATCGGCAAATTAAAAATTACAACAGTTAAACGAAAGTTAAATTGCATTGTAAAATTTCAAATTTAGTTAATAAATATTTAATAGTTGAATGAATATTGTTAATTATAAAAAATTTATTTTTTAAACCCCTTAGAGAATTTTTGGCCCCGTCTAACAAGTGTTGTATATGATCGTTATATAGCTGTTCGGTTTTTCACAGAACGGACATCTATATTCATTTGATACAATATTTGTCGGATTTGTCCATGTATTGGACAAGTTACGAATACAATAAAGTATAATTACATTTTGTAAATCATATCAATTTAAACGGTTCACAAAATTTCGATAGCACTTCCGTTTTGTTCTCTGTGTACACGTATTTGTGTACGATACAGGGAACAAAGGGGAGGTGCTGCCGAAATTTTGTGAACCGTTTAAAGTGACATGATTTACGAAATGTAATTACTTTATTGCATTTGTAATGAGAAGTGGGATGGTCGACCATCAAAGTTAAAACAATAAAGAAAAAAGAAAAAAATAAATCGAATTGATTATTTGGATTAATAAACGATAAACTTTATTGTGTTTCTAACATATATTTTCAAATCAGGAAAAATGTTCGATTATTTTCTCGACCGTGTTTGGATGTATGAAGTCAGAACTGGTATGACAGGTTCAATTAAGAAACATTTCTGTAACGGTGTACATGAATTTATTAGATTCGCTAAATCTAATAATTGTAATAACGAAGAACTTCGTTGTCCATGTAGTAAGTGCAAACATTTGAAGCATTGAAAAGCAGATATAGTTGAAGTGCATTTGTGTAAAAATGGTTTTGTGCCGAATTATTACTTGTGGGATCGTCATGGAGAACTTCTTGCACCCACACCGAATCCTGTAGCGTTAGATGACAATAATGTTATGACGAATCCAATAGAAAATATGGTGGAAGATGCAGCACGATCAATGTTTTCAATGTTTGATCAAGATGACGATGAAGATGTAAATGTCAAAGAAGAACCGATCGTGGGAGATAAAAAATATATGATTTATTGGACTCTGCTAAAAGACCGTTGTGGGATGGTTGTTAAAGTGGAATCGAATTATCAGTAACCGCCAAATATATTACTATGAAATCAAAATTCAACCTTACAGAAGCTGGATTTACAGCAGTTGTACAAGCAGCAAAATGACACATGCCACCCAATAATCTGATGTGCGATAGTCATTATAAAGTGAAAATACTTATGTCCGCTTTCGGTCTGCCGTACCAAAGATAGATACATGTGTAAAAGGTTGCATGTTGTATTGGAAAGATGACATTGAGCTTAGAAAATGCAGAATATGCAACGAAGAAAGATACAAGCCAAGAAAAAAAGGAAAAGAATTTCCATACAAGAGGATGCATTATTTACCCATCACTCCCAGACTTCAAAGGTTATATGCATCTTCTGCTACGGCGTGCCATATGCGATGGCACAGTGTGAGAACACGGAAAGAAGAAACTTTGATACATCCATCTGATGGAGAAGCATGAAAACATTTCGATAGGACTTATCCCGCATTTGCTGCCGAAAGCCGTAATGTCAGACTCGGTTTATGTACGGATGGATTTGCACCATTCTCTCAGTTTGGTAGTCAATATTCATCATGGCCTATTATCGTAACTCCTTATAATTTACCTCCATGGATGTGTATGAAAATTCCATATATGTTTCTCACTACTGTCGTCCCTGGGTCTGATGATCCAACATAAGAAATCGATGTTTATTTACAACCATTGATCGAAGAGTTGAAAACGCTATGGAATGAAGGAGTTGAAACGCACGACATTTCGAGAAAAAGGAATTTTCGTATGTTCGCTTCTTTGTTGTGGACTATTAGTGATTTTCCTGCATACGGAATGCTTTCAGGTTGGAGTATGGCTGGTCGTCTAGCTTGTCCTTATTGCATGGAAGAAACACGGGCGTTTTCGCTACGGTATGGAAAGAAAATTTCTTGGTTTGATTGTCATCGGTGTTTTCTCCATCTCAATCATCCTTTTAGAACAGATAGAAAAAGCTTTATAGCTAACAGATAAGAGAGTATGCAACCACTGAAGATTTGGTCAAACGAAGATATGGTTAGACGATAGAGATCACCATGTAGCATACACATATGTTCTCCTAATTTGTCCAGAAGTTGCACCATTTGTCAGGTAATTATAAATTCATATATAATTCGATTATACTTACATATTAATTATATTAAAATATATTACATATCTGCAATATATACGAATCGCTGCATCCATCTGGCGATCTCAGTAAAGAATTTGCTAAATGGTTTTCAAATTACGTTTATGATCCAATAAACTGTGTCGTTGACGAAGGATTACGACATCTTGCGATTGGGCCAAAAAGAAATGTCAAGACGTATCCAATATTCTTCGTCAATGGATTTAAATTCAACACCAAAAATTATGGTGACGAAAAATTGACATGTAACAGCGGTGTATTTGTCAAAGGTAGTGACGATCCAGATGAGCATATAAAAGATTTTTACGGCGTCTTAATACAGGTTTTAAGTTGACATATTACATACAATCTGTAGAAAAGGTTTTTTTTATTCAAATGCAATTGGTTTAGCAATGTTCCTGGTATTGGAATCAACGTGCACAAAGGTTATAAACTTATTGAAATAAAACATACCTTACATTACTATAAGTATGATCCTTTCGTATTGGCCAAGCAAGCGTTACAGGTTTATTTTGCTCCGTATCCATCCTTGAAAAGAGATAAAGCGGATTGGTCGGCCGTTTTTAAAACAAAGGTAAAATTTACATTTGACGGAAATAATATTCCAGACGAAACAGCATATCAAGCGGATCTTGAGCCAAATACTGAAGTAATAATAACCGATGACATTGATGTAGGGTTATTGAATGATGAATCAAATGTTTTGGTAGATGCATTTGAAAGTGTTGAAGAAAACGATATAGAGTACGAGACCGAGTCTGAATCAGAGAATGACGAAGACTGATAATTTTAAATATTTGAATTGCATGTTGTATAATGTATTTTTATGACATATGTAATATTTAGAGTCTGAATATGACATATGTAAATATTTGAATTGCATGTTGTATAATGTATTTTTACGACATATGTAATATTTAAAGTCTGAACCAAGTGGAATGTTTTATGCGATGATATGATATGATATGTTCTGATGTGATATGATATGTTCTGATATGATATGTTCTGATATGATATACGATATATGATATGATATGTTTGTGGTAGATATGTCTTATAGGAGACATGGCAGTAGGTCTGAGCCTTCTCCTTCTCCCGACGCAGGTGTCAGTGGCAGTGCATTGGATTTACTCCCCATTGCTGAGTTAGTTCCGAAGACGGCAGAGTAAGTATCAAATATATTTCAATTATGTTATTTAAAATATATTAAATATGTACATCAAAATTTATACAGGGGCTTTGAGGTAGAGCCTTCAGATTTCATTTTACAAACATCAAGACAGGCGTTTATGAGTAGGATGTCCGGCTGTTGGCCACGGTGGGACGACATCCAAGCGCCTGTAAAGAACGCAATATGGGCAGATTTGATGGTAATTAAGTATAAATTTTTATTTGATTTGAATGTCAATAGAATGTTTATAAACCAAGTTAATTTCAATATGTAGGCTGCCATACGTGTTGAGCCTCAGGATCTGGATGTGTTTAGAAATCATTGGAATCAAAGAATGAGAAAAAATTATAGAAACACGAAAACTAAAGCAAAGAGTGCGGGAAAAAAGCCAAGTTGGATGAGTACGGACGTATATAGTGAGTTTCTTCGGCTCTGAGATACTCCTAAATTCAAAGTAAGCTATCCACTTTCGAATTGTAATTTAAATTTTTTAAGATTTCGTATATTAGTTGCGTTAATATAGTTAACCTTGTGTTTAAATGTATAGGAAATATCAGCGCGGAATCGTGAAAACAGGAATAAGAATCTTGTTGTACATCATGTTGGCTCGAAATCTTTTCAGCAACATAAAAACGAATTGGTAAATTTATAAATTGTGTTTATAAATATCTGTAACATTATTTAATCATATTGGTAACATTGTTTATTCATATGTATATTTTTAGTTTAAGAAGTACAATCGTGAGTCTACGGTGACTGAGTTGTTCCACACATGCTGTGGAGGAGACAGACAAGGAAGGAAATGTTTCGTATAGATGGACAGACGCCAAATCTCAATCTGTAATGGTAAACATGCTTATCCGTAATGATAGTGTTTGATAATACTTTATTTCACAGCTAAAAAATCATAAATTAAATTTTTTTTCGTGTCAAACTTTTATTTATAATTGCAGGAGTCATATGAGGTGGAGCGGACACGTGTGGCGCAGACCACCGGACATGAGGAGTTGACCTTTGAGGAGTCAAACCATATTTAGGACGCCATTGTAGATCCGCCTATGCGAAATAGGCGATATAGTTATGGAAATATGGAGGCAAACTGCTTCATTAACTAATATATACATTTAATATGATATGAAGCATAAATTATAACTAGCTATTAACTATTTCACAGGCAATATCGTCCCAGAGGGCTTACAGGAGATCCCAGGCAGAGGAGGAGATAGCTTTGTTGCGTCAGCAGATTGTGGAGATCAATGACTGGCGGAAGAGCAATGCTTTTTCACATCAGCTCGATGCGTATATCGCGGCATACTTGGCAGAGCATGGAAGAATGCCGGGAGAGGATGCGTCTGGAGATGATGAATAGGTAAGGTTGTGCTTGTCACATTTTTTGCGTCGTTTTTTGTTGAACTTATTGTTGTTTGATGTATGATGATGAGTAGGACAATAATGTATGATTTGTTTGATAGTACTTATATGTATTGTTGAGTATGATGTATATTAGTGAACGTTGTGTTTGATTGATGAGTTTTTGGATATATATTTGTTGTTTGATGGAAAATTGTGAATATTATGTTTGATTGATGAGAGGTTGGTGTTATACTTGTGTTGGAAGATTGAATGTTGTTATAGTTCGACGGAAATTGTTTATATTGTGGTTTGAGGGCGCAAACAGCAGCTGTTTACAAACAGCAGAACACAGGCTTGCGTCGACTGGAATCGGCTTGCGTCGGCTCTTTTGTTACAAGATGGCGTCGGCTAGTGACGGCTAGAATCGGCTTTGTGGTTACAGGATTGCGTCGGCTAGAATCGGGTTGTTACGGCCAACAGAATTTTGAAAAAACAGGCCACGTGGATATAGCCATCACTTCTCGACACTAAAATGGTGACGAAGCCTACACAAAACCCGACTCGAATGCTTGACAGTGACGTCTATTTTTGCGTCGGTTTTTAGAATCGGATTGCGTCGGCTAGTGACGACCGGCGTTGGTTATTTGCCGATGCAAATACCGATTTTCCTTATAGTGGCTATTTTTATAGGAAATGCTAAGTAGTAGCCAAATGTTATATGTAAATACCACCATACACGCACAGTAATGGGAACCAACATTAAAATCATATAAATTATGATACAAAATCAATTGGACTACCGCTGAAATGATTTACATCAGCTACAACATGCATTTCTTTTGCTAAATAGATCATTATATTTTGTATTCCATCATTGTACTTATATATAAAGAAAAAAACAATAAACTGTAACAGACATATACATTTATTAGACCAAACCACCATTAAAATTTCATGTGTTCATTTTCTTTCATTTATACTATATTATCTACGTGTGATATCTATTTCATGTGATCTAGAAATTTAACCCAACTCAATAGGATTTCATATCCCAACCACAGTTGTAGATCACATTTAGGGTCTATAGCTATTCGCAGATCTCTGTATGGTGTTACCTTTTTTTTTGCAAATGATAGGTAACTCCAATGAGAGTATTATACATGAAACAAACATCATTCCATGGGCCCTCGATGGAACATAGCCCTCCATTGGTGGAAGAATATAAACTGCGTACAGGGGCACAATGATGGATACGTCACACTTCTTTGAAAAGAGCGTTTAGTATGTCAACATCCTATTAGGCATACATAGACAGATGTTCGTGCAAAATATGAAACATAAAGAAACCATGCTTTTCACTAACGAGTGAATGGATCAACTTTTTGGATGCTTTTCGACCTAGAAATCATGGTCCCTTTCATCACCAAATGATTGAATGAGCTTATCGATTACTTTTCAACTTAGATAAAGATATTACGATATAAACAATGACAATGGATAGTAGAAAAAAACAAGTCTAACTCTACTATAGACAGTGGACTGTGAACTTATCTAACTCTACCAGAGACAATAAAGTATAAACTTATTATCCCTAGAGACTAGGCTCAACCACATCGAAGATAGCAAAGTCTAAACTTCCCAACTTTAGAGATAATGTACAACTTCACTGGAGACCGAGAAGTGTAAAATCATTTAGACTCAAAGGTAGGGCTTAACTCTGCCAAAAAAATGGAGTTTAATTCTGACTAGTTTGAGACACAAAGCTTAGCTCTATCAATGAAAGTAGAGCACAATCTTTCAAAGGAATGAGTGCCCTCCCTATTATTATGGGGGAACAACGGTGCAACATAATGATATGATTTGTGTTATGTATAAATTCTGAATGAAAATACTCAAGGGCATAATATAAATTTTCTACTTGAACATATGAAACCCACAATTGTGGAGCTATGGTCTATGACCAATATTTGGAAAAGAATGGCCTTTCTTGACCCATATGGGTTGGATATACCTCTTGACTTATATTGGACATATAATTGCACTGAATTCAGCTTCGATTGCACAAGTTCCCTCACTCTAGTTGAATGTTGAAAACATCGCGCTTCATATCCACAAACCATACTTCAACGGGTAAGTGTAGGGTAAAATTTCACACAATTTCAGATAGATTCAAACTAGTTGGATAAGATACATGGGATAAAGACATAAATTTGGGTTTCCAATCCGAGCAACAAACACGGGTTTCCGCTCAACGGTTTTTGGTCTACATTAGGGAGCTACCAGCTATTCTACTAAAACAAAACATCTAAACTCACTAGAATGTCCTACTCAACGATACAAAGATATTGTTCCAAGTTATAGTTAATTCCGGTTTAAAATGAAGAAAATATAACCTCGATAACAACATTTAAATATTTTTCTCCTACTTAGGAAAAAGTTATGTACCAAGATTTAGAACTCAACAACGCAAAGCATCGAAGCAAATCATGTAAGAGGCAAGGCAAAAAAAATACACTCACAAAATCTTAGAAAGGAATCTGGGACCATGAGAGCCCGACTGATCAAAAAATAGGGTCATCGGTGTCGGGTCGACATCAAACCATGAAAATAGTTTGATGCAGGGGTCCTGCTAGACCATGAAAACAGTCTAAGGTGTCTGGTCGGTACCATCCATACTAGTGCTGATTAAAACCCAACTACCTGGAACCAAGTCCAAGTAGACCCTGCCTTTCTCTTACTCCTTAAGTTTTCTCCTATTCTGAGTCCGAATGACCTCTTTACTTTATGCAGTGATTTTAGAGTCTACTGGCATTAATACGACACCTACAGGGGTCAGATATGAAAATGTGCATACATTAGCAGATTGAGGAGAAATGTTCCTAAAGCACTTCTGGATAGTAAGGAACCACCTATATTTAAACTAATCAGATCCACCATCTACCATTAGAATCTAGAAAAGCCAGAGCTTTCCTAGCCTAGAGACTTAGACCCCGTTTGGCTTGTCGTTTTTAGTTTTGTGTTACAAAAGCGTGTTCGTTGTATGTATTGTTGAAAAACAAACAATTTTGAAAAATGAAATTAACATGCAAAATAGAAACCAAGATTATTTTGTTTTTCGTGTTTCAAAAGATAACAAAAGCATGGAGAACAATCCAACTCTTTCGTTATTCGTTGTCGTCACAATGACTAAGAATTATGAATCTTCTTCTTTTATTTCTTGTTATTTCTTAGTGTAAGTTGAAAGCACAAAACTCAAGATATAAGATGAAACCAAACGGGCCCTTAGCCATTTTGTTGTGACCGACTAGAGTGATCTAACGAGCATCACAGTGGTGGTAAATAAATCATAATAAAAGTTATAAACTAGATGTAGGTTAGAGATTTGTCAAACTAGTGTAAAATTATGTGTTATTTATTTTTTGAAATTCATTTGACATATTCTTTTCATTTTTTTATTTGTGATTTTCAACTAGAGTAGGAATTCAATTTATCAGTTGAACATAGATACCAACCTCCTAGAAATTAGCACTAGAACCACATTTAGGATTCTTACTATGTTAGATATATGTTTTAAGGTGTTTGCTCATTTTTAACATAAACACCAACATATATGCCTTACCCTATGCTAACTGCACAACTATGAATAAATTATGTGTACCAACCCAAATATTAAATACATGACTAACAAATAACATATGCACTAAACTCTATTATTAGCCATACAACTAATAAATAATGTTTGTGTACTAACCCGCATATCAACTACACAACTAAAAAATAACATTTGTGTACCAACTCAAACATTGGCAACAGTACCAATAAATAACGTATGTGCACTAACTCTTATATTAGCTATAGAACTAGCAAAACAGCATATATATGCTTACTCTTATATTAGCACACAATTGTTTCAACCAAAATAAAATAAAGACATAAATCATATATATACAATAAGTCCCATAACAGTAGTCATGTAACGTGTCATGTAAATATCTGTAATAACAAACTAAAAATATATACCAATAAGTAGTGCAGAAATTGGAGTAAATACAAACAACAGACTAATCTTCAATCACACATTTAATCAAAAACATATGTAACGCCACGGGATAAATCAATCAACATATAAGAGTGTGGAAACTATCATAATAACAACAAGGATATCACAAACAGCTAACCTAGCCAATTATCTAACTCAACAAGTATATGATATGTAGATAAATCAATAGAATGATGATAAGCCTAGAGGGATAACCATGTTAAATAAAAATATTAACACCACATAATGTGGGGTATATGATGCACTGCCTAGTAACATGCGGAATGGAGTTAAGGTTAATTAACACTAGACTGGGGTGAATAATGTTTTAAACATATTATCAATTTACTTTGAGATTGTAAAATTTAACAATATGGAATCAAATTCACATATAGTAATATAATAAACATGGTAAATAAAAAAAGTAAAGGTAATGAGAAAACATTAGATTTTTTAATACCGGTTCAGATTTCTAATCCTACATCCAGTTTGGTACCCATGCAGGATTTCACTATAACTAACCTATATGTGACAAACAAATCTTTAGAACTTGACTTTGAACCAAGTGGCAAGTGATACCTATAACGACCCGTAATTTTATCACTTTGAATTGAAATATTTAATTAATTTTAAATATTTAGATAACATTTTAAATGATGAATAATTCACTTTAATTCTTATATAATGATAGTAAGTGATTTATAATGGTTTTATAGATATATAAACTTATTTTATAAAGATATATAAACTTCGTTGCATTCCAGCAATTCGAATATTTTTATAAATGAATTTTTATATTATTTAAAATAACTCTATTACTTAAAAATTTAATTGTTTGAAGAAGACAAGAAATTTATTTTATAGTTTTGATTATATAAATAAATAGTTGATTAAAAACTAATATGACCGAGATTCGAATTTCGGATTTTCAACAATTTAATAAATAAAAGTTATATTTGAATGATGCAATATTGAAAAATAACGTATATATATCCACATATAATAAATTAAAAACATACAAGTTAACCATAATTAATTAAAACTGAGTGTTATTAATAAAAGTAAGCAAGAAAGATGTTTTTCACAAAAGTTAAAATGAAAAAGCAAATTTGAAATCAACTCACCGTCACTTACACATCTAAGACATTATGAAGTGATGGAAAGCACATGGAGAGGGTTTCGGTTGAAGCTACGATGGAAGGGGAGGGGCATTTTGGTAATTCCATGCATAATATTTCTACCTTATAAATACACATGCGTATCCTCTCCCTTTCTTCACAAATTCACTTCACTTCTCTTCTTCTTCTTCTTCTTGAGCTCTCTAATAGCTCTTCTATAATGGCTTCCCAAATAGAAAAAATATTTCAACACTGAGTGGTCTTATGAGATACCCTTCTAACAAAAGGTTTCGTTTAACATCAAAGTCGATTTATGACACTGTAGTATATATTTATAATTCAAGTCTCACGCTGGTTTGCCAAACCTGATCCGAGTATTTACAATACTTGAGTAGATCTGAGTAATTCCAAGATTAGCTGAAGACGCTTGTAGTTTCCAAAGGAGATCTGGAGATCTTCATCAACGTTTGGACATAGTTTACTTTTCTGCCGTGTTTATTTTTTTACAACATTTGTAAGGAAAGATATTTATAACTGTCTAGGTTAAACTTAGAATAGACTCTTATATATGTATTTAAAAGTTTTTTCACTATAAAGATTATTGAAATAATATACGTTATTTCATTCGTGTGAGATTTAGTTCTGTCTTATTTTTCTTTTCGCCCTTAACCATCCTCCTTTTCATTCAATTTGGGTTAACATTTGTCGTTTATTGTCAACCTAAACTATATGAAAGTGTGGGACGTTACACATAGTATTAGAGCTTAGGTTGAGTGAACACCTAAGCCTGATAGGAGTAAAGTCTCATCAGAGTTAGGGTTAGTAATATCCCAGGATGAGTAGTTCATTAGAGATATGGTAAGTAACACCGCAGAATGAGTTAAGAGTATTATAAGTGAGCATGTATTTGTTAATGCGAAAAATTAATGATTTTTTTCATTTTGAAAAATTGGTAAATGAATAATTTTAGCTAGGATTATATTTTGAATATAAAAGGGTCATTTTGAAAGATACAATTAATTATGAGATAATTATATTTAGTTATCACCACGGGTTGGTTAAAAGATATAAATTGGTATAGGAACATCTTCTGATTAGAATTTCACAGTTTGACTATAAGATATTTCATAAAGATGATAGTTCAAGAAGTTAAGTTAGCAAGAAACTTGTTAGAATATGATTCAGGTTAGAATAGTAAAAAAGTTAGCATATGTTTCTAAATATTTCATTGTCTGTTGTTGAAGCCTTCCAATTACTGCGGTAACCATTCCAAAGGAGAATCCTTAAAAAGCAAAATGGAAAGAAAAAGATGACTTATAATTCTTTCTAGCGACGACGAGGGAATAGAAAAAGGATCCACCTAAAAACCATATGCCACAGGTAAAAGAAGAATTTGAAGTGGTAGTGTTCTTAGATTCGGATGGTCCATCCACCTCCGAGTCTGATTGATTTGATATGTGTTTTGGTAGGGTTGGAAGTTGCTAGGGAATAATAGTATTTTGGATATCTTAAGTATATTATGAATATGTTAACATAATTATCATAAGTGTGTGAAACAATTAATTATGGTTTAAGTATGGTTGACTTGTAAATGTAATAGTTGGAATTATGATATATATTTATGCATAATCCATATTATGGCTTCTCTTATCTTATGTTTAAATGACTTAGGAAATTTTTTATATGAATTTTACTTCTTTGGTAATTTTCTTTATGATGTAAAGTTATAATTTTATAAAAATATTTGAATAAAAGATATAAAGTGATATTTTGGAATAATAAAATTGGTATTTGAATTCTTAAGAAAGTTGATTCGAAATAAAAGTTATTTGAAAAACAAGTGTTTTGGATAAATAAATGTTTTGATAAATGAGATTTTGATAAGTTAAACTTGGTAAAAGATTTTATAAATCTTGTTTTATTAAAAGCTACGTTTTCGTGAAACTTTTAAAAGAGTATTTAAACAAGAAGACTAGTTTTTAAAGATATCTTCTAAATGAAGGTCAACAATATTTGGGATGTACGAAAAGGTTTAAAACATTTGGATGGGATTTTATGAAATGTTTTCCTAAATAATTTTGAAAATGGAATTTGATACAACTAAGTGCGTATGAGATACGTTGATCATTACATCGTACGATTCTAATCTAAGATTCGAGTACAGAACTTTAGATGTTTACATCAGTCAAAAAAAGATTTATCAATCAATTCTTAATGACAAAATTTGATGGGGATTTGTGGTTGGATACTTGCATTCTCTATCATAGTTGAGAGCTATGTAAAAAAAGCGAGAGTTTCTGATCAAGAAGCTTGTTTAGAGTCTGCATTAAAGGATCGAGAGATTAACACTAGTTCCAAATAAAGTTGTCATTTGAGTAGAAGATCAAATCAGATATTACAAATGATTTGTGTATATCATACGGAATTAAGTTTAAAGATAATATTTTGGGTAAACTCTTTTAGGTTTTGGGTTTTGGTGAAATTTCGGGAATGAAATTCTTTTAAGGAGGAAGAATGCAACGATCCATAATTTTATCGTTTTGTATTGGAATATTTAATTAATTTTAACAGATAATTGTTTTAAATGATGAAAAATTTACTTTAATTATTATATAATGATAATAAGTGATTTATAATGTTTATAAATATATAAACTTATTTTATAAAGATATATAAACTTCGTCGCATTCTAGCAGTTTGATGTTATATTTTTATAAATGAATTTTTATATTAGCTAAAATAGTTTTATAGTTTGAAAAATCTTGTTTTAATTATTTAAAGATGATAAGAAATTTATTTTCAAGTTTTGTTACATAAATAAATAGTTTGATTAAAAACTAAAAATACGACCGAGATTTGAATTTCGGATTTTCAACGGTTTAACAAATAAAAGTTATATTTAAATGTTGCAACGTTGGAAGTTAAAATGACATACACATGCGCATATAACAAAACAATAACATATAAGTTAACCATAATTAATTAAAACTAAGAGTTATTAATAAAAGTAAGGAAGAAAGATATTTTTTATAAAAGTTAAAATGAAAAAGCAAACTTAAAATCAACTAACCATCACTTACACACCTAAGACATCATGAAGTGATGGAAGGCACATGGAGGGGGGGGGGTACGGCCGAAGCTGTGATGGGAAGGGAGGGCATTTTGGTAATTCCATGCATAAGAATTTCTACCCTGTAAATATACATGCATATTTCCTTCCTTTCTTCACAAATTCACTTCACTTCTCTTCTTCTTCTTCTTCTTCTTCTTGAGCTCATTAATAGCTGTTCTTCAATGGTTTCTCAAATAGAAAAAAATATTTCAACACTACGTCGAAGTTCCGCTAAAACTATTTTCATACACATACGATATCAAATCGCTTCAAAAAGTTAGTCAAACTCCACCTCTTCCTCACTAAAGTGCACGACCCACAACACCACCATCTCAAATCCGAGCTTCCACCTCCATACAAGCTTGGCCGAGTATCACTAAGGTCCAAGGGCAAGTTCCATAAGCGTCGGTCCAGAGATATGGATCGTTTCGTCGGTTAAGAAACACTTAGAGTCAGCTAGCATAAAAGTAAGAACACTATTTACATGTTATTTAAATTTATCTTAAAATCATCTATGATTTATACTATGCAAGTATACTTGGTCGATTAGCATAGTTTGGATGCTAAAATGATTGATTATTGGATGATTGGTTGGTAATATGCTTGCACGGTATGAAAAATATTCACAGTAAAATACACATCTCATTTACACAAAGTAATCACTTCTCTTTATGAATTATAATGGTATTTATAAATGTTTTATAAACATTAAAATACCATGGACAAAGTTTGAAAAAGATTTTAAAACAGGGTCAAAATAAGCGCGTCGTGTAACGGTAGTTCGCGATTTCGCGCCTAAAAAAGTTAAATCCATGTATTGGTGAAATATGAGTCGGAAATTTTTGGAATAAGAATTTTCCAAACCCTTATAACTATAGTTTTCAAATGAAAAAGAAAAATCAAGATTTCATTCGGTAAAGTTTGAAATATATCCAAATCAGGTTTTCAAATTTACCGCGTTTTGGCAGTTCGAAAATATTGGTTTCAACACTTTAAAATTGAATATTTTCATTCTTTAATAATATAAAATAAATTTCATAAATATGTTAAAATGTTTTAAAAGGGATTTGAGTTATAAAAATGGACATAATGAAATAAGTTTTTTGGTCTACAAAGTTATAAAATCGCTATTCACTAGCAATTTAACAACCGAATTTAGCAATTTTCGAAGATGATTTAAACTTAGATTTTTCTACCCGAATCTTTTGGAAATGCTTTCCATATAACCATGCAAGTATTTAAAAGTTTAAAGTCAATCAAATAACTTGACCGCCTTATGGATGATAGAGAGGTAGTCTCTAGGCTGGAGTTTGGAAAACTAATTGTCAGCTCTCCCTAGCTATCCGGACTGGCTCGACGGAGGGGATAATTAATTCGATTTTGTCGGACCTCATTTTTCATAAGATAAAAGAAAAGAGATTAGGAGTTTTTTTCCAAAAGTTAACCAAGATTTAAAATAGAATTTTGACGATAAAGAGAACGTTCTAGCTAAACTCTGCATTAAATTCCGAGAAGGAAACCCATATTATCCGTGTTAAGAAAGACGATTTCTCTATTATTCGATGAACAATACATGTTAAATAAGGAAATTAGTATTGAGCATAATTAATCTAAAATCTATGAAATCTTTTTATTCGGTACTAATTGATTTAAGTATACATCAAACGATGTCTTAAATAACGTTGTAATTAACCCATTAAAAGATATGTTTTGGAAATAAGTAATCTCCATTAAGGTTGAAATTATATCAATAATAGAAGATGGAAATTTTTTCCAAAGTAATTTAAAGAAAATGATTTAATGTTTCTAAAGTTGAAAACGAGGTTTATTGAATCTATATATACCAAGAAGAAATGGTTTAAAATATAGCTCTAAAGATATTTTATTAGATATAAACATATTAATTGGTTGAACGATGATAATCAATCACCCACATACTTAACATCTTTTCTATTGATAATTGGTTCGGAGAGACCGTGATCGAATTTGGGCAATCCTATCTGAAAACTACTTCGAACTAATATACACGTTCAAAAGCGAAGACATGTTGAAAATAATGATTTTGAAGATGGAGATCTTCATAATGTAAGGTTGCTTTCCACTAACCTCATGATTCCCATATTATATACATATGATGGCAGTAGATCTTCCTTTTAAAATCTTTAACGCAAGGATTGCTCGCTATTAATCCTAGGGGTGATTCCCAAACTGGATGTAGTAGGGGTACTTTTGGTTTGTTCGGTTTCTAGATTACTTGTATGGATGAATGTCGGATATTGCATTTCTAAGACCACGTACATTGGTTTTTACAAACATACATCTTTTTAGTGGTGTAGGAGGTAACCCTTCTTACACTCAACATCCTTCCTTTAGGCGTATGAATTCAGAGGTTGTACTTTTGTGGAAACCAATTAGTGTGTCGTCGGAAATGACAATGTTGCATTCAAATTAAGATTTGTCATGTGGAAGGTAAAATGTTATCTCAAGCCTCACTCGTCGGTAATGGAAAAAAAAAAGGTAGATGCATCAGGAGTTATGTGCGTCGTTCCCATTAGGAGATGATCATCACCTTTCTAGATTTCCCTCCATATGTCAGGCTTATTGTCTATACTGTAGCCATGGATAGGTCGTAAACAACTAGGGTGATGACATATTCGATATACCTATGGTAGAGGTAGGCCAGTAGAGGGCAGCGTGCTTGTGCCTTAGTACATTCTTCTAGAGATGTACTATACGAAAGGTAATCCCTTACCTTGTCATTATTGGAATCCATTCTCCAACACATGTCTTTAATGGACTTGACTGCATACCTAAATATGCTGCTGAATTTAACAAATGTAACAATTCCAGCTATTTTAATATGTTATTTGAAAGGATTTTTAAAGCAATGGCATTAGAAACGATATCAAATGATTTGATAAAGACGATTTAGTTATCATAAGGTAAAAACTCATCCGTGTTTATATGCGGCGTGATCTTATGTGATACTTTTCTTTCCAAATGTTTCGTTTGACATCAAAGTCGATCTATGACACTATCATATATATTTATGATTCGTGTTTTAAGCTGGTTTGCCAAGCTGATCCGAGTATTTATAATACTTGGGCCAGATCCGAGTAGTTTTAGGATTAGCTAAAGACGCTTGGAGTTTTCAGAGGAGAAAGATATTTCATCAACATATGAACGTAGTTCATTTTTCCGTTGTGTTTGTTATTTTTAGCATTTATAAGGATATGCATTTATAATTGTCAGCTTAGGATAGACTCTGATATATGTATTTAAAAGTTTTTTCGCTGTAACGATTATTGAAATAATATATGTTACTCCATACATGTGGGATTGTGTTCTATCTTCTTTCTTTTTATCCTTAACCATCCATCTTTTCGTTCAATTTGGGTTGGACGTGTATGTTTTATTGTCAACCTAACTGTATGGAACTGCGAGCCGTTACACGACCTATCCTGACTTTTCATGGGTGACCAGACATACCTAACCTCTTGCATTTTATGGATGGCAAGAAACCTGACCTCTTAACTTTCCATGGATGATCAAGATCATCTATACAATCCTTGCCTTTTACGAATGACAGAATACCCCTTTACAAACAAATGGTAGTGTAATATGTACAGGAAATCAAATATTGCAAGCACAATTTAAAGTAGTCTTCAATCTAACTTCCTATAGACTTCCGGGTAGCAATATATCTTTAATTTATCCGAGGAATATGATTAATAGAGAATTAAATGTAGACTCGCATACTTTTTTGTAAACTATAAATCCATGAAGAAATAGAGTAGATTTGCAAAGTATAAGTACATGCAAGCAATAAGAATTTTCTACAAAATGGGAGAGTGGAGAGAGCGAGAGAAATGGTAGAGAAGTCTGTTAAAAATTCATCGTCCAAAGGATGAAGAGAAGTGATTTTTTACGAAAGGTCAAAGGAAGCGTCCAATCATTTAAAATGAAAAGTTGCATCCAACGGCTTGTATGTTGACATATCTTCATCGACATTCCTATTTCAAAATGACAATTCCTTTATAAAAATTGTTTTAACTTTCTACCTTATAAAACCAAAATAGAACTTTTATAAAGTGATTATAGAGAATAAAACAAAAAATTTTGGAAGAGAAAATTTAAAGAATTGCTACGAGATCTTTGATAATTAATTACATGATTCATTATATTTTAAAACTGACCGATTGTTGTCTTGAACTCTACTGGCATTTGTTGCTTGAATCTTTTGTGTTCTCTTAGCCTTCCCTTTGAATATCCTTTGTTTCTTTTAATCTCCTTGATCTTCATGATCCCTCTTGATCTACTTAATTCATCTTGATCTCATTGATCTGTTTGATTCCCCTTGATCTACCCGATCTTATACTAGAGTTTTTGCATTGATATGCCTTGATTAGTGTTCTGTATTTCTACCTGATTATCCTACAATATATTTTGATAGATTCCTGTGTTTTCTATATTATATCATACATAAACTTGGAAAATTATTAGTATTAATATTTATCCGGTTGTCATCATTCAAAATCAATACTTATGGTTCTAACACATAAGTCCTAATATGCTCCTTTCAACTAAAGCATCCAAACTCAACATAACTTGTGCTAAAGCTATTAAATCTAGGGAGCCTAATGGCACAAACCACAACTCTATTGGAATTTATGTGCGAAAGTTAGGATGAATATAAATTTTAGGGTTTAAGTTACCATATGAAAATGACCAAGCGATCAATGTAAATTTTATATCACTTTAATCTAACTTAACTCGCATTCACCACGCCACCCATTAAATCATTAACTACCTACTACCCTCCCTATGGGTAAGATAGCTTCGCAGCCACTTCTCACCATGATTACCATCCAAAGGTGCATGTTCCTACAAAGTTCGATTGCCTCCAATGACCACAGTCACTATCCAAAAGTCCTAAGCTGAACCCCTAACCTGATTTTCCCGACCTAAGTTTTAGAAAATAGAGTATTCCTCAATTTTACACCCTTTAGATTCTAAATTTTTACACATATAACATATGGTCGTATTCCAATATAAACTTGGAAGATAATTAAACTTCTTTTGACAACAAGTTATTTTAAATAATATTTGGATGAGATTTAAATAACAAGCTTTGAGTGAATAATGACAAGTTAAACTTTTCAAATATATAACTTGAAATCGTGACCATAAAATTGAAATAAAGTATAAATAATTATTTGCTGCTTTTGATTTATCAATGAATTTGCTACTACCGAACCATCAAGTTGTAGACAAACACTTCAAATCATAAATCTAATAAGTTATTTTGTTGATTTTAACTATAAATCATAAACCTAATAAGTTATTTTGTTGATTTTAACTATTACTATTGATATAAAAATGTTAAGTCAACTAAGAACATCTTCAGTAGTAGATATAAAAAAAGAAACATTTATAAAACACCTTTTTTAAGTTTAAAATACACAGTTGTTACTCCTCGATAATATTTTAATTTTCTTTTTTCAGTTTTTAAGCTTTAACATACTTGTAGGAAAAATTGCAAATATTTGAAGTTTCTTGACTGCAAAATATTTACACTTTTTCAAAAAAAAATAAAAAATAGTAATCATAGAGACGTGCGATTAAAGTTCAGATTCAATTTTAAAAGAAATAATTTTTTTAATCGAAAATAAAAAAAGGAGTGCAATTTAAAAAATATTGTTAAGAAGAGTTTTTCGCATATGAAACTTGAAAATATGGGACATGCCCTAATTTCTACCGTGAAAAAATATTTTCGATCCCAAAATTGAGTTGTTCATGCTTTTTTATTCCTAATAAGTAAATCCAAAACTATTATTGACCAACATAATTAAGTCTCTCTCTTTTATTTTAAGGGAAAACTTTAAACGGGTATGAACTTTCCACGATTATTTTATAGATCCACCTAATTTATACACAACCACTTAGAAATTAAAAATGGTTTTAGAAATACAAAATTTAGGGTCCGTTCTTTACGAAACAAACATGGCGTTTGAGAGAGGCATTTTAACGAAGTATTTGAACGGAGAAGTTAATTGAAAATGGAACGTGTTTGGTGATGTGAAAAGAATATTCAAGTGAATTATATGAGCGGAGTATTTGAAATGCGAAAGAGGCGTAAACACACCAAATTCCTCCATTCAGCACAACATGGCATTTAGTCCGATACGTGGGAAACGGCGACAAGCCAAAGTTTTGAAACAAATACCTAACATTTTTATTTCGTTTGCAAATAGAAAAGGATGTACATAATTAGACAGTGGTGAGTAAATAGTTGATTCAGTTTGAAACCAATCAAAAATACTGAAACCAAAATAACAATTCAAGAAATAAAAACCAAACCAAACCAAATCGATATTTTTAAAAACCAAAACCAACCAAATCAATAATATTTGATTTCGTTTAGTTGGTTTATGTGATTTATCTTAAAATGATTTAAATCTTTTGATTATTGATATAATATAAGATTATAACAATTAATTAAGTCCATATGATGCAAACATTTTGAAAAACAAAGTATTGTTCTAAAAATATTATTATAAATTGAAATAAGAAAATATTGTAAATGATAACATTGCCAGCGATAATTTTTTTATATTAAACTAACTTAATTTTTAAGTTTGGTTTAATTGGTTGGTTCGGTTTTCAAATATTGAAAACCAAACCAGACCAATAAGCCAAAGAACTATGAATATGAAAATGAAAATAAATCAATTAATACCGAATCAAACCAACTAAACTTAAACGATTTGATTGGTTTATTCTGTTTTTACCCGTAAATGCCCGCCACGCCTAATGTCTATTGAAATTGGACGTTGCTTTTGCCAAATTAACATTTTGATTTCACGACTTCTTGAAAATAGAACACATGCTAACAATGGCAAACGTAATTTTATTTTTGATTCACAGCAACCAAGCGGACTTTAGCCACCACCCCCAATCCAAACTCACCTGCTTCTACGTGCTGCTGCATCTCTCATCTTACTCTTCGCGAATTATATCTTTTCCCTCTTTGGCTTCTCCTATTTTGTTGCTCCAATCTAGGATTTCGATTTCTTTGGAACCCTAGTCCTAATTTTTCAACCTCTTGGATTCATGGAACACAAAAACGGTATGTCGTATAAAAAGCTCTACAATCTCGAGGTAATTATTCTAGGATTTCGATTTTTGTTCTGAATATTTTGGGGATTCTGGTTAACTCGCGAAAGTTTTTTTTCCAGCGTTTATTAAGTTGAATATTGGATTTTGTGCAGCCTTTGATGAATTTTCCATTGCCCCGAGGGGATTTGGATAGTTCTGGGAATAGTAGCGAGGATGAAAGCACCAGTAGTCAAGGTATGATGATATTTTTGTTAGTTGCTGCATCTAGTGGTGAGTTTGGTACATAATGTTATACACAGAATATATGCACCCTCGGGTAGGAAAATTGCTGAGTTTTGGTGTTGGGCATCATTATGACACTGTAGACGAATGTGGGCAAGTGTGTGGAAGGACATTTTTGCCACAGCTTTTTCCTTGGGGATTCGCTGGGAGTTTTGTAGTACCAACTAGCGGATTTGATTGATATATACGAAAAGTTGTTACAACCAATTTTTGGAAGTTTAATATACACCGGTTTTAAGAGTTCTCCACAAAAGTAATATTATATACATATACACTTACGTGGTTTTATATATACATACACATACATATGTATGTATGTATGTAAAATTCGGTTTTAACATTTCTCCACAGAAGTAACGTGTATTTATTATCTAATTCATTTTTGAATGTGAACATTAGTTTTTCAAATGTATACTAGGAGTTTGAATGGGAAATAAATAACTGGAATCCCTCAAAACAAAACAGTTCGATGAGTTGAGAATTACCACAAAATTATTTTATATTGGTTTTCACAGATATTGTAAACAATAAGTATTGAGGAGAAAAAAAACATAAAAGAAAGGGTTATGACAACATGACTCGCACTGGAAGCAAGTTTATGTCCATAGTCAATTTGATTCCCGATAAACTGTTGAGAACAAATCGAAAAGTTGGTGGTATGAGCTATCCGATTTTGGTTGTACTACATTTATTCATTAAGTAAATCAACATTATAATCATTGAAAATAAAATAAAATAAAATAGCATAATATATTGAAATTACATGCATGATGCATGCATGCATGCAGGACTAGTGGTGATATAAGAGTTAACCATTAAATCTTTTTGAATTCACACCCAGCGAGATCCAACGATCAACATCGATTCTATCTCCATTTTGCATCCTAATAATAGCCTATATTTATGCACATAATCGACAATAATCTCACTTCTAGTCCTTTTCTTAAACCGATGTCAGATATACTTTTGCAAACTTACATCCATGAGCTTAAACTCGCAAACTTGTCCTCTAAAGCACCTTGCGTGCCTGTATTAATTTGAGTAATCTTATAGTAAATTGTATAAGCAATATGTGAGTAGTTGTATTGTTTGCACTTACCAGCAGGAGTTCTAGTTACTTATTAAATATCTCTTTCTAATTTTTCTGCGTGCAATGAGACAGTAGTGATCATTGAGTATTTTTGTAAAACTGGAATGTCACTTGTGCTCTACACATGATAATTGGATAAAGTGAGAATGTAAGGTAAAATATAGTTGTTATAGTGAGTTGGTGATAGCAGGCTTTTGTCATACTATAATTTTGAAAACAAATGAACTATGATACGTCAAATATGTTCATGAAATGACATTTTAACAAAGCCATTTGTAATCGTTTCTTTCGGAAAAAGAAAAGTTTAGAGGAATTGAATAAAATTATAAAATTGAATGTCCAAAATAGTATTTGTTCGGGACTTTAAGCGACATAATGCATACGTCCTACAATTTGTATGTGGTGGATATAAAAAAACAAATAAGTTCGTTGCACTATTATCATCTATCTTAGATTTTCCTTAAACATGTTGCATGTGAACTTGCTAAGATAATAAAACAGGTTTTAGGAATTAGAAGTAAGGTTGTCAAATAATATAAAAAATCATTCCATTTACTGTTGAAATAATGAAAAACATTATTCAACTATAATACAAATGTAAAATAATTCACAAAATATTATGTAAATCAAGTTCATCTGACTTGAACACTGAAATATCGAATGTGCTGAGGCGGATGATATTATGTTGCTAATGTTGATCAGATCTAATTATGGACATCAATAATAGTTTATATTTGAATGAAATTAAATAATAATTTGTTTATTTTATCTTATTCTAAATTTGGAACTATTTAGAGCTGGTAGAAAAGCAGAAAACATTTCCTTGAGAATTAGTAGGTAGCCTGAAAAAATGTAAAATATGTAGATGAAAGCTGTATTTTTGGAGAAATATAGACCCTCACATCTGCTCTAGCTGATTATAGTATGAATACTATTGTACAGTAGATGGATAAATTCAAAGATGATACTTTTATTAGTTTTTGTAGTATTTTTCTACCACAACTCTTCTTAATGTTTCTCTCCTTACTTCGACTTAGATTATCCGAAGTATGAAAAAAAAAAAGAGTTAGCAATTTAAAAACCGTTGAACTAAAATAATAATCGAATGCAGATGCGAGTTTTTTTCCCAAAAAAGAAAAAAGAAAAGATAGATCTTGGTGCTAGAAACATTTGTAGTAGATGGAAGATGTAGTGCCTTTTCTTTTTCAAATGAATGTAGGATAAATGTGTGACGACCAATGCGTGACGACCTTTGATATATTTTATACATAATCTGTAACATGCACAATATACAATATATCTTGTGATTTAATTGTTTCAGTTAAATATTTCTATTAACATGATGATTGTTTATTTTTTTTGGAACTGAAAAAGTAAAGTGTATGACATTTAGTTTGGACCACGTAGATATTTGTTCTCAAGCAAATAGTTTGGTTGAGCGAGTTTGCTTAATATGATATAATAGTTTAGTGAGAAAAAATATATTAAAATACATGATGATTCAACAAACTGCGAATTGAAGAATTATAATTCATCGCGACATCATATTTGATTGGGTTATTATATTATTATATAATAAATTATGCACGTGATTTTATAATTTTGTGAGTTAAGGAGCATGACTATATTTGCTCCTGCTTTTAAAAGGGAAAATGACCTCACGTACCATGGTTATTTCACCTTCTCAAAATAGGATGATCAAAATTGGAATCAACATTAAAAGCGCCCTATAGACGTAAAAATTGTTGAATAGAATAAACATTTGTTGTTGAATTGTCATTAATACCAAGGTACAAGGTTTCGGCCGGTACCCAAAATTCCGGTGGTACTGGACAGTTATCGACCTGCTCCGGCTGAAACTGATGATGAAATTTGGTTTTGGGCTAGGGCAGCAAAAAAAAAAAAAATTTTTTTTAAAGCAAAAGTTGATTCTAAAGAGAAAAGACACAAAAAGCACAATCTAAAGTAGAAGAAAATTGATACCAATTACCTAAAAATCGCATTCTCTATTTCAACTTCCCAGCGCAAAGAAGCTTCGCTGGCTTCGATTGCCAACGAATATGATTGCTGTTCGTCTTCTCCTTCATTTTTTTCGACTGTCGACGAAAATTAGGGCAAGTCTTCGATTTTGATTTCTGAAGGAAAGCGGTATTGATTTTGATTAAGGTTAAACAGAACTAGGTTTTCGTTTTGGTGGGCTGATTTTGAGAGTTGAAGGGGGCCTGTTGACTTGGTATAGTTTTAAGGGTTTGATAATAAATAAAAGAATATAAATGTTGGGCTGGGCTAACCTAATTTCAAATGAAAACATATGCCATTGAAAACAATATAAGTTGTAGGTGGGCTAGGCTGATTTAATTTCAAATTTTAGATGAAAATAACATACATGGTTGATGGGCTTGACTGATTTAATTTCAAATTTCAAATGAAAACAATATAAATGCTAACTTAATATTACATTTCATTTACAAATCATTGAAACCGAAACATGAACCGAAACTGAAACCGAAACTTTCGAAACTTCCCAAATTGTCCGAATAAGGAACTTTCGAATGACCGAAACCGAAACCGAAACCGAGTTCTTGAACCTTGATTAATACCCACCATTGCACATAACAATCATCATCACTTAAATGTAAGCAAAATAAGCATTGCTAAGCTTTCAGTGTTCGTTGTTAGTTTTCTGTAGATACCGGAAAAAGTTCTGTTAATAAAATTTGGCTGGTTAGTTTTCAACATCTGTTTCTTGGCTTCTTGTTCGGATTCTTAGATAAATTTGTTTCTTCAGATGGTATTAAGAATATTTTGTTTGATATTTTGGTGCAGACTTTTGTGAACCATTGAGTTATTTGCATTTTGTTGTATTGTACAATGACTTTGTTGACATTGACGGCTAATAAATTGTTATATTGCTGTATATCCTATATTAGGTCAGGGAGCAGTGTCGGGGTATGCTAATGGTGGATCAACAGATATATCTTCTGACCATTTAAAGAGACGGAATAGTCATGGAATGAACTCTTACACAAGTGGAGATGTTGATAGTGATGATCAAGACTATGAAGAGAACAATTATAGAATTTCAGAACAATATTACCATGAAATGGTTGGTGGTCATGCACAAAAATATAGAAAGATCAACTCTAACGATTCCACTGAAACTTCTGTGCGAATGACCATTCCTAATGCTAAACTAAATAATAGTTTGAAAGCTCATATAAAAAATGAGCCAATGTTTTGTGAGACAAATAACTTGCCTGAATATTACAAACCTAAGTTTGAGTCAAATTACAAGAAGTCAAATGCTTCCTCTATTGATGCTTCATATCTAGACATCGGTGATGGTATACGATATAAAATTCCTCCAACTTATGATAAACTTGCTAATTCTTTGAAATTGCCAAGTTATTCAGATATCAAGATAAGCGAGTACTTTCTTAAAGGAACGCTTGATGTGAGGTCTCTTTCAGCGTTTGTTGCTAGTGATAAGAGATTTGAGGCTAGAACTAAAGGAGGTATGCCTGAGCCACAACCACAATATGATTCACTTCAAGCTAGATTAAAGGCTCTTTATGCTAGCAACTCGAGTCAGAAGTTTACTCTTCAAGTATATGATGTTGGGCTTGATGCTATACCAGAAGGGGCGCCAGGAAAAATAAGACGAACTATTATGTCTGAATCTGGCAATTTACAGGTTTACTATGTCAAAGTTCTGGAGAGAGGGGATACATATGAGGTTAGTTGTAGTTTGGTTCTCACCAACCTGCTTTCTGCTGTTTGAGAGTTTGTGCATGGCTAAATTTTAAGAACCAGTAAAATCTGCTACTGTCAAATATGCTTACATGAAGTCTGATATCATCAGTTACCTACATACAATCTCATGATGCAACTTTCAATATGTTCATTTAACCTATCGTATTAGACACTCTCTTGAATCTGTTTTTTAGTCTTCATGTGCACTTATATCTCCTTTTTCTTTGTTAGAATCATTATTCAAAGACTGACCTGTTTCAAAGAAATTAAATTGCTAATTAAGCAATTAATTGTTGGCAAGAAGATAGGTTTGATTTGGAATAAAATCTAACACGAAAATAGTGGGAGCCAAATGTTGTATACTATTAAGTAGAACTACGCAGAATTCACGAGTGTTAATATTCACATGAAACACTAACATCTGTTAGTCTGTAATGCAACGATACATAGGTTTACATACATACGAACACACACATACACCCCAAAATATTCAGAAAGAGTAACCAATTCAGTATTTTTTAGCCCTGAAAAAAGTTTTGCACAATTAACGCAACTTTGTTGACATTGTCTAACTTTGCTTGATGACAGATCATTGAAAGGAGCTTGCCTAAGAAGCAGACAGTGAACAAAGATCCTTCCGTCATAGAGAAAGAAGAGATGGATAAGATTGGGAAAATTTGGGTCAATATCGCTAGAAGGGACATTCCAAGACATCATAGATCTTTTACCAATCTCCACAAGAAACAGATAGCTGATGCCAAGCGTTTTTCCGAAACTTGCCAAAGAGAGGTGTCTTTACTATTGTTATATGATTTTTAATGTTATTTTCTCCTCCTGATTCATGACTTTGTTCATGCAGGTAAAAATGAAAGTCGGTAGGTCGATTAAGCTGATGAGAGGTGCTGCGATTCGTACAAAGAAACTTGCTAGGGACATGCTTCTATACTGGAAGAGAGTAGATAGAGAGCAGGTACATATTTCAAAGCATTAGGAATAAATATTTGATTTACAACAATCAGGATTTGAAATGATTTGTTTTACCTATGCATGCTTATAATGTGCCAAAATTTGTCAATCCATGTCAAGAATATTATAATCAAAACATCGGTAAAACATTTTGTAGTCAGACTTGGTGAACCATGTGATTTTTATTCATTCTTTCGTTTTAAATCGAAGTGATTATCATTTTATGTGGATGACCTCATGATTCCATTATATATTAATTGGGCTTCAATCAGTGTTGCGAATAAATTTGAAGATTTTATCACTGTGTTTTGCAACAATAGAATTATAATTTTGTTGATCCTCATTAGTTGTTTGATCATTGATGTTATATTATTGTACAATGCAATTAATTAACTATTCTATTAGCATTTCATAGATATTCTTTAATTTGGAATCTTACATGTTCACTTCTCCCAATTATGCTAGTTGCTATTTTTATTTTTTGTGTTGGTCGATGATAGAAATCACAATGTAAGCAGAGAGCTGAATCTTCTTGGATTTTTATACTCAAGACCTATATATAGCCCCTGCTTGGTTAAATTTCTTAAGACTTCCACTTTATAATTCATTCCACAAAAGCTTTTAACTTGCACATCAAACATTGTATATGTAGGCAGAACAGAGAAAAATAAAAGAAAAAGAAGCGGCCGAAGCTTTGAAGCGTGAAGAAGAGCTTCGAGAAGCAAAGAGACAGAAACAAAGACTAAATTTCCTACTATCACAAACAGAGCTATACAGTCATTTCATGCAGAATAAGTCTTCACAACCATCTGAAACTTTACCCATAGAAGATCATGATGTTGCTGAAGGACTATCTGCTTTTGATGAAGAAGATCCTGAAGAAGCTGAACTGAAAAGAGAAGCTTTATTAGCAGCTCAAAATGCTGTTTCACAACAGAAGAAGATAACTAATTTATTTGATGATGAAAGTTTGAAGCTCAGAAAGGCTGCTGAAACAACAGATGCTGCCAATGACCCAGAAATTTCAGGGGCAAGTAATATTGATCTATTGAACCCGTAAGCAACAGCTTCTTTCTTTCTTGCTCTTTTTCCTATATTTATTCTTTTTTTTTCTTGGGATCCATTTGCATTTGAACTTCTGTGATCTTCAGTTCAACAATGCCAGCAACTTCATCTGTGCAAGCTCCAGAGTTATTTAAAGGCAACCTGAAAGATTATCAGTTGAAAGGGCTGCAATGGCTTGTTAATTGCTACGAACAGGTGATATGTTGGATAAATAAGTCCGAGAAAATTTCTTGAAACCAAGTTCAATAATTTTATCAGCTACTATATAGTAATTCCCTTTGTTCTTTATTGACACAGGGTTTAAATGGTATACTTGCTGATGAGATGGGTCTTGGAAAGACCATTCAGGCAATGGCATTCTTGGCCCATTTGGCTGAGGTTAGAGAGTTCCATTTTTTTTACAGCTTTTCAATCGATCGTTGCAATGTATGTGTAAACTTATGTTATTTACTATCACTACGCTGGGTTTAGTGAAATATAGATTTCTAAGATCACTGTTTATATTCTCCATTAAGTCTATAAGTAGTAACCACAAGTTACCATGTTGCTAGCGTCTATGACAACTTAAACACATGTTATAACTTTTAAGTACTATGGTAAAATTTTAACCTACTCTGATTTATACAATTTCTTATAAATTGGTGGGACCTGACCTGACCTTGAATATTGTCACTTTACACAATTTTTGAGTTCAGTAAGATAACCTACTTCATACTTTAGTTTGTTTGATTTCCTATTAATATTGCTTATTGTATCCGTTTTATCCGTATAAGCATTATAATTGTTTTTGTGCAGGAGAAAAATATATGGGGTCCATTTCTAGTGGTAGCACCATCATCTGTTTTGAACAACTGGAATGACGAAATTGGACGATTCATTCCTGATTTGAAAACACTCCCATATTGGGGAAGTTCTCATGATAGGAATAAACTTAGGAAGAAGATCAATCCAAAACGTTTATACAGGAGGTTAACTCCCTTTCACATCCCCACACCAGTAGGAAACAAAATTTTGTTACACATCCTTGATATTTTTGGTGATTGGTAACATGTTTTAAGCATTTCAGGGAGTCTGGATTTCACATACTCATTACTAGCTACCAGTTACTTGTTACGGATGAGAAGCTTTTAAAGCGTGTGAAATGGCAATATATGGTATTGGATGAAGCTCAGGCTATAAAAAGTTCAAACAGGTAACATGACCATTACTTTGTTCAAATAACAAAGTAAAACCATCTCTACACAATAAGGTGACAAAATCACTAAAATTCCCTGATCTTTTTAATCTTTCGTTCATCATCTTATTATTATTCATCTTCTTCTTCAAAAAATGAAAAACACTCAAACTTAAAAAGTTATTTGATGCACTCAAGTAAAATTGTGGTTAGATTCTGTTCAACGTCTATTATATTTCACCCTTGGTTGCACATGTATTCTTAAATCTATATTTATTTTGCTCACTGTAATGAGTGAGACTCATAGATGTTTCTAATTATCAAAATAAATTGATTTTGAACAAAATTAGCATTTATAATTCCCATCATTTTTTTTTGCATATTCTATCTAACGTCACGATCTTTTTTAATTTTAGGTTGATACTCTTCATAGAGAAGTTCAAAAATATATTTTCAGTGTCATGTTTTCGGTGTCATGTTTTTTTTATTTACTCAAGTAATATAATAGTTGAATTTTTGTTCAACTTCTGTTGTGTAATTTATCCATTAATTACATGCATCTATAAGTCTACATTTATTTAGTGTATACAAGTGAATAACATTGATATTTCGAGGACATTTCAGTTGCAACTACCCTTCCAATAAACAAGCTCATATTTTTCCTTTCCTTTTGCGCAGTCAGAGATGGAAGACTTTGCTCACTTTTAACTGTAGGAATAGATTGCTTCTTACTGGTACACCTATACAAAATAATATGGCAGAGTTGTGGGCTCTTCTCCATTTTATCATGCCCACTCTTTTTGACAGCCACGAACAGTTTAACGAATGGTTTTCAAAAGGGTATTTTTTAATTACTATACCTTTTTCAACTTATATTGAAATAACTTATCGTTTCGTTTGCACCAGATTTCTTACAGTGTTTATTTATGCAGCATTGAAAGTCATGCAGAACATGGGGGAACATTAAATGAACATCAACTCAGTAGACTTGTAAGAGTTATAATTGGAAAGTTAAATTTTGTATCAGCAAAATTTGTCATTAAGGCATCAAGACGATGCTTACCTCTTAAGTTTCGATCATGGTTTTACTCTACATAATTTACTGTTTTTTTTTTAAATTAACACAGCATGCTGTATTGAAGCCATTTATGTTGCGTCGGATTAAGAAAGATGTCATAGAAGAAATGACTACAAAGACGGAAATTATGGTTCATTGTAAATTAAGTTCCAGGCAGCAAGCATTTTATCAAGCTATAAAAAATAAATTTTCACTTGCTGAGTTCTTAGATAGCAGTCGTGGGCGCCTTAATGATAAGAAACTTGTTAACTTGATGAATATTGTTATCCAACTACGGAAGGTAAATAAATTTAAAAGTTTCACTGACATACTGAAATATGGAAATGAATAATTGTAAATATGGATTTATTATGTCCTTGTAGGTTTGCAATCATCCAGAACTATTTGAACGCAACGAAGGAAGTTCTTTTTTCCACTTTGCTGAAATTCCAAATTCTCTTGTTCCTGCTCCATTTGGAGAGCTGGAAGATGTTCATTACTCGGGTCATTCTAATCCTATATCATATGAGGTAATTTATATCATTTGTTTTTTAGCATTTGAGTTTTTGCTGGAATGTATATTATATTATTATATTAAATACTTTCGTAGTTTACCTTCTCTGGCTGATGGGTTATTTTGGGTTTGGTGTAATTCTGAGATTAGATCATGATATGTTCAGTAGAGAGGCTGGATTCTAAAATTTATTTTGATATGTTCTTTTTTGGTTTTGATCATCAGTTTACCCTTTTATACACTTCTCAAATCTGAACATGAACTATTTTACTATTATTGGTATTATCATTATTATTATTACCACCACCACCATCATCTGCTTTCTTTTGTTTGTAGTAAGATTCTTCTGAAATAAACTTCAAGTAAGTAGTTGCTACAATGGATGATTGATAATAATTATTTATCCTTTAATTTGATATCTCAAGTAGA
This sequence comes from Allium cepa, assembly GCA_030765085.1. Lineage (NCBI taxonomy): Eukaryota > Viridiplantae > Streptophyta > Magnoliopsida > Asparagales > Amaryllidaceae > Allium > Allium cepa. The sequence goes on along the minus strand of CM060942.1, from coordinate 612,949,168 downwards.
TGACCCCTTTTTTCCCTTTTTTTCTGTTTAATTAAAATCAGATAACGGCGGGAAAAATAACGTAGAGACTGTCAATGTAAAAATATCCATAAAAACCGATATGGATAGATATGGCAACATTCACATCTGAAAATTATCAGTTTGGTTTTTATCAACATAATAGTTTATATTATGTTTTATTTTAGTATAAAACAAATTTTATTTGTTGCTTTATAAGGTAATAATTTATATTGTATGTATGTATATAAATGGATATTCATTGCTCAAAACTACTTTTTATCATCACACTTTTTATTTTTTTGCATTTTTATAATAATGCTGAAACACTCTACGTTGAAATGATACATTCTTTTTAGTTTCATTAATTGTGGACTGATAGACAAAATCTCGATATTCTTCCACTATCCCTGATACAAGCATTTGCAATTTGAAAATGATTTTGAATATGGATGCAGATATATCATTATCCATTTTCTTTTGCATCCTTTGGTAGATCTACCAGCAGTAAAACACTTTTTTTGTGTGTATCTGATTTTTTAAGCAAATGCAAACCTAATAAAAATTTGAAGACGATTCTTTCTGATTTGGTTGTTGATTTTGTACTTTTTGATCTTTGTATAATTAAGTTCATCCGAGGTGAATGAACTTGATTTAAATGACATTTTCTTCATCGACTGTTCTAGTTTATACTTGTAGATGGGATTCCTCTGATAATATACCAATACTCAAACACTTGCAATGCATGTGTAGAAAACATATGATGCATGTTATCAAAGTTTAAGTCTAATATGAGACCATTGATTAATTTTTTACTTGTGAAGTTATTGTTTAGAAAGTAAATACATTATGCAGTTCAAATGACGTAAATCTTTCCCATTTTAAATATACAAGCGTAATGAAAAACCACAACCACAACCGTATTTTTTAAAATAATTTCTTTTTTATTTCCACACTAAAGCAGAACATAAAAATTCAGAGGGAGGGACGAAAAAAAAAAAAAACACTTCCGTTAAAATAAAGATGTAAACATTTATTTTTCTAGAATTGAAGATTACAAAATCTGTTAGAAATAACAAAAAACGAAAATTTTCAAATTAAAAACCAAAACAAATGGATATGGCTGCTAAAATTATAGGAGCTAAAGTTACTTGGCAAACATAATCAATGATCTTCTATATTTTATGTATTATACTAGTTTTTCAATACAGAACAAAATGGAATTTATAACTTCCAAGGTCAATGATATATGTTCAGTAACGTTTTTGTTACAAGACCTTTCTAGAAATTTTTGATGTTTCATAAAACATAAAATAAAACATAGCATATTTGATTCTTTCTAACAATATAAAATCTGTCGGGTTATATTGAATTCTTTTAAAATTTGATCTTTTTTATACGTTCGATATTGCAAGGCAATAAAATTGTTGAGAAATGTGTAAGATCAGATATTATTTTGAGTGCATCATTTATTTAAAGGATTAGAGATATTTGCATAAGCTATTGTGTTGCATTGTCTCACCCAACATATTATAGCTATATGTTATATTAGATTAAATCATGTTAACCATCATAATTAATATTCATCAATAGCTACAAAATCTTTGTATATTATCCGCTTTATCTATTCTTTATATGTTTTTCTTTCTTAACTTGATAGTTAGATTTAATCTCCGGTAGGAAACAACAGTTATATTATATTGAAATCATATTTGTCTCTCTATTATCTTTTATCAACATTGAAATTATTTCTGATAATTGTGTGATTAAATAATCAAAACGATAAATATTAATAATTTACCAAATTTTTTATATCTATGAAACAAGAATTTATTAGTAATACTTAAAAAAAGCTTATCTTAGAATTATCAATAATTTGAAGGTTTGTTATGGAATCTTAATAATTTTGGAGAACTTATTTTTATAACAAATAATAAGTTCAAGGTATACAACTACAACGGTTATTGTGTTCTTGTAATTCTTTATGATTTTGAGTTAATTGGAACAAACTCGTATTTTACCTTATATATATTGTAAAAGAAATAAAAATCATTTGGTATCTCACATATGTACTGCGCGCTCATGTATACAAGTATGCATATAGACTAGCACCATTGTCTAAGTGGTTAAGTTCTTCGACTTTGGTGCGAGATGTCACAAGTTTGAAATTTGCGTAGCGTGATTTGAACGTTAATTGATATGTGATATGTTGTCCCAGTGACATGTTGTATATAAAGTACCATTTCAAAAAAAATAAAAAATATATGCATATGTAATACTTGTGATTATAGAATCAATGTATTGTAGGCGTGCATCATAAAAAGCAAGTACATTTTAATAGTTATACTTTTGTAGTTGGCATAATTTATTTAATAAATGTTAAAAGCTTAAAAGTATTTTTATCAAATTTTATGTTGCACGAAATGGTCAATACCAGTAGGATTAACCAAGTTAAAATCTTTAGCTAAAATAACGTAAACAGCGAAATGTTTGAATATGTTCCGACCAACCGTAGAAAATGTAAGCAGAATTCTGCAGTATAGAAATATGATATCAATTAAAAAATAAAAAAAATATGTGCGCAACCTAACAAATATGATTTTACACAAAGTTTTGAGACAACTGTATATAATACATTGTCAATTTATCATCAGTTTTATAAGAGCAATTTAAATTTTGATCATTATTTTTAATTTGAAACTAAAAAAAATGAATTTTACATACTCAATTTTTGAATCATTTCAGGCATGTGATAATCGTTCATAATAACTTGATGTAACATCCAAATTAAAGAAATCATAATAATATGAATAAAACTTTGATTAGAGACGTCAAAAGAAAATCACATTAAAGAAATGGTAATTGAGTTAGCTTATACCGTAAAAGAGCGGAAAAATAATCTTTGGATGCATGAGTTTATTTAAACAATTATGTGGAAGCAATTTTATCAAAAAAATCATGAAAGAGACATTTGCTTGTTCCATACCTAACATGGTTGGAATTTATATGCTTCTACTTTTCCCACGAGATATTATATTTGCATTTGTGGAGTGATTGATTATTTAAAAGATCTGATAAATGAATTAAGTGCAGTCCTTTTGTTTGCTTGAGATACAGTTCTATTTATTTTTGCTTGCATTTGTCTTGCAGCTTAGCCTTGGTTAATTTTTTAGATTCCTTTTGGATTTGCAATACATATTGTTGTATCTATAAAATATGTCATTGTCATACACTGGTTGCATTCAATTTTGCTTCAACCTATACAAATTCTTTAGTACATGACTCCATAGATCAAATATTCAAATTCAATTGGTATTAGGCATATACCTAAGCATTTAGTTAAAAACTTACTATAACATTTGGATTAAGATATATCATAAGATTTGAGATTCAGATCGGCAAAAGAGCAAAATGAATAACATAGTTTTATTTTAGTAACAACCTAACTCAATCGAGCATCTATAAAGAGTAACCAGTTGAACTCGATTAATCAGGGCTTACACATGACAATGAAGGGATTTTAGTCTTTTAGTGATTATTCTGGAATGGAAAATGGATTTAGGGCTCGCTGAAGATGACGAAGGAGGCTTAAGATAGGAAATAATATGATATTTATCAATTTATTTCTTGGGTTTGATATATTGGGTGTGTTTTTGTTTTAAAAAAAGAGGAAATTGTGGTACTTAACTTTAGGGTTGAAATGGATTTCTAGTTTAATTACAAACTCGTAGTGAAATTTTTAGTGCTATATAGCATCAAGAAGAAAATAGTTTTTTAGCACCAAAAATGCGATTTTCAAATCTAAATACAGATTTACAGCATTGGTTAATACAGCGCGTACAAAAAAAACCAAAAAAAAAAAAAAAACCAAGAATAGTAAAGAAATCCGGAGCTGAAATGGAATTCCCAAGACAAAATCAAAATTTCAAAAAATTGAGTAATCCAAAACAGAACCAAAATCAAAATTTCAAACTGGCATAACATCTGAAATCAATGGAGATCAAAATGTAAATCTTTTATACGTGTTATATTAAACGCTAAGCAAGAGGAGATGACAACACGATAATAGAACTCAAGTGTTGCTTAAGCAACACATAAACATCGCTTGATTTTTGAACCTGAAGATTATGACTTTTAGGACTGAAATTTACTTGTATACTAGAATATAAATTTGTTATAATATCTGTATTAATTAAATGTATTCCATTAAACTTTTGCAAATCAGTTCATACTTTAATTTTCAATTTGGATTGATTATTTTTCCTTTAAAATGAGCAATGCAATATTATGCATTGCTTAAACGCACTGAAGCACTTTTCACTTAATGTTTTTTGAGAGTGAATAAAATAAGCATCAGACAACCTGTGTATGCTTGAATGCCACTTAAACACGCTTCCAAAACAATATTTAATTAGAAAAAAAATTAAATGAACCATTTACTATAAAAATAGAAGAAATCAATAAGTAGAAAATAAGTAAAAAGAAGTGAATTGTGTTAAATGCGAGAAAAGAAAGATGAGAATGCATACATGAAAAATACACAGATATACCTAATTATATTCATTAACTTGGGTTTTAAAATTTTCATAATATTTACGCTTTTCTGTTTTCTTTTTATTTTTCTTAAACTATTTTAGAAAATTAATCAAAAATATCTTAGATTCCTAAAATATTCTTTCAATTCAATTAAAATATTTCATAATTTTAATTTTAAATTAGTCTTTTAGGACTATTACTTTAATTTGAAAAAGAACATACAAATATTTTAACTGTTTGAATATTTAATTCCAAATTATCTGTATATATAGGATTGACTTTTAAAGCTTTTCTAAAATTTACACACACACACATATTGTGTTTATTTTATCATTTCTAAAATTTCATTGACAATACTTTCTTTAAATCCATGGTTTTTCTAACTTTCCTTAAAAAAATTCATACCATGTTATACTATAATACATAAAATACAATATAATTTAATTTAGTCTAGTTATTATACGTTGTTATTTCTTTTTGTTCAAATCTCCTTAAAGATTTCCATATATGTTTTCAAAACCATTTATCCATATACTTTTAGTTGTTTTGTGTAGTATAATGTGTTGGTTGTCAAAAATATTAATTTTTATTTTCACAATTTTTTTTCATTAATTTCTTTATAATGTAAATATATATGTAATTTGGCATGTTTTAAAATTTGAATTTTATTAAATAGTTTTAATATTTAATTATATTTTGGTAATTGTTATGTAATTTTAAATTCTCCGAAATTTCTTATAAAAAATATCGAGGTATATGTTTAGAAGAAAGCATATAACGACTAATAAGAACACTTTAACTTTTGTATTTATTACATTTTGTTAGTCTTACGTAATTTTTTCTTGAAATTCACCTAAAAAATTACGCATAGTATAAAAAGTAGATCTTATTATTTGAAAAATATCAATTTTTTGTTTGTTCAATGATCTAAAGGTATTATTGAAAGTTTATGTTTACATTAAAATGCCGTGACAACAAAGGTGTAACAAATATTGTTTGAAATATAGAGATTCTGTAATGAAAATGTTATGCGACTTTTTAATGCAGTACATATGATCTGTTTCATGTTTTAAAGGGCATGTTGGTAAAAGAAAGTTAATATGCACACACATAAAGAAATATTTATGGTTCAAAGATTCCAAACCATACAATTCGATAAGTTAAGAGTTAAACTCAAAATTTAGCATAACTTGGTGGTTAATTTCTTAGGCTCATGTGTAGTTAATTTATACACAAAAAAATTCAAATATGTTGAACAAATGCACATATATAAGCATATTTGACCATCATAGCCCTACAAAGGTTTTGAATCTCAACAATTTCTTTCTAGATTTTGTTTTCGGGTTAGGCAATTCAAAACGACAAATATCAGTTTTATCTCGGGTGGCCTAAATTTTGGTTGAAAATTTTAAATTTTCGGACGAAATCTTGCCACGGATCAATTGGTGAGATCTTGGTCAAGTTAAGTATTTCCTATTTCTATTTTTTTATTAGGCTAGGCCTAAAATTCGTACCTTTACTTTTTCCATTATCTTAATATAACATTTCAATTTTCCTTTCGTTTACTTGCGATTGTTTACAAATCTTACTTTTTATTTGCTTATGACTACTTAAATTTCTATATGCTAGTTTTATATTACATAAATAAAAGGGGTAACTGTTAAAGACCACTAGCCCAATTGGTTAGCAGTATGTTGCTTCAGACATAGGTTTTAAAGGTCATGTGTTCGAACTATCGTGACACCAAGATGATTGCTTTGCTTAAATATAATATCACTCTTACTATCAAAATAAATAAAATGGGTAATTACTTCTAATTTTAGGTAACTATATAAATAATAGAAATAACTACGGTTAATTTTTGTGCATTTCGAACTAATTTTTCTTCCTATGTATATAGTTCTAGTAAGATGATTATTTTACCGTATAGTTATTGATGATACTTGCCTGAATATATAATGATCTTTGTGTGGATGTACTTTAGTATGCTAAAATGAAGAAAATAAAAGTTACTTTCATTTTTCATGATGTTTGCTTCACCCTGTTTTGATATAATATAACATGTTTATAATCCTCATTATTTGCGTGCATGTTTTTTTAAGCTACTAATGACAATAATGTTATTAATGCTAATCAAATAAGTTAAATTATTGTTTTAGTAATAATATTTATAAATTTGGATGTATGCAAATCAATATTTAAGATAGAGAAAATTTATTAGAACACAAAATATTGACACAGTTGGTGACGCAATAGATCTCAATCATCAGATTGTCTATCGATAAACCCGAATTTGAACTCGGTGAGGTCCAACAGTCAAGATCTATTGTGCCATATTTTGTATTCAAATAGCCGTCCACTTAAAGATATCTTATATTCTGAAAACTGTATCGGGATGAACTTTATGATTTGAGATGGACAACCGAGATACATTTCTCTCATCCGATAACTCGTTCGATACGAGGTTATGTTTTTATCGTTGAGACGGGACTTGAATGTAATTTGAGAGTTATAACCTTTTCATAGTTATGAGGCATGCTAAGGCGCGTGCCACGATTGTGCATTTTTCTATAAGACATGACACACATGAAAAGATGCACCGAGTGATGCAAAATGCGCCTAAAACGCACATGGCACACGATGCAAATTGTCTCGTTTTTCTAAATATTTTTTATTTTTCGCAATTCAAAATGCATTGTGATTCATACGTATCACATAGTTATGTTTGTTTACTTATAGATTCTAATGGTAACTTTTTTCTTCATTATTTTTTGCTTGAAGACAACAATATGTTGTGGTTGACGTGGAAAATCTATTTCTTTTTATATAGTATATATATTCTCAATGCAAGTTGTAACGTGAAATCTATTATGTGATATGATACATGAATCATATTATTCGTTTACCAGTAATACATATTTTTTTTGGCTTTTGGCTTTTAAAAGCTAGTGTACCTGAAATTCTATGGTTATGTCGTTATGTTTAATATTGTTTTATGAAATGATTAAAAAGAATCTATAGTGGATATATTTCTAGTAAATAAATATTACTTATATTGGATTTTTCTTCTTCTATTGTTTCTTCTATATATATGAGGAGCGTTTAATGCCATCCTTGTTTTGCAGCACTCCTCTTGCCTCCTGATTTCCACCACAAGTTCCGAAATAAATAATAGCACATTCTCTCTCTTTCCACTAATGCTATTATTAAATTCGAAATTTGTGAAAATCAGGGGGCTAATGGGGTGCTACACTATTTAGGGTGTTATTGAATGCTTCTCTTTCTCTCTAGATACATACGCATACATACATATACGCATACATACATATACATACATATGTATATATATATGTATGTGTGTGTGTGTATATATATATATATACATATACATACACACACACACATATACACACATGCGTGCGCACACGCACACACACATATATATCTCAAGGCACACTCCTAGACTAGGAAGGTTTGGCGCAATTTTGCATCTTGTGCCATTTACAACCATTAACCTTTTGCCTTATGCACTTCTATTTTTTCCAAAAGGAAAAATCAACTACAGTTTGTTCACCAATCGATCTTCAAGATAGCCAAATTAATATTGGCTATATATTTGGGCAAATGGGACTCCCTTTTGCAATTTGGAGTACATCTTCATCTTCAAGAAAATGGAAAACGATTGGGAAGCAAATGTAGTATGGCTCTTCACTTCATAGAGATTAAAAAAAAAAGAAAAGATTAGCACGATGGTTGTATGATATAATAATAATAATAATAATTGGTGTAAATAACATCACATATACTTATTTTTCACTTATTCACATTCTCTCTTAAGGTACCAAAATTGGTCTATGAAGATATCATCTGCAATAGTTTTATGATGGGGAAAGGCGTTCGGTGTAATACTTTTGAGAAGTTCTTCAGTATATTTTCTCCTCAGAATATACATCGTTCTTCACTCTTCCAACTATCACATGAAGGCGTTACTTCTGGGTCATTTGGCTTTGTTCGGTTAATGGACATATCACCTGTTGAGGCATCATTTATAGCCAAGTGCTCTATCCTTGAGAGGCTAATGTACTCAATAATAAGATGGGAAAAACAGAGTAGATACGAGGCCTTTGACCTTTTCTTGGATTCTAAAGAATCAAAAGAACGAGCAGTTGCACGAATGTTGTTGATTCCTACCAAATCTGAGGCTAGCATACTTAGAAGAAAGCTCACAGCTGCATCAGATGTTGAACCTCTAGTGATATCACACGATGATAGATTCATATCCAATGTCAGGGTTCTCCGTTCATCTTATGGCTTTATTCCAAAAGTTAGAGCCCCACCGGTAAGTTCTATTTATGTTTTTAGTTCCAGATCTGCCAACATCCATGGATTTTAGTAGCGCAAAACACATTTTGGATTTAGTGAATGGTGGTACTATGTTAATATGCTGTAATGGGGAAATTGTAGGCATAGCTGTTTATTTTAGTTTTTAAGCTCTATATATGACTTTCCTTGATAAGCATTGCTGCAAGCTTTGATCATTTGCTGACCACACTTAATTCATGGAGATTTGGAAAAATATTTGATTATGATTGTATCAAATCAACCATCGATACATTCATATAGCTCATTATCAAAGTTCCATTTTATATTTATTCCCTATGCATATATACTTTACCATACTTCATAATGAGGTAGATGGTAAAACAAAAGTAAAAAAGTTTCTTAATTGACCACAGAGTTCAGTAAAACATTCGTATTGACCATAAAAAAACAATGAACACTTTTATATCATGATTCAGATCATGCATGATTGTTATTTCAATAGAATTATTATTTTACGTTACAGATAAGTGCCCAATGTTCAGACAGGGGCTTTGCATATCAAACCATTGAGTATTTGCACAATCCTTGGGCCAAAAAGTTGTTGGTCGGCTTTGCTCGCACATCTGATTTTAATGGTCCAGGAATGCCTATTGATTCTCATCATTTGATACAAGAGGTCAATACTGAATCTTCCCTTAAGCCCATACTCGAACTGCCCTATCAAATATTTGGTTCTTCTCCACCCATGCGAAGCTTTGATCCTGCAAAAATGCTGACGGTACTTAGTTTCTTCTACATCTTTATTTTAGTAATATATACTCTGTGGTACTTTATTTACAGTATGCCCTCATGCAGAAGTTTTGTGATCAATATTAATTTATTGCTCTGCAGCTAATTACATAGAAATTAGTGATTTCCATTTGAGTAAAATTTGTTTTTATAAGAGCATCGCATCTAGTGAGGATGAAGTTTTGACTTTTAAAGCAAGTCGACATGGCAAGCATTGATCCCATGCTGATTCCCAACAAGTGGGAATGCACTAATATTAGGACAAGATCAAATACTTATTAGAGCTTTTAAAATATATTTTTTATTTCATCATTTCCCATTCTTAATCGAATTTCATATTTTTTTTCAAGAATTCAATTGTGTTAAAAGAAACAATAATTTGAGGCACTTGGACTCCATACTCTTGATGATGGCGCAACATGAGTTCAAACTCCATACTCTTGTGTTGCTCCCCAGTGGTGTCTGCTCTTAGAATATTCTTTCAAACAAAGTTGTTTCCGCATCATAGGTAGTAGAAATAAATAAACATAATGCCATCATTTTTCTTATATTAAAGAATCCTTATAAACCGAAAGAACATTGAAATGACACTAAATTGAAAGAGCACTGAAATCAAGGCGCCAAATAACTTCTTGAATTCAGTTATTCAGCAATACGCATGAACGAGGCGAGGTACAATGGCATGAATAGAAAAATGGCATTGAATGGTGCTTACTACTTTTAGGCAACTGTTTAATTTCTACAAAATTTCTCTCCTTGCGCTAGCAACTAAATTTTTTGGTGGACTAAGTGGTGTCGTATAAACAATTAAATAAAACATCCATAACATGTGTTATTCGGTGATGTAAAATAACCTTTTCCCAAGTTCTGGTGCATGGATTTTGAGTAGCTTTTACGTGTAAAAATCTGATAAATTTTTGATGCTCTTTTATCAGGGATTATTGATGTTTCATAAACTCTCTAAACTATGTTCATGTAGTTAATTATTGTAATCACATATTATGGTGTGTACCTTTGTAAACAATCATGTCAGCATCATACATTTCATCATTTCATGCAATCATTTGAATAACTGTACTTTATTTTTCTTTTATTCAGGATTCGGGGAAACTTCAAACGCTAGACATACTATTGAAACAACTTCGGGCTGGAAATCATCGTGTTCTTTTGTTTGCACAAATGACAAAGATGCTGAACATCATTGAGGTATGTAACTTTATTCTTGCATAAGGACATAATTAGATCCATACCAGATGAAATGTGCTCTTGAACATTTATGTATCATTTGACCGAGTTGGGGCAATTAACCACTTTATATTCAACTCTTATTTCCTGGTGGTAAATCTGACAATTTTATAACATCTGTATTGGACCCTTGAGATATCAATAGACACTATAGAAAGCAGTCGTGATTTCCGTACTTTAGACATCTTAACAAGTACAGTTGTTTGACTATTTTCCTTTTGAGCTGTGGAATCCAAATATATTAAAAAAACTGCACATAGGTCGACTTATCTTAACGATGGACTAGTATATATATCATGTACCCTACTAGCATCTGTGAACAAGTCTACAGTACTGGCAATACTGAACCTAGCGATCTAAGTTGCAGGTTCACTTTACACTTTTGAGTCCGTCTCTAGAATGAAGAAATTTTAATCCCGAATAAGCAAATGATATTAAAATTCATTAGATAATTGCAGTCAGGAGTAGATCAGTTTAAATTGGTTGGGAATTTGTTTATTATTTAGTCTAGGTAATAATTGTCATAAATAGCTTAAGCCTAGCGAATGATGTTATTTGTGTGTGTGTGTGTGTAAATGGATAACTGGTGTTCGGGATTTTTGATCCGAAAGTCTCTAGATTCGTACTCTAGAAACCCTACCGTTGAGGTAGTGGTCCTCAACAAGAAAACAAGTCGAAATACATAACAAAGAGGAAGGCACCTAATAAAGGTTAAACGACATAACATATAAGCAAGCCAGCTGTTTGACGTCTTGGTATATGAAATGATGCTCATTCTTATGTAGTATTTAATTTCAATTTTATTATGAAATGTCAATTCTTTGTTTTCCAGGATTATATGAATTTTCGGAAATACAAATATTTTAGGCTTGATGGATCGTCCAGTATTACAGATAGGCGTGACATGGTTAGAGACTTTCAAGAAAGGTAACAAGCTGTTTGAATTTTATAGCTAATTCTTAGTAAACTTTTGGTAAATTTAACCTATTTTATTATTTGAATATATTTTATTATTAGGAACGACGTCTTTGTATTCTTGTTAAGCACTAGAGCTGGAGGTCTTGGTATCAATTTGACGGCTGCTGACACTGTCATCTTCTATGAAAGTGATTGGAATCCCACTTTAGACTTACAAGCAATGGATAGAGCTCACCGATTAGGTCAAACGAAAACGGTTAGAAAACTCTTTTTCCTGTATACGTATTTTTATACGCTTCCCTGCATTTTGCTGTCAGACAACATTTTGAAGAATATTTCACACTTCAGTAAAATAAACCTCAAAACTTTGCAAGATCTAAGTACCATCACCGTATGTGTCATATGTCTAATGCTAATTGGTTGACAAATTATTGTGGTGACATTAAGAGTGTGTTACATATTATAATTTGGTTTCTTTATTCATACTATCTTTCACCCCCCCTTTACATAATTTTATCAAAACATATTTACTGTAAAGGAGAGGTTGTGATAAAGAGAGAGATGTCAGGATGTTTACCGTGCAAAACCAGAATTAAAAATAATAATAATAGTGATATCATTCCCCTAAAATAAACAATCTATTATCTTATATTAATAATTACATTGCACTGTTTGCTTTAGAAGCAGCATAGCATTTTTGTCAGCCCTGAATGAAATTTTGTTACAGTGGAGTAGTGGCAACTCTGTAATAAATTGCGCTTGTAAATTTTTGTAAATTACTTGTGAAATATGAAATTATATTACGTTTTAGGTTACTGTGTATCGCCTTATATGCAAAGAGACAGTTGAGGAGAAGATATTACAAAGAGCGAGCCAGAAAAATACAGTGCAGCAACTAGTAATGACTGGAGGACACGTTCAAGGCGATCTACTAAAGCCCGAAGATGTTGTTTCTTTACTTATCGATGATGCTCAGCTAGAGCAGAAAATACGAGAAATTCCTCTTCAGGTATTTTGATTATTATACTTTATAACCTTCAGATAATTTACCTTTGCATCCTCTCCATGTGATTATTTGGGAAGATAGTTATAATTATTGTTATGCATCTTTGATTTGGCAACTAAATATAATTCAGTTCCATTAGAGATATAATTATCCTACCTACTACATAGAGCTACGTGCAGATTACCGTAACTAAGTACCACTACTTACAATTCTTAGTTTGAATGGGTTTTGTAATAAGCTGAAAGCTAGCTGCCAAACCTTTGCGAATGTTTCACCAATTCCTTATTTATAGCCTCTAAAATATTTGTTTCCATTTTCTCAGGTTAAGGACAGGCAAAGAAAGAAAAAATCAGCTAAAGGAATAAGAGTAGATGCTGATGGTGTTGTGTCGTTAGAGGATGTAGATAACCCTAATATATCCCTAGATGCAGATCGTGGATCTTCTGGGCCAAATATTGGATCTTCTTCCAAGAAGGTACGAATTTTACCGGCGATATTTCTTTTAGCACACATCCTTACATGTTGAGAATGTCAAGTTTTGTATCATAAATTGTCCTTGTCAGTACCGTGTTATATACATATGGTTTAAAGTTATTGCGCTTAACCTAGAATTGAGATAATATAGGTAAAAATATCACCGATGCATCACATGTTAATCTTCAAACGAGATTGATTTCAAAATATCGGTCAATGAAATGTTTATGATATATATGAATGTAGATCGGCGATATCGGACCAATATTCAACAATAATATCGCGAAAACAGGCAAATAATACCACGTTGTGTAAAATGTGCATAAGTTTCTCATGTTTTAATTAAAATTTAGAGTTTATGTGCATGTGTTTATATATATTATATAAACAATTTCCATGTAAACAATTGAACAATCGTTTAAAGTGGTAAATATGGATATTTACGTCTTATTCTGTTACAATAATATTTTATAAGATGCAAATACAAACACCGATAGTTTCTCATTATTTCCAAAATATCGCTTGTTGACCCTTCATGGGTATTTTATGGGTACTGATATCGATATTAACTTGTTGGAATTGATTTGTCCAAGATGCAACTTAAATGTTATAAACTAATATATGGCATATACCCAGACTCTTTGATTTTTTTAACATACTTTTCAGGGAATAATATTTTCAACATGATGTTAATCTTCATTCTAAAATCAGTCATGTTTCTACTTAACACTTTCAGTTGCATATTGTAACCTTTGCAACCATGAAATAAACTGTATAGGTTCAAACCAAGGGTTTAAACTCCGGCGATCTCGTTTCGGTTCCGGCGTAGACCGGACTGGAATTTCCTTAGAATCTCGTTTTGGTATTGAACAAATATAAAAGTGGGCATATAAACTAAAAAAATGCCTCCATCGAAGAATTGTTCCCCGATTCCCAGCAGCAGGGCAAAGTTGACTTGGATTCGAGCAGCAATCGTTGATGAATTTTTTCCTCATGACATGGATTTGTCGGATATTTGATTAGGGCATGGTTTCGTGAAATAAGAAAGGGAGAGAGAGAGAGAGATGGGTTTCAACTTTGCAACCGTGCAGTTAGGGACCTATGGTATTTTTTTTGTTTGGTTTTACTTGGGCTGGATTGAACTAATAAAATATTAGATAAAACGGTCTCAAGTACATAATAATATAATATGCGTGTTTGTCTATCAAAGCATGTCGCATGCGAACAATACTAATAAAGTACTATAAATTTTTGTAAGTATTAAATATTTAGTAGGGACCATTTTTGATGGCTTAAATAAGCTGCATTTCTGCTTCTTGATACACAAAATCTATTTGTTTTAGCTTTAAAAAAAAAATTAGCTTATTTAAATCGAACCAAACAGGCCTTTGATGTATTTATAGAAAGATGCACCGGAATTCTCAAATCAGAGTTAAAATAGAATTTCAGAAATTTTCGAAACGGAACCGGAAACTCCAAATTTCTTGATGACTGAAACGGAAATGGAAAACATAATAATTTTGAACCTTGGTTCAAACTTAAGATTCATATACATATTACAAATTTGGGACTTGGTCTGGACAAGTTCGCTAACACAGCAACACATATGTACTTTCTATGCAAGTTTTTATTTGGGGAAATAAATACATTTCTAATGACTGTATTAAATTGCTATCCAGAGATCATCAAGGCCTGATAGCCAGTATCCTTCCAGGCAAAGAAACCCTTCGAAATCAAAAAACAGCGACACAGGACATGAATCATACGCAATGGAATACAATGAAGACAATTCAGAACAGCAGAGAGCACCCAGATCTAAAAGATTGAAGAGTGTTAATGAAAATCTTGAACCTTCGTTTGGTTCTGTTCAATATAAACAGCAATCATCATATGATTATGGTGATGGTACTAACTAGCTGATGTTAGTAATTTTGTAGTTAATGTTCCATAATGTTTGATATGAGATGTTATGCTAATAATCTCTTCTATGTATAGGGTATGATACCGATAGATACAATCAGTGTTTAATGTATTATATTTTAGGTTTAGATCCTACTGATTGAATGAGCGTTTATGTTATACGGGGGAGCATCCCCATTTAATATGACCATTCATGATTTTATTTATGTAGCATTTTATGTTATACAAACGTAAATGAGCATTTGTTGGTTTATTATTCATAACCGATTGGTCGTATTTCTAGTAAACAAACATGGAAAACATTTGTATTGAACGGGGCTACATCACTTTAGTTTTAGTGATTGCCTACGTATGCAGTTTCCATCACATACATCTATCTAAGCGTAAGCGTATTCAACATCAGACAATTCTGAACGTAGCATATAAGACACGCATAATACCGTCTCATGTTCTCTTTAAATTTCACTTTTTTTTTGCTCCCTTTCTTTCTTGTTTCATTATAATTGTGTTACTTGATAATCATTCCTTACTTCACTTATCCTTCCATGTTTGTTATTCACTTCAAACTTTCTCTCTTGTTTTCCTCCTTAAATTATTTTTCTTTCATGCTCCTTAGTCCTTAAACCCTCGTCTTTTCTCCTTTTTTTTTTTTTTTTTTGGCTCTTACGTTAAACTTTGTTCGAAAGTGGAAAGATCAATATTATAGATTTACGTAGGGTTAGTATGTTTATTTTGTAGTGGGACGCTTGTCTTCTCATTTTCATGCGGATGACACCTTAATAGACACGTATTGAGTGGGTACACCTTTATCTTCTTCATTCATCGTCCGAGTCAAATAGAAACACATTTATTACCATGTATAGACACCTCGTCATTCTCTTATTCCTTTCCATACCGGTGACTTCAAGAGCCAATGTACGATTCGACTTCTTTAAAGTTTAATCTATGTTATACGGATCTGTGCAGTTAAAGCGCTCGGCGGATTTAAAATGGTGGAGGTGCAAAAAGTCATAGCGGGGATATAGCGAGGATACAGCGGGATATAACGGATGACTCTAAAATAGCATATAAAACTCATACTTAATATTTTTACAAATATACCAATGGTAATTAAATGAAAAATTATCATTCAATTGAATTATAATTAATACATAAATAATTTTAAACGAAAAACATGTGTAAATATACTTTAAATAAACGTAAAACCGTCATATAACATAATTGAATTTAATAGAATATTAGAGTATTTTCATTTCTGAAAATATATTAAAAATTAAATCAAATAAATTAGTTTCATAATTTTTATAATGTATAAATCCAATTTTTTAATTCATTTTATTAAAGAAGATATAGCGGAAATAGCAAAATATAGCGGGAACAACGGGATATCGCGGAAATAGCGGGGATTAAAGCGGAAAGGCTATATTTTGGGGATATATGAAAAAATCGTAGCGGTAGAAATCCGCTATGGGATATAGCGGGGTTATAGCGGGGCATTAACTACACAGATACGGATATAAAAAAATGCAAATTTATTATCAAAAGTCACTTAGTGGTTAAACCAACAAAAAGTCTTATGGTTGCATTCTCTGTGCTTCCTGTAATCTGACCAACAAAAGTTTCTGTAGATACATGGTAACAACCCGTAATATTAGTTTAGTAATTAATTGTAATTAATCGCTTAGGTGAAGATTAAGCAAACTAATGAATTAAAATAATATTCGTTGAGTTGTATATGGTTTGTTGAGTTGTTAAAAGGGAAGTTAAAGTTGTCATTGGATGATGGAGTCGAGATGGTTTGTTGAGTTGTTAAATGGTTTGTTAAAGCGTTCAAGTCATAGAACGATTCGTTGAATTATCGTATAGTGGTGTTCTTCTCATGACAGATTGGCGAAGAGGTGAACTCGAATGCCGGGGGTAATGGGTGACATATGGTCGCATAGTGATGAGGCTCGATGTCAGGAAAAGGGAAGTCGAGATTATAATTGGGTGGAGTTTAAATGGTGTGACTAATTTTCTTAATTTATCCCATCCAGGTTCAAGCCCACCCCATACAAGTAATCGGTTGATTGGTAGGGTGACCATTGGTTGACTGATAAGGGAGGAATGCATGGTTTGAAATAGAATGGCAATAGAGAAAACATGGCCAAATTTAGTTGGTTGTGCTTACATCAAAAGTTGGCATAAACATCCTAGAAATTTGTGAAACATAATAAATGAAGAAATTAAAAGGAAAATGGATAAGAACATCACACATCAATTTATAGTGGTTCAGCTAAACACTGGCCCACGTCCACTTAAACTTTGTTAATGATTTCCGCAAGGTTTTACAAGTGAGATCATATGGGTTGGTGGTCTTGGATCGAAGATGATCCAATAAATTACAAAAACAATACAGAAATTTTGAGTGCAGAAAAACGAATATCAAAATAGTATCTCTCATCTCCTATTTATAGAAGAATACCAACATATCTATCTCCACGACATTCTCCACGTCTTGAAGAAGGCTGTCTGAATAATTGTGGTCAAATCATCTTGCTCCAGAGGTAGGTACCGATCTGAGCATCATGGATCACCGAGTATCTATAGGGATGGATCACTATGCTTTTGTGCTCCATTTCTTCAAGGCAAGGCTAGGAATCAATGAAAAGCCATAGCTCTTGGATCGGTCGCAATTCTTGTTTCTTGCTTTTAGGCTTTAACTAGTTTGAGTGGTTTGAAATGGGCTCGTATCTAAACTCCACCATTTTGTTATTACCGAGGGAACAATTATTTTCCTAGGCTCTCTTTCTTGAATTGCTAACACTGATACTGAAGGAACTGGGTGATTCGAAAGTGGGTGAAGTAGTTCAATCTTAATTTTTTTTTTCTTTTTCGGATCTATTGGGCCTATGAAGTCTAGATGATATATTTGATCCAATCAATATTATTTCCAAATAAAATCTCCTTTATTTTAAGTTTTTTAAAAAGAGTTTCCATAAATTTAAAATATATTATATCAAAAGACATATATGTGAGTAACAGTTACCTATTTTGCTTTATCATCATGATAAGTGAAGAGTCGAATTATTAATTTATGAGAGACTATCTAATAGGCCGTAAATGTAATAAATGTGCAATTAATTAGGAGTTGCACACATTAATTTTGATTTGATGAAATTTTATTTGTTAGGTCTATGATTATATCCAAATATACACGTGTATAGTGCAAATGCAACCTTTTATATTGTGTACATAGTTAATGTGTACGTGTATATGCGTTGGAATTTACACCGCAATAGATACATTTTCCCTTTATATGCATATCGGTTGTCCAAAACATTGTTTGTGTGTGTATGAGTGTATGTGAGTGTATACACACACACGTGTGTGTTCTTATTTTCCAATACATGACCTTTCATTTTCCCTTTTTAATTGATATGTTTTATATTGCAAAAAAATTAGCAATTAAAAATTAAATACGAGTATAGTTGCTTAACAAACATCCTAGCATGAAATGCAATTTTTTTTAAAATCAGAGGAAATTTTTTTATCGAACGAAATTAGATTATTGATACATGTAGATTTCTACATTAAAGCAGACCCCCTTTAATATTAAGATGTATGTTTGTGCATGTATGTCTATACAAACATACATACACACACACATATATGTATCTGTGTGCATGCTTTGAAATAGAAAACTAACCGTGAAACAATGAAATTACCGTGACAATCAAATATATATATATATATATATATATATATATATATATATATAGTAATTAATTAGCTATCAAATTTAGATCTAAAACATCACCAACATCAATAGAAAAGCAATAAGAATTAACAATTAACATCATTATTATTAATTACCAAATCCAATTCAAGTCAACAAACTCAAAAAATTTAGATCTTGACATATACAAATTTAAGCTAGTCAAAAAATAGGTATACAAATTCATGAAACAATCAAATAACTAGATCTATAACATCATGATGAATATACATATAAGTTATAATAGATCATACCTAATAGATGTAGCCATTGAATGCACCTTGATTGATAGACGCTCCTAGATCCAAATCCGAATCAGTTTCCTAGCTTTGCAAGAGAAGGAGAACTACCTTTAATTTGATTGATTTAACTAAATGCCATTAAAATAATTCTCTCTTTGTATCACCCTGAATTTACAACCATGAATGTTAGAAAATGAAGATAGAGGCAAGTGAATGAAAGAAAGGTATTTATATAGGTAACCTTCCTCAACCTCCTCTCTTTATTTTCTAGGTCCATACTTTAGATTTCAAGCCTCCATTTTCTTCCTATGGTCTGTAATGAATGAAGCGACCTTTAATTTATTTATAACACTAAGTACATTTAAATTAAATTTAAACGTCCATGATATCATGATTTGTACATATTCAATTTTTATATACGCTCCCAATTACGTACAAATGACATCCAAAAAATACCAATGACATCCAATACTAAAATAAATAAATAAATAATATATCAAATAATATTTTAACTAAGTTAGTTAATTTACAACAATTCATAAATCAAATATTTTATAGAATTTATCAATGCAGTTGTGCGATTCATATGTGTAAATTCAGTCAGTGATTAATATCAAATTATTCGAATATTAACTTCACTCATCACCTTAACTAGAGAGTGATATTATGACCAAACTTATTGCTTACAAAACTTTTCAATAAAATCTAGTTTTACGATTATAAGCATTACCTGATAGTAACAATTACTTTCACTAATTCTCTTCGTCAAAAATATTTTATATTAGGACTTATGAAATTTGGTTTTAGCCAAAATTAGAAATTATCCATATTCAACTTAATTAGTCGAAACAAAATGCCAGTTGCTCAATAATAACAATTATTACTAACCTTACTGCTCTAGCTAGAGATTGCAGCAAATCAGAAAACAAAACGTGCACAATTTTTTTTCAGGCTGTGCATTGATTTTGCAGTGCAGTTTTCAGGCGTCAAACGAATATATTTTGCAATGAAATTTGACATGCATATACTACAACACATAGGCTATCAACTAAAGAAAATTAGGCAATGCCAGATTTTCTTCAGTTGCCTGTGTGTTGTAGTATATGCATGTTAAATTTCATTGCAAAATATATTCGTTTGATGCCTGAAAACTGCACTGCAAAAATCAATGCACAGCTTGAAAATTTTCTATTTACATTTTGTTTTCTAAATTGCTGCAAACATTGACTTTGAGTTGAATATAGTTGACCGTGATACTAACTTTATATAACCGAGGAGACGAATTCTTTATTAAATAGTTTTTTCACTTCCAATGGTCTAACTCTGACCCAACTAAAGTCGTTCGATAGACGTCATGCCATGCTTGAACTATAATCAAAGTGGAGTGTCCCCATTGAAGTTTTATAGTATTCTCAAGTTGAGGGAAATGCGTAACATCATTACTTTGAGGTTTTCTATTTGACCCTAGTTATATTAACCAATAAAGAACTCTCGAGTGAGTCATTCCATAGTTATCAAATAACCATCAGTACGTAACCTCTTGGTGATCCCAACAATTATGAGTAATACAGTGCCCAACGTTTGAAGAATGTCACATACTCTAATCTCAATGAATGAATATATATCCTTTCTCGAAACAGCCTGACCAAGAATATTTTAAATAATATGTTATCTTCAATGTGAAAAATTCTCATGATAACAACACATTGTAACTACTATCACATAATATATCATTTAAGGATTTTCTATTTAATATACTTTAAATTAATTACTTAATTAATAATATTACAGTACAACATGTATATAATAGAAAGAAAAAACCCTTTATTTTGAACGAGATTTGTTATCAAGTTAGATATATGTAATAAATTATACGATTTCCCGTAGGGACTACCCCTAACTCTATCTGATACCGAGAAAATATCCATTTTCCAAAATAACTATTTCCATTTCGAATACTGGGGGAAGATCATTTCCTTAGGACAATTATATCCTGCATTATATGCGCCTCGGACATAATCACTTGACAAATCAATAACACATTAAACATGCCCAACTACAACTAAATTTTTACAACTATATTTTTACAGTTGCAAAAAAGGGCAGTTGTAATAAAGGTATTTTACAACTCTTCTTTTCAGAAAGTTGTAATAAACTTATTTTCAACAAATCTTTTATTTTGCCAGTTGTAATAGACGCCTATTACAACGTTTTTTTGCCAGTTGTAATAGATACCTATTTTTAATAATATTTTATTTTTTTCAGTTGTAATAGATGTCTTTTTCAACCTTTTTCGTTTGCCAATTGTAACAGATATCTATTTTTAACAACTCTTTTTTTTGTAAGTTGTAATAGATGTCTATTACAACCTTTTTCGTTTGACCATTGTAATAATTAATTAATAATTATAATTAAATAATAATCCTTAATAATTAGTAATTAACAATAAATATTTTTTTATTAATAATTAATATTTACTATTAAATAATAATAATTAATTATAAAATATGAATAATTAATAATCGTTATTTAATACTCAATAAATAATAATTGTTAAATAATTAATAAATAGGAAGATTTAATAATAACCTTGAAAATTAATAATAATTAATATTAATAATCACTATTAAATAATTAATATTTAATAAAGAATAAATCGTAATTAGTTTTCAAAAATTACTATTAAGTATTTAATAATTAACAATCGACAACATATACATAGTGTTTGATAATTATATAACTAATAAAAATAGTCAATAATTTATATATTAATAATCATTAAGTAAATTATAAATATTTAATTAATAATTTATAAATAATAATTAATATTAAATAATAAGTACTACTAAATAATAGTAACCAATATTTAATATCTAATAATAATTTTATAATAAATATAAATTAAAATTTAAAAATCAATATTAAATAATAATAAAAGTTAACAATCAATATCAAATAATAAAACCAATAATTAATTAAAATAATAATGATTAATAACAAATAAATATTTAATAACGAATTACATTAATTTTTTAAATATTTTTACAATTGGTTTAAATATTATAATAATTGATAATTTTTATATAACATAATTATAAATAATAATTAATAAATTAATAATTATAATTAATAACTATAAAATTCAACTTATGTATGACATAATTTATACTAATTAATGATTATAGACAAATAATTTATAACTACTAATTATTATCAATAATAAATTACTTATTTTTTATATTTAATAGTTTATTATAATTAACCATTAATAAATAGTAAATTACATTTAATATTTAATAATTACATTTAATATTTAATGATTACATTTAATAACTAACAAAAACAATTAATAATTAATATTTAATTCTAAATATTACTATTAAATAAATAATAATTAACTTTCAGTTATTAATATTTAATAAGCAAAGTTTAATATTTTAGTAATTTAGAATTTTAATAATTATTGTTTAGTACATTATTATAATTTCATAATTGATAACTAACAATCAATAATTATTGATTAATTTACAATTTAGTAATATATTTAGTAATTAATAATTAATGATTAGTAATTACTATTCCTATAATAATTATTATTATTAATTAACTATAGTTTAATATTTAATGTATAATAATCGATAAACAATAATTAATCTACTATTTAGTAATATATTTAGTGATTAATAATTAATGATTAATAACCATTATAATTAATTTACTAGTTAGTAGTATATTTAATAAACTATCAATAATTAATGTTTAAAAAATACTATATTAATATTTAATAACTAATAATATATACATAAGAATTAGCATTAATAATTAATATTCAGTTATAATTAATAAGTAAACTATTGAATTAGTTAAGAAGTTATATTTAATAATTAAGAAGTTATATTTTTTAATTAATAATTAATGATCAATAGGTAATTTTTAATAGGTAATAATTAATTTAAAATCCAAAAGTGCTAGTCACAGACATCTGTGAGAAGCCACGAGAATTTTATTCCTGAAGCCGTAGACGTCTGTCGTCTAGCAACTGCTATATTCTGAATGGTTATTTCTTTTTAGATTGAATAATCTCATCTCTTCTTCAAAGGTTGTAACCATTAAATCAAATAGAGTTTACCTAACAGTAACAACTCCTCATCCGCATCTTCCTATAAATACTTCAAAGATTGAGATTTTCAAATTAACCATTCTCTTGATTTCTTATTACTCTTTATTTACATATTTGTGCATCTCTTTCTTACATATTTTCAATCTATCATTACCAAAATATGATTTTGGTTAAACCACTTCCTACAATTCAAAGTATTTACATTCACATGCTCGAAGGAGATTATAGGAAGAATTGTACTATTAGTCAAAATCCATGTTATTTGGAACATAAGATTGTTAGAGAAATACTTTTGTATTAGACCATTCCTCCGGACGAAGTGAGGGTTATTTGGTTAAAGAAAATACCCATTGGGGGCTTTGGGACTAGATGTAGGACAGGAGGTCCGATTTAGTATAAACTATCTGATGTGCTCGCTTTTATTATTTACCTTCTTTATATTCCTTTATTATTCTCTGTTTAGCGTAATTAGTAATATGCACTCTCACACTTTGCATTGTATAAAGATCCTATAGATTTCACCCATTATGTATTCTTGTGTTATTTCATAGTTGATTTTAAGTTGCATTAGTATTCAGATAGGCAATACTAGATCCTGATCAAATACGCTTCCACTCATTCAAAATTTTCACATCAGTTAGGTATTAGAGCTAATGTTATTGTTCTGTTTGGATGTTAATGTCTATTTCTGGAAAGTCTATTGGTGGATCTGGTGTCAATTATGCAGTTACATGTTTTTGTGGTAATGGAAATTTTAAAACTTGGAAGATGAATATAGTGAAAGTGTGCTATGGATCGTGTAATATGGATATACGATAATGCAAAGTATAGTGATGATAGCTATATAATAAATAGTGCGGAATATAAAAGCAGTATAATAAAAATAACACCAGAGATTTTTATACTGGTTCGGAGCTCTGTCCTACGTCTAGTCCCAAACTCCTTCTGGAATTTCACTAAAACAATAACCCTCACTTAACCCGGAGGAACAGGTCTATACAATCCCTGAGCAGTCGAACAGGGACCTGAGCAGTGGAACAGGATTTCGCCTCAGCAGTCGAAGAGGACTTCACACGCCTGAGCAGCAGAATAGGGCTTTAATAAATACAAAAGATTGTTTTACTTTTTGTACTCTGATAACATAGATAAGTCTGTTTATAGTATGCCCTTCCTATGATCTTCTCCTCGAGTATAAATATGTATATTTGAAGTTTATGAATATTAGAAAGGAATAATATTGCTTAGTGTATAGTTGCAAGAATATTCAAGAGAGTTAGATAAGAAAGATAAGCAGTTTCAGTTATTTGGAATGAAGTTAGGATATGTATTTATAGTTGTTAAATAGCAGCGACCATTGGCGAAGAGTTCCGGTTGAAGCGTTGCATCCAAATCTCTTCGTAGAGATTCGTAAATCTTCACGAATGATCGTGTCTTTTTAAAAAATATAGCTGTTATAGAAATTCAGTCAACTGAGCCTCTGGGTCAGTCGACTAAATATTCAAACATTTTTATTATAAATTATATATATACTTGTGCACCTGTGCATTTTTCATAGATACTAGCAGGTTAGTTGACTGATCTGGTATTATTTGTTTAATTTGCATATTTTACACAGGTATATATGATATATATATTATATGATTCTAACTTTAAAACTTTGATATATATATATATATATATTATATGTTTGTATATGTATAAACCATTTGAAAATAATATATACGTAAACGTAGAGAGATCTTAACAATATTGACTCAAGACTCAAAACAAAATAATATAAATGTTGATGCGCCAGTTTTAATGTCTTGTCTCCATGTAGTATATATACTTGTTGAATCTGTATGTTTCAGTGATAGCTTCGTATGAATCAAAACCAAATCTCAACGTTCTCCCCATTTTTGATTGATGACAACCTGTAAATAGATATAGATTTCGACTATATATAATATAATATGAATACTTACTCCCCGTGAATCTTTGGCAATATATATCCTGCATTCTTAATGTTACCCCCTTTGTCATCGCCAAAAAGGAATAAATAACATGAATAATCGTATGATGCATGTATAGATATTCAAATAAAACATCACAAACATAGCAGTAAAAGAACAAGCATTCATACATTGCAACATCACAAACAAGAGTTTTTAGGTAACAACATCAAATAAAACAAATAATACAAAACATTGGCTATTTAGTACAAGCCATGTTTTAATGTTTTGAAATGAAGGACTAAAGTTTATAGATCATAAAAAGCAAATTCTAAGAGAAGCAACAATTTACTGTATTATACACTTACCCCTGTCACCACCTATCTCACCACCATCGCTTCTATTCCCACCATTGTCGCTGCTACTCGCTTGATAATCAAAAGAGGAGGACCAAGTGAAAACGGGTTGTTTGCTCGGATCAACTAGTGTAGCAATGGAAGAGCCGGATGAACACGAGATCGCTTGCCATAACTTTGTGAAAAACCCTTTCACTTTATCAAGCTTTTTGTCAACTTTAGTGATATGTGTATCAAGAATTTGTTGGTTACGGCATATCATGAAAATAGACTCATGTAGAGGAAGACCTAGATTTGGAATCATAATTTCGTCTTGGTGATAAATAGTTGATCTTTGGCGAGTCGGATGTGATGCTTTGCCTTGTTGTTGAGGTGGTTGATCTTGAGGTATTTGGCATTGAGTCCATTCTTCAAAGGAAATGATGGGAGGAGGTCGAGCAGCCGATAATTTCATCAATGCTAGAGTACGGGAGTTTAAGTAGCCGACGGTAGAGACCGGTGAGTCGGGTTCTGGAATCTCACATTTTTTTAGTAAGCGCATAATGTACTCACCATAATATATGACATTCATGCGGCCATTGTTGAAACTTAAAAATTCATCAAGAATTAACCGGAGCCAATTGACTTTGATATTTCCGAAGATGGCATATAAAGCTTTGAAATTGTGTTCATAAACAAGCTCGTAACTTTCGGTTCTCGGACTTACGGTTTTCATTAACGCATGGTCTAATTCAGTTGAATGAATCTGGTGATGAAAAGTTCAACTTCTGGTCCAGTCGACTGATCCAATGTGGCAGTTGACTGAATCTGCTGTAATCATATTTTGATTATGGAGTCAGTCGACTGATTCACTGGTTCAATCGACTGTCCTGTGCCATTTTTTCCAATAAACCTGTTTTTGTTAAGTTTTTGTGTATATTTTATATGAAAATATAATTTTATTTATATTAAAACATTGTACATAGTTTATTATTATAAAAATGAAATACAATGACAACTTCTCTTATTTTGAAGGGCTAGGAGTTTTGTATCCCTGTAGCTCTTTGAGTTGAACGTTGAATGCTTCATTTCGATCCCATGAGTTCGGTGAGACTGGTGGTTGAGGTGGGGACGAAGTAGTAGGATGACGAATGGGCGTAATCACTTCTTTGTCTATTGGATGGGATGAAGTGCTATAGAATTTCATGGCAATATGTTTAATAATGCCTAGACGTCTTGAACTGATTTTCTGCTCGTAATACATTTTGCGCTGATTTTATCCATTAATTGTAAATTTCTTAATAAGATCTTTACATAAATTTTGATTGTTATAAGACATTCACACAAAATTAATAATGGCATGATAAAGTGATAATCATATAAAAATAGTATTGTAGACACTGAAATATCAAAAATAGATGTAAAGAAGCTACAAGAGCAGCTTGAAGTTGTTCAAATGTGTTTTTGATGATATATAGTCATAACAAATTTTATGTGTGCAATTTTTGTAAGTATCTATTACTTTATCTTAAAGCAGGAACCTCCTCACGCCGACGTGGATTCTTATGCCTTTCTCATTTCAAATAATGCTTTGTTATCCACTTCCGCGATTTTATTAACTTACGTCAAACTACTATTACGTGTGACCTTCCATCATCTTTTTCTCTTTCCCACCCATCCTACTTCCTCTCTTTTCGTTTCAACAACCGCTCCCGTTTATCCTCCTATCCGCAACTGCTACTGCAATTCCATCAATTTGTGCCTCCTCTCTCTCCCACTCCATCACTGTTTCCCTTCCCTAATCATATCTGCTCTCTACCAAATACCCTATGCTATACATCCCCTTTCCCAATTGATGTTAGATTTAAACACTTGACTTTCTCAATCAACCAATTTCATGCAACCAATCTTCTTGACGACTATCCAACCAAAGATGGAGTGATTTGCCTGAGTCCTCTCCCTCGCCGCTCTGTCGATTGTACAAGTAACTACTTTCTACCTCTACGTAAACGAAAGCATTTTTTGAAGCGGATTGATTTACCATCTCTGTTGTCCTCTTCTTTCAAGTAAATTAAGTTCACTTTGTTTTCTATTGAACTTACCTTGCTTCTATAAGGTCGATTTTGTGCACATAACCAGAGCGCAATGTGCGTCCATGTCTTGCAGTTGGGTTCATACTGCAACTGCATACCATGGCTGCTTTGCCAGCTCTATACCCAAATTTCAACTGCACATTCTGTTTCTTCCACTACTGTTAACCCAATGTTGAAATTAGATGGTAGGATTTACAACTGCGCACACTATGATTTGGTTTACTGTTTTGTTGTGCTTACTAAAACTGATATTTCTGCTATCAACTGAGCATTTTCCCCTCTCATTCTTCTTCGTACTATAAATTGCTGTTTATTTATTTCTGCAAATGACCAATACCTGGAGATGTTAAGAATGATAATTGTTTCATAGTCATATTTATATAGGCGCACTGCTTAGGTTGTTTGTGTTAGTGTTATAGAAGATGTTCTGCTTCTACATTGAAATAGGTGCTTTCATACTGCGATATTTTGGTACATCTTGGTTGGAATCGAAATTCTAAATAATGATATAGAATAGACTGTTTGTGCATGACGACCAAAATTTCACGAAGTCAACGGGAACAATGACTGAATTTGTAAGTGTTTGATAAGCTTTAAAAATTGATATGATAGCATTATTGAAGAAGCGTAGGGGAATCAAATATTTTGACAAGGAAATCAAATATTTTGATTTTCAGTCAAACGCAAATGAAACACGTGTCTGTAAGAAAGAATATTAGAGGTGCGAAGATATTTCTAAATTACACGTAAGACAATATATTATTAATTATTACTGACGTACTCATGTTAAAATCAAATTCAATTTGGATATCGATGTAGGATTTGAAAATGAGATCTTTTATGATTAGTATAAAAGGATGTTGTGATTGTCTGGAATGATATACATAGACACCATATTAAAATGTTTAATATGAAGCTTATGAGATATATTCCTTATGCATAAGTTATAGGAATCATCATATATGCTATGATTATATAATATCATATTTTGTATGCATTTAATGCATTGAGCGAATATTAAATATGATTTAATATTATTACATTGTGCTTAAGAGAATTCTCATGTATTTATGAAATGCTCGGGAATTATTTATAGAAGCAACGAACTTCTTGTAAAGGAATGTTTAGACTCAAACATCATAACTGATGTCAAATATAACATGTTAGTCCAAAATTCATGTTCGACCTTAATTAAAGAGCTTTCAGGATCCAAACAAGTGCTGGTGGCTGGTTCAACCAAATGGCTAAGTACATCGCCTTGAATAGTATCACAATAAAAGCAGTATAAATATAATTTGCATAAATCTATTATTGAGTTAGGGGTGATTCCAAATGTTGAGAATTTCATGACTTTTTTGTGAAACAATATCACGATAAAAATCATCGAAGGACCTTAGGCCCATAGGATATCTACACTCATGCTTCGAAAATTCCACATGGTAAAAGCAGTTTATCAATGATACAGAGATGTTGCCAGATAGAGTAAATAATATTACGATACACAGATTTGTTCACTAAGGACTAGCATGATTAGTTCTGAACTGATCGAAGGAACGAGATTAAGATTACATAATTGACCCCAAGTGCAAGTGGGAGATTGAAAATTAGTCGTATGCTTTAGGAAAAATTATGTAATTTGGTAGATATATATAACTTTTAAGTCTATCTTGTTCGCAACAAAAATGTTTGATTTCCATTATATACTTTATTATATAGTGATATAATTAATCAAGTAATCAATTTAATGTGTATAATAAAAAAAATCCTTAAATAAAAAGTTAAACGATTGGAGTTGCAAATAGTTGCAACCATAAGTGATTAATCATAAAATGTAATAATATTTTATTCTAAATATTCCTAGTCACGATGTTTCAAGGGAGAATAATGATACATCCGTGAGACCAGAGTGCGTAAAGCCCTCCAAATGTTGGATGACATAGTACTCATGGCTGCTTGGGGGCAGCAAGGGGTTACATACTCGTAGTTAACAATGGAATGACTCATTTGATAGTTTCTTGTTGGTTGATACAAACTAGGTCAAATAGAAAATCTCAAGGGGATAATCTTACATAGTTCCCTCGACTTGTGAATATTATGGAACTTCAATGTGAATAATCCACTTTGATTATGGTTTAATTATGGCATGTCAATTTAACAAGCGATCATAGTAGGGTTTGAGTTGAAATAGTGCGGGTGAAGCACTATTCAATTAAGAATTTTCTCCTTGGTTATATGAGGTTAAAATCACGGTCAATTATAGTCATTTCAAAATCAAAATATAGAATAGTTAATAATAAATGTTATTATTGAACCAATGGCTCTATCTTTGGAAAAATCGAGTCAAATGTGCATGATATTGGAATTTTAACCAATACCAAATTCCATGTATCCTAAAGTGACATAGTTTTGACAAAAATAACATGTGTAAATTATCGTTACTAAAAGGTAATGATTAAGAAATTTTGAAATTGGATTTTACTTAATAAGGTCCACAGCAATGAATTTGACCAAACTGTCACATCTCTAATTAAGGTTATATATGAAAGTTAATATCTGAATTATCTAATGTTAATTGCCGGTTGAATTCACATGTCTAAGTCTCATAATTTCATCTATAAATCTCTGAAAAGCCACACGATTTAATTACAATACAAAAATCGATGTTTACTACTACAAATAAGGTGTTGGCACGAAGTTAGTAAACTATTTATCGTAACCGCATCAACGCCTTATATGATGTAGGTAAACCTGTTGTGACGAACTGCCTTCCTTACTTTGAAAGATGAGCCATTAAGGTAGAAGAAAATGGAAGATAAGAAGAAACTACACAATCATAGAATCTCACCACAAATCAAAACAACATATAATAGATAACATATGATATTACATAGTCATTTCTTTAATAATAATATATCAGAGTCATTACATTACAACTTTCAACTGGAAAATTATAACTACCCACCCGTACAAAATACATGGATCTTACAAAAACAAAGCGAAATAAGATAATAAATTGCTAATGGTGAAGCCACCTTCTCCAGCTCCTTCAAAGTGTTTCGGTGAAAAACCTGGATCACTTAGCTACTCATACAAATTTGACCAAGAGTTTTAGGAAAAGAAAATATAATCTTGAGTCAGACATGGGTCTGGTGTGAGTAAACTCCAACAACTTAATTTTTACTTTTATATAATACTTTGAAAATCAAAAGTATCCCGTAAGATCACGCTGCACATATCACGGACGGGTTTTTACCTTACGATAACTAGAACACTTTATATAGAAATCCGATGATATTATGATAATGTCTAGGATTTTCAAGTAAATAGAACATAGCTGAAAGGCTTGCATCTCATATTCCAACATACTATGAGAAAGTACAACTAAATCCGTGCGCCACTTATTGGCGAATGGATTCCATACAATGATTGGGCTCTTAGGATACCGCTTGTCACGGTGCATCTCTAGTTAAAATAACACTGAGGACCTCATTAGGATTCCCTACCAACACAAGACCGGCCTACCCTAAGATAAGAGTGACCCTACCCTAATGGGAGTGACCCACTTAACCCTACCGCATCTTCCATGTTTTAGTCATTACCGGTTGATAAGCCCTGAGGCTACGTTTACCTTTACAATAGCACTTCCCTTTAGAATGCTAACATTGCCTTCCAGATGTAGACACAATGCAAGCATTCGTCCATACAAGTCATTCAAGAGATGAACGAACCAAAAACACTACCTCCTTTAAACCCATTTTAGAATCATCCTTAGGGTTAGTAGCAAATAACCCTTACACTTCAAAGTCTTAATCTTGGAACTTGCATTCACTATTTCCAATTTGAAAGCTTACGTTAGTTTAAACTGGTTTTCGGATAACACTGCTATCCGATCCCGATCTCTCCAAACCAGCATTCCATAATTTTAAAGGGTCAAGTTGTTTATAGCGGACCACTCCACTATCAGGGTGTAAAGATTTGCATATGAACATACATTCCATATTCTTAGATTATCATGGCCTGCTTATCAAAATTAACAACTCTGTATTCATCACGTTCCCGAAGTGCGGTATTTATGATAAGTACAAGTCGATTTAGTTTTAATAAAACGCGTCAATGTTTTATTACAACTACTTTAATTCATTTGGCTACTTAATAGTATAAACAAGAGATCCTTTGGTTTAAAAATAATTTTCTTATAAAAGAAAGTTGGTTAATAATAAATAATCGATAGAGTTTGAAAGAAACTTTATAACAATTAAATCTCAATTAAATCATACATTCAAAACTTAATTAAATTTCAATTAACCTTAATTAAATAACATTCATTTATAATTGAACTCTAATTAAGTAATAATTAAGTAGATAATTACCCTTTTATTTGATAATAATTAAATAAGTAATTAACTCTAACAAATAATAATTAATAAATAATTAACTTGAATCAATTAATTAATTTAAGTAATTTAACTAGGTTAGGTAAAAAATTAATTGCTTTTTATCATAAATAAATCATATATATTAAAAATTCCTTAGTTAAAAATGATTGACTTAGTTAATAAATTCTTAAACTCTATATACTTAAACTAATTACTTAATTAATAATTAATAATTATCCCTAGTTAACAAATTAAATAATAAATTGTTAAATAATAAAAACTGGAACCAACTTAATTAGTTTGAAACGTATTTTCAAAAACAATCCGACAGAAAACATTTTAACTTGATATCGTGAATTTTTCCGAACTGCATACATAGCGACTATTGCTATGAGCGCAGTTCACTGGAATTTATTTCTAGGTGAAAACCACACTTTAACTCTAGCTACTACATATCTAAAACACAAATGGAAGAATTTTGAAAACTTAAACAATAGGTTAAAACTTGAATAAAAACATTTACTAAAACCAAAACAAGAAAACAAGCTTTTGTTTTCAAATCGGATCTCAAGTACTTTGCGACTTTTCATAAGCACACTACCATCATATCATAACCAACAATTCACATTTCCATATCCCAACATTATCATTTAACATTCAAACTACAAATCCAAGCTCCACTGCACTTGTAATCATATGCCATCAAAACAACACAGTATTTCAACATACAACAAACTCTATAATTTCGCAACATTATGGTTCATCAAAATCAAGTTGTTTTCTTTTCCAAAAACAAGAGCTTTACTCACCGAAACTTTACAAATTCCAGGCGAACTTTTGCTAAAACTTGGATATAAGCTAGAACTTGATCTTAACTTGTAGAATTGGAGTTGTTGAGTGGTTAAGCACTAAGATTTAACTTAGCCTAGTGGAGTTTAGGCTCGGCCTGTGCAGTTTGGGCTTGGCCATGTAGGATAGTGGATGATGGTGCTTTTATTTTGGAAGAGGAGGTGTTATAGAACTTGTAGAAGTGTTTCAGTGGACAAAAGAGGAGATTTGAAGCAAAAAGAAGTGATTTTTCTTACTTTAAAATTTATAAAGAGTAGCCATGGATGTATATTCTCAAGCTCTTAGAAATTTTGGAATGAAGATGGAGGTTGTAAAATAAGAAACGTGAAAGAGAAGTGGTATTTATAGGCTTGGGAAAATATTTAAAAATATATAAGCGCTTATAATTAAATATGTATACATGCATGCCTCTCCATCCCCCCCTCATTTCCATCCTCCCCTCATTTCCATCCTCCCCTTGTAACCCCTCCCCCTCTCATGCACTATTCAAGCCATACACCATGTACTATGTGTTGAAAGAAGTATTTTTATATAATAAAATATATACATTTTCTTTATAAAAATATTTCTCTTATCCTTATGTATATATACACACACACTTTAAGGAGAAGTATTATACACACGTATTCATTATGTTAAAATAGTTTGTAATGTCTATATATGTGTTTACAATAGGGCAATGGCATTTTTGACAACATTTAACAATTGAAAATCAATTTTTCGAAAAATAAATTCCGGTCATATTTTCTATTTCTCTATGAACTATATATATTGGCAAACAAATTTTGAAAACAATTTTATCATCATTAGTTACTATTTACTATAGTTTTACTTGTTAATAAAAATACATTTATTTATTATTTAAAAATATAATTAAATATTCATATATTTAGCGATTAAATTCTAGATCGTTACACAAGGCGTCGTAAAATTTCTGTAGACGCTTTGGCGAAGTCTTCCGTATGGTACTTACCGACGACATATCGGTGCCTTTTTCCAACGTTGTACCGATGTCGTATTTTAAATTTCATTGTTATGCCACGGCAACATCATATCCCAATGGCATTGTTACAACATGTTGACACTAACTAGACTTAGTTGACAATGCCTTGTTAATGCCATACCGACTCTTTATCAACGGTCATTTAAAATACTAAAATTGGATTCACCAATGCCTTATAAGCCATATTGATGACCATTTAACATGATAAAATTGGATTTGCTGATGGCTTACCAATGCGTAACAAAGGCTTTTTTACTGTATTCTTACTGCATTTCTTACCTTGATCACAAATTCGAATGCTGATATAACTCAGTAACATCCAGTAATATCTAACAATAGGCAAACATTAGTGAATCCAATAATATCCAAACCATATCCAACAATAAAATCCAAACAATATAATTCAAACATAATAATATCCAAACATAGTAGTAACCAAATAATATCTCCCGCAAAATAATATCCAAACACAGTAATATCCAACACCATAATATCCAAACAAGATAATTACTACCAACTCCCTTGCATACCACCTACCCGTATGATCGTCGTTATCGGAAGAAATGTCCTCATCCAAAAAATGTTGCACAAATGAATCGATGCTGACCGAGCTTCTTCTCTAGCTTACTGACATGTGACTTCATTCGTTGATTTTTATCTTCTACATCAGTAAATTTTGCACTTTTATCTAATGAATCTCTATACTTTTTGTTTGTTAATAATAAGTAAAAATTTATTTTAACTACTGTATTTGTGTATTTAATAGAATCTATAATTTAATTCAAATTAACTTATTTAAATTTATTCAAATTTCTTTTATAATTATATTAATTATATATTTGTTTAATTTATTGAGTGATTTAACTATAAATTTGCTTAATTTATTTTTTGATTTAACAAGATCTATATTTTAACTCAAATAAATTTGTTTATTTTATTTTTGCAGGAAAAACAAAAATATTATCATCTAGCACAGATAAACTGAATTATAGTGGTTGTACCTTTTTATAACATTTGTAACATGTATGAAGCAAAGACACGTCAGCATATACGCAACTCACAAATGAGCACATCAGACCGACGACCTTACACTAGCACCATATCGGGTGCACACATATGACAGCCGGCTGCATAAGGAAATCCCAAATCTCGACAGGTCAACACTTTGCAACATTTCAAATATAATAACAAATCTCTTGAACCAAAAGTGTTAAGCATATCAACCAATGACAAAGTTTCAATCTGGCAAGAAGAACAAATTACATGAAACTATTCCAGTATAAAGCAAGAGCTTCAACCCATCATCAAAAGGGATGCATTAACAAGTGCATAAAAATTATAGGAGAAGAACAAATCTTTTATATTTACAAAGCCAAAACTTCAAGTTGTAGTGCACAAGCAAACCCAAATGTCACCGCCCACAACCAAGTTGGCTAGGAACCAATCTCACAACTAGTTGCATATATCAATAACGGAGATTTCGCATTGAAGGCAAGGAAAGGAGATATAGTAGAGGACAAAGGTGCCCTAGAACTAGAAATAGGAAGCGTGGCACATAGTAACATACAAAACCCTTACAACCACCTATCACCGACAATCGTTGATGAGCTAATGAAATGAATGCGACTAGCAGAGGGTAGGGGAAGAAAGGTAGGTGGGACAACAAGAAGGTTAAAAAAATGAGGAGCCGAGGTTGAGGAAGACAAATTGAAGGTGGAGGAGAACGAAACTGATAGATGAACGATTACTGAAGAGGAAAAGAAATGGGAAGACGATATTGAAGAAAGCGATGTCCCAATCCTAGCTCCCCATTTTTACATTTCTAAATCTAAATCTAGCTCTCCATTTTTTTGTATTTTTTTTAATTTATTGAAACAAAATTTATAATTCAGCTTAACTATATTTTTTCATTTTTTGTCTAATTTGACTTATATATTTGTTTAATTTATTTAATAACTTAATAAGATCTATATTTTAACTCAAATAATTTTGTTTAATTTATTGAAACAAAATTTATAATTTACCTAATTATATATTTGGTTAATTTATTGAGCGATCTAACTTACATATTTGTTTAATTTATTTAGTGATTTAACAAGATCTATATTTTAACTTAAATAAATTTGTTGAATTTTTTATAGTTTAACTTAACTGTATACTTTATTAATTTATATATGATTTAATTTTTATATTTTAACTTAAATAATTATTATTTTTAAAATGATGGTTTTTAACATTTAGTAAAAAAATGAGAATTAAGTTAAATAACTATACTAAGTGGGTGTATAAAATACATACACACACATATATGGTTATTGGGATTTATAACTAGTGTATACATACATATGATATATTGTACGTATATATGTTTACGGTTTTGTATACATTTTTACTTAATATCATATGTATACAATGAATGTTTAAGCTATTATCTTCAGAATATTGTCGTAGTTGGGCTTATGATCCCCTCTTTTGGCAACTCTATTGAGTGCATTGATTACATCTTTGTCCACTTCTTTTGCCATCCCATACCTTAACTCTGAAGCTCCTCAATCCTATCATGATATTTCGCCTATTTTGCATTTTCCATATTTATTAAAAATTTGTGCATGCATACACACACACTTATTATTTAAATAAAGTTTTATGGAAAACATACTACAAACTCTAGGGTATCATCTACCTGGCTATTAACGGCGGACACATCCGATGACTCAATTTTGTGAGTCCTGCAATTGACTTACCAAAAAGTAGGCTTACTATATTGCTCTTTGTAATGAAATTTGAATTAAATACATTGTCATATAATCCTATTTTGATTTGTACAAAATGTTAAGTAAATTTAACAAATAAATATAGACTAGATCGTTACGATGATATGCATATGATCTTTAGTTGTTACTATGCAACATAGGATTTCTATTCTTAATGTTACCATAGTATATCAACTTTTTTCAAAGTAATTTGTCTTCCATACTTATACATACAAGAATGGCTCGTATATTTCCTGGGAATGGGATGGATGATTTTTTTTGTCATACTTGTGCGTACCATACTTCCATTTTTGGTATTTTTTATTGCTACGGACGCCTAAAGCTTTTCAATAATTTATTTAGAAATGCCCTCTCTCCAAACAAATTTCCTTTGTAAGTGCAAATTGAATATATTATGAATAAAATGACATACATATTTATGTAGCGTGTTATATAATCAAATTATTTTACTATATATTCTTAAAACATGAGTTTCTTCAAATCATCGAAAATGTCACCAAATAAGGGCTAGAATAACGTGATCTATGCAAGTAAGCTTTCATGGATGGTATTAGATATGGCGTTGCCACTGAAGTTATAGCTATATATATACATACATAAATGTACACACAGGCGCGCATATATGTATATATATATATGTATATATTGTGTGTGTGTTTATGTGTCCGTGCATGCATGTATGTATGTATGCATGCACAGTTAACTAGTAAATTATTATGCATACATGTATGTATGTGTGTGTGTGTGTGTGTGTGTGAGTGTATTTGTATTAATGCTAGTATGTGTATGGTATTAAATGTAGTATTCAAAAAAGTAACTTTTCACCCCAATCCTTATTCTCTCATGAAGACATCAACTCATTGGAAGAAGGAAGAGCATGTCTCAAATGCACAAGTAGATGGATTAGTAGAATCAATTGGAGCATTTGTGGTCCGAATAAATGGAAACACCGTATGTCCATCGACGTAACCATGCTCTCACGAGTGAGAGCAACCCAAACCTAGTGAGGAGCTTCCATGACCTGATGAAGAGCCACCCTGACTTGATGATGAGCCACTACGGCTATGTACTTTATGGTGTCGACCAGACACATCTAATATAATAATGCATATATAGGTGCATATAATATAATAAAGGATATATAACTTGTGTTTTACAATGACATATAAATAAAGTAGAAATTAGAACAAGTTTGATTTAGTTACATCATGAATGCGGGTGTGCGTGTGTATATGACAATCGTATTAGTAACTTCACCTATAAAAAAGGGAATAAATTTGGTTTCAATATGTACGACCCCAAAATAAAAAAATTGTACGTTTAGTTGGCATGATAAACAAAGGAAAACTAAACTAATGTGCATATATAAAAACATTCTTTCAATAAATTATAAGTAATTTATCTATTATCAGCATGATTATCAATATCATCATTTATAATATCATCATCATTTCATGTTCATAATTTTGACATCTTCATGATCATCAACCTTGACTTCTTCATCTGATTAAACTTCATTAAATACATTGTTGTTAAGTGGTCCTATATCATTAACATCTTCTGTTATTTGGAGTATTTCATTGTCTAGTAGATCATTTTGGTATGGTGGAACACCGGTTATGGTCATATCCCCATTAAAAAACCATCTCAGTTTTGTTTTAACAACAGCCCACCAATCGTACTTGTTATTGTTCATAGCAAGATAAGGAACATAATTAACTTGTGTTGCTTGCATCGATAGCACAAATGGATCATTTCTTTTTTATCGCCTTTTATGGCTTACCTCTATAAGAGGATAATCTTTATGTATACAATGTACTATAACATTAGGAGTAGTATCAAACCAATCACATTTGAATAAAAATGTTTTAAGCTCAGATACTGTAGAATAATTGAGTTTAATAATTTCCTATAACAGTCCATAATAACCTTGTAAATCATCACCTTGTTTATCTTCTTTAACAAATATCTCATTGTTGTAAGCTGTTTTACAGCTCTAAATTCCGTCGCGTGAAATTTAAAACCATTTATATACATGATTGGTCATTTTCTATATTTCGTCATTGGACCATATGCAAAAGTTCATAACAAATACCATTGATTTCATTATCAACAACCCATTTCATTATATTAATTCCCATGAATATACATAACAAACGGTTCATTACAATGTTTATTTAGTACATACATTCATACAGACATGCATATGTATTTATATATGCTTACATATTTTTGAAAGCAGGCCTCAGATCCATTTCTGGATTGAACCCATAGATTTTTATCGCTTTGACTATTAAACAATTGATATTGTAAAGATAAACATGATTATAATATATAACACGGTATGGACAATAAATAAACAATTATAGTTTTACCTAATTAGATTCGATAATTCTTCATAATTGAGAAGTACCATTGTTCCAGCTATGACAAACTCTTTAAGTGTTTGAAAACTTCCATCCTTCTATTCGCCATAAGGACACCCTTGTTTTGAAAAATGGAAAGAGAAATGTCGAATGACTCATTCAAAGCATCATATTATGAGGACCTCTATTAGAATTCAGCTCAACATGGTCTTCGAAATTAAAACTAAAAACTGTGGATGCTTCTTCATCAATATATGCTTGACATATTGAATCTTTAATGCATGCTTTTTATTTCATCTTTTTTAAAGGTGACCCGGATACTTTTATTCTATGCAATTGAATACTCCAAAGAAACATTTTCTCTAATTTACATAATTATTTGGGTATATCCGCTTCCAATTTTTCAAAATTACTTTTATTAAGCATGGTTGAGCCCAACTTCTTATAGAATAGACTAAGCTCAGTAATAGACATCCACACCTTCGGCTGTATTGGCTCTTTAAATGTTATTAGGAAAAAGTTTATAAAATACACGGTGATCGTGACTTTTCATACCCGACATTTGTATATCCTTCATATCAATGAATCTTTTCATGTTAGAGGCAATTATGTCTAAAAATATCAAATTTTGAACCCACTTTAATAGTTTTTGTTTATGCTTATTTTCCAACTCATAACAAGCAAGATGATTGAAATTTGGTCGTTTGCTATCAATTTTAAGCTAAGGATGATTATATTATAACGTGATATCTTGTCTTGACTTCAAATCATCTTTTTATCCTTTCACATTCATTATCATGTTAAAGAAGTCCTCGAACACATTTTTCTTGTTATACATTACACATATATTGTGTCGAACTTTATGATTTTTCATTATGGTAACTTCCAAAATATACCTTTTTCACACCAATTGTGACACTCTCCTTTACTAGAAATTTTTGGCTCATCTCCTATCTCATGCATTTTCGGATAATCGCACGAGCTTGTACACTTCTTCGATACTTAGAGTGGAAGGTGGCTCCATAGTAATAGTTTTTTATCATCTGAAATATTTTTTAATCAAATATAAAATGATCGTTTACGTGTAAAAAAAGACGATGTCAATCATAACAACACTTTTTTCCACCATTTATAAATCAAAATAATTATGTCTAACGCATGAAAATAGGACAAACGAATTTATTATTAGTACTCCATTTAAAAGCGTCTCATAAGCAGGAAAATCGCTTGTCATGTACAGTAAAAATGGAACATTCTAAAGTTTATATTTTAGAAATGTCGTAGATGATAATTCCCTCTGTCCATAACTTTTCAGCTCGTCAACCTAATGCTGCAAGTACATGTCACTATAATAAATTTTGATGTCAATTGCATGAAGAATCATTATAAGATAGTGTTTTGATGCTAGCTGCTTTCAGTACTATTATTCAAATGAAAATAAAGTAAGAATAACATGTATGCGTGTCGTAAGTAACTAAGTATGCAATTTTACAAGTGGGAATGCAAAATATTTTATCGACCGCTTCTTTTACAATAAAAATTACTGTTCATGTTTTCATCCCAATTTTTCTTATCAAATCAAAAGAAATCATGTTTTCATCCCCATTTTTCTTATCAAATCAAAAGAAACCATAAAATCATTCATCTCTACACTAATCGTCCAACCTTTTCCTTTGCCCTTTTTCACATTTGATTGCCTCCAAGCCTGAGTCATGTGTAAATTAACATGGTTGCACGACCTCACTTTTTTTATTTTCCCTTTCAAAATTTGATTTGAATAACCGAAAAACCCTATCTCGTTCTTCAATTTGACACTGCAGCTCTCGTCGCCAGTTATGGAAAACCCTAGCTTCTACCATAGTTGCAGTCTGTGATGGGCCGTTTCTTCGACTTCCGAAAAGCGACGCTAATACATTCTCGGTATTCACGTGCCATAAATCCAAGTGCCGGAGAAGTGAATCATTAATGGTAAGAAAGAAAATAAAGACAGAACAGAATCTCACATATATTATTTCAACAAGAAATATTTACACTGGAAATCAAAATACATGTATCAGAATTAAAAACATCGACAATTAAATCTGGCCCTTACAAATGTGGAATACTATAGCACAAGAGTGTGCTGGAAATAGATAATAATGTTAGTAGCATCTTCTAACTCCATGTTTCGAGCTCCATCTAGATTTCTTCTAAAGTAAACCTGGCTACTATGCTGCCCGAGGAAAATTAGGGCACCTAGAGTTGTAGGATAAGGAAAACAAACTTTGGGTCAGCCATGGGACAGGTGTGAGAACTCAAAATACGTATTTTGAAAATAAAGTATCTCATATGACCATGCCACACATAAACACAGAATGACTTTTTACCTTATGATTACCAAAACATTCTACATCAAAAATACTTGATATTATTTTTAGTGACATATCTTTGAAAATATTTGCACGTAAACTTATTAACCTTAGCAGAAATTGTTACATTGATTAAATTCCAGCAATACTACTCACAAATGTGGGTTCTACAATACAAATTGGTAGAAACTTATTGGAAAATGGATTCCATACAAATGACCAGGTGAAGTGATTACCTTCCGACAGTACATCTCTAGTGGAATGTATCGATGTCAACAGAACATCTACACCTCTATCAACACAAGACTGGCCTATATTTCCTTAGATAGTACCAAATATGTCATCATTTCGGTTGTTATCGACCTATCCGAGGGTCCTTATAGCATACATCCACATAAATCTACATCCCAACGTCATAGTGTGAAGAAATATATTTAAAAGGGGATGATCATACCCTAATGGTTGCGAACCACAAAGCCTTGCCTCATCTACCATGTTTCAATTATTTTCGAATGTGTGGCTTGAGGTAACAACTACCTTTTCACATAGCCCATCATCTTTCTTTGAATGCCACACTACCATTCTATCAATCACTTATTGACTTCCACAAACATATAACCCCCGAGCTCATACATCTCAGAGAAGGATGTTAAGCTAAGAGAAGTTGCCTTTTCCACCACCAAATAGATATACGCTTATAAAAGTCAACAATGAAAATCTCCAGAATGCAATACCA
Source organism: Allium cepa (assembly GCA_030765085.1). Classification (NCBI taxonomy): domain Eukaryota; kingdom Viridiplantae; phylum Streptophyta; class Magnoliopsida; order Asparagales; family Amaryllidaceae; genus Allium; species Allium cepa. The sequence goes on along the minus strand of CM060942.1, from coordinate 612,907,030 downwards.
TACAACCGTCTATATAAGTTCGTTATGGCATTGAACAAAATCAAAAGCACTCTCCTACCACATCCTGTCAGGAATTAACCTTAGGATTAGTAGCGAGAAGTTCTTGCAACCCAAAAAGTTTCAAAAATGAAGGGACCACTGCTACTTTAGTATTTGGGAGCTAGCCAGAATTATCAACAAGCATTCCTTTCATCCCGAAAATCCTTAATCTTCATTCTTCGTTCTCTCGATCAAATCTTAATTTTTTGAATGCATACATTGGTTCGAAGTTGTTTTCAGATATGGATTTCTCTAGATCCGATCCCGGTTCCTTCGATCCAATCATCGAAAAAAAGAGGTATTGTGAATAGGGAATCATTATCTAATTGATTAAGTTCTTTTTATAAAAAATCTCCCTTGGAGATATATATTTCCAAAACATCCTTTTCAGTATATACAGAATTATCAAACCTCTTTTATCAAATCTTTGATTACTTAAAACCCTTTTAAATTCCAAATCATTTCATGTTTTCTTTGGAAAATATTCCAAACCATTTATTTAAATCTTAATAAATATTTCTAAATCATAATTTTAATCATGGATCAAAAATAATGTTATTCAAGTCATCGTTTACTAGGAATCCAAACCATTAAATTTTAAATATATGAATTTAAATTAATTCCAAATCATTTCGTTTAAATCTTAACTTTCTTAAATTTAAAACTCATACTTTCGATTTAGTTGAACCCATGTTATCTAGGATGTTAATCGAGAACCAGTAAATACTAAGTGAGCAGAATCTATAGAAATCATCTAATTCTACTCAATATCAATCCGCGTATTCAACAAATACTATGGGCGGTATAATGGTGAAATCACCTTTTAATTTCCACAAATAGTATGAGTTCCCTCTTCGGGCATTAACACCAAGTACAAGAGGATTATCTCCATAAAATCAAGTTGTAATTAATTTTGGAAAATTAAATCTTTTTGTACCTAACTTGTTTCCGGCATTTCGACCTTATCTATCCCTCGTCCAGGGAAGAGGCCAAGTGAGCCCAGGAATTGGTTGCTCTTGAACATCTTTTTAGTTTAAGGACCTCACATCTGGATCTCACGAATGGAAAAATCCAATCTACTCATCGGCCTTTTGAGCCAAAATTAAACAACTTATTTATAATAGCTTTTCTTTAAATCATTTATTTGAACTTTCTTCAATAAGCTAGAAAACCTCCAAATCATTATAAAAACACTTAGTTATCCATTAGAAAACATTTATAAAAGATTTGGATAAGAAATGTTAAGTTTAAAACCATATTTTGAAAAGTTATAGAAAAGCGCTGTGAAAAAGTGCTGTGGAAAGTGCCTTTTAAGCTACATTGACTAAAACGGCTATTTATTATTTGAAAACCCATTTTTATTACTCAAATAACTTTTAAAACATTTTAAGATTTATTTCACATTTTTAAACAATTTAAAACATCATTTTCAAGGAAATCCAGTTTTGGATTCCGAGCTACAAATTCAGGATTTTTCAAAAACTTGTTTTACTCATATTTTAAAATCCACTCATCAAAATTTCAATTTTCTTTCTTTGTTGAAAAGCTATGGATATGATAGTTAGGAAAATTCTTATCTCAAATAATTTCGAGCTATATTCCATCTTTTACACTTGTTTAACTTTTATAGCTCGAAATCGCAAACCGCCGATACACGACGCTCTTATTTTTAACTAAACTTCCTATTACTTTTCAACCTTCACCAAACACTTGTAAATGTTTATAAAACATCTCAAATACATTATAAATCATTTATAAGAGTTTTAACATTTCCATATACACCATTTCATTAATTCAAGGAAAGTGATTTCCATTGTGCTTATCGACGTGTATATTCGTGACTTGCATATATATTCAACATGCATATGAAAACAACCAAACTTGATGAAAAATCATATTAAATATCCATATGAAAAAATAATATAATCATTCAAAATATAATATAGTAGTTAGGAGTTCTCACCATCATTCTCCCTTCGAGCTAATATAAAATCGGCTATAGCTCCGCTACCTCTAAATCTACGCTTACGATCACTAGCACTATTTCCTTTGGAATGGTTTGGCCTTGCTTGGAACTCATGGCCATAAATTGGAAGAGGTGGAAGGGCTCAGCCTAGGGTTGATCTAAGGATGGCCGTGGGTTTGTGTGGTGGAAAGGAGGTGTCTTGACTTGTCTTTGAAGTGGATTGATATTATATACATCAGTATATATTTTACTAATATTTTTTCATAACCTTTTTTCTCATTATTTCCTAAGGCATGGAAACTATGAATGAAGCTCTTAGGAAGCTTAAGAAGAAGGAAGAAGAAGAATGAAAAAAAGAGAAGAGGGTAGGGTATTTATAGGAAAAAAGAGGAGTATAAAAGAAGATATGCATACACCACTTTTTTCAAGCTTCTCTAACACACTTCCTCTTATAAATACATGGCCATAGCCCTTCCACAATGCTCACATCACTTCTACCCATATGCATATGTTGACTTGTTTAAGCTTAAGGAGGAAGCTTTACTTAAAATATCTTTGATCTTTGTCTTATGTATGTATTTGTAAGTGTATAAGTATAAATGTATATATACATTTGTTCATGTGCATGTTAGTGGATGCATTTGTATGTTACATATGTGTACACGACATATAAACAACGTTGCATTGATTCTAAACAACTTTCGTTCGATAAACCATTGTCAGTCGGAGAACCGATTCCCGATCACATTTTCACTTATACTTTAACGCACATATATTTGTTAATAAAATTTCAAAATAAATATCTTCTCATTATAGATGAATTAAAATGATTGTATTTCATTTATAAAACCATATAAATTTGTATTAACAATTATTTACAAAAATCGCTATTATACCGATAAAGCGATGTCGATTTTTCCTTATATTTTCAAACCAAATATATCTCTTTATAAAACTATTATAAATGATTTATCATCGCTTTATAACATTTAATGAATTATAACCTTTTTATAATCATTATTTGAATAAGTATAATAATTATTTAATCATTAAATCTCAATTTAAATTAAATAAATCAATTATCATATTTAAGGGCATTACTAACAATGTCAAAAATACATTTTATTTCCAAATAAAAATCGATTGATTTTATTTTATATTCTTGTTTAATTATAAAAATAAGTGTATGTATCCAGCTCTGTCATGATGTTTTACAATTATAGTGCTGGTTATAGATAAAACAATTTTCAGCCATTTTATCGATTTAGATTTCAAGGAAAATATCTTTCTAAATACTTGTTCAAAATAATATTACTATTACTTATTATTAATCGAAAAAATATTATTTATGTTATCAATTTTTTATTTAAAAATAAATATAATTTATCAAAGTGATAAATTTGCAGGTCGTTACACAGTCTCCATTACGGTAAGACTTTCTTCTCTACTCATATTAGCAAAATTTTAATCGATTTTAAGTCAGTGAAGCAATTGCCTATTTGATTCTTCACTGGATTATTCCCCACTAAAAGAAACAAATTTTTAAAGGCTAAGTCTTTGATTTACCATTGTGGAGACCCATTTTATGATGGTCTAAAAACTATATGTATCAATATTCTATGTTGATTTTCTGCATGTACTATCTTCCCATGTACTTTATCGGTTCTGAAATCCTCAAATTGAATATATTTCTACTCATTATTAAAGTATTTGCCACTAATGCCTCTTTAACATATACTGTATTATAAGATAGTTTTATATAGTCTACATACTTACTATGTATGTCTATGAGGTTGGTATGGGAATTATAAGAAAAATAGGCATAGAAAGTTTGCTCAAATTAGACATCATCATAATCGAAAGTTGATTTTTCATGTAGGTTAATTAATTTTATGGCTTCCAAGTTATATTTGAATGTAGATATCCAATAACGGATAATGATAGAAGTAACGAAACCCTCATTTTCAATCTAGTTGTATGTATATCCATTTTGGTATTTGGACATTGATTAAATAGCAAAGTTAGTAATTTTGATTCTTAAAATGAATACATAAACACTGTTCATAATATATCTATAACTTATCTTATAGTTCATAATATATCAACCATTTGCCTTATGAAAAGAAAATGAAAACAATGCTTAAGTAAAATTTACAGGAGCCTACATTAAACGGGTTGAAAAGTAATGTTCAAAAGCAAATCCCTTCCCTTATTTCAGTATAATATCTTGAATCAAAGTGCAACACCCAAATTTATGTTAAGTTTTACTGCATAATAAAGGGGGAAAATAACAGCCAAACACATAGACAATGTATTTGCAGCTTAATCTTATTTTAGACTATTTCAACTTCCATAAATAATACGAAAATTGAATTCTAAAGATAAAAGGACCATATTATCATTCTTTCCATAATATTTATTTAAATACAGATGAAACTATTACAATGTTTGCAAGTGCATGTATACTTTTGAAGTGAAAATTTGTTTGATTCCAGGTACTACTCAAATCAGCAACTCCCAGCAAAAAGTGTTGTATTTAGCTTTAGGATTGTGCTTCTATAAATTATAACTGGTAGAGAGCCGCTCAATATACACTGACCTCATGATCAGTGGAGCTTTGTCGAATGAGTATTTTTTCATGAACTTTATTACTAGTAAAATAGCAGTTAACTTCCGTAACTCTACTATTACTATTTTTCTTTAACCATTATTGCATAGGTAGTTTAGATACAATATAGAATTTCCTACATTGTAGTAAAAACTAAAGAAGATGATCACCTATCATGCCTGGTCATTTAATTTTAAATTTAATAACTTCAATTCAATGGTTACTTTATTTTTTTATTTATTATTTATGGGGGAGTGATTAGTTAGTAATTATTACAAGTTCATGAGATCAAACCCATTTTATTCAATATGCAATGGTATGGATGCATTAAAGTTAAAAAATGTCCACCATCAGAAAGCATTTATTGTATATCTAAACCAGTGCATATGTATGTTTACAAAATATATCTTTATTATCATAGATGTATTAATGTTAAAAAAAAGTTTACCGCCTAAACCTGCTTTTCATCCTTCACTTTTAAAGTCCTAGTTTCCTCTTTATAAACCACTATTCTTCGTCGTTCTAAAATATGATGAATTATTTGGAGTCTGCAAAACATTTATTATCTCTAACACGTTGTAACTTGTATGAGGTATATATGCTTAATTAGGAGTTGTGTTCGTTTGATCACAAACAAATATCAAATTTTCATTTCTGTTTTCAAAATAAAAAAATGATGGATGTTATTTAGCTCCTTTGTATGAGTGCAGTGATATCAGGATGGGCTTAATATCTTCACTATTATTAATACAGAAAATTCAATACTTATTATTCAACTATTGTTTGCATTTCGCTCATCATTTTTTAATATTTTGTTAAAGAAATATATTTATTTGTATTATATGAGCATAGATAGTGATAATCGTTTTCTCATGTCTTGTTTATCAGCATTATGTTTCTAATCAAATGCATGAAATGTGCCACCTATTTATTGACCCGAGTTTAAATTTTTGACAATAAGAAATTGTAAGCATGAATTATGTTTAATCTATTAATAACAATATTAGGGAAACTATTAAATATTCCAAGGGATAAGTATATGAAAACAATCTCATTTATGAGTACCATGAAAAGTTGAATGTGGAAATGGAAAGACACATTAATTTTGACATCAATATCCCTACAAATCATTTAACAAAATAGGTTTCTAACTTACAAATACATCATTTTTTGTGCATACTGAAATTCTTCCTTTCAGCTTTTGATTTCCAAAAGTAAATATTAGCGTCTACGCCTTTTGTTAGATATATATACAACTCGATTTTGCATACATATAAAATAAATTAAATTCATATATTGAATATCCATAACTAATTTTCAATTTGACAGAAGCAAGGTCACAAATATGGCAGGGAGCTAATGCCATAACCAGATTCCCATGGTTTATGAAAATTTTCTATTATGTCAAACTATATCAAATTATGCGATTTCCCTATTTAAAATTACTTCCTTCCTTATACTGCATAATATCTTACTTGTATTTACATGACATACAAAAATTAAGGTGCAAATTAATGCTCTATCTAATCTTGAAAGCTAGCTCCAATACGGATTTAACTAAAAATAAAAATCCAATCAAATGATTATTACCATTGCATGTAATAAAAATATATGCAGTGAGAAGATATTTGTACTATTATGTACTATATTTATCTCAAATGAAAATATTACTGGACTCTTATTGCTGGTATAATAAGACTTTTGATCTTATTGAAAAGAGAAAATTATTATCACATAACCATTTTTGATGTTTGTTTGTTGATTTTTCTTCTTTAGCCTGAATAACTTGTTACCTCTACTCCATGTTATTTTGCTAATTTGTTTCTAATAACCCGATTTGTCATAGGTTAGATCAATTTTTCTTTCCTGCTGAATTTTAATTAGATTCTTTATTTTTGACTACTTAATTTTGTTCGCTTTTTGAATTTGCCATTAATTTTACAGATATTTGAATTATGCACACAAATTTAATTTTGATCAGTATAATTTCATATACTCTAAATACTATATAATGTCTTTATCAAAATGGTAATAATGCCTAAAATCTACCGAATAGTGCATAATATATTTTTGTAAATGCCAAATAGTGTTTGAAGTGTCATATAGATTATTGTTTTTGGAATGAGGCCATAAATTATAGGTTTTCTCATAATTTGCATCATTGATTAATTTTCTTGTCGTTAATAAAGAAAAGGTAGATTCCTTTGCATGAAAGAAGGTATGTAAAATTAGCTATGAGAAAACATTCATCAATGCATATAATAAGTAATATATTTAAGGATAAGATTAAATGTAAGAATAATTTAAAAAATAATGTTCCTCAAGTTACATCGGTAGTTATCGAAATAGTTGAAAATATGATTTCAATTGAGTTCACAAATGTCTAAGTTGCCGATGGATGATGTAAAACCTAGTTTATTACTGTAATCTTACATGGAAAAGTGTGTCCATTAATAGATATATAATCGATACTTGAGATCCATGGTGTTGACTTTTGCAATTACCACATGCTTTTGCTTTGTCTCTTTCATTAGTTAGCATGTTCTTTACTGCACTTATAAAAGAAAAATGGCATACATGCCTCATAATTCAGTTATAATAGAGGCAAATATGCCTCAGTTAGAACTGCGGAAAATATGCCTCAGTTAAAAAAGAGGCGTGCATGCCATAATTAAAATAAATAGGTGATTTTTAAATTGTTTATTGGGAATAAACAATAAATATTTGGAAGTTAAAATGAGAAAAATAAACTTTGAAACTTTATTTTATTTATTTGGGTTAATAATGATTGGAAACTGGGTTTTTTTTGGAGAAAATGCAATAATTGTATTAATTATTGCCACTTACTTCTTTTAATAATTTTTAAAAGAAGAATGTGATTTATAGAGGTTGTTTATCTAAATAAAAAGATGAAAATTGGTTTAAAAATGATTTTAATTATAAATTTGAGTTTAAAACGGTTTGTAATATTTTTCTAAGTAAGGAAATAATTTTTATGGAATTTAAAAGTTAAAAATGTAGACTTTTGCATTTAATTGTGGAAATAATGCATTTTTGTAAAATAAATGATTTTAATAATAAAATATTTTAAAAATATAAATTTATCTTTTTATATAGTGAAAAAATGATTTATTTATAAATATGTAAGTTTATAATTTTATTTGTGTAAAAAATTGAAAGAAAGTGACATTTGTTAATTACATAGTACGTATGTATATGTCTATATATATATATATATATATATATATATATATATATATGCATTTTTGTTTAAGTATGAATTAAAACTTAGACTTATTGATTTGTTTTATTCATTTTGGGTCCAAGGCACATTATAGTCTTAACCAAGTGAGAAAAGAAGAAAGTTACTTCCTATACGTTCATAATTCAGCTTCTCTTCTTCTTCCTCCTTCCTGAAACAAATACAATAAAAGAAAAGCTCCATTTTCTTCCAACCAAGCTTTCATATTCAAATCTTTTCCAAATAAATTACTGTTCTCATCAAATCTAATATGAAACTAAAAGGTAATCTCACTCCAAATCTCAATATTTTATCAAATTCTTATTTGAGAAGGGTTTTTTTGTAAGCTATGATGTATTTTCTGTTGCATGTCTGTATATTGAAGTTTTACAGGTTTTTGAAGCCGTTTCCTCCCCCAAAGCTTCAATCTTTCTTCAAGTTATCAAGGTTTGATCTTATCTGCAGCAAGGTGAGTGATAAACCCATAATTTCTAACTGAAGAAAAGCTTCAAAAATCAAAATCTAAGCAAAATATAATCTTTGTAAAAAATTTCATATACTTGTTTCGTCTGTGATAAATTGTGTTTGGGTTCAATTTTGCATGGCCATATCTTCTTATTCTTATGTAAAAGTTCGTTGATTTATTTTTTGTTTGAAAGATAAAGTTTTCTACTATATGCATACCAATTTTCAGCTTAATCTAAGGTCGTTTAGCCCTCTGTTTCATGCTTGAAAGTTGAACCCAAGAAGGATTTCAGGCCTGTACGTTTTTTGTTTTTGAACTGTTTCAAACATTATCTAAGTCCATGTTTGAGACAGTGTAACCTTTTCATTTTCAGTCGAAATTCATTGATTCGTTTTTTTGAAAGATAAAGTTTTCTACTATATACATGCCAATTTTAATTTGAGGTCGTGTGGCCCTCTGTTTCATGCCTGAAAGTTAAAACCGAGATGGGTTTCAGGCCTGTACATTTTTGGTTTTTGAGCTGTTGCAAACATTGCCTGAGGGCATGTTTGAGGTAGTGTAACTTTTTCATTTCCAATCGGAATTCATTATTTCTTTTTTGTTTGAAAGATGAAGTTTTCTGGTATGTGCATACCAATTTTCAGCCCAATATAAGGACGTTTGATTCTCTATTTTAGGCCTGTAAGTTGAACCTAAGATGGTTTTCAGGCCTATGCAGGTTTTTTTTGAACTGTTGCAAATATGGCATGAGTCCTTGTTTAAGACAACGTAATGTTTTCATTTCCAATCAGAATTCATTGATTCTTTTTTTGTTTGAAAGCTGAAGTTTTTTAATATGTGTGCACTAATTTTTAGTTGAATCAGAGGCAGATTGGCCACCGGTTTCATGTTTGAAAATTGAAACCAAAGAATTTTTTTGACCTGGGCATTAATTTACCTATGCATTTTTATGTTCTTTTTCCGTCCGACTTTTGACTTTACTTCATATTTTTGTGATATCTCTGAATTTTTTGAAGGCTATGATGCCTATCAACAGGTTAGCCTAGTTTTGATGATTTTCAAATTCAAATATGAATTGAATTTGAATAACGGTTTTGAGTGATTTCTTTGATTTCGAGCATGGATTTTTGCAAATGATTTTGAAATAATTTCTAAAATAAATGGGCATTTCAAATAATTATTGTATGATATTTTTAAAGTATCTTCAAATATAAAATCTCTTATTCTCTATAATAAGGGAACTTTCAAATACGGTTTTCAAAATTGATTTTGAAAATTGGTTTTAAAAGCTTGTTTTCTCAGAGATATATAGGTCCTTCAAGATGTTTGTCTATGAGACATATTTATTTGTCCTTCGGGGCGTTTGTCTAAGAGATGTGGGTCTTTTTTTGAGAGAGCAGTACTTGGTAGGCTTCGGCCTTATGCACGTGCTATATCTTTGAGATAATTTCATTGGTATTTGTGATTTCCCTAGCGTATCGCCCTTTTTTCAAAATTGGTCCTTTGAACCATTCGATATATATTTATGGCGATTACCTTTCGAGAATGTGAACTCTTGGGAGTTATATTTTTGAGATTTGAGTTGCCTACACTGATATTATATGAGATTTGCCTTTTGGCGTTTACTTAAGATTTTATTCTCTTCTTTGGAGATATATTTGCCTTATGGCGTGTTTGAGATGGGATCTCTTTATGCATGTTTTTAGTTTGCCAACATGGTGGGTTTAGGTTTTCCCCTAAACCATATTTGATGTTTTATGAATGTTGATGATACGAGACTCGCTACTTTTAGCGCTTTATGGGTATTTTATCTCCTTAGAGATTATACATTTGTGTAGTGATACCATATTATCACTTGATGTAATCATACACTTTAGATTGTTCCTTCCCATTCGGGAATATTATCATATTATTCTTATGCTCATGTTATCACTTATCCTTATAAACCGATTTGTTTAGCTAGACTGAGCCGTGTATTATACAGGCCGAGGTGTTTCAGGTTAGGTACCCTTATGGACTTAGCCTATTCTGCTTCGCATGAACTTATCTGCTAGCCCTTTTTGTTGTAGTCTTTCCGTCGTTGCTTTGATATGTATATTGTTTTGACTCGTGTGTATACTGTGGTCGTCATACCACTTATGATGTATTATTTGTATTGTATTGGGATGTATCAGTATAAATGTGTGTGTGTGTGTGTGTATCTGTTTGCTATTCTGTGATGTATTAAATTTTTTTTGGATATGTCGATCCACCTAAGAAAGGAAAAAATATATAGAGCACTAATCGACATATTCAATAGATATTTAAGACAATACTATAGATGATCGCTCCTAACCAGCCTTATTCTTTACATTAGCAGACAGTACTACCCAATAACACTCTTTGTTAATGTGGGTCTTGAGGTGGGGCATCACAGCTTGGTATGAAAGCTGAGTTCAAAACAAAAAAGGATGAACACAGAACAGAAGCATATATTACAATATATCCAAGTATAGTGCAAGTATTACAAATCCCTTAATCATCGTGTCCATTGATATAGAAGTTTGGGATATGTTTAGGAATATTTTTTTCTCCGTGGTATTCCATAATTGAATTGATTATATCTTATCTTAAGAGTAATCCTAATATGATTGTTTTATTGTAGTCCTCTTCAATAGAGGTGCTTGGCATCCATCTGTATCCGAGGAGTTTGTTGATGCTTTTGGATGTTCTTATCTTATTCTTAGGTGAGGATTGTGGGTCCTATTGAGGGGGTCCACAATATTTGACATAATGTATAAGAATTTGGAACTGTTGCTTATATCTTATCTTTTCGTGCGAATTAGCATGCCATTTTCTATCTAGAGTTTGGAATGTTTGAGATAAAGTGGCTTGCCTATTATCAAGCTACATTCTGTGATTCGAAGAATCCTATATTAGGTTTCCTTATTCGGCTGATTTGTTGCTTGTTGTCCTTCGTAATGTTAATGATGATTCCGAAGTCTCTGTATCCACTCTTGAATTTCGAGATGTTGATAATATGTCTCTAACTCCAATCATAGTGACTATGTTGATTTCTGTGAGTTCGTTTTGGGTATGACACCCAATCAGGTAATAGAATATTGTATTGACTTCATTCTTGGTTCTTAGCCTTTTGTTCATCCTCCAACGAAGATGTCCACTAGGGAAATAAGGTGATTTATTGAATTTATTTGATATTGCCATTCTTACCCCTTTTGAGATATCCTTTTCTGATACTCAATTGTTGATATACTTTGTGATATTACTTCAATGAAAGTACTGATGTGTCGTAAGTGTTACTTCTCCTCATTTGAGAAGATAACTTACCCTTACTTTTATATCTCATTTCTCTCTTTTTAATCTATTAAGTGGTGCTAGGGCCAATCCTCCGCTTGACCCTACATCGATTTTTCTTGAGCTATGAGTCGTGGAGGATAACGTTACTCTTAGCGCATTCAACACTCGTTATGAGTCTTGTAAGTGGTTCGTTATACCATTTGGAACAATGACCACTCCAGTCTATTCCACCAACCTTGAAGATCAAGTATTCTGGGAATTCCTCGATGAGCTCTATTTGTGTTCCTTGATTTTGAGAATAAGTAATAAATTGTGTTTTCAATTTTTTCAAAAATTGAAGATATGTTTCTAAGATAAATTAGATTTTGGTTTTGGGAAAAACAAAGAATATTTTGAGTATTATATATGAGGTATTTCTTTTAAAGAAAATGAATTCTTGTGTTGGGTTGTCCGTCTAGTGCTTTAAGAATGCTGGTCGATGCGTTTGGCCAACGTTATCGATAGGAATTCCCTAAACGCTGAGATGAGACAGTCAGACATGGTAAATTGAGTTTTAATAAGTAAAGTTTGAAAATAATTAATATGTTGGATTATTTGTTTTATTTTAAATATTTAATGAAACCATTGAACCATAGTGAGTATTGGAGGAGTGGCGAGGCAGTTTTGGTCATTTGATCAACTCTGCAGCCAATTAATGGGGTCATTCACTATAAATCAATGGCGGGGAAATTCACTTATATTATTTGAAATCTAAGAAATTGAGTATGGTAATTTGGGTAAGTAAAGTGAATAATGCTAATTAAGCAAATGTCTTAATTAGAAGAAAATTTCATTTGATGCTTTGGTTAATAAATGAAGTATTTAAAGTAAAAGAATACTTTGGTTTGAAAAATTAAAATGTCAATTGAATATTTTAGTTAACGATGACTATAAAATTTGTTTGGCACTTACTTATTTGAGTAATTGTAGAGGATAGATATAAAACTCTATCTTAAGAGAAAATAAAGAAGTGTTAGTTTAGAACATTTAGTATAAAGTTGTGAGCAAGTTTTGTTTCAAATTTTGGTTGTATAAAAATTGGTTGGTGTGAAATTATAAAATTCTTTTGAAAACAAGTTTGAATTAATTATCAACTTTAATTAGTTTTATGTTGATAATTAGATGGAAATTTAATTTTTATGACAAGTGGAAATGTAAATTTGGATTGTTTTGATAAATGAACAATTCATGTAGTATAATCATTTTTAATTGTGAGAATAATTTTAAACTCTATATGTATGTCTCAAAAATTTATTTTGGTGGATAATCAATAATCATCTCTTGATAATGAAAGAGATTAGTTATCTCTTCCAAATGGAGTTCTCAAGTTAATTGTTTTAAAGTAGGTTGTTTTAAAGTAGGTTTTGGAAAGCAATGCAAATATTTCCACTTAATAAAATATTTTATGATGATTATATAAAGTTGATCATAATTTTATTTGGAAAAATGCTGTGTTAAAACTGCGATAACTTGAGATTTAAAACTCCAAAAGAGCTTATTCTTTTTGCAAATTAAAGAGATTTCAGTAAACTATAAAGTTTCTTTTACCACTTTAAAATATATTTCTTTTTACTGAGTCTAAAATGGGTTTGAAAGCGGATAGTCATTTATATCCTCTTAAGAAATTTCTAAGATTAAGATGAAAATAAATATAGCATAACTTTCAAACCGTAAATCCTATTTTGATGATCTTTATATTGCTGGAAAGCTTAGACTAAGTAGAATGACTTTCATTTTGTAAAAGTTTTCAGATTTTGTGATTTGCAGTGTCAAAACTTGTCTTCTTTACCGCAAGTTTGAAATGAAATTGATATATTTCCCTTAATAGTTAAGTGTAGTAATTCTTATTTATGAACATGAACTATTATCATCTATTTGAGTTAAGTACGGGGGAAAGAGTTCTTTCTTTAAAATGCTAAAAAAGGTATGTTTTTAGATAAATTTTAAGAGTTGAATGATGGTATATATTGTATTTCTGACCTAATGGTCGATGTATATTATATAAATCATTTTATAATATTGATAGGACCTCCGTACAAAGGAGACTCCGTCGATTTTTCGAAAATTTCTAACACTTAGAAATTTGAGAAACAAATTGAGATAAAAAATGTTGCAAATTAGAGAATACCTATGGAAGAATTAGAGAATAAACAATTTAAACTTTATTTACTCTAATGAAGAGTAATGAATTTAAATTTAAAATCTAAGTAAGAAATTTTGAAATTTTTTCAAGAGTTGAAAATTATGGGTATAATTGTAAAAATATTGAATTTTGAAACTCTAAGAATTTTTGGTTGAGAGTTTATACGTATATTTTAGTTCCTTGTATTTATCATACTCTCATGTTATTTTCTAACGACATTCATTTTTGCGGTTATTTGAGTATGGTGACCTTTGAAGAAACCATCTTTTAGTTGATCTATCTTGCCTCTTTTGTGCCTGTCTTGTATTGATGTGGTTCCTTCCATAATGTCATATGGGAAATCATATCGATAATCATTTTGTTGGTTAGAGTTTGGGTTGGAGTTGTGCTAAATCCCAATCTTACTCAAGGAGCTTATGAGAAATCAATCTCATTCGATTGATCCTCTATGTGCCTTGTTCTCATTCGAAGGCGAGACGGCTTCGAAATATTATGTGTTGCTTGGAAAATTCAACGGTTCGCTAGTTCCAATTTTAGCACTTTTGAAATTATAGAATTAATCGAGGAAGCCTTATCTTGGTTTTCTACCATTCTATTTTGAGAGTGAGAGAATTTTTAAACATGAGTTTGTTTATTTATCTTTTGCTTGATGAAATAATTATGTTGAATGCAAACTTTTCTCTGAAAATTCCAAGGATGCAATTTTGTAAAGGGGGCGTCTATAACAACCCTGGTTTTGGAGAATAACTATATTATAATGTTAGTTATAATTTAATATTGTGAATTAAAATAAATAGGAGATTTTTAAAATGTTTATTAGGAATTAACAATAAATTTTTGGAAGTTATAATGAGCAAAATAAAGTTTGGAACTTTATTTTATTTATTCGGGTTAATAATGATTGGGAATGGGTATTATTTGGAGAAAATGCAATAATTGTATTAATTACTGCCAATTACTTCTTTTAACAATTTTAAAAGAAGAATGTGATATTTAGAGGTTGTTTATCTAAATGAAAAGATGGAATTTGGTTTAAAAATGAGTATAATTATAAATTTGAGCTTAAAATAGTTTATAATATTTTTCTAAGTAAGAAAATAACTTTTATGGAATTTTAAAAGTAAAAAATGTTGACTTTTGCATTTAATTATGGAAAAAGTGCATTTTTGTAAAATAAAGGATTTTTATAATGAAAATATAAATTTATCTCTTTTATATGGTAGAAAATGGTTTTATTTATAAGTGTGTAAGTTTACAATTTTATTTATGTGAAAATATGAACGAAAGTGACATTTGTTAATTACATATGGGTATATGTGTCTATATATAAATATATATATGCATTTTTGTTTAAGTATAACTTAAAACTTAGACTTATTGATTTCTTTTACTCATTTTGGGTCCAAGGCCCATTATAGTCTTAACCAAGTGAGAAAAGAAGAAACTTACTTCCTGTACATTCATAATTTAGCCTCTCTTCTTCTTCCTTCCTGAAACAAATACAGTAAAAGAAAAGCTCCTTTTTCTTCCAACCAAGATTTTAAATTCAAATCTTTTCCAAATAAGTTGCTGTTCTTATCAAATCTAATATGAAACTAAAAGGTAATCTCATTCCAACCTTAATATTTCAACAAATTCTTATTTGAGAAGGGGGGTTTTTCTAATCTACTATTATTTCTTATTGCATGTCTGTATATTGAAGTTTTACAGCTTTTTGAAGTCGTTTCCTCCCCAAAGCTTCAATCCTTCTTCAAGTTATCAAGGTTTGATCTTATCTACAGCAAGCTAAGTGCTAAACTCACAATTTCTAGCTGAAGTAAAGCTTCAAAAATCAAAATATTAGCAAAATATAGTCACTGTAAAAAAATTCCTGTACTTGTCTCGTCTATGATAAACTATGTTTGGGTGCTACTTTGTATGGCCATATCTTCTTATTCTTATGTCTAAATTCCTTGATTCTTTTTTCGTTTAAAAGATAAAGTTTTCTATTATAAGCCTACAAATTTTAAGCTTAATGTGAGGTCGTTTAGCCCTCTGTTTGATGCTTGAAATTTGAACCCGAGATGGGTTTCAGGCCTGTACGTTTTTTTTTGAACTGTTGCAAACGTTGCCTGGGTCCATGTTTGAGATAGTGTAACCTTTTCATTTCCAGTCGGAATTCGTTGATTCTTATTTTTTTAAAGATAAAATTCTGTACTATATGCATACCAATTTTCAGCTTAATCTGAGGTCGTTTGATCCCCTTTTTCATGCCTGAAAATTGCACCCGAGACGGGTTTCAGGCCCGTACATTTTTGGTTTTTGAACTATTGCAATCCTTACTTGAGTCCAAGTTTAATACAGTGTAATTTTTTCATTTCCAGTCGGAATTCATTGATTTTTTTTGAAAGGTGAAGTTTTCCTGTATGTGCATACCAATTTTCAACTCAATATGAGCTCGTTTGATCCTCTTTTTTAAGCCTGTAAGTTGAACCCAAGATGCTTTTCAGGCCCGTGCACATTTTTTTTGAATTGTTGTGACATAGCCTGAGACCATGTTTGAGACAGCGCAACTTTTTCATTTCCATTTGAATTCATTTATTCTTTTTTTATTTGAAAGCTGAAGTTTTCTACTATTTGCACACGAATTTTTAGTTCAATCAGAGGTAGTTTGGCCACTTGTTTCATGTCTGAAAGTTGAACCCAAAGAAGATTTTAGACCTAGATATTATTTTGCCTATGCATTTTTATGTTCTTTTTCCATCCGACTTTTGACTTTTACCTCATGTTTTTGTGATATCTCTAAATTTTTTTGAGGGCTATGATGCTTATCAATAGGCTGGCCCAGTTTTGATGAATTTGAAATTCTAATTTGAATGGAATTTAATTGAATTTGAATGACGGTTTTGAGCGATTTCTTCGATTTTGAGCACGAATTTTTCCAAAGGATTTTGAAATAATTTTTAAAATAAATGGCCATTTCAAGTAATTATTATATGTTATTTTTAAAGTATTTTCAAATATAAAATCTAATTATTCTCTATAATAAGGGAATTTTCAAATACTGTTTTCAAAATTGATTTCGAAAATTGGTTTTAAAAGCTGGTTTTCTCTGGTAAATTATTGTATATATATAATACACGTTTTTGCACTATACGAGCGAAGGAGAAGGAGAATTAAATGGTTTGGTAAAAAATGTGGTATGGGACACGTGCATTTATCTTATCGGTTAATTCTCGACTTGTCCGTTTGATCGTTTTAACCTTCAGATCGAGTTTACCGATGAGGTTAGGTAAACTTTTTACTGATTTGGGTTTGAAATTTACTAACGTTTAGTAAACCGTTTAGCGCGAGTGTGTGGCATGGGACTCACGTTAATACTATTCGGGTTCCTATCCGAAAGTTTATGACACATTTGTGTAAGAGACATATAAGCCAGTACAGGACCTTCGGGTCATTTATCCTTTGGAATGTTTGTCTAAGAGAGGTTTGTCATTGCGACGTTTAGGTCCTTCAGGATGTTTGTCTAGTATACGTATTTATTTGTCCTTCGGGACGTTTGTCTAAGAGACTTGGCGCCTTTTTTTGAGAGAGAAGTAATTGGCAGGCTTTGGCCATATACACATGCTATATCATTGAGATGATTTCATTGATATTTGTGATTTCCCTAGTGTAGTGCCCTTTTTTCAAAATTGGCTCTTTAAACCATTTGATATATATATATATATATATATATATTTGTGGCGATTACCATTTGAGAATTTGAACTCTTGGGAGTTCTATTTTCGAGATTTGAGTTGCCAACATCGGCATTATATGAGATTTGCCTTTTGGCGCTTACTTGAGATTCTATTCTCCTCTTTGGAGATATAGTTGCCTTATGGCGTGTTTGAGATGAGATCCCTTTATGCATGTTTTGGTTTTGCAAAGATGGTGGGTTTAGGTTTTCCCCTAAACTATGTTTGATGTTTATGAATGCCGATGATATGAGGCTCGCTACTTTTAGCGCCTTATGGGTATTTTATCTCCTTAGAGATTATACGTTTGTGTAGTGATACCGTATTATCACTTGATGCAATCATACACTTTAGATTGTTCCTTCCCACTCGAGAATATTGTCACATTATCCTTATGCTCATATTATCGCTTGTCCTTATAAACTGATTTGTTTAGCTAGACTGACCCGTGTATTTTATACTTGGGTTAGTCCGACGTGTTTCAGGTTATGTACCCTCATGGACTTAGCCTATTCTGCTTCTGCATGGACTTATTTGCTAGCCCATTTTTTGTAGTCTTTCTGTCGCTGCTCTGCGATGTATATTGTTTTGACTCGTGTGTATATTGTGGTTATCATACCACTTATGATGTATTATTTGTATTGTATTGGGATGTATCAGTATATATGTGTATATATCTATTTGTTGTTCTATGATGTGTTATGCATTTGAGTTATTGTATTTTGTTCTGATAGATCCTATAGCCACCTGTATTTTTGTATTAAGCATTTATTGGATATGTCGGTCCACTTGAGAAAGAAAAAAATGTATAGAGAACTAATCGTCGTATTCAATAGATATTTAAGACAAGACTATAGATGGTCGTTCCTATCCAGCCCTATTCTCCGCATTAGCAGACAGTATTACCAAGTAATGCTCTTTGTTAATGTTTGTCTCAGGATGGGACGACACACCTGGCATACACGGCTCTGTTCAGTTTTAGCTGAGACAACATGCCTCCTTTTTTATGCATTTAAATGGTTGATGTATAGGGTTTGTTGTCCCATAGCTAGTATTATGCACAACTTACTGATCGTTGAATCATCGTCGAACTGAATTTCACCAGCTAAAGTTTATTTTGTACATTAATTCTTGTTTTTTGCTTGCTGAAAACTTGCTTAGTGATTTTAGTGCAGCACAGAGCGGATAATTAGCTACAGTCTAGCCTTAATTTTATTTGATCATTTTGATTTTGAATGCAAGTACAGGGCTGTTTTCTTTGAATTCATTTTATTGGAAAAAAAGTGATTTCTCATTTAATAGCTTTGGTGTATAATATGAATGGAAACTAGAAATGTAACCGCTACTATAATTTTCGGTATCACCTAAAATGTAACTATGAATACCGATTTCAAAAAGAAGATAACTGTCAATACAACTATTAATGCGACTACAACAAGGTGAATATCTAGCTTCGTATGGTAGTTAAATCCTTCCACTACTTCATCTGCCATGGCATGGTACATCTGTTATCATCAAACATAATTGGGAAGTTGTAAGATTTAACAATAATAATAGTGCCTACATTTGTGTATTAGCATCTTTGTGTCACTGTTTAAATTTAGGTTATGCATTTATTCACTATGTATCTACTATAGTTTAGTTTACGTCATTTTTTCTGGTAATGTTAAACCAACAACCGTGTATATCAAACTATAGTTGCAGTGTCACATATCAAACTATACTTTATACTTTCAATTTCTACTATACTAGGTGAAAATTCACGTAAGTTCATCATACTAACAATTCATATGAGCTAGGAGACATATTGAACTTTATGCTAATGGATTTTTACTGTGTCAATTTCTGAACATCATTGTCCATTTAAGTATTTAAATTATATACTTATGCATCGGCCTTTTATCTAAAACGTGTGTCATACTTGCAACAGATAATGCTGTAGTTCATTACCAACCAACCAAACATACATTACCTTACACTCCTAAAAAAACCTTCCACAACAAAACTTTATTGGGTATATTTTTTCATCTATTTAATGCATGAAATTTTAACTTTTATGCAATTTTTCTAATAGAAATTGATCCTAAATTTGGATAACTATTGAACCTTTTTTCGTACAATTGCAGTATCTACAAAAAATAGTTAGGGCATTGCATAAAATAATTATTCTTAGCGTAAACTATACGGCAATTTTATATCTGCACTATTACGTGTACCATTCTGTTTACCTGATATTATCATTGTTTGACAACATAAAAATTGAATGATCGATTTGCATTATTAAGTTGCAAATAGCACCGTCTAAGTTCTAACTTTATAAATTTGGCTTCTATCATCAATTTCTTGAAAAGCAAGGATGTAAATTATGAAATAGAGTGGGCATAGCATACCTCTTAAACTATCAATTCAAGGCTTATTTGCTTATGTATGTTCCTCAATGTTACAAAAGTATTTCCTTATCATATGAATTCTTATTGTGCAGGAATATAGGAATCATTGTTGCCCAGCATAGTGAACTATCTCCAGAATACTAAAGCTAGAAACCATGCCTTATTGACAATCTCTTATCTTTGGACAAAATGGTCTAGAAGGATTCTCTTTATGGTACTTTCTATTCTTCAAATTTTGTCTTTATATTGTTATTTTATCTAACAAATTATTTATCTCTATCAATTATATTATTTTAATTTAAACCAAATGATTTTTCAATTTATTATTTACTTTTGTTCTAACCTGAACTATTTCCAGTTTAGTATATCATTTTCCACTTTGACTAAACTTCACATATTCCCCAAAGGTTCCATAATTCATTAGCGCAAAATGCGTGTATTTAAACTTGAGGAAAGCATGAGATTGAACAGTGGTTGAAAACTGTTCATATATTGCAAATGCCTTCCTACAATTGTACCGTTACTCGGAATTGGTAGAAGTTTATCTCTTGGTAACATCATAAAATGATGTAATTGAAAATTCAGTTTGAATCATGGGTAAGGTTAAGAGGTCGATTCAAGAATCTATCTTTTTTGTATTTCCATCTTATGCTGAATAATCTAAGTTGCCTTTCATTATGTTTCTTCACTCATATGTTAACAAAATAAAAATAAACCTTTTTAATATTCTGCAAAATTATTAACTATTACAAGCTAAAGATATAAAATATAATACTTCAACCTCACGTTGAGTTTATTGTTCTAAATAAAAGCCACTAACAACTGAAAAGTAGAAAGACCAGTTCAACTTCCAAAATAAATGGAAACTGAAAACAAATAAGACTTATTCAAATGAGAACGATTATGTAGCTGTGACAACTAGTTGCACTAATTTAACTTGCAACACCCCCCTTAGTGCAATCTTACTGTCAACAACACCAAGTGCGCTTCGAAATGCTTCGAACTTTGTTTTGCTCAATGCTTTGGTAAATATATCAGCGACTTGATCTTCAAATTGTATTTTCTGCAGCTGAATGTCTTGCATCAAAACTTTCTCTCAAACAAAATGGTAATGTGTTTCAATGTGCTTTGTATGAGCATGAAACACTGGATTTTCAGCAAGTTTAATTGCACTTTCATTGTCACAATGAATGGAAATTGGATAATCCATGACAGCATAAATTTCTTCAATAATTCTCTTGAGCCAGATAGATTCTTGGGTGGCCATAAAAGCTGCTACATATTCAGCTTCACAACTTGAAAGAGCGACGGTGGTTTTCTTTTTACTACACCATGAGATAGCTGCTGAACCTGTATTAAAACAATAATCAGTTGTGGAGCGCCTGTCATTTACGTCACCAGCCCAATCCGCATCTACAAAGCCACTCAATGAGAATGATGTATTATGCTTATATGACAAACCAAAATTCAGAGTTCTCTTTACATAGCGAAGGATTCTCTTCGCTGCAATTAAGTGGCTCTCGCATGGTTTATCCATAAATTGAGAGACGACTCCTACATAATTGAAATGTCAGGTCTTGTGATAGTTAAATAGATTAAACTACCAACAAGTTGTCGAAAAAGTGTTGCATCTTCCAATGGTTTTCCTTCATCTTTGATCAACTTCAAGAATGGCTCCATGGGAGTAGTCACTACTTTTGAGTCCCTCATACGAAAATGATTCAATAAACTTGTAACATATCCACTTTGAGAGATGAAATATCCATCTGATTTTTTAACCTCCATGCCAAGAAAACAACTAACTTCTCCTAAACTCTTCATTTCAAAACGAAGCGACAAAGCAGCTCGAAGACGAGTGATTTCAACATAGTCATCACTAGTAATGATCATATCATCCACATATAGAAGAAGCATTGTTGTTACTGAGGCTGTCTTCTTAATGAATAAACTTGAGTCTGCATTTGAAGACTTGAACCCACAAAACTCAAGATATTGAGCAATTTTACCAAACCAAGCACGTGGAGCTTGCTTAAGGCCATACAATGCCTTTTTGAGTCGACACACATGACCCGGAAACTTCTTGGACACAAATCCATGTGGCTGCTCCATAAAGATATCTCGGTCTATCTCCCCATAAAGAAATGCATTCTTTACGTCTAGTTGCAATAATGTCCAACCTTTGCAAGCAGCCAACGAAATAATTGTTCGAATCGTCACCATTTTAGCAACAGGGCTGAAAGTCTCTTCGTAATCTAAACCATATTGTTGAGAGAAACCACGAGCAACAAGGCGAGCTTTATGCCTGTCGATTGTACCATCAGTTTTTTTCTTCAATTTGTAAACCCATTTACAATTAACTAATTCAACATTTTTAGGTTTTGGAACAAGCTCCCATGTGCAGTTCTTGTTTAGAGCAGATATTTCTTCCCGCATTGCTTCTTCCCATTCAAAAACACCTTTAACTTCATCGTAAGACTTAGGTTCTTCTTCAGATACATCACCCATTAGAAAACAAGACACAATAGAACAATTATTTAGCTGAACTTCATAATCATTTAAGCGACCAGGTTGCTTTCTTTGTCTAGAAGACCTCCGAACAGCAGTTCCTATAGCTTTATCTTGTTGAACTTGCTGAATATTTTCTTCTTCAAGACTAGTGATGCTCCCCACATTCGCTGGATGCATCATCGCCAAAAAGCGGTGAAAGATCACTTGTGCCTCTATTTGTATTTTCATCAACCTGATACGATGAAATTTCGTCGAAGACTACATCACGAGAAACAATAACTTTCTTTGTTTCTAGATCCATACATCTCCATCCTTTCCTGTGAGCATCATAACCAACAAAAATACAACGCCTCGGCTTTGGATGAAGTTTAGTTCGTTTTTTTTTTGAAATATGAACATAGCAAACCGAGCCAAAAACTCGAAAATTACTCACATTGGGTTTATGATGATATAATGCTTCGAAAGGAGATGAACCTGTCCCTATCCAAGGAGGTAAGCGATTTATGACATGACAAGCTGATTGAATAACTGCTGCCCAAAGCTCTCTTGGAAGGTTCTTTGCATGCAATCATGACAAACACATGGACGTTAGATGTGTCAATTTACGTTCAGCAACTCCATTTTGTTGTGGAGTTTCTAGACAAGTCATTTGGCGTTGAATGCCATGTTCCTTGCAATAATTTAGAAACCGATCAGATATAAATTCTCCCCCATTGTCAGTGCGAAGACATTATATTGGCAACGAAAATTCATTTTCCACCTGTTCTTTAAACTGAATAAATTTGGAGAGAGTTTCACTTTTATTTTCCAAAAAGTACACCCATGTGAACCGAGAAAAATCATCCACAATAACCATAACATAATGAAAACCAGAGTAATTAGGAGTTCTTGTTGGTCCCATCAAATCTGAATGGACTAGCTGTAACACAGTGACAGCTCTATTCTTTGAATTTGGAAACGGGAGACGATGTGATTTCCCATATTGACAACCATGACACACCACATCCTGATTAATTTCCTTAAATCGAGGAACTCCATTAAGAAGTTTATTTGTAGAAATTTTCTGCAGCAATTGATAACCAACATGGCCTAGCCGAGCATGCCAAAGTGTTGCACTTGCATTTTGTCCTGTCTTTTCAACATATGCATCACTTGCAGACAACACATAAAGTGAATATTTCCTTTTTCCCGTATATAAAACATCAGCTTCAATGTGTTTTATATTGTAAATAATTTTCACATCGTTTGGACCAAAAAGAACATGTCTTCCAGAATCAGTAAATTGCGTAACTAAAGCAAGATTTTTCTTGAGGCCTGGAACATGATATACATCTTGGAGAGAAACACCACCAACATTTGAAATGTCCTTTTTGACATGAAAATGTCCTTCTTTCACTACAGGATATAATGAATTATCAGCTGTAATAATGACACTTTTTCCATGATGAGAATGAACATTGGAGAGGAGAGAAACATCTCCGGTTGCATGGTGCGAGCAACCAGAATCAATGATCCAATCCTTGCCATAATCTATTGAAGTATTAGTTTGCACATTAGCAGGTAGATCAAAAGCTTCAATTGATAAGCATTGTTCCCAGTTAGGCTGTTCAAACTCATTGCTTTCTTGCGCAATATTTGCTCCAGCTTCTTCGATATTCACACGACAATTTGGTTTAATGTGGCCTAATATGCCGCACCGATTGCATACCACCTTCGCACGACAATTACGTTTTATGTGTCCCGGCTTTCCGCACCTGTAACATCCCTTTAAATTGTCTTTGGACTGCCCTTCAGTTTTTGTTTGTTTGCTGTCATCTGCAGAATTCTTAGAAAAATAATTGCCTTTTGCTTTCTCCTTTATATAGAGAGCATCTTCCACCTGGGAGTGAGATTGTTTGTTGCTATTCATTTGTTTCACTAATGCTTCTTGATTCGTAAGTAGATTCTCCAATTCAACGATAGAAGGCTGATTCACCCATCCTTGTATCGAAGAAATAAAGGGCATGAACTCCTTTCGCAGCCCTCTAATGAGATAACGACGCAAGCGAGTATCACTTATAGGTTCCTCCGTATCCAATTCTGAAATTTCAGCGCACAAAGTTTTAATTTTCATAAAATATTCTGAAATAGACAAATTACCTTGAGTCATCCCAGCAAGTTCATTCTCTAAATATTGCAGCCTCATCGTGTTATTTTGAGTGAATAGCCTTTCAAGTGTGTCCCACACGTTCTTTGGCGACTTTACATCACGAACATGCTCGATGTACTCTTTGCTGATAGAAGTTCGCAAAGCAAATAAAGCTTTGCCACACTTGATTTTCCACTTCCTTCGTGCCTCTGCATTTTGTGGCGTATCTTCTGGAATTACTGCTTCTTCACCAGAGATAAGATTCCACAAATCTTGCCCCTGCAGATAGGCTTCCATACATAGCTTCCAGTAACTATAATTGTCACCAGCAAGCTTGTCTACACAGGGACTGCTTCCACTATTCATCTTTGCAGAATCAATTTGCAGAATAAAAACTGAACACCTTATAGATAACCTGGCTTTGATACCATGTTAACAAAATAAAAAATAAAACTTTTTAATATTCTGCAAAATTATTAACTATTACAAGCTAAAGATATAAAATATAATACTTCAACCTCACGTTGAGTTTATTGTTCTAAATAAAAGCCACTAACAATTGAAAAGTAGAAAGACCAGTTCAACTTCCTAAATAAATGGAAACTGAAAACAAATAAGGCTTATTCAAATGAGAACGATTATGTAGCTGTGACAGCTAGTTGCACTAACTTAACTTGCAACATCATATAGTTTATGCTTTCATGAAAATAGATTCTTTTTTGCGTAGTACTTGATTTATTTTGATCGACTATAATATTTTAACTATTTCCACAATTATAAAAACAATTAGGATAAAATATAGCTGTCCCCTGCACTGTAATTTGCAAAAACATTAACGATGTTCTAAAAAACCTTTAATTGACCCTATCCCCATTTGAAGCTTTGGCATCATTTGAGATGCCATAAATTTGGGTTGAATCCATGCTAATGTCATTAAGTGTTATAGCAATAGAATTCTTATGTATAATTTGTTTTATGAAATTGGATTTTTCCTTTATGGTAATGAAAATAGCATCCATGACCAATGTTTTTAGTTGCAGATGGCTATTATGTAATAGTACATACCAATGATTTTGTTGTTATTTTACTTGGCCATTAGATCAAAAAAATAATGTCAGTATTTGCACAACAATGATAATCTACTCTAGGATCATTATTAAGCTGATGCAAAGAAATTAAAGATGGTCATACTCTGCATTAGAATGAAGTCATAGGTTAAAGTGTATATTAAATAACCATGGGTTGGATGGATGGTAAACCCAACACAATTTAAGCGTTAAAGGCAATATTTTTACTCTGTGGCCTAAGTTGAGTATCAAGTAAATATGTTATGAAGGTGATTAGATAAGTTGAATGCCATGCAAATAAGGCTTAAATGTAATCATTTGGAAATTATATCATAATAGTAACGAGATCTTTTTATCCCAAGTTCATAAAAAGTTATGTTTTCGCTTTTTTGTGTTAAGTCAAAGGACTCCATAATAGGAACGAGATCTTTTTATCCCAAGTTCATAAATTTGTGTTAGAGCTTTCATATACTATAGCATTATGCTAGTGCTATACAAAATATTCTACAAGGATTTAACAGTATTCATAGAGAAAAATAATGCTAGAATACATAGTAATTGTTTGTATTAAAAATTGGCATAACACTCTTCGGATGTGTTTGAACAGATAAAGTGAAGAGTATAATAGGAAAAAGAGGAAAATCTAATAAACACACCAATAATGAGCAATAAAAATGCACAAAAACACACGGATTTAGAGTGGTTCGACGTATGGCCTACGTCCACTATGAAATGATTGACTTTATTGATTTTTATTTGCTGGTTACAACAAGTTACAACAGTCATATTCGAGTACAATGATGATTTCGACAGTGTCTGGACGTAGAAGAGCCAAAAAAATCCTTTTCAGTAGGTCCTGAGCTGCTATTTATAGGTGTAGGAAGCAAATATCTCACTCAGATCTCAGAAGACTTCTTCTCTCACGTGGATGGGCTCACATGATCGATCTCTGTTAGTTTGGAATTGATTTTCGATTGATACAAACGAAATTCGTATCGATCAAGATTTTGTCCAATCAAGTCGAGATTGATCATGAACATTCCCAAGGTGGTATGTAAGCTCCTTTGAAAATTTGGTAGCAGTTGGACTTGTAGATCTTGAGTTATGATCGATGCAAGTTTGGATTTGTCAAAGGCTGTTGAACTCGCATCGCTTCGTGTTCGTATCGATCTATTCGCATCGCTTCTAGACACGTGATGTCTGATGACGTGGCGCTAACTTTTGGATCGATCCACTTTTTATGCCAAGTGATGGAGTCATCCACTTGAATGTGTTTTCTTCGTATCGGTCTTGTGCATTTCACTTCGTATCACTTTTGTTGCACTCCACTTCGTATCGATGTCCTGTGATTCACTTCGTATCGATGCCTTGTGTTCCACTTCGTATGATCATCAAGTATTTGGTTTCGTATCGATGGAAGGTGTTGATTTCGTGTCGATCTATGGTCGATCGATATGAAGACTCTTTGACAGTGGATCAATACGAAATGGACTCATGTGTTATTGTAGATGGATGCGAAGTAGGCGAGTTTGGATGGATAAAAAGTGGGATTGCCTACCAATGGATATGAAGAGGAGCATGTCTATCGATCGATACGAAGTGGACCGATACGAATAGAGGCGGAATGATGAATACAAATGAGTGGATTTCCTTGATTCTCATCGATCGTAAAATGAGCATACAACTCCAATTGACTTGAAATTTGGAACGTTGGCTTTCATGGCTTTGCTTGTCGTGTCATGTTAATTGTAGCTCGATCCGAACTTAGGCAAAATTTACCAGCATCCATAGCGAACCTTTGTATAACCGTTCTTTGGGACGAATTAACTTTGATTCCCAGTCAATTTCTTTGTGTCACGGCCTTGCCAAAAAGCGGGATAACATTTGCCCCCCAAAGTACATGTTGTGAGAACTACATCACATGCTTTAAAAAGCTGCAATTTTCATTCTGAACCGTTTTATCTGACTTGTTTGAACGGCTGCTATCTTCTCATCGAAAGATGTACTGTGCACTGTTGTAACTGAGTATTGAATGATACCAAACTGTTGTTCATCGTTGTAATAATCACCAGGTGAGCATTCTATTTATATGAATCTTGAAAATTGAATATTAGTCTGACATACATGCATGTATGTTAACCTGACTCTCGTTAACGTTCGTACGTTCACGGGTTATTGTTAGTTTTTTTGTATCGAATTTCGTATCAATCCTCTCCTGAATCAATGTGAAATTCGAGTTGTAACAACGCTTGATGGTTGTTTTAATCCACTACATCGCATAAATCCTCTCCTGGATCGATCTAAGATGTCTGGATGTGGATTTCTTACTTACGGCTATTGATAAGAAATAGATCAAGAACGACATTCTGCATATCGACCGTTATAGCATGTGTGTTCTTGGATTGATGCATAGGAAAATTGCGTTTCGTAACGATGGAGTGTAGTGGTCCAAATATGGTCTTATCATGACTTTCTTATCGATGGGCTTCACATTGATGGATACGAAAAGCCTGCTTTGTACCAATTTTGGTTAATGGTTACGAACATTTGCGGCTGTAGTTCGGTGGCAGATGGACATGAAGCACTATTCATATCGATGGCATAGGGTATTGCTCTTTATCGGCTAACATAATCGGGAGGCGAAATGTTTCTTAGGTTCGTACCCATATGAATACTTTCTGGACTCAGTAAAATTTCACTTGTCATTATTTTCACATTTGCCTTCATATGTAAACTCGAGAGAACAAAAAAGGAACTGCAGAAGTCTTCACCTCAAAAGCATTCAGTGTTTAACCCTTAACCCAACCCATTTGAACTAGGTTTAACTAATTAAACCCATCTAAAAATGATGAGACTTGAAACTTGACGCCATTCCATCCAAGGACGTGGTCAAACCGGCATCGTCCATGTCAGAATTGGGTTAGCGCGTGGTGGATGGAGTGGTAATGGTGCTTAGGCCGTTTGGAGAAGAAGAAGTGAGGAAGGATGCATAGCTTTAACTTCATATCGATGAAAGGGAAGATAGGGCTTGGCTTCGTATCGACTCCAGGCATGAGATTTGTGTTGGTGAGTAATCATCGATGAAATAATGAACTTCGTTTTGATCCAAAGTGATAGTAGTTCGTATCGATCAAAGACGATCGATACGAAATCGAAATGCCTTCGATGGATTCGAAACCCAAAACAGGCGATCGATACAAATTTAATGGTTTGGGATCGATACGAAACTGGTAATTTCTGACCAACACGAACTTTATTGTAACCCGATCGATGCAAAGTTAATGTGACTCGATCGATACGAAGCCAACAGATTTTGATTGATACAAAATGAAAGCTTCAAACCGATATGAAATGGTGATTCCTTGATTGATATGAAGTTAAGGCCTTTGTGAGGAACAATCCATGTTTGGAGTTTGATGGATGCGAAATTTCATGCATACTTGAACACTTGACTCCGAGAGCTTCTGCCATGTATAGTTGGACTTAACCATTTCATCGCATATGTGACTGCGCTCTGAAGCTCGTCGATGGCACTATAACTTGACTAATTTTTATGAACTTTAACTTGGATCGATCTACTAGTTCTGAATGGCACGGTTGTGACGGTCAGCGATGACGGTCACTCTGGCTGAACCTCGAAGTCTTGTCATTTGAACATTTCTCAAATACTATAGAATCTTTTTAAGTATTATGTTGCAATGCACTGCACAACACATTCATGCACTTCACACTGGGGGCCATACGGGCTTATTATCATCTAATGATGGTTTTTGATGAGTTGATTAGTTATGGAATCTACAAGTTCACAGCAGCAGGAGCCTTAAAATTCATCTTCTCCGATAATAGAGATCCCGGCCATTGCGGCTGAAGATATATGTCCAGCTCCGGATGAGATGCCAGGAGAAACTTTTATTGTAAATCCACAAGATTCTTTGCCATCCAATATCTCCGAAGATATGCTGGAGCGAATATGCTTAAGACACGGTTTACCATTACACAACGTTCTGCTACCCGAATGACAAGCCACACACTCCCCCAGAAGGATTCCCAGCCTTTAATCGACACTTGTGCACAGCAGGAACACTTCCTCCATTCAAGCAGTATAGTCAAGAAGTGTTATCTTTCTTTAGAATTGCTCCATCACAGTTACATCCAAATGGATATGCACCGTTGAACAGCCTATTCATTGTTTTCATGGAGCATTCTTTCGACCCCCAACTCCAAAAGAAGTCAGATACTTGTTTAATGTAAAGAGTCAGGGAGACAATCCTTCATTCACATTTCTGGAGGCAGTTAGGAGTTGCCAAATGGTTACGGGATCCTGGACCAGGCTTAGCTACTTTAAAATGGAGTGGTTCTTTGTCTGATGCCCCTAGGGTTTTCCAGTCGGTGGTTAGTCAGACGTAAGTGCTGTAATTTTCCTAGTGGGTAACGAGATAATCATAGTTGACATTGAAACTAATATCTTCTTTCCTTTACAACTGCATTTCCGCGACCCGAAGGTGCTCACTTTAAAGAAATAGTATGGATTTTTTAGGAAGTGCTGTACGAGATGAGAAAATTGACTCGATGCTGATAGATAGAAACTTGGGGATTGTTTGGCCAATCGATCGAAATCAGGGCATAATACTTGAAGGATCTCTTAGGACAGCCTTGGGGAGACGGGCTAAACATAGAATGCCCGGATTGTAATAGCTGAGGAATGCGACGAAGAAAATACGCATACTGACGAAGAACCCGTAGCCGGGCCGCTTGATAGTTTTCAGGATTTAGAGGGAAGGAGGAAAGGCAAGGTAGCAACACATAAGTATCATAAGTCTTTGAGATGGAAATCCATGGTTGTGTCCCTGCCAGCCTCCGATGTTAAGATTTCGGAGGCTCCTCCGTCGCAAATGAAAAATCCTTTTAAATGGCTTGTCGACATTCCAATTTTGGACTATGTGTCGCTTCAAACACCAGATTGGAAGGGATCCAAAGTGCCTTAGATTAAGCGAGTCATTTCCTACAAGTGCGACCGACATATCAGGTTGTTCAGGGGGTTTAACACATACATACATACACTTCATGGTACTACACAATTTCCAATCATAAATTATTCATTTCAAGAGATCACTAACTTTGCTTTTCTTTCTATTTTACAGGTACGATGACTAGGCGAGAATCTATATTAGGAAGCCTGCGCTCAGCACGCTAGTCATCCAGTTCATACTATGAGTCCTGTAGGAGGGAAGCTGATAGAGACCGCGATCGCAGTTATTCTAGTCAAAAACGTCACGAGAGGGAGAAGGACAAAGAAAGATAATACATACATTGATCCTGATCATGTTCTCCACCTCCTCGAGCTCCAACACTACGCTCCGGTCATGGGAAGCAACCCTTAGAACCACCACTCCAAAAATCGTCATATCTATCTCCCCAGTTCGATTCACAACACTGTAGGACTGAGGCTGAAGCTCCCCTTATCACTGAAAAGTGATCATCGAGCCCACTGGGGAAGGAGCGATCAAAAATCACCCAATTGACAAAAGACTTCCCAAACATTTTTTTCGACGGTTCTGTCTTCCCTTCGCATTTAAAGAGAATCCCAGTTGAGGTAGAACAAACTACACACGATAATATTCATGATGTCTACAACCAATATAGAGAGTGGATGAAGACTGCGGATAAGGCATCAGCAGTGGTCTTTGAGCGGGCAAAAACAATCGAGAAGTTAGAAATCGATATTGCTCAAATGGATCTTATAATTCAAGTGCTTAACATGCGGTCGAATCCTCTAGGAAGTCGAAAATAGAGGCCACTAAGAAACTGATGAGGCAAATCAGTCCATGGAAAGGATGCGGCAGATGCATTTTGCTATGGTTGAGGAGATGAGCCACTAAAACACCATTGTTACAGCTGAAAGGGATGCTGCGTTGTAGGAACTTAATGAGTTTAAAGTCAAACTTTTCAAAATTGTCAAAGAAAAGGACGTTGCAAACAAAGCAGCCCTGGAGGCGTGCGAACAAGCTGTTGCACTTTGGGGTGAAAGAGACGCAGCAATACTTAAAATTCGGGAGGCCGAGGCCAGGGTTAACGATGAAGTTAAGATGGCAGAGACTAGGTTAGAGGCCGATATTGAAGACCTTCTGATCACATATAATGCTAATGTCCTGAAGCACGAAAATCTAGCCTGGCTCGATAATTATCCAACACACGTGCATAACACTTGGGGTCGATTAGTGGAAGATGAGAAGGCTGAATGACAAGTGGAATCAGTCGATGAGGTTGAACTTGAAAACCAGGTGCTGAGTGAAGATGGAAGAAAAGTTCTCCACAACATCATGATTGCATATAAAAGGAGAAACTTATCACTTAGCACCCGGAGGATGGAGAAGGTTTTGATGTTGGGCACCATGATGTAAGTTCTGAAACTCTTGCGCCAATTCAGCCTAAATCTACATCCATGGTTGATACTCAGTCCGTTCTTTCTTATAACTCTAATCAACCACGGTCATCTCTAGTTCTCGAGCATGTCTTTGAAGCTGCTCCGTCACCTGCGAGCTAAACCGAGAAAGGTATTCTCAGCATTCCCTGTGCTCAGCCAAATCTGGAAATGTTGAGTGAATTAATTGCTAACTCTTTTTATTTGTCTCTATTCAGTGATAGGATCTTCATCTGCCATGCCTTCTGCAACCCAAGATTACATCATGAGCTGTAGGCTATCATAACGGAAGCGACTACGACAACTACTATTGCACCTACGGATAGGGTACAAGGGAGCACACTTGCTTTTGATGAACAAATGTTGGAGGAACTTCTCGGTCATCATAGTGACCCCTTTGTTGATCTACCATTTGTCATGAGTGGAAGCGCATCTATGACTAGCTCCTTGGGCCAACTGCTAGCGTTCCCAATAAGGCTCAAACAATTCATGAGGAGGAGATAATAGTCGAAATAAACACCAAGATAGAAGCAGTTGCACGGGCCAATAGCTTTGGATGTGGAATGGCGGGTCTTGGCCCAGCTCCTTTGCGGACGATTTCTCCAGGAGGCATGGTCATTTCGCCTTCAGGAAGCATCTCGATTCATGTGAGTTCGAAGGAGGAGGTTATTAAAATGTCCCCAGTTGGAGATTAACTGCCAAAAGTAGAGGCAACCGAGTGGCAGCTCCAGCGGGTCAAAGCCGAAGAAGAAATTGAGAAAAATGAAAGAATAGATATGTCTTTTCGGCTCATTTTTGGTAAGAGATAGGAATTTACTTTTGCTTTCTTTTATAAGCCGTGTATAGATGCGGGTACGGCCTTCGCTAGTAGGATTTTTGGTATAATTTTGTACTTATCTTTTTCTTCCAAAGAATAGTCGAAATAAAATTTCGTTTTATCTCTCGCTCGGTCTGCATTTAATTGTTAAAGTGCTTCAGCGCTTTAACTTCCATTCAATACACTTGTGGAGTGTCTTTAAATCAGACCCGGGTTTAGTTGCTAAGTTCCGAAGCTACGGTTTCGGGTTACAACCGAGCGTTAAGTCGAATTCCGATATTGCACTGTCTCAATAAGTGGCTGGTACTTAAGTTCTGCCCCCAATTCTGAGGATAAGTTGAAAAAATTGGTTAACAATCATTGATTGTCTTTAACACATCGAGCTTAACTTTGCCGAAGCAGAATTGGAACAAGATGAGTTCAGGTGGTCAAATAACATTTGCTTATCTATTGGCGATCGCATCCACACTCTGGGGATTGCACTTGTAGATCTGTGGTCTGTCACACCTGCACAAAGATTTGAGATATGTTCGCTCTCCGGGACTTAACTTATCTTATGGGAGGTCAGCCATGCCCGTTTGATATTCCAAACTTCGTCCGCACTCTAGGGATTAGATTGATTCGTGGGTGGTCAGTCACACCTACACAAGGTTTTTAGATACGTTCGCTCTCCGAGGACTTAAGTTATTTTATAGGCGGCCAATCATGCCCGTTTGATATTCAGAACTTCGTCGGCACTCTGGGAACTTAGATTGGTTCATGGGTGGTCAGTCACATCCGGCTTGCATTTATACTCCAATCTGCACTCTAGGGATTTAGAGTTAGTTGATTTTTATACTCCAGTTTAGACTTTGGGAATCCGGAGTTATTTGATGTTTACACTACGAATTGCACTCTCGGAATTCGAAGTTAGTTGATGGGTGGTCAATCATACACCCATTTGTTATATATATATATATATATATATATATATATATATATATACACACACACACACACACACACACACTCCAGTTCACGATCCGGGAATCTGAGTTGGCTGAAAGATGGTCAGTCACATCTGTTGAGGCTTTTAGATTTTGTTTGCACTTTAGGAATGTCAGATCTATCAGGATCGTGGATGGTCGGCTCACATCCACCCTGATTTAACAAGTGAGGTCATTAGATGGACGGGTCTATCCTCCTCAAACTTGGTTTGAATACGAGCAAATTCGTTAGGTGTACGGATCCACCCTCTTCGAAACCGCATTTACAGGTTTATACTCTAGTTTGCACTTTGGGAATCTGGAGTTAGTTAAAGCATTATCGTGTATCAATCCTATTTTGGCTTCAATGTGATGGTTTGTCCCCAAGCTCAGGTTTCACTTAGAGAGTGACCAGTCATATCATAGTCACTTGCAAATCGCACCGCAGGGTGGAACCTAGCTCTTCATGCATAGTGATGGTCGTACAACACATTTCAAAAAATCACAGCTCTGGCTTGAAGAGATTGCATTTTATTGCTGAAATAAGAAGATACGACAAAGTCAACTGCCTTACTACAAATTCAAATTTCAAATTGCATAAACAAATTGCAAATTAAAAACAGACTGAATAAACAAGCAGAGTCTATTACGTGTAGTAACGACGTAGGCTTTTGTTATTCCAGGTTCTTGGCAGAACGAGACCGTCAACGGTCGACAATTTGAATGTGCCATCTTCGAGATTTTGTTCAATAACGTACGGTCCTTCCCACGTTTGTTTCATATGTTAAGGAACTGGGTAAATTCCCTTAAGGACAAGATCGCCGAGTTCGAAGGTTCAAGATCGGACCATGACATTGTATATCCGTGAGACTCGATTTCGATATGCGGCTGCCCTCAAATCAGCCTCTTCATGCTTCTCATCCAATCAATCTAGGGATTCGGCTAGTAATATAGCATTTGTCTTTAGATCATAATATGTCACAAGATGAGAAGGTATTTCCATCTCAATTGGAATAACAGCTTCTGAACCGTAGGAAAGTGAAAAAGGAGTGTGGCCGGTTGTGGACTTGTGGGTTGTAAAGTAAGCCCATAAAGTCATATGAAGTTCATCGACCCGTTTGCCCCTAGCCTTCTCTAGCCGTTTTTTTTCTTCAGAATGGACTTTATAACTTTACTAACAACTTCGACCTTCCCATTCGCTTGAAGGTGTGCCACTGTAGAGAATTTCTTCTAGATGTGGAATCATTGATAGAAATTATTGAATTCAACACTGTCGAATTGGGTTTCGTTATCGGTGATGATGGTATTTGGGAGACCAAACTGATAGATATTGTTGCGTACTATAAAGTTAATTACCCTTTTCATTGTGATTGTAGCAAGGGGTTCGTTTTCAGCCCACTTGGTAAAGTAATCAACAGCAAC
Organism: Allium cepa; assembly: GCA_030765085.1. NCBI lineage: Eukaryota > Viridiplantae > Streptophyta > Magnoliopsida > Asparagales > Amaryllidaceae > Allium > Allium cepa. Next base: position 612,871,797 of record CM060942.1, on the reverse strand, counting down.
AATGGCGTACTTCACGCCACCTTTGGCTAGAGGTAGAGAACCGATGATGCCAATGCCCCATACGGCGAATGGCCATGGACTAAGCATCTGAGTTATTTCAGTAGGTAGGGCTCTTGGAATTCGAGCATGCTTCTGACATCTGTCACATTTTCTGGCGTAGTCTAATGCATCGCGATTTACAGTCGACCAATAATATCCGTATCAGAGCACTTTCTTGACAAGAGCTTGCCCTCCAGTGTGATCGCCATATTCTCCTTCGTGCACATCATGCAATATTCATTTGATTTCATCGTGAGCGATACACGGGAGTAAAGGAACAGAGCACCTCTTCTGCACATGACTCCATTCTGAATAGTGAACCGCGAAGCTTTTCGAAGAACTTGTCTCTTTTCACTCCTACGCTCTGGCAGGGTCCCATGCCCGAGATAATTTTTGAACGGCATCATCCACGACTCCTTATCGAGAATGACCTCAAATGCCCAGTCTATCTCCATTTGATCGATGCTCGGGGAAGATAACATTTCCGTGAGGATGAGTCCCATTTGCTGCGCTTCGCCTGTACTGGCTAACTTCGCTAACGAGTCGGATTTCTAATTGCGCTCTCGGGGTACACAGTAGATGGCATAATAATCAAATTGATTTAATATATCATGAACCCGAGCAAGGTAAGCAGCCGGTCTTTGGTCTTTGGCCTGGTACTCCCTCCGAACTTGACACACGACCAATTACGAATCATAATAAATCTCCACAGAAATGATTCTTAAATATCTGACAGGTCTCAGTCCGGTAAGCAGGGCTTCACATTCGGCTTCGTTGTTGGTCGTACGAAAATTGAACTTTAAAGCATAGCATATAGATCGGCTTTCAGGAATTTCCAGTACAGCTTTGGCGCCTACGCAATAGTCATTTGATGCACCATCAGTATGGAGCTTCCAGATATAATTGGAAGATTCACTGGTTTCGGTCAAATCCTCCGAGATAGTGAATTCAGCGATGAAGTCAGCCAGGACTTATCCTTGGATAACTCGTCTTGGAGTGTAAGTAATGTCAAACTGACTTAGCTCGATATTCCACTTAATTAACCTACCAGACGTCTTGGACTTGCTTTATAGTTCTTGGAGTCTCAAGATTTCTAATTGCCTAGATCTTTTTAGGATTAGCTTCGATCTCTCGAGCATTGACGATAAAACAAAGGAATTTTCTGGATGCGACCCCAGTGTGACATTTCAATGGGTTGAGTTTCATTTTATATTCTCGGAGGATGTTGAACGTCGACTCCAGGTCTCTGATATGATCAGTGGAGATCACGACTTCACAAGCATGTCGTCCACATATACCACCATGGTTTTTCTGATCTGATTGGCGAACATTCGATCAACTAATCATTGGTAAGTTTCCCCAACATTCTCGAGTCCTAACAGGATGACTTTATAAGAGTAAAGTCCCAGATCGGTTACAAAGCTAGTATGCTCCTGGTCAGGTAAGTGCATGGGTGTTTAGTTGTAGCCATAATACAGATCCATGAAGGATAAGAGTTCACATCCAGCTGTTGAGTCTACGAGCTAATCGATTCGGAGAAGCGGAAAGCTGTCTTTAGGGAAAGCTTTATTCAAGTCTAAGTAATCAATACGCATTCTTCATTTCCCATTTGGCTTTTGGACAAGTACAGGATTTGACACCCATTCCAGGTATAATGCATCTCGGATAAACCCATTCGATTTGAGTCTCTCTACCTCTTCCTTAAGGGCAGCAGATCTCTCTGGATTCATACCATGCCTTTTTAACTTGACTGGCACATGCCGCGGGTCAATATTCGATATGTGGCTTGTGATGTCCGGGGAGATTCCGCATATGTCAGAATGTGTCCAGGCAAATACGTCCAAGTTTTCCTGGAGAAATTCAACCAATCCTCTTACATCTGTTGGCTTAGCTGAGATCCAATCTTTATCATTTTAGAATCGTCATTATCGTCGATCAGAACATCGATCGTCAGTTCGGTTGGGGAAGCTTGGCTATCTCTACTTTCGTCTTCACTTTCGGTATCTCTTGGGTCAAGATCCCTTGGGAATATGTTAGGATGCTCGGCCCTAGGCCCAGGCGTTAGTTGTCAATTCTCAATAAAGCAGACGCAGAGAGATTCCTCTATGCCCTTTCCTTTTTCTTTTCGCTGCGCCTCTCGCAGCTTAGCAACATAACAGGCTCTCCAGTAGCTTGGTCTCCCTGAATGACTTCAAATCCATTGTCTGTAGGGAATTTTAAAGATAGACACCAAGGGTCAATGGCATCCTTGAATTCAGCTAAGGCCGGTCGGCCCAAGAAAGCATTGTATGGCGAGTCTAACACAACAAACTGTAATTTTTGGACTTTCCGACGCTCTTCAATTTCCAACTCCACTGGTAGTTCCACCACTCTAGCGGGTATATTTGCGCTCCTATTGAAGCCATGTATAAGAGTCTGACAAGGCTTCAAGTCTTTCATTTCCATTTTCATCTGGTCATAGGCTCGCTTGAACAGTATATTCATAGAGCACCCACTGTCTAGTAAGATCTTCTTTATCCAGTAGGGCCTACCTGAGATGAAATGACAAGTGGATCAAAAGATAGGGCTTCGACTCTATCGACATCACTATATTGAAATACAATGTCACCTGTCATCGTCTACTGTTGCTTGGCCGAAGCCCCGTCTTCCAAACTACTACAACATTCGAAGCTCGCATGCCTAATAGAACTGGCATACGACTCCATTTCCTTCCAGCTTCGGTCTGCTGGATGTGGACAACCACTAACAATATTTTTCACCAACCTCCCACCGGTGCGAGCGGGTTCCTCCTGTCTTTCGTTTCCATTTTCATCGGTAAGCAGCTACCTCAGTTCAAGTTCTTCCCATTTCTCATCGACCAAGTCAAGGGACTCACGCAAGAGTTTCTCGTTCATCTTGGGATCATAATTTTTCTCTGGCGGGAAGTTATTTCCAGTTCTATCGAAATCATGGCTTCGGCTTCGTAAACCAAAGAGAATGGAGTGTATTCGATCATGGACTTATAGGTCCTTCGGTAAGCCCATAGTGCTAGGGGTAATTCATCGACCCCGATGATTTTGATGATTTTGTTCACCACCTCTATCCGTCCATTCGCTTGTGGATGTGCTTCATCCGAGATGCTCTTTTTAATTCGATACCACTTACAAATTTCATTTAACTCGGCACTTTCGAATTAAGTTCCATTATCAGCAATGATTTTCTTTGAAACTCCAAATCTGCATATAACATTCTTCACCATAAAGTTAATTACCTCTTTGTAGTGATCATGGCTAATGGTTCCGCTTTAGCCTACTTTGTGAAGTAGTCCATAACTATAGTGGCATATTTAGCTCTTATCTTCGACATTGGTTGCACATTAATAAAATTAAATTCTCAAAACGCAAATGGCTACGGTCTAACCATTTATGTAAGCTCTGTAGGTAGTCCCTCGGGTTTTCACAAACCTTTAGCAATTATCACATCGTTTGGTATAATCAACTACATCTTGGCTGATCCTTGGCCAACAATATCCATAGGAAGCATCTTCTTCACCAAGGTCTGCACACCGATGTGATCATTACAGCTTCCTTTATGTACATCCAAAAGCATTTTCTTTGCTCCATCCTTAATGACACACTGCAACATGGGATTGAGAAGCTTTCCCTATACAGCTTTCTTGCATTATAAATCGTGGCACTTTATGAAGGAGCTTTCATCATTCAGTCTTGTCATTCGGGAGACTTCCCTTTAACAAATTGTCTTTATATGGACTTATCTATGACTTCTTTTCCTCTTTGATTTCTGAGATCCAGTTGACATCTATCCAGTCGATGCTCAGAGCTAATGAGATTTCTACTAGAACAAATCCCATATTTATGCATCCCTAGAGATTGCCAATTTGGCTACTGAATTGGCTTCGTATTCTCCTCTTCGGGAATGTGCATTATTGTGTAATGCTCGATATCATTTAATAGTTCTAAAGTTTTCATCAAGTATGGGGTAAATTTCGCTCTCTTAACCTAAATTCCTTCTTGACCTAACAGACAATCAACTGAGAGTCACTGAATATATGTAGTGTCTTGACCCATAGTTCTTTCACTATCTTGAGTCTCGCGATCAATGCTTCATATTGGGGTTCGTTTTTGTCACCAGGAACCTTAGCTTTAAGGCTGAGCATATTATCTGTCCTTTTGGGTTATGAGAATCACTCTTGCTCTAGAAATTCAATTACTAGAAGCTCCATCTATGTTCAACTTCCACTAGGAAAATTAGACCACACCGTCTTCCTCTTCTCCATCCTGAATGGTGAATTCAACAATGAAATCAACCAAAGTCTGTCCCTATATTGCCTTTTTGGGATTGTGTGTTATATCATATTAGCTTTGTTCAATGTACCATTTCAATAATGTTCTCGGCATCTCAAGTCGATGCAACACTTGTCGCAGTAGTTGATCAGTTAGAAACTTTATCGAATGAGCTTGGAAGTATGGTTGTAGTTTCTTTAAGGCAATCAACAAGTAATATGCTAGTTTCTCCAACTTCGGGTAGATCTTTTCTGCTCTGATACTCTGCTTGCTGATGCAGCATATGGGCCTTTGGATCTTTGATTCCACATGTACCAAAGCTGTGCTCAATCCGTGAGTGGATATTGCTAATTAAATGAATAGATCTTCTCCTTTTAAAGGCCTCAAAAAGATCGATGGTCTCTGCATATGTTCTAGTAATTTCAGGAAAATTTCCTTGAATTATTTGGCCAAATAAACTTTAATTTTTCATTTTTATGGGGTCAATGAACGATATATACTCGTCTATTGTTTTTGATATAAATTGACATAGCGAAGCTGTTGGATCATAGGTTTTGATTGCTGACATGAAACAACAATTCATGAATCTACGATTACGACAACATCCGGACTCAACGACTCAAAGTATGGTTCATAAGTTATATATTTTAACAAGAGTCATCAAATATGTATATAGAGCCTAATTTAGTGCTTGGTTAAAATCTTTCCTCAAGAATCATCATCCACAGTCAAATAAACTTGCATATTTTTAATCAAAACCAAGTTTTAAAAAAAGCTTGGAGCGTGGCTCGAACCTGAGTCACTAGTTTAGAAGACAAATGCACTAACCAATAAGCTTTGGTGATTTTTGTTTATCAATAAAATTCAGTCAACTGAACAAGACCATTCATTCGACTGAATCTATGCATTTTAACATATATGTGCATGTTTTTAAATTCAGTCGACTGAATGATCAAAGTCAGTCGACTGAATCCTACAACTGTCATTTTTTTACGAAAAGACACCTCTTTTTTGAATAGTCTTCCTCCTCCTCAAGGGTTGCAACCATTGCTATTCGTAGAGATCTCTTCACATGCAGTTGCAACTTCTTAACTATTTTATATATGCCTGAATTTCAAGACCAAATCATGTCACTTACTTGCTTATACTTGAATCATATTTTCTAAATTAACTACTCTCTTGAATTCATACATTCATTGCTTACATATTCATTTCCATATTCTTCAAGCAATTTGAAATTTCCTAATCTTCATATACACCCAACTACACACATCATACTTGAGGAAAAGATTATAGGAAGGATGTACTATAAACAGACTTATCTGTGTTCTCAGAACACAAAAAGTCAAACAATATTTTGTATTTTGTTGAAGAAGTCCTGTTCTGCTGCTCAGGCGTGTGAAGTCCTCTTCGGCTGCTGAGGCGAAATCCTGTTCCGCTGCTCAGGTCCCTGTTCGGCTGCTCATGGATTGTACAGACTTGTTCCTTCGGGTTAAGCGAGGGTTGTTGTTTTAGTGAAATTCCAGAATGATTCTGGGATTGGACGTAGGACGGAGCTCCGAACCCGTATAAAAATCTCGGGTGTCATTTTTATTATACTGCTTTTGTATTCTACACTATTTACTATATAGCTATCATCACTATACTCTATATTATCACATATCCATATTACATGATCCATAGCAAACTTTTGTTTGGTATCAGAGCATAGCCACTTTTTCTTGGTATCAGAGCCTGGAATTCTATCGATCGTCACAACATCATAGAATAATGGCTAAAAAAAGATCCGGTCGAAATACAACAAGTAAAAAGCCAAAAACCATTATAGCAACGACCAATGAGGACTGTAAAAAGGTACTTTTTGATTTACAAATTTCAATAAGTGAGAATAATGAATTAGTTAGTATAAGCGATAAGATCCCAAAGCTTAATTTTCTTATTTTAGAAAAGATGAAATCAATCAAACTTGAAAATGAAAAATTGAAAAATGAGAAATTGAAAAATGAGAAATTAAATTTGGAAAATCAATAGGGTGTTTTGAAAAATAATTTTGAGGCTCTGAAAGATTTTCTAGACGAATAAAATGCTATGTTTGAAAAAGAAAAAAAAAATTCAAAAGAAATTAAGGATTTGAAAAGACAAAATGATTTATTACAATCATCTTTATATAATTTAGAATCTCAAATTTTTCTTCTCGAAAATGAGAACTATACGTTAAAAAGGAGAATTTTGAATTAATCTAGCAAATTGATATTTTGAAAAACAGTAATATTTCATTTGAAAATAATAATTATGACTTTAAAGCTAAATTTGGTAAACTTAACACTGAAGTCATAAAATTTAATAAAGGCCAAAACGATTTAGACATGTTTTATCTAGTTCTGGACCTTTACATGATAAAAGTGGTTTAGGATATAATAAAACTGATCGTAGAAATAGCACTAGACACGCTTTCATGTATAGTAAATATGTTAGTGCTAGTACTAGATTATGAGTAAAGTCCAAATCCAACTTTTATAGAAATTCAAATACTGTTATGACCAATAATGTTTATAATTTCTTTAGAAGTACAAAATCATTGATGGGAAATGTGAATAAAAATTATCTAAATATTTAGGTTCCTGTTAGTTGGAAAAATAGAGAAAAATACATTGATGATTATTTTGATATGGTAGTTAATAATGAAAAATATATTTATAAAGATTCAACCACACCCAAATGGGCATGGTTTCCTAAAAATTAGGAAATTATAAGAACCTTGGGAATCGCATGCTTTAAATGTTAATTTTTTTGTTCTATATTGTTATTTTGTTGACACTTATGTGGAATATAATTTATGTCATTATATAAACTCTCCTTTTTGTCAATGACAAAGAGGGAGAAATATATTACTCAAACACCATTTGCAGGAATATATAGCATAGATTCAAGGGAAGAAATCTATAGCACAATTACATGAATATATTAAGGGGGAGAGATAAGTCAACAAAGCTTGTCGAAGATTCGTCCATAGAAAATGGAGTTCTCATCATCAAAAAAGAGGAGAATGTTGGATCATAGGTCTTGATTGCTGACATGAAACAACAATTCACAAATCTACGACTTCGACAACATCCGAACTCAACGACTCAAAGTATGGTTCATATAGTTATATATTTTTAACAAGAGTCATCAAATATGTATATAGAGTCTAGTTTAGTGCTTTTTTAAAATCTTTCCTCAAGAATCATCATTCACACTCAAATAAACTTGCATATTTTTAATCAAAACCAAGTTTTTAAAAAAATGCATGGAACAAGGCTCAAACCCAGGTCATTAGTTTAGAAGACAACTGCACTAACCAAATGAGCTATGGTGATTTTTGTTTATCAACAGAATTCAATCGACTAAATAAGATCATTCAGTCGACTGAATCTGTGCATTTTAACATATATCTGCATGTTTTTTAATTCAGATGACTGAATGATCAAAGTCAGTCGACTGAATCCTGCAACTATCGTTTTTTACGAAAAGACACCTCTTTTCTGAATAGTTGTCTTCCTCCTCAAGGGTTGCAACCATTGCTATTCGTAGAGATCTTTTCACCGACAGTTTTAACTTCTTAACTATTTTATATATGCCTTTATCTCAAGATCAAATCATGTCACTTACTTGCTTATACTTGAATCATATTTTCTGAATTAACTAACTCTCTTGAATTCATACATTCATTGCTTACGTATTCATTTCCATATTCTTCAAGCAATTTGAAACTTCCTAATCTTCATATACACACAACTACACACATCATACTTGAGGAAAAGATTATAGAAAGGGTGTAATATAAACAGACTTATCCGCGCTATCAGAACACAATAAGTCAAACAATCTTTTGTATTTTGTTGAAGAAATCATGTTCTACTGCTCAAGCGTGTGAAGTCCTCTTCAACTGCTGAGGCGGAATCCTGTTCCGCTGCTCAGATCCCGGTTCGGCTGCTCATGGGTTGTATAGATCTGTTCCTCCGGGTTAAGTAAGGGGTATTGTTTTAGTGAAATTCCAGAAGGAGTCTGGGACTGGACGTAGGATGGAGCTCTGAAACCTTATAAAAATCTCGGGTGTTATTTTTATTATACTGCTTTTATATTCTGCACTATTTACTGTATATCTATCATCACTATGCTTTGTGTTATCGTATGTCCATATTACACGATCTGTAGCAAACTTTCATTTGGTATCAGTGCATAGCCACTTTCAGAGGCGACCATCCCATCTATGCTTTTTGTTTCCCTCTTTGTTTTCATAATGGTGGCATCTTTTAACGCTTGAATTTACTGTGGATTTGTTTCTGTGCCCCTTAATTCACATTGAAATCTAGAAAATTTCCCCATATGACTCCAAAAGAACACATAAATGGATTAGGCTTCATTTCGTACTTTTGAAGCACATCAAATGTCCTAGCGAGGTCATCAATGTGGTTCATTGATTATTGTGACTTCACCAGTATATTATCCATATAAACTTCCATCATTCAACTTATTTGATTCTCGAACATCTAATTTACTAATCGCTGGTATGTAGCTCTGTCATTTTTAAAGCCAGACAGCATCACTCGGTAGTACTATAAGCCTAAATCAGTGATGAAACTCATGTTCTCCTGATTTAGAACATGCATCTCTATTTGCTTGTAGTTAGAATATTTATCCACAAAGGATAATGATTCGTGTCCAACCACTAAGTCCACAACTTGATCTATCTTTGGCAACTGGAAGCTGTCTTTTAGGCATGCTTTATTTAGGTCTGAATAACCAATGCATGTCTATTATTCCATTTGGCTTCTTGATCAACACAAGACTTGATACATATTTATGGAATAATGCATCATCGGTAAAGTTGTTTGCCTTCAGCTACTCCGCCTCTTCTTTTAAAGTAGTGGTTTTCACTCTGGACCCAGATTTCATCTCTTCAGCTTCATAAGATGGCATCTTAGGTTTGCATTCAATGACTGGCATGCTATCTTCGATGATATTCCATACATATCTGAATGCGTCCAGGCAAACACATCCAGATTTTCCTAGAGAACCCTACAAATTCCTTTTTCATCTTGGCGCAAAAATGAGATATTTAGCTCTATTGGGGTCACTCTTGCATCCTCCAGCTCTTTTAAGAGATCCATATGCTTATAGAATTTGCTATGAGACCTGAGTTAGGGCTTGGGTGGAATTGTCACGCGTTTGCAGTCTTAATGCTACGAGCTTTCTCTGCATTCTTTCCTTTTCCATATCGTTTCACCACTCTAAGCTCAACAACATAACATTCATAAGCTATACTCTGGTTTCCTTGAAAAGCTCTAACACCATTCTCCTTGGGAACTTCAACATAAGTAACTAAGGGACCAGTGCTACTCTAATGTTGGCAAGGGATAGTTGACCCCAGAAAATGTCATAAACAGAAGAGTAAACCACATTGCATCTATCCCATCCAAGAGTATAGGGAAACACCTACACCTTACTAAGTTGGTAGCTCCTCCACCACTAATGAGTCATTCGTATTTCCATATGTGCCATCTAGGTTCGTTGTCCCATTTGTACGATGACATCGTTGGCATGATGAACTTTCTGGTATACACCTTCTGCAAGATGTCACCAATAAATAGGTGTCCAGCTAGGTGCTGAACCCTACTCCTCATTTTTTCCTCCATGGATTCTCATTCATCGTCCTCTTTACCATATCAATAGTATATTACTAAGTAGCTTGGTTATTCAAAAGGAAATTATCAGGAATAACCTTGAGCGTTTGACTCTATAAATACTTTTAGTTCATTTGATGACGTCTAGGTTCCCCTCTCTCTAAGAGAACCATTCCTCAAGATCTTCCATGATGTCTGGCCAGTTATGGTGTTTGTTTGAGCAGCAACATTCTATGTACCAATGTCATCGCCAACATCTTGCAAATCACCTTCACTGTCTGACAAACTATAGTCATCAAGTAATCGAACTCGGAGACCACTCTCATTTTGATTGGTTTAATCACTCCAACTATGGTCAAAGCTTAGCTACATCCTCCTATGGTCTTCCTTGATACTCCAGCAGTCTTTTCCTTTTTTGTTTCCTATCTCTTTTATCTTGATTATATGAAGATGAATTCTATTCGCTAGAGCTTGAAGATGGCGCATGTTTCTGACTTTTCCTTTGCTTTTGGGATTGCTAGGTCAACAAGTCAATACTTGTGTCCATCCTATCAAGGAGCTCTTTATTAATGTCCATCATCCTCTAGTTTAATTAATCTATAATCCTACCAAGTTCAACCTTCGTCAACATCTCTTGTAGGGTAGATAGTCCTTATAAAGCAATCATTGGCTAGTTACTTTCTTGATCTTGGCGAGAAGCTTCATCTTCTTCACCTATCATAGCACCAGATCATTGAATCTCCTAGGGGCCATTACTTCAAATATTCAATAATAAAGTTCTAGATTTAACTTTTAAACACTCTGATCCACAATACTAAAATAGACCTACTCCTTAAAAGCTCTATTCTCGGTCGAAGCACCAAAAATATTAAACCAAACAATGGCACAACACCACCAATCAACTAGAAACAAGATAGATTTATGAACATCCGCAATAAATAGTAGAGAACACGATAAGTTTTATAGTTGTTTGGAAAATTCTATGGCCTACGTCCATTATAAATTTATTATAGTTGGATACTCATAAGTACAAGAGCTTTTCAGCTCATTTTCGGATCTAGAACATCAAAAATAGGATCAAAGTGACAAACGTTGAGTAATGAATAGAAAATGAAGAAGCTGGAGGCCAAAAGTCCTATCTAAGTTGTCATAGCGCTTCAATTTATAGCACAATTATCCCATAGAGTAGCTAGATCGTGGATGACCGGGTAAAATATCTAATCCAAGAAGTTTGGAAAGAAGATTGAGTCAACCTATAACAACTAAATCATATTAGTATCAATTATAAATATGATCAGTACGATCATGTTAACATAGTGCCAGTGTGCCTCCTGCCATATGCAACTTCTTCAATGTCTTCTAACGTGATCAATCTTTAAGAACCATCTTGGTGCATATATGATTTGTCTTATATGGTACCTATTTTTTGCGTAACTATGGATGTGTTTACTTACTCCTTCAGAGATAAACCACTCACGTACTATCAACATAGCATATTACTTCAATCACTAATAAGGTGACAAGATAACAAAGAAATGGGAGAAATTCAAAAGGATAACTATATCGGAACCGATCTCTCTTGTGATCTGTAGAGTGATCATACCAATCACTTTTCCTTTGTCATTCTTCATTCCAACTTCTTTGACGTATCTCCTTTAACATCATTGAGATTTCCCCTAAGTTATTGAATCATCTTGTCTTCATCTTAACATCCAAATTCACCTGAAAGCTGCTTGGTCCAAGTACTAGAAAATAATACATAACATACAATTATATGATTCAATTATTTATTTTTTGATTTTGGTCATTTAAAAACATTAAATTTGTTGACGTCTTATTCAACTTAGCATATGTATCATGACTTCAAACTTTTGTTTTTTTGCTTTAAATAAAGGGGTTGCATAAGTTTTAATTATATAATTCCACACACACACACACACACAAGTGTGCATGTGTGTGTGTTTGTTTGTTTTATGTATATGCCTATAAGTTTAAAATTATGCGCATTTTGAATTAACTGTAAATTATTTTAGTCTTATTATTACATATGTTTATGTGTATATATGTTCTATAATACTAATATAAAATCAATTAGAAAACTAGTTAACATAATCTTGTTCTGAATTTAAATATATTTTACATGTCAAAATTAGATCTTTTAATCTATAATTTTGAATTTGTAACTTTAATCCAGTCAAGTTACATATTGTCAATTTAACCTTTATGTCGTTAAGATATGTATTTAGAAATAGTATATATATGTGTGTATATATATATGTATATATCTATGTATATTTATTTTAACAATTAAATTGCTATAATTAATATATATAAACTGTGAATATATACATGGGAGATATAAATCCTAATATCTACACATGTCTATATTAACTTTGTCATTGTTTGTCATATCATCAAGCTATACCCTATGCGTGTTATTAATAATTGTATGTACAAATATTAGACATAGTAGTCCAGATATAAATCATTATTTAGTTGGCCAAACATGGAGGGATATGGTCTAGTTGAAAGATCTGAAATTAAAGGATACTTCAAAAAGAGGATTAAAAAGGTTTCCTTCTCTAAATGAAATAAAACCTTCCCTTTCCTTTTGATTTCATTTGATTCAATATATATTTTCATCTATGGTGGACCACTTCCTCCTCTACCTCTCTTGACTGCATAATAATACCAAATATATTTGATTAATTGGAATAGTTAGATAAAAAGATAAAAAGATATTCAAATAAAATATGTTGTATTAAATAATTTGAATGGATATAATGTAGTTAATGGCCTTATATTCCTATTAATATCTAAACATGGAATTTTTTGATGTTTACCCTTTCACCCACTATGAAATGGACTAGGCTCCTAAAGAGTTGGTGTTTGTTTACTAATATAATGAGATAGTACACATTCGTTTGTTTTACACTTGAATCGTTGTTGCATTATTGATAGCTGATGATTAGTACATTTGTGAATATATTTTCTAATGTTGGTTTGTTTGATATTTGGGGTCAATAATGAACATTGTCAAACTTATGATATTCAATGGTTATGTGTTGCATTATTATTGTTGTCCTATATTTATAATGACTGATTGTGAAGGATTGTTAGGAGTAGTGTTTCTACTTGCATTGGTTGCATGGATGTTGTGGTAGCTACGTGCTAATAAATATTTGATGAAGGAGAAGAGCAGGAAATGGAACTATGTAGGTTTGATCCAGCAAAGGGTATGCGGGCAACTTTCCTTTATAATAGCCATCGAGCCTTTAGCCGTAGCATATAAGATGAGACAGTCCAAATATAGTTGATCAACTTTTTATTTTATTGTATATTTATGTATGTACATATCTATAAAGTTGCATGTAGGAGTGTTAGAGGGAGTAAAGGTCTGAATAAATCATATCAGCTGTGTTTTATGTTGTGGACATTTTAGCCCATGAGAATAAAGTTAGGACAAAGTTAGAGGAAGGCGAGGAACTAAGAGATTTATCCATCATCGTAAGTCATATGTCAATACACTAGGGTACCGACCAGGTTTCATGGTTCGACACCCAAGGCACCGACCAAGTTTCATGGTTCGGCACCCAAGGGTACAGACCAGGATTCCTTAGCCATTACCTAAGGGTACAAACCAAGAAGTCTCTTTCGATACTTCTGAGTGCTGAACCAGGGGTCAATCTTATTGGGGCAGCGATGAGCTAGTACCTACCAAGCAGAGGAGGGTTGAACCAAACTGGGATACGTTTATTTAGCTAGCAACTTTTCCACATTCACCTCAGCCGAGCCAAACCCCTCGAACCGAGTTATCAACTAGGCCCAATAGTGCAAAGAAGGAAGGAGACTAGCATATATCGGGAAATAAATAACTATTGGTGGCATATTCAAGAATATTCCATCTAATAACTATAAATTTGGAAACATCGTTAATTGCTACATTTAAGCGCACCTTGGATCTTCCTCTATAAATAAACAAGCATTTGTTATTTGTGAGGAAAATTTTAGGAGATCTAGAAGCTCCATGCGACATTGCTTATCAATTGGAGCATCCAGATCATCTTTTTATACTAGAAATCATAGTACTTTGCATCAGTTTCTTGTATAAGGCTGATATATAAGAAAGGTAATAAAAGTAAACATGGAACGTATGTAACACCCCTAATTTTTCATAACATTATTCAAGAGAATTAATTAAATAAATTAAATAGAATAATATAAATGTAAATGATAAGGGGATTGAGATTTGAATTAATTAATTAAGGTCGTGCCTAATTAACTAACTAATGGGTTTTTGTTTAAGTAAATCACATAAGGGCATATTAGCAATTACCGCACATAGCTTCCACCTTTATACATATTTTCGTTCCTACCCTTTTTCTTCTCATTCACGTCATTTTGAAAATTAAAATGCAAGAGAAAGGAATGGCCGACCATTAAGGAAAAAGAAGAAAATCAAATTGAAGCTATAGAATCAAGCTTAGAAGAAATCAATCTCAATCCAATCTCCTTATCTAGATCAAGGTAAATAATAATTCCATCTCTATTTTTGGTTTGAATATTATTTTCATTTTTATGTGATAATTTCATTTTTAAGATGAATTAAATGCTGATGTGCTTGATTTCTGATTATATGATTAAACAAGATTGTTTAAAATGGTTTTTGCACGGTTTTAAGGTAAAAATGAGATTTATTGATGTCTAAATGTCGTGGGAAAATTTTATGTTATGAGAAACATGGTTTTGAAGTTGGGTTTCGATTTTGAGAATTTTTCGAGCTATGGAAAGATTCTTATGAATTTCAAAGGAAAATATGGTTATTTGGATTTAGAAAAATTTTGGAAAATATATTGAGAATTTAGGTTTAGAATTTTGATACGTTAGATGACATAATCAAAGTGAATTTCAAAAAAAATTAGGGATTTTTTCAGTGTGATTTGCTATGCAAAATAAATTGTTTTATAAGAGGGACTCCTTTGAAAAATTGGTTTTAACTATGGAAAGGGCTTAATTGATTTACTTAACCATCGTTTATATCTGATTAGCGGCAGTTATTTTTAAGAAAGAACTTGAAAAAAGTTAAGGAAACCAATATGCTATTGACACGTGCCAGGTTAGTTAAAGAAAAGTTACTTTATAAAGAACTAAACCAGGTTTATTCAGAAAATAGGTTCGCCTATGGCTAAATTAAAGGAGTTTTGATAATGGTTTTAAGAAGAAGATTTCTTTAATAAATTAAAGGTTAAAGGGACTAACCATGTTTTATATTAAACCCACGGGAGTGGTATTGTTATATTACTTCTTCTAATATGAATGTATTCACTTTATAATGGACCCATAACTGCATTTTGGGAATAGAGTGTAGGAGAACCAGTTAGGTTAACCCAGTATTGAATATAAAAATTGAGTAAAATCCTGAATGATTAGAAATTCAACCTGGAGGTCAGGAAGACCAGAATATAGGATGCTAAATATTGACAGGGTCCAATAGGTTCTTAGTAAGCCCATGAAACCGTGTATGGGAAAAGATATTGGTAGGGGACAATAGGTACATAGTTAGCCCATGAAAACTATGTATGAATGCAGATGTCAGAAAGACATGTCCACAGTTAGCCCATGAAAACTATGTATGAATGAAGATGTCAAAAAGACAGGTTCACATTTAGCCCAAGAAAACTATGTGTAAAGGAAGACGTCAGAGAGAAAGGTTCATAGCAAGCCCATGAAAACTATAATTGGATATTGGCAGGGGCTAGTAGGTTTGTAGTTAGCCTATGAAAACTATATCCAGATGAAATATTGAAAGATGTCATTAGGTTCGTAGTCAATCACTGAAAACTAGTATAAAAGAAAGGATGTTGGAGTTACTAACAGGTTCCTAGTCAACCTTTGAAAACTAGGATAAGAGTAAGATATTGGAGTCACCAATAGGTTAATAGTGATCCCATGAAAATAGTGTAATTGGACAGGGAGTCCTTAAGCGTTTAATCAATTATTAGTCAGCTCATGAAAACTTATAGCTTAATAGTAAACCTAAAAACTATAATTGAGATAGATAGCCTAAAATGAATGGGGATGGGTAATCCAGAAGTGATTCATTTGTTTTGCATATCATTGCATTATACTTTTTTGAATTGTTTTAACCAATGTAGATGTAGGAGCACAATATATGGTTTATAAAAGGTTTTGAGAGGCTAGTGAGGGGAAACTCGTTCCGCTAAGTGGCATGATCTCACCATATATCTAAATGATTTGAGAGGTAGATTATTTTTCATACCATGCTTTATATCTGACTCGAAGTTTATGTTTTCCTCTTAACTCAGTTGATTTTGAATAGTTTGAGAGTTGAGGTTTTTAGGTAACTCTTAAGAAGAATAAGCTTTCAGAGATGTGCAGGAGGCATGATAGCTATTTAGAGTTCTCTTTTCTTTTAATTCTGCTGTGTTGTTTGTAATGGAAAAGTTGTTATATTGTCTATTTACACTCTGATCATCCAGGAAGGCATCTTCATTTGTCGCTCTTGGATGTATGTTGCAATAAATATATTTTCTCTGAACACGATTTGCGAATTTGGGGTTATGTAATGAATTGAAACTATTTTGATGTGGAATGTGATTTTGTTTTAAGTTTAATATTTTCCCATACTCATGTGTTTCTATGTATCAACGAATCTAACACTACCATATTTGGTCATCGAGGATTAATAACTATGGATGACTGCAGCATCCGTAGATGTTAGTTCTAGGCCTTCAAGTAGGGGGTTGTTACAATGTAGACCCATTATTGTTGAACCACTATAAAACCTTCGTATTCGTAACTTTTTCTTACTTTTTATTATTTAGAAGGTTTAAGGATCGATTAGAGGTGTTTGCCCATTTTTTGTGCAAATTTTTTGTGTGCTTTCATTGAGAGACTGAAAGATTTCTCAACATGCCTCCTAAGTCCAAAAGACCGATGGTGCTAGTGGCAACATCAATCTGGTTGCAGAAAATTAAGACAATCAATCGTCCAATACATCAGGACCAGGCAATATCATTATAAGTGACTTGGATAGAGTTTTGGTAGATCTTGACACCCGCTTCGCTGCCCAGTAACAAGCCATTATGGATCAAATCATGACTGCTTAAGACAGATCCATCCAGCCATGCGCGACGCTGAAACCAAAGGGAGAACCAAGTCCTAGAGCAGGATGCCGAGAAGATCACATTATAGGGAATCATATCAGAATGATCAACAAGTTGGGAAAATGACATGTCAATCTGGAGTTCCACTACGAGCCATACTCAAGGAATAGTTAGGTGCTGAACCGGGCGAGGAAGACATCAAACCAAGGGTAGCCGTAGTTGTACTTACCAAACCAAGGCAGTAATCCCCAGTCCTAGTAGAAATAGAGACCAGTAAGAGGCGGACCCATCAACAAGAATGGTTCTGAAGCAGAGAACGGAGTCGGGATCCTAGACCCAGTCATTAGCTTCGCTCATCCCCTAAGCGAGAAGTAGATCACTTCGAATGCCTAATAAGAAAATGTGTGTGCCTCGAGTAGATAGAGCAGGGAATATGAGCAAGGGTCGGCAGCCTATTTACTATCAAGACAGAAATTTGTCAAAATCCTAGGAACTTTAAGATGCGCACTACAGATCCTTGCTAGTGCTTAACTAATCCTAAAGTGCACCTATAGCAATATATGCAACATATGCGAATGAGCGAGGCGACGAAGGAAATTACGTGCAAGTGTTTCCACCTCTTCTCGATAGACTTAGCTATTATGTTGTTCCACCGCCTACCCAACGACACGATCCATTCATGGGAAATGCTGAAGGAAAAGTTTGTTAGCTAGCTCCGGGTTCATGTAGAACAACCTAGGAACCATGCTCCTTATCAAACGTTAAACAAAAGAAGGATAAAACTTTGCAGCAGTAGCTCACCCATTTCAATGAAGTCGCTACTAGCATTTAGAATGCTAATGAATGACTCACCCTTGTAGCTTTATGTCGAGGTGTTCAACAGGACAAAAAATGGCTTGAAGGTTAATGAAGGAAATGCCAGCTGCTCTTTAGGACTTCTTTTACAAAGCTGCAAAGTACACGTGCTTAGAGGAGAATGCACTAAGGTGGCAGGTCGGGACAATAGCTATGCCATCAGAAGCCTCGAACGGTATGAATGCCATGTTCAAGAGCAATGAAGGCGGTAACTCGAAGAAAAAGAAGAACAATAACCCTGACAACTCCGATGGTTGGAAAATGGATCAGAGAAGATTCAAACATGGTATGAGATTCGACACCTACATAGACTCGAATGAAACTATGGAGACCATTTACCTCGCTACTCAAGCGGAACATAACTACAATAGACCCGCTCAAGAGAAGGTAACAGAGGCTAAAAGAAACTCTAGGAAATAATACAGATTTCATGAATCCTACGTACAGAATGATAATGAATGTCGCCATTTGCGAGAGATAGAGGAACACATCAGGAAAAGGATGCTAAAGCCTTACGTCAAAAGATCGGAGGCACTTCTCGCTTTCGAGAAGCTAGCTCCAAAACATCCCTCGCCAAGGAACGGAGGGGAAGGATCTAGTGCTGGCCATAGGAAAGACGAAAGGCTAGTTATTAATACCATAACATGAGGACTCCACGTGGAAGACAAGTGCTAGGGAGAAATGGAGAGGTATGCAAAGTCTTTGAAAAATGGGGATGCCTGTATGTATAAGATATGTGAGTAGTAGAAAACTAAGGCTCCCTAGTGGTAGTAGTAAGTCATAGCCTTCAACGACAATGACATGTAAGGAAAGAACTACCCCCATATGGATCCAGTGGTGACTATAGCCATGCTTGGCCCCGTAGAAGTGCAAAGGATTCTAGTAGACAATGGAAGTTCAGTGAATATTATATTCAAGGAAGCATTAGATAAGATGGGATTGTCAATGGAAGATGTTACACCTTTCCATCAACAGCTACATGGTTTCATTAAGGAAGGCACCATGCTCTTAGGAGGGTTGGATTTGTTTGTTGAGATAGGAATTTGTCCCTAATCAGCCATATGGAAGCAAACTTTTGTATTGGTGGATGGGTTCTCAGCTTACAATGCCTTCATAGGATGACCGACCTTATCCGACTTCCATGCAGTAATGGCCCCATGTTGTTTGACAATGAAATTTACGATAGCCAACATGACAGGTGTGATGGAAGGAAATCAGGATACTGCTGTGGAATGCTATGTTATGGAAGTTCAGGAGAATAAATGTAAAGAGAGGGGGAAAGGTGCCGAAGTTGCCTTTTGTGCCAAGAACTCCCTTGCATAGCAACTAAAAAACTACCCCTCTCAAATTTATAAGTGATCCTCATAATGAGCTTGACCGAAGATATGGAGGAGAGGGGCCGCGCTAAGTCTGGGGGGGATCTGGAGTTCATGAAAGTTGACGATAGAAATTCTACGAAACTTACAAAAATCAAATTGGGTCTGGAGCAAGATCTAAAGCTACAACAATTGGATTTCTATGGGATAACCAAAAAGTGTTCGCCTGGTCCCATCAAGATATGTATGAAATTCCTCCTTTAGTTTCTCATCACGCCTTGGATGTTAACCCAAAGAAGCCTCCTTTGAAGCAAAAGAAAGGGAGATTAGGCCCTGAGTGGTCATCAATACTAGATGAAGAAGTAAAAACCTTACTAGAAAATGGCTTTATTTGGGAATCACTGCACCAGAATGAATAGCAAACCCGATTCTCATTAAGAAGTCAAATGTAAAATGGTAGACCCATATAGACTTTTCTAACTTAAACGATGCATGTCCAAAAAATCATTTTTCGCTCCCAAGGATTGATTAGTTAGTGGATGGTACTGCGGGGCATGTAATTCTATTCTTTATGGATGCTTATTTCAGGTATAAACAAATCATGATGCATGTCCCAGATTAGGCGCATGCTAGTTTTACCAAAGATCCAGGGCTTTACTACTACAAGGTAATGTCGTTTGTACTTAAAAATGTGGGAGTAACATACTAGAGTTTGATGAACAAGATATTTGCACAATAGATTGGAAACACTCTGTATGATGATGACATGTTAGTAAAATCAAGAGAGGCCATAGGTCATATCTCTCACCTGAATTAATGTTTCAGATCTTACGAAGATATTAAGTGAAATTTAACCCACTAAAATATCCTTTCAGGGTAGCTTCTGGGAAATTCCTAGGCTTCATTGTACATGAAAGGGAGTAGAGGCTAATCCAAAACAAGTCCAGGCACTATGAGACATCAAAATCCCTGAAACATGAAAGGAAATGTAGAGCCTGAATGGGAAGGTAGCAGCTATTAGCAAGTTTATATACAAAGCTACAAGCAAGTGCGTCCTATTCTTTGGAGCTCTCAAAAAAGAGAAAGCCAAGTTCATGTGGATGGATGAGTGTTTGGTTGCATTATTAAATCTATTGTAGCAATTGCAAAAGCCACTAGTCTTATCTACACTGATCGAGGGAGAAGATCTTTACATCTACTTAGCAGTGTCACATCATGCTCTAAGCACAGCCTTAGTCCGAAAGGAAGATCAGGTACAACGTCCCATGCATTCTATAAGCAAACGCTTTATCGGGCCAGAATCCAGGTATCCCAAGTTAGAAAATATAGCATATTGTCTATTGATTGCATCTAGGAAACCGAGGCATTACTTCCAATCGCATACTATCCGGGTAGTCATTGATCAGCCCCTATGACAAGTTCTACATAGACAGAATACTTTACGAAGACTTACAAAATGGAGCATTGAGTTAAGTCGGTATGAGATAATCACCCATGGACTGCTGTCCAAGGATAAGCACTTGCTTTCCTTATCAATTTTACTATTTAGGACAATGAGGTAGAACAGCTAGAGGAGTAAGCCTTCAAGTGGTGAGTATATGTTGATGGAGCGTCTAATAAACACGGCTCCAGTGTGAGGGTAGTATTTTTGACCCCTAAAGGAAAGAAGTTGAGTTATGCGATTAAATTAGGAATTAGAGTAATGAACTTTGAGGCGGAATATAAAGATTTGATAGTTGGGATGGAATTAGCAAAGGAATTAGGGATAAGGATGTTATGCATCCTTAGCGACTCTCAGCTATTGACGAATCAAGTTCTTGGGGAATTTGAAGCCAAAGGAGAGCGCTTTGAAATCTTATCTGAGAAAGGTAAAGGATCCGCTCACTGTGATGGAACACTAGGTGATCAATCATGCTCCTCAAGAGAAGAATCAAGATGCATTGGATTGGATAAATTAACGAGTTTGGGATCAATACCTATTATGACCTTGCACCGACCCAGTTTTGAAGAAGTGAATGTTGTTGCAGCTGTGGGAGATTCAAAGACCTAGATGGCTCCGTTGATAAGGTATTTGAGTGAAGGAACATTGCCTGACAATCAGAAAAAAAGCTAGGAAGATCATGTGAAATTCATCCCGATTCATCATTAAGGATGGGTTGATGTATCGGAGAAGATATTCGAGCCAGCTACTGAAATGAATCGTCGGACATGAAGCAGAACAAGTACTAAGAGGCATCCACTAAGGAAGCTAAGGAGACCATACTGGGGGGTAAGCCCTGGCAAAGAAAGTACTGCAGTATGGATACTTCTTACCGACATTGAACAATTTGATGCAATGCTTTTTGCAAGAAGGTGTGGTAAGTGCTAGTGGTTTACAAAGATTCCTTGGTTTTCGTCAAATGAATTAACTCATATGGTTAGCACCTAGCCCTTTGTAGTCTGGGGAATATACTTAATCGAAGAGCTTCCAATGGCACGATGAGGAGCTAAGTATGCAATAGTGGTTGTTGACTAATTTACTAAGTAGGTGGAAATTGATCCCCTTACTAAGGTGTCAACGGCCAAGTTCATAAACTTTTTAATCAGGAATGTTATATGTAGGTATTCTTTCCTTCTCCAAATCATCTCATACAATGTATTGTTATTCGACAGTGCAAAGTTTGCGAATTTCTACCAATAGCACGGGATAAGGAAAAGCTTCTTCGTAGTAGCATACCTGTAGATTAACAGACAAGTAGAGCCAGTCAACTAGGTTCTAAAGATACTCATAAATAAGATACCGGAAAAGGAAAAAGGAGCATGGATGGAAAAAATGCCTCTGGCATCACTACAAGAAAATTGAGTTTTAACTGCAATTATAGTCGACGTTTTAAAGTTCAATGCTGTAGAATGCGTTTAAATGAAAGTTGTTTCAAAGGTTCGACGCTGACAATACTATTAGCGTTTATTTTGTTTGCCGCCACACACATCAGTGTTTATTTCGTTTGCCACCACTTCTCATTTACTTGGAGAAAAATGAAAATACGTTGATTCCAGTTTCCTTACATCGATTTCGATTTCAACACCATAAATCATCTTCCTTCATCCATCGCTTCGATTTTGGTTGAGCACCTTTGTCATCGACTTTGAATTTTGTAGCCCTAAACTCTATGAAATGGGAAAGTGGTGAGTGTTTTTCTCAACCCTAGTTTTCAGTTTGTGTTAGAATAGTTGCGAATTATCAGTTCTTTCTTATCAGATCGAGTTCAAAGTTTTCCCTAGTTTTTGTTCAATATTTATCATTTACAAATGTAAGAACCTCTTCTTAACCTCTTTGATGAAATTTCTTTTCTAGTTGAGTTATATTCTTTTTGACTTTTGTAAGACATTTGGTTTCATTTCTAACTGGCTGGTTTGGTTTTTGTTCATTGAGGATCCACCATTCACTAATTCGTGTAGGCATTAATGATGAATTACACAATACTTATTTGCATGCTCTAGATATTCTATTACTAAATTTTTATATCATTATACCTAGATTATATTCACTAAATTATCTCATTTAGGACTTTATTATTAATGCAATAGAAACTTGAAAATAAGAATAAACCCCTATAATTTGCAGTTAAAACTTGGATCTGAAGTTATGATATTTTAAAATATTAATATGTAGCCTATTGATAATTTGGAAAATTTTGAAAATATTTGACATGCTTCGTGAATTACTTTATTGAATTGAATGGTTAGTCTTTATTTGTTAATTTATAAATGCTGACCATATGGTTCACAATTGTTGATAAGAAAAAATTTCGAAATTGTTTGATATATGTCATTAATTTCTTCCTTAAATTCAATGGCCAATTTGCATTAGTTAATGTCTAAATGCCGATCAATATGGTGCAATATTGATGATAAAGAAAAAATTCAAGATGTTTAACGTATTATGCTACTGCTTCATTCAATTAAATGGTAAGCTTGTATTAGTTGATTTATAAATCTTTGTTCATTATGCTCAGTGCTGATGATAAGGAACCACTTCAAATTGTTTGGAAAATTGTATTAATTGCTCCATTAAATCAAATGGCAATTTGTTTTAGTTTATATCTAAATCTTAGTCATTACAGTCCAATAATAATGATTAGGAAAATTTTCAAACAGTTTACTTTCCAGGAAATCTGAAGATACATTTATTTCTGAAGATACATTTATTTCTCATAAACTTTCAATGAAATAGCGACTTTCTTTATGCATATTGTTAACTCTTCCCACACTTATGCAACATGAGGCACTTCCATCGACGAGCATTGGTAAAATCATGAATGAATATTTACTTAATCTAACTTTATGCTATGGCATCTGATAGTGTACTTAATTAATGATTGTTTTATTCATACGTGCAAATCCATTTCATTATTTGCCGGTCAGATCCAAAGCGACTTGCAGACACTCTTAATGCTGAAGACCAGGAATCATGCACCACTTATGACATGCTTAAGGTAATTCGCTTTTACTGTATGCTGCCAACATCGAACCAATTGGGCTTTGTTCATGTTAAGGCATTCATGGTCTTCAACATATATTTGGAAAACCTCTTGTCAATTTGAAATATATATAGGAACGTATCACAGCATTAAGAGACACTCATTCTTAACTTTGTTAAATTATTTCAACAAAACTTGCAACCCAAACATATAATAAAGCAACTGCTTTCATTTGGTACTAAATTGGCGATACAAATCCATGTTTGATTAACTAATGTCCATGTTAATTTACACAGGTTTCTCATAAGTTGTTTAAATGGAGTAAAGGAATGGGTTATGTTGATCATTATGAGTGAGCCGTTACTAACAGTATTTTAAGCTTTCAAAGAGGAGCTAAGCCTGGTATTATGATCTACATGCTTCCACAAGGACCTAGAATGTCCAAGACTCGTAGTAAGCATGGATGGGAAACACAATTCGATTCATTTTGGTGTTGTTAGGTAATACTGTTATTCATTATTTCCATTAGAAATTTTGCAGTTAATATATGATATTATTTGTATTGGAAATGGTTTATAAGTTGATATAGTTCTCTATCTAAATCATAAATCATTTGGGTAATTTTTGTCTATATAGACCATCTTATGATGAGGGATTTCAAGTGTAGCACTTTATTCAGAAGCATGTACAGTTTTTGCCACCGCTTTCACAAAAATACCTAAGTTAAATAGGAGAACTCTCATGCACATCAATAAAGATTTCAGAGGTGAAACCATAAAAAACTTAAAATTGATATATAAAATATGAACATCGCCATAACTCGTCTATTATTAAGACCTGAAATGTTAAATTTTAAAATACTCAGTAAATATTCTGAGCCACTTAATAAAGTAAAATTTCATTTTTTGCCAATAGAAATTTGGAGATCAATGGATTAAAAAGTGCTTAACAAGATTGATCAGTTGGAAAAATCAAATGTTTTATTGGAGTATTTAATCCACATGAGCACCATTGAATAATGAGGTACAACAATTTATGAATCAGTTGAGACTTTTGTCTCAAATATTATTGAATTACGTGAACATGCTTCCTGTTGACATTTCAAATAATATAGCAAGCACATGAACTATGCTTTCCACTACCGCCAATCTATAAAAGCATAAAGTATAGATTTTGAGAAAATGAAATGGTTTTTATGGATTAAGCTTTATTTATTATAGAATATATTACATAAATCATGTATTGTCCCGGTAATAACCAAGTGTCATTAAATTTTTCTTGCTAAAGTTAAATGTTTAATTTTAAAATTAGTAAGGAACTAAGGATAATGGCCACTGACATTCAAGCTGGTACACACGATTTAGTTTAGTGTTTGTATGATGAGTCCAATTTATAATCTCACATTATGGTGTATAAAGTAAAATATGAAATAAAGATGAAATAGGAGATAAAAATTAATTTCTAAATTCAATTGTACCGTTAAAACATCAAAATCAATTTCAAATTATGCAGAAACCTTGAAAATAAATGAAAGATGTGTGTTTTTCCTTTGTTGGGTTTACTTGAGTGAATTTAATAAAGTAAGCAATGTCAACTTGGTGGCTACACTTCAAAATGGTTATCCGATATTAAGAATCAACCAAGAAATATACCTTAATTATTTGCAAGAGCTTGGGCTTAATTAATCTGCTCTAATGGATTATTGTTTCCGTGCTAACATGACACTTAGCGTACATCACTTTCATGCTGTTCAAAAAAGTAATATATATATATATATATATATATATATATATATATATATATGATACAACATTGAATGATTTGGCTATACCTATTTACTCAGAAATCATACAACTTAATGATGTGGTAATATTTAGTGGCATGACTAAACAATAACATTTAAAAAAAAGTTCCTAACCACTTTCACTAAAGAAAAAACAGAATTGTGATTATAAGATAATGTTTAGTTCTATATAGGCGTTTAGCTTTAGCTAATATTTACTTTAAAGCTACAAATTAGCTGTCATTTATGGATAAATGATTCGTACTATCAATGTTTACTTTAATGCTATGAATTAGTTGTCATTTATGGATAAAAGATTTGTAATATCTGAAAAAAAGGATATAAAAAAATTCAAGAAGAAAAAAAATGGAAAAGGGAAAATTGAAGAAGTAGAACAAAGAATTTGAGTAGTTGTTTCTAACAAAAATTTAATACTATGCTTGAGGATGTGAGTTACGTCTTAGTAGTCTTAACAGTATGATTCTCTTTGTCTATCAGTTCTGTGATGTAGTTATGCAACATTGGAAGACCCTAACTAATTATTTCATTGCATGATGCAGTGTACCATACATGGAAAAAGTTTATTTGATACGATTTTGAGTATTGGTGTCAATTCTACTTTCTTTTCCATCACAATGTTTTAAATCATTCGCTTAATGATCTGCAAAGAAGTCTCTTCAACCAAAGGGATAAACTGAGTTCATTTGCAAACCAGCAGCGTGAGGTTGATTCTAGACTACTGGTTTGAAATTTAATTTTATTCCTTTTGTTATTCCCAATAATTTTATTAAATTGGTTAACTATTAAGGGGAATTTAAGAGCGGTAGAGACAAATAAAACAATTTCAAAGGTTACATCCAATTTTTTCTGCAATCTGGATAGTCATGTATCTAAGTTGAGTAGTACATTGAAAGAAACACAAAATGTACAAGATCAAAAACTTTATGATCTTAATAAGAAGTTAGAGGTAGGTCCCGTTGATGATAAAATATTTTGTTGGCATGTAGCAATATGGCCTTGTCTATTTTCTATGATGATTATTATATGTTTACGCTTTTACAAGGAGTTTGCTGCAAATGAAGAAAGAGAGTTGCTTGAAAAGGTAGCAGAGATGCTTGCTAGTTCAAGTGCTAGAAAGAAGAAGCTGATATACTTTCTCCATTCCTTTGATATAATTACTAATAAAATATCAGCAATATATTCCTAATTTTAATACTACCTTGTTTAGTATATTTTTGACTTGCATTTAAAAGCTGACATATATACGCAACAAAATTATATGTCCATCTATATGGCTTAGCTGCTGTCTTGCCATATCTAAGGTAGTCTGCAATTATGCATACATGATGGTTAACATGTTTGAAACATTATTTGGTTTTGTAAAGAATCTACTGTGAAATTCCACACATTACCACCTTGGTATAATTTCATAATGTATGTACCTGGTATCAGGCAGCGAGTGCTTTCATAATAATATTGTTATGTTGCAACTTATGTATTCATAATTTATACTACTTTTTCTTCCCTTCAATTTCCTTGGTTTTGAGCTCAATGCTTATAACATCTGGGATCAACATAATATTTTGATTCAAAATCTTCCATGGGACAATTATGTGGCTGCATATTCCTCTTTATCTCAGAAACCCATTCAGAAAATAATATTGCTCAAACATATTAGGTCTTTTCTGCAACTTCTATGTAATATTGAATTAGTTACCTGTAATTATATATTTAGCATATGAAATGACTATAGTTTGAAATGAATAATTAATGAACAGCTTTATGAAATGAATTAGAGGTAGCATCCACCTGTATGATATTTGTACACTAATAACCAAATTCATTTTGGTTAGGTTTGAATTGTTGTTGATTTTCTTAGAGCAAGAGCTACTGATAGAGCATACGATTTACAGAAAGAAATGTCAACGGCTCATGCTTTTACATCCACCATCAAAGAATAATAGTTAAGGTATATGGAAGACACTGAAATCTGGTACAATGAAGATACTGTTTAAGTATAAAGAGGAAGGTCTGTCTTGGAACAAGGTCTTCAAGATTGATATTAACGCTTTCCAAATCTATTTTACTTCTCATTTTGATTATACACCAACCATTGATAAGAAAAAAAGAATTGCTAACAAAAATAGACAATGATTAAAAACAAAAAAGCCTTAGAAATAAGGAAGCTTTTAAAACAGCGCTACATATATGATTGACATTAGCACAAGGAAAGCAAAGCCATTCACATTGCGCACGTATGTAATTTGAAGTTCACCATTCAGGCTACTCAGTGCGAAAGAAAATCAAAATTCAAATTTTCTTCTCTATCTCATTCTGATACAATTTGACCGCTATGTCTTTGATTTTTGATACCACGTTTTACTTGTAGAATTAGAATAATTTTTTGTAATATGTGATAGCAATCATTTTTTCATATGAGTACCATAGATTTCAGTGTCAAGTCATTTATAAGTACAGTCTTCATCCCATATCTAATTGACACCAAATGTTAACATACCTAAAAGGCCTACCCTTAACTTGCCATTGAAGATCAGTCAGTTGCAACAGTAGTGGAGTATGGCCACTCTTCATACTTTTATGTCAAGATGTAAATTCTCATGATGATGAGATGAAGGTACTATATATATAGCATCACGCTGCGAGTAATTATTCCGATCAGATGTCTCTGTTCTTTGGATCAGATGATTTATCTATTAAAAATCAGGTTTTGTGCCTAGGAATTGATCACACACATCAAGAAATTCTGGCAACAAAGAACACACCTAAAGAAATCCTATGCAATGGCAGTGTTTTCCCAAGGAACTCACGTCAAGAAATTTTGGCAACAAAGAACACACCCTAAGAAATTCTAGCAACAAAGAATACACAACCAGTTGTGATTTCAACTAATGCTTTTTACAATATAATATATGGTAGTCCATAACTTGGTAATCAAAGTCTTTCTACCGACAAGTTGGATATGAATTAGACCTAATAGTTTTTTTGAAATGGTACTTTATATACAACAAAACAGTGGGACATCATAACCCATGTCAAATAATTGTTCGAAAGCAAGTTTCGAACTTGTGACATCCTGCACCAAAGCCGAATCAATTAACCACTTGGACAAAGGTGCTTGTCCACAATACAGTAAATTGACCTAATAGTTGTTGTGCTATGACTGAAACATCCAAGAAACCACAATACAGTAAAGATGTCAGCTAGCTTTTTTTTAACCTTGTGGCTTTAGGTAAGTTGACAATTAGGATCCAAGTTTCTATCAATTGGTCAAAGATTTTTCATAGGCACATTACTATTTTAAGATGCCATATGTAACTGCATTTAAATTATTTTAACCAAGCAGGTACATGATTTCATAAGCTATTTGACCCTATGACGTCAGAGCAGAGCAAATGAAGCTGCTGATATCATAGATTCAACAAAGAAGTAAGTCAACCATCTTTGATGTTTATCAAAAACATTTTAATAATGCAAGGATTCTAACATGTACTGGACTATGCTTTAATATACTAAGTTACAATAAGATTTTTGCTTTTCTTTGTGGGACAACACCTATCGATTTTCAAAGGTTATTCAAGAAATTTAATTGAATTTTATCTTTGTTAATAGTGAGTATTATCAATTTAAACATCTCCTCAAACAATAAGTTTGCACTCTGTTAAAGAACTGCCAACATCATGTTAAAGTTTATAAATTAACCAAGTTTTACAAAATTTAACTACATGTTATAAATATGTACTAAGTAGACTAAATTTTATAGAAACTAACCTAGTTCATAAAAATTAACTAAATTTTGTAAAAAATAACCATGTTAAAAAATTTTTTTTTTTTATAGTTTAGCTAAGTTTTATAAAAATTTAACTAATTTAACCAAATTTTATAAAAATTAATCTAGTTTGCAAAAATTAAATATTTTTTGTAAAAATTAACTAAATATTATAAAAATTATACCTACCTAAACAATTAATTAAGTTAACCAAATTTTATAATAATTAAATAAGTTTATAAAAATTAACCTATCTATAAAATTAATCAAGTTAACTACATTTTATAACAGTTAAATAAGTTTATAAAAATTAACTAAGTTAATTTACTTTTATAATAACTAATAAGTTTATATAAGTTAATTAAGTCATAAAAACCAAATAAATTAACTAAGTTTTATAATAACTAAATAAATTCATAAAAATTAATTAAGTTCAACCATAAAACA
Organism: Allium cepa; assembly: GCA_030765085.1. Taxonomy (NCBI): domain Eukaryota; kingdom Viridiplantae; phylum Streptophyta; class Magnoliopsida; order Asparagales; family Amaryllidaceae; genus Allium; species Allium cepa. Next base: position 612,842,034 of record CM060942.1, on the reverse strand, counting down.
TGACTGATAGATATATAAGGTCAACATGTATTTATTCTAATTTGAGTTTGAATTGTGAATAATAAGTAATATAAACAATCCTTAACTATGATAGCATTATATATCTAACACAAGATTATATAGAATGTGTATCGACATTAAGCATGTCAATATGTTTGATATGTATGTTATTATTTATGCCTTACTCATATATCCTTTTATACATGTTTTCGTACATATGCTTTAAATGCTCCCTCTTTTTCTTTTAGGGAATTTGATGTTTGAAGATGACAAATATGGACATTTTACAATCTTGATATTTGGGTATTTTCTTTTATAGAGTCCTAACGGTACTATTATCATGTATGTTTAAATCTCTAATGAATTCACTCTATGTACTTAACTTTGTAGTTAAAATAACTATAAGTTGGATTCTAATAAAATGTGCATTTTCCTTAAAAATCTTACTACAAGTAGTGGTTAGAAAACATAACTTTACTTTGTCACTTAAACGCACATGGGAATAGCATTAACACCATGAGGAAAAATTGCCTGAACCTCGGGAGTTTACTCCTTAACTTGGGACAAGATTGTGTTGACATACTATATCCTCTCAAACTTCTGTATTGGTAGTGGCGAGCTCAATCGGTCCATGATCAGGACATGACTGCCAAACGGGTGCTCGCCATTAATGATCGGCCCCAAACTCTTGGCCGACAGCAGTGGACCAGAGTGATCCTATTTATATATCCATGGCTTATGATCAGCCTAAAACTTATCTACCAGCAATGGCGAGCCTGATTAGCCATGGTCATGACATGACCGACAAATGGGTGCTCGCCATTGACGATCGGCCACTTGGTCTACGCTAGTAGCGGTGAACCAGAGTGATCCCTATTCAGGCCACAACTGATGATCGACCCAAAACTTCTCTATCGGCAGCGACAAGTCCGATCAGCCCATGGTAAGGACATGACCGCCAAACGGGTGCATGTCGTTGATGATCGAACCTAAACTCTTAGCCGGCAGCGATGGACCGGAGTGATCCCTATTCGGGTCTCCAATACTGACCACGGGGTCAAAACTTATATTTTGGCAGTGGCGAGCCTAATCAGCCCATAATCAGGACATGACCACAAAACGGGTACCTGTCATTGACGATCAAACCAAATTTTCCAACCAATTGTGTAAGACTCCAGAAATCCTTATTTAGTTATCAACATCCGATGATCGGTCTGTGTCCCATTTCAAACTTGGTACACTAGAGTAACACTATCCAGGCATATACCATTGCCAAATGACACTAAATGCATATGAGTGCGAGGTGAATCCAACTTGCTCGTTGTCATGATGTGATAGTCACCTAGTCGGTTCCATCATCCTTTGCATTTAAGTAAAATCTACAATAATTATCAACTGCAAACAACATGAATCTATTTAAGGCATGATGAATATTAAGTCATATTTAATAAAAGGAAAAACAATGCTCGTAGGAATGATTAAACTATAACCCAAACATATTAACAATATTGGCTAAGCAGGAGTTTACGAACCTGTAACGCAGGAGTTTACGCAGGAGTTTACGAACCTGTAAACTTTGATATTGTTGAGGTAAATGGAGTGAAGATCCCTCCTCCAAATGTTATGCAAGCCGGATTGGACTATTGGTCGGATTACTTGGTTGGTTTCTTTCTGGACCCAAATCATCGACTTCGTGATGTGACTTCTGTTTGCCGCAGGGCTTGGAGGATACGCGGAGATCTTCGTGTTAAGCTAGTTGACTCTATGTACTACCTGTTGTTCTCCTCCTCTGAGGACCGCAGTCGTGTTCTTGAGGCTGAGCCTTCTTTTTTTGATGGTAAACCGTTTATTATTACTCCTTGGTCTCCAACGCTTGCAAGTGCTCGTGAAAAAGTTCTATCTATCCCAGTTTGGGTTTATTTTTCTCAAATACCTTCTGCTCTTCAGCCGCTGCTTGGCTTGAATTGGCTTGCTTGTAATGTAGGAAAATTGAAATGTTTTGATGCTAATACTGTTGCGCGTGAAAAGCTTGTGTACGCTAAGGCTCTGATTGAGATTTCCTTCTTTAAGCCTCTCCCTTCCTCTATTCCTGTTCAGATAGCTGTTGGTCATGTGGTGGAAGTCCGTGTTCGTTACGGTTGGGTCTCGGACATCTGTTCCTCTTGTCACTCCTTTGGCCATTTAGCTTCCGCCTGCATGCATTCTGATGATACCATTGCTGCTCCTAAGATCCCGCTGCCACGACCTCCGCACAGGAAATGGGTTCCCAAGGTCTCTCAGGTTGCTCCTCCTCCAGTAGATCCAGTTTCTGTTCCAGGGCCTCCGTCTCCGACTGCTCGGCCTACATCCCCTATAGCATCTTCTGTTCCTAGTGTTATTACTTCGGATTCCATTGCTGCCCAGGTTATTGCTTCGCCTCAGTTGCCTGTTTTCTGGGATGAGGCTGAGAGATGTTGTGTTGATGGACGTTCTGACATTCGTTTCAATCCCGTGGATGATACCTATTTTAGATTTGTTTCCGATGATATTAGTGATCTTCGTTGCCTTTACTATAGACCTTCTGGTGAGTCCTTGATTCTTGACGTGGATGGTTCTTATGCTGATTTAAATTCTGTCACGCTTGCTGATACTACTTGGGATCGATATTTTATTTACTCTTCTGATGCTGTGATTTATGATCCTTCAATTGCACTCCTATTTCGCCCCTATTTTGGTCTTCTTGGGAACGTCTCCTTGGATTCTTCCCTGGTGATAGCTGACTCTGGTGTTACTACCTCTTTGGAGGTGACCTAGTCTTTGTCCTTAGTTTTAGTAGCTGTGACATATTGTTACACTCCTGTGTTGTATTATCTTACTTTCTTAGTAGTTAAGGTGCCTCTACCTTACTCCTGTACTTAATGTTTTTATTACGTTCGTAATAAAAAGTGGACGGTCCACTATAAAACCGACTTGCCTTGCAAAAAAAAATTATTGGCTAAGCACATGATAGCTAATAAAACAAAACCACAAAGTACCAACATTACATGATTGACCTTAACAACTTTGGTCAACCATGATCAGGAATGTTTAATACAACAGTCATCTTTATATACATAGCAGGTTCGATATAAGAATATAATGGAAAATGCAAGCGAGAGATAGATATGATTATCAGTTTGACCTAGACTTCTAAACTGTTTTTTTGAAGTGATGTTTTGATTCCTTAAGCTCATGTGAGCTCTTAAGCTCCCCTTCTTTTTTACATCTCTCCTCCTACTCCTTAGCAGTGGCTGCGGCATCGATCTCAGTTTGTTTCTTGTTCGTGAGATCCAACTCCTCCATAGATTAAAGCTTCACTCTTGTTAAATCCGTAAGAAAGCTCACCTGGACTTGTTGTCTCAGAGCTTCATCTCTGCTAAAATCCACTGCAGGGTCGATGGCAACCACGAACTCAATATAACATCTTCTTCTAAGGCTGTGATCATCTCACCCCGAGCCTGATCAAGCAGACGGCCATTGGGGCATGAGGGCATTGTGCCTGAAGGGGGAGCATTAGAAGTCATCACAGCACTGATAGGGCATGTCATATGTCTATCACCTACAAGGAAGCGAAGAAGGCCATCAAATGGGAACCCATTTAAATATGTCTGGATATACTGAGCAGTAGCTAGTGGATTGTAAAGAAAAATATTTCCCTCGAGAAGCTTCGGCGCACCAATCGATATTTGAGTTTGAGACGTAGGAGGAGGAACATCCATGGACTTGCACCCGGTGAGTAGATCTATAGAAACATGGAAAATACTTAGTGGAACATCATGCATGGGTACATAAGTCATCGGTTTACAGTCCTGACCTTCTGTGGTCGGTTTGGAAGTTGAACCACTGTCTTTCCTTTATCTCGCCTCTTCCTCTTATGCCCTCTCAACCTCTGCTAATTTGACTTAGCCAGGCGAACGACTTCCATCATTTTTGTTGAAAAGCGAGAGTCGATAGCTTCGAGACTGAATGGTGGACCACATTGCTCTTTAGTGGTCTTTGCCTATCTGATCAGATGCTTGTGGATAGACACCATGACCTCTTGGTAGTCGTCCATCCACATCGAGCACTTTTCTGTGAACATTCTATAATAAATCTCATCCAAAAGCCATTCCACTTGATCTAGTTGGCTATTCAATTCATCGCACTCTGCTTGCATTTTTCTATCCCCTGCATCCTCAGCAGCTTTGTTTGTATTGAAGGCCTTCACTTCATCTTGAAGAGAAGCTCTATCGGCATTCCACTCCATAAATTTCGTATCTAAATCCACAACAATAGGCTCCGCCTTATCAGCCGCTGCTATGATTTCTTCCGATATTTTAGCCTGCTTGTCCTTTACCTTTTTATAATCCTTAAAGAAGCAAGCAACTTTCTCATTATACTTCTTTTTAGTCCCTTTTCTATTGGTGGAGTAGTCTTTCTCCATTTTCTCTAATTATTTGATATGAGTAGCCTTAAGATCCTCGATCCCTTTAGCATGTCTGTTTGACCCATCAATCTGAGACCACTCCAATGCCTCCACCACCTTGTTATGTTCCAATTACTTTTTTTGCAGCTGTTTTCCCAAGTCAAAGATTTGTAAATTTAGATCGATACTCTTTCGAACGATCTCCTCACCCGCTTTGATCACCTTGGTGTGGTATTCAAATAAAGCCTTGACACTACCCAGCCCGTCGATAAGAAGTTCAATTGTTCTGACAAAAGTGAGAGGTGGTGCTTTGGTACGTAAGCATGCCAAGTGATTCCTAGGCTAGTAAGTTTATTGGAACTCATTGAAGAATGGATCGAAGGGGCCGGTGGTAACAATTGCACTCGCTGACTGTTTCCCTTTTCTCACTTCCTCGAGGATAGGGACCACTGCTCCTCTATCATCAGTTTTCTCTTATAGCTGGAGGCTTCAGAATCAGATTTAGGGATAGGAGAAAGCCGAGGAAATTTGGAAAGTTGGGTCAGTGTCTAGGACCCCGTTTCACCATCAAGAAAATGGGTGCTCTTTTAGGAGTCATTCTTAGGGTCTTATTCACCCTAGCCTCCAATTGGGCGATAGTTGACGAACTCCCATATCTTCAACATTTTTGGTGGCAGCTCAGTGTTCTCATTCAGACCAATTTCTTCATCTTGGCTGAAAGCTTCTCTCTTTTCGAACTAATACCTCCAACAATAGTGTAATATAAAGAATTAGAATTGTCTGTATACTAGGAAAGTTCATGAATATGCAATCATGGGGGTGCAAGTGCATTTAACCATGACATGAATTCTAGCGGTCCTCATGTGACTCCAATAGTTATTGTATTTCAGCTATGGATTCAATGCCCCATAAGCGACCCTCAGCTCTGGGTCCGTAATGTAATCAGAAACATTGATATCTCCTGGGGTTAAAGTTCCTTCCTTCTCTTTGATACCAAATACAATGCCCAAGGCCTTAACCAACTCTAGATTGTTGCGGTATCTAAACCAATCCCTCCGAAGGAGAGAGCGTCATCATCATGATCTAAATTAGTGTGATCACTATCACATGAGTGGGAACCTATCTCTTCCTCCACCCATGTGTGAATGCTTTCATCTTCCACTCTCTCAAAGTTTTCAGCCGGCAACTTCTACTGGGAACTATCCTAAGGGCACTAGATTACAGACCTTTTGAGCCTGATGTCTTGGTAGAGAGAACTCCAGAAAAAAGGAAAGGAAGATGGCATCTAGTCTTCATTTTTCTTTCTAGCTTTAATAAGCTTCTGGATGGAACACTGCATACCCCTTTCGATCTTACGACTAGACGGCGGCAATCTAAGCTTTCTTAAGTTATCATCGGTGATACGGTTGGGAGCCTCCCAGAGCACACCGAGAATTTTTTAAGCCTTTTCAGGATGGCATCCAAGTGTTTTCTAAATGCCGCCCATATAGCACCTGGTAAAGAAACCCCGAGGAAAGAACGTTAACTGAGAACGCGAAGCTGAGTCATGAGACAAATGAGAGAAGGGAACTTACATCCTAAATCCCATTGGTGGAAATATGGGGGTCATCCCGAACAAAGAAGCACTTATTTTTAAACATGATGTATTTAGAGTACAAGTCCTCGCCCGACATGAATCCACTTCTCGCCTTAAGAAAAATGAAAGAAGAGTCCTCCTGCTTGCTTTTCATGGTATATAGGAATCTGATATGGCGATGAGTCGGGGATCTTGGAAATTCCTCATAAAAATAAAATATAAGCTGGTGAGATAGCGTAGCTATTCGGATGTAGCTGGAATAGAGCAATTTTTAAATACACAAGAAACCCCACGATCCACTAAGGAAGAGGAGGCACAACACTGACAGCACAATGATAGCGGGAGTGAGCCATTTATCACTTAGAAGGAGCATACGCACGTTGTTCTTGAGGATGTAGAAGAAGTTCTTCTCTTGGAATGCCGTGGGTAGCTGGAATAAGATCGATTTGCTTAGCCATCAAAGTTGAAGACTCAAAGTCTGCAGGATTTGCCAGCAACACTGATGGTTCGTGTCCATCGATAATAGAATGGGAAGAGCCAGGATGGTTAAGGCGATACTCCGGTTGGACATGACCCGAAGGAGTTGAAGTAGAAGGAGCTTGTTCCCCCAGATGCAGTAGAGGACCGAATTTAGGGACGTCTCGACATGCTAATCTAACATGATTAATTACCCATGCATAATTGTAGAAGATGGAAATATCTGAGTGTATGTGTATGCGTGCCCTAAAAGACATTTCTACTCAGTGTCCCGAACCACCCAAAGCACTGCTTGGTAAGGAGTGGCTGAACCAAGAGATTTGTGGCATGAAATCAGTGGAATAATATCAAAGCGAGGAGGAATGCTAGCTTGATTGTTGGATGATTTTGAATTAGAAATCGAAGATGGATTAAGAACTAAAGCAGATGGGTGTAGCAATGGCATCGGGAGACGAAGGTCCACGTTTCTCTACTAGAGGCTGGAAAATGAATGAGGTGAGCTCAGCTGTTAGGTTGGGTTGGATTTTATATAGGAAGTTTCTAGGTACCAGATCGATGCAGTACCGATCCAAATTCAACCACCAGAAAGAGGCAAACCGACCCATGCCAAAGAATGAAAGATGCACATCTAGTGAGAAGCAATTCAATAAAGCCTAAGTTGTAATCCATAAATTGAGAATTCGAGGGGAGTGGAGACAGCAAGTGTCGTGGGATTTTAGCCCATGAGATTAAACTTAGGAGGAAGCAAGAGGAAGGCATAGGACCAAAAGATTTATCCATCATCCCCAATCATGGTCAGTACCTTAGGGCACTTTTCGGGTTCCTTTGGTCAGTGCCAAATGGAAATGACTAGGTTTCATGGTTCGACACCCTAGGATACCAAACAGGTTTCATAATTTACTACCCAAGGGTGCCAATCAGGATTCCTTGGCTGGTACCTAAGGGTACAGACTAAGAAGTCTCTTCCGGTACTTCAGAGTGTCGAACCAGGGGTCAATCTTATTGAGGCAGTTCTGAGCCAGTATATTAATTAGGATACATGTATTTAGCCAACAACTTGACCACATTCACCTCATCTGAGCCAACATTCCCCTTCGAATTGAGTTCTCAATTGGGCCCCATGGTGTAAATAAGGAAAGAAAATCAACGTATACCAAGAAACAAAAGACTACAGATGGCATATTCAATATATTCCATCTGACCAAGATAAATATGTAAACATCATTAGTTGTTGCATTTAAGCGCACCTTAGATCTGCCTCTATAAATAACCAAGCATTTTTAATTTGTGAAGAAAACTTTTGGAGGCCAAGAAGCTCTGCACGACATTGCTAATCAATTGGATCATCCAGATTATCTTTTTCTACTAGAAATCATTGTACTTGGCATCAATTCTTGTAAAAGGCTGATACATAATAAACGTATAAAAGAAAATAGTGGACCTTAGCCTGAACCACTATAAAATCTTGGCGATCTTTACTTTTTCCTGCTTTTTATACTTCAGAAGGCTTATTACAAAAATCGATTACAGGTGTTCGTCCAAATTTTGTGCAAACAGTTTGATTTGGTATATTTCTCTTACACTATAGTTATATAATTATTGACTAATGTTGTATTGAAAAATGTGGATGTAATTTAATATACTGAATTTTTATGGAATTTAAATTGCTAAAATAATGTATATGCAATATTATTTATTTTCGCTGCGAGGTTTGTCTTTTGTTCAGTTGTTTTATATTTTATTAATTTTGTATAACCACAGTACACTATTTTTAATATCTAAAATTAGCTAGAAGCATATTTTAGTGGTGTTTGTAACCGATTTTGGACATTAAAAGTAGTAGGGCATCACATTTGGTGTTCAAGCTTAAATTTAGGGATAACTTGAGCCTTGGGTATGTTTATATCATTTAGAGTAGGGTGATTTACACGATAGGTTAGGTTAACATATATGATCCTAATTTGTGATTGTACTATATGAATTATATGTTTACTTATGGTGTTTTTTGAGTGGAGAGATAAATATAATAGGATTGGGGTAGGATAAGCACTTATAGATGTTGTTATGTTTTGGTTATAATGGAGTTTATATCTTTTTTGATGATAACAAGTATATTTTTATTTTTTAAAGTGTGTTACATTTGAAAAATCATCAAAGCTCAATTTTGATTTTAATTAACTTGTCATCCATTATCTCTCGTATGCTTTATTTACATACATCACATATCAAACACGCATGCATTTTATCTTTTAAGCTAGATATATATTTATTATTATAAAAATAGAAATATTGTCTAATATTGCAATTAATTTTAGCTTGATATTATAAATATATGTTATATTTAATGTGTTTGTTTAGTGTCATATATTTTACAGTGCGCTAATTTCAATAAGAGATTTAATTCATTGCCAAGTATATTGTTTGTGTTTAATGTGTTTGTTTATTGTATTTAACGTGAAATATTTTTAATGTGTTTGTTTAGCTTCATATTTAGGCATCATATAAAAGATTTCTAATCAGCGCTAAAAGGGAGATCATCAAATTCATGCCAACCAAATTTGATGATCTCTCTTCTAGCGCTGATTAAAAAGCTTTTATGTGGTGCATATATATATTTATAGGAGTTGATTTCATGCTTCATCGTCAATACCTTTATCGTCGTTATCTCCGTCATATCACGACATCAGTCATTGGCATTATATGATCACTGACATCTCCATTGAAAAAACCTCATCATAACTTCATCTTAGCTAAACAAAACAAACATAAATGTCTCAACCAACAACAACTTCCGGTCGGTTTTAACTTTCAAACCTAACATAAACTACACATATCACATACAAACTATTTACACATCATAATTAGTTTTGTTTCAATCAATAGAGAAACTCTATACACATCGCAGTTTGGATATACATGAGCCTCAACTTTCAGCCTGGATATTTTGTTGCTATTCTACTGTAGTGAAATTTTTATTCATCAATGATAGTACCTCAGACATTGAATTTAGTTACTTAAAGGTGGGGTAGGATCTAAATGCTTGAGCAGCAATGCAATGTATTTTTCTTACCAACGGCAACTCATGATGTCTGCATCTGTTCACGGTGGCAACATTTATGTAAACAATGATAACTACACATAATTACGATGGTGACCTCTCTTTCAACTATTATAGTATTAGGCTTTGGTGGTGACATATCTTTTAACAACGATAGTATCATACGTCGACGTCGGTAACTTCGAAATCAGCATTAGAATTGAAAACAAAAAATCGAGCAGTGGCAGCTCTATCTCCAGATAGCAAAGGCAAGGACAACGTGACCCTCTCACGCTAGCTTGATGTCGAGTACGAGGTAGCGGTGCCATTTTGTTTGCCTGTAGGAACTTATTTTCTAATAAAGTTGATTTTGAGTGAAATCAATTTTTTAGGAAAGTAGCTTTTCTTGTAGAAAAAATACTGGTTAAAAGGAAAAAATGCAAGCAATCGCAAAATTAGCCATAGATCAGCTTTGAAAACAAAAATATAACAAAAAAAGCAATAAACTTCGCCATGTTATTTAAAACGATGAAGACTATGCACCATTTTATTTTTCCCAACCCTAAAGGATAATGCCTCATTTTCTTTATCAACAGAGAAAATTTTTGCCCCTTATCTCACTTATTTCATACCACAAACCCTTAAATCCAAGCATCAATACACAAATTAAACCTTATTTTCGAGACCTACATGTGTGAAATGCCTAGAATGCTCAAAAAACCTGTAAAAAAAATTGTGCATGGATAAAATAGTAGAGGTGGCCATGATGGTGGTAGTTTTCATGGACATGATAATATGATTGCGCAGTATGGACACGAGCAAGGGATATAAGAGTTATTTGAGACGCTGAAAATGTGTACAAGTACGAAGGAGACAAAGGTGGTCATGGAGATTGATGGGGTCGTGGTGACAGAAAAGGTGGTCGAGCGGATAGGATTCGTAGGGACGTGGAGGCAAGTTTCATCTATTGTTGCTGAGCTTAGTGGTTTTGAGGATCCAAACTTGAGCACGGAGAAAATTCTAATCGATTTTTAGGTACTTCCAAAAGGGGAGGTAACCGTCAGCACTTGCTATCTTGGTTATAAGTATCTTTTTTTCATGGCACAGTTAAAGTAATTATCCTTTTAAAGTACATATTTATGAATTTGTAACTTAAACAGTCATGGAATATTCGTTCGTGGGTCCTTAGCTAATAACCTAAAATAATTTCACAAGCATTTGGTAAAACTACTAAGGTCGTAGCGTTTCTACAAAAGCTTGAATTTCATCATATCTTAGCTATTATAATCATTTGTTTAAGTTAAAAAAATTCATCAATTTATTATGTTTAATTTAACTTGTTATGTAAATTAAAATTGTAGGCATCAACAATGTTATTAAATGAGATATTCAGCTACGTGCTGCTATTGCTTTGTAGTGGTGTAAAACCATATATACATTTCATTTTCCTTGCGGTGAGTTAGGGATCATGCTGTTGGACTTTTCTATGCTCACTAGCATTAGCGTAGGAGTAGCTAGTTTTCCTTCGATTCCATATGACGATCGGTAGCGTGACACCACACTTGTTCAGGACATTTTTCCACATTTAGACACTTCGTTGACCTCTTATCAGACCATCCCTTTTATCAGAGTTAGTGTGGTTAAGCTATATGAACAGCATACCGACAGTGTTTTAACCAGAGCACGATTTGGAGCTTGCTTAATTGTTTTTTCTATACCGTATGGGTAACATGTTTTTAAGTAACTCTAGTAATGGTGTGCACCTTATCTATATTGAGGCTATTGTTAGTTTGAATTTTGACTGTACAATCATGTACGATTGTGATACTCCTATAATTACGTACATATACAGATGCTTTGATGCATAATGCATCGCTTCTGATTCACAAGTTTCATTGTTTAGTTTTTGGGAGTTGTTGCGATACTGGTGTCTTGAGTATTCTATTAACTTCCATTTCGTGACAGTGACTGCAGATGCATCTAGTTTCTTCCCTAGTTTGATGTGTGAACAATAGGGGACTAGGGATAATGAATCCCATCATGTATATTCAATTTTCCAAAAATAGTTTGACTTAAGGATGTATGGAGGGAAATTGATATGGCATATGGTAACCGGGTTTTTAACCCAGCAAAATTCAATAGGAGATAGAAAATCTAGGCTAAGTCAAAACAACTCAAGAATTAACCAAAAGGACCAAAAGAATAGGCCAAGAAGGACTCAAGTGGAAGCAAAAAAAATTAACTAATGGGATGGATCATTGGCGATCCATCACGTAAGGAAAGCTAGCGATCCACAAGGACTCCTCATGGATCGTTCGAACCACTTGCACCACGAACCAATATTTTTCTGGGGATTTTGCAAAGTTTCATGATGTTCCAAGCGACCTAGTTCAAGAAGTGAGCAATCATCCAATTCAAGTTGCAGAACAATCTAACCCGTGTGTGAACAATCGTCAAAACAAGGTAACTAGTTATGAAATTACATAGAGAGCGCCTACATAAGACAAGGAGTGTAACCCAAAAGAAGAAGTCCAAAAATCTCCTAGTACGTGGATCACCAACTATCCATGCCCTATAGATCGCTCGCAATCCATCAGATTTAGTTAGATCGCTATGAAATTCTCGGGGCGCCTTCGTATGATCAAGAGTAGGCTTCTGGCAAAGAGGCCAAGACCAATAGTTCTCTGACCCCTATAAATACAATCCTACTTGCAGCATAAAGAGGATCTCGTGGACTGGTTGCTGGAACTTTACAAAGATTATTTTTTACTCTTCTCCTCCCACACAATAGTGATCTAGGGGTTCATTGTGATTCTCCAATGAACTGTTGCACTTATGACTTGATCTAACTTAGAAGATTCAATTATATTGTAATCTGATTCAACTTGTAACAGCAGTTTATTAGTAGAAAGTTATAAAGTGGACATAGGCATCATTAACAACCAAATCGCTATGAAATATTCTTCTCTTTTTAATATTTCTATTCTTTTTACTTCTATCTTCTATGTTATTGATCTGCAAGAATATGGCTATGCTTTTACACTCAATCTAGGTTGTTGATGCATTTTTGGGTTAATATTTTGGTGCTTTCACTGAGAATCCAACTTAGGCTTTGATTTAGTTATCTTCTTTGGATCAGATAGGTTCAAAAGTTAGATCATTAATCTCTGCACAGAAAATTTTCTGTTGAGAATCAACTGCACTGAGAAGAAAGAGAACTACCTCTGAAAGATCCAATGGAGCTACCATTGCTGGAGAAGAAACAAACCCTCGGCAAATTAAAGTCAACAACCCCAACAACCTACCGTTAGGATCTAACTCTGAAGATCAGGTTCTAGGATCGTCCACACAACATAAAGTTGTGACTAAGGAAGAACTAAACAAGATGGTTGTTAAAATTAACCAGAAAATGGAAAATAGTTAAATGCTCTTACAGAAAAGATAGATGCTCTCTTAGCTCTCCAATCACTAACAACTCCAAGAACGGTGCCTGAAGCTGTGGCTGCTATAGAGCAAGAGCATTCTTCTATTTCTGGCTTAAACGGAAGAAATAGAAGGCAAAAGAAAAGGGAAGCAGTAGGCGGAGCTCCAAGAATCATGACAGAAGAAAGTTAACTCTCCACCCACCACAGAAGCATATGCTAGAATCCGAACTTAAGGGTGAAAACCCCATGGGGAGATATAACGATAGCTCTCCGCGGCTCTAAAGATGACAAATAATTTTAGGAAGACAAATTGGATGAAAATGCTAAAGTCCAAAATGCTAAAAGAAGCTCTAAAACCCATGCTGCAACACAGTGCCAAGCAATGGATGAGGAATTGCTATCAAATGGTACTCCCAAATGCAAAAGAATCAAGAAGATATGACACAAACTAGGATCAATTACAAGGCTAAGCTCCCGTGGTATATTGTGACCACTTCTAATTGACCGACTTCCAATCCCATCATGGAGCTCCCATCATCGAATCACGAATAGTCACCATCGAAATCATCAAAAATCATCAAAATAGTCGTTGAGAAACTCACTTTAGGGTTAAATCAAAGTCGAACTCGGGTAATCGCCTATTTGACTTGAAGCATATTTCGAAAGTCCTGACATGAAGTCGAACTCGGATAATCACCCATTTGACTCGGGTAAAACCAAAATTTTCTCCAACCAAACATTTAATTGACTCCAAGCACCATTTGTTACCAACCAAGCACTTCAAATTTGTGACCCCAATTGAATTTTGTGCTAGCTCCAAGCAAATGGCAAATTTTCTCTAGTCGGACTGCAAGTAAAATACCACAAATCCATCAACGCTGATCCATCTTCTTTTGACTTGAACATGAGAACTCCAAATGCCTTGAAATTTGAAATGCAATCTTATGAGGCTTTCCTTGTCGTCCTAGACCGATCTCACCTAGTTTGAATTTTTTAAGGGATCGCCACCGATCCATGACCCCACCCTAAGTGATTTGCCATCCAGTCGGCATTTCCAATCACTCAAACATAAGACAATCATGCATATATCATTCTCAAGCATTATAAACAGTCATAACTTGAAAACAGATCGAACTGACAACAATTAGAGCATCTTAACCAATTGAAAGCCATTCCCTGAAGTCGTTTAGCATGTAGAATATCCAAATAATTTTATCATGCCAACTATACTTTCCTACAATTATACAAATGATTCAAAATTTCTATTTTACAGATATGACTAGCGTATGGACGAAACAAGGGCGACGGATGCAGTCTACAGTGGGCACCCAGGAATCATTAAGGATGAAATAACCTACTACCCTAGAAGAATTCTGTGGGAAGGTAAACCAGTTCTTAAGACTAGAGGTAGTGCAATTGGCAGATGGAAAACTCAATAATTTTCTAAAGAACATATCAAATGGTGAAGGAGCTATAGGACTTTAGGGACCTTCTACCCAAGCAAGGCCACTAAGACTTAGTAGAAAAGACCCTTGGCTAACTAACAAAATTATACGAAAGGATGGTTATTAAATGAAACACTGGCTAGCTAGCTACTAAGGAATAAGGCATCAACCTAAATTGAAGCCTTCTCATCTACCATTGTCTACTTTCCTTTTCCAAATAAGTTGTACGGGGACACTAGGGGCATTGTAGATAGGACGGCAAAAGAAATGCTTATGTGCCCTCGATGAGTCATGTCGATACCTTTTTGAGAACTGGCATTGCTCTGGTAGCATCGAGATGGCTTGTCTAAAGGATGTTTAAACAAACATATCCAACCTCCAAGTCTTCAAGAATCGATAAAAATGTGTTCTCACGAGCCAAATCCCAAAAATTTCTCTTGAAGTCGATGAATATCGCTTTAAGACCACTAGGCCATCGGACACATGACCCAAAACTCTTCTTCGACTCAATGAATTATCACTCTAAGGTCGTTTGATCGTCGGATATCTGGCCAATATTCCTCTTGAATTGATGAAACATCGCTTTAAGACCGTTAGGCTATCAGACACATTACCCAAAACTCTTTTTGGAGTCGATGAATAATTGGTCTAGGACCATCTAGTCGCTGGACATCCAACCAAAATTCCCTTTTGTATCGACAAATTATCGTTCCAAGGTCATCTGGTAGTCGAACATCCAACCATAAAAACTTCTTTACTAACTAAAGCGTCGTAAAGGTCCTTCATGAACTAAAATGTGGTGAAGGCGAATCGGTAGATCAACAGTCATCTGATCCAAAAATCCTTCACGAACCAAAGCGTCACGAAGGCTAACTAGAAGATCGGTGGTCCTCTCATCCAAGAACTGCCCAAAGTTAGTGAAATCATGCTCCAGGGCCATGTATTGACAATCACATTAGTCACTCCATAAAATTAACAGAATCACTTCCAACGACCAATGAGACAAACAGTACTGAATTCCAGAGCTTCAAAGTCCCTCAAATAAACTAGGCTAAAAATAAACCAAACTTATGATCAATCAGAGGCCAACTCAAATCAAGCCAAGATTCCGCACCTGGGAGAACCAAGTATCTCAAATCCCTAACAAATAAATCAGTGAAGATAGTTGTATCCCTATGTTGTAATCATCTAGAAGACATAGTTGCACTGGACCACGTGAAACCAAATGAGTTATAGAGAAACCCTAGATACAGTTTAAATGCACGAACAACCTGTGGCATGCAGGGCACAACATATACTTGAATAACTAAAAGGAAAGTCAACACTAATCATACCATAGATCTATTACGCCAGATCGAAAATTCTGGCATTCTGACAAGTACAGATTTAACGATCTGGCTAGCAGCAAACGAAATAGAAGCATAATACTTGCTTACTTCTTCCCAACTCCTCCTTTGCCAACCTTGGCATCTAGTTTCTTTTCCTCTTAAACTGTATGCCAGTTGAATACCAATTCTATAAAGGTGGTTTGGACCAAAAAACTGAGAGTCTTTGTCCTAAACTCCTAAAATCTCTTTCTCCACCATAGCAACCTTAACTGTTTGGTTGCGCACATCTTCTTGAAATACGGGAGGATCGTCTATGCCATTGTTACCCGATCAAAAAACCACTTTTCTCTTAGAACTAATGAAATCGCATTTCGATGAAGTCAAATCGCCATGTTAATGGGGAAACTCTATCCTTACCTTCTAAGAACTAGTATCGCTCCTCCAGCACCAAGAAGGCCCAAACCATTGTGCGCATCCCGTTAGCCCCGCATCACTTCAGGGGACATGGAACCACGCTCTTGAAGCATGAAATCCTCACGTACCCATAGAATGGCAACATCAAGAAGTTCCAAACTGTTTTGAATCAATGGGCCATACCACTCTCATAATCCACGAACTGTCATAAGCCCCACATTGCTTCTTAAGCCATGGAACCATGCTCTCGAAGCACGAACTCTGCACGTTACCCAAAGATAGGCAACATCAAGAAGTTCCAAAATTTCTGGATCGACGGGTTGTATCGATCCCATAAGTTGCACATTGCCATAAGCCGCGCATTACTTCTTGAGCCATGGAACCATGCTCTCGAAGCATGAACTCCTCGTGTTACCCGAGGGTTAGCAAGGTTAAGAAGTTCCAAACCGTTATGAATCTATGGGTCTTACCAATATCATAAGTTGCACATTACCATAAGCCACGCATCACTTCTTAAGCCATAGAACCATGCTCTCGAAGCAAGAACTCCCCACATTGCCTGAAAATCGATATCGTCAGGAAGTTCCAAAGGTTCTGGATCAACAGTTTGTATCGATCTCATAAGCCGAGCACTCCAAAAAGCCCCGCATCACTTCAGGGGCCATGGATCCTTGCTCTCAAAACACGAACTTCTCACGTTACCCAAAAATTGGCAATGTCGAGAAGCTGTAAACCTTTCCAGATCAACGGGTCATATCAATCTCATAAGACACACACTACCATAAGCTACGCATCACTTCTTGAGCCATTGAACACCTCTTGAAGCACGAACTCCTCACGTGACCCGAAGATTGGCAAAATCGAGAAGTTCCAAACCCTTACGGATCGACGAGTCATATCGATCCCATAAGTCACACAATGCCATAAGCTACACATCACTTCTTGAGCTATAGAACCTTGCTCTTGAAGCACAAACTCCTTATGTTGCCCGAAGATTGGAAACATCGGGATGTTCGAAATCATTCTGGATCAACGGGTCATATCGATCATATAATTTATGCACTACCATATGCCGTGCATCACAACTTAAGCCATGGAACCATGCTCTCGCAGCACGAACTCCTCATGCTACCTGAAGATTAGCAACATTAAGAATTTCCAAACCATCCCAGCTTGACAGGTCATATCAATCCCATAAGTCATGCACTGTCATAAGCCATGCATCACTTCTTGAGCTGTGAAACCACGATCTCGAAGCACGAACTCCTCACGTGACCCTAGATTGGCAATGGCAAGAAGTTCTAAACCATTCTGGATCGACGGGTCTATCGATCCCATAAGCTGTGCAATCTATAAGCCGCGCATTCTCATAAGCTGTGAATTACATAAGTCGCGGACTCTAAAAAAGCCGTGCATTTACCGGGCACTCTCAAGACACCGCGCATTTCATAAGCCACGCATCTTCAAAAGGCAGTGCATTACGTTAGTTGCGCACTCTAAAAAATCTGCGTATATCGTAAGCCGTGCACTCTTAAAAGCCGTGCATTTCATAATTTGTGCACTCTCAAAACCACGCATTTCGTAAGTCGTGCACTCTTAAAAGCACTACTTGATGTTACTATGGCATCATCAGCAAACCATTAAGATATTGTAAGTACCATTATTTTTCCGACAACACTGAGAAACTCATCTATTATAGGACTAAGAAGGATCCACTCCCACTATCAAAAGTAAATGACGCGAGTCCAGTAATATTGCACAACTAGATCGACAAAGAAATCCAATCGCTGACTGACAAAATCTCTGAAGGCAAGACATTCGATTCACAAGTTCCCAAAGATAGGAACTTTGAAGTTGTTTTAGCTACAGACATCTAAGGAATTGCTCGGATCAGCCAATCATTTATCAAGTGTTCGAAGAAAACAACCTTGTAAAGTATGGGGCACATACATACCAATACTTAGTTGAAAAGAAAACTACTCCGTAATCTCGTTTTGCCGAACAAAGAATTCGACAATCACAATAGATCTAGTTAATAAAGTTCTGACAACGCCGAGAAACTCGTCTATTATAGGACTAAGAAGGATCCACTCCCACTATCAAAAGTAATTGATGTGAGTCCAGTAATGCTGCACAACTAGATCGGCAAAGAAATCCGATCGCTGACTGACAAAATCTCTGAGTCAAGACATTCGAGTCACAAGTTCCCAAAGATACGAACTTTAAAGTTGTTTTAGCTACAGATATCTAAGGAATCGCTCGGATCAACCAATCGTTTATCAAGTGTTCGAAGAAAACAACCTTGAACATACATACCAATATTTAGTTGAAAAGAAAACTACTCCATCATCTCGTTTTGCCGAACAAAGAATTCGACAATCACAATAGACCTAGTTATAAAAATATAAAAAATGCATGAAATCATGGAAATAATGGCATCATAGGCTACAAAACATGGCACACTATTGTGAAGTATAGAAATTGCAGAACAAGCAATCATGTCATGTACACACAAAAGTGGTATAAAAACAAGCTAAGTATGTGATAGATAATAAAGAACATAAAAGTGATAACTATAGAAACATTAATATTTTTATTTCTTATAACATTTTCTGTGCAAATTCAAAATGTGAGGGCCATACCCACGAAATGTCGACCAACAAAAAGAAAAGTATAGATTCTACAACAATAAAAGTAATAAGTATGGAATCTGTACTTGTACAAAATATAAGTTGAACAAATCAAAATGTTACAAAGTCCAACTCCATTGTCACTCGAGCCCGTTAGTGATTCTTTCCACTACTTCCTTTCTTGCCTTTGGTTGAAAGTATCTTCTTTCCCTTAGCATCCCCATCGGGAATCATATCGCTGCCAGAGATATCAATTATTGGCTCTGTGCCCATGTCACTTGCTTGTTCTTCGGCCCTCTCGGAAGACTCCCCTTTAGTCTTGCGCTCACGGGAGCTCCTCAAAGACTTTCTCTCCTCAAACTTTTTCTTCTTAACTGCCACCATCGATTGCTCAGTTTTACCTAGCTGGCTAGCTTGGTCTATCTGCTCTCGAGTGTCAGCTGCTGCTAAATCGCCCTCTAGAGATATGGAAGGGTCGTCCAGGCCATACGATGCGGCGATCTTTTCAGATTCAAACCCAGTTTACGAGCCAGACACAAGCATAGTGATCAAAGTAGCTACAGAAACAAGTGTTGAAGCAGTCAAAATAGCAGTAGGCCCCGAGACTGGAGAAATTCGCAGTTTAACGGGTAAGGAAGACAGGCCTATAAGATCAAAAGGAAAGCATTCTATTCATCTTGTTCTTAGACATGAGTTGGAAATCCTCAAACTTAGGAGAAACAAGAAAGTTACCTACATCAGAAGTGCAACCATGAATATCAACTTCATACTTCGTACCATTACCTTGTTTTTGCTGCAAAATCCTGGGCGAAGTTACAAGACCACCTTAGGTTTTGAAGATAGCTGCTAAAGGGGAAAACAACAAAGTAGCATCGGCCAAAGCTACAGTATTTCCTATTTGGTCATGAAGCTGCTTGGATGATTCGCTTGGCCAATAACTGAAAGGCTTTGATAGTGCTTTAGCAACGGCAGTTGTAGTAGCATTGGCAGCTTCTCGCTCCCATTCAACCAAAATAATATATCTTCCCTCTACCAAAGCCTTCTTTGATTCTTGGTTAAGATAGGAATCCTCCAACTCTTATTCGATGTACACATTCCTGTCTTCTCCAAAATAGGCCAGGGCTTCTTCCCAAACCATGACAAGAGTACGTTGGAATTTATGGCCCAGAAAACAACGGCTACCCTTATGCAACAGGGAGTTGAAAAAGAAGTTAAAGGTGCTGTCATCCATCTTAGCCATCTTCCTTTTGAAGGCATCTTGCTTCTCACTCGAGGTTAGAGATGTCTCTTCTTATCCGCATTGTTCTCTTCGAGCTTCGATGATCTAATCTCGAGTTTCAAGCACCTTTTTCTACTTGACTTCATCGACATTGACTTTCTGGATTTCATATATGAACATGATCTCAATTTTTGCGTGAGCCTCTTTCAATTCCTTCAGCAAACTAATATTACTCTTACTATCTCTATTGGTAGTATCTCTCTCTTTTGTCAATTAATCAATTTTGGCATCATGTTCTGTCCACATCCTTTCGTAATCATCCTTTTCCGACTCAAAAGAAAGAATACCTTGATAGTTGTTATGGTTTGTGTCCACCGGCTGCTTACGTAATTTCTACCATCCTTTAGCTTGATCCAAGTTGCTCTGAATTGTCTGGAAATGAGATATATAGGAATCCTTAAAATTGGACGTAGGTCACAAGTGACATTAACTAGCTTCAGGAACCATCCGGAGAGCGCAGATTTAAGCTTAGGTGGAACAGATGGGAGAATATAAGAAGGCCTCTTGTGAGGGTATGAAAAACTAGAAGAAGGCACAACATGAGTTGACGGAGTCTGGGTTGATGGAGCAACTTGAACAGTAGAAGTCGAAACCACAATTCTGATAGAAACTGGAGCCGGGGCAGATGTATGGTGGTCGAAAGCATAAGGATCATGATTTACTTTTGAATTTTTTGGATGGATCTTCCCGGTAATCGGAAGTCTTCCTCTTTTTATAGCCACCCCTTCAAACTCTGCCTCTGTCCCTATCATCTTGACGATGAGCTTCAGCTTCTTGATATTTTCGCCTCCTCCATTCTTCCTCAGTTTCTCGAGGCTGGTGGTGGCTTGAAGTTCGTTTCAACCCACATTGCACATCTGTTAATTATTCAAGAACTTTATAAAGTCCATTTCCTCCTATAGTATAAAAAAAATGAAGTGACCTTAGCTATAGAAAAAGAGCCCAAATAATGCATATATCGGTGTACATGACCCAAGTGGAGTGTGTAACGTGTCATAGACGGCCAAAAAGGACTTCAAAAACCCGGTCGGGAGCGACTATAATGGGAGTCATTCTAATTCTAGAAATAGCATAATCGTTGTGAGAAGATAATCCCTCGAACTCAAAATCATATCCCATGAGTTCTGCAATGTCCACATAACATTGCTCAAGTCCCTAAAGTTAATATCGGTTTTCTTAGATAGAGAACCATGAAGTCGTTTGGCTGTTGGGCGAGCATCTTTAGCAATAATCTCTTAGGGAGGCGAATCTGGGAAGATGGGACTCGTTCCTAGAGTTTCACCACACGATTTGAAATTTCCTTCACTTGAACTTGCATCAAATTCCTCATCGCCAAAAGAGGAATCATTACCACTCCAACTCTCAATTTCACCTTCCTCATTTTATGCAATCACCGTAGCCTTGCTTTCTCACTGTATGAACTCCCCCTTTCCCCTCGTTTGGTATCAAGGGCATCCTGATCGAGCTACTAGTTCTGATCGTAATTCCCTTTCCTTTACAAATTTCCTCAGTTGATCCACCGGATGGACCCTCTCCTCCTGGTAGACTGCCCTCGTCAGATTCGTGCGATGAAGTACTTGAGCGTGTTTGAATCCTGAATGGATAGGGGATGGAACTTCAATGGCGATAGAAGATCTCGTAGGCTTCAAAAATATGTACCAATGCAAATTCTCATCCGTTAGCAAAAATTTGACTGATCTCTCATAACATCTATGGCCTTCGGAGTATGGAAGATGGATCAAGTGATGGATCTATATTTGGCCTTGGAATAACAACAAGAAGTATTCAGTCTATTGAAGATCTGCACCATTTTAATAATTCTCAAAGAGTAAAGAGGAATCTTATCCCTTGTCATCCAAAGACATTTAAATCCTTTAGGACATCTAACGAAGAAATATTGGATCTTGAACTGGGACAAGTTACTTTGGTGTTATTGCATTATTTTTTGATTTCTTTGAGCCTCAATAATCACAAGGGACAGACATTCATCTCTCTTCTTGAATGAGAGGAAATATCTCAACTCGTTAAAGCTTGCGGCATGGTTAAATGTTCGCATAAAAAAAACGTGGAGGCAAGTAAAAATTGCACATCCATTGGGATGGATCTAAAATGGAGCTATTCCCAAATTCAGAAGAGTCTCTATGAAGAAATGATTAAACAGGGGCACTGCACCATTCAAGCGCATGTATTGATGGCAGGCAGTGTACCACAAAGGTGGCATGCATGTAAACTCATTTTTCAGTGGAAGGTGCACATCATCATCCGAAATGCCATGCTGTAACCAAATATTATGCAAAAATTTAGAAGAAATGATAGTAGAAGCTTTCTCCCGAGGGTTAAGTAAAATCCTAAAGTTTGAAGGAGTTTGATCAACAATCAGACCGATCGACACTAAAGAGCTTATGGTGCCGAAGAAGTAGGTGCTGCTGAAACCATTTGCTAGGAATAATTGATGTCGATTCTGCTTCCAAGATTTTCGAGCTTCCTCCATTGGATTTACATCAGGATGACAGACGCTTCATTCTGTATAATAGAAATTGTATCCAACGTGGTTAGGTAACTCTTTTTTTAACTAGAAATCGCCATATGTTGAAACGCCTGAATTTCAAAAAGACGCTGACTGACTTGTGCCAACTCATCGGATCTCAAGCACTAACTAGGGAAAATGGAGTGTGTTGTCTATATTGGATGGGCTCAGTGTCTTGAACATGACTAACGCTCTATCCCGTGTAGACAGTTTACTCACAACAAAAAAGGGAAAAACTCTTTACATATCATTCATTGAAGTTATTTCTTCAAAGCTTACCCGTTATTGGTGAATGATTGATAACGGATCCGTTGTCCAAAGAAACCTGAAAAGCTTGTTCTATTCTTAAGTACATCGAGCATGCGATAGTAAAATTAATCCAAGATGATTAAGTCCATAGTAAACCACCTCGATGGAGCCATCGAGGCCATGTGCTAATCGATTTTGATTTATTGAAAGAAGATAGTAGAATATGTCAAATGCATGGCACAAATCCACTATCTACCTCCAATAAATCGCTATCAACCTGCTTCATTCACCATCCTCATCGATCGCCCCAAACCCATTGGCAATCGCCACCAACACAGTAATCACATCATCACCAACCTCAAATCAAATGCAAAGTTGTTTGACTTCGAGTTCGTGGTGTATAAACAATGCAAGGTCGACAGCGGTCCAAGAAAGCGGCAATTCTGGCGCTAAGGCTTAACTCGAGGTGATGGCGAAGGTAGTTGAGGTTGGCGGCAGAAGGCTCTGGCGATGGAGATCAACGGCGGCGGTGGCAAAGGCTAATTTAAGGTTTGGTCATGGTTGGCTCGGCTCATAAGAAGAATGGCTTGGGTCGTAAGAAGAACATGATATGATGAGAAGGGTCGGCTCAAGAAAAGATAAATAGGAGATTGGTTGAAGAAGATTTGCTAGCGATCCATAGGCTATGGGTCGCTAGCGATCCATCAAGTTGCAACAGATCTTCTCCAAACTTGCCAAGCATGATTTATATATTGTTTGCAAGCATCTTGAAAATTATAGGATCAAAATTGATTTATTTTTAAGAGCGACGATGAATCGCATCGAAAACTCAACATACGGCCGAATACCCAAAGCTATGCTTGCATGATAATTTCACAAATGGAAACTCAAGAGCAGTTACTTCCAGAACACATCTTGTTTCCATCGAAGGCGTACTCTGATGAAAATTTTTAACCGGGTTTCTAACCCAGCTGAATTCAATAGGAGTTAGAACATCTAGGCCAAGTCAAAACAACTCAAGATTCAACCAAAAGGACAAGAAGAATAAGCCAAAAAGGATTCAAGAGGAAGCATGCAAAAATTAACTAAGGGGATGGAATGCTATTGATCCATAAGGTATCCTCATGGATCGTTCAAACCTCTTGCATCATAAACTACTACCTTCTCTAGGGATGCTTTCCAAGTTTAATGATGTTCTAAGCAATATAGTTGAGAAGTGAGCATTCATCTGATTCAGGTTGCAAAACAATCTAATTCACTTTTGAACCATCATCAAAACAAGGCAACTAGCTGCGAAATAACATGGAGAGCACCGACATAAGACAAGGAGTGCAATCCACAGGAAGAAGTCCAAAAATCTTCTAAGTACATGGATTACTAGTGATCCATCAGATTAACTTGGATCGATATGAAATTTTCGTAACACCTTCGTATCATCGAGTGTAGACTTCTGGAAAAACAGCCTAGCCCAATAGCTCTCAAACCCCTGTAAATACAATCCTACTTGCAGCATAAAGAGAATCTAGTCGAATGGTTGTTGGAACTTAACAGAGATTATTATTTACTCTTTTCCTCCCACACAATAGTGATCTAGGGGTTCTGTGTGATTCTCCTATGAACTCTTGCACTTGTGACTTGATCTAACTTAAAAGATTAATCATATTGTAATCTGAGTCAATTTGTAACAACAGTCAGTTAATAGAAAGTTATAAAGTGGACATAGACTTCATTAACAGCCGAACCACAATAAAAATCTTCTTGTCTTTTTACCATTTCAGTTATTTTTACATTTACCTTTATATTATTCCTCTGTAAGGACAAGGCTGGCACTTTCATATTCAATCCAGGTGTTGATCCATATTTTGGGTTAACAACATCCATTTGATGTTAGCGACTCGATTGAGGTTGAGTTTGTGCAGTTCGCTAGGATACTCAATGTGTAGAAATTTCCCCTTATATAGTATCTCGTAGTGTCCAGTTCTTAATGGTACCTCGGTGAGAGATGTTGGAGACAGATGTTTGACTTTGATGTAATTCCCAACGATCCATAATGGAACACCTCGTATTTTTAGTAATGTTACTTAGTATATTTAATTAGCTAAATTAAATAAATTTAATGTGATGATTAGGGAATTGAGATTTGTGATTAAACTAAGGTGAAACGACCCACAAATCCGTACCCCTTGAATCAACCCTATTCTATCTCTGTTAACTCAAGTGGCACAGAAATACGAACCATTTGGGGTTATGAAGAAGAAGAAGCTAAATAATGTCAGAATCTCACAGTCGCAGCGGAATAAAATATAATAGTAAATATAGATCTTTACACAAAATGAAATTTATACCAGTTTTACACATCGCATCACAGAGTATCTCATACATCAAATTACCAATCAGACAAATCCATACAATCATAGCAGCGGAATATATATAAGTATAGATAATACGTCTCGGACTCCAGCTCCTCTCCTGCTCCAAGCATCCTGTCCTGAACAAATAATACTCGGTCTGACCCGAGCATTATAATGAAATAACACCCGAGTTAGTCCGGAATACCAGCATGAGAAAAACACACTCAATTGATTATTAAAGTTTCAAAAATCCTTTGAAAACAAAAGCATCTCGTAAGACCACGCCACAAATAAACATGTCGGGTTTTTACCTTACGATAGCTAAAACACTTTTATAGAAATCCTCTGATATTATAATAGGGTCTATATACAAATACTTATAAAATAGCCGAAATTGTTACATTCATTAAATTCCAGCTACCAGCCATAAAAGTGGGTAATACAAACAAAACTCGTACAAGGCTCGTAGGGAGAATGGATTTCCAACAATGACTAGGCACTGGGGTACCACCTGTCACAGTACGGGGCCTAGATCACCGTACCGAGGACCACGCCTGATCCCCTGCAACACAAGGCCGGACCCATCCCTTACTGGACAGTTCCGAATAAGATCACCCAACGGTTGGGATCAGCAACCGCACCACTAAGCCGAAATAAAAAGGGACATCTAGACAGGGATGACCTTACTCTCAAGTGGGGGCTACCCACAAAGCCTTGCGGCATATCCCCTGATTTTCAGTCATTCCGGTTGATGAGGCTTGAGGCTAAGCGTTACCTTTAAGAACAATATCCCTTAGAATGCCCATCGTCCACCTGACGATGTTTCGCAAGCATTCATCCATACAAGTCCGTCCCGGGTTCGAACGGAACCGAAGGCACTATTCCTACTACATCCATTTTGGAAATATCCTGAGGATTAGTAGCGACTAGCCCTTGCACTTCACTGCTCCGTCTTCGAATCCAAAATCGTTTTCCACGAAACGTAAAATCGGATCGAAGTGGTTTTCGAGAAATAAATCTCGATCCCGGTCTCTTCGAAACGATCAACGCATTTGTCCAATATTGATAGTCGGTTATTTAACTATCAATTAATATTCACAAACATCCATCCAACAATAAATAATTTCCCAAATTATTTATTAACCTCAAAATATCTTCACAAGATATATTTCTATTTTCAATCCTTTGAAAACAGTTTCAAAACCATCTTTCTTTTCAGAATAAACTTTCCCAAATATTTTCTATCTCCTCTGAAATCACCGAGCACAAAACTAGATTTCTAAAATAATTTAAAACACTTTGCTTTGAAATATACTTTAAAACATTTAAGTTAAAACTACATCAATAATTTATTAAAAATACCATACTATATGAATATTTGAAAATAAGGTTACTTAATAAATATAAAAATAGATTTATACTTTTAAAAACATAATATTAAGTCATTCTTTAAATAATTACTACTATAATAGATTAAGAGAAAATACTTACTTTTAGAATTTAAATATTAGAAAAAAGAAATTTTCCAAAACTTTCTTTTTAAAACAACTTTTAAACTTTTATATTATTTAAAAATTTACTTTGAAAACGTACTTGGTTATCCAGGGAGAATTCCAGATTTGCGCTCGACTCGAAGATGCACAGAAAAGAATCGGCAAAGTTTATTTGTGAAATTTGAGTTCTTGAATTGGAAAAAAAGGAGGCTCGATTTAGAGAAATCGATTTGGTTTTTGTACCAAAAAGAGGGAGGCATAATTATCGGTTCGAGCTTATCCCTCTGTAATGAGTTGCATGCAAAGTAAAAAGGGGATGGGGAGACAAGAACGATGGCTGCGTGTACACAGTTGTCTACGGTGATTTGAAAGGAGAGCTGAAGAAAACGAGACAGTGACGTGAAGGAAATACAGCTAATGTTGGCTAAGGTGATAAAGGAAAGACAGCTAATGTGAATTTATTTCAGCAAAAGTTGACCAAAAGAAATATATATATATTGAATTTCGATATAAATTTCAACGCGTTTACAAATCATATGCTCAGGTAACAATTCCAATCAATACGAAATTTGAAATCCGATAATAATACAATATTACGGACCCAATGGAACTAGTTTCGTCAAATTCCGAGACTGTGCCTCGGAAGGCTATTTTTGAACTCAATTTAAAAACTAAACAAACTGCTAATTTCAATTTTACAACTTCTATTATCGTCTGTATAATCAATATAAATTTTACAACCCTTCAAATTATTTTTAACAGGCTTAAAATTCTAGATTCAACAATTTACCCAATTTCTAATTATTAAATTCTATTATTTAACTATCAAATAAATAGCGATATTTGTAATTCAAGTTAAGATTGCTCTATTGAATATTTAAAATCAATTAAATATTCCTATTTTAAACGCTCAAAAATTACGGGTCGTCACATAAGGGTTAGCTGCGCCATGTAAACAATGAACTAAAGATAGGTTAAAATGAAATAGAGAAGGGATAAATTAAGAAAAAGAGAATTATAATACAATAAAACCTTAATCATGCATGCACACACGTTCATTTGCAAAAAAATAAAATTTAGAGACCGACCACCATTAGCAAGAACAAGAGGAAGAAAAAGCTAAAGGAAGAAGATTAATCAAATTAGACCATTCAAGTCTCAAACTCCTTAATCTCAAAGCTAAAGTGAATAATGGCTACATCTCTTTTTTCTAATTGTTTTTTGTTTTAAGATGAATTCGAAGTATTTTGCAATGTTATGCAGTGATTTTGAAGGATTAAGGGTTTATATATGCTTGTTGATGATTTATGATTAATCATATTGGTTTTATGATATGTTTTAATGTGAAAGTCCTATTAAATGACATTCAAATGCCTTACGAATTTAGATTTTGATTAGAAATGATATTTGAGAGATGATTTTCAATTTTCATAATTTCTAAATTAATGTGGATTTTATATTAATTTGTCTAGTAAGGAAAATGATTAATTGGGTTTAAAATTATTTACGGTTAAATAATATGTGTTGGAAAGCAAATTAAAAATGATTTTTTGGAATTTTTGTAGAGTTTTCCTAAGTGTTTTAATAGATGTACAAAATTATTTAAGGTATGAGATTTAAATGTTTATATATTTATAAAAAGAGAATGGGTATTTTGTAAATAAATTAAATTTTTTATTTCTGAAATATTGGCAGAACTTTTAGAAAAGAAAATTAGCAACCAACAATATCTTGACAAACAAGGCAGGTTAGTTGAAAAGAAATTCTTTTTAGAGTAAAAATAAGTTTTTACATGCTTTTCGCATGTCTCGCCTCTTTCAGCACAGGGGTTCCGACCCAGTACTACCACTTCCATTGCTTTCAAAACCAATGCACGTGTATTAATGACATTGTACATAGTGAATTGGACTAAGGCGGAAGAAACCAAGTGGAGACCATAGATTCCAATAGGGTCGAAGCATGACTTTGTTTTAAATTGAAAATGCACCTGCTTTGCTTACGAAGGATATGCCTTCGACTTGCTTGGCTTTTGGCTGAGTAAAATGTTTTAAAAGAAAGGTTTTGAATGGGATGCGACATTGTTTTAAGTAAATGCTTTTGAAGGGGTCGAACCCCTAGCTACCGCTTTTCTACCTTTCGAAGTCAATGGTTTCGGAAGGTATACTTTGTTTTAAAACTTACCCGCTTCCCCAATGCTTTCGGAATGTTGGTTTTGACACGATCACTTCTTTACTTAGGAATGTTTTCAAAAGTGTGCTTCCGACTTAAATGTTTCAATGACCTTTTACTCTGATGAAGGTAAAAATCCAAATCCAAAGGATTCGAAAGAGATGGTTTTCAATGGTTTCGAAAGATGTTTCAACATGTCATAAATTGAACCCAAATACTTTCGAAAGGTTTGATGTTTTAATACTTTTGAGAGATTCAAAAGAAGGGTTTTTAAGGGGTGGTTCCCTAATGGTTTCGAAAGGTCTAAAAGGAAAGGTTTTCTAACCGTTTCGAAAGGTAATGTTTAAAGGTTTTAAAGACAGGATGTCTACGGTTTTAAAGCTTTCTAAGGGAAGAATTTTCAATGGTTTCGAAAGGTTTATATGAATGGTTTCAACAGGATTGTTTTGTCCTTTCGGCCTAGGTGAAAGAAAGGGGTACTTTTAATGGATTCGGAAGGGGTACTTTCAATGGATTCAAAATGTGTACTTTCACAGGTTTAAATGCTTCCATCAACAAAGATTTGAGTAAAGTATATGTATGTAACATGGCAAGGTGAGTAAAGCATAGAGTGTATGTTTTCCTTGTTTAAATTTGATTTAAAGGTTTTAAATCAATTTGATATGAAAAGATTTTCAAGGCAAATTTAAGGGAAGATTACCCTTAGTAAAATTATTCAAATATTTGTACACCATATGGGATTCGTATATGGTCGCACCTTATACATTAGCTATTATCCCCTAGCTAATTTAGTTCAAAATTCCAATGTATAGGGCTTTGTCACAGGTAAGATTAAAATGATGTTACACATAGAAAAAGGAATATAATTGTATAGAGGGTGAGCCTGCAAAACCATTAGGATCAGTTGACTGGCGAAAGTAAGTTAGGGACAGACCTCCAAAAGAGAAGTATCTAACAGATGTTAGATCATTTTTTTATATTGTCTGGTAGGCCTGAGTCACCATAGGTTAGTAGTTAGCCAAACAAAACTATAGTATTTGAAAAGATAGTCCATTTGTTACCTAATATGTATGTTTATATTATAACTCTTTATATTTTTAACCAGTTTTGGTTATAGGATTACTATTTGCAAAAGATATATTTTAAAAGAATATAGTGAGGGGAAACCCGTTCCGCTAAGCGACATGGACTCACTTAATATCTAATGACCAAAATGTACAGTATTATTTACACCAAGCTTTATCTCTGACTTGAAGTTGATATTTTCCCACCTAAGCTCTCGGGTGCTCAAAATTAATTAGAGTAGGCTGAGAGTTAAGGATTTTTAGATTTCAGTAGGTTGACAAATAAAGCTTTCGAAGACGAGAAGGTGGCTTATGGGTAGCTATTTAGAAGTTTCTGTTTTATGTTTTTTGATTACAACATGTTGCATTAAGTCGGTTATGACTATATAATACTCTGGTCAACCAAGGGAGCATCTCCATATGTCTCTCTTGGAGTATTTATGTAATAATTATATTTTATTTGAACCTAGGAATCATTTGCGATTATGTAACTTGGATATGGCTTGTTGTTTTGAAATGTAATCGGAAATATTTTTAACCTATAATGTTTTATTTCATATTCAAGTGCTTTTGATATTATGGATACCATTAACATTACCGTATTTAGTTACCAGAAGTTAATACTATGAATGACTGCAGCATCTGTAGCACTTAACTTTGGGACTCCAAATAGGGGATGTAACACACAACCTCATGCATATCGACATATAATTTATGATTAAGATGAACTTGTTGCCGCGAGAGCGGTAAGATAGTGGATAAAAGAGAGATTTATTATTACTGGTTCATCATACATTGATTTCTAGCATAGTTTTTATATTGCATTTAGCGACACTAGTGCTTATGCAATATCAATAGATTTGGTAGGGCCAGCTGCTATACATCATGGGATAGCACCTCCAGTTGTTGAGGATCTTACCCGACCTAGTTAGGTGTATCTTGTGCCTTATCATATGACTACTGCTAGTCACTTTGGTTGGTCCATGATAGTGCCCACATCTTCTGGAGTTAACCATTATGTTGACATGCATCACCCTCCTGCACATGACCGGTATCCGAATCCCACCCAGATAATATACGGTGTTCTATTCAACATGTAGATGAGACTCTGTTATACCAGATATGTAAAGTACAAATGTAGCATTTATTTTTGTGAGGATATGCTACACATATAGGCAAAGGAAACGACATAAGTATATGATGATCTAGTGGTCGAGCAGAAGAGATTCATTGACTATGATTTGTACTAAGATATTTTATCTAGGAAAGATGATGATGATGACAAGACATGTCACCACCGTAGTCCCTGTCCATGTATGAATTAATATTCGTAATTTATGTACCGACTCTAATGTTATATTCAAT
This sequence comes from Allium cepa, assembly GCA_030765085.1. Classification (NCBI taxonomy): domain Eukaryota; kingdom Viridiplantae; phylum Streptophyta; class Magnoliopsida; order Asparagales; family Amaryllidaceae; genus Allium; species Allium cepa. The sequence goes on along the minus strand of CM060942.1, from coordinate 612,810,782 downwards.
GTATTCACTATTTATATATTGTGACTGATACCATATTTGTTATTATTCATCCTTTCCCTTTTGGGTCATGTTATATTCATTATCTATGCATTTTGAATATTGTTGTGTCAGTGTATTACTATAGTAATTTTGGCTAATATCATTCAGTGAATTGCCTCATCACTATTGTAGCCATGTTGGGCATCTTTTGTCAACGACTTATCTTATCACCACTATTATAGCCACATTGTTCCTATGTATATGTGCTTTTTATTTTTCTATGAAATCCGTTTCATGGTTTAAAGTGAGTGTTAATTTATGAGTGTAGTACTGTAGCAATTTTAGCAGATATCACTCTATGACTTATCTCATCACCATTGTAGCTACGTTGTGCATCTTTTTCAACAACTTATCTTATCACCACCACTGTAGCCACGTTGTTCTTGTGTATATGTGCTTTTCATTTTTTATGCAATCTAATTCATGGTTTAAAGAGAATATTATTTATCGGTACATTACGATAGCAATTTTTTTTCTGATATCAGTCAATGAATTGTCTCATCGCTATTATAGCCGCATTGTGCATCTTTTGTCAATGACTTGTCTTATGACCACTACTACAGCCACGTTGTTCTTGTGTATGTGTGACGACCCAGAATTTTGAACAATTTAAATTGGGATAATTAAGGTTAACTTTAAACTTGAATTTCAAAATATCAATATTTACTTGATAATTAAATTATAGAATTATATAAATCGAAATTGGGTAAGATGTTGAATATGGAATTTTAAGCCGGTTAAAAATAATTTGAAGGCTTATAAAATTTATAATGATGATACTAAAGACAATAGAATGGTTGAAATTTAATCTAAAGTTGGTTTGTTCAATTTTAATAATATATCGTTTAAATTGAAATTTTAAAATAGCCTTCCGAGGCATAGTCTCAGATTTCGACGAAACAAGTTCCATTGGATCCATAATAGTTCGTTATTATCGGTTTCAATTTTCGTAGCAATCAGAGTTGTCGTTTGACCATGGCAGCTCAAAATGCTTAGAACTATTTTAATTGATTTTATGTAAAATTGATCGTTTACTTCTGTAACTCGCGCATTTGATCGAATTAGCCTCCGAAACATGTGCCATTGTGTTCGGAGTGCGGTTAGAATCTTATAAACGCCTGACGGCTTGTCTGAATCGGAGTCCGTTCGAACAGCTTGTAAAATATAAGAATATTAATAAAAAATAAAAATAAACAATAAGCAACCTTCTTCAATACGTCGTTCTTCCTTTCCTGACATGCCAATCCATCCTCTTAAAAGTCGAATCTCCTCTTTCAGCTGAAATCTATTCTCCTCCCCTCTAATTCACTTCAAATCGCGATCTCGTTCTTATATATATATATATAAAAGGCAATCACTTTGAAAACAAAATTTTTTTTTACGGCAACTCAAAGTAAATTAAACTCGAACTCGATGGGGAAGCTCGACGTAGATCTTTGGAGACGAGACGTGCGTGCGCGTGGCTTAGTGTAGACCGATTAGGGTTGCGATGTGGGTGAAGTTAGGGGACGAGATGCTCGAAGGCAGGTGGGTACGCGCGAGGGTTTGGCTCAAGGCTTTGGGAACGTTCGGTCGACTTTGGAAGCGACGACGTACTCGCGTGGCCTGGTGAGCACGCGAGGCGTTGGTGAGGGGTCGACGCGATAATCGGGAAGAGGGTCGCCTCTGGGGTTTCGGCGGTAAGGCATTGGGAAGGTTAGATTCGTTTTCCCTTCTTCTGAAATTTTTATTTTGAAGTCATAAAAGTAATGCTGTTATGTTAAATAAAAAGAATATGATTTCTGGGATTTTACAGTAAGGTATGTAGTTAATTTTATCTGTTATATAGATATGTGAAGTCCAGGAGAATAAATACCCCATATATATATATATATATGTGTGTGTGTGTGTGTGTATGATAAAGTGTTAAAATTTCCAGTTAGTTATATATAAAACCATTATGTTTTAACTTAAAATATATATGGAGTTTTAAAGGTTTAAGGAATTTATACAAGTAGAATTTCTTTTTGAAATCTATAATTTATTTTATTAGTAATTTCGAAAAGGGAAATAAATAGTCAACCAGAATTTATTACATGAAAATTGATTATTAAATAACTCAAATATTAATAAATTGTGTAATGTTTATACAAGGTCGGAAACCGTGAAGCCAAGCCGAGATTGGTTCGGATTTGCAAATCAAAATTAGAGGTGAGTAAATCTCACTCGTCTGGTATTATTTAAATTTAAATGGTTAAATTTAAATAATTGGTTAATTGATTGAGTTGATTGAATGTGTGTTGATGATCTGTGACTTTGGTTTTGTTTGATTCTCGAGTTAATAAGGGTTTAATGATTGGTGATCCATTAAATAGGTAGAATAATTTGAATGGATAATGAATTAATTCAATTAATTAATGATTGTGCTAATTAATTTAGTAATTAAGGGTTTGAATTAATTAAGGATTAAGTTAAATTAATTTAGAACAATCAATTGATGGTTGATATGTAATTACTTAATGAAATTAATTAAATTTAATTACTTTGTGAAATTTATCAAGAGATTAATTAAAATAGTTAATTGAGGAATAATTTATTTATTTAATGAAGTAAATAAAAAGGTAGATAATTATAGATTTAAATTGATCGAGAATGATTAATATTGCGGTTGAATTAAAGTAATTAATTTAGATTTGAATAAATTAAAATATAATTGGAAATCATTGATGTATAAAATTAACGATGTAATTAAAGATTGATTAATTAAGATGAATAATGATGGGTTGACTAATTAATTGATTTGGAATTAATTAATTAATTAATGTTAATAAAGGAATCTAAGTGATTGAGGATTGAAATTCAATTAGAATTAATTGAATTGATTTGTATGTGATTAAGCTTTGCTTATGGATGATTGAATGGTATTGGATGATTTGAATGAGTGATATCTCTGATATGAAATGTCGTGTATTTCATTGTATGACTTAGGTTAGTATAACACGAGTCTCGAAGAGGCCGGGTTTCGGGTATTAGGAAATACCCGAAACCACTTCGAATATTTTTATAGATTGATATGTGAAATTATATGCTGGAGTGAAGTGATTTAAAGGAAATTTGACCATTTAAATCTATGTCTTGGTACTTAGGAAATGGATGTGTGAAATAAAGGATGTCCATAACTAATTGTAGTTTTGTGAATTGAATCGAGTTACCCCTGGTTTTATATAAATTGTTTGCTTCGATATTCCATGTTAGATGGGTTTACTCACGCTGGTTTCCAGCCTGACCTGGGTGTTACTTTGGTGTAATGCTCGGGTCAGACCGAGTATTACAGATTTTCAGGTATGAACGTTCTGGAGCTCAGGAGGCGAGCCGGATGGCAGGAACGTATAGAGTATTTCTGCTGTGTTATATTATTATAAATCTGTGATATGATAATTGTGTATATTCAATGACTGTATATATGTGAAACTCTGATGTATATTAAATGTAATCGACAGATATAGTATTCTTTTGTAAACTGATATTATTTATTATTATATTTTATCCACTGCGAATGTGAGTTGTTGATGTTTCTGTTCTTCTTCTTCTTCTTCTATCTCTTTCTTTTTTTTCATAACTATCTGGAATTTTCGGGTGTGAAAATTTCGGGTCGTTACATTTGGTATTAGAGCTGAAAGGTTAAGCAAGAACCTTGGCTCTGGTGGGGATTATTCATTTAATAGAGTCTGTAGTACTCTAGAATGAGTTGAGAATATACATATATATATATATATGTATGTATATATATGAGAGCGTACTTGTTATTTTCTTATATAAATTTTTTAAAAATAATTTTATATAAAAGTATATTTTGAAATATAAAGGAATATTTCATTCTAATAAATTTTAAGGCGATTGGTTATTAAATTATTGAAATTAAAATTAAGAAGTAATATAATGCGACCAAATTGAAGACTTGAATTGGAATTAAATTAACTAAAAACAGAAATACAACCTAATTAAAATTTAAATTACTTGAAAATGAAATTCTAAATCTGGTCGCAGAATTTCAAATTTGTTTCAAAATAATGAAAAATAATAAATAAGTATTATTTGGATAGTTGGGACTTGTTGCAAACAGTGGGTTGTTTGAAAATTTGATTTGAATTGCAAACCAAAAGTGGTATAAAAATTTAAGGACGACCTCATGTGTAAAGGAAATAATATGTATGAATAAGGAATATACATAAATCAAAAATAGTTTGAATAAACTCTAAATGTTGAGTTTGAAAATTGGAATGGGGTGTGATACCCAAAGTGATAAATTTTTAAGTGGGAAGATTATTGTGAAGTTTAAGGACTGAATAAGGTTGACTGGATTAAGTAAATTGAATTTAACTTGGGAGAAGTTAAATAAGTTTGAATGAACAACTTGAATTGGAGATTTTATGATGAAATTGGAATTTAACTTGGAAAGTTAAATGGTTAATTTGAATTGGTAGTTTGTGTGATCTCAAAATAGGTTTGGGATCTGAAAATTGGAAATGGATGGACGTTTAAAATAAACTGGATAATATCATCCTATTGTTATTAAAAATCCTTAAATTGCGAATTGGATTTGTTTAAAGGAATGAGAAATGAAGTATGGTAATATATCCATTATTGAGATAAAAGGGAAATCTAACTTTAATTTGAACTTAAGGATATGGAATCACTTTAAACTGAAAATTTGAATAATTGAGTTTGTAAATTAAAATTGTTTAAGAACTGCCTTCAAACTGGAAGATAAAACTTAATAATAAATTAAAATTTTAAAATAAAATGTTCACTGAACCATGAAATACATAAGTTAAGATAATTTAAAAAGGAATTTTGAGAATTGGACTTAGAAATTAATTTGTTTAATTTTTTTAAATAAAAGTTAATTTGGTTAGAGAGTTAAACCAACCTTTGAGGATTTAACTTGAATTTATATAATTCGAGATGGGTTAAAGTTGAAATTCAAATTCCATTAGTACAAATTGAATTTAGTTTGAATTAATTAGAATTGAAGTTGAATTAGGGTTAAATAAATTTCAATGGAAATTGGAGTTATTCAAATTGGAATTGGATCAATTTAAATGGAAGTGTAAATTTACATTGAAGTGTTGGGGAAGTAAACAGTTTGACCCTTGACTATTTTCAATATAAATTGTTTTGATATAAACTTATTTTTCTAAGCTATTAAATATATACAATCTCTGTTTCTTAAAGCCAAATTATTTTATACTTGTTTTACAATTATTTTCGGAGCTATTTAACCATTTCAACTGTTTTCTAAACTAATTACTATTTCTCTACTATTTCACAAACTAATTTCTATTTACGACTATTTTGCAATTATTTAAATTTCTAAAACTATTTAGCTATTTCTCAACTATTTTACAGCTATTTTGCAAACTAATAATTATTTTTCAACTACTTACCTATTTTTAAATTTTCAAGCTATTTTCTAAACTGGTCGGAGTTCAAACTCTTATTGATTTAAATACCCAACAAAGATAAGGATTGAAGTGATAATTCAATGAGAATTAAGGCAATTGTAAACAAATGAATGTGAATGGAAAGGAAATTGATTTGTTTAATAATCAAGGAAGTTAAATACATAGGATGTACATACATTATTCTATTCGCATAGTGATTTAATCCATATTCGAGCACAGAATTTCGAGATAGTTATATCGATCCGAGTTGGGATTTTTCACTCGATTTTCAACGGCGAACCTGGATATGGGTTATTGATTGGTTCTGGATATTATCTACCATAGTTATGGCTATGTAAGGAGAATGACGGTTTCTAATCAAGAAACCAGATCTGTGTCTGCACTAGGAAGTCAGGTGGACGATGCTAGTTCGGAAGTGAAATTGTCTGATCGAGTGAGCGATCAGATTGGTATAGCATACGGATGATAAGTGTACATCGTACAGATTTGAATGAAATTGATATTGAAAGGAGTAATCAAATTTGAATATTTGATTTTGAATAAACAAGTTATATATCTTTCTTATATAAGATAAATCTCCCCTTGTTATATCTATTGCCAGAAGAAAAGGATTTTTGAAGATGTTTGAAGTATAAAAGGAGTTTTATACGAGTTTGAAAGGATCCAAAGTTTTTTTTAAAATTATATATATCTTAATATATATACATATATACATACATATATATATATATATAAAGGATCTTATGATGATCTTGGAAAAGGATTTTGGGAATCTTTGTATTTGGAAGGGCTTTTGATTTTTGGGTAAAATCAATATTGAAATTCGAAAAGCCTAGCTTGAGAATTATCGATTTTTGGGACAATCGATTTTGTGTAAAGGAGCTTAGTATGATATCATACTAGGTGTATGATTTGAAAGATACTATATATGTATAGTACAAAGTGTTTTGATGATGGCTCTGGGGAAAAAGGCGCTCCCTTGAAATGAACTTCTCAGGAGTGCCACCTGGTGGTGCTGCCTTGAGCCCAAGGGGGGTTCTAAAGTTGATCATGTGAGGAGTCTGGACAAAACTAGTTCCTGGGGATTATGAGTAGAGTATACCGTAGTGAAAGTCGTGTGTGCCGCTGAGAGCCAACAGTCTGCATTTGATTTTATATCAGTAGACTGCGACCTATGGTATAACATAGCGAAAGTCGTGTGTGCCGTTGAGAGCTTACAGTCTGCGTTTGATTTTATATCGGTAGACTGCGACCTATGTAGAAGTGGAGAAGTTTCATTTCGACAGCGAAAATCAGAGGCCGCAGAGAGCCTGCAGTTACATGGACTTTTGCTATGATGGCAACGTAACCCTGGGAAGTAACTGTGATCTGCTGTGGTTCCATGGCGAAATCGAGAGGCCGCGGAGAGCCTACAGTTGCATGGACTTTTGCTACGATGGCAACGTAACCCTGGAATGTAACTGCGACCATGGATGGGGGTGATGATTTCCAGAGCATTCTCACTAAAGATATTTCCTCTATTTTCAAAACTGTTTTCCATATTTTCAATAAAATTATTTTCCAAGTATTTTCACTGGGTGTTGAAAACGGGTTTACCAAGTACTTATAGATTTTCAGTCCTATGCCTGATCAACGTATGACTGAATTTCTGTGGAAACAAGGATGGACTGGTTGAGACATCGAGTTATAAAAAGTATTTTTTATAAAGAGTTATTGTAACGACCTAATATTTTCGATTCCGAAAATTCCAGATAGTTAGAGAAAAGAAAAAGAGATAGTAGAAGAAGAACAGAAAAGAAACACAAATCTCACATTCGCAGCGGATAAAATATAATAACAAATATTAATAACAGTTTACAAAAGAAGAACTATATCCATACACTTATATTTATACATCAGAGTTACAACCATTACTATTCAGTGGACATTTTTAAACAACAGGTCCTAACTATACAATAATATATCACTGTGATAAATACTCCATACGTTCCAGCCATCCAGCTCGCCTCCTGAGCTCAGAACGTCCTTACCTGAAAATCTGTAATACTCGGTCTGACCCGAGCATTACATAAAAGTAACACCCGGGTCAGGCTGGAAACCAGCGTGAGCAAACCCAACTAACAAGGAATACAAAAGAATACTTCTTATGTAAACCCGGGGTAACTTATCAATTTACGACTTAACAAGCCGTTATATATATTATTTACATCAAGCCTTAATTTCTAAGTACCCAACTTAGATTAAATGGTTCAATTCACTATAATCATTCCATTTTATTTTATTGATTCCACGCATCAAATTATAAAGAATCGAAGTGGTTTCGAGCATTCACTATACCCGACTCCGGTCTCTTCGAATCCAATGCTATTTAAACCAAGCTTTCCAATTAAATACAATTCAACTTTAATTGTTGAATAACACTTTTACTCAGCAATTCATAATTGATTGATAACCACATTATCATTGTCCATCCAACATCATATCACAAAGCAATCCATATCAGAGATATCAACCAATTCAAAGTACCCATCATCATTTAATCGTTAATAAGCAAGATTGATCACTTCCATTAATTAAATTAATTATATTAATTAATGATCCTTTAATTTCTTTCACTAGCTAATTATTCTTAAATTTCATTTAATAATTAACTTTTAACTTAATTACATTCATTAATCAACCTTGATTGATCACAATCAGAAATTAACTTTCCAAAATTTCTTCATCAATTAAACCAACTCCTTGGTTAATTATATTAATTAATCCTTCAATTACACCAAGTAATCATTACTTAATTTCTTCCACCAAGTAATTATCCTTTAATTACTACCATCAAGTAATTTCCTTAAATCAATCACATTCGGTAATTTTCCATTAATTACTTCACTAAGTAATTATACCTCATTATTTACCTTAAGTCATTATACTTAATCTTTAATTAATTATATTTATCAATCACCCTGGATTAATCTCATTTTTTTTATTAATTGCCTATAATTAATTACATCGCTTAATTAACTTCTCGTAACTTTTATTAGTCAATTCTTAGATTAATTACACTAAGCAATTAATTAATAATCACTTCTACTAAGTAATTATTCTTCATATAATTTACACCCTGTAATTTAACCTTAAACTACCCTCAATCTTCAATTAATTACACCCTGTAATTTAACCCTTACTAATTACTTCTCTTAATAATTACACTTAATAAACCTCGCTAAGTGATTAAACTCAATTCCATCATCAAGTGATTTTATTTTAAATTTATTAAACAAATAATTAACTTAAACAACATAGAGTAATTAATCTCTTTATTTACTTCCATTAAGTAATTGTGCTTAGACAATTTTACAAATAAATAAATTTTAAATTAACTAATTTCTCCTTAAATTACTTTGTTAATTTAATTAACCATTTATTATCCAAGACCTTCATCCACTTAAAGATAAATCCTTTATCTTTGTTAATTTTTAATAACTCTTGAAATCTCTTTCATTATAATATAAAACATATAACTCCTTTAATTAACTACTTGATTACATATTTAAATTAATGTTTAAAATAGACTTAAGATTCTACTTAAAATATTTAAGTAAAATATCATACGACTTCTTAAACCAATATTTAAAATATCATACAAGGGAATAATATTTTTCTTTACAATTAGTTAAATTTTGATTTACTTTAAGTTTTTTTTTTACTTGCTTTCATAAATCTTTAGAAACTGTTTGAAAACTTCACTTCGTGTCCAACCCAGGTTTTACCCGAGACCTTTCCGAGAACTTCCCCCCTTTTTTTCTTCTACTTTTATTTTCAGCTGATAAAATTTTGAGTATCTTTAACACAATAAACTCACGCGAGCAATCCTGACAAAATACCCGAGTCCACCCATCTTCTTCTCGAGCATCAACCCAAGTAGGAAACTTCCTCAACAAACAAGACTGTGCATTGAACTGGTGCATGTGCACCAATGGCCGACGACATTCCGGTGGCCTCGACCGTCACTCCCAAGTCATTGGTCATCCTCTCTTCCGATTTCCCATCGCTCTAATAACAAACGAACTCGAAATCGAAATTCAACAAGCTCGACCTACAGGAACAAATACTCCGACCGAAAGAATCGCCTAGTCCAAGCAACACCGATCACCGGAGATGCCACTCCTTCGATCCCAACCTCACTTATAACCCAAGCTTCTTTTCTTCCTCGTCCCGATCAACTCGAAGCTCCATCGAAGACACAGTGCTCAAAATTTCTGACCTACGACAGAACTAGGGTTAAAAACTTAATTGAACTATCGCCGACGCCACGGCGATCTACCCAACACCTTGTCATTTTTCCCAGCTTCAACGAACATCAAGCAAGCTCCAGTCAAAACCCCAACCTACAGAACCACTCCAGTCACCAGAACTTGCTCGAAAACCCCAATCTGACCATCCCCAAATTGCAAACTCAACACCAAATTAAAAATCATGAAATTTGTTTTAAAAATCAAGTTTTCTAGAGTTGATTCAAATTACCTGCTTGAATTTACAAATTAAACCATTTAATTTCCATCAAATAAAATAAAACTTACTGTTGTTTTTTTCTTCTTTACATATTCCAGAAGAAATTTAAACATATATTACTTAACTATTTTTTTTAAAAACCAAAATCTCCTCTACACAAACTTATTTTATTCAGAATTTAAATCCTAATAACATGTAGATAAAGGGTTGAGTTGATTTTTTTTCTTTGTTTTAAATTCTGCAGTCCCAGAACAGAGAAGAACAAGTTCATTCAATATACCCATAACAGATACACACAAATATCCATAAATTCATGCAAATGTATACGCATGCAAAGCACATAACTGATCCAGGAATCCAAATGCATGGATTTAAATCTACCTAAGCTTTTGAAACATATAGAATTACTCACCTACAATTTTGCCTGAACAGTAAACAGACCTGCTTATATCACCAAATTGAAATCTGGGTTGCTTTTGAGGTTAAGATGATATGATGTTGTTGAATTTTCGAACTTGTTAGTTTGCCTGCTTGATTTTGATTCTGCAGTCCTGAAGCTTTCCTTTGTTGATGATGTTTGCATGCAGGTTTGTTTTATTTAATTTTCTTTCCAAGTTGAGAAGAAACTGAAACCTGGTTTTATGTTACATGAATTTTTTTTCTTTTCTGAGTTATTGAATCCTTTTCGGATTGAAATTTTTTGAGTTTGATTCAGTTCTTGTTATCAGGTTTTTAGTTTAGAAAATGAGGTAGGAAGAAATTTTAAAATGGACAGCTTTTTTTTTCTTTCTGTTTTTTTCCTCTCCCTTTTTTTTTGTTATTTGAAATTTCAATTAGAGAAAATATTTTGCCACTTGTCTTAACCAAGATAACACTTGTTAATTTGTATGATCAAATTAGTTACACTTGTAATTCATGTAATTCTTAGCTTCCATTTGTTATTTTACATGTATTTATGTTTAATAAGTTTTTTTTATTAAATTTTTATACTATACCTCTAAATTTATGTTTACCTATAAATGCTTTATATATATATATATATACATCTTATGTAAAATTTAAAGTATTATCCTTTATTAAATCCCTTTTTACTTGTAATTAAGTAATTTTAAATAACAAAACAAAATAAAATATATGAAACCTATTTATATAAATTATTTAATAACTAAATATTTATACATACTAGTGTTAAATTTATTTTCAAAATATCATTTTGAATCTTTAAATCCAAGTTTCACTCACAAACCATAAATGTATGCATAATAATAAAATAGTTATCATATCATATTTTTCAAAGAAATGATGAGTTTTGCATATACAATTTAGCTATAAATTCAAATCCATCTTATATATCCAGATATTTATCAGAATTTTATTTTCTAAATTTACAAATTAGTATTTCAATAAATTTTAATAATGTTAATTACCAATTAATAGATGCTCCAAAATTCGGGTTATCACAGTTATTTTAATAGTATGATGTGAATTTAAAAGCATTTCTAAAATTTTTAAATAAAGATGTTGGAATTTTGGGAAATCAAGGAAATCCAAAGTGGAATTTTAATGAAGTGAATTTGTAATTAAAATCGAATATTGATTTAGAAGTTGAAAGTAAGCTAATTGGCTAAATAATTATTTGATTGTGTATATTAATAAAATTTAACTTGGGAAAATAAATGGATTGTAAGTTGATAATGGGTTTGGGGATGAATCGAATTTTAAATAGAATTCGACTTAGACTTGATAATGAATTAAATAAGAGGAGATGTTGTAAAATAGAAATAAAATAGAGTTGGATTGAAAAATGTGATGGTTTGAATTATAAATAAAATTCAAGGGTGATTTGAATAATATTTAATGAAATTTGCAAGTAAATTGGATATAAGAGAAGTGATTATAATAGAAATGGTTTGAGTTGCAAAACAAAACCCAAGTAAATAGAAATAAATTAAAAATGGCCTTGTATTAATAAAATAAATTCGAAAATAAACTAAGTAAGTAAATGAAAATTTTAAAATGGGTTAATTGAATTAAATAATAATTGGATGAAGTCTGATTGAATAAAAAAACTAAATCAAGTTGTGATTGGAATTGGATTATCAAACTGAACTTAAATTTGGTGGTATATTAATTTGAAGTATAAATGAGTTAAGTATGTGCTTGGGTATTATTTTGATAAATTGAGAAGGTGAATTTGAAATTAAAATTTAAAATGGATGGGCTAACTGAATTTAATGGAAGTTGCTTAAATGAGAATAAAATAGAAGCAAACTTAAGTTTGATGTTGGAATAACTAAAGTAAATTCACTTAAGTTTAAAATTTATGGAATTTTGGCTTCGAATAAGAGTAAAAGCCCATTAAATAAACGCTTGGATTGAATTAATTTGGGAATGGCTAGAAGTATACAAGAATGGAATGTGTCGAGCTAAATAAATGGTTGGTGAATAAATTAGAATGAAATGGGAGTAGTTACAGAATGAGTTGAAATTAATTTAAAGTAGTTATAAACTAAATAAATACTCTATTAAGCGAATATTGTCGAATTGGTATAGAATGAATCGTCGTATGACGTAAATAAAAGTAATTAAATTTCTGTGAGCTGATAGAGATTAAATAAATTGATTTTAGAATTACTTGAAGTGAATATGAGCTTGTTTGGATTAAAAACCAATTGGATGTAAGAAATTGAGTTGCAAACCATTGAAACTGAATGAAATGGCTTATGAATTGGTAGAAAGCAATTGAATTAGTTTTAAATTTATATAAATCGTTTATGGAAAGCGTTTTGGTGCTTGTTGCTTATGATATACATGTGTTTAGCTATTGAATATAAGTGAAATGCTAATAGATTTTCTATCTATGGCACTTACATATTTAAATTGAGTAAGTACATGTACCTGAAGGCCGTTTGGCTGGATTTGGTTGCGCTATTTGCTAGAATTAATAAACTGCTTGCTTAAAATGCTAAATAAGGTACGCTTACGCAATAAAAATAGGAAATATGAACTGTTTTTGATTTTTTCGACCGTGTGGGTCGATGTATACATATTTATATCTCTTGTCAAATTGCAAAAGCTCCTCCGTACAAAGAAGACTCTGCCAAAAAATTTCTAAAATTTTGGGAGTTGGAAAATTTTGAGAACAATTAGTTAACGACAAAACGATTTCAAATTGGAAATTAAAGTAAATTAGTAAATGAAACTAATATGAATCAGATATACTTGAAGATAAAATTCAACATTCAAAATTTAAAGTAAATTGAATTCGTATGAAGTGGGGAAAAACTAGTTTGAATAGAAATGGATATGAAAACTTCTGTAAGGAAAAGTATGTAAAGATTGAAAGGGCTATGATTGGATATTATTGCTAAGTAGGTTATGCAGGTATTAAAAAGGGAAAAGAAAATTGGATTTGATTCCAAAAGATAAATGTGAATTGCCCGACAAAAAGGTATGTATTTTGATTTCTGTATGAATTGGATTGGGTTTTTGATCTAGCCACTTGGCTTTCTGCTTTCTTTTTGGTATTTGGGAGCCCGTAGAGGCCTTTTGTAGTAGTACCGAGCTAGCCGCGCAAAGGAGACACCGGCAAAAAATTTCGGGAATTTAGAGAGTTAGAAAAATTTTGAGAAAATTTTGATAATTCAAAATTTGGTTTTAAATTGAAATTTAGATGATTGAACAAAGGGGTGTTGTTGGAAACTATGAAAGGTTTTGGAGGTTGGTTGAAGTAATAGTGGAACTTTAATAAATAATATATTGTGGCAAGTTGGTAAGACTGTTGAATTGTGGGTTTTGGGGAAAAGTAAACGGTATTGGTCCATTCTTCCTAATTAGTAATTTCGGGGATGAAATTCTTTTAAGGGGGGAGGAATGTGACGACCCAGAATTATGAACAATTTAAATTAGGATAATTAAGGTTAATTTTAAACTTGAATTTCAAAATATCAATATTTACTTGATAATTAAATTATTGAATTATATAAATCGAAATTGGGTAAGATGTTGAATATGGAATTTTAAGCCGGTTAAAAATAATTTGAAGGCTTATAAAATTTATAATGATGATACTGAAGACAATAAAATGTTTGAAATTTAATTTAAAGTTGGCTTGTTCAATTTTAATAATATATCGTTTAAATTGAAATTTTAAAAAGTCTTCCAAGGCACAGTCTTGGATTTCGACGAAACAAGTTCCATTGGATCCGTAAAAGTTTGTTATTATCGGATTTTAATTTTCGCAGCAATCAGAGTTGTCATTTGACCATGGTAGCTCAAAATGCTTAGAACTATTTTAATCGATTTAATTTAAAATTGATCGTTTACTTCTGTAACTCGTGCATTTGATCGAATTAGCCTCTGAAACATGTACCATTGTGTTCGGAGTGCGGGTAGAATCTTATAAACGCCTGGCGGCTTGTCTGATTTGGAGTCTGTTCAAACAGCTTGTAGAATATAAGAATATTAATAAAAATTAAAAATAAATAATTAGCAACCTTCTTCAATACGTCGTTCTTCCTTTCCTGACACGCCAATCCATCCTCTTAAAAGTCGAATCTCCTCTTTTAGCTGAAATCTATTCTCCTCCCCTCTAATTCACTTAAAATCGCGATCTCGTTCTTATATATATATATATATATATATATATATATATATATATATATATAAGGCAATCACTTCGAAACCGAAAAAAAAGATTTTTTTTTTGGCAATGCAAAGTAAATTGAGCTCGAACTCGATGGGGAAGCTCCACGTAGATCTATGGCGACGAGAGGCGCGTGCACGTGGCTTAGGGTAAACCGATTAGGGTTGCGATGTGGGTGAAGTTAGGGGACGAGATGCTCGAAGGCAGGTGGGTACGCGCGAGGGTTTGACTCAACGCTTTGGGAATATTCGTTCGACTTTGGAAGCGACTGCGAACTCGCGTGGACTGGTGAGCGCACGAGGCGTTGGTGAGGGGTCGATGCGATAATCGAGAAGAGGGTCGCCTCTGGGGTTTCGGCGGTAAGGCATCGGGAAGGTTAGATTCGTTTTCCCTTCTTCTGTAAATTTTTATTTTGAAGTCATAAAAGTAATTCTGTTATGTTAAATAAAAAGAATATGATTTCTGGGATTTTACAATAAGGTTTGTAGTTAATTTTATCTGTTATATAGATATGTGAGGTCCAGGAGAATAAATACCCTATTACATATGTATGATTAAGTGTTAAAATTTCCAGTTAGTTATATGTAAAACCATTATGTTTTAACTTAAAATATATATGGAGTTTTAAAGGTTTAAGGAATTTATACAAGTAGAATTTCTTTTTGAAATCTATAATTCATTTTATTAGTAATTTCGAAAAGGGAAATTAATAGTCAACCAGAATTTATTACATGAAAATTGATTATTAAATAATTCAAATATTAATAAATTGTGTAATGTTTATACAAGGTCGGAAACCGTGAAGCCAAGCCGAGATTGGTTCGGATTTGCAAATCGAAATTAGAGGTGAGTAAATCTCACTCGTATGGTATTATTTAAATTTAAATGGTTAAATTTAAATAATTGGTTAATTGATTGAGTTGATTGAATGTGTGCTGATGATCTGTGACTTTGGTTTTGTTTGATTCTCGAGTTAATAAGGGTTTAATGATTGGTGATCCATTAAACAGGTAGAATAATTTGTATAGACAATGACTTAATTCAATTAATTAATGATTGTGCTAATTAATTTAGTAATTAAGGGTTTGAATTAATTAAGGATTAAGTTAAATTAATTTAGAACAATCAATTGATGGTTGATATGTAATTACTTATTGAAATTAATAAAATATAATTACTTTGTGAAATTTATCAAGAGATTAATTAAAATAGTTAATTGAGGAATAATTTATTTATTTAATGAAGTAAATAAAAAGGTAGATAATTATAGATTTAGATTGATCGAGAATGATTAATATTGCGGTTGAATTAAAGTAATTAATTTAGATTAGAATAAATTAAAATATAATTGGAAATCATTAATTTATAAAATTAACGATGTAATTAAAGATTGATTAATTCAGATGAATAATGATGGGTTGACTAATTAATTGATTTGGAATTAATTAATTAATGTTAATAAAGGAATCTAAGTGATTGAGGATTGAAATTCAATTAGTTGATTTGTATGTGATTAAGCTTTGCTTATGGATGATTGAATGGTATTGGATGCTTTGAACGAGTGATATCTCTGATATGAATGTCGTGTATTTCATTGTATAACTTGGGTTAGTATAACACGAGTCTCGAAGAGGCCGGGGTCGGGTATTAGGAAATACCTGAAACTACTTCGAATATTTTTATAGATTGATATGTGAAATTATATGCTGGAGTGAAGTGATTTAAAGGAAATTTGACTATTTAAATCTAAGTCTTGGTACTAAGGAAATGGATGTGTGAAATAAAGGATGTCTATAACTAATTGTAGTTTTTTGAATTGAATCGAGTTACCCCGGGTTTTATATAAATTGTTTGCTTCGATATTCCATGTTATATGGGTTTACTCACGCTGGCTTCCAGCCTGACCCAGGTGCTACTTTGGTGTAATGCTTGGGTCAGACCGAGTATTACAGATTTTCAGGTATGAACGTTCTGGAGCTCAGGAGGCGAGCCGGACGGCAAAAACGTATAGAGTATTTCTGCTGTGTTATATTATTATAAATCTGTGATATGATAATTGTGTATATTCAGTGACTGTATATATGTGAAACTCTGATGTATATTAAATGTAATCGACAGATATAGTATTCTTTCGTAAACTGATATTATTTATTATTATATTTTATCCGCTGCGAATGTGAGTTGTTGATGTTTCTGTTCTTCTTCTTCTTCTTCTATCTCTTTCTTCTTTTTCATAACTATCTGGAATTTACGGGTGTGAAAATTTTGGGTCGTTACAATATGTGTGCTTTTCATTTTTCTTTGCACAACAGTAATTTAAATAGCATCCTTCTATCATTGAGTTATACATAAAATCTTCTTCCAAATTTGTATATGTTATATCAACATGGTAGAATACTGCCACATTTCTTTGCCTTTTTCATACTCACATGAAATTCCTTTAAGTCATGAACAATCTCCATATCGTTCTTCTCCTCAACCACCGACAGGGTGGTGTGTGGAAATGTAGGAAAAATACTACTAAGATCTAAGGGAGTATGAGAGAGGAACAAGAGCGTTGGTTAAGAGAAGAGAGAAGAAGACCTGGAGATCAACATTGAATTTAGTGTAAAAGTAGACAAGGAAGGCATAACTCCATAATTAACGGACTGGAATAGAACAGGAGGCCGACTCTCCTTTGATATTTTGTGTTTGTTGAGTTATGGTTACTTATTCCGCTGTAATAAACAGAAATGACATTGAATGGTGCCATTATAGATGCTCTAACTTTCCAAACAGTTGTGGGTTATAGGAATGTGTTGGTAACTCATTCCCCACTGAGCCGTAGACTATGCAACCAAACTTGAACAAGAAATAGTAGCGCTTCATAATAGGCTAAGCTTACTAGAATTTCTGGTGGTCGTGGACATAACTAATATCTGCAATCAAGCGTCATTGATGTACCTTAATGTTTTTATATTTTTCCTCTTGTGCTTATGTATTGTATGTTTATGTATGTTAATATTCGTTCCAATGTATGTTTATCTATGTTTAAGTCTGAATCTGTTTGATATAATCATCTATTATAACTAATCCATGGAACAAATATAATCTCAAAAATGACATAGAACACTGAATTAGAAACACATAAAATACATAAAACAAATGCAACCTATAAAAATACACTAAATAATGACATAGAAAAGAATAAAATACACAAAACAAGTACAACTCATAGAAATACATGAAACGTTGACATAGAAATACATAACATACACATAACAAATAAACCTTATAGAAATATATGAAATAATGACATATAAACATATAACATACACATAATAAATATAACACCTAGAGACATAAAGAAATCACTCAAATTGTCTAATATAACTAACCCATAGATCATATGCAGCATGACAACGAAGGCTGTCTAATGATCCATAAAACACAGAGAGTCAAATGTAGATCTAGACATGTCAAACACATTTTCTTATTTCAATTTGGCTATAATTTTTCGGTACCTTTGGCATGCTCTAGTAAACATAACATAAGTACTTTTGGTATCCAAGTTTCTTCTATTTAACCTACATTATGGATAGTTATTATAAGCTTCATCGAAAGTGACCCAAAAGTCTTCATCGATCTCCTCTTCCGTATGTCTTTTATCGGTATGTGTATAAGCTTTAATCAACACTAAATAATCATGGTTAGTCCAAGTATGATTTTTCATTTGGAATCCTATGAACTTCTCAAACTAACCCTCATTATAAATAGCAGTTTCATAATCCATGTGACTTGCAAAAGCTTATTATTATTATCCTCCATTCCATCATCCATGTGCAAGTCTTATCGTACACTATAGCCATGTTGTGTAATCGGTGACCATTTAATGTCGTGTCCATACGTACACTATAGCCATGCTATAACTATTCAATGCCTTGTCCAAATGTATACTATAACCATGTCTCATCCTACACTATAGCCATGTAATCTATAAACATGTCTCGTCGTGCACCACAGCTATGTTGTGCAATCTGTGACCATTTACAGTCGAGTTATAAATGCAACAACTCATATAAGGATATTCTTATTCTTTTGTGAAGAATCCATCGGAAACTACCGTGGTAGCGTACTAGGATGAATTGACCATCGCTATATTAGAGACTATAAAGATGGACATGAAAGAACGATGAAGGACTACTTTATTGACAATCCAACCTATGATATTACATTGTTCCATCATCGATTTCGCATGAGTTGAGACATTTTCAGCAAAATTTACTCAAACTCCATGAAAAGAAACACCATTTTACTTCAGGTTAAATGGAGCACTTGAAATAGGAATTTCACCACATAACAAAATCTCAGTTTCTTTACGAACGCTGAGCTATGGAACGTCCAGTGGTCAATTGGACTAATATTTTAGGATTGCATCATCAATAGCAATAAAGTGCATGAAGGAATTTTGTAAAATGGTAATCACACAATTCGATGACGAGTACTTATGTACGTCGAGTCCAAAAGATGTCGTCAGGTAGATGGATAGTGGAGAAGCTAGGAGATTTCCTTATATGCTTAGTGGTTTGGACTACATGCATTAGGAATGGAAAAACTATCTGATCGGTTGGAAAGGAATGTTCACTATACATAAAATGGTGTTAATAATAATTTTAAAAGCTATAATATTCAATTATATAGTGATTTTGCGTGCATTTTTTGGAGAACCAGGTTCGTTAAATGATATTAATGTTTTAAAGCAATCATACTTGTTTTCAAAACTATCTAATGGTCTATCAACAGACATTGAATACAAAGTTGGCAGTGTTGTGCATAGGTTGGGATACTACCTAGTAGATGGCAAATATCATTAGCGAAGAAAGTTACTGCAAGGTTCTAGTGTCCTAACCAATGATAAGGAGAGGTATTTCACTAAAAAATTAGCAAGCTATAGAAGTGACATCGAACGTACATTCGTGTTTTGTAAGCAAGGTTTCAGATTTTTGAAACCTTGCCAGATTTCATGACACAAGAGTTCTTTCTGAGATCATGTATATATGTATCATAATTCACAACATGATTGTCGAGTTTAAAAGAGGTAGTTACAAGAACTAAAAAAATAAGCATCGAATTACGTTTAAGGTTTCAAATATTTGATCTCGGAGAAACATTAACTCAATGGAGGAATATGTTTTAACGGTAATGCATACTACAAATCAAGTAGCACTTTTTAACTATATGACCAACTTTGTTGACCACTTACGGGTGCACAGAGGGAGGAACGTTAGGACAACATAGTCATAAACATGAAGTAGTTTGTGAGCATGTTCAATAAGATGTTTATCGAAATTATTTGTTGAAGTCATTGTGAAGTAGTTTTCTTAAGTTGTTTACTAAAGTTATTTTTAAATTTTCTAAACTTTTTTTTCGTACTAGGTAATGAAGAACATACGGTGAAGTTATTTAATGTTAATTTTGAAATTGTTTCCTATGTTGTTGTATGAAATTATTTGGGAATCGAGCAAAGAGCTTAACCAAATATTTACTTCTTACCAATGCAAAAAATTTCATCAAATATTTCTACTTAGTTAGAAATAAAGAAATTACAATAAGATATAACTCAATCTAATTACATTAACCACACAAATACATTGCTAATACAACAAACACAAAGCAATACTACACAACTACAACTTCTACTTCCACTAAACAAATGCAAAATAACAACTACAACAAAAATACATAACTAGTATCCATACCTAGACGTAGCATTCCATTTCCTCTCTCTCTTATAAGATTCAAGTTGTTAATTTACTAGTCATGTTATAAAGGAGTAAGCATGCAAAAATTGCAAGCCATCAGTTTAATCAAGGTATGCTTTCTCATCAAAGTTTCCTTCCACACTCGAGACTGTTCCTAAAACTTTTGATCCTGCGGGGCAATTTACTTAAACTCCTAATCTGATTGCGTCTTCTGTGATGATAACTTTTCACCATTATCTCTTATTTCACCAATAAACTTCTCCCGAGTTTCCAAGAATCTTGAAAATTTTCATTTCGCTATTCTAGTTGAACTGTTTTGTTTCTACCAAAGGAACGACCATCGGCATTTCCAACATGATGTTGTTCTAGTGGCGATCTTTCTTGAGACTTAGGATTGCTTCCTGGACTGGAATCGGAGTAGTTAATTCTTCTAGCCTTATTCTGTGGCTCAAACATGAAGTTGTTTGGGTTCTCCCATTTCGATAGAGTGGAGAGAAGATCAAAGCATTCTTAAAACTTAAACGGATGGCCATACGGTGCATGTTAAGCCTTGCGTAGTTCTTCTATCTATTGAACAAAACCAAATAAATTACATAGTTTAAAAACAATATAACTAAACTAAAACCAAACTTATAATGCCATAAGGAGTAGCACTGTTTTGTTGTCTATTCTTAAGCCTAGTTAGTATTGCTAAGTAGATTTGGCATCTAGGGTTCATTACCCCTCCTCTTAGAGAAACCCAAGTCATCTTCATTGTCTCTAGAGTATTATAGCAATTTGCAACCTTTTGCTAAAAAAAATCGTCTTTCATGTTGTTCCCTATGATACAATCATTTGAAATTTGACTCCAAAATTTAACAAGCGAAATGTATTGTTACAAAGTAAACTTAACTTGCTCTTTCTGCCATCATTTGCTCCGACATTATCTTCAGTGGTTTCAACTTCAATATCCTCTATTTCAATATCAAATATCGTTGAAGTTGATCCCTTACGAAGACCATCTAACATGCCTCTCAACGATTTTAACTTACTTTTCTTTTTGCTGAATTATGGGCTTTGAGGCGCATGCATCTCTTCAATAGCTTCATCGATGCATCCTTTAGTATTTTATACATCTACATCTTGCTCTTCTTCTTCAGAACCTCTACCAACATCAATATAGGTAGGTGCATTATGTGCTATGAGAACTAGCTTGAAAGATTCCATATAACATCTCGACCATGAGCTCTAACTGTTTCGCACTAAGATGATGTTGTTGTCAGTCACCTTGCATCATCAATGATATATATGATGAATGCTCTCTGTACGCACCAATATGGTAGTACTGATAGTATAGTGGAGGAATGGTGGAATTGTAGTAAGGTTGTTGATGGCGAGGGAAGCTGTTAGGAATGTGGGGAGGGAAAGGTTGACTGTAGTGCATGGTTGAATGTCATATAGCCAAATTTGTGTTGAGGTAAAAGAGTTTGTTGCTTATTTGGGGGACAGACATTGGGGAAACCATTATAAGGGTATGATGGATCAGATGGATTAGTTTGCAATGTGGAGACAGATTTTTTACTCACTATTTTTTTGGCTATACATTTTTTTTGAAGAAGACATTGTGTAGTAGAGGAGAAAGAAGTGAAGAAGTTTTGGGGCGGAGGAA
Organism: Allium cepa; assembly: GCA_030765085.1. Taxonomy (NCBI): domain Eukaryota; kingdom Viridiplantae; phylum Streptophyta; class Magnoliopsida; order Asparagales; family Amaryllidaceae; genus Allium; species Allium cepa. The sequence goes on along the minus strand of CM060942.1, from coordinate 612,788,756 downwards.
GGAAGAAGAGAGCAATGTTGTATATAGGGGTTAAATAGCCGTTGCAAACTACCGTTTACATTAGAATGTTGATAGTTTAAAACGACGTTGTGTTTGTCGTTTTAAAATTAAAATGGCAAAGACTTCTCCAGTTTAACTTATAAATGGCAAGCACTACAATTTTAAAATCCAGTCCTCTGTTCGCTCAACCAGCCACGAACTTAACTCAAATCAGCCACAACAAACTGAACAAGCTGCACTTGGTTACGTGGTGGCTATTTTTTAATTGAACAAGCCATTGGTAGTGGTGCTCTAAGAGCGGACAGTCATGCGAAGGAAGAAAAAGAGAAGTACTTTTTTTAATTTGCCTTTTTTGTTTTTCGTTTTTCATTTTTGTTATTTGAACCCTAGATTGTGATTTTTGGAATGCGTATTGTAGTTTAGGGATTCTTATCTTAGGGTATTGAGTTTTGGCTGGGTTACTATGCAAAGAGTGCGAGATTACAGGTGTAGTAAGTGATTGAATATATATATATATATATATATATATATATATATATATATATATATATATATATTTGGGGGTAGTAGCATGCGCTAATGAGTTAGTGGATGAAGCTAGGTATTTTTATGTATTCTTTATTTTTACACTTATGTTTCCTTGTTTTATTTTAATTGTTTATCCATAAAATATTTAAATATCCTATTCAACTCCCTTTAGGTATATTGATGATCCTAACAAGCGATATCAAATCAGATTGTTAGGAAATATTTGATGTCGCGTCTTACCCAAGTTGTAGATTTAGTGAGAGTCAATCCACTTTTAGTCCATCCACTTTTGAAGGAATAGATTTTTCAAATTCAATATCAAAAATAAAATTTTATTTAAAATCTGTTAATTTTTAAATTGTGGGATATCATTGAAAATGGCTATGATACGATAGATAAAAATATTATTTCTTTTAATCATAAAGTTATGAATATTCTTATCTCTTTAATTAACACAGCTTGGTCTAAATATTTCTCTCATTGTTTAACTGGACATGAAATTTAGAGCACTATAAATGCAATATATGATGAAAAGTTAATAATGATGAAGGACTTCTAAAGCTGATGCAAGGTAAAAAATTTGCTCGATGGGATTGACAAAATATGGTTCAGACAATGATAATGAAGACGTATAATGATGACTAGAGGGAGGATGAGATAAGAATTTTTTTATTTAAAGACTTAATCCTCATGTGTCATAATTTAACTAAAACTATTGATGATCTTGAATAGAAAAATAACAAATTGAAATAAGATAAATCTAAACAATAACAAAAAAATGATAAATTGGAATAGGAGCTTGAATACTGTATGAAAATTGAGAATTTCGATTGAAAACATGTTTGAACTACAGGAATTTTTTTTGCTTCAATGAAAATTTTCAAATGCTTAAAATGATTTTTTTTTGAAGAAAAGCGAAACCAAGCTGATTTTCAAGAATAATGCTTTACAAAATAGTTAGAGAATTTTAAAAAAATTTAAAAATCAAATGTGGAAAATGTGCAAATTTCGAATAAGAACTAATTGAAATTAAAGAAAATTTCAAAATCCTTGAAAACAAAAATATAATTTTGATAAATAAAAAACTTAAAATTTTTCAAATAAATCATGAGATAGGAAAAAAGATCGAAAAAAATAAAGGATTTTGAAAATTAGAATTTGAAAAAGGCCAACTTTTTTAAATTGAGTTGCTTGAAATTGAGACCAAAATAAACGAGCTCAAGAGCAAAAATATGGCCTTAAATGGTTTTAAAAACAGAGAAATTGCTATTGGTCGTTTTTCAAAGCTAATAAACAAAAGTAATCTTTTAAAATCTAAAGTTAACGAAATAGAGTTGAAATTTTCCACCAGAGAAAAATCATTTAACATGTTATTAGCAGATCAAATCTTTGAAAATAATAGAAAGAGACCTGGATTTGAAAAAAATGTTAGTTTACAAGCAAACAACTAATAACACCACTAGGGAAGAAGTATGTTTTCCAAATGCGTGAAGTGTGGAAATATAATTATTGTCGAAAAAGAACATAAATAAACTAGACAAACAAATTTGGGTTGATAAGGGTGCAGTTGTTAATATTAACATTATGATATACAAATAAATTTAGATACCAAAAAATTCAAAAATGAAAAAAGGTGTTCTTACATCTTTTACTAGACTCCTCAATTCTTAAACATGTGGCTACAAAGATGGGTTAAGGAGCAAATATGACAGAGGCAAATTTTGAGTTTTGTTTTTCTACACATGTGATGACTGATAGCCTAGGAAATGAATTGAAGACTCACGCACTTTAGATAACAATGGTGAACATGAATTACACGTTTAACGTAAGCAAAGGTATGATCTCTAATCCTAATTTTCTCTCCTTGTTTTGAGTTTTGATTTTCTGACGCTACTATAGTAAAATTGTCATAACGTAAGTACTGTAACTTCGATTTTAAAAATTCAATTATTCTAGAAAACAAATAGAAAATCCTATAAGTTTTATGTTTCTCCATATTTTGATCTTTAGTCAATGAAAATATGTAATTAATTCGGTACAGTGTCTGAAACATGTTGTGGAACTTTCTAACATACTCGTAGTATTTTGACTATAATTTTTGCTCTGTTATTCCAATTTATAAAATTGTAGATGTTTTAAAAACCATGCAGAAAATTCTATAATTTTCATCTTTTAAACTTTAGAAAATTCATTTCATAAACCCTTAAGAATTTGCTTTCATTTCAGTACCATGGTTAGAAATCATTTTAGAATTATTTAACACGGTTGTAGTTAATTGATCATAACTTGAACATTGCAACTCCAATTTCTAAAATTCACGAAGTAATGGAATGATAATATATAACTATAACTTTCATGTTTATAGTTTTTTGTTGGTTCATTACATAGAACCTTGAAAAAAAGTAATTAAATTAGTGCGTTATTTGACAAGTGTTTATGAGTTATTCAAACGAGCTGTAGAATTTTGGACATAACTTTTGATTGGTTTATCATTTTGACCTAAAACAAATATTATTGATTAGAAACTTTAAATATATTAAATATTCTTGTTGTATGCTAGGTTAATTCTAAACTTAAATTTTTTGATAATGGTTTCAAAATAGAGTGACTTTTCAAAACAACAATGATCGATGTTTGAAAAAATGGAGAAAATGTTTTGATGTACATAAGACTATAGTTTTCATGGATGATGTTGTGGCTCTTGATTTGGATGATGACTAACAAATCATATGTTTGAGAATTTTTGGTTATGTGCGTTTCTATTTAACATATGTAAGTTTTCTAGAAAAATTCAAGAGTTGGCGCTAATTTAATTAACATTATGGAGTATGTAGTGCGTATGTTTGATGGTACTTATTTTTAACGCTTGACTTAGATGGCGAGAGTTCAAGAGACAAGACATAAAATTAAGTGGAAATTGGTATGAAGGGCCTAATTATAAGCCCAATTTTTTTCCAAGACACGGGTTTGAAATTATTATTTTCGAGGACAAGTATGTGTGGCGTGCGTCTTCATCTTCTCAAACAACTAAATATCTTCTGAAATCGATCGTTGAAATTAGGCGCGTTCGTCTTCATCTTCTCAAACAACTACGTATCTTTTGAAATCTGCCGATCGTGAAAATTAGGCGCGTGCGTCTTCATCTTCTCAAAGAACTACGTACCTTCTGAAATTTACCGATCTTGTAAATTAGGCGGTCGTTTCTTGTTCAATCAAAGCGGTCGTTTCTTGTGCAATCGAAGCAGTCGTGAGGCGTTAGTTTCTTCTCAAATAAAAATCGACTTTAATTGTGGGAAATCGTTAGGCGATTTTCTTCATTTGGTGAGTCTCCATTTTAGTTGCTGCTTTTCATTCTCAATTCTATTTTTTATGATGTTCATGATGTTACTATTTGTTTCTTTTCACAGGAGGCTGTTTTCATCTATTGGAGGAAGGTTTTGTTTGATGTAGTTGGAATAATGGCTTCTGAATGGTATTGTTTTATTCTGATAACACAAGCACTGTGTATTTAGCCTAGTTTGTTCTTTAGTTTGCAATTAAACTCTGATTGTTTAGATGTTTAAGAATGTGTATCAAAATTCCATTCTGGCTCTAGTAATAATTTGGCAGCCATCGAATGTGATTATGTGTTTTAAAGACCATATTGATCTTAGTGCGTGTTTGTTATGATAATTTTTTAGCTCTTCTTTTTCACCATTAAGTATATTTTTGCAGATCATCTTTTTCACCTATGATTTTTCAACAATGTAAACTTGAATAGGTACAATCATGATGAATGTTTTTCTTCCCCATGTACCAATTTTTTTTTGGTTGATTTCAACTTATGTACCATGCTGGATTTGAAATTGTAAACATAATCCCAATATACTTGGTTAAAAGAGGATCAGACAATTGGTATTTATGTACTAGACTATGATAGGACAGTAGTTATTGTTAGCTGTTATGTTGGAATGTTTGATGTGGTAGGTGTTGAAAATTTAGTTGGTAAGGGTTAGAATGGAACTCAACGTTTTTCCACTTTTGTAATCAGGTTATCCTAAAGAGTGATAGTGATTTGTAAAAGATAAATTATTTTATCTTTTTTCAAAAAGTGGTATAGAAAATGATTTAAATATTTTAACGCTATTAGTTTATATTTAAGATCAGTTTCACATAGTTACATTTTCCATTGTTGTAATCAAGTTATCCCAAAGAGTGATAGTGATCTGTAAAAGATAAATTGTTTTATCTTTTTTCAAAAAGTGGTATACAAAATGATTTAAATAGTTTTATGCTATTAGTTTTTTTTAAGATCAGTTTCACATAGTTATATATTTTTTTACATTCTTTTTGCAGGTGTGATTCATCTGTTATAGTTGTGTTTGATTTCAATAACAATTGTTTTAGTGCTCGTTTTGGATTGGATGCTTCTATTTCTTCTGTTAGGAATAGGATTTGGGAGGAGTGGAATAATTTAACTCCATTATGCTTTGATATTTTTTATATTCGAGAATCAAAGACTACCTTTATTGAAATGGATAGTGATCTTCAAGCTATATTGTGTTTGTCTTGGTTTAAAAAGGAAGAATTTTTGGTTTTTTTTCTACGGTTGAAGAATGATTCAATGGATAATTTTGTTGGTGAAAGTAGCAAGTCTGGTTCAATTGTTGGTGTTGAGTCAAGTAATAATATGTTAGGTTATGATGATGATTTAGATTCTAGTTTTATTCAACAAAAGGATTTACATGAGTTGTTGAAGAAGAATTTAAATATGGAATTTTTTACTGGCATTGGTCAACAGTTTGATTCTGCTATTGGATTCCGTAGAACAGTTAGTGCTTATTGTTTGAAGAATGGATTTAAAGTACAGTATATTAAGAATTGTAAAGAACGATTGACAGTTCGATGTGCTGTAGCTAGCTGTCCTTTTAGGATTCATGCTTCTTGCAAACTGAAGCAATTGGACCAACTGTTTGTTAAAAACATTAACTTGATTCATACTTGTGGTGGTGGATTTCGTTCCCTTAGTAGTCCAACCATTAATAGTGATCTTGTGAAAAGTTTAATCGTCAATCAAATTCGTGATGAGCCAAAAAGAAAAACCAAGGATATCGTTAAAAGTTTTAGAAGAGATTATGATGTGGAGCTAAGCTATTACTTTGCTTATAAGGGTAAGAAATTGGCTATGAATGATATTTTTGGTGATGAAAAGAAATCTTACAATGAATTAGTTTGGTATTTGAAGGCATTGGAAAGAAATAACCCAAATAGTTATTCAAGTATGGATGTGGATTCTGAAACAAATCAATTTGAGAGAGTTTTTGTATGTTATGAGGCATGTATATTTGGATTTAACTATTGTCGTCCTATGGTGTTTTTGGATGCTACCTTTTTGAAAGGGCGAAGTGGTATTTTGATGGCTGCCACTGTGAAAAATGGGAATCAAGGTACTGATTTTGATTATTATTAATTTTTTTTTGCTGCTGTATTTATGTTACATAGTACTGTTTCTTTAAGTTATTGTTCTAGTGAATTTTGTTGTGTACATACTGCATTTTGTTCAAGTGATTAGTCTACTGTCATATAGTACTGTTTCAAATATAGTGCATTTGGTTGTTTCAAATGTAGTAATATGTTGTTTAATTCATTATATTTTCTTCTGCGTTAGGGATTAGCATGTGAAATTATTGCAAAAATGAATTCAAACTCACAATTTAGTTCAACTGAAAATTAACGATGATTAATATTGGTTGTTTTTTTTATTTTTATTTTGATAGATACATAATCTAGATGTTAAAAAAGATAAATGCATTTATCTTTTAATATAAAGAATTAAATAACATATTAAGCCATACTTATATATCATAGATACTACTACATGTTGAACATACTTATCAATTTTCTCTTTATTTGAAGTTCTTACATAAGGTATACAAATGATTTAAACATCATATAGAAAAGATAAAAGCATATATGTTTTAGATGTTTGAATATAATTCTTTGTATTGTATGCATGAATTATGTATCATATCTTTGCAATTTCTACCCTTTATGCGTAGACTACACATTCAAATAGAAGTTTTTTTAAAGGATGAATTGCCTCTAGGAAATTGATTTTTCCTTTTTTATTCGGGCTGAGGGTATAGTGTTCATGTGATTGTCTACTATTAGATAATACTGTTTCAAATATAATACATAAACAGTGAATTAATTTTTTTTTGTTTTTTTCTAGGTTTTTTCCCATTAGCAATGGCTCTTGTTCCCAAAGAAAATGAAGAGTGTTGGAGTTGGTTTTTAAAACACCTAAAGAATGCTCTCAATTGTGATAGAATATTAACTTTTTTAAGTGATAGACACTGGGGTTTATTGTTAAGTATTCCAAAAAAAAATTCCAAATAGTCATCATTCTTATTGTTTGCATCATATGCAAAATAATATTGCTAGCATTGTGAAAAGTGGAAGGGGTGTTTGGGTAGCTCATTTACTTGAGCGTTGTGCTATAGCTTCTAATCATCATGAGTTTGAAAAAGCCATGTCCAAGTACAAAGAAATTGGAGGTGCTAAAGCTATAGAGTACTTGAATGATAAACTATATGATCATTGGGCTGATTTGTTTTTTCCGGGGAAGCGGTATGGTGAATATAAATCCAATGTAGCTGAGAGTTTTAATTCTTGGATTTTGGATGAAAGAAGTTTGCATGTTACTGCTTGTCTTGATGGAATTAGGGTAAAACTGATGATGCAAATGTCTAACCGTAGAGAAGAGGCATCAAAGTGGACTAGTGTGCTATGTCCAAAAATGGAAGCTCGTTTGTTGAAATTGAAGGAAGAAGGATTTGGGTGGAGTGTTTCTAAATCATCTAGGTATGTATTTCTACATTTTTACATGATGTTCATAGTTTCTGAAAAAAATGATAAATGCATTTATCTTTTTTCAACTTGCTATGTAGCCTGTGTTATGATTTCATTTTGTTGGTATTTATAAATTTTAAACCCCTCTGGATCTTTTGAATCTTGATAGTCACGGCATTGTAATTAACACTGTATGTAATTCTTAGCTCTTTCATTATTTTCGTCTGGATGAGTCTGTACATTTTACTTATGGTATATTAGTTCTTGACTTTGACAATCCTGTTGATCTTTTTGGAAAAGTCAAATATGGTGCATCAAGGCAATGTTCTAGTCAATTCCACTTAATCAGTGGATGCCTTACCCATTGAAATCATTGTCAAGGTTTACCTTTTGTGCTTACTATAACCTTTATATTCTAGTCAATTCTTACTATAACCTTTATGCTTTGTTTTTTCTAGATTGGTTATCAGTTTTTTTAGAAATAAAATTAAAATCAAAATCTACATAAGATATACTTTCTCTAAAGAATATGAACATTATGCCCTTTGTTATTTGTTTTGGTTTATGAGTCTTATTTTTCACTATTAGTTCTATGCACATGAATTGTGTCTTATTTATTAGATAGATTAGAGAGAATATATATAGTGCTAATAATCATTTTTTGGAAATGCGATCTGTGTATACATTTTAACAGTTTTTAATTTTACATTTTGTAGGTATATTTTTGAAGTTCATTCTCCAACATCTCAAAAGGTTGATCTTAAAAATCGCATTTGCAGTTGCAATCAAAGGAAAGTGACAGGTTTTCCTTGTGCGCATGCTTTGAAGTGTATTTCTTTAACCAGAAATTCTGTTTACGAATATATTGAGAATTACTTTACTGTTGAGTATTATCGAGCTTAATATTCACATTTGATCAATCCTATTCCAACTTTTGATAAGGAAGCAATTGAAGCTGAAGAATCATCTATTGTTCTTCCTCCTAAGCATGTTCGTGGAGCTGGTAGGCCTAGGATGAATAGGATTGAAGGGGCTGACTTTCATGCTAAGCAAAATAGATGTGGAAAGTGTAAAAAAACTAGGACATAATAGAAGAGGATCTTCTTTGAATATTTGAGTTGATTGTTTTAGTCCAATGTATTTGATTGGTTGTTCTATGAATACTTTGAGTTGAATAATTGAGCTAATTGTATTAGTCCAGTGTATATGATTGATTGGTTGTTCTATGAATACTTTGACTTGAATATTTGGATTATTGCATATGCTGAATTGGATATAATCTGATTTTGATTACTTTTGGTTGTATGCAATTGTTTATGAGTTTCTACTTTTCTGGTAGGCACTGTGATGGTTGCCGGTAGGTAGTCAGTGTGGAATTGGTAAGATGATGGTTAGTGAAGAAGATTTGTGGGTTGTGGCTTCTTTGACAGTGTTGAGTGTGTAATGTTGCTGCAGTTTGTATTGAATGAAACAGTGGTGTAGTAGTATTTGCTTGTATGGCCAGAGAACTGTGAAGTTTATAGGTTGTGAAAGGTTTGAGATGGAAGTATGGTTAGTAAGTGAAGTATGACAGAGTGGTATTGGGACTTTTGTAAAGGAGGAGGTGTTGTAGTTAAAAAGTGTGGCAGTGGAGGTTGGCAGTGAAGTAAGGAGTAGTCAGAGGCACTTGAAGTTGTGAATGATGAAGGTGGTAGTTGTTCTTGTAACAGGAAATGGAAAGTATGGAAGAACTATTGGTTGCAATTGTTCTGTTATAAAAGATAAATTGATATATCATTGCCCTCAAGTTTGGACTTAAGTATCTTGCGGTCATTGATTTCAATTTTGTTTGTACAGAAATATTTGTTCAATTTTGTTTGAGCAGAAATATTTGTTCAATTTTGTTTGTCTAGAAATATTTGTTGATTTTTCATAACAGTGGAATACCTATCCATCTCCAATAGTTATTTATCTTTTTCTAATAACTTCTTTTTTCAAGAAAGCAGTATTCAACTTGCGTGCAATTGTGGTCAGTTGATGCTGCTAATGCTGCAGGAAATTGGTTTGATTTACTGTGTTTGGTTTTGTTTTGTTTTATTTCCAAACATATATCAAAAAATACCGTTGTTACACATTTGCAATTGTTACAAATTCTTCTCTATTTTCAATACATTCTAAGGTTTCTGCATACAATTCAATTCTGTTCTCATTCACGTATTACAGTAAATTATCATTACATTTTCTGTTTTACCCAATCTCATTATTAACCACTCTTTCCATCAACATCTGCTAACTACTTGCAAAATCCGTGTACAAACCATTCAAATCTTCCCTCTGCGAAGCTCTGCTCAATAATCATTAACCAAACATCACCAATCCATGTCACCGGCATTCGTTCTTCCCATTCTCAGGCATCATTACTTTCATCATTCATTTCCACCAAGATCTACCCTTCTGCCTACAACTGACCAACCTTGCACTTGCCACAACCTAAAATAGCTCACTGGACTTCCATCAACTCTCACTGCACTGCAATTCCAATCACTATCTTCAAACTTCTGTCATTTGATATACAACATCCTCAACACCAACAGAAACGACTTCTATAACCTGAAATTCACAGCAATCATCAAAACTAACTGCATAGCACTTCCATCCACACTATCTTCCTCATCCTAGCAAATTACTCAACATCACAGTAACCTTCACATTACACAACACACTCTGTATTATAGGCCCAATTTTTTTCTACGACACAACATGAATGTATAGTTAGATTCAAAAGTGACAGTGCAAACAAGTGCACAGCATACACATAAACAAACTCAAGTCTACAACATCTGTAAGTAGGTTTTACAGTTCAAATAATATGGCCTAAGTCAACCATTACAAATTCATCAGTCAAATAAAATTTTAACAAATGTATGATAAAAAGACTGTTAGACATCAAAGAATTTGTTGCTATCATTGTCAGTTCACATCTTTTGTTGCTGAAGCTGAACTGCAGAATTTTTCAATTGTCCAGCAGTATGGTTCATCAGAGAGAATTTGTGCACTTATCTGTGCTCTAAATGCGTTTACTTGTTCTAGACTGATTTTTGATGTTGTGTCCATTCCTTGTGCTAACTTTTGGATAACCATCATTACGAAAATTCCACAGTCGAACCTGCATTTGTTAAAATTTTAGTTATTGTGTAACATTCATCGTTGTATAAAAATCTCCAGTATCAGTGATTATGAAAATATAACTAAACATGTACTTAAATCCATTACATCAAAAGATAAATGCTTCTATCTTTTTTAATAGTTGAATAAAGTAAGATCTGACACTTAATATTTTATGAAGAACTCTTTAATTAATTTCATTTAACAATAAACCAGCTCCAAAACAACAAACAACTTAAATCATTTATATAAAAACATAAATGCTTTTATCTTTTTTACCTACGGTTTAACATATCTGTATATTCTATGTAATAACTAATATCATGAGAAAACATCAAATACCTTGAATGCATTAGATAATATTCCATTTGTATCCGTGATTTGAACAAGCTGGGGCATTTTTTCAATATTTTAAACTTGCTATGAGATGCGCCGAAAAAATTGCTTTGTCATACAAATCAAAAATAATTTCATTTTTGCCCTCATCATGCAATTTTTAATTTCTTTCGGGGAGCTGCTGCAGTTTTAAGTGGACCGTTTTTTCTTAGATGTTGTCGAATTTATTTTGAATGTTGGTAAACAGTAAATCGTCTTATTTTGTCCCATCTATCATGTTTCTTCTATAAAAGAAAATATTTTTGGATGGATTCCCGCCTAAAATATACCCACTTATCCAAGTTGAATTCCCTTTAACCACGTTTTTTTAATAAAAACAATAATGTTACTGTAGACATGAAAAGAAAACAAAAAAAGAAAAGAAGAGCCTTATATATTATTGACATTAGAAACACATAACTTAATTAATAGCATCTACTATGTAGGCATATATTTAATAGATATGAATGCTTTTATATATATGTTTAGCAAATATGTTTACACTTGTTGAGGCAAACTATTCCCTCACGGGACAAACTAAACTTAAAGATTACACTTCATAATATGTTGGGACAAGCTTTGACTAGCAGTACCTACAATCAGATTCTAATCAAAGTATCAAGTAAGATCACATGTCTGAGTAAGCCTATCAGCTCTACTATATCAGTTCTACAATTAGATTACTTACCTAATGATTAGTTTTGAAGATATATATTCATTGCACTCTATTTTCACTTCCTACATGACAATCAATTAGATCACAGTAATCACCCAAATGAAGTGAAATTGTGGTACTTGGTGTTTTCCAATCAAGTCCTATGCCCATTTTAATTTCATTTAACAATAAACCAGCTCCAAAACAACAAACAACTTAAATTATTTACATAAAAACATAAATGCTTTTATCTTTTTTACCTATGGTTTAACATATCTATATATTTTATGTAATATCTAATATCATGAGAAAAACATCAAATACCTGGAATGCATTAGATAATATACCATTTGTATTAGTGATTATGAAAATATAACTAAACATATACTTAAATCCTAGGTAAACATTTTTAATCAGTGATTATGAAAATTACCCGTTGCTTTGTTGTGCACAGTTAACATTTTTAATCAATGTAGACTTTCCCAGAATTGTCTTCTCGCCTACGTCTTGTAAGTCTTTATTGATTTTGTTTACCGCTGTTTTCTGCCAAATATATATATATATATATATATAAATTTTATAATAATGATAAATCTATTTATCTTTTTTACTTTCTGTGTATTTTACTTACCACATTAATAGCAAACCTTGAATGTCCACTTCTTAATGTCTTCGATCTTGTGGTCAAGTGTAGAGAATCATAATGGTTCCATGAACATGATTCCACTACTAGCTCTAGCAAGCTCCAATGTTCGTTGCCATGTATAGGAAATAATATATTGCAACATAATGGATTTAGAAGTGCTTGTTTAATAAAAGGATTAAACATATTTGTTTTGATATTTTCCAGGTTTCCATCTGTTGTGCTTTTCTGTTAAAAAATAATTTCAGAAAATTTATCTTAGAAACAGATTAAATTTTACATTATAGTACACTTACCGTCATCGTTGTGTTCACATATATAATGCTAGAACTTGGTTCTAAAATTTTTGTTTTTCTGAACCAAAACCAATCAATAACCTACATTTCCAAAAAAATATATGGATTTAGTATAGATTTTATAATGAAGCAAAGAATAGAATTTATAATGACGCAAAGTATACTTTTTTGTACTTACTTGACCAGAAATATATTCTCCATATAGAATTTCTTCTATCATACTTTTTGTGATGGTGATGAAGTTTCCATCATCACAAGTAAATGCTTCATCACTAAAAAATTAAGATTAGTATGTTCTGTGTTGTATGGCACTTACAGTATAAAAGAAAATTAAAAGATTGGTATACTGAAAAATTAAGATTAGTATGTAATGAAATATTTTTTAACAAAAGAAAATAACAATAGTTGTAGAAGTCCTGGTTTTATGGCACTTACAGTATAACACATGGGTGTATGACAAAAAAACATGGAGAATATTTATATGCATATCAACATAAGAAAAGTTCTGCTATAATTTATATGCATATCTTATTGGAATAAATGTATATTTAATTCCATTGAGTCAAAAGTAGTTTAGTTACTTACTTGTTTGCTCCAAGAATTTTGAAAAAAAAATTGACAATTTCTTTTTGTTCTTCGGTAAGATATTTGAGTAGTGGACATTTGTCAACATTCTTTGGCTTCTTCATCTTTTTTGGTTCTTTTAGGACAATATCTTCAACAACAATAGGATCTTGAGCAGGCTCTTTCAGATTGTCAGATTTTAAACTATCTTTTGTCTGCTTTTCTAGTATGAAATCTTGAGTTTGCATAATATCAAAGGTTGGAAAATTAGCAGAACTGTTTATGTAAATCATACCAACAATTTTTTTTAACCTTTTTCAGCTTCAGTTTTTTTGTTCAAATTATCTTTTTCCTCCACATCATGCTTTTCTAAATTTTCCAATTTCTGAAGCTTCATTTCAAGAATATGGATTCTATTTTCAGCTGCTTCTCTTAAACGTCTTTCCTCCTTTAATTGTTCTTCAACATTTTCATCTCAGAACACAAAAAATTGACTTTTGACTGTAGCTCCATTATTTTATTAGCAGATTCTTTGGCATATTTTCTCAAACTTGTGTCTTCCTGGTACTCATCTAATTTTCTTTTGTTGTTTTGGTCTGCTTCCACTTCAATAGGTTTTATTTTATTGGAATTCTTTCTCTTCTTTTGTTACAGCTGCAAATTTTTTTAAAATCTGCAATGAATAAATTTAAAGTTAAGCTTGCACATATACTGTAATTGAAGTACTAGACAAGTTAAGCTTGCACATATACTTTCTATACTCATTTGGTTTTCTATTATTTAGGCTACTAACATTCTAAAAAATTGCTTTCGAAAAAATCAAAAAAAATGTACAGTTGAAAAAAAAGCATACTTTGTCATTGTCAACCGCAGTGAGGTCCAAATCTTTCAATTTCGATAAATCTCATTTCCCCATTCTTGGGATTTTTGTTTGCAGATTTTCTTTCTCATCAATTATTTGTGTTCGTTCACAAATCCAGTACTGCAAGAAAAAGATAAAAGCATTTATATTTTTTTATTAAATATAAATTTAAATATATTTATATTTAGTTAAAATTATGAAAGCATACCAGTAACACCATAGTACAGCCTGGTGTACTTCTAGGGTCAGCATGATACTTTTTAACATTTTTCAAAACATTTTCACATATTGCTCGCGGCCAGGAAATTGAATTTAATTTTTTTAAATTCAGCAACTTTGGCAAGAAACCCCATTGCATATAGCTTTGGTTGTTTGGAAAAAGGAAAGTTATAACCAACAACAACAATAACAATTTCACTATATCTTCATTTCCTTTTTCTTCTTCTAACAGTGTATTCAATCTTTTTGTTACTGTTTTTGGTTAATTATGTCTTCTTCTTCAAAATTGGCAGTTAAAAAATTGGAGAAACTTTCCATGGCTGAGGCTTTGTTAGAAGCTGGTATAGGAAATAAGTCTTCTCCAGCTAATGGCATTTCAAAAATTAGACTGACTTCTTCAGCAGTAATTTTGAGTAATTTGTTTCCAATTGTGAAAGCATTTTCTTTTTCATCAAAGGAAGTAATGATATCATCTAAATTTGAAGCACTTTTCCTTAAATCTTGTCATGCTATTGAATCACTAAGAAAAACGTTGAAGTTTTTGAATGGTGTTCTTTCTAAAAAAGCTTTTGCTTCAGGTGAAAGAATGTGTTTCTCCTTTATAATTGACAACACCTTATAGATTGCATCCAAATTACATTTATAAGTACCTGTGTACTGCCTTTTTTGCTTCTTGGCTATTTTCTTAATTTCATACTGATCTACATCATCCAAATCAGTACTGTCTTCAGCTAGTTGCTGCGAAATCATTTTTTTCATCATCAGATATGAAGTCTTCTTTTTCATTCACATCAGGTAATTCTTGCGTTGATGCACTCTGATTCTATATTTAGGAAAATCAAAAAATAAATTAGGAGGTAAAAATAACAAGTTTATCAAAAAAAAATCTTACTACACAAAATTTGAATAAAAAGATAATATGTTTTATCATTTAAATTATTTTGTATTTTTTTGAGATTAAGATAATTTTTATTACATAAAGTACCTCTATTTAAAAAATAAAAGATAAAGCACTTTTTTAGTATATAAAGTACTTCTTTTTTATAGAAAACAGAAGTACAAATTAAATCCAATAGGTTTTGTTGTAAAGAACAAATGTTTGAAAATTTTTTAGACCTATTTCAATATTCACAGTTTGAAAATTTCACATTCTCTAATTTATAATTTAGACCAATAAAAGATAAATGAACATTCACAACTAAAAATCAACAGCAATTATTTGATGAAATGAAAATTTACAATTACAAAATTTCAAAGTATATAAAGATAATGTGCTTTATCTTTTTTAGTTGTTCAAGTAATGGTCAATTAGATGTTTGAATAAAAAGATAATATGTTTTATCGTTTAAATTATTTTGTACTATTTTGAGATTAATATATTTTTTAGTATATAAAGTAACTTTATATAAAAAAGTAAAAGATAAAGCACTTTTTTACTATATAAAGTACCTCTTTTTTTAAAAAAAAATTACAAATTAAATCTAACAGTTTTTTTTTGTAAAAAACAAATGTTTGAATTTTTTTTTGACCTATTTCAATTTTTACAGTTTCAAATTTTCACATTTTGAAATTTATAATTTAGATCAATAAGAGATAAATGAACATTAACAACTGAAAATCAACAATATTTATTTGATGAAATGAAAATTTACAATTAGAAAGTTTCAAAGTATAGAAACATAATCTTCTTTATCTTCATCATCACAATAGCCTTGAAGTAATAACATGTACAACATGTATGAATGCAACATGAAAGCTACAACATAAATAAATGCAGATTAAAAAGTGACAGCATACACATAAATAAATGCAACATGAAAACAACTCAAGATCAATGCAAATGAAGTAACCAAACCTAACTGAAGTGTTCGAACATTACATATATACATCTGTGAAACATCAAGTGAATGCACATTGAAACCAGAGTCCAATGCAACAGCATACACATTGAAACTAGAGTCCAATGCAGACATGTCGACAAGATGAGAATGCAAGTGCAGACAAGCTACATGATAACTGACTGCGTATAAAGCAACAACTCAAGTCAATGCACATCAATCCAATACAAAAGACATGAAATGAATATAGAAACATACAAACACACACACAAGCATGTATACGTAAATGTAGTGACAGAATAGCAGAGTAGCCAAGGTAAACAATGTAAGCTCAAAAAATTTAGCTATTTTTTTATTTAAAATATGGAAACTAGATTCCAATTATTATGTATATTCAATTGAAGAGTAGAATTAAATATTATGGGAAACATAAGTATGAAAACAATTACCAATGGAGTTGTAGATAATGATGGTCTTTGGCTGTGTTCATTGCAGAATGGACTGGATATAGGTCTTATGTTTATGCATTGGGTTCCACCTTCGTTTATGAATATGCAGGTAGTTTTTCGAATGAATATCTTTGACTTAGAAGACCTTGTATGCATTTTTACGCTGCATAAAAATTGTCATATATAATGAAATGTTAGAAAGAGTGAAGAACTATTAATTAATATCATTTAACAATAAACCATCTCCAAAACAACAAACAACTTAAATCATTTATATAAAAACATAGATGCTTTTATCTTTTTTACCTAGGGTTTAACATATCTATCTATTTTAAGTACTAACTCATATCATGAGAAAAACATCAAATACCTTAATGCATTAGATAATATACCATTGCTATCAGTGATTATGCAAAAATAACTCAAAATGTACGTAAATCCTTTACATCAGAAGATAAATGCTTCTATCTTTTTTAATACTTGAATAAAGTAAGATCTGAAACTTAATCATTTATGAAGAACTCATTAATTAACATCATTTAACAACAAACCATCTCCAAAACAACAAACAACTTAAATCATTTACATAAAAACATAAATGTCTTTATCTTTTTTACCTAGGGTTTTAACATATCTTTGTATTTTATGTAATAACTAATATCATGAGAAAAACATCAAATACCTTGAATGCATTAGATAATATACCATTTCTATCAGTGATTATGCAAAAATAACTCAAAATGTACATAAATCCTTTACATCAGAAGATAAATGCTTCTACCTTTTTTTAATATTTGAATAAAGTAAGATCTGAAACTTAATCATTTATGAAGAACTCGTTAATTAACATCATTTAACAACAAACCATCTCCAAAACAACAAACAACTTAAATCATTTATATAAAACCATAAATGGTTTTATCTTAAATCCTTTACATCAGAAGATAAATGCTTCTATCTTTTTTAATAGTTGAATAAAATAAGATCTGACACTTAATATTTTATGCAGAACTCGTTAATTAATATCATTTAACAATAAGCCAGCTCGTAAACATGTACCTAAATCGTTTACATAAAAAATAGTACATACTTGTAGACGAATCGATGAAGAAAAATTGATGTTTAACTGAATAATGGCAGAAATCTTCGATCACAAATTGTCTAGTCCTTTAGAAAAACCTAACTTTCGATTTTGTTTTGCTGGTTTCTGAAAAAGAAAAAAGAAAGGGAGAAAAAGTAACGGAATGAAGGGATAAAGTAACAGACGTAACGTGTATTAACTTTTGTCGTACAAACTAATTATTTTAAACTTGTGTCCTAGAAAATTATTATTTGATGGAAAGAGGCCCTTATGGTAAAATTTCCCATTAATTAATCTCTACGATACCATTGTTTACTACCATATGCAACTTAGATAACAAGTGGTATTAGATACCATTGTTCACCACCATTGACACATCGAGAGTAACAAGTGGTATCTAAGCTACCATTGGTCGCTAACATAGACATTCCAGATATCAAGTGGTATTATCTAAGAATAATTTCTTCTTTTTTGTCAGAACATCTGGTATGATTTTAAATCTTTTTATTGCTCAAGTCTGGTATTTTTGATAGCTTATAGGTCTCATGTACTGAATGATATTTCACACTTTTTATTTCATGAAAACATAAAGAGCTAGCTTATTTTTCAAAAATACAAAAATATGTTTTTCCTTCTTAAATATTTTATTTTAAAAAATCGAAAAATCCAAAATAGGTGTTTTGCTTTCTTAGGATTTTTTCATTTTCCATATGTATTCATGAATTAAATGTTTTGGCATGAGACGTCTTTGGTCGAATTTGTGACATGAATTTTTGATGATTTGTTTATAAGAGAATCTTGACTAAAATAAATTTTATGGAAGTTTGTGATGAAATCTTGAGACATGACCTTTTATATTTCTGAATGCTTGACATAAGTTTTTGATGATGAGCTTTTGAAATGAATATTTTGAATTTTAAGATGACATAGGTTGAGATGAGTTTTTGAAATTCCACATCTGACATGATTTTGAGAAATGAATTTTGGAAGTGAAACGTTCGAGCTTTATTATGATTTTTTTGGAAATTTTTTTTGATGTTTTTGAAATGTTAATGTCTATACCCTTAAACTATGTGCTCCTCTTTACCCAAATAGCTTAAACTCATATCTTATGTTTAATAATAGAAGACAAAATTGAAAATATATTAAAAATATTTACCCAGAATTTACTTTTGAAACAAAATTATGATCGCTCGATCTTTCTTATGTAATTTTCAAAAGATGATGGATGATTAAGGATATTGTATTTTGTACTCGATTAAATAATGTCATTATATTTTTTGTAATCAAATATACATTAAAATTTCTATTTTTGATTATTGCATTTCCCACATCATCTTTGAATCTACCATTTAATACTCATATTCTATCGACTTATATTTTCAATAACATAAACCGAAATGCGGTAACTTATATTTTTCAGTGACAAGTTATGTACATGCTCCACATGGAAAGTAAAACAATAATATTCTATAAAATTTAAATCTAAACGGCTATGCATCAAAAATGGATGCGGTATGGGCATAGAGTTATATCACTTAAGGATATCTAGCATGTGCATAAATTTCTATAGCAACATTATATGTACACCTATCAAGCAATTTTTTTCCCTTATCTAACAGACTTCATGACAATGCACAGGTGTATGCATCTTAATCTAATTTATAAAGAGCTAGGAAAAATTGTCAATACATGAATACTTCACTCGGTTACATATTTGGATTGTGGCTCAAATGTTTGAGTTTACCGCTATTTGAACCTAACTACATATAACTATACTTATTTTATCACTCATTTTGAAGTCATGGGATATGACCTTAGTAATATAGTAATTATAATTTATGGTCGATGTTACCTACCAATTTTCTAAAATCTAAAAACACACTCAAACGGATAAACTGGACTAAAAAGTGATGAAGAAATAAGCCAAAAATCTTGAAAGATGTTAAAATTGAAGAAATTAAAGATTTGATTAAATTTTAGGAATGCATAATTTGGTTGGACCGACCATAATTGTGATTGGTACAGACCAAAATTTGTTTTGTACCAACCATAATTAGGTTAGTACGGACATGATTAGTTGGTGCCAACTTGGTTTGGAAAACATCAAGCGTGATAAAAGAAAGGAGTGCAAAAAATGACTAAATTCTACCGAGAAAAATATGGTTGGTGCCAACATGATTTGGTCGGTTCCAATTATTATCCATCCTTTGAATCGAGCATCTTCTAAGTGAATCTGAATATTGAGACAAAGATAAAATGGATTATAATTTAGGGATTCTTAGAATAGTGGTCTAAATTAATTTAGAAAGTTTGAAGCGGAATGGCGGCAATCAACATGGCCGATACCTGCCACAATCGTGGTCGATACTGAGTTGATATTCAGGAAGAGGGTCCACCTTTGGACTTTAGTGATTTGGAACTTGGAAAAATAAGAGGCAACTGGACTACCTTGGACGACCATTACGGTCGGCACCAACCTGTGGCGGGTCGACTCATCAAGTTCCTATTGAAATAGTATTAAAGCGCTTAGCAGTTTTGTAACGCTGGAGGTGTAAAAAGTAATAACGGGGATATAGTAGACTAAAAGAAGAAGAAATCTTTATTAGTTATAAATCAAAATATTTAAGGTTACACTTTTCTCATTATTACAACATTTTTGTAGGAAAAAGAAATATTGCTTAATCTTGTGTAACAAAGCCGATGAATATCATGATTTATGTAGACTAGATTTGATGACCACAATAGATCTCTAACTTTTTTTAAATACTTACGTCTTGTAATTAATTCTTTATCCTAGCTTTGCTGATTTTATTTAAAAGAGAACTAGTCAAATAACATTTGCATGTTAATGTTGCCAAAGCAGCGTTAAAAAGCCTTAACTTAGTGGACGTAGCGGGACTTAACGCATATCTAATATTTAATAGCGTTAAACTAAAATACCGTATCATTCGAAGAGCGCTACATGCTATAGAGAGGATTTAGCAGGGCTTTAAATGCATAGGTATCAACCATAATTTGGGTTTGTACCGGCATGATTTTTCTCTTCGGGAAACTTGTTCTTCTACCCTATTCTCTTGGATCTGGATTCTTACATGGTCTTTTACAATCTGTTTAGTATGATGGGAGATTATGCTATAAATAAGAAGGCTTAAACAACGAATTAAGGACTTTTTGCCCCCTATACTCTTTATGTCTTCTTCTCCACTTCAACCATTGTCGCTAAGGTTTTTTCTCTTGATTTTACAGATCGAAAATCATTGTAAACTCTTGTGCTAGTGACAAATCCAAATCTAAAAACATTAATATGGATGTAGGCATGAATTTCTACGTAACCACTATAAAATTTTCTGTATTTTTAATATTTTTGTTGATATTACTTAGATCTATCTTGTTTTAATAAAATTTGTAATGTTGTGTCATCTTGTGTACAACATTTTTGGTGCTTCACTAAGAAACATTTAGATCCGAGATTCAAAGAAGATGAAGAGGCCTACTACAACTGCTATTGCTGGAGAAAGTCAACAAGGATATGAGGGCAGCAAGGTGGTGTCTTCAATTTCACACATGCTTTCTATCTTTGGTTGCAAAGAGGAGTTGGAAGGGACAATGATGGAGTTATAACTAGATTTCTAACACGACAAGAAGAGATGCTTATTGGATTCTTCTAAAGGATGGAATAGCATAGGACGGCAAGAGCAGCTCGTGTGTGGAATCAAAGGCTGGAAGGCAAGGCAAATGTGTAGGAGAATGTAGTAAAATAAAATGGGGCCAACCTCCAACACTTGACCAAGTCAGTACCGACCATGTTTAGGTCCACAACGACCATTATGGTTAGGGGTGTGTCTAATCTAGCTCTTGGGCATGCAGGGATTTCAAAAAA
Source organism: Allium cepa (assembly GCA_030765085.1). NCBI lineage: Eukaryota > Viridiplantae > Streptophyta > Magnoliopsida > Asparagales > Amaryllidaceae > Allium > Allium cepa. The sequence goes on along the minus strand of CM060942.1, from coordinate 612,767,388 downwards.
GGGCGATGCTGGCTTAGATATGCGAACCAGAATACGAATGTATAACCATAAAGACTAGGACCAGAAGTTCTCTATAAAAACAGGGGGTAGGTTGAAGAAAACAATGAAGAGCGCACTATGCCCTAAAGATTTTCATCAACCATAATGATAGGCTTGCTGATATGGTAAGACAAAATCTAATGGGAGTTTGGAGGATGTAAACAGAACCCATATACATAGAACATGAGATATGCAAGGAATCCATCTGATTTCAAGCTGCCAACATCGGAAATGTATAATGGAAAGATAGTCGGTCGTCTACTTGATGAGATATATCCAACACATTAAGTATTGGGTGCTTCAAAGGAGGTGATGGGATAGTATTTCCTATTGTACTTGATAGATTTACCAGCAATATGGTTTCGTCGACTAGATAATGGGTTCATCAACACATGGACCTAATTAGTAGAGAAGGTTATAAACTAGTTCAGAGTTCATATTGAGTGACCAATGAATATGATGACACTTTCTAGTGAGACCAAATGGAGTTACTTAACTAGATTCAATGCAGCAGCCACTACAGTGCAAATACCTGACCCATGAATAGTCCTTATGGCATTATTTTCTAGGGTTTCTAATAAGAATAATTTCAAGTTTACTTTATAGAGAGATCCATTAGTGGATCTTACGGATTTATACCATTTAGTTGAAAGACTTATTTACTAGGAGGACTCCCAAGCCGGGAGTGCCGAAGTCAATTCCATGGAGGATGGAGGACCATGTCTTTAGAGTATTGATGTGATGAAAAGGAACCTGAAGATTTTCTCTTACACTAAATTAACGTAGACCTCGAAGAGGATCTGCTTGGACATCGAGGATTGATTCCTATCGAAAACCTATAAAGAGAGAACTTACAGATCGGGAAAGAATGTACGTAAAATACTACATATTCGATGAGCTAGATGTGTACAAGACCAACATGTGTAGACATCTGCATGACTTGATTGAGAAGTAGGTTTGAAGTAATTGGCTACAGTAGTATGTAAGGAGTCAGACCACAGTGGTGTAACAAGATTGATCGCCATCTGTAGAGGATGTACCCAATCGTAGCTAAGGATCTAGGTTGAATATCGTAATCCACGATCGGGATGGAATGGAATAAGGTATATTTATTGTTCTTCACTTTTTTTTGAATAAAAAATGTAGGATTATTGCTGGAACACTTACACATGCACAAGATCCCAAACTGTCTCATAGGCATACTTTTGGTTTAGATCTAAGGGTAATCCTTGATTAGATTAGACATTTTTTATTTTTGGTTAATACACTTGATTTAAACTCTATGAATAAATGATTGATAGATATTTGAATTTGAGAATCATTTTAATGTGATAATTCATACTTATATTATTATGGAACATAAATAGAACTTGATTATTCCTTAAAAACCTGATATATAAATCGATAAGACATGGTTCCACCAACGAAAGTGATTGGGCATTGAACCCTAAAGTTCAGGTCCCCTTATTCATTCGTGAGTGTATAGAATTGCACAGGATAGCAAGTTCTCTCATTAGGGAGTGTGCGAATGGACGAGCACTGATAGTATGTCACCTCATCAGAGAGTGAGCTATGGACGCACTAGGATATTGGATTCCCTTCCTGGATAGCAAGTGGATTAGGCTTATCATCGAGCCTTTTGACCAAACAGTATTAGACGGGCGTAAAGAATCACACTTGGAAGATATCGAGGCAAGAAAGCTGGAGAGATAGTCGTAGAGTTTGGAAACAATGTATAATCAAGGTCATGAGATAAAGACAAGTCCATCTCGAAAAATTCTAGACCAATATCCATCCAAGTAATGGATCGGCACATATCCATCTTGACGGATCATTACCGATCCATAAAACTTCTCCAAAAGGCCCCATTTTCCTCCTACTACCAAATTTGATGCCAGAAGCTTATCACTAACTCCATTGATCAATCGCCTATTGTCTACCATCGAATGTCTCAAGCACTTGGAGTAAGCAACTTCATATCTCTACGAACCCATCATATCATTATAGAAACAAGCTTATAACTATGCAAACAAGGTGAAAACCATGAATCATTTAACAAGTCAACATCACACAAGGCATTGAGACCGACCCATAAGTAAATCATATGGGTTGGTATCAATCCATATCTGTTTGCTGACAAATCCATGTTTTCTCAAGAGGAACCGCTGCTAGATAGTAGAGATCATGGTGGAAGATGTGGTGGAGCATTTTCCACTAAACTACAACTATAAATAGGAGTTTAGGAGCTCACTTTCATGGATATTTTTTCTTCCTTGCAAGTTTTAAATATTTTTCTATAATTACCTATGGAGTGGTACTGAACTATAAGAATTGTACTTGTAAAATAGCAAGATAATCAATAGAAATTCAAGTGGACGTAGGCAACAATTAGCTGAACCACTATAAACATTTGGTTTCTTTTTTTTTTTACTCATTTTCCATTTATATTTCTTCATTTAATTCTCTACTCTAATTTATTGGGTGTTAGTGTCACTTTTTGGTACCAACATTTTGGTGCTTTCTGTGAGAACGTGATTCTCAGTCTGTTTGGATCCATCATCCACTATTTGATTACCTAAATCCAAAAGATAAATCTAGTTTACTTCATTTTCGTAATTTTCAACTACTCATATTTTTAGGAAAAAAAGTGCCTTTTACCATAGCTTTTGGAAGAGATCGATCCACCACTTTACGTGCTACTAAAGACATTATGGATGTCGACCCTCAATAAGTTGAAGATGTTGCACAACTAGATGCTATAGATGTTTAGAACCCAATGGATGTGGTCACCAAAGTTGAGATGGACAGCTCGATGAAGAAAATGGAAGACAGACTCTTGGAAATCCACAATGAATTGAATTAGCAAACAAATTAGAGCTTGGATATGTTGAATAAACTAATAAAAAGCCGCAAGAGAAGTAAGAGGGGCATGACACCTTCTAGTTTAGAATCTAACAACTCCTCATCATTGAAACTTTGGTAGAGGAACGTGAAATAGAAGATGGCTCAAAAGGAGACCGGAGCATCAAAGAAAAAGCCTGGACTCAGCTGAGGCAAAGGACTATGGATCGGTACCCATCAATCGATATGTATTAGTATCGAACCATCGAACTTTGGTTCTAGTGGTCGATCTTCGAATGAAGGTATTGACTTGTCTTTCGATATTGCTGCAGATGGCAAGAATGTAGGAAATCAGGCAGATGTTGTGGACTTGCCTTGGAGAAGTCATCAAACTGTTATATGAAAGGTTCTCCTAGTGTTAGGGGAACCTAGGTATCATGAAACAAACCAAGAATGTTTTTCGGACCGAACACTTGGGGCGGATCATGATTACCGTTGTTTAATGGACCTACTTTAGCCGGATTTGATTGAAATCATTTGGAGACTTATAAGAGAGAGCCAGCATCAGACTAATGATGAATGGGTTCCTCCTTGGCCAAAATATATTCACAAAAGAAATCCTATGCTAGGAATAACCAACGAGGTTTGTGATGCCGATGACACCTTCATATAACGGGAAGACAGATTCGATGCAACAACTGATGAAGTATGAATGACAAATGGATTCTATCAGAGCTACTTATGCTGTTCGATGCTGTTATTTCTTGATTTTTATTGAGGAAGTGGTGATGATGCGATTCATCTGGCTGCCGCCAAGATCCATATCGTCTTTCGAGTAATTGGCGTAGAAGTTCGTTAAGCAATTCTATATGCATACTACCCATCTAAAGGACATCACATCACTTTCCATCCTCTTACAAGGAGCGAAAGAATCATTGAAAGATTTCTTGCACAGGTTCAATACTACAACAACAGTTGTGATCTATACTCAAGAAGATATTGCTTTGACCGCACTGATTAGGGGGATTCATCTCGAGACTGATTTCGGGAGGTGGTTGAAGATGGAACCCCCATCGACGATGGACATGTTCTATAGAAAGGAGAATCGGTTCTGGCGCTTGAAGGGGGCAAGTACTACTACTACCGGAAAGGCCGATGCCGATCAATCGACAGAAATGATACAAAGCAATGTTGTTATAAAGCAGTCTGGAGGGAATTCCGACAGTGTCGATGTTAATATGGAAAATAGGATTGGTTGACAGAGCAAGAATGACAATGGAGCTAAAGATAAGAAATCGATTGAGAAATTAAACTTTCGCTACTCATGGCGAAGAACGGTACAGAAAGCCGGCTCTTTGGTAGTTGACTGAAAAAGAGAAAAAGTCCAGCACGTTCTGCATGTTTCACGAAAAGCATGGCCTCAACACCAACAAATGTAGGCATTTGCATGAAGTAATCGAAGAATTGATTCGTAAAAAGAAGTTACAATAATTTGTGCAAACCTTAGAAGGGGCAAGTCAGGCCTGGTGTTGATGGTCCAAGCATCCTGAAATCAGTAATCGATACTATTATAAGTGGACCATAGCAAGCTCAAAAGAGCTGGAATGAGATGGAGCGATATGCGGATGCATTGAAAAACGCTGTGAATGATAGCTTTTTCGTCATTGAAGACAACGTTTTGAAAAAAGCTACTTAGAACCATGATAGATGAGATTGGTTTCCAAAATAGAGATTCTAATGGGATAAAGGCCCCAATGATTGATCTGTTAGTGATATTGGCCATAATAGGCTCGGCTATTGTAAGGAAGGTGTTGGTTGGCTGTGACAGTTTAATCAACATTCTATACAAGAAAGCCTACGACCAGATGCTTTTAAAGGCCAAAGACTTAAAGCCACATAAATCTATATCTAGGGAATTAATAGGACTGCTATTAACCCAGTAGGATGTATAGATCTACAAGTGGTACTTATAGAGCGCAATCGCAAGAGAGTACGGATCGTGCCTTTTGTTGTGTTAGACATTTATTCTGCTTAAAATGCATTTTTGGGCCAACTAGCCCATGCTGAATTTAGAGTGATCATCGCTCCATTTTGCTTAATGATGAAGTATCTTACCGAGAATGGTGTGGGAATTGTTCAGGGAGATCAGGAGCTTGGCCAAAAATGTCATGTCATCGAGTTGAAAGAAATAAGGTGAAGCAATAAGGGACAACGTGTGGAGATGACTCTTTGCATCAAGGCTCTAGACGCATAGCAACCACCGCCTAAGCCTTAGCTTGGGAAAGACGGTCGGTTCCATAAAGATATGGATCGTTGGAAAGAGCTAAAGGATGAAATGGCTGCACCAATCGAGTTAATGATGAACATCCCAATCAGTCAGGATGATCCTACACGAGTCCTAAAAGTCGGATCATAGCTTGGCGTAAAGATAATGAAAGTGTTGGTTGGTTTTCTACAGACGAATCAAGATGCGTTCGCCTAGACTCACTCAACGTGTGCGGAATATCGCCAGAGATAACGAGCCATGCATTGAATATAAATCCTAAATGCATTCCTGTGAAATAGAAACGACGTAGCTTGGGTTCGTAGAGATTGGCTACACTCAAAGAAGAAGTGGAGAAGTCGAATGATGATGGCTTCATTGCAATGCCATATACCCGGGGTGGGTATCAAATCCAGTCTTAGTGAGAAAGTCAAATAGGAAGTGGAGAACATGCACGGACTATTCTAACCTAAATAAGGCATGCCTAGAGGATAGTTTCCCGCTCCCGAGGATTGATTGGCTGCTAGAGTCTTCGTTCTTAGATGCATACTCTGGATACAATCAGATTTCGACGCACATCCTAGTCTAGAAACACACCCGCTTTATAACCTACCTGGGACATACTATTGTCTTACCATGTCCTTCGGATTGAAGAACACCGAAGCGATTTACCAAAGGTTGGTGAACAAGATGTTTAAGGACCAGATCAGATGCTCAATTTTTATATGGACGACATGCTCGTGAAGTCATGGAGATTGATAAACCACATTGATGACTTAGGGGAGATGCTCAGCGTTCTTCGAAAGTGTGGGATGAAGCTCAACTCTTTGAAATGCTTATTCAACATTGCGTAAGGGAAATTCTTAGGATTCATCATGAACTCCCATGGAATCGAAGCCAATCCGGAGAAGATCGAAGCACTGAAGAACATCAAAGCATTGAAAATGATCAAAGGTGATTAGAGATTGAATGGGAAGGTCGTTGTCCTAAGTCAATCCATCTCTAAAGCCACTGAAATTTGAATCCTTTTTCTTGAGGTAACCTAGAATAGGAAGTGGAATTTCACTTAGATGTAAGAGTGTATAAACGAATTCCTGGCTTTAGTGGATCACTTGGAGAGACACCCCATTCTGTCAAAGCCATCGGATGATGAGGACCTATTTATTTATTTGGCAATTTCAACGCATGCCTTAACCACCACACTAGTATGCGGGGAGTTTCGAATGTAGAGACTGGTGCACTACATCTGTAAGCATTGATAAGAGTAGAAAGAAGCTTTTCAAAACAGGAAAAGCTTGCATACTACATGTTGATTGCTTCGAGGAAACCCCGCTCCTACCTTCAGGCTCATCCAATTAAAGTTCTGACTGACCAGCCTTTGAGACAGGTCCTATAACGGCCTGAGACTTAGAGAAGGATGTTAAAATGGAACATTGAATTGATCTAGTATAACATAACCTACCACCCTTGGAGAGCGATCCAGGTTCAAATTTTGGCTGATTTTATTATTGAATACAATATGCGAGATGACACTCCGAAGAGCAGTGGTGATCAGAATGCCAGATGGAAGATGTACATGAATGTTGCATATAAAGAATGTTATTCTGGTGTTGGAGTTGTACAGGTGACTCCTAAGGAACATTTGTTATACTATGCCCTAAAACTCAACTTTCCTATGACAAATAGTAAAGCAAGGTATGAGGCCTTGATTGTAGGGCATAAGATTACCAAGGAGCTAGGAGTTAAAACTTTGCATATCTTTTGTGATTTCTAACTGGTGCTATGCCAAGTAAGGAAAGAGTTTCAAACAAAGGGAACGAGGCTAGCTCCTTATCTCAACCGAGCTCTTTAGCTACTTAGTGAAATTGAATATTACACCATAACACATATTCCTAGGGAGGAAATGTTAAGGCCGGCTTAATGGCTAAACTAGCCAATTTTGGAGATGAGCAACTCATGGGCCTAGTCCCGTTGGAGTGATATCGGCTCCAATCATTGACCAAATGGAAATCGATTGGATCTTGGAGGTCGAATGTGAGTAGTCATGGATGACTCCGATCAAGAATTATCTACATAGAGGAGTCCTTCCTGATAGAAAAAGTGAGCGTAATCAACTCCTTCGTAAAGCTTCAAGATTAATCACGTAGGAGAGAATACTTACAAGAAGGGATTCTTAGTCCTTATGCTTCAGTGTATTGCCAACGATGAGGCCAAGCAATCCCTAAGGGAACTACATGAAGAGGCCTGCGATGACCACACCTAGTGGTGGACTCTAGCGATAAAAATCCTTCGTTACGGGTATTTATGACCTACTGTCAACCAAGATGCAGCTAATTACACCAACAATATGACAAGTGCTAGAAATTTGCTAAGAAACTAAGTGTCCTGTCGATAGAGATGACTCAAATGGTCAGTCCCTTGTCATTTGCGGTATGAGGAATCGATATCATTGATTTGTCGCAATGTCCAAGATGGTGCAAAGTACGTCATCATCATAGTTGATTACTTCACCAATTGGGCTAAGGAAGAGCCGTTAGCCACAACCACTACAAAGAAAGAAATCAACTTCGTGGTTAGAAACATCATTTGTCATTTCAGGGTTCCATAAATGATTATTTTCGATTATGGGACACTATGTAACAGTGCCAAGTTTGAAGATTTCTTTCATCGGAATCACATTGAGAAGAGATTTGCAACAATGGCACACACTTAGGCGAATTGACAAGTTGAAGCAGTGAACAAAATTGTCAAGTCCATTCTTCAGAAGTAGCTAGAGAAGGCCAAGGGTAAATGGGTTTTTGGACTTCCATTAACACTATGGCTTATTGTATGACCCATAAGTCCATGAATAGTCACTCTCCATTTTCCCTGGCTTATGAATTAGAGGTTATGATCCCTATTGAGTGGCTCATCAAAGCCCATGGACAAATGAGGAAAATCTACTAGAGTCTCTCGATATGATCGATGAGAAGCATGATGAATTTGACTTAAGGGTGGTTGCACATCGAAGCTGAGTTGAAAGATACTACAACACCAAGGTCAAAGCTCGAACCTTCGAAATTGGTGACCTCATTCTCAAATGAATCTTCCAAGCCCTGGGAACTTGGGTCCGAGTTGGAAAGGTTTGTACACAATTGAGAAAAAGCTTAGAGATGGCACGTTCAAGCTAGCAACAATGGATGGGATCTTTCTCCTATGGACATGGAATAGCAAGCACTTACGACGCTATTTCACTTGCATGTAAATTAATCAAAGCTATACAGCCAGATAGAATCTTCCATTTTTAATGTTTATAAAAGAAGTGACTTCCGAAGCTCCTGAATTTTTTTATACTTGATTTTACACTTTGAACAATGTTGTGTTTAAATGAACCTGCATGTGCAAAATGTAGGTATGCAAGTAGACAACTTAGCTTCTGCCGTCCATGATCAAACACAAGAAGTTCAACCCCAATTGTTATCTGGAGATGGATAACCAACAACTTCTCTAACCCATGATTTATGGGCAGGAGTATAACATTCAAAGCTAATTAAGATAGTTCGCCTTTACGGCTCGTGCCTAGAGTTTGGAAAAACATCCATACCTTGCCCGGAGTGGGAAAGACGAAAGGTCTACATCTAGTATCTCCTACAAACTTCAATCGATGCTCGAAGGTTGGTATGATCACAAGTAAACATCTTGGATAAGGATGTCCCAAACTATTATCTTAAGCAATTAACTCTCAACCAATACCCAGATTTTGGCATGGTCAAAGCATGCATCCTAAAGTAGGATGCCCAAACTTCCATCTAGAAATGAATTGTTTTGATTGACATCCAATGTTAGGCGCGACCGCACTCAAGACATCCTCAAAAGGGATAGTTAAGTTATTATTCCAAGTGATCGAAATTCTGCCACGTTCCATGGTTGGACATGGTCATGTGCAACATATGCAGATAGACATTCTGATAATCTTCCCTTACCTGCATAAACAACAAAATGGATTGATAATCTACTTTGATAACGATGATGAGAAGTGGATCGCAAACATGTAGAATATAAAGTGCATTTCTCAAACACTTAATCAAATCCACACAAGATTTGAGTGAAATAAAAAGTATATATTATTCACAGTTGAAATAAGACTTGGAAGAAAAGTACAAGTGTTATTAACACCTAAGCTAAAAACAAAAGACAGGGCCAAACTTGCACAAAGCTAGCCTTAAAACAAAAGCAAAACAGGTCCTACAACTATACAACCAAAAACATGAAGGATAAAGATATTCACTTCTTGGATTTCTTCTTCTTCTCCTCCTCCACTAAAGACGGCGTAGTGGACCCCTTTGGTTTCTTGCTTATTTTTCCTTTACTTCCTTTGCCCTTCAAAGGTGAGCTATGAAATAAGGCGGTAGACATGCTTAGAGTGCTTTCGATCATAAATAGTGTGTCTGAAGCAAAAATGGTCTCATCGGGCAAAGCTATTGACAAAGGAGGAGGAAAAAAGTCGACTTGCTCTTGCTTGATCTCTACAGTGGGTTTGATTTGTTTTTCAAAAAGCTCGCTCATAGAAAGCTCTTGAAAATTCAATGATCTGAACGTCATCATCAGCTTACATACTTTAGAGATCACCAGGCCACTTTTCTTGCAAAACAAGAATCATCTACGTGCAAGGGACCAGAGTGTTACAAATTGGAATGCTCAAAGTAGTCTCAAAAATAGTCACGACCATTGAGTCGATCACTGTTTCTAGTTGTTTCGATCGGGATCCCTCCTTCAAGAGACTAGAAATCATAGGCTGACCTAAAATTTAAGAAAGATGAAGGGAGAGATTAGCAACATTGATAGCTATCATGTGTACCTTCTCAATTATGGGTGAGGTTAACCTTATACCTCCGTCGGATTGAGATTCCGTATGAGCAGGCATACCATCCAAATTCCCTTCTTGAATGGAGGACATCATGACTGTTTTTGCATTTGTGGTGCATCTGGGTTATATGGAGGGACAAATGGAATAATAGATGCAGCTGCTCGTCTAGAAGTGAAATCTTTAACGAGGCCTTAAGGACTAGTTCCAAAGCCTTTGGGTTGATCCTTTTGGACTGTAATAGCCAACTCTGGGTGTAAGTTAAGCTCACTTGCTTTGAGCGCCTCAATTTCTACTGGATTCAGAATCTCGCTCTCCAGCTCTGTTAGATCTACTTCACCTCCTTCCAAATGTTGTTTCTCTTCCCGCATAATTTACTCATAGACCAACACTAGTGCTCGAGGATAACCCTTACCAAGCCATGCCAAATCTCAAAACTTGTGCACATTAGTGATGTAGTTAGTGATTAGTGGCTCGAACTTGTCTTTAACCCACCTCTCTACAGTGGCTACTAAATCATCCACTTTCTAGGCTTTGTTCAATTCATCGTCCCTTCGCTTACGAGTATCGAGCATTTCTTCACAGTAGTCTTGAGATATTTGAAAGGCCTCATCTTTCTCCTTCTTTTCTTTTTCAAGTTATGCTTTCAACTCCTTCACCTCTTCAGCCAGCTCAAAATTCCTATGATGAACGAATTCGACTAGGCTTAAGTGGTCTTTTCTTTCATGCTCAATTGCCACATTTAATTCTCTAACTTCTAGTCAAATTCCAATTTTTTCCTTCTTCAGCTTGGTGACCTATGCATCAAGACGAACAATAATCTCATTGTTCTAATTTGCGATAAGCTGCAGTCCTATGGCCTCAGTCCCTAAGCCTTTGGCATATTCAGAATTTTGTTTGACCAACCTCCTCCAAGAGAAGTATAGATCATACATGTCACCAACGTATGCTACAGTCTGGCCCTTGATATCATAAGCAATGTCTTTCAAATTGAGGACAAACTTGCAAAAGTTAATTTTCGAGAAGTGACATTGCAATGTAGCTACCTAAAGATTTCAGGAGAATGGCTGCTCTGTTCCTATTATAGCTTATTCAGTAGGCTACTTGATAAGCTCTTTCTCAGCTCTAAGTCTAGAGGAATCAAAAATAGCAGATTTTGAGGGACGATCAAAACGCCAAAAAGCGTGAGATAGGGTTGTTTGTTTAGCAGAAATGGAAGCATGAGAGGGGTCATCGTAAGGAATGTTGTCATGATGGCTAGAATGCCTTTCTGAACCACTGGATGAGGGTGACATGGATCTGGATCGATTCCCAAACAATAAGTTGTATGACCTACAGTCCATCTCTCTGCCCCGTCATTCACGGCTTGAATGATGGCTAGAACCATAACCAAAACTGGATTTATGGAGTCGCATAGTTGGTTTGAATCGTAGTTGATACGCCATTTGATCCTATAGATCCTCATACAATGTGAATCGTTCCATTGAATTTTGCAAATGAAACAAAGATGAATCAGCCTTAACACGGTAAGAATACAACATAAGCTTAGCAAAGCAAGGTGCAATTGTACATACATTTGTATATGCATACGCTTAGGCAACTCCACAATAATGTGCATGTATACACGTGTACATGCACATATTCAACATTCAATAACTAGAATCAAAAGAAAGTAGATCCAAACCTAAAAAATACAGAAGGGGAACCAATTCATAAATACTAAATTCAGAATGACAGACCATAAGAGCACGCTCTAATTTTATAATGCTAGGTGCTAGTGAAGCGTCGTATAGAATAGCTAAAGACATGACACTCTACCAAGAAGGCCTAAAATAGGATAACAACTATTCAAAACAAGGATTGGAATCTAATATGGCAGTCCAAACTTATCTCGATTCAAAACACATCATGTTGTAAACAAGATGTACTTTGGAGGGGTTGACAAATGTTATCCAGCCTTTTGACTAGACAGCATCTAGATGGACTTAACGAATCACATTTGAAAGCAATCGACGTAAGAAACCCATAGAGACAGCCATAGAGTCTAGAAACAAAGTACAACTAAGGTCATGAGATAAAGACAAGTCCATCGCAAAAATTCTAGAACAATATCCATCTAAGTGATGGATTGGTACCGATCCATCCCTTTGGACTGCTACCGATCCGTAAAAATTCTCTAGAAACACCCCATTTTTCTTCTACTACCAAGTCTCAATATCAGAAGCTTAACACTAGCTCCACTGATCGATCGCGTGATGTTTACCGTTAAGCGTCACAAACACTTGAAGTCAACAACTTCATCTCTCCAATGATCCATAATATAAGTTAAGAAACAAGCTTATAACAGTGCAAAAAAGGTGAAAACCATGTAGCAATAAACAAGTCAAAATCACACTAGGCATTAAGATTGACCTATAAGTTAATCTTATGGATTAGTACCAATCCATGTCCAAGGACCGGTACCGATCCATAGCTTTTTTTTTGACATGGCCATTTTTCCTTAAGAGGAACGTGGCTAAATCGTAGAGGAATACGTGGTGAAGCATTTCTCACTAACTTACGGCTAAAAATGAGAGTCTAGAGGCTCACTTTCGAGGACTTTTTTGCTTCCTTGCAATTTTTACATATTCCTCTGTAATCTCCTAAGGAGAGGTACCAATCATAAGAAATATACTTGTAAAATGGTAAAATAATCAATAGAAATCTAAAATGGACATTGGCAACGATTAGGCAAACCATTATAAAAGTTTGATGTCTTTTTTAACTCATTTTCCATTTATATTTCTTCATTTAATTCTCTACTATAATTTCTTGGGTGTTAGTGCCATCTTTTGCTACTAATAGGGCATAATCTAAATAATTGATAATGTGATCCAAAGAGATCAAAACTTGAGCCTTAAGATTAGAATGCCTTGTGATGATTTGATAACAATTACTCGATATACAATTAAACCAATATAGTTAACTTCCAGGATAACATGAGATAATTTTAATTTATGATACATGATAATCTCAAGGGAATGTGGGTTGATTATGATTTATAACTAACACTTAAGCAACGATTTGAGTCTATAGCAATAATGGTTTAGACAGACCTTTGATTTGCAGGTGAATCTGAAGGAACTGTATGATTCATCGTGATTGGTCCAATAGATAGCCAAATATCGCAAATGATGAAAACTTGCCGGTCTTGAAGTTTGTTCTTAAGCAAATCACACCATATATTCACAAGGCATATTTTATAGGGGAAAATCTTAAAGGGGAATTTTCCATAGTCTCAAAACAGACTCAAACGAATAAATTGGACTACAAATGATGAAGGAATAAGCCAAGAAGCCAGAATGATGTCAAGATTGAAGAATTCAAATATTTGGCTAAATTTTGCCTAGTTTGATTGGACCGACCACAATTGTGGTTGGTACTAACATGATTTGGTTTGTGCCGACTTGGTTTGAAAACTATAAAGATTGATAAAAGGAATGAGTGCACCAAATTTGACTTAACTTATAACCAACCGCCTTTTTGGAAAGTTTAAACCGACGATCAAATACACATGTCGATTCCAAGCCATTTAAAAGTGCTGATAGTTATTGGGGTGAATAAGAAAAGAAAGGAAAGAGAAATGAAACAACACAGAATCTCGCAGCGGAACGATAAAATATAATAGTCAAATAAACAGTTCATGAAGCTGTTTACTATACATCGACAATTATTTATACAACATTTATCAGAGTTATACATATACAACAGAACAATTAAAATAATGCAACAGATAGCATGATGCAAGGGTAATAATAGTAATAGTATACCAAATCTTCGTCTTCATCCTCCAGAATAGATCTTCAAAAATCTGAAAAATTCAGGACTGACCCGAGCGTAATGACAAGACAAAACACTCGAGTCAGGACTAAAACATCCTTATGAAAGTTAAATCAATCGTAAACAAATATGAGTGTGACGGCGTCAGAGATGTTTACGGGGTTTGACATCTCATATCCAGTGTCAACGTGCGTGCAATAAATTAAGAGATGTTACGGGATTTTCCATCTCTTAAGGATCCGTTAAACTATGTACTATGTAGTAATGTACGCTAAGTAGATAATGCCTATCAGTAATATAAAGTATCAAAATAGCGTTAAGGCGTTACCATAATTCCCCTTAACACTTTTTTATAATGCCATAGTCTATACAGCACCGTAGTTTCCCCAAAACTGGAAGTCACCAAAGGGCAATCCATATACTCAAGGTACAAATCAAAACGTAGTGGTCGCGAATAGGATAATCAGTATGACAAGGTACATGAGGCGATACCAACTAGGATACTAGTAGTTGCGTGATCCAGACTGATGTTGGGCATAGCCAGCAGCCACCCCAACACTGCGAAACAACACTCCCAAATCAAGGGGTGCACCCAAATCGCATCACAAATGTAATAGAAATGGTATCGAAGAAGCGTGTCCGCTAGAGGTGGCGAACCTCAATGGCCCGGCGCGGCTCCTGCTTTAGTCATGTCAGGGATCATCCAATATCGTTCTCTTTCTTCAGTCAGCGCGTTCACCAAACCATTCACTTCATTCTTGATCAACACTCCGCGTATAATAGTTATTAAAGTGGTTTTCGGTATCGACAGAGAGTATGTCCATATCTGATCCCGGTCTCTTTAATAACTACGTATTATTACACCGTTGGCTCTTTTACGTTTCAAATCGATTCATAATTGATATCAAAATATCATATTCGCTTCATAAATCAAATCCATTTCAAATATCGTCGTATCTATTCAAAATATAAGGTTCCTTTTCAAAAATCATTTCTCACCTCAATATCTCATTTCGATTTTCAAGATCATTTCGAATTTCAATTTAGGTTACAATTTCATTTAATCCAATTCGTATTTAGATTCAAGATTTTAAATATAAACATTCACCTTATTGACCAGTTTGGAATTTTAGAAAATAGTTTTAAGTAGTTTAAAGTAGTTTTAAATAATTAAAATAGTTAAAAATACTTAAACTCTTTAAATGGATTTCAAATAGATAAATTAGTTTAAAATAATTTAAATCGGGTTAAATAGATTTAAAATAGATTAAAAATAGTTTAAGTATTCAAAAATGGTTTATATAACCGAGAAATTTGGAAAACAAAATAAAACAGCTTCAAAACCAAACCATTCAATTATAACTTCCCAATTCAAATCAATTTCAATTTCCATTCTACCGATTCAATTTCGATTTCAATTCAAAACAATGTCAACTTTGACTTCAAATCAATTCAATTCTACATTCACCTTTAATTAATTCAATTTCAATTTATATCGATTTGGAGCTTGATTTCTCAAAAATATCGATTTATAACACTTGACAAAATTTTCCAACAATATTCAAGTTTTAAATCCAAATTTCAAATACGATTCAATTCCAAGCTCGATTTCAAAATATCATTTTCATATCACTTTTACTTAGTAATATTCAAAGCCTGAATTAAGGTTAAACCTTCAAACAATTAATTTTCGAAATCCAATCATATCCAATTTCAAACCTCAAAGTCTCAACTTAAATTATTTAACAAAATCCCTTTAACCAAAATTTATTTCAACATTCCAACTCACATTTTCGATAAATTCGATTTCTATTTATAACTTTCACATCAAACATTTAAATAAATTTCAAATCGACGATTTTAAAAATTATTATATATTATTAATTTAGCCAATTCGGTGTCCGTATATAATTTTCTATCCTATGGCCAAGTAATTATTTATTTCAATTAAATGTCAGGGATGAACATATATCACTTAAATTAAATCACAGTATCATATGTATGCATAACAGCATATATATAAGCAAATAAACATCCAAACATACAAATATCAACCAATAGCATCCATCGAAATACATCATTCAATAGGCAATACAATTCATGGCAATTTCATAGTTATCGAGGTCAGGTAATTAAATCGCAGTTCAATTTCAATTTCAATTTAACTGTCAATTTAATTTTTCAACGGTTAATTCAAATAACAAACTATATGACAATTAAATTTATATCAAACAACGACAAATAAAATTCATATCACTTCATAATGTCAATTTAACTAGCATAAAGATATTTAGTACGGTGTGAGCGTTATAAAACACTCACCTTGATTTTTACGATTTTAAATCAAATCGAAAAACGTTCGATTTAACCCAAAATTTTCTCTTGCTCCAAACGATTCCAATCCAGCTGCATCACTTAGTGCTCGACAAAACGATTGCAACGCAAAAAGTTTCGTTCCAATCGGACCTCGTATGTAGAAGTTATACATTTTTAAGTTATCGACCTTTGAATTTATAAAACAATTCATATTATACTTTAAATAAATTCATACCCAAAGCAACTAAGCCCAGCCCACCAAACTCCATCTTCTCCAAATGCCTGTATGTGAAAAAAATGCACAAACCCATGGCCGTCAAGCTTCAACGAATTTTCACGACTAAAATACACGACTTGAAGACGATCGGCCATCTCCATTGCGAAGCCCTCGGCGAACTCTACCAACACCGTGAATAGCATGCAACTCGGCTGCCCCTTTGGCCTCGAAAAACGTGAAAAACGCAGCGACTTTGAACGCGATTTCCCGTCGATCCGTGGCTCCGTTTCCGATCTCCACCGTTGGATAGCTAGATCTTGATGCTCTCTACAACTTTGTAGTTGACGACTTTTGCTAATTGTTTGTAGATTTGGAGATAATAGAGGAGGAAGTTTCGACTATTTCTGGCCTTCGAAAAACGTGAAAAAACGCAGCGACTTTGAAAGTGATTTCCCGTCGATCCGTGACTCCATTTCAGATCATCACCGTTGGATTTGTAGATCTCGTCGAGATCTGCAACTTGGTAGTTGGAGGTTTTTGCTAATTGTTGATGGATTGAGAGATATTGGAGGAGAAAGGTGAATGATTTCTGGCCATAGAAATGGTGAACGGCGGCTGCACTAGAAACCCTAGCCTTTGTTTGCAAACTGTGAAATGGAGGGCCTTTTATAGAAAATTGCAAAAACACTATTCACCGAAAAAATTTCGAACTCCAAACGAAGCGTGCCGGCTGCCGTTTCTAGGGTTTACCCCGCGTTCCGAACGCAATGGAATGTGTTTCGGAAGCTAATTCGATCGTATGTGTGAGTTACGGCAATAAACGATCAATTTTAAATTAAACCGATTAAACGATTTTCTAGGCGTTTTGGCTTGCCCCGGACAAACGGTAAATCCGATTGACATGAAATTTGAAATCTTACTATAATATCACGTTACGGATCCGATGAAACTGGTTTCGTCGGAATCCGAGACCGTTTGATAAATGACTATTTTAACTCGCCAAATTAATATTAAAACAATTTCAACGCGTTTCGAGCTGCCATGGTCAAACGACAACTCCGATTGCTACGAAAGTTGAAATCCGATAATAACTAACTATTACGGATCCAATGGAACTAGTTTCGTCCAATTCTGAGACTGTTCAAAAATTGGCTATTTTTCAATCGATAATTAAATATTAAAATATTCAATTTTCACAAATTTATTTTAAATTCAGTTTTAAAAGTTCTATAACATCACCATAACTCCAATATGATAAAATAAAATTTTACAAATCATTTTTAATCATATTAACCCCGTTATTCAATTATCCAATAAATTCCAATTTTAAAATCTTATTAACTCTATTATAATCCCAATATAACTTACCTTCACTTTGGAAACCAATTTGAATCATATTAAATCAAATTTCAATTATTCACTCTATTTTCATAAATTAAATTTCAATATCAAATTAATCATATCAAATTCGGAATTTAATTATTCAAACATTTGTATTATTAAATTTAAACAAATTTGATTATTCTTAAATCACTATCTTTTGAAATATTCAAAACAAACTTAAAATTTTAACTTTTGAAACTAATTAAACTTATAGAACAACCATTTCCATTATACGGTTATTCAATTCCCATTATTAAATTATTCAATAAATCCTAAATATTAAATTTAAACAATTTCGCTTATCCAATAATTCATTATCTTTTGAAATATTGAAATTGAACTTATAAGATTCAACTTTTAAAACCAATTTACAATTTAGAATACTATTTTCATTTACAATTATTCAATCATTCAATAAGTTTTAAATATTTAATTTAAACAATTTACATGTTCAAAATTCAATATTTGATTTTAAATAGATTTTACTTATCAATCAATTTCTCTATTATACCCAATGAATACATTTATTATCCTATTCAACTATCGATTGCAAAGGCATTTACTAAGTAGCCTTTATTTTTCATTACTTGAATAATTATTGTTGCAATTCATTCCAGTTATTATTATTCCAAACGAATTACAATTTTTTTTTCTAACCTTAAATCACGAAATCTTATTAAACTAGCTATTTTAATTATCGAAAATTTACGGGTCGTTACACTCTCCCCCACTCAAAACTTTTCGTCCCCGAAAAGGGAAAAGAATGGAAAATGAACTAAGTATAGAATTCAACATTTGATATTTTTATTCAAAGTTACCAACTTATAAAACAATGAAATTTCATTTATAAATCGTTATTAGACTTCCACTAAGTTACTTCAAACGGCCCCCTAACCTTAAAAGTTAGTAATCAAAACAAGTTATAATTTTTTTTTAAAACTTGAAAAAATTTCTAACACCCGGATTTTACGAAAAATTTCGACAGAGTCTCCTTTGCGCGGCTCGATCGGAAAAAAAAAATATAACAGTATATGTATCACAAATATACATCTCATCAAGTGATGAGGCATCCCGCAGGGAAAAAGTGTAAAAATACGATATGTAATCCGAGATATGTACCTTATATATTGTTAGCGAGCATATACGGCTAATATAGCACGAAAGCGAGCTCCAAATGCGAAGCAAGCGCAATCCGCACCTACTAAACACTCAATAACTAAGTTAGAACCATGCATATAAAGATCGATCGATATACTTAGCCTACACAACATATATATAACATATTTAGCTTCAAAACTGAGATTCCAATTTCAGAACAGCAAACAAATCCTAGTTTTAGGTCACTTAAATGATAAAATTCGGCAACAGAATCTAAACAAAAGTTGTTGCATTCATTTCACGCTTTCCGGAATGTCCAAAATCATCGACTTCGGACCAATCGTTCAAAAATTATGACCGTTTTACTTAGCGGATATGCCTCAGCCTGGGCAATGCATTGCGCAGGTCAGCGACGTTCACCCGCATTTTCGACCTTCTAAACGACATCTAAACACAAAACACTTAAAACAAATGTTTTAGCTTAAGTTCTTAGCTTTCCAGAAATTGTAAGATCATCAAAATTAAATAAACCAGTCAAAAGATATGGCGAAAATACTAAGGATGTATACTACAGATTTTTACTTATTTTACACAGGTCAGCGAGTAACATTCAAGTTTTTAACCTAGTAGACGAAGGAATTTCTCAAGACACTCTAAATAAAAGTTGTGCTATAGTTTCTAAGCTTTTCGAAAAGTCCCATATCGTCGAATTCCATTTATCTAATTAAAAGTTATGGTTGTTTTCGTTTCAGCATATATTGGACAATTTTGGATTTTTTCCAAAAATTTGCTTTTATTATTTCAAAGTACAAACCACCAAAACTTCAAATTTTATAAAGAAAAATTATAAACACAAAGTCATTTATTTTCTTATTCATCCATGCAATAGGTTTACATTCAATTTGTTTTCGATTTATTCAAGTTTGTTTCATTCATATTTTAAATTCAAGTCAATTTGCTTCAATTTAAATTGAATTCAATTATATTTAATTTCACTTTGCTTCAAATTTGAATTTAATTTTTTTTTAAAATTTTATTCCGTTTATTCAATTTCATTAACACTAATGAATTCTACTCAATCAATTTTCATCCATCTAACAACCAATGCATATCAAACATTAACATCCATCCCAAAATCTACACTAAATCAATTATACATTTCCAAGTCAATTTTAATTTCATACACTTCCAAGTTTATTGACATATAGTTATATTCAAATTTAATTAGTTTCCATTTACCAATTTTATATTTCATTAATTTTAAATTTTATTCATTCACTTATATATTATTCATTTTACAGCTTAAATTTCTTTTATATTTACAACTATCAAAAGATTTTCGCATTTTATTATTCACTCTCACACTGGTATATTATTTCTCTACTTATCCTTATTAGCATTTTAAACCTTTTAAGTATTTGGTAAGTTATAGTCATGCAAATAGAATGTAGTTAAACAACATACACTTCTTTTCATTTAAAGTTGAATTTTCAATTAATTAATTCTTAAGTCATTACTTAAATTTCACTATAATTTAATTTCACATTTACATTCACATATAGTATTTCCATTTTATATTAACATAATTGTGAATCACCTTTAAATGTTAATTTAAATTCCAATTATTTACTAACAATTTTATTTATATTTGCAAACCATTAATTAAATGCATATTTCATTATTCAAACCTATACTCGTATATTATCCAGTTAACAATTCATATAACATTTTGAACTTCTTAAATACTTTGGTAAGTTATATCTATGCTATAGAATGAAATTTAATACTATGCGAGTTTTACAGTTTCAATTTTATTTTAAGTTTATAATTTCCTAATTCTAAGGATTTCTACTTCAATTGATATTTTCACTTAGCTCTTAGGTTCATTTCTCATTTCACAATTCAGAAGTTCCTTAATGATTCAAGTCTAAATTCATTTCGATCATTTAAAAAAAATCATTAATTATTAAAGGACTTAAGAATTCCAATCCCGTTTCATTTTAAATCAAGTTTTGAAATAATATATACTTATATAATTTATATATCAAATCATACTATAGAGAATACAAAAAAAATTGATTCAAAACAAGGTTTAGACAAGCTATTAAGTGGTCTCCCCTACTCGGACTCTCGAAAATAAACGCCGATGATGCGTGCACTCATCACCGAAATCATTTTCTAGCGTCAAGAGAAGGGAATATAACACTTATCATTAAAAAAAATCATTCGAAAACAATTTCAACTCAATTATACTATCATATAATACTCATATTATATTTTTCAAATTCTTGTAAGTCAATTTCAAACACCGGAATTTAAATTCCCAAATCCAAGTTAAAATCCATTTATATTCATTATCAATTGTGTTTACAAGATTTCATTTTCCTAAATCCATTGTTATTTAATCAGTTGTTGTAAATATTGACTGATCAAAGAATAACGATAATAATCTAATATTATCATCTCCTAACAATCAATTCAATCAAAATGAATAAATATTCAAATAATTCTTTTACATAAAATATATTCCAAAACGATATTGTGTTGGTTTGTCCTATTTGAGTGTTTAGAAATTCCTATCGACGCCTTGGCGTCCTAAGTATCGACCAGAATACATAAATACTCAACGGAACAAAGTTAACACAATATAAAACCATTTTATATCAAATAACAAGTACGCTCTCTCATATACACTCAACTCATTCATATAGTTTACCTCTATTTCAATGAGTTATTCCCCACTAGAGCCAAGGTTTATCGCTAAACCAAAGCTCTGATACCAACTATAACGAACCGCCTTTTTGGACAGTTTAAACCGACGATCAAATACACATGTCGATTCCAAGCCATTCAAAAGTGCAGATAGTTATTGAGGTGAATAAGAAAAGAAAGGAAAGAGAAATGAAACAACACAGAATCTCGCAGCGGAACGATAAAATATAATAGTCAAATAAACAGTTCATGAAGCTGTTTACTATACATTGACAATTATTTATACAACATTTATCAGAGTTATACATATACAACAGAACAATTAAAATAATGCAACAGATAGCATGATGCAAGGGTAATAATAGTAATAGTATACCAAATCTTCGTCTTCATCCTCCAGAATAGATCTTCAAAAATCTGAAAAATTCAGGACTGACCCGAGCGTAATGACAAGACAAAACACTCGAGTCAGGACTAAAACATCCTTATGAAAGTTAAATCAATCGTAAATAAATATGAGTGTGACGGCGTCAGAGATGTTTACGGGGTTTGACATCTCATATCCAGTGTCAACGTGCGTGCAATAACTTAAGAGATGTTACGGGATTTTCCATCTCTTAAGGATCCGTTAAACTATCTACTATGTAGTAATGTACGCTAAGTAGATAATGCCTATCAGTAACATAAAGTATCAAAATAGCGTTAAGGCGTTACCATAATTCCCCTTAACACTTTTTTATAATGCCATAGTCTATACAGCACCGTAGTTTCCCCAAAACCGGAAGTCACCAAAGGGCAATCAATATACTCAAGGTACAAATCAAAACGTAGTGGTCGCGAATAGGATAATCAGTATGACAAGGTACATGAGGCGATACCAACTAGGATACTAGTAGTTGCGTGATCCGGACTGATGTTGGGCATAGCCAGCAGCCACCCCAACACCGCGAAACAACACTCCCAAATCAAGGGGTAAACCCAAATCGCATCACAAATGTAATAGAAATGGTATCGAAGAAGCGTGTCCGCTAGAGGTGGCGAACCTCAATGGCCCGGCGCGGCTCCTGTTTTAGTCATGTCAGGGGTCATCCAATATCGTTCTCTTTATTCAGTCAGCGCGTTCACCAAACCATTCACTTCATTCTGGATCAACACTCCGCGTATAATAGTTATTAAAGTGGTTTTCGGTATCGACAGAGAGTATGTCCATATCTGATCCCGGTCTCTTTAATAACTACGTATTATTACACCGTTGGCTCTTTTACATTTCAAATCGATTCATAATTGATATCAAAATATCATATTCGCTTCATAAATCAAATCCATTTCAAATATCGTCGTATCTATTCAAAATATAAGGTTCCTTTTCAAAAATCATTTCTCACCTCAATATCTCATTTCGATTTTCAAGATCATTTCGAATTTCAATTTAGGTTACAATTTCATTTAATCCAATTCGTATTTAGATTCAAGATTTTAAATATAAACATTCACCTTATTGACCAGTTTGGAATTTTAGAAAATAGTTTTAAGTAGTTTAAAGTAGTTTTAAATAATTAAAATAGTTAAAAATACTTAAAATCTTTAAATGGATTTCAAATAGATAAATTAGTTTAAAATAATTTAAATCGGGTTAAGTAGATTTAAAATAGATTAAAAATAGTTTAAGTATTCAAAAATGGTTTATATAACCGAGAAATTTGGAAAACAAAATAAAACAGCTTCAAAACCAAACCATTTCAATTATAACTTCCCAATTCAAATCAATTTCAATTTCCATTCTACCGATTCAATTTCGATTTCAATTCAAAACAATGTCAATTTTGACTTCAAATCAATTCAATTCTACATTCACCTTTAATTAATTCAATTTCAATTTATATCGATTTGGAGCTTGATTTCTCAAAAATATCGATTTATAACACTTGACAAAATTTTCCAACAATATTCAAGTTTTAAATCCAAATTTCAAATATGATTCAATTCCAAGCTCGATTTCAAAATATCATTTTCATATCACTTTTACTTAGTAATATTCAAAGCCTGAATTAAGGTTAAACCTTCAAACAATTAATTTTCGAAATCCAATCATATCCAATTTCAAACCTCAAAGTCTCAACTTAAATTATTTACCAAAATCCCTTTAACCAAAATTTATTTCAACATTCCAACTCACATTTTCGATAAATTCGATTTTCATAAATTCGATTTCTATTTATAACTTTCACATCAAACATATATATAAATTTCAAATCGACGATTTTAAAAATTATTATATATTATTAATTTAGCCAATTCGGTGTCCGTATATAATTTTCTATCCTATGGCCAAGTAATTATTTATTTCAATAAAATGTCAGGGATGAATATATATCACTTAAATTAAATCACGGTATCATATGTATTCATAACAGGATATATATAAGCAAATAAACATCCAAACATTCAAATATCAACCAATAGCATCCATCGAAATACATCATCCAATAGGCAATACAATTCATGGCAATTTCATAGTTATCGAGGTCAGGTAATTAAATCGCAGTTCAATTTTAATTTCAATTTAACTGTCAATTTAATTTTTCAACGGTTAATTCAAATAACAAACTATATGACAATTAAATTTATATCAAACAACGACAAATAAAATTCATATCACTTCATAATGTCAATTTAACTAGCATAAAGATATTTAGTACGGTGTGAGCGTTATAAAACACTCACCTTGATTTTTACGATTTTAAATCAAATCGAACGACGTTCGATTTAACCCAAAATTTTCTCTAGCTCCAAACGATTCCAATCCAGCTGCATCGCGTAGTGCTCGATAAAACGATTGCAACGCAAAAAGTTTCGTTCTAATCGGACCTCGTATGTAGAAGTTATACATTTTTAAGTTATCGACCTTTGAATTTATAAAACAATTCATATTATACTTTAAATAAATTCATACCCAAAGCAACTAAGCCTAGCCCACCAAACTCCATCTTCTCCAAATGCCTGTATGTGAAAAAAATGCACAAACCCATGGCCGTCAAGCTTCAACGAATTTTCACGACTAAAATACACGACTTGAAGACGATCGGCCACCTCCATTGCGAAGCCCTCGGCGAACTCTACCAACACCGTGAATAGCATGCAACTCGGCTGCCCCTTTGGCCTCGAAAAACGTGAAAAACGCAGCGACTTTGAACGCGATTTCCCGTCGATCCGTGGCTCCGTTTCCGATCTCCACCGTTGGATAGCTAGATCTTGATGCCCTCTACAACTTTGTAGTTGACGACTTTTGCTAATTGTTTGTAGATTTGGAGATAATAGAGGAGGAAGTTTCGACTATTTCTGGCCTTCGAAAAACGTGAAAAAACGCAGCGACTTTGAAAGTGATTTCCCGTCGATCCGTGACTCCATTTCAGATCATCACCGTTGGATTTGTAGATCTCGTCGAGATCTACAACTTGGTAGTTGGAGGTTTTTGCTAATTGTTGATGGATTGAGAGATATTGGAGGAGAAAGGTGAATGATTTCTGGCCATAGAAATGGTGAACGGCGGCTGCACTAGAAACCCTAGCCTTTGTTTGCAAACTGTGAAATGGAGGGCCTTTTATAGAAACTTGCAAAAACACTATTCACCGAAAAATTTTCGAACTCCAAACGAAGCGTGCCGGCTGCCGTTTCTAGGGTTTACCCCGCGTTCCGAACGCAATGGAATGTGTTTCGGAAGCTAATTCGATCGTATGTGTGAGTTACGGCAATAAACGATCAATTTTAAATTAAACCGATTAAACGATTTTCTAGGCGTTTTGGCTTGCCCCGGACAAACGGTAAATCCGATTGACATGAAATTTGAAATCTTACAATAATATCACGTTACGGATCCGATGAAACTGGTTTCGTCGGAATCCGAGACCGTTTGAAAAATAACTATTTTAACTCGCCAAATTAATATTAAAACAATTTCAACGCGTTTCGAGTTGCCATGGTCAAACGACAACTCCGATTGCTACGAAAGTTGAAATCCGATAATAACTAACTATTACGGATCCAATGGAACTAGTTTCGTCCAATTCTAAGACTGTTCAAAAATTGGCTATTTTTCAATCGATAATTAAATATTAAAATATTCAATTTTCACAAATTTATTTTAAATTCAGTTTTAAAAGTTCTATAACATCACCATAACTCCAATATGATAAAATAAAATTTTACAAATCATTTTTAATCATATTAACCCCGTTATTCAATTATCCAATAAATTCCAATTTTAAAATCTTATTAACTCTATTATAATCCCAATACAACTTACCTTCACTTTGGAAACCAATTTGAATCATATTAAATCAAATTTCAATTATTCACTCTATTTTCATAAATTAAATTTCAATATCAAATTAATCATATCAAATTCGGAATTTAATTATTCAAACATTTGTATTATTAAATTTAAACAAATTTGATTATTCTTAAATCACTATCTTTTGAAATATTCAAAACGAACTTAAAATTTTAACTTTTGAAACTAATTAAACTTATAGAACAACCATTTCCATTATACGGTTATTCAATTCCCATTATTAAATTATTCAATAAATCCTAAATATTAAATTTAAACAATTTCGCTTATCCAATAATTCATTATCTTTTGAAATATTGAAATTGAACTTATAAGATTCAACTTTTAAAACCAATTTACAATTTAGAATACTATTTTCATTTACAGTTATTCAATCATTCAATAAGTTTTAAATATTTAATTTAAACAATTTACATGTTCAAAATTCAATATTTGATTTTAAATAGATTTTACTTATCAATCAATTTCTCTATTATACCCAATGAATACATTTATTATCCTATTCAACTATCGATTGCAAAGGCATTTACTAAGTAGCCTTTATTTTTCATTACTTGAATAATTATTGTTGCAATTCATTCCAGTTATTATTATTCCAAACGAATTACAATTTTTTTTCTAACCTTAAATCACGAAATCTTATTAAACTAGCTATTTTAATTATCGAAAATTTACGGGTCGTTACATAGCTTCGCCAAGCAAAATATGGTTGGTATGGACATGATTTGGTCGGTACCAAGTGGTATAGATCCTTTGATCCGAGTGGTTTCTATGTGAATCTGAACGTCCAGATGAAGATGATATGGATCAAGAACTTAGAGGGTTGATTGGTGGTATGAAGCAACTCAAAAAGTTTGATGTAGAATGGAGGTAATCAACATGATGGTACAAACCATAATTGTGGGCGGTGCCAAGTTGATTGTCCTAAAGGGGTCCACCTTTAGAGTTTAGAGATTGAAACATGGAATAATATAAAGCAACTATACCTTGGATGACCATTGCGGACGGTAACAACCATGATTTTTCTCCTTATGAAGACTTGTTCATCCTCACTTTTCTTTCGGATCTAGATTCTTACTTGGTCTTTGACTATTTGGCGACTGTAGTGGAAGATTCTGCTATAAATAGTAAGGAAAGCTTGAGCAATGAGTTAGGGAATTTTTTGTCTCTATACTCTTCGTGTCTTCTTCTCCTTCAATCTTTGTCAATGAGGGATATTTTCTCGATTTTCTAGAACTAAAATCGTCGTAAAGACCTTGTGCTAGTGAAAAAATCTGAATGTAATAACATTAAAGTGGACGTAGGCATGAATGTTGACTGAACCATTATAAAGTTCTATGTTTTTTACCATTTTATTTATATTACTTAGATCTACCGCATTTTCATTCAATTGAGATGTTGTGCCACCTTTTGGTACAACAATTGACTTTTCAATAAACATAAATGTCATATTTTGATCGAGTTTCATAATTCACTATCACTTTCTCACTATGTTAATTTGATATTAACACTTTTGATTAAAAAGGGCAAGAGAGAGATTTGGTGATACTGTGAATTCATTGCTAAAGAAATATTATTAGTTTAGTATTATATTCCCTAACATATCTGCCACTTATATATGAGGAGCATATCAATAGAGGGATAATGTTATATATATATATATGGATGCGTTGTGCCATTACTTTGATTTTATGATATCGAGTACACACTAAATACACATTACACTTGTCAAATCTTGGCATGTTTGTTATCATCAACAATGGGAGATCGTAGAGTATACGTCTTATTTGGTGATAATAAATATATTTTTATATTTAATTTTTTTAGAGTGTGTTAAAATTTAAAAATAATCAAAGCACAATTTTTCTTTCAACTTATTTGTCATCTATTATCTCTCATGCTTGATCTACATATATCGCATATCAAACACATGTTTATTTTATTTGTAAAATTTATATATTTCTTATTATCAAAATAGAACTATTGTGAAACACTATAGTTAATTTTAGTCTGATATTAATAAATATAAATTGTGTTTAATATACTATAAATTTATTACTTAATTAATTATATTATAATATAATAAGCATATAATAGAAAGAAAACACTTTATATTTTGAACAAGATTGGTTGGAGCTAGATATATGTAATAAATTACATAATTGCCTCTAGGCATATCGCTTGCTTTATTTATTTCATATACCGTTCACCATAAAACTTTTATATGTGTTCAAATATGGGTAAATATCCATATATATTTTTAGAAAAATTGGTACGTTATTACTATAAAATAATTCATATACTTCAATAATATGTCACCGACATATTACCGAAGTATATGAATTATTTTGTAGTAATAACATACCAATTTTCTAAGAAAATATGTTCCCATATTATCCATATTTAAACACATATAAAAGTTGTACGGTGAACTATAATAACCCAAAATTTGAGCTACAATAATTAATTAATGAATTAATTAAATAATAAAATAAGTTTGTGTAATTAACAGAATTAAGCCCTAGGAGTTGTACTATTATATACGTGGTAATTTTCTAGTCAATTTCCATATATAACATGTCAAAATCCGAGTTAAAACGAAGAAGTTATGAAATAAACAAGAATTGAAGAAAATGAATACACACACACACACACACACACACACACACACGGTCAGGCCGACTTTAGGGTCGACCCTCACCATAGCTAGGCTGACCTTCGGCATACATGGATCGACCCGCCCCTATATTTGGATGACCATTCATCCATATGAAAAAATGATGTGTTTTTCCAATTTTCTTCAATCTTGTGTGTTCATGCTTCCATCTGACGGTTTCATGAGCCTATGATGTAGTTGCACCAGATTTAATCCTCAAATCCAACCGTGTAAAATCCATAAACTACACTATAAATAACACCCTAGGCCTAGCTATTTTTCTCATTCAGATTTTCTCCTATTTGGGTTCATTGCCAGAGGCTGGACCCTCAATAGAAAAAATTTCTAAGGAAGAAATCTTTATGATAAAAATATTCTATGCTCTAGAAGTAGATCAAAAAAGGCCAAGGAATAGAGCTAAGGACCATAGGTGAGTGTTTAGTAATTATTTTAGTTTTTTCAGTAATTTAAAATAATATGGTTCTCAATAGTTGTAGTTTTTCTGCAATTTTGAGACAATTTTTATATAAGTTATTTACAGTTAATTTTAAAGTTCTGTTCAGTCTATTTTATTCAGCTATTTTTGTTAGCTATTTTATTCAGTTATTTACACTTATTTACAATTATCTACGATTATTTGTATTCTATTTACATCTGTTTTAAATTAGAATTTAGCCATAAATGTAATTTTTTTTATTCCTTTTTACGTGAATAGAACAATAAGAAGAGAATAATTCACAAATATGGATTAAATAGAAATAAACATTAAATTTACAGAAATTAGATGTAAAATAAGAAGAACTGTAATAAAATGAAGATACACTGAAATAGTCAAATTTGAGACATTTGCAAGCAAGTTTATAACTAGTAGTTATAACTAAAAAGACAGAATAGAAGAGTAATTCTAACATAGGTTATAATTAAACCAAAAGAAAAAAAGGCTCATATTAAGATTATATTAAGTTAATAGGCTAATATAGCAGAAATAACAAAAGAGGCTTATTTTAAAAACTTACACTAAGTTAATAAGAAAAGATAGAAGCAAGGCCCGTACCAACAACATTCCCTTTGGACTAGGACTGATAGTCTCACAGTAGATTAGGTGAGGCTGGGCAGGACCCATTCAGACTAGGACTGATGGTCTCACAATAGTTAGGTGAGGCTGTAATATGCTTATGTTAACTAGGGTAAATAAGGGGGCCAATAGATAGAAGCTCAAATTGGTGGATTTGGGCAAGGGGTGTAACTAGATTTTGTTTGTTAGACCCGTACCTACAGCATTCCCTTTCAAACAAGGACAATGGTCTTATGAAACACTTATGTGAGGCTGGGCAGGACCCTTTCAAACTAGGACTGATGGTCTCACAATAGATTTGGTGAGGTTGGGCACGCTTATGCTGATTAAGGTAAGTAAGTGGTCACAAGAGGGGGCGACAGTTAGCATGTGTCAGCGATGACTGAGCGAGTGTCATTGATTAGGATAGATAATTCGCTATAGCATTCCAAGCACTAAACGGGTGTCTTTTGCAGTTGAACCCATAGGATGGGACTAGCTCATAGTGGCACAACAGAGATAGACGGCCGATCGTTGGGTAGAATTAGGATTTAGCCTAATTAAAATAGGATTAGGATTTCAGCCTAATCACAACAATCTAAGGCAAGAGCAAACAATCACAATCAAAGCAAATAGGTAAACAGTATTTATCCCAGTTTTATCTTTCCTTTATTTCATTTTATACAGAACTGTTGCTAAGTCTATTATCTTCATCTTGCTTAAAAATAATAGTAGTTACTTTCACTCGCCAGACTTATAGCCTGACCCACTCCACTATTTCCCCCTTCTCCCCTATAGGCCAGCAGAGGCAAGGACAGTAGATTTAGATTTCTTGGAGATTCAGTTGCGGAGTTTTTCTTCATGTATTCTTCTTCTTTTCAGTTTTCTTTTCATTTGGCTTTTGATGTACTGGTACTTATGAGAGGGATGGTGATTTTTATTGTACTCAGATTTTATGAGACCAAGATCTATTTTTCATAAGACCTGTGTGTTTGGTATTTGAGACATGTGATGTTTTTCAGACTTATTTTATGAAGTAACGATAAGTATTTTAAATGTTTCCACTATTTTTATTTATTTATCTTATGAATCTTAGTCTCTGTGATGCTTTAGCTATACCTATAACGTACCATAACCTTTATGTGTCCATTTTGGATATACTAATGGGTATGGGTATTTCACTTAGTATCAGAGCCTAAGGTTACAGGATTCCTAAAAACTTGTTTTAAAAGTAAAGTATTTTTCAAAGGTAACATATCTTAAAAATATTTTTCTGAAAGAAATTCATAGAAATAGTTTTTCAAGTATAAAAGAGTTTTTATAAAAATTCCTTCAGAGTCCACTTCAACCTTCTATCGATTCTTTCGACCCTAAATTCTCTTTATCTTTGCATGTTATGGTGGATGTCTCAAATCTTCCAGAGTGTGTTCCAGTTCCTGGTTGGTTTCATAGATACCTTCAAGCTATGACACCAAAGGTGCAAGGGCAAATGCCCAATCCAGCACCAACAGGTGGAGATTCCAATAATCCACCTGCAGCAGCCAATTTTTCTAAGCCATGCAAGGACTTCACTATCTAGGAGGCAAGATGTTTTCTGGCAAGAGGATTTCATGGAGGCATGAGGTTGGTTGAGGAATACGGAGCGGATATTTAGCCTGTTAGGATTAGAGGACCGATAGGGAGTTCAGCTTGCATCTTGGCAGCTGAAAGGAGAAAATTCTTACTGGTGGGAGATTGTAGAATTGGACGGAAGAGATGTCGGTTGGTATGGATTTTGGAAAGGATTTGTGAGAAAATTCTTGTCATGAGCTAGGAAAGCATGAAGTTGTAGAAGTTCATTAGTTTGAAGCAAGGGAGTCTTTCAGCAAAGAAGTATATAAATCAGTTTAATGAGTTGTTGTGGGTTGGGATGGAGCTTGTTAATACACCACGTAAGAAAGGTGGAGGACTTCAAAAGCACATCAAGAAAGATGAGAAGTGTCATAGTTGTGGATTGGTTGGTCACTTCACAAAGGGCTGTAAGAAGGACACGATAAAGGGGAGGTGATATAACTATGGGCATCCCAGTCATCTTAGTAGAGCTTGTCCGCAGAAGACGGTAGAGCTTGTCCTCAGAAGACGGGACAAAGAGTAGGCGCACCTACAGTGCAAGATTGGCTTTGGATGCAACACCTTCTAGTAGCGGACTGGATCAAGGTAGGAAAGTCTCTGTAGAAGGTTTGATCCCTATTTCGGATTTTCCTATTTGGATTCTTTTTATTCTAAAGCATTCGTTCTTTCATTTATAGTTCCTTAGTTGATTGTTCAAATTAGATATTTCTCTAGTAGTAGAACCCGTAGTTGTTTCAAACCCCACAGGAGGATCGACACATTTATCCTTGATTTGTAGGGGTTTGAAAATTTTTATACTAGGCGTAGAGTTTGATTGTGACGCCTATGTATTGGGATTTTTGGGATATGGGATGACTCTGGGGATGGATTGGCTATCCACTTATGGAGAGATATTGGACTGCAAGTGGAGAGTCATCAAACTAGAGACATGTAGCGGCAGGACTCTCGAGGTTTCTTGCGACCCATAGGGGCCAGTAATGTTGAGCTTCCTTTATTCCCTCGATTCATCACCAGAAGAGTTAGATTCTGTTCTAGTCGTTAGAGATTTCCCAGACGGTTAAGTACTACCCCTAACAGAGAGATCGACTTTAGGATCTATCTGAATGATAACGCTAAGCAAGTGGCATTTCCTGTGAGACATATGGCTCCTAGGGAGAGAAAGGAGTTAAATAAGCAGATTGGTGAGCTATTGGAGAAAGGCTTCATCAGAAGGAGCATATCTGAGTGGGGAGTGCTAGTCGTCTTTTCTAGAAAGGCAGATGGTTTCCTATGACTTTGCATAGACTATATGGAGTTGAATAAGCTCACAAAGAAGAAACGTCACCCACTTCTTAGGATAGATGATCTTTTCGATCATTTGGTTGTCTCTTCAGTATTTTATCGGCTTGATTTGGCTACTAGATTTGATCATCTTAGGGTCATTGACAATAGCATAGATAAGACAGCATTTAGGACACTTGATGGATTCTTTGAGTGGTTGGTTATTCCATTTGGGCTGACCAATGAGTCGGCGTATTTTGTAGATTTGATGAGCCGTGTTTTTAGTGATGTCCTATAAAGTTCTTAGTAGTACTCGTGGACGACATTTTGTTGCTTTCCAAGAGTATGGAAGAGCATGTTATTTATCTTGAGGAGGTTCTTTGGACACTTCTCATTCATCAGTTGAAGGCAAAGTTTTCAAAGTGTCACTTTGGCATGAGGAGGTATGTTTCTTGAGGCATGTAGTCTCAAGAGATGGTCTAGCTGTTAATTCCACTAAGGTAGTAGCAGTGCAAGATTAGATGGACCCCAAGAATGCTACTGAAGCTAGAAGCTTCCTAGGTATGGCTAGCTATTATAGGAAGTTTGTCAAAAATTTCGCTAAGATTTTAGCACCGCTTACTCACCTCACTAAGAAGAATGCGTCATTCATGTGGGTTGTGGGTTGTGGATTGTGAGGATTCCTTCACGATGCTAATGAAGGCCTTTATTAGTGCACAAGTATTAGTTTTACCCGACGGAGTTAAGCCTTTTACAATACACACAGATGCATGTGGGATGGATCTTGGAGCAGTATTGATGCAAGAAGGGAAGGCAGTATGTTATGGAAGTAGACAATTGAGAACTCATGAGAAGAACTACACCACCCATTATTTTGAGTTAGCTGCTATTGTTTTCGCGCTCAAGTCTTAAAGTCATTACTTGCTAGGAGAGAGGTTCAAGCTTTTCACTGACTATAAATCATTGAAGCACCTTTTCTCGCAAAAGGATTTAAACTTGAGGCGGCGGCGTTGGATGGAGTTTTTGGCATCATACGACTTTGAGATAGCATACACCTCTGGTAAAGGAAACATGGTTGCAGATGCATTAAGTAGAAAGAGAGCAACCCTTAGTCAAATGTTAGTGTAGTGGAAAAGCCTAGTGTTTATTTCGACCTTTGATTTAAAGCCCTCTACGGACAATACCCCTAGATTATTAACAGCGGTTGAGGTTAAGCCTACCTTCATAGATCAGATTGGCTCAAGGAAACTAGAGGATTCAGAGCTTATGGATATTCTAGATAGGATTAGCAGAGAAGAGGTCTTTGGACATCTCCAACACTATTCTATTGATAGTAAAGGGTGTCTAAGGAGAGATGGAAGACTTTGTGTCCCCCGCACTAGTGATTTAATGAGAGCTGTTCTAAAAGAAGCACACCATTCTCGAATGACTATTCATCCGAGTGGTGATAAGATGTATAGAGACATGAAGAGAGTGCTTTCTCTTTGATCGACATGAAGAAGGATGTAGTAGAGTTTGTAGCTAAGTTTCTTATATGTCAAAGAGTTAAGGCAGAGTAGCAGAAGCCCCGTGGATTGCTGCAACGATTGATGTATCCAAATGGAAGTGGGATAATGTTTCGATGGACTTCATAGATGGTTTACCCCAATCTAGGAAGGGGAGTATCGATATTTGGGTGATTATGGATCATTTGACTAAGAGCTCCCACTTTATTCCAGTTAAGAGTAATAGGACAACACCTTATTTGGCATCCTTATAGTTCGTGAGATAGTCCGACTTCATGGAGTTCCCTCTAGCATAACGAGCGATAGAGACCCTATCTTTACTAGCGAGTTTTGGAAAAGCTTACAAGAGGCTTTAGGAACACACCTTACACTGAGCATAGCCTACCATCCCCATATGGACGGCCAAACGGAGAGAGTTAATAAAGTTCTTGAGTATTTGTTAACGATGTGCATTCTTGATTTTAGGGGAACTTGGGAGGAGCATCTTCCTTTAGTGGAGTTCATTTATAATAATAGTTTTCTAGCAAGCATTGGAATGGCACCTTTCGAAGATCTTTATAGAAGACCTTGCAAGTCACCTTCGTGTTGGTTGGAATCTACAAAGAGATTGCTACTTGGTCTCGACATGGTTAGAGATACTTAAGAAAAGATTGATTTGATTAGAAGGAGAATGAAGACGGCCCAAGATAGATAGAAATTCTATACAGTTAAGCGGAGAAGGGATATTGAGTTTAAGGTAGGAGATTTAGTTTTCATTAAGGTATCTCCAAAAAGAAAGGTAGTAAGGTTTGGATCAAATGAGAAACTTGCTCCTAGATTCGTAGGACCGTTCCCCTTTGTGGAAAGTATTAGGCATGTGGATTACAGATCTTAAGGCTAGAATAATACTAGAGGTGGTGAATAGTGTTTTATGGATTTTATAAATCTTTTTGAAACCTATGTAATTTAATCACCAACAAATGTAATACACAGACACATATATAATAACAGAATCATACACAGATGCAGATAATAAATAAAAGCAATAAAGGAAAGAACACACCAGGATTTTATACTGGTTCGAAGTTCCCTACATCCAGTTCCGCATAATTTTACGGATTTGTTTTCAAAATAATCTCCTAGATTACACCCTCGATTTCAAGGAACGAGGTACACCCTCCTGTATTCGAGTCTGGTGCAAACTCTCTTGATTTAATGGGCCACAAGATCACCTAATTGATTTCCGGGGCAACAATCACACCCAGTTGATTTCAAGGCTCAACGTACCTTTTACTCAATAGTTTGATTTACAAATAATCCTATAACTCTAAAAAGAACTGATATCTTATAGAGAGAGTGGCAGAGAATCAAATAAGAGATAATCAAGTTTGATTCACTTAATATTTCGTCATAGTTTGGGATTCTTTAGAAATAATGTGGAAGATGAAAAGGAGAGAAAACAAGTGAAATCTGTTAAAAAATTCAATTAGAACTACTGTTATTTATAGAAGATCAATAGGCATATCTATTCGTGGAAGGATACGACGAATAGACACTTCTTTTGAAAATTTGAATTTTGAATTTTAATGGGCACCATGTCGACATGGGGGGTAGGATTATGTCAACATTCTCTAGGAAAAAAATGATGATTTTGATTTTTTTTTTAAATTGGTTTCTATAGTTTTTTCAAAAAAAAATTCTAAACTTTTATAAATATGTTTGAATAAGTTTAAACATATAAAAGTAATTTTTAATATATATAATCTCAATTTATAAAGTGATTTAAAATCTGAGTATATTTGAAAGCTAAATATTTAAAACAAGAGATAGTTTAAAATCAAGGACAATTTTGAAATCAAAATATTAAAAAAGATAAAGATAATTTTGAGGCTAAAATATTTCAAATAAGAGAGATGGCTTTTTGAAAAGAAGGTTTTGAAGACATTTAAAACACGGGATATATTTATGAAAAGCATTTTCATAAAATTAGTGGATATCAACATAGGACCACTATATGTTCCACTAGATATTATCATGGATTCCATCCCACTAAGGTTCCATCCCTTTAACAGGCTCGAAGTGGATTCCATTCTACGAATAAATTCCGAATAAAGATGTGTGTGCTTTCAAGAAGTTTTAACATAATTCTAGACTCAATACTTATCTTGTACTTTGAAATCTTGAACTCTTGATATCTTGATACTCATGAGTCTTCAATCTTGATATCTTCAATCTTGAATCTCTATACTGTACAGTCTTCATACTTGGTACCTGCATGGTTAAATCCTACATACACACAGATATATATATATATATATCTATACTTTAGTATTTATATTTTATAACAAGTCCAAAAGTTGTTGTCATCAAAACCATCATCTCAAGGACTAACAATCTCCCCCTTTTTGATGATGACAACCTATATTTATAAAATATACTTCACCCTCACAATAACTCTCCCTAAAACTCGTCACTCCCCCTTAATCTAAGCCTAACTACTCTAACTACTCTATTTTATATTTCTCCCCATTTGTCATCAACAAAAACTAATCCTAAACTAATATAACTCCCCCATAATCTTATACTGGAGTACCTGTGACAAACTAAGATTTTTATATATATATATATATATATAAT
This sequence comes from Allium cepa, assembly GCA_030765085.1. Taxonomy (NCBI): domain Eukaryota; kingdom Viridiplantae; phylum Streptophyta; class Magnoliopsida; order Asparagales; family Amaryllidaceae; genus Allium; species Allium cepa. The sequence continues at coordinate 612,730,804 of CM060942.1, read as the reverse complement.
AACATGAGATAATTAACGAAAATATAACAAATATGATAGTTTAAATCCAATAACCATATACTATGCTTTATACAATGTTATAAATTCCATTCAAACCAAATCAATTCTAATCAAAGCAAACCAAATCAAATCAAACAATTCAAATCAAACAATTCAAAAATAAGCAATTCAAACCATAAGGAGATCAAATAATTTTAGGAACTTCAACCCATCCTTCTTCTCCAAAATTGGGTCTTTTTTAATATCTTCCCAATCTTCATTATCTTGAATCAAAGTTCCTTCAGGATTTGCATCGAAATCATCTTTGTTTAGGGCAGAAATCATCCAATGGAGGGCATCGAAATGCTTCTCTTGTTCTTTTATCATCTGCATTTGACTTAGTTCTAAGTGCCTTTATTTGCGAAAAGTAAAAGTAAGTATATTCTTGAATGACTTGAGAGTTACTTCAAGATTTTCACTTAGAGTCTGAGAAGAGGATGTCATTTTCTATAAATAGTTAAAAATGCAAATAGAAATGAGCAAATAAAGAGGTTACAAATTTCTAGAAGAAACAGGTGTTTAAATAGGCAAGAATTCGTTTAAAATGAATAGACACAAGTATTATTTTAAATTCAAAATTTAAAACATAACTAAATCAGACAGTTATATGTCGACATGGGGGGTTAGGGTATGTCGACATGGGTATGTTGATCTATGTGCCTTCTTTGTTTTATGCATAAGTATGTTTATATATAAACTTATATATGATACTATTATTTATTCCAAAGACATGATAAGGTAGAAAAACATAAGATATATGAGCTAATACATGAGATACTTCATAACATAATAAAAGAGCAATACAAGTTCATACAAAATAAACTAGTACATCACATCCTAGTTTTTAGAATGTGCTTGAGCATGAGGAGGATGATGATAGGCCAAGTTTCCGACCAACTTTAGCAAAGAACTTGTTCATATTAGTGGTCGTTTATCCAATTTCTTACTAATGGATCTTTTGAGAATCCACTGATTTTCCACTATGATCTTTTGATTTTTGAGGAGAGTTTCGTTGGAAGAATTGTTAGTTTGATAGGATATTCAATACTTTTCAAGGAGATGTCTTCATTTTCTTCTTCAATTTCCATTTCCTCCTTTTCTTCTTCTTCCATATTTTCTTCTTCCATCTCTTCATGTGCCAACCTTTCATCCTTTTGGCAAGAGACTCATATTGTTGAAATGTGAAAGGAATTTTCATAAGAGAAATATTAGCATGATTAAGCACTTTTATTGAAACAAATTCTTCCCTTTTATAATCAACACCAAAATAATTAAAAATTCAAGTGAGATAGAATGCATGATATAAAGTATTCTTACCTATTTCCAAATTCTTAGGACGAAGTTCATCCATAATTATTTGTGCCCAATTAATATCATAATGACCAAAAATAGGGAAAAGAGCTTTACAAACTTTTAAAGTCGGGTTATTGAAATTTATCGATCTAGGAGTGATAGTATGTTACAAAATAAGATTAACAATACGTGCTTTTGGACGAAAATTATGATTTTTAAATTCAAAGTTGTCATCTCCTTTGTAAATGTGATGTAATGTCTCACGATCATGTTCATCAATATTAAAAGTAGAAAGATCCATTCCCGAATTCTTGCAATTGAGAATGTTGCCTAAAATTTCACAATTTAAAATAATTTTAGTGCCTTTAACACTACACCAAATTTCATTTTCATTTCCTTCATGAAAACCACGATTCAAATTCACATAAAACATTTTAGCAAGATTTGGATAACAAATAAAATCATTTTCAGAATTGTCAAAAAGACTAAGAATATGGTTTTTGAAACGACCCGACTTTCTATCTTCAGGAAATGCATCATCTTGAAGAAAGAAAGAGATAGAAGAAGAAAATAAAGAAGAACACAACAACAACAGATAACTCACAGCAGAACGAATGAAATATAATATATCACATATCAGAGATATCCAAATCATCCAACATCATCCAATATCAATCACCCAATATCAATCACCCAATATTGATCATCCAATATCAATCAGTCAACCAATATTAATAAATTTTCCAAAACAGAAATGATTAACTCGTAATTAATTGGATTACCTAAGTCCCCTTCATTTATTTATTCTAAATAAATAAATAAATCATCTCCTAATGATCTTCTTTAATTAATCTTTCTTGATTAATTATCTTTTAATTACATTCAAGTAATTAACCTTAACCATAATCAGTAATTAACCTTTAATTACTATCATTAATTACAATAATTAATGATCATACATTTGTTTCCATTTATTAATTAACTATAATTAATTACATTAAAGCTTAACTAATTACAATTAATTAATCACACTTTAATTTATCACTTTATTAATCAACCTTGATTAATAATATTTATTACATTAATTAATTAATGATCCTTATTAATTAATAATTCCTTTAATTAATCAAATAATTAACTTGTAATTAATCATTTCATAAATCATAAATAGTAATTAACAGTTTGAAATTACTTAATTAATTAACTTCTTATTTAATTAAGTTAACCCTTTGATTAATTAATCTAACTAATTAATCTTTAATTACTTCATTAAGTAATTATTATTCAATTAAATTAAAAAATAAATCCTTAATTAATTATTTTATTAATTAATTACATTTTTAAATTAATTACACTTAGTAATTAATCATAAATTAATCACATTCAATAATTAATTAATCCAATTAATTAATTATCTAAAATAATTGAGTAATTAACTCTTAATTACTTAACAAGTAATTATCTCTAATTACTTCATTAATAAATCTTAATTACTCTCTTAATTAATTACTTAACAAGTAATTACTTCCATCATTAACCAATCCTTAATTCTTTTAATTAATTACTTCATACTTAATTAACTTCAACAATTATATTAATCAATTCTTTAATTGATAACATTAAGTGATCATCCATTAATCACTTCAATTAATTACTCCCATGAGTAATTTATCGCTAATTACTTCCATTAATAATTACTTCTTTCCTTAATTACATTTAATAATTAACCATTGATTACTTCATTAAGTAATCACACTTAATTAATCCATAATTAAGTGATTATTAAAAATTAAATAAACAATTAACTAATTATTTAAAATTAATTAAATAATTAATTAACTTCTTATATTTAAATAAATTCTTAATTAAACTCTTACTTATTAACAAATCATATTAAATTAAGTATTCTTAAGTTAATTATCCAAATAATTTAACCTTATTTATTTTCATAAATACATTATTTGAATTAAATCAAATTTCAATAACTTAAAAACAAAATTATTTAATTTAGATTTCAAAATCATAATAATAACCTTATTTGAAAAGAAGACATTTGGTAATCAAAATTTTAAAATTTAAAACACTTTAAATTATCAAATTTTAAACTTATTCATTTCAAATAAAACATGAAACTTTAGTTATTACTTAAAAATTTAACTTAAACTTTGGTTCAACATTTAAATTCAAAACATTCTTTTAAATTGAACTTCAAAATTTTAATTAGATAATTATTTATAAAGAAATCATCTTTAAACAATTTAAATTTGAAATAAATTAAATTTATACCTTTAAAAGGTTCGATTAACATTTTTTGCAATAATAAGTCCTTAACTTTATATTACGCTTCCTTTAATTAACTTGTTTTATAACATAAAATTGATTTTCATTTATTTTAAACAATGAGTATAATCTGCATTTTATCATTACACAGCTAAACCAAAACAAACTTGAGTTAACAATGTAACTACTATACACAGTACTAACCAAAGTACACAACCCAGAAACTCGAGTAAACACCCAGTTGCCCCGAGCCTACCCCGAGCAAAACCCCCAGCACCATCTTCTTCGAGTCCTACGCGATAAAACACGTGAGCATACCCGAGTCTTCATCTCGTCTTCCCAGAACTACAAACCCAGTGCACACACCCATTCTCGTGCACGTGCCCAAGCAACTCCGGCCGCCGACGATCAACGCGACCCTCCACTATCCTCAAACGATCGTGTGCGAACCCAACAATAAACCCAGATTTGACAAAAATCAATTAATTCAAAATTCGACCATATCAACTCGAAAACTACAGCAGCTCGATCCAAAAACTCCATCGCCGTTAACCATCTCGGCAATGATGATCTTCGCCGACCACACCCTTGAAACGTCACGATCTGTGACGCCCCACCTCTATGCTCATAATAACAAAGGGTATTAAAAGAAATACTATCTGTTATTACGAAGAATAAGGCTGGATAGGAGCTTCCATCCGTAGTTAGGCCTTACACTAGTATTGTTTATCTCGATAGGAGTGGTATATTTTTTTCATCTCTTATTTATTTACTCCCATCAACATATCCAATTCCAGTATAAAACGAACTACGATGGTTCATAATAGTTTAGGACAATAGATATAATAATAACACAGATAAAAACAAAATGTCTCATATATATAATAACTGATGTCAGTTACAATACATGTGATACAATACATATGATACAACTACAACTGTCGACTCTGGAAGTTACATACACAAGTACATTATCGTAAATAATGTACATGAATATACAACATCCTATACTAAGAAAACGACTACTCCAAAAAGTATGAAAAGACATCATCGCTCTAGCAGCAACCCAAAGTAAGATATCAACAACCTGTAAATACTCGGTCTGACCCAAGTATTACATTTAAAAGAAAATAATACACGGGTCAGTCTAATTCAAACTCAGTTATTAGTGCACATAAGTAATAATAATTAAGTAACAAATAGACTACAATCACAATAAGTCACATCTATCCGATCCTTAAATAAAGAAATCGGATAACGATAAATATAACACGTTGCAGTGTTAAACAACAAATCCGCAAATCCAAATTATCAACGAAGACAAATTAAAAGGATTACCAGAGAAGATAATTTAGAAAACAACAGAATTTCCTAAACGGAAATTAACGACAAAATTCAATTATTAAATAAAAAAATTAGAAACTCATGATCTAATTATCAAAAAGATAATTAGATATCGACAAAATCATTAAATTAAACCAAATCAAAATATGATTCAAAACATACCGAATTGAATAAACGAAACAGTCAAACAATTGAAATATCAATTAAAACGACAATTCGAGTAGGGCTGCAGTACACGCACGTGTGTACTGCCTCGCCGCTACGACATATGTAATATGCAAAAGATCAATAAATCAAAACAAAATAGAATATCATAAAAGTCATACCGTGTGGCTGCAGTTCACGCTTGCGTGCACTGCCTTGCCACTACAGTACCAGACGTCATCATAACTCCAACTATTGACAGCAAATCAATACTGCAGAGGTCAAGTCACGTCTATCATGAGTCAACACAACTGCAAATCAACTCAACTCGAATGACCAAGTGCACAAAGGCAGTGGTACTAATACACGAAAACAGCAGAATGATGGTGCAAGCACCAACGATATGACAACATAACATATAGCATTGCATATACAGGGATAGCAACAAGGCACAAAGGCCAGCCAAGAATACATGTACAACGATAACACTGTGAGCACTGTGGAATGCACGGGTGTGCAACAGTCAAGCAAAATGACTCAACACAAATGAATGCGACTCATTTCTCGATGCAATAGAATAACTGGAGTACAAATGAAGATGCGAAATAAACTGCATCAGAGAAATGACATGAACACTGCGTGCTACAGGCTAGCTCGAGTGCAAATAGAGATGCCAAGTAAACTACTAATATAAACAATGCGTGTTACATGATGACCAGACAGCATGGGCTCTAGTGGGACTGCACAAGCAAACAGGTGCAACTACAGTGACAACACGATGTAACAGTGAAAATAACTATATGCATAGAGAAACTGGCAGTGGTAACTGATGGTATACCAGAGTCCATCATATAACAGCAACGCAGTACATACATATGTACTCAAGGCAACAAGTAAGCAACCCAGTGCCAACATAAGCACTGACAAAAAAATCAAGTCCAGAACATAAATCCAGACCAGAATGAAGAATAAATGAATCAGAATCCAAATTCATATGAAACTTCCGGATCAAAGATGCAGACCAAATAGCCAACATGATCAAAGGAGCATAACTCAGACCCAACAAGGTGAAGAAATGCACAATGTCAAATGCAAAACTCAGACTCGACTTACTGTACATATAATAAAGTCGAGGTGCTGTATAGAGAACAGTGAATTAGTGTGCAAGTATGGACAGAGCTCGAGCACAAGATATAGCAACACTTCAATGATCAAACTCAGGCCGAAACAGTAACCACATAGATACAACCAAAAGAGAACAATGAATGCAAAATGAGCTATATGAACAATAGTGGTACAAATGCAAACTCAACAGTGAACTGGTCGAATCAATGCAGCTACATATATAACAACCACGCCAGCCTCAATATTGAAGAACAGATTTCAAATGCAGTGACACCACTTACTCAAGTGCACAATGCAAATGAACTCCACCAAGTACAAAACATACGAACCAGAACGCACAAATACATATGACACTGAAACAAATGAACTTGACCGGGATCCAAAAATACAAGATAAAACACAATTCTAAATGAATATATAATGACCAGTTTTGACCAAGGAATGGCCAGAACTAAGGCAACAATGTGCACAGGTCAGGGAAGTAACAATTGTATAGAGACAATAATCACTTCACCAAGTACAAAAGAAATCAAGACAAGCACTGATAGAAAGATGGCCATAGGGAAAGTACACAAGAGCCAGGAATTCAAGAGGTCAGAATACAAAATTTGGTACAAGTCAGCAACCAACAAAGGTCAAAGTCAAACATTATCCAGTATCAAGCCGAAGTCAACTATGCCACAGAGTAACCATGCCAAAGCCATGGAGTAACAAAACAACTCAAAGCCGATGCCAACCAAAAAATGCAATTCAAATCAAACTGTGTCTAAATCAACATCGTAAGATACACAAAATTCATCTGATCGAAGTCAAGCCGTGGTGGTCGTGAGATACAACGATGCCGCGACAACCAGAAAACAAGAAATCATCACATCAAAACAAAATAGAACTGCTGAGATACACAATAATAAGAAAGAACCAGATGTGAGTGATAATCCACTCACCTTAATTTGAAGCGAAGACGAACTCAGAGACAAAGCCGGAAACACGATGTCGATTGAGGAAAACCCTAGCCGAATCAATTATTCAATCAAGCATTTCAAAGTCGCCACCTTCGCATTCATGAAAACCCTCGGTTGCATAGACGAAGAATAAAGCCCTATTTTTGATCGAACAAAGAAAGAACAGAGCCGCCGTTTTTTCGTTTATTTGTTTTGGACCTAGGGTTTTTCGAATGGAAGTGAACAATGGAGGAACGGTTATCAACCCTTAATAAAAATCACGGCATCAACAAAGCATGGGCCAAGATGATTTTAAAGCCCACCTAATTCCTTAATCAAATTTATAAAAGAATTTGCAACTGATTAAAACACTTAACAGCAATTAGCAATAATTTAATCGTCATTTGACGGTAATTAATTGTTATAAAACCCCGGGTTGTTACACGACCACTAGCTTCCTCCTACCCAAAAGCGAACTCCTCCGGCCAACTATTCGAGTCGCAAACAACCCGACAACAGAGCCGAATGAAAACAAAGAAAAACCCTAGTTTAATCAATTACGATCAATTCAAGCAATAGAAAAATTTTGAAGCATTTTTCCCAAAATCTACAACCTATACACAAGCTTCGATTCAAGTATCAACCCAAATTATAGCATGGATAATCGGCAAATTACAAAAACCCAAATTCTAAACAAACCCCAAATTCACCTTAATTACATAATTAAAAATTATGATACAAGCTCTAAAAATCATAATTTTCCAATTGTAATTCAATTATAAAATCAAAACTAGAATTTGAAATCATAAATTTTTGCCCAAATTTGATTTTTCACTGTAAATTGAAACATATGAGTTAATCATTCATTCAAAAACCCTATAACTATTTTTAGATGATAAATTACGTGATTGCAAACAACTTTCATTTACAAATCACTGTCCATTTCGTGTTCAAAATCAAGTTACTGAGGCTATTAAAGGATTTGAAACAGTTTTTAATAAACACAGTAACCATTCTAATTTTTTTTACAGGCAATTCAATATTTTTTTATTTATAAACATACATTCAGGTAAACAATTATTCATCATCAAAGCCAAATTCATTCGCATGCAACATTCAATCATAGATTATATCAAACTATTTTTAAAATAGAATTTATTCACCATTTTATCTGCAGAGCAGTTTTTAAAATTCCTTTCCAGGCTTGAATCTTAGATTTTGAAAAAAAAACTTTCTGTTGAAGATGAATCCTTTTGCTTGTCTTTAATCTGATGCTTTAAAGGTTGAACTGCAGTTGACTCCCCTTTTTGAAGTGTAGGTCTTGATTTATAACTTTTTGAAATGCAGTTGAACATCATTTTGCAGATTGAAATTGAACTGCAGCTAGAAGTTTGTAGGAATTTTATCGTTGAGAAGAAAATTGCAGATTTTGGTTTCAGATTTGTTTTTGGGTTTAATTTCAAGTTTAAAGAAATTTCTGTTTTGAGCTTAGAAGTGAAAACAAAGAGAAAACTATTTGTGAAAGAGAACTAATTTTCTTATTACAATATTTATTAAAAATTAAAATAAAATGGTTGCCACTTGTTTTTAAATTGGACAATTGTCATGCAATGCTTCATTTCTTTACAAATGTTATTAATATAACTTAAGATGATAACACATGTTTTTAAGTGTTTTTAAATTAATTTTCATTTAAATTAAATATAAATATAACTTACTTATTTAATTCTATTAATAAATATAATTTGTATATATAAATTTACTTTTAAAAGAAATTATTCTAAAACTAAATATAATATAAATATACATCTTATACATGTATTTAAAATCTAACGTTTATATTTATACACTTATAAACATTTTATAATAAGCATTTTAAAAGAAAACAAAACAAAGCTTGTTTAAATTCTTTTCAAACTATCATATTTTAAAAACAAACAATTATCTAATATTTTTAAAACAAATTGAATTAAACTAAATTATCTTTAAAAAAAATATAAATTTTGAAACAAAGCTATAAATTACAATTATAAATTATCAATAGATTAAAATTAAATTTCAAAACAATCCAAATTATAACATATACTTACATATATATTACAATTTGCAAATTCATCTTTTAATTTAAAACAAAATATATTTCTATTCACAACATATATCAAATATATATATTATAAATAGAATAAAATTTCATTAGCTTTGAAAAATAAATCTTATCCATTTCAAATTGTTAGAAAGATATTGATCACAATTATCAGATTAAATATTTACTAACATTTAAAAATTTTAATTTACCAATTTAAATTAAAATTACAAAGAAAAATTATCAAATCAATTTAATTATTAATACAGATTATTAAATTGATATTGCCCAAATCCCGGGTCATTGCAGTTTTCTTCAAGAAGAGTATTGATTCCATATGTAGAGAAATCGCTAAAGAGAGCAAACTTTTCCATATGAATTTCTCCATAATTAGCATAGCTTATATAAGACTTGATTGCATCCGGATCATTATAGAGATACTCTTTAGTCATTTTTGATAGTCTCATTGTGGATGGAGCGCTTGAAGAAGCCATTTTTGAAGAGAGTAGAGAGTTTGAAAGAGTAAAAGAGTGTTTGAGTTTTGAAATGAAAGAGAAAAGATACGATAAGATGAAGGAAATAAATAGATATTCAATAGTCATGTTCTCTGGTCAATAAGTACCTTTCCAAAACATTGGAGTTGGTGAAAAGGTGGAGGGAAGTTCAAAATTTTGAATTTGAATTTGAATTTCAAATTACTGACAAGCATGTCGACATTATGGGTAGGGCCATGTCGACATGGATCAGAGAATTCATGTGACTTATCTATTATTAAATACTTTAATATCTATATATATATAATATTTTTAATGTCTATACATTTTTCTAAAGTAATTACTAAATATAATAATACACTTATAATAAAAAATATTATAATATTTAAAAATAAAATATAATAATAATAATAATCATAAAAAATTAAAACTCAAACAACACATAATTTTAAGAGCAATCAAACAATCAATCAATTTTAAGCAAACAATCTCGACCAAAAATATTGTAAACGTGTACCTTTTTCTAGATTCGTATCTCTGAGATCATCGGAATCATGAACAGATGTAAGGCACATTTTTGAATTTTCTATCTTCTGATCATCATCGCTTGAGGATGATTCTGAGTCTGAATCGTCTAGGGTAGCGGTATATGCTCTTTTCCTTTTCATTCTATAATCATTGCTTGTAGGAAACTGTTGCTTATCAGGATGCGGACAGTTTCTTCTAAGATGGCCTGATTCTTCATAATTTAAACATTTAACGTGATTTGTTACTACATTATGATTTCCAGAATTCCTATGATCATTCTTTTTGAAGTTGTTCATCTTTCTGTATTTTAGAAACTTCTGAAAATTCCTTGTCTTGAAAGCTATTTCTTCATCATCATCACTACCCGATTCTAATTCATCAGTTAATACATTGAACACAAATGTGTTCTTTTCAAATGCCTTTCTATCTCTTCTCCCTTGCATTTGAACTTCGAATGACATTAGATTTTCAATCAATTCTTCAATCTTTAAAATACCGATATCATTTGCTTCTTAGATTGCAAGAGTTTTCTGATCCCATTCCGGAGTAAGAGAATTTAGAATTTTTCTGACTTGATCTTCTTCGGAGAAAATTTTCCCAATGATATTGGAGAATGCACAATATCCTGAAATCTACTATATATATCTGAAATGGACTCATTAGAATTCATGTTGAATAATTGAAACTGATTCACGAGTATGGATATTTTTGGTCTGTTTGACTTTACTTGTTCCTTCATGAGTAACTTGGAAAGTTTTCCAGATACCATATGCAGACTTACAAAAAATACTCTATTTGAATTCATTCCTATCAAGTGAACAAAATGAAATATTGATGGCTTTGGAATTATTTTGTGCAATAGTCTTTTGCTCGGCAGTCCACTGTGCAAAACTAGTTGTGCGTTCAGAATATTTAGCTTGTGTGATATTCCAAATGTCTAATCCTATTGACTGTATGTATATTTTCATCCTACATGCCCAATATGCATAGTTACTGCCACTAAAAAGTGGTGGTTTGGCAGTAGACTGGCCCTCTACAATTGAACTAGTGATAGTGTTAACAGAAGTGTTGGTAGCCATTTTAAGAACTTTTCAAAATTCAGATTATGAAAACTTTGAAAACCTTGCTCTGATACCAAATGTTAGGAATGCAGATTACCGATCTTAAGGCAAGAATAACAATAGAGGAGGGTGAATAGTGTTTTGTGGATTTTATAAATATTTTTGAAACAAGTAATTTAATCACCAACAAATTCAATACGCAGACACAGAAATAATCATGGAATCAGACACAGATACAAATAATAAATAAAAGCAGTAAAGGAAAGAACACACAAGGATTTTATACTGGTTTGGAGTTACCCTTCATCTAGTACCGCACAATTGTACGGATTTATTTTCAAAATAATCTCCCAAATTACACCCTCGATTTCAAGGCCACGAGGTACACCCTCCTGTATTCAAGTCTGGGGCAAACTCTCTTGATTTACTAGACCACAAGATCACCTAATCGTTCTGAGGAAATAATCACACCCAATTGATTTCAAGGCTCAACCGCACCTTTTACTCAATAGTCCGATTGGCAAATAATCGTATAACTTTGAATAGCACTGAGACCTTACGGAGAGAGTGGTAGAGAATCAAACAAGAGATAGTCAAGTTTGATTCACTTAGTATTTCGTTAGAGTATAGTTTGGGATTCTTTGGAATAAATGTGGAAGATGAAGAGGAGAGAAAACAGGTGAAATCTGATAAAAAATCGTTTAGAACTACTGGTATTTGTAGAAGATCAACAGCCATATCTATTCTTGAAATGATACAACGAATAGACACTTCTTTTGAAAATTTGAATTTTGAATTTTAACGGGCACTATGTCGATATGGGGGTAGGAGTATGTCGACAAGCTCTAGGCAAAAATGATGATTTTGATTTATTTTTTATTAAAATTGGTTTCTATAGTTTTTCATAACAAATTTTAAACTTTTATAAATATATTTGAATATAGTTTAAACATATAAAAGTAATTTTTAATATATATAATCTTAATTTGTAAAGTGATTTAAAATCTGAGAATATTTAAAAGCTAAATATTTAAAACAAGAGATAGTTTAAAATTAAGGACAATTTTGAAATCAAAATATTAAAAATGATAAAGATAATTTTGAGGCTAAAATATTTCAAACAAGAGAGATGTCTTTTTGAAAAGAAGGTTTTGAAGATATTTAAAAGAAGAAATATATTTTTGAAAAGCATTTTCATAAAAGTAGTGGATATCAAAATTGGACCACCATATGCTCCACTGATCTTGTCGTGGGTTCCATCCCACTGGGGTTCCATCCCTTTAACAAGCACGAAGTGGATTCCATTCCACGAATAAATTTCGAATAAAGATGTAAGTGCTTTCAAGAAGTTTTAACATAATTCTAGACTCAATACTTATCTTGTACTTTGAAATCTTGAACTCTTGATATCTTTATACTCATGAGTCTTCAATCTTGATATCTTCAATCTTGAATCCTTATACTGTATAGTCTTCATTCTTGGTACCTGCATGGTTAAATCCTGCATATATATATATATATATATATATATATATATATATATGTATATCTAAACTATAATGTTAGTATTTATATTTTATAACAATTCCTAAGGTTGTTGTCATTAAACCATCATCTCAAAGACTAACAGAAATGGTAAGGAAGATGGCGTATTGGATAAAGCTACTGGAGAGGCTCGCAGGAGTTCACGATGTTTTTCATGTTTCGCACTTGAGAAAGTGCTTACATGATTCAGTAGATGTAGTGGAACCTAATCAATTTGAGGAAGTTGAAGTGGGGAGAGAAGCATCGGTTCGTCGTATTCCTATCAAGATCATTGGACATGATGTCAAGAAGCTTAGGAATAAGGAAGTCCCTTTGGTTAAGTTGCAGTGGGGAGATAGCACTGAGGACGCTACGTGGGGGGGGGGTAACAAAAAATACGTACCTTTTATCCATTTCTTTTCGATGGTACGTTTTGAAATTCCTATTTCCATCTTTAGTTTTGAATGGGTTCTTTCCTTTAGTATCCTTTGGGAGGGTAGATCTTAGGATTCAACCCATGGATGGTAGGACTGAATGTAAACATGTTATTAGAACATGTTATGTATGATGGATGCTAGTGGTTGCAATTGTTTGCTAGTGGATGCTAATGGATGCACATGTATATACACTAGGCACTATTATCTCTTAAGGAATGGCCTAACTAGGTCGCTAAAGCATATGCATATAGATGTGTGCACATTTGCATTTTACTTTTATTTCATGGCTGCTATAAATGGATGATTATCATATGATTGTTGCATTTGGATGATGATTGTAGCATGCATATAGAACTCAGTTGTCATTAAAGAATTTGCATTCATTTGGATACATAGCACAGACATGATTGCATAAAAAGGAGGACAACTGAATCAGTAGACCGCCTAATCTTTTCCATTAGTTAGGGACATTACACTATTTGCATATAATATATATATATATATATATATATATATATATATATCATAAATTGCAGTAGAAAACTTAAGAACAATGGATGTAATGGATGGTGGTTGAGTATAAGGTTGTAGAATTTGGATGAAAATATTTATTTCATTCTTCTATCCTTGGAGATTCCGGGGACGAAATCCTTTTAGGAGGGGAGAATGTAACAATCCAAAATTTGAGCTACAATAATTAATTAACGAACTAATTAAATAATAAAATACGTTTTTTAATTGTCAGAATTGAGTCACGAAAGTTGTGTCATTGTATCTGTGGTAATTTTCTGATCAATTTCCATATATAAATTGTCAAAATCCAAGCTAAAAGGAAAAACTTACGAAATAAACAAGAATTGAAGAAAATGAAATACACACACAAGGTCAGGTCGACCCTCACCATAGCTAGGTCGACCCATACCATACATGGGTCGACACCCAGGTCGACCCGCCCCGATATTTGGACGACCATTCGTCCAGATTAAAAATGACGTGTTTTTTCCAATTTTCTTCAATCATGTGCGTCCATGCTTCCATTCGACGGTACCCAGTAAGCCTATAACATGGTCACACCAGATTTAATCTTCAAATCAATGGTTTGAGATCCTAAACCACACTATAAATAAGACCCTAAGCCTAGCTTTTTTTCTCATTTAGATTTTCTCCTATTTGGGTTCATTGCCAAAGGCTGGATCATAAATAGAAAAATTTTCTAAGGAGGCAATCTTCTTGATAAAAATATTCTACGCTCTAGAAGTGGATCAAGGAGGACCAAGGAATAGAGCTAAGGGCCATAGGTGAGTGTTTAGTAATTATTTTAGATTTTTAAGTAATTTGTAATGATAGGCTCCTCAATAATTGTAGTTATTCTACAATTTTTAGATGGTTTTTATATAAGTTATTTACAGTTAATTTTTAAAGTTCCTTTTATTCTATTTTATTCAGCTATTTTTATTTAGCTATTTTATTCAGTTATTTAAAGTTACTTGTGTTTTAACTTAGAGTTTAGCCTATAAATGTTAGTATATTTTTATTCCTTTTTGCGCAAATAGAACATTAAAAAGAGAATAATTTGCAAATATGGATTAAATAGAAATAAACATTAAATTTACTGAAATTAGATGTAAAATAAGAAGAACTGTAACAAAAAGAAGATAGTCTGAAATAGGCAAATTTGAGACATTTGCAAGCAAGTTTATAACTAGTAGTTATAAATAAAAAGACAAAATAGAAGAGCAATTATAACATAGGTTATAATTAAACAGAAAGAACAAAAAAAGGCTTATTTTAAGACTTAGATTAAGTTAATAAGTAAATATAGCAGAAATAACAAAAGAGGCTTATTTTAAAACTTACACTAAGTTAATAAGAAAAGATAGAAGCAATGCCCATATCAACAGCATTCCCTTTCAGACAAGAACTGATGGTCTCACAACAGATTAGGTGAGACTGGCAGGACTCTTTCAGACTAAGACTGATAGTCTCATAATAGTTAAGTGAGGCTGGGACATGCTTATGCTAAGTAGGGTAAATAAGGGGCCAATAGATAGAAGCTCAAATTGAGGGATTTGGGAAAGGGGTGCGAATAGATTTTGTTTGTTAGGACCCGAACGAACATCAATCCCTTTTAGGCTAGGACTGGTGGGTCTCACAAAACACTTAGGTGAGGCTGGGCAGGACCCTTTTAGACTAGAACTGATGGTATCACAATAGATTAGGTGAGGTTGGGCACACTTATGCTAATTAGGGTAAGTAAGAGGACACAAGAGTGGGCGACAGTTAGCGTGTACCGACGATGACGGAGTGTGCGGCATTGGTTAGGGTAGATAAGTCGCTACTGCGTTCTAAGTGCTAAATAGGTGTTTTCTACTGTGGGGCCCACGGGATGGTACTAGCTCATAGTGAAACAACAGACATAGAACACTAATCAACGGGTAGGATTAGGATTCAGCCTAATTAAAATATGATTAGGATTTCAGCCTAATCACAACAATATAAGACAAGTGCAAACAATCAAAATCAAAGCAAACATTTAAACCGCGTTTTATCCAGTTTTATCATTTCTTCGTTTCCTTTTATACTAGAACTATTGCTAAGTCTATTATCTTTATCTTGCTTAAGTAGTTACTTTCACTCACCCGACTTATAGTCTGACCCACTCCTCTATTTCCCCTTTTCCACAATAGGAGAGCAGAGGCAAGGACAGTAGACTCAGATTTCTTGGATATTCAGTTGCAGAGTTTTTCTTCATGTATTCTTCTTCTTTTCATTTTTCTTTTCATTTGGCTTTTGACGCACTGGTACTTATGAGAGGTATGATCATTTTTTTTTACTCTGATTTTATGAGACTGAGATCTATTTTCCATATAACTGTGTATTTGGTATTTGAGACATGTGATTTTTTTTCAGACTTATTTTATGAAGTAATGATAAGTATTTTAAATGTTCTCGCTGTTATTATTTATTTGTCTTGTGGATCTAAGTCTCTGTGATGCTTTAGCTATATCTATGATGCATCATATCCTTTACTGTGTCCTCTGTTTGAGTATACTAAGGGGCATGAGGTGTTTCATGAACAGTTATGTTCGTAATATATGAAATTAATAGAGTTAGGGGTATGCCTAAAGGCAATTATGTAACCTATTACATATATCTAACTCGAACTAACATTGTTCAAAATACAAAGTGTTTTCTTCCTATTGTATACTTGTTATATTATGATCTAAGTAATTAAGTAATTGATTTAAAGTATATTAATTACAATTTACATTTATCAAATCTCAAACTAAAATCAATTGCAATGTTTCACAATGTTTCTATAATTGTAATTTAAATTAAATATATTTTACATTTCAATTTGATATAATTAACTAAGTAATTAATTTAAATTATATTAAACATTGTACCTATAAATTTACAACCATACAGAAGTCAATTCGATTAGCGCAAGAAAGGACATCATCAAATTCATTGCCAATCAAAGGAGAATCAAAGAACAATTTTTTTATGGAACTAATTTTTCTCTTCATCATCAACAACTTTATCATTATCTCTATCATATGGCAACATCAATCGTTGGTATTATATGATCATCAACATCTCGTTTGAACAGAACATAATTAAAACTTCATCCTAGCCAAACCAAACAAACACAACATCTTAACTAACAACTACTTCCAATCGATTTCAAATTTCAAGCCAAACATAAACTACATTGCTCAGATATAAACTACATACACATCACATTCAGTTTCACTTTAATCATCATGGAAACACAATACACATTACAGTTTGGGTTCGAGCATTTGATCCAAACCGCAACACAAGTTCCATACCAGAAAACATCAAGCCATGATAGTAACTTAAGAGGCGGCGTCGGATCTAAAAGCTTGAGCAATAGTAGATTCGTGTGTTTGCTATGTCAACAGAAACTCATGACATCGGCACCTCTTCACGGTGGTAGAATCTCTTTCAACTATGGTCGCTTCACATATCAACGACCATGGCCTCTCTTTCAATCATAATAGTATCAAACTCTGGTGTTATGAACTCATAAATCAACAATAGCTTTGAAAATAAAATCTCGAGCAATGACAGCGGCATCTCTAGATAGCAAAGGCAGAGGTCACATGACCTTCCGGCAATGACATAATTTCAAGTGCGGGGCACTGCTGCGGTTTTTTTGCCTGTGAGAATTTATTTTTTGGAAAAGTTGATTTTAGGTGAAGTTGATATTTTGGGAAGAACTTAAATGGTTGAGTTTTTGGATATTGTTATTGACACTCAAGTTTTGGATATAAGGGGTTCATTTTCTTTCAAAAAACTATAAGGGGTACTAATCAAACTAGTTCGCTCATAAAATTATAATAAAATTGACAAAATCGTCCTTTCTTTTATTTATTAGAATTTTCCCTTAGTCATCATTAAATTTAATCCAAAATTACTAATCAAATGATAGAGAATTCAAACTGACCTCCAGATGAAATTGAAAATGAAAATGAGATAATGTTGATTGTTACTTAAGAAAGCATTCAATATAGTAATTATAAACCTTAATTTTGTCACTGTTAAAAAACCGTGCAATAAATTGTATTAAGAAATTACCTTTCCATCATATTTTAGCAAAGTTTGGATCTGATTGCGAAAATCAAGATGAATTTTTCATTCCCATTATTGTTTTCTTTTTCAAAAATGAAGAAAAAGAAGAAAGTAAATGAAAGTGTTTAAGATTTTGATGTTTAACTACAGGTAAAAACGGTTAAAATATATTTTTATTAGTAGGATGTGTAACCCTCCTACCAATTTAATTTTGTATGAAAGGCTCACAAAATTTGGCCCCCTCATATCCAAAACTGGAGTGTCAATAATAATACCCTTTTTTCTCTTAAGGAAAAGAAATATAAGAGTGGACGATTACATAAGGGATAAAATGGGAGTATTTGTTTTATTTTTTGTTATTTAAAATTTAGATTGTGATTTATGGACCATGTATTGTTGTTCAGTGATTATGATCTAAGGGTATTAAGTTTAAGTATGGTTACTAAGCACACGATTATTATATTCAGGTTAGTAGACAATGTGTGTTTATAAGTGTTGTAGACATTCAGATGTATAATTCTTATAGTTACCTTGGGGCGGCAATATGCACTAATGAGTAAGTGGTTGAAGCTAGGTATATCCGTGTATTCTTTATTTTTTTTACAGTTAATGCCTTATTTTATTTTGTTTGCTTATCCATAAAAAAATTAAATGCTCTATTCACCCCTCGCTTACGGTATATTGCACGATTCTAACAATTTTAATCCAAGTCACATACACATTATATTAAATTGTGATCAAAACATAACCTTAATAAATGGACTTATCTTAGTGAAGTCTTAATTAAAACTTTATATTATATATACATTTTTTGTGTGAAGATATTTTATTAAAAATGAAAGGTGTATATTTTAATGCATAGTGTGATTTGTCAAAAACAATACAAGGATAAGATAAAGCATTTAGGTTGAGAAATAAAATATTTTTACAATGATATTTAAATAAGAAAAGAACATTTACTATACAAATATTTTATGTAGAAAGTATCTTCATGAAAGAACATTTTTGGTGGAAAATACTTTGATTAGAAATTGGATTTTGTTTACAATATTAGAAGAAAGTTTTGTTGGTAGAAATATTTTAACTGGAAAATTATTCTTCTTTTAAGTTTGGAAATTTTTGTTCAAAAATTAATTTTGGTTGTATGAATTTCGACAAAGATGTTTGGAAGAACAAATTAGAGTAAAGGTTTTTATCACAAAATATCTGATTATAAAAAAATATTGGGAGTGTGTTGGAAAGTATTTTTTTCGAAAAAGGATGTATTAAAAATGTCTAGTTTTAAAATACTTTGGGAAAATATTTTAGAAAGACGGAAATGATTTGATTGAAAGTGAATAGTTTAAAGGTAAATATTTGATTTAAATATCAAACTTTAAAAATGCTTATTAAATAGAATTTTATTAAAAGGATATGGTATCAAAAAATTATTTTTATATCTTTGAGAGTAGACAGAGTTGTGTGGGATAGAATAACGGGATGGTGTGAACTTTGAGTTTGTTCAAAATCCATTATGATGATATAAATTATGTGTCTACTATGGGAAGCTTTACTAATATGTTGCATGGACATCTAGTTATTCCCTTCCAAAGAAAGTGTAGGGATTGTGGTTATTATTACAATTTTGACATACAGGATAGTGACTTTTTTACTTTGCTTTATTTGTTTGCTTTTGTTGAATCAGTTGTGTTGTTCTATTATTTGCTAAGTTATTATTTATAATAATTTGACTGCTTCATTTGGTTGTGTTTTTTATGGTATATAACATGATTATTTGAATTAAATCATTATATTCGCATTATATTGTTATTCTTTACTTGTTTGATAATAATTATGTTTTGATTGTTTGAGTTAATCCTTTATGCCCTCGTTATAATTTTGTTTATTTTTTGTTTTGCTATGATCTATTTCAATGGATCACTTGCTTGCTTCTTGTTTGCCTTGTTGTGATTATGTACAATGTGTGGTAGGATATGTTGCCTGCTATTGTTTTATGATGAGGTAGTTATCCGCTGTTAAAAAGTGAGATGTACATTAGATAAACTACTAAGTTGATGAGCGATATTTGGTTTGGACGTACTGTGATAACATACTTTACTAAGCCAAGGAACACTTGATATTTTGATTCGTTAAGAAATTTGATGATGTTCATCGAGGATAAGTAATAATGGCTAAGTGTTTTGGTGATAAGAAGAGTTGGTGGATGCATCTATGGAATAAAAGCAATGTTAGGAGGTTCATTGTATCGTTAATAGAAATTTAGAGTTTTTACCAAATATTGATTTGAAATCCATTTTTGTATAAGCAATTACCGGCTTACATAAGTTTTTTCAGATTCCACATAGACTGATTTTCGAAAGAATTTATATAGTTTAAAATTTTCTACAAAACAGTATTTTATTGGAAAAATATAAACTTTTAAGTTGTTTTGAAGTTTGATGATAATATTTTGCAAAATTATTTTATGAAATGATAACGTAATTTTGAGGAAGAATATTGGTTTGAAATAGAACATGAAGGTTTGATTTAAAAAATTAAAAATATTTTTGTTTGCACAGTAAATGGATGGATACCTCCGATCGATATATAGTAGCAAAAAAGTAGAAAAGAAAGAAAAATAAAATGTACACAAATTTATAGTGGTTGGGCAATCCTTCTTTATATATTAGCTTTACAATGATTTTAATGGAAAAGACAACAATTTGAAATGGGATCTGGTTTCCCAATAGTCCATTCGGTGATTTCTATTTGGTAGTATATGGTAGCTCTCCAAAGTAGTGCCCTTTTTTGTTAGAAGCCTAGACATTTATGGAAGTGAATTGTTAGAGAGATGAAACTGATAGGCTCGGCAATCTCCATATATGACACATTCATTCGATTATCTCCATATATGGAAGGTGTGATCCAAACTTCAACCTATCCAAGATTTTCTTTCCTTGAATATGTTGTTTGTTTTGACTGTTGGTGTTTGATTCGAAAATAATTTGCTTGATGGATGAACCTAGACAATTTCTTGACCATATTCAAAGCTTACACTTTCTAGGTTCGACCATCTCCCATGCACCGAACATGAAATCCTGCCTAGTGATTTTAGTACCAGGCAAGAAATCATGTTCGTACATTTTCTACCGAATGAGAACTCCTATTCAGTATTGTGGTTACTGAATAGAAATTCAAGTCTAGTAGTTTGCTTATCGGCCAAGCATAATGGTAACCATTCTCCACTATATCCACTTGCATTGCTCCTAAAACTTCTTACCTCTTCAACAAGTGTCGTTCAGACGAATTATGCTACATATCTCAACATTTCTTATTTTGGCTTGACTAATTTATGTCTGTCACTTTCTCAAAGGAAACATCCAACACTTATCCCCAAAGTACGCACTGTAAAATACAGAATGTGCTTTATTCATCACTCACTCTTAAGTTTGTCTTCATCTTGTATGTCCTCTTTGATGTCTCCTCTCACTTCTCTATTCCATATGCAGAATATTGGTTTGGCCACGACTGTCAAACACACAACCCCTGGCCTATTATTCCCCTTGGTTCAGCATATGCTTCGTCCGACATTTTCCTTAGTTGGTATATTCTTGTATGGTAGAATCCTAACAAACAAAATATTATATCCACTCATTATTGATCCTGCATTGGGCCACATAGGTTTCCTATAAATATAGCTAACTCTCATGCTGGCACTTTTCCTAATTTGTTTAGCCTCTTATAGTATCTTCACCCGTTCACCTTCCATTAAACCAAAGCTTTAGATCTGCCTTCAAATCCCATCCAACTTCAATTTTCCCCAATCTCTTTAATGATTTATTAAGATGCGGTTTTCTCCTCATTAATTTAGTGCCCAATAATTTAGTCGATGATCCTCTTAGCGACCTTATTCCTTTGTTCGATGGAGTTTGGATGAGGGTTTTTTGATACTTTGGGTACTTAGAATCCATACAATACAAATCTTAGGAAGTTTTCAGTCTATTATCCCACCTTCTGGCAAGGCAGTATACCCAATAGACTACACGGTTGTCGACGCTGGAATATTATCTATTTGATTCGAATGGATGGATGGATGATCAATTACGAATAATAAATATGAATATGAAGCCAGGATTCAGCATAGTCGATGGATAAACGACGTAGGGTACTTGGAATATGGATTTTGGCAAGGAAGGAAGTGGTTTCGGGTTCTGCTTCCGTTCGACATGGCGTTTGCTTTGGTTCTTAATTGAGGTTGGCAAAGGCATCACTTCAGGACGACATTGATTTCACACGGGGTCAGCATATGGTTTACTTTGAGTACTACTTCGAGTCGGCATGGTGTTTACTTCGGGTCCTACTTGGGGTCGGCAATGGAATCACTCTAGGTCGGCATTCATTTCACCCTAGATCGGCATAAGGTTTACTTCGGGTTTTACTTCACGTTGGCACGGTGTTTACTTTAGGTCCTACATAGGGTCGACAATGGCATTACTTTGGGTCCGCATTCAATACTTCGGGTCGGCTATAGGAGTTGCAATGGGTCGGCTATATGAGTCGCAAGAGGTCGGCATTTGGTTACAACTCCCAGTCGACATTGAAAAGGTTGGGTCAGGTCAACATTGGTTTAATTCCAGGTCGACATAGGGTTTACTTTGAGTCCTACTTTGGGTCAACCTGGTACTACTTTAGGTCGGCATTGGTAGAGTCACTTGGGGTTGGAATATAACTTGCTTCGGATCAGCATAGGGTTCGCTTAGGGTCCTACTTGGGGTTGGCACGGTACAACTTGGGGTCGGCATTGGCTGAGTCACTCGGGGTCTGCACCTTGTTTACTCCGAGTCAGCACCTTGTTTACTTCGGGCTGGCATTTGAACTACTTTAGGTCAGCATAGGATGGACGAGTTGGGCCCGACAATCGTTCTGGTGGGCCTACGTAGGTAAGGAGGCCCTGTAGCTATGATTTCACCTATTAATACAACGGACTTAGATTCAGAAAGGGGATCTTCATTCTGCTTCTCTTCATCTTCTACCTAAAGTCTACTTTGCCATTTTAATGCTAAAATTCTGAATCGTAACTGTAATTAAATTCCAGTATAATAAAAAGGATTTTTCTGGAGTGGACGTACGTTAGAGTTAGCCGAACCACTACAAATCTTGTCTTCTTTTACCTGCTTTCATTTTAATTTTGGTTATTCTTTATATTATACTCTCTACATATACTCTATATGTGATCTGTGATGGGTTAGTGGTGCTTTCACTTATAATTGGGTGTTGATGACCGATTTAACGCCAACATTTTGGTGCTTTCACTGAGAGAGCTAGCACTCAGGGATTTGGAAGTTTGGATCTTGGATCTTGGATTTGAAAGCTTAGGAACTCGGATTTAGGAAGCTATGGCTAGGCAATCAACAAGGAGACAGAGGAAAGAGAGGAGTCATCGTGAAGGAAGTCAGAGGCCTCCTTCGGAGTTAATCAGACTTTAATCTTCATCACCAAAGACGGGATGTAAATGATGATGGATGCTATGCAGGAAAGGATGCTGAAGAGACAGGAAGATATAATGCAAAACTTACTCCGACAAATTGGATAGAGTGGAGCATGAAACCTAGGGAATGGAGTTACCGAGAATACTAGAAATGTGGATCACGAAGTTGGAGCAGCAAAAATAGATGAAGTCTAGAATCAGAACCGATGAAATGGAGCAAACAGGATGGAGCAGAATCTTCGAAAGCTGCCTCTAATCGTTCCACACTACAGGGCATGCCTTTGGATCATATTGGCTCGAAAGGCTGGATACCAGGCAGTGCTTTACAGTTTGGTGTTAATCGGGAAATGGATACTCGTCCCGAAGGGTAGGTTTCAGGATTCCCTCGCGGACTCGGCGGCAGAATGGAAATGAGAATAAGACCACCTATGGATGCTAGAGCAGTTGGAAATCGAAATCCAGGACTTGTAGCAGAAACTAGTAGGCTTAGATATAGATTGGATCAATTTGGGGCAAACCTTGACCAAGGAGAATCGGCACAACTTTCCATGGAATTGGGTGCATGGATTTGGATGGCTTTGTTTGGAAATAGACAACAGTGATGGAATAGGAGCATCCATCATCCGCCACAAATGGAGCTAGCCTGGCTTAAGGGCACAGGTCGTCATCTCTTGATAGCATGAAATAAATAACTAACAATAAATTCTACACTAAAACGGCTAAGTCACTTACACATGTACGGGATCGAGGATGGTCCCTAGACATGCTCTGAGGTGCAATAAACCACCATAACTAATATACTTTAAAACCCTTGGATCTGCACTACTGTGATAAATAACATAAGTCGTTGTTACGGCCCCCACCGAAGATATGGGGCAATAACCGTGGTTACGAGTCCCTTCGTCCAAGAGCAATAGAATGTATTCGAACATGGATTAAGTTCTCGACCGGAGATCAAGGCTGGAGTAGGATACCCCATGGATTAAGTCCTCGACTGAAGAGTCGAGGTCGGAGAATGATATTCATGGATTAAGTCCTTGATTGAGGATCGAGGCCGAAGTTGGATACCCCAAGGATTAAGTCCTCGACCGAAGAGTCAAGGCCGAAGAAGGATATACATGGATTAAGTCTTTGATTGGGGATCGAGGCCAGAGTAGGATACCCCATGGATTAAGTTCTCGACAAGTGAGTCGAGGCCAGAGATGGATATTCACGGATTAAGTCCTTGGTTGGGGATCGAGGCCATTGTAGGATGCCTCATGGATTAAGTCCTCGATTAGAGAATCAAGGTTGAATAAGGAAACCCATGGACAAGCCCCCGACTGGAGAGTCGAGGCCGGAGTAGGATAAAATGCCCAGAGAGGTCAAAGTATTTAGAAGGACTCGGAGTGATCCGGGATTTAGATATGCACCCGAAGAGGTCCAAGCAAGGGATATGAACCCGAAGAGGTCCCGACTTTGGATATGTACCCAAAGAGGTCCTGGCTTTGGATATGGACTTGGAGAAGTCCCGGATTTGGATTAAATGACCCAATGAGGTATATAGATTTGGATATGGACTCGGGGAGGTACTAGACCTGGATAATCCAGTCCGGAGAGATCATGGATTCGGTATGGATTCGGAATTGGATATCGACTCGAGACAGTCATGGACTTTCTAATGATCCGAAGAGATCAAGGAATTGGATCGACATCTAGATTGGATGATATAACGATCAATTGATTATGGACTTTGGATTTTGGACTTATGGAAATTCAAAATAGGCCTTCGAATAGCAAGGCATGCTTTGGGGGATGGAGGCAAATGCTATCCCGCCTTTTGGTAAGGCAGCATACCTAACAAATAGCACGGTTGTCGAGGCTAGAATATTATGGATTTGGTTCGAATGGATGGATGGATGATTAATTACGGATAATAAATATAAATATGAAGCTAGGATTCAGCACAGTCGATGGATAAATGACACAGGGTACTTGGAATATGGATTTTGGTGAGGATGGAAGTTTCATCAGGTTCTGCTTCGAGTCGGCAATGTGCTTGCTTTGGGTTTTACTTGGGTCGGTAATGGCATCACTTCAGGTCAGCATTGATTTGACTCCGAGTCGACATAGGGTTTATTTTGGATTCAACTTCAGGTTGGCATGGTGTTTACTTCGGATCCTTCTTGGGTTTGGCAATGACATCACCCTAGGTCGGCATTGATTTCACTTTAGGTCGGCATTGTTTTTACTTCGGGTCCTACATGGGGTCGGCAATGGCATCACTTTGGGTCGGCATTCAATACCTCCAGTCGGCTACAAGAGTTGCAAGATGTCGGCTATTGGAGTTGCAAGAGGTCGACGTTTGGTTACAACTCCGGGTCGGCATTGAAGAGGTTGGGTCAGGTTGGCATTGATTTCACTCCGGGTCGGCATAGGGTTTACTTCAGGGTCTCCTTCGAGTCGACATGATGTTTACTTCATGTCTTACCTGGGGTCGGCATGGTACTACTTCGGGTCGACATTGGTTGAATCACTTGGGGTCGGCCTGTGACTTTCTTCGGGTCGGCATAGGGTTCGCTTTGGGTGCTTGGGGTCGGCATGGTGCTATTTCATGTTGACATTGGCTGAGTCACTTCCGGTCGGCACCTTTTTTACTTCGGATCGGCACCTTGTTTACTTTGGGTCAGCACCTTATTTACTTTGGGTCGGCATATGAACTACTTTAGGTCAGCATATGATGGACGAGTTAGGCTTGAAAATCGTAGTGGTGGGAACATGTAGTTGAGGAGGCCATACACTTGAGATTTCACCTATAAATACAGCAGACTTGGGCTCAGAAAAGGGAATCTTCGTTCTGCTTCTCTTTTATCTTTTACCCAAAGGCTATTCTTCCATTTTTGTTTTTCAATTCTATATTGTAACTGTAATCAAATTCCAGTATAATTAAAAGGATTTTTCTAGAGTGGACGTAGGTTGGATTTAGCCAAACCATTATAAATCTTGTCTTTTTTACTTGCTTTCATTTTAATTTTGGTTATTCTTCATATTATACTCTCTACTTATACTCTATCTATGATCTGTGACTGGATACTGGTGCATTCACTTATAGTTGGGTATTGGTGGCCAATTTTGACACCAACATGGTCCTGGGTATAAGAGATGCTCCTAGGAATCTTTACAACTTTAACTTTTTGGTTTGGCTAGGACTGTTTATTACCAAATTACCATAAACCAAACAAGAGGGTTATTTTGGGTTGTTTTTTCAAACCTTGTTCAAGGCCAAGATATTATTTGGCATCGGATGTGATTTGTTTGGTGGTAGGCTTATTGTTTTTGAGTATAACACTTAATAAAATTTCAAGGTTATAGGTTAATTGCAACCAACCAAACCACCGTATAAAACACTTAGGATTGCTAGGTCTGTACTTTTTTCTTGCTTTCATATATTCTCTTAACATTCTATTTCATATGTTACTGCGTGCATGCATATATAGATACAATCAATTACAACGCACGAGACAGGTTCACATATTGGGAAGGCATGTTGGTTCATCACAATACTCATTCTTCAAGCACAGCTGTAGATTAGGCTCCTTCCTCTTCTGCCCCTTATTTTCTTGCACCATCGGGACGTAGGATTAGCCATCTCATCTCTACTGGGCACACGGATGTTATCAGGTCGAAGTTGGATTCTTTCAGTATTCAGTCCCATTTTAGTGGTTTATTAAAATCCCTAAGGAAGTAGGTGGACGAATGTGTCGGTAGTGAGGCTACTGAGGGGCCAAGCCCGCATTCTCATGACAATGACTCAACCACCTTAAATCAGAGTGAAGCCTATTCCTTTGGGCAGAATAGCCTTGATTCCTTATCCAACCATGATGTTGAGGAAGCTTTGAAAAAAAAATTAGGTCTGAGGATCATGAGGAGATTGTCCCAGGGGACATTACTATCCCTAACTACTTACAAAACTATGAACTAGGGATCACTTCTAGGGATTGCCTTAATAGTGGAGATTCAATGACAATTGGAGATGATGAGGACCCTAATGGTTTGTTTAAATGTTGTGCACACTTCAGACACTCCCTCTTTTCCTTTATTTCCTTGATGGATTTCTTAGTATAGGATGATTTAAACTCTTCATCCTTGTATTTTTTATAGGGAATATGAGCTCGAGAAGACGTAAGGTTCAGTCCAAATCTATGTCATAATAAGTGCTAGGAGAGGCAAGACGAGAGAGGTCTCGCTCCGCTTAATGTCAATTAAAAGCTGCTTAAATTTTTAGCATACTTACATAAATACATTATAAAGAGATTCTATTTAAGTGTATGTTATATGTACAAGTGTACTATAGGTGTATGCACAAATTCAACACAAAGAACTAAATTTTATTTCGAAGTTAACTTATAAAGTCATAGGTTTCAAAAGTTAACTACAGTTTCACAAGTGTACTATATGTGTATATTCAACCATATTTAGGTAAGTTCGTAATTAACAGTCCTCCTCATTTTCATGCAGGTGATACTATCGTGACGGAAACTTCTAGAGCCATAGTGACTTCTAAAGTCCTACTGTCAGGGTTCAAGCCCTTAGGACATCACAGTGAAGGAAAATTATGACAAGATGATTGCCGCTCTTTAGGAAGATATTGACGTTTGGATTTCTAGCAATAATGAGTCGACCAAGAACTTCGATAGGGAAAAAGTTCGTAGGGACAATATAATGGCTAAGTTTTCGAAGCAGATAGCCAGGGATCAGTTAGAGGCAATAAAGGAGCTTAAGCTTATAAGGAAGAATTGAATTGATCTTGATGCAGCTACTATATCCAAATATAAGGAAGATAAGAAGGCGAAAGCACTTGTTGGGTGCAAACAATCCAAGAAAGGTCATTCGTCTAGGTCCAAGTGATGCTTTCATGATTTAGTCTCTTTTGTTTGGAATAATCTGATTTTCAATTTTTTGTAGACTAAACATTTTGGCTATCACATATCCAATTTTGAGGACCTGTGTGAGGATATGTGCATATTGTTTCTGATGGTTATGACTTTGTGTAGTAGATATTTTGTCATTTGACGATGTTTAGATGTAATGATCGTTTATAACTTGTATCCCACTACTTTTCATTATTCCTATTTGCTTATTTTTATGTGTGTAATATGTGCATGTTCTACACAAAATTTTATTAACTATGATGAGTCAATCGCCATCCCCTAAGGTGCCGAACCTAATCGAAATAACGAAGCACTTAATCGTTGGTCATCCCTAACCACAAATAGGTTCGGCTCATCATTGCCAATAAGCGTTTCGAGGCCAATCATCAGTGGCTTACTACCTAGCTATAGGTCATGTCCTACTCACATGTAAGCTTAGTTCACCATTGTCGATTGAGTGATAGGGCCAATCATCAATGAATTCATTTTAACGATTCATTATGAAGCATGTGAACTTCATCACTCCTAAATGAAGGGGTTTAGCTACGTATAGTTGAATTTTCGTTAACATAAAATGATTTCATCATAAAAGGAGATGGAAAATGAGAACTATTGAAATAAAAGTAAGCTAACTACTTGCATGAAATAAAACTAATCTGTATACAAAAATTAAAAGAGAGCATAAGAGAATAAAAGACTATAAAATAAAACATAAATAGAAATTACATGAAAGTAAAAATAAGGCTAAGAAGCCATGAAAGAAACTTTTTTATCTTTGAATTTGTGGCTACAACTTGCATGAATGGTAAGAAGATAATTACATAAGACATAAGGGGTATTTATGCATGCTTAAAACCCTAATTCATATTTTGATGGGAGTACCTAAAATGCCATTGAGAAAGTGTAACCTCTAAGTAATCATTAGAGAAATAATTAATCTCCATTAACACGCTTTTAAGCCTCCATTAACATGTGTATATGTTTTTGATTATGGACCATATTTTAGTGGGCATGTGGGCTCCTCCATGTTGCGTGATTTTATTTATTTTCCTTTTTTCATTAGCCTACAACATATGTGCATGCATTCATGCATGAAACATCTTCATATTTGCATTTCATTTTCTAATGTGCAAATAAATTTTCTTAAAATTAAATCGTATATAAAATTACCATTTTATCCTACAAATGAAAAAGAATAAACGATGATTTGAAAACTATTTAAATTTTTTGTTTAAACATGTAAAATATCTTAATATGCACATTTATTTGTATAAAAGTAGATTAAATATGAAAGTACAAATCAGCACTTTTACATGCACATCAAATCCCTCACACTTATCTTTTTATTCGTTCTCAAATAAAATAAAACTAGTAAAGTCCATTTTCATAGGAAACACAATTGCATTGAGCATATGCAATAGGCTGTTAAACCTCTAGGTGCACCAATAGGACGAGTGTTGTCTCGTGAGGGTTTTCAGCGGATACTACCCATAAAATCCAAATGCGATATGCAGATTCTAATGCAACTACATGATGCAAGTTTTCAAACTATTTATTAATGAAGAGTTTACTTTTAAATTTACATGAGTAAGTTAAATATAAGTTTTGGTCATTATCAATAAATTTTAGTCATTTTACTCATCAAAACTTCTAAAAAAATTAACTTATCATCACAATTAGACTCAAGTTTAGTTAGTTGTTTCGGTTGATATCATAGTGCAGCTATGAAATGGATCCTTTAGTTGATTATCAAAGTTTCACAAAGTGGTATATTTATCTCTATTGAATAACAAGTCAAATCTATTAAGCGAAAATAGTGTTTGGATTTCAATTGCTTGTTCTCTCTATTTTTTAAAAGTATTAACATTCTTAATATTTACACACCTAATTAAGATAATCTAAGGGCAGATATACTGATCATGTACTGCCTTTCGGGCTTACATGAGAAGAGTATAGAGTGTGGCTGGTGCACACACTTGCGTATGAATAAATGAATCTAGGTGCTTATCGTTGTTATTTTAAATTTACACACCTAACTCAAATAAATTAAGGCCTGATATACCGATCATGCACTACCTTTTGGGATTATGCGAGAAGAGTATAGAGCGTGGCGAGTGTACACACTTACATGTGAATACATGACTCTAAATGTTTCTTATTTTTGTAAAAAATAATTTTAAAGCGAGAGTTATGCAAAATCATCTTAGCACCACTTAACTTAGAAGATTGAAAATGTTATCGCCTTTACTTTGAATCAACCAGTCTTTTAAATGAAGATTACAATTAGGATATACTTTATAATTATCACCCATGAACCTCCCTATATACCAGTTAAACCATAGTTAATTGTAATAAAACTTTTATTCTTATTTTTGTTAAGATGAGTATATTTTCAAAAATTTCAATTTAATAACCAAAATGTACACTTATCCTATCGTGTTTCTTCAATGCAATGCATTATGCTAAAAAGAGTTATTTGGAAAATTTTATTTTTTAAATATTTTGGAAAGAAAATGCAAAAAATTAAACCATCAAAAATTAAAATGAACATGAGACCCCCCCACCCCACACACACTTGATTTTGACTGTGTCCGCATAGTCAATACATGATACAATGAGTGAAACGGAAAATAATATGTACATATTTCCAAGAGGGGGTTAAAATTTCTTACAAGACATAGCGTGACTCATGAAGAATCATGAGCTTCTCCTCTTGATCACTTGCCAACTCCAAATAAGGTTTTAAGCGATGACTAGTGACTCTAAAAATTGAACCGTTCCTACAGTTTTCTATTTCTATGGCACCGTGTGGAAAAACGGTACGTACAATGTATGTTATGTCCACCTTGATTTTTATTTTTTAGGGAACAAATGAAGTAAGGAGTCATACAAAAGAAACTTTTTATTTGGCAAAAATGTTTCCTTAGGACTGACTTGTCAGGAAAATTTTTTGTTCTTTCTTTGTAAATTTTCCCATTTTCACACGCGTCATTCCTAATCTCCTCTAATTTATTGATTACAATTTTCTGTTCTCGCCAGTTTTTCAAGATCAAAATTTATGTTCTTAATCGCTCACTACACTTTATGCTCAAATCTAATGACTAAATGGCATGCTTTAGCATACACAAGCCTAAAAGGAGACATCCCAAGGTTGGCTTTATGCGCAGTCCCAAAGCGCATCTGTTAATTTTTATGACCAATCTTTTCGATTTTTATTCATAGTTTTCTCCAAAATTGTTTAATTTGGTGATTTGAAACTTCAACTTGGCCACAAGTTTTAGGATGATACGGAGTGGATAAGTTGTGGGTTATTGAGTATTTCTTTACAAGTATTTCAAATGCACGATTACAGAAATGGATTCCATTATCGCTTATTATTGTGCGAGGTGCTCCAAACCTTGAAAAGATGTTTTCTTTTATGAATTACACAACAATTTTGTGTTCATTTGTTTTACAAGGAGTGGCTTTAACCCATTTGGAGACGTAATCAACAACAAGAATAACGTACAAATTTCCGAAAGAGTTGGAAAACAGTCCCATAAAATCAATAGCCCAAATGTCAAAGATTTTGATCGTAAGAATGTGGTTCAAAGGCATCATGTTTCGTCGAGAGATTTTTTATAGCATTAGGCAGCGATCGCAAGATTTACAAAACTCAAATGCATCTTTGAAAAGCCTAGGCTAGTAAAAACCGCACTGAAGCCTCTTTTTCGTTGTTTTCTTCGGACCGAAGTGACCACCACTCTTGGTCATGACAAAATGAAAGAACACTCTTTATTTCGCAAATTCAGGATGCAACATCGAATGATTTGGTTAAAATAGTACTTAAAAAGTACAGATCGTCCCTATAGAAGTACTTGATTTGGTATATGAATTTATATTTACCTTGTTTCGACCAAAATGATGGAGTTTTATACATGACTAAATAGTTCACTATATCAACATACCATGGATCGAGGGAAACAGAAAGGAGTTGCTCATCAGGAAAATTCTTGTCGATCAATAAGGAAAATGGTGCATTTGGAAGATGCGATAGATGTCTGCAATAACACTGTCCCATCGTTTTTTGTCTTTGACCGTATGGTCAAATTCTTGGAGTAAAAGGATCTAATAGATCAAGCGAGACTTAGCATCCTTTTTAGCGTAAAGGTATCCAAGAGGGGAATGGTTAGTGTAAACAGTAATGTGCGAGCCAATCAAATAAGGTCGGAATTTTTCAAGCGTAGAGACTACCAATAGAAGCTCTTAGTCATCTAGGTTTTTAACCAACAGGACCTACTAGAAAACATAACAATTCCATGATACCAAAACGGATTAGAACTTAACCAAAATGGCTAAGGCAAGGAGTTAACGAAAGCCAAGTGTAACCAGCTAGTAGATTGTCCTTGTGACGGAGCAACATGTGACGAGATTACATGAGAAACGTCAATACCAAGCAATAGATGCATTCAAAACCAACAACTCGAAAAAACCAAGTGCCTGCGTTGCTAGCGATCCATACCCTATGGACGCTAGCTATCCATGCATCATGATGGTTCGCTGAGAGAAATAAGGGGTAAAGAGCCTAAAGGACAGAGCACAGAAAATACTAAGTGGATGGATCGATAGCGATCCATATATAGAAATGCTTCTTGTGACCTAGCATGATGAAATGATGGAGGGAGAGTAGCTATGTAATTAGCTCGCGAGCGAGCCAAATTTATTGATCGCTAGCGATCTATAGACCATGGATCGCTAGCGATCCATGGTTTTGGCTCGGATTGCGAGTCAAACTTCTTTAGGTCGTCATATACCCATCTACAAGAAATTGACAAACTTACGAGGCCCAAAAGCTCTCCGATCTCTATAAATACTGTCATGTTTGAAACAAAAATGGGAGCTTCTCCAGGTTGGTCGTGGAAGCTCTGTCGAAAATTTTCTTCACTCTCTGTCTCCTACACAACAATCACCAAAGGAATTCACAGTGATTCTCCCGTGGATTCCAACTCTGGGGATTCAATCTAGCTGAGAATAATCAAAAGCCTTGTAATCAAATACTACTTGCAACAACAGTCAATCATAGTAGAACTATAAAGTGGACGTAGGCTTCACTAACAGCCAAACCACTATAAAAATTCCTAGTGTTCTTTCTTTTACTGTTTTTTATATATCTTTATATATGATATTGCTCTGTCAAAATAGGGCTGGTGCTTTCAAACTCAGAACATGATGTTGATCCATTTTTTGGGTTGACATTTTGGTGCTTTCACTGCGAACTCCACCTTAGGATCCAGATCTAGCTATCTACTTTGGATCCCATACGTCCAAAAGTTAGATCCTCAATCTTTGCTTGAAGAATCCATAATTTGTAATCAATGGCCCCTAGAGGGAAAAGAACTGCCTCTGGAAGATCCATAGGGGTAGTAGAGCTAGAGAAGAACATCAACAAACTGAAGTAAATGGTGCTGATTTAGGAAATCAGGCCCCAGCATCCGCCAGAC
Organism: Allium cepa; assembly: GCA_030765085.1. Classification (NCBI taxonomy): domain Eukaryota; kingdom Viridiplantae; phylum Streptophyta; class Magnoliopsida; order Asparagales; family Amaryllidaceae; genus Allium; species Allium cepa. The sequence continues at coordinate 612,697,055 of CM060942.1, read as the reverse complement.
AGCAAGAAGTTGTCAACAGGGATGAGTTGAATAAAATGGTTGATGAGATCAACCAAAAAATGAAAAGTAGCCAAAAGGCTCTAATGGATAAGCTTAACGCTCTCCTAACCCTATAGTCAAACCCTGCTCCAAGGACTGTGTCTGAACCCATGGCTGCTATAGAACAAGAGAATTCCTCCATTTCATGTCTATATAGAAGAAATGGAAAATAGTCAAAAAAAGGGTGACAACAAGACTTAACATGGATGGAAATGCAAATACTCTGTTCGCTACGAGGCTACATGTTTAGGACTTGAATTAAGGGGCAATGACCCCGTTGGAAGACATAACTATGGATCTCTTCGACTCAGAGGATGAAGAGCAAGACGACAAATTGAAAGAAAATGTTAATGCATTCGATAATGCAAGGAATACTTAAACTTCTCTAGTTAGGCTAACAACAAGCCAACGGGACCCTGTAGGAGTGGCTTTCCCGAAGATAGGAGAGCCTAGGTTTCATCCCACTCACTAAGATCATTTGCAAAGCCAAACACTTAGCGTAGTGACTGATTGCCATCCTCAGGATTAGTGGATATCGGGGGCATACATAGAGAATATGGTTAAATGATTAATGGAGGAGACTAAAAATAGTAGAGATGATGAATGGGGATCTGCACCAAGTCGAACTCCCATCACCGATGAAATCTTGAATGAAAATATCCAAAAAAATAACAATGCCAGCTATTCCATCCTATGACAAGACAAAAGCCCCAAAACCTCACTTGTACAAATACATTTGGTATATGGACGAAACTAATGCCTTCGAAGCTGTTCGATGCAAATGCTTTCCTATCTTTCTCGAAGGATTTGCCTCGATATGGTTCATTAGGCTTCCACCAAGATCTATCTCTACTTTTGAGCAACTGGCGACAAGGTTCCTTGATCAGTTTAGACACCATACCATGCAACCAAAAGATGTCATGTCCCCATCTAGAATTTTCCATGGGTGCAACTAATCACTAAAATCTTTCGTGAATAGGTTTAACACTGCGGTGACGGAAGTAAGCAACCCCAATGAAGACATGGTTTTTATGGCACTAGTCCATGCCATTCAACTAGAAACTGAATTTAGAAAGTGGATCAAGATGAAGCAACCTACCACCAGGAATGATTTCAATTGTAAAGCAAGTCAGCACCTAAGGTTGGAGGAAGTGTAGGAATTGGAAAGGTAGTCTACTAGTATGCAACCAATGAACGTCAGGAAAAGCGATGTAGCAATGAATCAAAATGCGTACACTTCTCGGAATGCTGAAGAAACAACTAGGAAAGATGAAAATTCAAAGAGAACAAGTCAAAACTCCAATAATAAAAAAGGTAATGGCAATAATAAAAAGATCAAAGGGTTTAGGCCTAAAGGCTACACTCCCCTAAACGAGACATAGGAAAACATTTTTCTCGCGACTCAAGGGACCGAGGAATACAAAAAGCCCCCAAGAAAGGAAGCAACTAAGAAGCAAAAAGCGCTTGGGGAAATTCTGCCACTTCCATGAAACACACTTCCGCTATACAAACGAATGTCGCCACCTAAAAAATCTCATTGAGGAGCTAATCCAGAATAATGAACTCCAGCGGTACGTAAGACAACCATAAAACCTTGATCAATCTACGACCCCTCAGGATCTTAGAGATCGAAGGAATCAAGCTGGAACTAGTAAAGAAGGGTCGAGGAACTGACCGAAGGCTTATTATTAGAACAATATCTAAGGGACCACACGCCACACAAGGAAGTTGGGGTAAATGGACCAATATGCAAGTTCATTGAAGCATGCTCCGAAGGAGTCATGTTTAGCTATAGAAGTTGTAACTTCGATCAAACTGCAAAGGGTTTTGAATGATGATATAGTGTTTCGAAATCGGGACACCGAAGGGATTGAAGCTCCAACTCTCGATCTGATGGTGGTGATGGTAGGAATCAGACCTACTGTAGTTCGACGGGTGTTGGTTGATAGTGGCAGTTCCGTGAACATACCCTTCAAACGTACTTTCGATCAGACGAAGATTGGCATGAAAAGCATATCCATGTGCCAAATAAGGATTAAAGGGTTTACCTACGAACCCAAAAAACCGGTGGGAAAAATTGATCTACCTATGGAGCTTGGAGAGGGTGAGCGAAGGGTCGCCCTCATTCAGACTTTTTGGTCGTGGATGAGATATCAGCATATAACACCTTCTTGGGACAACCCGCATTAGCAGACTTTAGAATAGCATTGGACCAATGATGCCTTACAATAAAGTTCCTTATAGAGAACAGAGTCGGAATTGTAAAAGGAGACCAAAGCACCACTCGAGAATGCTACATCGTAGAATTGCATAAGTCAAGAAGAAAGGAAATCTGAAAGGATGTGGGGAAAACTCTCCACATTCGTGAGCCAGCCAACTAGCAATTATAGAGCCGCCATTGGCTCGAGGACCATAACCATTCGACTAGGCTTTGGACCTGAGAAAGAAGAGTTTGAGGCCAAATCCATACCAGTAAAGAAAAAAAGACGCAGCTTGGGCCTTGAACTAACTTAGAGAGGAGGTAGATAAATTGATGGATAACGGCTTCATCTGAGACACAACTTACCCTATAGGTATCAAACTCATTCTTAGTCAAGAAGTCTAATGGAAAATGGCGAACTCGTATTAACTTCTCGGATCTGATTAAAGCTTACTCGAAAGATAGCTTCCCACTCCCTAGAATCGATTAGCTTATGGATGGAATGAAGGGCATGAATTGCTATCTTTTACGGATGCATACTCGGTATACAACCATATCATGATGCATGAGCCAGATCAAGAAAACACCAGTTTCATCACCCATTTGGGACTGTACCGCTACAGATTAATGCCATTCGGTTTAAAAACGCTGGGGCAACATACCAAAGGCTAGTAAATACTATGTTCAAATGTCAAATAGAAAAGACTATGGAAGTTTATGTGGATGGCATGTTGGTCAAATCTTGAATTGCTGCTAACCATCTTGAAAATCTTGCTAAATTATTCGAAATATCCGGAAGTATGGAATGAAATTCAACCTCTCAAACGTCACTTTGAAGTAGCCATGGGGAAATTCTTAGGGTTCGTAGTAAGTGCTCAAGGCATCAAAGCAAATCCAAAAAAAATAACGGTGTTACGAGAAGTGCAAGCCCTAAAAAATAAGAAGGAACTTCAGAATTTGAACGGAAAGGTCACAACACTGAGATGATTTATCTCAAAAGCTACAGACAAGTGCATACCATTCTTCGATGCACTGAAGAAGCGAAAGAAAAACTTCGAATGGAGTGAAGCTTGTCAAATAGCTTTTAAAGAACTACAACGATACATGGAAGCTTCGCCAATCTTATTAAAGCCGGTGGATGGAGAAGACCTATTCATTCACTTAGCAGTCTCACCCACGCACTGAGCGCCGCTCTCGTGCGGGAAAAAGCTGGAAGAAGCGAGAATCCAACGACCCGGGTGTTACATTAGCAAACGATTCACCAAAGCTAAGAAGAATAACCCAAAACTGGAAAAGCTAGTGTGTTGCCTCTTGATCGCGTCCCAAAAATTACGACCATACTTTCAGGTACATCCAATTAAAGTGTTAACCGACCAATCCTTGAAACAAGTGTTGTGCAAACTCGAAACTTCCAAGCGACTCCTCAAATGGAACACAAAGCTAAGTCAATATGATATCGCATACCATCCTATGAATGCCATCAATGGGCAAGCGCTATCAGACTTCACCGCCGAGTTTACCATAGGGGACAACGAAGAAGAAGCACTATCGGAGGTAGAAACCCAATGGAAACTCTTTGTATATGGTGCGTCTGACAATGTTTGTTCAGGGGCAGAGGTAATGCTTGAAACCCCCAAAGGGAAAGCCATTTTCTATGCCTTGCGCTTGGAATTCCCTGGGACGAATAACGAAGCAGAATACGAGGAGCTTATTCCAGGACTAAAGATGGTCAAAGAACATAAGATTAAAAAAATTCAAATCTACAGCGACTCCAAATTGGTCATTTTTCAGGTAAAGTGGGAATACCAAGCTCGAAGAGGGAATCTTTCCCTATATCTGTCTAAAGTGCAAGACCGGCTAAGCGACATCGAACATTATACCATAGCCCACATTCCCCGAGATAAAAACACCGAGGCGGACTATTTGGTTAAACTAGCAAGCTCTAGGGAAGCCCAGTCATTGGGGTTCGTCCCATTCGAAACTTTAGCCACCCCGAGCATAGATAAGATGAACGTTGATTGGATCCTCGAGATAACCATCGAGCCGGAGACATGGATCACAACGATGAAGGACTATCTACTTGCGAGAACCCTTACAACTAACCGGAACCAACGGAAAAAGCTTCTTCAAAAGGCACCATGGTTCATGATGCATGATGAATACTCTATCAAAGGGGATTCTCGACCCCCTTCTTAGGTGTGTGACCGATAATGAAGCATGACAAATCCTAAATGAGGTACATGAAGGAAAATGTGGTAACCACACTAAGGGGAAGACCCTAGCAAAGAAAGTCCTTCGGTATGGATATTTCTGGCCAACAATTAATCACGATGCTGCAGACTAGGCTAGAATATGTGATCACTATCAAAGATTCAACAAAATCAGGAAAACTCCTTCAACGGAGATAACGTAGATAGTCAGCCGTGGCCATTTGCAACATGGGGAATTGATTGATTGGCTCTCGGCCAATAGCAAAAGGAGGGGCTAAATATGCTATAGTTGCCATTGATTATTTCACAAAATGGGCCAAAGCGGAACCGCCGGTCACCATAACCACAAAGATAGTCATTTATTTCATTGCTAAAAACATTATTTGCAGATTTGGTGTACTACAAAAAGTCATCACGGACAATGGAACTCAATTCAAAAGTGCCGAGTTCATAGACTTCTGCAAGGCTTTCGAATTGAAAAGAACTTTTTTGAGGTGGCTCATTCGCAGGCAAATAGGCAGGTGGAAGCGGTAAACATGGTTATCAAGTCCACTATAAAAAAGAGACTAAAAAAAGTAAAAGGAAACTGGGTTGATGAACTTCCACCCGTAGTATGGGCTTATAGAACAACCCACAAAGCGACAACTGGCCACACTCCGTTCGCCTTAGCATACGATTAAGAAGCAATTATTCCTGTTGAACTAGAAGTCCTCTCGCAACGAAGGTAAAATTTCAATTAGAAGCAAAACGAGCAGCTCCTTCTCAAACGCTAGATATGATTAATGAAAAAAGTGAAGAAGCAGAGTTGAGAATTGCGCCCACCAAAAAAGGGTCGCACGGTACTTCAACTCCAAAGTTCACAATCTAACCTTCGAAGTGGAAGATCTTATGCTTAAGCGAGTTTATCAGGTTACGGGGACCTTTGGGCCAAACTGGGAAGGATTATATGTCATCAATCAAAAGCAAAGTGGTGGAACTTTCAAGCTAACAACCATCGATGGAATTCAAGTTCCCAGGGCATGGAATAGCTAATCGCTTCGCCGTTACTTTGTTTGAAAGCTGCTTTATGTACTTTTTACTTTTCAGCAAATAAGCCATCCCAGAATGCCAAGGGCGTTGTAAATAGGAAAAGAATCTGCCCTACTTTCCTTAATAAAAGTTGATTCCTCTTTTAAATCGGCAAAACTGTGTTCATAATAAATGCCTGTTGGGTTCGACGGAAGCAAATCGACTCAAACCGCTGGATCAGCGGAACCCTATGCTCGCCTTTTAAAAATTGGTATTGTTCCAGCAACATTGGGAAGGCTCAAAACATACGCTCCTCCCATTGCCTGAAGATAGGCCACGTTGAGGAGCACCAAAAGCTACACATTCCATAGCCGCGCCAAAACATACACTCCTCTTGTTGCTTGAAGATAGGCAATGCCGAGGAGCACAAAAAGTCGTGCATTCCATAAGCCGCGCCAAAACATTCACTTCTCCCGTTGCTCGAAGATAGAAAACACCGAGGTGCACAAAAAACCATGCATTTCATAACCCGCGCACTGATTTCTAAAATTTACTCTCCTCTTGTTGCCTGAAGGTATACAACACCGAGAAGCAGAAAAAGTCATGCATTTTGTAAACCGGCCACTAACCTTCAAAATACCAACTCCTCACGATATCCGAAGATAGGCAACACTGAGGAGGACTAAAAGTCATGCACTTCATAAGTCACGCACTATATTCCAAAATACTAACTCCTCACGTTGCTCGAAGATAAGCAACTCCAAGGAGCATGAAATATCGCACCGTTGATTCTTTAAACATAAATTCCTCATCATACCCGAGATAGGCAGCATCAGGGAGCACTGAAACATATGCTCCTTGTGTTGCCCGAAGATAGGCAACATCGAGGAGCACCAAAAAACTATGTGTCCCATAACCAGCGCCAAATGCTTCAATAATTAGGAATAATAAGCATAACTCCAACAAAATTGGAATGCTACGAACCAATAGAAAAGTTTCAACTAAGGATACATAACGATTTAAACTGCCCTCGGTTAACCCATGCAATGTGCACCTCTCAAACACGCATATATTGCACACTTACTGGAATATTAAAAGAAATTTGGATCACATCCTAAAGTTGCAAAACTACCGAAAAAAGAAAAATCAAGTTGTAATTTATCCAAATTTCAAGTTTAGCATAAAAATTATCTAAACCTACGTTATCGGTCATTTGAAAATTGTTTGAAGTAAACAACCCTGTGAACTGGGAGCATACACTGGTACTTGAATAAAAACATGTGAAAACAATGAGTTCACAAGTACTGTCACTCCAACCAAAGAATTTTTAAGTTCTGTTAATTTTCAAATAAAGAATTTTTATGTTCTGTTTGTTCAAACAAAGGATTTTGGTAGTAATCACTGAACTATTTAAGTACAAAATAAAAAAAGCGTAAGTGCTCAGAATATATGAGCAGACAGATGAGAATACAGTCAAAATATAAATATATTGCATATAATTTTCTTTACACAGGGTAAAAACGTGGGGGTCGTACCCACACAACACCGGCCAGCAAAAAGAAAATACAAACTCCACATCGAAAACACTAAGTGCGAACTCTGCACTTGGACAAAATGACTCAATAGGAACCAAAAATCAAGCCAGCCTTCATTCAAACCTCTTAATGCTTCCTTCCACCTCTCCAATTTTCGCCTTTTGTTGGTAGCTTATGCTTCATCTTAGGAGTGGTGTCATTATCGATAATGTCAACAAACACCTTAGTGTTGATATCCTGCTCTTCCTCCGCAGCCTTCTAAGAAGAATCTTACTTTGCTTTGCACTTCCATGATTTGTTGGAGCTCTTGGAGCCCTGATCGCTTCGACTTTTTCCTTCTTAGCAGTGACCAGTTCGTGTTGGGTCTTCTAGGGGTTCCTCGTTTGAGTTTCCTGCCACTACGAAAATTGATTAGAGCACTTAAAGTAGCCAAAAATGGTTGGCCAAAAACCAAATGGAATTTAAATCATCGGATTGTTTCTCTAAAACGATGAAATCGACAGGGAATATAAATTGACCAATTTTGATGAGTACGTCCTTGATTTCTCCAATGGTTTCTTTATTGATCTATCGGAAAATTGAAGATTTACTTTTGTCCTTTTTAGTTCACCCATGCCAAGCCGCCAGCAAGCTAAATAAAGAATCAAACTAACACTTGCATCCAAGTCTAGCAAGCACTTGTTAATCGTTTTGTCTCCTAACGTGCATAAGATCATTGGACATCCAAGATCTTTATATTCTACGGCAATTGATTGGGACAAGATTTTGCTAAGTCCGGTAGCCAAGAAAACTTAGCGTAAGTTGGGACTTATTGAACGATATCAAGAAGAGGAATATTTACTTTCACTTATTTGAAAATTTCCAACACCTTTTCCATTTGACCAGAATGTTTCTTGGGTTGAAGGCGATGTGGAAATGGAACACAATACTTAATAGGTCGGTCTACTTGAGTAGAAGAAGAATTTGGATAGGCATTTGATTCAATGTTTAGCTCAATGTTTTGCGCTGAATTGCTTGTCGTTTTTGAAGTGTCAAGAGGAGATTTTGGTAAAAAAAAATTGATTAACAACTTGGTTATCGATTTGTTTACCGAAATGCAAAGTTGTGATAGTATTCATTTGGTTTACATTGTTGTCTTGAACTTATGGGCTTGACTTGAGTTTGTGTTTTGATTTCTAGGATTTGGAGCTGGCTGACTTAGGAATGTGCCACATTCACGTTCACTTATAGACATGGCTAATTGACTCATTTGCATTTCATGTTTAGCAATCAATTGACTCGTATTCTACATGTAACAATTGCTATTTGATTGGAGGCTTTGAGTGGTTGCTTTAGCTAAATTTTCAAGACTTTTATCTAGTGTAGTCAAACATTTATCATCTTGGGGAACAAAAGATTGTTGTGGTTGATTTTGGAACAAACGCGCAAAATTTTGTTGAAAGTGGTAGGGATGAAAGGGGGGATTCGAAGCATTGTTCGAAAATGCTTGAAAGTTCAGATGAACCAACTTTATGTTGGAATTATTTTGGTTCCATGCAAAGTTAGAATAATTTCTCCGATTAGGACTGTGCGTTGGAGAAAACATGTCATTCCTAACATTGTTAAAAGCATTGAGTTTTTCTATCAGGTTAGGATACCGATCGGCAATGTGATTCAGATCATTGCATTTATAATACATTGGTTGGAAATTTCGTTTCATTTGGTTGGATGAGAAAACATTATTGAATTTATTGATCATCGCATTGATTTTAGCTTCCAAAACCAAAGATGATCCTATTGAGCGTGCACTCGATGATGAATAAATGGATTTTTCGTGAGAACGTTCCTGTTAAGATGATATTTTGACCAAGTTTTTAAAGAATTATCAAGCATCGTCGTGATGTTGGACGATAAAATTGCCTTGGCACATCATTTCAAGTCCATTGTATAAGATTTAGCAAAGAGTACATTTTCAAAATTATGGTATGGACATTTTGTCAAAAGCTCTTTAAACCTTGCAAAATATTTCCCATAAAGTTCACCCCTGAATTGATGAAAATTCACAATTTCGTTACGGATTTTTGTCGATTTTTCCAAGCGGTGGAACTTTTTTAAGAAAACTTCAACAAATTCTTCCCAAATTTTGACTGAGTTCGACGGTATGCTATACAACCATTTTTCAGCATAATTTGTAAGGGCAAATGGAATTAACCGAAGTTTGATTCCCTCGTCACAAAGTTGTTGAAGTGTAGTGGTTGCATATGCTAGTTCGAATTTCGTTAGGAAAATGCATGGGTCGTCATGTTCAAAATTGCCAAATTTGAGAGCGTGGCAATATGATTAGGATAAATTTCAAAGTAGTTACCCGTTGGAGCGAGTAATGTGATACAGAAAGGGATAGAAACTCTATCGGGAAAGATTCTATCTATGGATTCGAGGACGATTTTTATTCGTCATCACTGGAGGATTGTTCGTTCGAGTTAAGCGATTTTTTTTCTGTCATGAGTCCAAGTACTCATGCACAAGAAAAGTAAAGGAGAGAAAGAAGTGGGAATCAAGTTTAAGAGAAATAAGCAAGGTCCAGAAAATGAAATAAAGTGAAAATTTGTTTTTTTATAAAAAATTATTTTAAAAAAGGAAAAGTATTTACCAAAGAGAATTATTTTTCAAAAGTAAGATTTGATTTTTTTTTTTTCTTTCTGGAGTTTGGACTTTCAAATTTTTTCCCTTTTTATATGTTTTTGCTATTTTTTGTTTCTGTTTTTGAAAAGATTTTTTTATTTTTGTTTTTCTAAAAAACTAAGAAATGCTTATTTTTGGATTTTTGATTTTGTTTGATTTTCTTTTTTTCCAAAGGAAAGATTTGAAAAGATTTTTCTGGATTCAAAAAAAACTAAATAAGGTAAAATGTAACGAAAAATTGGATTTTTTTCTTTTTTTTAAATATGCATAAACTAATGTAGCTAAATGAATGCAAGGACTTAATTACAAATTTTCTATCCTTGGTAGCTCCTAACCCTAGATTGTATAATCGCACTTTCACTTAATTCAACAAAATAGGGTAATGGACAGGAGTTATTGATGCACCACGAGTAATCATAGCAATGCAGCTGAAGGTTTAAGTACCTTCAGAGAAATAATCACTATAATATTTACGAATCATTATAATATTTATAACTGATTATTGCTCTGTCGTAGCCTAAACACCAAGAAGTTAGATTATCGAAAGAAGACAACTTATCACGATACAATTAAGCTCTACATGAGCTCGCGACGCCCTTGAGTCCAATGTCTAACCGTTATTATTAGTCAAATTCTACAGTAAAATGCAATTTATGGGTCAAGGAAGGGATGACGAAATCCTCCATCTTATTTAGATTTGGGTATTGCCTTTTACAAGAAAATAAGACGAGATGGTGCAAAATAGAAACTAAACGTATGTTAATGATGCTACAACAAATGAATTTTTTTATAAATGTAAGCAACCAATAATGTAATTAAAGTAAAATAGAATATAAGAGCACGATATCAGAGCGTGCAGAATTATTAGCAATTTATTTTAAGCAGCGATATTTTTTTGACATGTGCAGAGTGGAGCAGTTCTTTTAGCAAGCAGTTTCTTTTTCTTTTTGCAACCTATCATTTGGTGTTAAACAAGTATATACTTTTTTTCAGAAGAGAACAAAAGAAAATGCAATTTTCTATTTTTGGTAAGGAGAAAAAAAAAATCAACAAAACATGATTAAATAAAACAAACTCAAACAACACAACAAACTTAACACTTTCCAAAACAATTTTATAAATAATTTTTGTTTTTTTTGAACTTTTTTAAAATAGAAATCAAGGACCTAGCACTATGGAAAAAAATTATTAAGCTCGGCTCGTTGCAACCAAAGTTTAATATCCAACTCAACAAACTGAAAATTCTAATCAAGTTCTTATCTTCTCTGTTAAATCGCGAAATATAAAGAAAGAATAAAAACAAAATCAAAACGTGAACTATATTTAAAAAAAATTGAAATCAACAAAAAACGCGAATTGATTGGTGATTCGATGACAGGATTATGGTCAGTCGCGATTGATGATTTTCGTTCGTGGGTTGAGAAAGCAGAGGTGGAATTTGGGTTAGGGATAGTAGGGTTTTCTTGATAAATCGGAACTGGTGTGGAGCTGAATGGCGACGGTAGGTGGTAAGGGCTTGATTATTGCGATGATGATGTGTAGGATATTTCTGGTTACCAGAAGTTGTTTGATGAGGTGATGATCAGATTTGGGTCATTTAAGTGCGATTGGTGGTCGTCATTGATTGGTTTTAGTGAAGAAGAAAGGCTAATGGTTGCTTGCGGGTCTAGGCTAGGGATTGTGGTGTCACGGTTTGAGTTCGGTGGTGAGGTAAGTAGTCGGAGGCAAGTGTTTGGATGGTGATGGGTTGTTCGATTTAGGAGATTGGTTTCTGATTATTGACTGTGAATTTGTGGTTTGGGGAATGAAGTTCTGAGGTGATGTGGGTTTGACAACGGTTTGCATATTGAGGAGTGGGAGGTTGTTCTGCTAAAATTGGTGATGAAGGAGATAATGTTTGGTATAGAAGAAGTGTGGTTGGTTGCAGTTAGAGGTAGTTGTAGGATTGTTTATGGAGGAGGCTGATTTAGTCTTGGGCAGTTGTTGGTTGAAATGTTTAGGTAGTGATGTTGGTATTGGAAGTGGAAGTGTGAATGGAGTCTTGGATTGGTGGCTGAAAGCAGATTGATGACTAGATGGAATAGCAGTGTAGAAGTTGACGATGAAGGAGGAAATATGCAGTTGTTGTGGTTTGAAGGAAAATGGAAGTTTTGATTGCAGTGGATGTGGAGGAATGGATAGTTGAAGTAGGTTGCGCTGCCGAGAAGTGTAGTGAGGTGATGCTTGGAGTTTTGATTGCAGTTGTTGATGCCAAATAAGTGGCGATGTGTGGTCGTGGTGAACTCGGTGGAGGAGTGTGATGCTTTGTGGTTGCAGTTTTGGTAGGTTGTAGGAGTGAAGGTTGTAGGAGTGAGCAGGTAGTGTGGTGTTGTTAAGTTCCAAGGTGGAATGTAGGTTGCTGCTTATGGTTGGTGAGGTGATGGTAGTAACTATAGCCATGCAATGTCACAAAGAAGTATGGTAAATAGAAAAGAGAATTATATGCAATGTAATAACAATTTCAAGGTAAAAGACATTAAAATGCACAGTTTGAAATTTGTAACTTGTTTCTTGTTGTTTTTTTTCTTATTTAAAAGAAAATTGACTTGTAGAATAAATAGAGAATGGAAATGCAAATGTCACAATGCAAATGGAGATGCAAAAATAAAATGGATATGTTGACCTTCAATGTTGATAAATAGGAATGTAACAAAAGAAAATGAACACAGCAAAGTGCACACAAATGAAAGGAACAACATGCACACCACACAAATGAAATAAAGGCAATGAGAAAATTTAAAAAAAAAATGAAAACCAACACACAAAAATTAAACACGCAATAAAATCAAACAAAAATAATTCGAAAAGTAGAATTAAAATCAAGTTGCTTTCCCTGGCAACGGCGCCAATTTATTTTTGAAAATGTTGAAAATTTCCATTGATTAGAAAACTGTCGTTAAGCATATTATAGTTATAAAACCGCAAGCGCACGACATAAAATTGTAGTACGTATGTGAATACGGGTCGATCCATCGGGAATGAATTAAATTGTAATTATACTGAATCAAATTAACCAAAATTTGTTGAAATTGTTTTAAACTGAAAATTGTAGAAATAAGCTAGAGGAAAAGTAAATAAACTATGATATTAAGGAGAAACTTAGAGGCAAATCTACTTCCAATTATTCATACAAATCAACGTAAAATTCATTTATTAGCTCTCTTTAAAATATTAAGTAGAAATGATTGATGTGTTTATTATAAATATGGTTTATTTGTGCTATTAATTAGCATAACTTAAACCATCAAACTCTTACACACCATTCAAACCGCTTATCAACTCTCGTGAACCTGACATGAAATTAAAAATAAAATCTATTTTAAGTATGATCTATTTACTATTAATTAGCAGCATAGACTATCAAATTTGGGTTCTAGCTTAACTTTCACATCAAAATCACTTAGACAAATGAACAAATGGTTTATATTTACAACGGAATAAGCATAGCCTATTTGAGATGTCAACCTAAACTATCAAAATTCACTAAAAAGGAGAAAAAACCATCATCATTCAAAGTTTCCATTAAGCACAAAAGAGAGATCACAAATGAAATCATTATGTTAATTTAATATGTTTCATGAGAGCTTCATTACCCCTAAATAGAAGAGGTTTAGCTACTCATATTTGAAAACATGTTAAAATAAAATGATTTCAACATTAAAAACAAGGAGAATGAGAGCTTATTAAAATAAAAGAGAGCTAACTACTTGCATGAAATAAAACTAAACTAATTATAAGAACTAAATTTATGCTACTAAAATGCAATAAGAGAAGCATAAACTAAGTAGAAGAGCATGAAATAAAAATTGCATGAAAAGAGAGCATAGGATAAAAATTTCACGAAAGTAAAAACAAGGCTAAGAAGCCACTAAAGGAATTTTTATTTAACTTTAATTTGTGGCTAAAATCTTGCATAAAAAGAAGGAAGATAATTACATGATATATAAGGGGTATTTATACATGCTTAAAACCCTAATTCATATTTTAGGGGCTACCTAAAATGCCCTTAAGGAAGTGTAAACTTCAAGTAATCATTAGAAAAATAATTAATCTCCACAAACATGCTTTTAAGCCTCCATTAACATGTGTATGTGCTTTTAGTTATGGACCATATGTTAGTGGGTATGTGTGCTCCTTCATACAACGTGAATTCTTTTGTTTTCCTTTCTTCATTAGCCTTCAACATATGTGCATGCATTCATCTGTGAAACATATTCATACTTGCACTTCATTTCCTATAAAAAAAAAGTGCAAATAAATTTTCCCCAAAATTAAATCATATAAAAATTATCATTTTACCCCCAAATGAAGATGAATAAATAATGAATTGAAAATTATTTAAATTTTTATTTAAACATATAAAATACCCTACTATGCTCATTTATTTAAATAAAAGTAGATTAAATATGGAAGTTAAAATATGCACTTTTATGTGCACATCAGAGTGGTAGGGCTAATAATCAATGGCAAAATCCCTAAGCAGTGGTCATGTCTTAACCATGGGTAATTCCGATTTTCCATTACCGGCCAAAGTGATAGAGCCAATAGTCAATGGAAAATTACCCAATTGAAGGTCATGTCCTGACTACAGGTAAGTCTAGTTGTCAACTAAAGAGATAAGGTCAATCGTCAATGGTGAACTACCCATTAGGGGGTCATGTCCTGACCATGGGTAAGTCTGGTTTGCTATCATCGGCCAAAGGGATATGGCCTATCGTCAATCGAAAACTACCCAATCGATGGTCATGTATTGACCATATGCAAGTCCTGTTTGCCATTGTTGGCCAGAGCGATAGGCCCAATCATCACTGGTGAACTACTTAATCGGTGGTTGTGTCCTAATCACAAGTAAGTCCGGTTTGCTATTGCTGGCTAGAGTAATGAGGCTGATCATCAATGACAAGCTACCTAACCAGTGGTCATGTCCTGACCACGAGTAAGTCCTTCGCTATTGCCAACCAAGGCATTTTCTAAGAGTAATATCACATCATGGTGACACGGTTTGTAAAGCTTTTACAATGTTCAGTTGGTAAAAATGTGAGTTTGGTGAGTTTGGTCACTTAACGCATTCCCACCATTCATAGGCAGGTGTTAGGTTAGTCGAGACGAATGATAATGTCTCATTCCTTAGCCTAGGTATTCACAATAATCCATGAGTAATAAAAAGACACTTGTATAATGATATTTCAAGAAATGCACATTTTATTAATAATCATCCCATAATTGTCTTGATTACAAAATAGCAGGAATTGAATAGATAATAAAAAGGACAATAAAGATTAAGTAAAGTAAAGATGAAGGTTTTGTGTGTTCCAAGCTTTTTCGAACTTAGCTCCATGTACTATGCTAAGGATGTAAGCTCCTTTGCTTTGATCTTTATGAATAACGTATGATCCTTCCCAATCGGGTCAAGTGCCCTCGGTTTATAGAATATCCATTTTAGCATTAAGTTTCCTTCCTTGAGCAGGTGGTATTTAACTTTTGAGTTATACTACATAGCCACTCTTTGCTTGTGTGTTGCAGCCTTCGTAGTAGCTTCATCATGCTTCCCATCGATCAAATCCAACGATATATTCAAAAATTCCTCGTTCTTATTCATGCCATAATTAATCCTCTTGCAGGATGGCACTGCTATTTCCATCAGTAACATAGCCTCTGACCCATGGGCAAAGGAAAATGGGATATGTGACGTCGTAGTCTTGAAAGAAGCGCAATAATCCATATTGCTAAAGGGGGTTTGCCCACCCATGCTCCTTTTGCCTTTTCAAGCCCCTTTTTTATGAGGGTCTTAAGAACCTTTATGATCGCTTTCACCTATCCATCAACCTGCGGGTATGCTACAACACAAAATACTACTTTATCCTGTATTACTGGCAAAAGTCGATAAACTCCTCATTATAAAATTGTAGTCCATTTTCAGAGATGATTTGAAGTGGTACTCCATACCCACATGTCACATTCTTAAGTAAAAATTGATGGCCTTGGCTAAAGACACATTAGTAAGCGGTTTAGCTTCGGCCAACTTAGTATAGCAATAACTGCCACTATGACATACTTAGCTCCACACATGGCCATTAGACGTTAACCAATAAGATATATTCTCCAAAATGAAAAAGGCTAAAGGATAACCACATATGCCTGCTCAGTCGAGGCAACCTTGGGATCATTGCAAAATGCTGGCATTTGTCGTATGTTTTTGCATATTCCATGGTTTAACTTTGACCAAAAGTATCCATATTATAACACTTTCTACATTAGAGTTTGCCCTACTAGTATGGTTTTTGCAACTACCATGATGTGTACTATTCAATACCTTTTGGGTTCCATTCTGATTACATACTTTAAAAGCGGATTATAAAATCGCTTTTGGTACAATATACCATCCTGAATAAAAGAGGTACCTTTCACAAGACCTTTTTGGCTTCATTTTTGTTGTCCGATAAGACCCTCTTGCTCAAATATCATGCGATCGATGTTATCCAGATTCCCTCCCCATCAATAGTCATAACCAAATACATCTCCTTAAATCTAAGGCTTGGTAGGGTCATCACCGGTATTAATCCAAACAATGGATCGTCTCCTGAACTCGCTAATTATGCCAACTCATCTACAGCTCGATTATGTTCCCATGGAATGTGTTTGATCACATACCACTCCATCTTGTTAAGCTATGTCTTCACATTTCTTAGGTAAGACGTCAAGGGTTTTACTTTAGCCTAAAACTCCCTAAATACTTGGTTCATAATCAGTTGAGAGTCAATATGCATGCACAGTGATTTTATGCTCAATTCCTTTGCTATCTCTAGTCCTGCTATTAGCACCTCCTATTCGGCATCCTTGTTTATTGCCTTAAATCCCATCTGCACTGCATAGTTTTCTTCCTCCCCTTTGGCATTGTAAATATTACAATAGTGTCATAATCATGATCATTCAATGCTCCATCTACATACAATTGTCATTTAAGAGTAACTTCTTCCCAAGGTTTGGCTTCATTATCCTTGATAGTGAACTCGATGATGAAGTTCGATAAGACCTGTCCTTTGATCGCCATCTGAGGATAGCAGGTAATCTTAGAATGACTCGGTTTAATACTCTAATTTGTTAATCTTCCTAAAGTATTAGGCTATGCAGGACCTACCTCAATGGTTGATTAGTCAAACTTGAATAGGAAGCGACTGGAAATAATGCTTTAATTTTTAGGATGCTATTAGGAGACAATACATCAATTTCTTTAGTTTTGAATATCTAGACTTTGGTCCAATGAAACACTTACTTACATAATAGACTGGCCATTGTATTCAGTCTTCCTCTCGAACCAATACCACACTCAAGGCATGTATTGACATTGCTAA
This sequence comes from Allium cepa, assembly GCA_030765085.1. NCBI lineage: Eukaryota > Viridiplantae > Streptophyta > Magnoliopsida > Asparagales > Amaryllidaceae > Allium > Allium cepa. The sequence goes on along the minus strand of CM060942.1, from coordinate 612,680,011 downwards.
GCATTATATCTTCCCCTTCTACCGGCATAGAAAGAATTAGAACCTTCTATAGGTGCTCCAAAAGATAAAGAAACGCGGTAGGCACTCATCTTTCTAAGTAAAATTACCTTTCTCTTTCTTTAGCGCTTCAAAAAATGGAACACACTTATCAGTAGCCTTAGATACAAACTTGCTCAATGCAGACACTTTTCCACTTTGCCTTAATCCAAAAGGCATGACCTTCTAACATAGATCCCTAAGTTGTAATAAAACTAGTGTGTTCGTAGTTTTGGACATAGACAACAATTAGATTATACCCAAAATATGTGTCCATAAAAGATAAAAGCTCATTTCTGATAGTCCCAGCTACCAGCCGATCAATCTTCAAAAGTGGAAAACGATCTCTAGGACACGTGTCATTCAGTTTCGAAAAGTTAGTATATGTTCACCATCTTTCATTTGGTTTTTTCAAGAAGGCTTGGTTAGCTGTCCTTTCTAGGTAGTGGTATTCCCTAATAAACCCATTTGCCAATAGATTCTTCACCTCTTTATTAAGGGTTGTCGACCATTCACGGCATGTAATCTTTTTCTTTGGTTTTACCGAGGTCTTCCTTGGGTCGATATTCAAGGCATGACATGCAATAGAGGGAGAAATTCACACATGTTTGAATAGGATCGGGAGAAAACATCCCGATTATCCCATGTGAAACCTACCGAATATATTTTCTGATCCTGATCTAGCCTAGATCCAATATTTATCAACTTTGTCAGGTCACTACTTTCTGCTTCTATAAATTATATTGCCTCTATGTGCTTCAATGCGGCCCCCTCACCTCTGTCTCTCAAGTCAAATTCATTATTAGGATCACTTGTAAACCCAAGCGGGGGGCCCTCCTTTGGTTGATATTCCATCACCTTTTTGGCATAAAGTGTGACCTCTACAATCTTTCTTTTTTCCAAACATTTATTCTCTCCGAGCTCCACCATATAACATTCCCTAGCAGTATTTTGGTTTTCCTCTACTGCCCTCACTAAATGGGCCATGGAGAACTTCATAATCAAACACCACTGGGATACCACTACACAAAAATAGGATATGGTAGGCCCTCCAAGGAAGGAATTGTGGGTAGAGAATCTGTCAATCAAGATGAAAGTTTACTTTCGTACGACTGATCGTGGACGCTTCCTAGCTTGACAAATAAATCCAGCTTTCCTAAGAGCATTTTGCCCTCTCCTGTTAAGCCATGCAATTGTTGGCTCGATGGAATAACATCCTTCATTCACAATCACATCCTATCAAACGCATCGTTAAATAGGATGTTAACCGATCTCTCGATGTCCATCAAAATCCGGTGTACTTTGGCTGCGCCAACCATTCTGAATTTACCATGGGGTCTGTGTGCACATACTACTTCCCATGCAAGTCGTTAACACTGAAGATTATCTTGTCCTATTCCGAGTGAAGGATTTAACCTTATGCTCCTCGCCCTTAGTGTACCCTAAAGATTTTCCATACTTTAGGTATTTTGCATATCTTTCCATCTTAGCCCAAATTTTATCCACTACATGAGGTCCTCCTATTATGGTGCTAATTACCAATCTCACATCCTTCTCATGATTAGCACTAGTTCCCTCTCCTCTACTTCCTAGGGACAACTACTTTGGGGTCTATTACAGAGGAACAGGGGAAGCATTAGCATTTTTAACGTACCGCTCCAACTTCTTCTTTCTTATATATTCCTTTATAATGTCTCGTAAGTGAAAACATTCTATGGTTCCATGTCCATGAGATTCATTAAATCTACAATACTTCCTAATATTTACGCCCTCTTCGGTCTCCTTATTTAGTTAAGGCCTATTGTACTTATGATTTGCTTGTGTTGTAATATAGATGTCTTTCATGGTGTCATTAGATCAATGTAAGCATCAAACCTTGATCCAAGCCTTAATCTTCTCTGTTACATCTTCTTTCCACCAGATCCACTTTGGTTATTATCCTTCCTATTTTTGGCAAAATTTCCTCTGTTGCCCTTTACCAAATCATTTACTTTATTAGATGCTTCCTCTAACTTGACTGCCATTTTAGTTTGATTTCCTGCTACGGCTTCTTCCAACCTCATATACTTAGCCACCTCAAAGAAGAAATCCTACAGGGCAACCGGTTTTTCCTTAATTAACCTATAGGCCATCTTTATGTCCAGGTGCATGCCTCCACATAGCGCAAGCAGTGTTATTTTTTCATCAGCATTCTAGACCATAGCCGTTGTGGCATTGAAATAAGTTTACTATTATCATAGTGTCATAGCCTCTCTCTGCTTCATATTTAATAATGAATATGGATCCCTAGATTATTCCATATGCACCCGAAATTGGCTGATAAACTTTTCCTTTAATATTGTCCGTAAGTGGATTGAGCCAGGAGAAAGGCAGAAAAAACTACATCATTTTTAGGACTATAGGAAATATGGGAAAACGCTTTCTCCATTCATTAGCATATGTTGTGTGTGTTGTGGTAGATGTACAATTGGGTCAGTCAAAATTTAATGAGGATCCATGGTGGGCATTTGGAAGCCCCTTGGTTTCTAGGTAGTCTCTATTTCTATGGAGAATAGGTTACCAACTCTTGACCCAATACCCCATTCTACTGGCTCATGACGCACACATTCTTTATGGTCTACGCTATTCAGTCCTCTGGTTCAGTCAATGAGCAATGATATTCGACATCTCCTTTTGGGGCAAAAGACCTCTTTTATTTCTTTTATAAAGACTTGTCATGCAATCCCAGTCTTGATCCCAACTTCGGAACCATTCACGGTGGTAGGATCGCCTTCCATCAATTGCCATTTCAGCTAAGGTAGAGGAACGTCTCCTAGATTGAGAGGGTTCAGCCATAGCTGGCCCAGACTCAATACCTCCCACGGTTGGTTCAGTACCAAACTATTCCACAGACTCAACTTCAGGTCGAATCCTTTGTCAATTTTCTTTCTCAACATTTGCCCTTCCACCTCTTCGATTCTCACAATCAAATCTGCTACTAGAATACGACCTCCTTTGCCTCCAAGATCCCCTGGATTGGGATCGCCCACACACTTCGGTGTTATGTCTAGCGGTCTACCTCTGGCCCAAGCATAACATAGTCTTTTCCATAATAGCTTGTTGCTCGGTAGCAAGTTGGGTATTAAGTTTCACCAAAACTTAATCCAAGTCGCCTCTAGTGATAGTGTCTGGTTCTGGAGTGTTAGACAAGTGGTAGCGTTGATTGGTAGCCGTTTGATTAGCATTCCCACTAGTGGGACCAACCTAGTCTTCGGTTTTGGAGGCATATTAAGAAGGCTCTCAATGAAAGAACCAAAAATGTTTGTACGTGAAATGGATAAACACCATCAATAAATTTACAGTAAAAAAAATGTAGAAAAGAAAGCAAAGTAAAATACACATGGGTTTACAGTGGTTCAGTCTGAATGTGCCTACTACCAACCTAGTCTTCGGTTTTGGAGGCATATTGAAAAGGCTCTCTATGAAAGAACCAAAAATGTTTGTACATATAATGGATAAACAACTTTAATAAATTCATAGTAACAAAAAAGTAGAAAACAAAGCAAAGTAAAATACACATGGATTTACAGTGGTTTGGTCTGAATGTGCCTACATCCACCATTCATTTTGATTTCCTTCTTTAAATATAAGCATTACAATGATTTAAATGCAAAATACAACAACTTGAAGTGATATATGACTTCCCAATAGTTGTTCGATTATTTTTATTATGTGGTATATAGTAGCTCCCAAAAGTTGTATCAATTGTTGTTGGAAGCTTAGATATTTATAAAAGTGAAGAGATAGGGAAGTTATACCCGACAAGTTAAGCAGCTTCCTTGTATAACATGCATAGTTTAGTTGTTTACATATACAAAAGATATGATCTAGAACTTCCATATATCCAAGATCTCCTTTCCTTAAATATTATATCTAGTTCAATGGTTGGTTTGGCAATACTTTACTCGATGGGTGGACATAGGCACTTTCCTGGCTACGTTCAAACCTTACACCTTAGTTTGGCCATCTCCTATGCAACAAACAGAATATATTGTCTGGTGGTTTTAGAGCTAGGAAAAAAAAATCCTATTTAGTACTTCTGCTACCTTATAGGAATTCCTATTTGGTATTATGATTAATGAAAAGGAATACCTATCTGGTAATGTGCCTACCGGGCAAGCATACATGTAACCTTTTTCCTTGCCTTCTCCGTTATCTCCAATTACGTTGCTTCCAGAGCTTATTGGCTCTTCAACTAGGGTCATTCAGACGAGTTGCCATGTATCTCATCCTTGTTTTAGGTTGATTAATTTGCATCTATCTCTTCCTAGTGGAAATATCCATAAAACCTTTTAGTGAATGTTTTGATTTAAAGATGAGTTAGAACTCCCATCAATAGAAATGGCTTTTAGATCCTCTTTGGTACCCTGGATGAATGATTAATATCATCAAATGGAGTTACCATAAAAGGATTGCGAAATTAGGTATTTGACATGATGTAAATAATGGAACAAACTGGTTTTTGTTATGGACGCATACCAAAGGATCATGTACAATTACGAGGTTATGATATGTGCTCATAAAACAAGGATAGAGTACTCTATGTGTACCTAAGGTAGTCTATGTATACCATTATTTCTAGATACTTATGTCTTTCGAGCTCTAACTATCTATGTGGGAATGATTTCATGCATCGTGCAACTATGATGTTGAGTAGTAGTTGACCATGTATGTAGGTCATTCAAGTTATCACGTATTAAGAGTGCTTAGTGTGAGACCATCGGTATGGGGTCTATACTTCTCAATCGTTTGTATCAGTCTAAAATTCTTGACCATTTGTACGGTGTTTAAACTTCTTAACCATTTATGAGGGTCGAGAACTGAGAATAAACATAGGTTCCACGGTATTATAAGGATGTAATTATGAGTGGGTGCATAAATTATTTTGGAGGGTGTATGTATGAGATGGCACACCGACTATCTTGAGGATGAGAGTATGAGGAAGTTCATAAATAGTTTTGAGGATACACAATTTATGGTGGACATGTAGTTAGCATAAGGATTAACACGCAAATGTTATTTGTTTGCGGAATAATGCGGTGATGATATAATGGTATTTTTAGTATGTGTGTTTTTTTTTATGAGTTGTGTTGATTATTAATTTATATATTTCTTTATTTGTGCATGCATGTTTGGACCGACCTTAGTTTTCTAATAGACTTTTGTTATTAGCAATCACTGTTGGATTGTTGAGATGCATGATATGACTTGCAGATGGAACTGATTGATGACTAAGATTGTTTCATCATTTTGTTGAAGGATCATTACTTTTACTTGCTTTCGCTTGAATTGCATGATTAAGGAAATGTATGTATGTTGAATCCATTATAGCAAATGAATATTATTGTGTCATAATTGGTTATGTCTTGTGGTTTTTGTATAATACCTTATAAGTAGATAGTTTATGGTTGATATACTTTCCCATATTTTATGGTTAAACCCATGATGAAGCTTTGTTGAAATAATTGAGGATTATATTTGAGGAATTGCGGGACCACAATTTTTTTAAGGGGAAGAATGTAACGATGTTCAAACTTAACAACACTAATACTAAATTTATTGAAAATTAATTTTTATTAAACCATGAATTAAGTATTGTATAGATAACCTTTGCATAGGTGTTTCCAAGCTAATCAATTTCAACTATAGATTTTGAGTTACAGTTTGGAAGGTAGAAGTTCTATAATCTAGAAAAAAGTACGTAGCTATGTTGGACCAACTAGATGCATATCCCATAAGCAAGCTATAATACTGTATAAGGGAAGCTACATAACCCTAGCAATCATCTCTATCTCCATTTTTCTGTCTAAATCTCGAAATTCACTAATCAAGCTCTAATGTCCGATTAACCGATTCATTAAAAGTCATTAAAAACACAAATTAACCGAACCTAATCTTGTAATATATTGCTTTGAAGCTCTCGGTGAGTAGAAGAGGTGGCATGTGTTTGTTTTTGAAAATGGTGCTTGATTTGACTAGAAAGTAGCAAATAATTCTTAGCATGCAATTTTAGAGTTTTTCAATCGACGGTGAAATGATAGCTATTGGATGGTCGGAGGGTACCAAATTATAGAAAAGTCCATGAGCAGTAGATTCATTGGCTCCGACCATGATTAAGATGTCACATCTCACCTAAATTTGGTAAGGAAGGTGGCAGTGACTACAAGCAATACAAGCTCGGTGACATATCTTATATTTCGAGCGATAGAGTTAGGGGTATCCCTTGGGGCAATTATGTTACTTGTTACATTTATCTAACTCGATAAACAATCTTGTTTGAGACAAAAGTTGTTTTCTTTCTATTATATACTTGATATAATATGTTGTATTAATTAATTAATTTAATTAAAAGTATATTTAATAGAAAATTCGAAAATGTTATCTTTTGTGATAGTAGTTACAACGTATTGTAACCATGAGTGATTTATCACAACAAAAATAAATATGCCATTTTAAATATTCCTTGTCAAGATGTATCGAGATTGGATATTGATACATCTGTTGACACTATAGTATGTAACGCTCTCCAAATATTGGTAGTGTATTACTCATGACTGTTGGAGGAACCAAGGTGTTACATACTAATAATTATTGGATAACTATGGAATGACTTGACATTTTCCGTTGGTTAATATAACAAAGTTCAAAAAGAAAATATTGGTTTGACAAACTTACAATGTCCTTTTGACTTAATAATAATGTTAATCTTCAATGTGAAAGCTTCGCTTTGATTATATTAAAGTCATGGCACCGTGTCCATCGAATGACTATAGTTGGGTCGAGTGGAAGCATTGGGAATGAAACTATATTAAAGAGAGGATTTATCTCCTCTGTTATATAAAGTTAGTATCACGATCAACTGAGCATTTCGATTAATAATTATTATTATTGAACCCAGGACTTTGCTCTTAGACTATAGAGTTGAATGTGGACAACATTGGAATTTTGACCATTAACAAATTATATTAATCTAAAGTGATATTGTTTTGATGAAGAGAACTGGCGTAAATAATTAGTACTAATACATAATGATTTTTGTAAACAAAATTGGATTTTACCAAAAGATGCGCGTTATCCTGCCTTTTGATCAGGCAGTATACTGACAAATTCAACAAGTCAAACTTGGAGTTATCAAGCTAGAAAGCTCGAAGGGATAACTGCAAATCCTAGAAACCAAGTACAACTAAAATAACAAGGCAAAGAGAGAATTGCCCTAAAAATTCCAAGATCAAAAAAATCACCAGTGATGAGTCATCACAGACCCGTCATAGTTCATCCCCGACCCATTATAGGTCATCCCTGACGCCATCATTCAAAAAACAAGTAGGAGTTCCACCAAGTATATGGTTCAGTACGGAACCATCTGTGGTTTGGTACCAACCCATATCATTGTGATTAGTTCCATTCTCCAACAATGTACTCGGAATGGTTCCAAGATCCCATTCCATGCTCCACAGCATTGTTCACATGAAGCTCTCTATCGTTTATCTTAAGCACTTTAAATGAGCAACTTCAACCTTCCATCGACCCATAAGTTGGACTCAAAACTACGTTAGCAATGAATTAAACAAATTCTAGAACCTTAAAGATAACAGTGTGGCAACCAATCTCTAAAACTCCAAAGTCCATTTTGGTGAAGTTTTATGGGTCCGTATACCGACCCATAGCTATAGTTAGGTATCGACCTGTAGAGATTGATGAGTTGGCCATGTCTTTTTCTTCAAAAACTGCAGGGAGATCATAGAGAACGTGATTTTAGATGTGCTTGAGGCTTTCCCACCAACCTACGCCTATAAATAAACCATGGAAGGCTTCGTTCTGAGGACCTTTAGGATCTTCAACCATTGTTATGCATTTCTCGTAATTGCCAACTGTTCGGCGATGAACCATAAGAACTGTACTTGTACTTTCAGTAATAAAAGATAAATTCTTTGAAGTGGACGTAGGTTAAAGCACGCCGAACCACTATAAATCTTGTGTGAATTTTTTCTGTTAGTTTTCAGTTATTTTTCTTCCATTTACTTCTCTTCATATTTCTATTAGGCATCTGTGCCATTTTTGACTTGAACATTTTGGTGCTTTCACCGAGAAGGTTTGCTGAACTTGCTAATTTGAGATTTGGAGATAATTAAGATGGCGAGAAAATCTGCTAAGAAAGCTATTGTGGAAGGAATCAACAAGGGAGCATCCAGGAGGCATCCTCGGTAGCCAACCCTCCATTCATCTACAAAAGCAACGATGAGATGGAGATGATGATGAATCAGATGTAGGAGAAGATGATAACCAATCAAGAAGAAATGATGGAGAATTTCTTCAAAAGAATGGGGGAAATAGGGATAGTTGAAGTTGCTCGAAACCATAATCAAAGACCTGGAGCCATAGTGAGCATACCTGGAAATAGAATGAAATAAGATGGAAGGGCCCTCAAAAGAGATCGATCGGTACCGAACCAAGACCATTCAGTACCAAGCCATATGGACTTATGGGCATGGCCAGAGCAATTCCAGAAGGAGATGATGCACATCTTGGGAATGGTAAAGAGCAATTGAATGCTTTATTTTATCCACTTAATTGTAATGACTGATATTGATTGCTTAAAGTCCTAGCCTTAGAGCAGGGACCATAGTGTAAGAAGTAAGTCTCCTTACCAGAGAGTAAGCAAATGGGATTGCTTGTCATTAAGTTGCCTCATTGAAAAGCAAGTATATTAGGCTCAGCAAAGGTCCAGAGAGAGCAAGGTTTTGACTATCGGCCTCGAATGGCCAAGGATTTGACTATTGGCCCTGAATGGCCAAGAATTCAATTATCGACCCTGAACGGTCATAGATTTGATTATTGACCTCAAACGGGCATGGATTTGATTGTCGGCCTCGAACGACAATAGAATTGATTATAAGCTTCGACAATCATGGATTTGGTTTTCGGCCCAAAAGGCCATGGATTTGATTGCAGGCCTTGAATGGCCGCAGATTTGATTATTGGCCCCAAACAACCAAGGATTTTATTATTGACCCCAAACGGCCATGGATTTAACAATCGATCCCGAACGGTTATGGATTTGACTATAGATATCGAATGGTCGTGGTTTGATTACCACCCCCGAATGGCTGTGGATTTGATAGTCGGCCTTGAACGACCATGGATTTGATTGTCGACCCCGAACGGTTAAGGATTTGATTATCGGCCCCAAACAACCAGGATTTGATTTTCGACCCCGAATGACCATATATTTGCTTGTTGGTCCCGAATGACCATGGATTTGATTGTTGACCCCGAACGGCCTTGGATTTGATAGTCGGTCCGTACAACCAAGAATTTGATTATCGACCCCAGACGGTGGATTTGATTGTCTACCCTAAACGACTTTGACTTGATTATCGACCTCGAACGGCCTCGAATTTGATTTTTGGCCCAAATTGGCCGTGGATTTGATTGTTAGCTTTAAATGGTCATGAATTTGATTATCGACACGGAACGAACATAAATTTGATTATCGGCCTCGAACGGCCATGGATTTGGTTATTGGTCTTGAACGGTCGTTGATTTGATTATCAGTCCAGAATGGCTATAGATTTGATTATCAGTCCAAAATGGCTGTGGATTTGATTGTCGGCCCCAAACGGCCATGGATCTAATCGTTGGCCCCGAATGACCATGGATTTGATTAACGCTTCAAAAAGACCGTGGATTAACTTACCAACTCCGAATAGCCATAGCTTCGAACAATGATCCAGAGAAATCATGGATTTAACTATCAGCTTGAATGACCATTGATTTATTTAATGATTCGAAGAGATCAAGATTTTAACTAAGACCTAATCATTGGCTTGGAACGATCGCGGATTCCACTAAGATCCATAGAGATTGAATTTCAATCAATAGTCCAAAGAGATCGTCCCCTTAAATTAAACATTAAACGATCCAGAGTGAGCACATTTTGAACTAAATGCAAAACGATTTAGAGAGATCGCACCCTAGAATAGATATACATTTAATAAATAGGATTTGAATGGCTTGTGATAAGAATAGAACTGAAAATTCCCAGATGAACATGGGATGATAATGATATGTGATGTAATAAATTCAAATGAAATCAAAATGATGATGATGATGTATATACTACACTTAGGCAGAGTTAAGAGTCTTAGGCTGTAACAAATTTGGAACGATATGTGATCAACCAAAGAATCCAAAGGAACAAAATGATTCACAGCAGCCTGAATGGCAGATAACTAGAAATTTCAATTGTTGAAGCTCCATCAACTCCAACATTTGTTCTTGAGCCAAGCAGACCTTCCATTCACAAGGCGTGCTTTGGAGGACAATTATTATCCCACCTTTTGACCAGGCTATATATTGACAAACTCGATAAGTCAAACTTTGAGTAATCAAGGCCGAAACCTCGGAGGGATAGCTACAAAGTCTAGAAACCAAGTACAATTAGACTAACAAGGCAAAGATAGAATTACCATAAAAATTAAAAGGTCAAAAAATCACTAAGTGATGGGTCATCACCGACACGTCATCGTTCATCACCAACCATCATAGGCCATCCACGAAGCTATCATTCAAGAAATATGTAGGAGTTCCACTAAGTATATGGTTCGATACCAAACCATTTATGGTTTGATACTGACCTATAGTGCTCCATTAGGATTTGTTCCATCCTTCTACCATGTACTAGCAATGGTCCCAGAGCCCATTCCATGCTCTATAGCATTGTTCACATGAAGCTCTTTATCGTTCATCTTGTAACATCCTCCATTTATAGGCCCAAAGCTAACGACTATGAATGTTATAGTCATCCATAGTTATTAATCCTCGACGACCAAATACGGTAATGCTAATTACATTGATATATCAGAAATACATGGATATGGAAAATTTTAACAATTCAAAGTAACATTCATATTCTATTCCAAAAACGTTTTCAACAGTCTTTACATAATCCCGCGACATAACCACGTTCTAATAAATATATTTATTACAACATACTCCAAGAGTGACATATGAGGATGTCCCCTTAGTGATCAGAATATATAATAGGCAATTAACCACTTTTCCTTAACAAAACATAGCACAACGGAATCAAACTTAACAAAAACTCAAAATTAGCTATAATGCCTTTTACACGTCTTCGGAAGCTTATTCATTTAATGAGGTACCTGAAAACCTCAACCCTCAGACTACTCAAAACTAATTGAGTATCCAAGAGTTAAAGGGAAACAAAAACTTCAAGTCAGACATGAAGCTTGGTATGAATAATAATCTACCATCTTAAACCATTTTTATATCTACTGAGACTGCGCCACTTAGCGAAACGGGTTTCCCCCTCACTAGTATCCTAAAACATTTATAAAACCATATACTATGCTTCTGCATTCACAGTGATAAAAATATCTCAAAATAAAATAAATGATGAAATGTAAAACAAAAGAATAAATTCTAGGCTACCCATCCCTATTTATTTTTTACTATCTATCTCAGTTATAGTTTTTAGGATTATTATTAACCTAATAGTTTTCATGGCTGACTAATAACCAGTTAATTGTTGAAGTACTTCCTGTCGAATTACATAGTTTTTATGGGATCACTATTAACCTATTGGTAACTACAATAATTTTTCTCTTATCCTAATTTTCATGGGCCGACTAGGAACCTATTGACTAACTGTCAATATGTTTTCTTTTATCCTAGTTTTCATGGGTTGACTGGGAACATGTCTTTCTGATCTCTTCACTTCTACATAGTTTTCATGGGCTTACTATGAACCTATTGGCCCTTGCCAATATCTTTAATTTATGTTCACTGTGGGTCAACCTAGCTGGTTGTTCTGTCCTTTCCCAAAATACAGTTAAATATATGAAGAAGTATACATAACAATAATAAATACCAACACCAATGAATTATTATCTTATATATATACACATACATATATAATATCCTGGTTAAAACCATTTTAATCAATGAAAACTTCTTCATTTCAAAACCTTTTGTTTATTTATGCCATGGATGTTCCTTTAAATTGAGATTAGGCTTATGTTTTGAAATCTTAAAAACATCTCTTTCAAAACCTCTGGATGACTTCCGTCGAAAGGAAAAAAAATTCAAAAAACATAATAAACATTCCTTTCGAAGCCCATGATAAATATTCTCTTTAAAAATCAAATATAACTTTCGATGGTATCAAAATGACCTTTAAAACATCTTTTCAAAACAAAGAAAAGTATCCCTTTCGAAAGCATTGGGTACATGCTTTAAAAACATCATTTAGGTCACGGGTTATATACGAAAGTATCTCTTTCGAAATCCTTATAAAATTGTTTGGGGAAAAGTTGATGGTGTTGGAACCATCTAGTTGAAAGCATAATCCATTAAATTAAAACTTTGAAGAATAGAGTCGAAACCCTCTTTCGACAACATTGCCTTCGAAACCCTCAACCCCTTTCGAAAGCATTTAGGAAGCGGCTTGATCCTTCTTTAAAACAACCCTACCCTTCGAATGCATTGATGACTTCAATACCCTCGAAAAGCACAAGAACTGGTGCCAGGGCTTCGACTGAGTCAGAACCCCTTCTTTCGAAAGCATTTGTCTACCACTAAAAGAACTCATTCGAAAGCCCGTTACTTTTAAAACAAAATATGGCAACCCCTTCGAAAGCTATTATAAAACTCCTTTCAAAACTATATGTTTCGACTATGTCGAAAGGTAAGGCAAGCACTTAATATTTTAAAACAAACACAGGCATTGACTCTATCGGAAGCAAAGCTTACGACACCATACCTTCCACCTTTCTCCAATCTACTATATATCACCTAGATGATACACTGTGTATTAGTTTTGTCTTAATGGTGTTTTGACTTAGTCGAAGATGAAAGCCATGATTTGAAAGGTACCTCTAATAGAGGCAAAACCTGTTTCTCTGGGTTAAATGCCAAATTTTTATCAGCTAACTTACCTACATGTAAGCATATAATTGGTTGTCTCAACATTTTTCGTGCTTTACAAAACTAACTGCCTTTTATTCTTGGATAAGAATCAATATTAGATTTTTGTGGATAAACCCTTTCCCTTAATTTACATGTAACTTCTCTTAAAATAATTTATTTCATCTTGCAAATTACTTAAGAAAAGTCCCCAAAAATTTCAGAAATTCACTTTGATCGTGTTATCTAACATATCAAGATTTCAAACCCAAATTCTTAATATAATTTCAAAGTAAATGCTTAAACCCAATTAATTATATTTTCATATGAAAATTCATAATAAACTTTCCATAGCTTGGAAAATTATCAAATTTGAAACCCAACTTTCCATGGCATTTAAACATCAGTATCACTCAATTTTGGCCTAAAACCATATGAATCTTCATTTAAACAATATTATTTAAATTTAAACAAACCTTAATTCAATCGTATCATCATCAAACATCGTATAATCCAATTTAATCTTAAATCCGAAACATATATTCAGACAATATTGATGGAAATTATTATTCACCTTGATATATTATAAGGCAATTGGATTGAGTTTGTGATTAATTCCCCTTCTTAAATTCTTTAACTTTTCTTTGAATTTCTCCTTTCTTTTCTTTTTAATGGCCTGCTTCCTTTTACGTTTTATTTTTATTGAAAATGAGATATGAATGTGAATAGCCTAAGAGGCAAAAATCATATATATATATATATATATATATATATGAATGTATGTATGTATATGTATATGTATATGTATATGTGTATGTATATGTATATGTATATAAGAGTAAAGGTTATGGATGGAAAATACCCAATATACCCTTGTGTATTTTAATTATCCTATAAACCATTCTTAAACCCATTTAAATTAATAAGCATGGCCACTTAATATTTATTCAAATCTCAATCTCCTTATCACTTGACATTTACATTATTCTATTTAATTTATTTAATTAAATCTCCTAAATTATTTATTGAAATTAGGGGTGTTACACATCTCAAGCACTTTAAATGAGAAGCTTCAACCTTCCACTGACCTATAAGTTGGACTCAGAAACAATTTAGTAATGACTTAAATAAACTCTAGAACCTTAAAGCTAACGGTGTGGGGACCAATCTCCAAAGGTCCAAAATCCAGTTTGGTGAAGTTTTATGGGTCGGTACTTACGCAAAGCTATGGTTTGGTACCGACCCATAGCGATTACTGAGCTAACCAAACCTTCTTCTTCAGCAACCGCCAAAAGATTATAGAGAACGTGGGTTTGGATGTGCTTGAGGCTTTCCCACCAACCAATACCTGGAAATAGATATGGGGAGGCTTAATTTCGAGGATCTTTTGGCTCTTCCACCATTGTTTTATCTTTCTTGTGATTGCTAACCATTCGATAACGAACCAAAAGAACTGTAGTTGACATTTTAACAATAAAAGAGAAATTCCTTAAAGTGGATGTAGACCGAAATACGTTGAACCACTATAAATATTGTGTGAATTGTTTTCTACTAGTTTTTACTTATTTTTCTTCAATTACTTCTCTTAATATATCTATTGCGTGCTTGTGCCACTTTTGATGCAAACAATGTGTAAGCGATAAATTCAGCCAAATGTTACACCATTATCTAAGGTGATGTGTGAATGCTAATATTTTAATTATTCAATATTAATCAATGAAAAAATTTGCACCTATGAATCACCCAACCGAAATGATAAAGATTCCGAATGAACCACACAATTTAATTGATTTTTAATTGTTGAAAATTAATTAAATTACTTAATATTTATGAAATATTAATTATTAAATTTTATTTAGTTTATTTTAATACAATTAGCATTTAGTAATGTGTATTTATAAAATTTATAAACGTAAGTATCGATAAACTATGTTGGTAGAATGTTTAAATCTCAAGCACTTCCATTTGTATTTAATAAAGTGCACATATAACAGTTATAAGCGCACATATCGGTACACGATATCGATTGGGAATTTAAATTGAATTTGCTAATTGGTATAATGTTTTGGAGCCCAAATAGCCCAAGTAATAACTAGATTTACTTTTAGGAATGAGAGAGGTCTTTTGTATTGAATGAGAGGAAAATATTATAAAAAGAAAATGAATCATCATTTATTGAATGCTACATTTATTTCCTTACTTAATAAGAAAATTTCTCAAGCATTTACCTCTTTGATTCTCATCTTCTCCTACAAAAAAATTTACAATTTTCATGGTGGTAAGTATTCAAAAGATTTGAAAAAAATTCATAAAAGCAAAAGAGAAAACGGTGATTGTCTTTAGATTACTGCAGATCTGGAGATCAATTTGAGGAATCAAGGAATTCTTCTTCATTCAAGGTGTATTCTCTAGGCTCATCCTAAGGTAATTTTGATGTCAAATTGGATGTCCCAAACTCCCTGCTTGAATCAGTTGTATATTCTTACCATGGAAAGAGAAAAAACCTTGCTATGTCCACTATTGTTTTGTTATGAACAATGATAATAATTTTTGTCTCTATTATGTATGTTTACTTATCCAATTTGTTTATCCTAGATCTAGATCCTTTTAATTTCATTTTCTCTATTCTATATGTTGATTCGTTCATGTATAACCTAGATCTAGAACTTTTTATCATGAATCTTTATATGCCTATATCGTCTGATTTTATCATTTCTATTAAAAAACAAAGCTAAATTGAATTTTGCAATACTCTTGTCAATAAGTTAGTTTTCATACTAGTGGATTTAGACTTTAATATCTTCACATAAATTACTATGTGAATAATACTTTTAAATAATTGCACTAATTAATATTTTTGTAAACATTATAGCATGACTTAGTTATGTTATGTTTTAAATCATTCTAAAATAAGCTTTTGTGATTGAAACAAAAAGGTAAACATTAGGTTAATGATTTATTCCTAGTTTTATAATTATGTCCAATATAGTACTAAATCTTTTTTCAAAAGGAAACATTCCATTTTATAAACTACTTGTATATGGCTTTGTTTTACATCAAAATTTTGTTTTGTTTGTATGTGTACATGAATGTATATATTTATATAATATCATTTACGTATGTGTATTTGCATTTCACTTTAAGTTTTCAAAAGGAGTTTTGTGTAAGATATAATTGTAAACATTTAAACTACTTTAGTTAGATATACTTTGATTTATTGTGTTTCTATATATATATTTATATATGTACACACACATATGTATATATATATTAAAAAAAATCATGGTTTAGACGATAAAGGCATATATATAGATGGAAATGCGTTCGTTGCAATGTAAATCTCAACATCTAAACAATTTTTCGTACTAACTATGTACACTTTTCATATGTTGCACTTACACTATACATATGGGTGCATTTGATGTGCTCATCATAATATAAAATTAATTAAAAATAAATTAAATTAATTTTTAAATAATTATAATAATATGAAGAAAATTTTAAAAGGAAATTTTAGTAAAGTTCTAATGAATTTAGACTACGTAGGCCCAACAAAGATCCAAAATGAATTTTTTGAAACTTACCAATTTCTTCCGCTACGGGTTGGCTAGATTCCTTCAATGAGATCAGAGCTCAAAAGCCTACAGAGTCTAAATTATTCATGTTTAGGCTAATCAATTAATCTTGCCCGCTTAGTACAATGTCTAGAAAGGTAATGGCTAGGATTGAAATTAGGCAATCAAGTACCATATCCTACCTAGTTGCCAGCCTGGCCTGAAAGGTGAAGTAAGTCGGTTACCCCTAATAGAAAGGCCCAATTTGAATGGGGCCTTGTGATAATTTTCAAAAAAAAATTGTAAATCAAAATAAAATATTTTAAATTTAGAAGTTATAAATTTTAAAATAAAAAGTGTGTTTATTATAAAAGTTATAGTACAACATAAGTTTTTAAAATATTCGAAAAGGTAATGATATTTTCAAAATGTTTGAAAATATTTAAATACAGTATAAAATTTTAAATTTTATTAATAATTTTGATAAATGAATTAATTAAATAGGTTAATTGATTAACACTTATAAACATGTATTATATATTTTGATAATGTTATTCTAAAGTGTTTAAGATAACATAAGTATACATGTATGTATATGAAATAAATTTTCAAAGAAAAATATAATTTAATTAATAATTAAATAAATTAATTAAAGGTTAATTAATTAAATTAATTAATTAATGGTTGATTAATTAAATCAAAATACATATACATATGGTATATGTGTTATACTATAAGGTTATAGTGTACACTAAAAATGTTATAGTAGACATGCCCAATATAAAAGTTGTACTATTATAAAATTACTTAAAGGGTTAATTAATTGTAATTTGTTAAATAAGATTTAATTAATATAATCTTATGCATAAGATTATATGCTAGTAGTATTAAATTTAAAAGTTTAATAATAATGAAACTTATATGACATGAATGTATAAAGTAAATGTGGAACATTAAAGAAACCCTAAATAGACTTAAGGAATATATACATACATATATATACACATACCATGATTTCTATTATGTAACATTTTAACCACAGGCTATGTCATAAGAAATACATTATTCAATAAGATAATTGCATATATTTGTTGAAAATTCCTCAAGGTACATGCGTTATACATAGGGTATCACGAAATGATAGGTCCAAATGAATAATTTCACTTTACTTGTTGAGATTTCCCCTAGGTAAAGCAAGCTTAGAACAAGGAACCTCGAGTTGTGAATTGTATGTGATTCAACCAATAAGGAGCTATCCAACATATGTGGGCCTATGATTTATTGAGCTTTTCTCAAGGTCAGAATCCTAAGGCATATAAGCCTAACACCCACTAGTGAAGTCGAATGACTTATATGTTTCATTTAGGATTTGGTGAAGTATAAAAGATTTGTGGGAACCTTATTAGAAAAATGAAATGATAACATTTAACCATTCCTATATTGTAAGAATATATATTATATAATATTATAATAATCTACGTTGATAAATTTGTGCATCTATTACGATTGGCAAAATGTTATTCAATTATGATATAAAAATTAACTGAATTGAAAGTTGACGAATAAAAATACACATATACACACTTACTATTAAATACTTCTTACATGTCAACGTTTTTCTATACCCGTGCAAGTGTTTAATTTAACAACTGCTAAATGCATTCATAATTTGGTCGCTTGCAAGTTTATTTGGTCAAGACAGTGTATTACATTCTATGAGTTTCGAACATAAAAGTAATACACAACTATGGATATATTACCATATGGTATCACATATGTGTTATATAGTAAACGGTCATAGTTCATAATTATGATGCTTTGACGAAATTAGTTTGTTAAAAACAAACAGGTAAACTATACTATGAGATTGAATGTTCAATTTGATTGATTAAAATAAAGATTGTATTGTGTTAAATGTAATACTAGACCAAACTACAAGATAGATATAAGAATTCAATTGCTGAATTATCAGTTTGATCAGTTTAGGCAAAGTGATATATATTTGATATTCTTAAATGTTAAGCATGATCGAGTGTACTTTTGTGCAGAGTTCATTATGATATTGTAGTAAGGGCTTTCTTTAGAATGTCTTATTTAAAAGAAAAAACAAATGCATAAGAGTAAATGTGATTTAAGGTACAGTTGGAATGAAGAGAGTGAATGGTCATTTCTGCTTCATAAAACAACATCGGAAACAAGAATTGTAAAACAATAGTTGATACTTAACATTAGAATAAGAAATATGATTGCCATTTCAAAATGTATTTTCAAATAGAAATTTGCTTCTGTGAGATTTATTTCTTTGAATTTAAGACAATTGATTTGTAAATTCTAGAACTATAAATGAGCACTAGTTGAAATAGTTAGCCTACACTAAGTGGTGGAATGGAGTTTAGTATTTCATATGCAACAACGCCCCGAAAATTTAGTGCCAAATTTAATAAAAAAATTAAATTTAAATAAAACAAGGCTAAAATGAAATTTACATAGATGCTCGAATTTGGCTACAAAATTTGGACCACTGCATCCGCAACAATTTAACGAATAGTTTTCATATATAATACGTCAAAATCGAAGTTATTACAAAGAAGTTACAGACGTTTGAAAATTTGAAAATAGAACAAATTTAAAAATAAAAACTTTCCAAAATTTAATCTATAACCGGTCAACCCTAGGGAGTCGATGCTCGACTGATAACGGTCGACCTTGCGTAATTGGTGGTCTACCATTCATATTAAATAATCGTGAATCCTGGAGCGTGTTCAAACAACTCAATGCACTGAAATATTTTCCTTTGTGCCTTAGTTTTGATGTGTGTACGTGATGTAAAAAAGATTCTTTCAAGCAGATCCAACGCGCCAAACCTCTATAAATTAACACCTAGGCTGACCCTAAATTCATTAGAGAAACTTATAGACTATCGAAACTCTGCTAAATTCTTCCTCTCCACATACAAAAATTCCTTTCAAAATAAAATTAAAGTCAAAGAAGTAGGATATAAGTTAATCAGATATAGGAGAGGGCAAGCTAACGAGTGTGGATCTCATATGAGGAATAGAGTTAGAGCTTGGATTCAAGGTGAGTAGAAATGGATTTAATAAGTTGATTATCTATTATTGAATTTAACATATTCTACTTGATCTAGGTTGTTAGTAATTAAAATGGAAACTATAAAACGTAATAATTAAATCTAATTGTTAAATATGAAACCTAAATTAAAAATTGAAACTGATATCTATTAGTTAATCTCATTTAAATCCAAGTTAAACCCCTTTCCTTATTTAATTGGAATCCAAGAAAATTGATTAACTTTGAAGTAACTTAATATAAGTTACCTGTTAAAATTTATGAATTTGGAACTAACGGAAATAGAGTAGAATCTCAAAGAAAAACCGGTTTTTGTAAATTGCTTTGGGTTTACTGTATAAGCCTAATTAATGTAATTAACAATAATAAAAATGAAATCAAAAAACAAAGAAACGTTAATTTTTGTATTGCGACCGGTCGACCACTCACCCTGAGTGGCGGTTAATTGGTTACGTCCTAAAATGTAGAATTCGAACCTTAGCTTACTGCCTAGGTTAAGAATAAAATTAATATACATGTTAATTGTTTTGTAAGCCAACTTAGGGTTATATGTATGTATGTTAGGAGCAGTAGGGAATCTAGTTCCATATGTGATGGCACTAGGACGTTATGGTGTCGGGTAAATATTCCTTATCCGAACTTGGGTTTGATTATACATTTAGGGGAGATTTTTATAACAAACGGCACTTATGTGTGGTTTTAAGGTGGACGCGCTGCACTGACGAATGCATGATGGAGTATGTGGGTCCGACATAATAAGAGTCCTGGTAAAACCGAATACTAATTCAATGTGGTGCAGTTTAGATATTGGACCCCAATGCATGCAATAAGAGGCACATACTACGGTCTAGAGGCGAACATCGATGCAGATGATGAGACACTTGGCAAGTCGGCATTGCGGGTTTTCCTCCTCAATGCATAGTTGAGTTACGTGTAGTCATATTTAGGGTTCCTCTGTGGCCAAGTGGCTGTGATAAGAGGTGGGAATTTATTTCCACGGTGGCCTAGTGACGATGATAGTTGTGGAAGTGCATTTCCACAGTAGCCTAGTGGCAGTGTTTTCATGTCGAATAGCTCTAGCAGTAGTGTTTCTATATTAAGTAGCCAAGGGGGCGATGTCTCCATGTTTAGTAGCCTAGTAGCGTTGTTCGTTAGTAACCTAGTGGTAATGTTTTTTTAATAGCCTAATGGCTGTATTTCCTTATTTATTAGATTAGGAGCATGGCATTTCCATATTGAGTATGTCTAGGAGCAGTGCTCGATCGTTGGTTATGGGGGTTCGATCTGTAGTTTGATCCTTGTAGTAACTAACAACAATTTGTAATGTAGGTGTGTTTTGGACAAAAACCCTAAGTTAAGACCTTAAGAAGTACATGAAAACTTGTAGAACACCCTAGATTGCATAGGGCGGATTTAAAATTAACTGCAAATGATCATTATATATTAAACATGTACTCATTTACCAGACTTTTGTCTAACCCACTACATTCTTTTCATTTTCCCAACCATAGAATGACAGGTTGCTAGTTGGTTTAGGCATAATTCGTGCAGAAAGGAGCTATAAGTTGGATTTATCGCATTCTTTATTATTCATCATATACTTAGTTATTGTATTAATAGTCGGTAAAACTTATATTGTACTTTGGGAATAGTGTATATGGAAATTAAGTATATTGGAAACTGGTTTTCTGAAATGTCTATTATTTAGTACATAAATTTCAATTCCTTCAAGTGTGAGATGTGAAGGTGTAGAATTCCTTTGAATTTACCCTTGTAATTATGCTCTATAATGCTTTAAAAACCTACTGCTCATATTTCCTAGCATCATGCGGTCCGAAATTCACCATAAACTTTTGATTAGTGTGTCAAGACATGCAGGTTGTTACATTTGCTATCGGAGCTTATGTTTAAGATACCATATGATTTAGGCAGGTATTGAGGGAACGTATTTGAAAAGCTTTAAAAAAGAGTTTTACAAAAATATTTTAAAAAGTTTTTCAAAATGGACATTTGAAAAGGTATACATACATACATACATACATATATATATCTATGCATAGAAGTTTTCAAAGGTTTTACATATATATAAAAGTACAACAAGAAAGAACACTATCACTTATTCTTTTCAGTATTATCTATAGGAAAGTTGAAAATAATTTCCAAATATAGATAATAAGAATGATTACGCTTTTAGAGGAATGGCTTTGGTAAGGCAGCTAAGATTTTGCGCGTAAACATCCCGATATAGTTCCATCAGTATCCATAAGCGAAGAGGCAAGATAAGCCGAACCTGACTAAGGGAATGTAACTACATTTTTTTAAAATGTGTATAAATAAACAACACCTTACACATTTTAACTGATAAGGTTGTTGTTGGCTTATCCCTTATATAAGCAAACATCGCGGGTTAGAATTAATGTTAAGGTTATAATAGTTGAATTGAAAAATAAATCTTTCACATTTATTACGATTGCCCCATAAAGGAATGCTAATAGAGGTTTTATATACTTTAACACCCCCCCTCCCTATATACCCATATTATCCAAGAGTATTATCGTGTAATACTATCAAGTAACACGAAGAATGAAGCGATGTGGGTGTTTCCAGGGTAGAACAATGAAAAAATAACATCATTACATATAAGTAAATCACATCATACTCTAACCGATGCAAATAATGTATATTACACATTTTGATACTTCATACAATATTCGAATTTATTTTATACGTTTCAAGTCAATATAACTACATCAAGTTCTAATACAAAAGAATACATAAAACCGTTAACTCTATCCATCCATCACCTCGTACCCAAAAGTATATTAGTTAAACCTTCAACAAATCCTCATTCTGACTCGAGGATTGTCGATAAGAACAAACCTCGAGTCGGGCTATTTCTAGCTTTGAGTTCATACATCACTGTAGAATTTTATAATCAATGGTAACTAAATATAAATATTAAAACTTCATTTGTTTAATAAAATTTCAAAATTTGTCATTTACTAAATAATTTTAATTCACAAAATCTTAAAAATTATTCCATTTATATATCCCAAAATCATCCATGTTTCGAATTTTAACACAAGAGTATTAAAGTAAATCAAAACCCATTTCAGAGATTAAATAGGCTTCATCATGGGTAGAGAGTAGGATCATTCAACATGGATACTAATTAATATCATTGAACTTTTGTGAATAATTTGCAACAATAAAACATAATTTCCGCCTCTGTAAATCAACTGTTTAAAGCAACAAATCGTAGCATATTTGAATGAAATTTTTATTTGCAGCTTGAAATTTAGTTGGAAACAACATAACCAAATTTCAGAATTTTTAAATTTTTTTAGAATTTAATATGAATTAAAAACCAACAGGCATTTTCTGCCCAAACTACGTAGGAAAATCTTGCAGAAATCACAATATTTAACACATCAAAACTAAATGAAAATTCATGAAATTTGGAACATAGGCGCTGGAATATGTCAGGAACAATATACCAAATTCAGGAATATTTACAGTTCATATGAATTAAATACGAATTTTATAGTGAAGAGGGTTTAAATTCACAGAATTCATCAAAACACAACCACATCAACAAATATCATCACCAATTATTTGTGCTACCATATAAGCAAAAGATATTCATAATAAACAAAGATAAGAGTCCATAGAACTCACAAGAAAAATTTAAAGCAATAACAATTTAATTTGATATACAAAATCACTCTTAGAACAAGCATCTTTTTTATAGTTTATAAACCAGAAAATATATCTCGATCTATCAATTCTTTCACCATCCAAACTCGATCAAACTTAAACTTTGACAAATTATAGTGGTGTAAATAAGTGTTGAGAAGCTCTATTTAAAGTTTTGTAATTTTTGATAATTGTTTTACTTTTAATGAATTTCAGAAGAGAGGCCATTATAGGGTTTCATACTAAAAACGAAAATAGAGAAGACGAAGGGTTTGTAGATGATAAGTGATGAAGCAAACCATTAGAATACTCTTGATCGCATAAATGGTTTTGGGCAAAGTGTTTATGCTACCTATTTCAATTCAATTTATTTCTAGTTTTCTTCTTAATCACTTTACTAATTATGTTTTCTTCAATTTTACCACTTTCAAAAATTATTATACTTCATTAATTTATTTTACCACCCGCTGACTTCTTTCTAACATCATAAAACATGTTTTTATGATTTATTTCATCTGTTTCTTGTTACTTAAATCAATTATCAATTGATTACACATCAAAATAATTTAAATTTAACTTCTCAAAATCTTGGGTTGTTACAGATTCTTCTACTTAAGAAAATTGTATCCCCGCAATTTCTTCCTAAGATAAACCTATAATATTTACATAAACACATATAATTTTCAAAAATATGTATATACATACCTCCAAAGCCATATCTTTAAAACGTTAAGGTATTTTTCAAACATCACTTTCCAAAATAAATATAATTGTAGTGGATTTCCTTTTCTAAATCACTTCACAAAAGGTTTTCAAAATCAAGGTTTACAATTGTGGAGTTCTTTCAAACACATCACGAATTATATATTTATTTATTTTCCAAAAATACATTTTAGATGGTGGATGTTTCTAAAAAATTGAAATTCATAATATTAACCAAGCTTTTGCAAAATCATAGTCCACATAAAATCTCACTTCCAAATCATACTATCACACTTCAAAAAATTTGCAAACTTATGTTCACAAATTATTTATGAAATCCACCTCACCAAAATCATTTTCCAAAATATTTCCACATCACGTTAAAATTTCAAATCATTTTAATTTTTTTTTCCAAAATTTACAATTCATCTTCCAAAACTAGGGAAAAAACAACTATAAACGGACAACTACAAACTAATACTACTCGCTAGTCGCGTTTGGTGTATGGCATTATGACTACCATCCTCGATAGCCACAACCAAAGGACTCCAACACTGTAAAAACCATCACAACAATGGCGAGCGCAATCACATCATAGTTTCCAATGATAATAGTTATCTCACATTCCTTTCTAAAACATTCCCACAAATCATTCTCGCAAACATACTTTCTAATGGAAATATTTTGCTAAATATCCATATAAATTTTTCGCCTAAATCATAGTATTCAAAAATATTAGAAAATGACTTTACTTCCAAAATATTTCAAAAACTATTTATTAAAAAATCAATAAACTTCCAAGTCCTTTTTGAAATATTTCATAGCACTTCTAAATATACCACCATCATTTCATAATTTTAAAAGAACTTCGAAACCAAATTTTTAAAATTTTCACCAACTTTTTTAAATCACATAAAATTCGTTTATTCAGAATTTATCCACCATTTTATTTTCTGAAACATTCCACCACTTTTAAAATTATTTCCACCTTCCAAACTTGGAAAAATATTTGGTACCATATTTCCAAAGTCATCTAAAAACACTTTCTATCAAGTTTTCTTAAATCGCTAGCAAAGTATGAATTTCAAAAACTTCCCAAATTTCCAACTCAAAAAATTTACTATAATAAGCAAGAAATTTATTTAACAAATACAAATTACATGAAATCTCGTGTGTTTTTTAAAGACTCAAAAACATTTATACGAGAAGCTACATATTAGAGTTGTATTAAAAACCGGGTAACTTTCCTAAGTCTTCCTCCTCTAGGTCAAATATGTGCTTCTGAATTTTTATATTGTTCTGAGCCTTGCTCTGATACCTAAAATGTAACGTTTAATCCCTTCCATATACCAAAACCAATTATTTCAAAAAAGTGCCACTTTTAATGTAATTTACTTTCCTTCGAAAATCAATTAGGGAAAATCCCCAAAAATTATAGAAATTTGATTTCGTCCATGTTGTCACGACCTGATTTTTTGACGTCCGAAAATCGACATCAATACGTCCACTGTATTAAATGTTGAACAATCAAATGTCGAAAAACCAGACCGTAAGGGAAAGAAGAAGGAGGTAGAAGAAGAGAAAACAAAACAACATCAGAATCTCACAATCGCAACGGAACAATATATAATAGATAAATGACTGATCTTTATACATAAAGAACTATATCTGTTTTATACATTACATCGTCATAGTACAACACAATCAATAGAAAAATACTTGACAGTTATATTAACTTGTCCTACAAAAGCTGACTATACAGCTTACACTACACAGTGGAATAAACATCAAGCACGTGTGATACGTCTCGTCGTCCAGCTCGTCTCCTGAGCTCCATGGCATCCTATCATGTATCCTATAATACTTGGTCTGACCCGAGCATTATAGTGAAATAACAACCGAGTCAGTCTGGAAATCCAGAGTGAGAAAACACACTCATTGGATTATTAAAGTTTTCAAAATCCTTTGAAATCAAATGTGTCTCCTAAGACCACGCCACAAATAAACATGTCGGGTTTTTACCTTACGATAACCAAAATATTTTTTTATCAAATCTGTCTGATATTATAATAGTGTCTATATAAAGTAAAATAGAATCTAGCTTAAATTCTTGCATCTCACGTTTCAGCATAGTTGGGCACAATCAAAACCGTACAGGCGCTTATTGGAGATTGGATTCCATACAATGGCAGGGCTACTCGGATACCGTCCGTCGCAGTACCTGGCCTAGATCAGCGTACGGAGGGCCCCTCAGGATCGCCTACAATACAAGACCGAAGCTACCGCTTACTGGATAGTCCGAATAGGATTACCCCACGGTTGGCATCAACAACCGCCCACACAGCCGAAATAAAAAGGGACATCTAGACAGAGATGACATTATCCTAATTGGTTGCAAGCCACTTAGTCTCGTTGCACCTCTCCTGTTTTAGCCATTCCCGGTTGATGAGGCTTGAGGCTATGTGTTACCTTTTTAGCATATATTCACTTAGAATGGTCATCATTCTCCTGACGATGGTCTGATAACATTCATTCATACAAGTTGCCCTGGGTCTGGACAAACCAAATCACCGTCTTCATTATCTTCACGGTATTCGCTACGTTTAAACCGGATCGAAGTGGTTTTCGAGCAATTAAACCCGATCCCGGACTCTTCCAAACGCTTAGCGCATTGGCCAATATTGATAGTT
Organism: Allium cepa; assembly: GCA_030765085.1. Classification (NCBI taxonomy): domain Eukaryota; kingdom Viridiplantae; phylum Streptophyta; class Magnoliopsida; order Asparagales; family Amaryllidaceae; genus Allium; species Allium cepa. Next base: position 612,653,280 of record CM060942.1, on the reverse strand, counting down.
GGTTATTTAACTATCAAATTTACACAATCGCCCAACCAATTGTTTATTCCCACAGAAAAGCACCAAGTCTTAATAATTTAGATTATAATTTAAAATCCCTTTACCCAAAATATACACTTAAAACGTTTGAAATAAAACTACATAAATCACTTAATTCAAAATATTAGTTATAAAGTTCTATAATAATTTTTCAAATACAAACTTTAGCCAAAAACTGTTTTTAAATAAAACTATTATATAAAGTATAAATACTTAATAATTATCTTTTTAAATCATAATACTAATTTAACCTTTAAAATAATTACTCCTATAATTAATTTAATAAATATTTGCTTTAAAAAATTAAACAATTTAAATAATAAATTTCTCTAAAAACATTTTTCTTTAAAACATCTTTTAAAACTTCTAATTTATACTTAAAAACCTTATTTTGAAAATATACTTACCTTTTAGGAAAATACACTTTCCACTCCAATACAACCGTCTAATAATTTACAAATTCTTCTCGATTTATTTCCAATTTAATTTACGTCCCAAACCCGTAAATTTCTTTTCCACGCTTTTAAAATTAAACCGCTATTTATTTTTAAAACAAATTACCCTTTCCTTATAAAATCCCACGGTGAGTTTAAAATTTCAAATATCGACTGATATTCATTTTATTTCATTTATAAACCCCGTTTATAAATTCCATAACCTTATTCTCCTATTAAATCACTATTTCAAACACTTAATTAATTTCTAAATCGATTTTCAAAATTAACTCCATTTTAAAATAAATTCCTTTACTGACCCAAATCTATTCCAAAACCCATTAATTCTAGATTTTTACTCCTTTATTTTTGGTTCAAAACCTTATTTAAAAATGAAATACCAATTTATACTCTATTTGCAAAATTCTCCTTTTTATTTTTCCCAAAACATTTAAATCTTGAATTTCTAAAATAAAACTTTTAATTCTTTAAAAATATCACTTAAGTCCTCAAAACTCCTTTATTCCCATTTATTTAAAATTCTCTATTCTTTTTCCATATTTGGAATTTATTTAATAGGATTAAAAATCAACTTTTTTTTTTCAAATTCATTCCTTTAATTTATGTGAATTCACTATAATTATTTTACTTAAAATCTCCTTTTTATTTTCATTTAAAAATCCGACCTTTATATTTTTGACATTCCGAAATATCAAAATATATTCAACCAAAACATAGCATTCAATAATTTCAATTTCTGATATAATCAAAATAATCTATCACAGATTATCAAATAAATCACATCACTGAATATGAAATAAATTCAACATTTTTGAAGAATCCAGTTGGATCCCTCCAACCTGTTTCCCTGCATCCAAAAATGTTGGCACGATATAAAAATACCAATCCCACTTCGAGGGGGCTATCGCGGTATATAGGGTCATCCGCTATTATGCGGGACGCATAGGGTCTCATCCGCTATATAATTGCGGGAATATCAATCACTCCAACATATATATACTACTATGTATAATATCACATCCAGGCTAATAATAATTATCAATTCAAACAATCAACCAATAATTCAAATTTTAACAATTTAAATTAACTAGTAATCCAATTTGAGTGATGTTAACTCACCTTTGATTTTTGTTGCATCGATTCCGGCCGGTTCGTCTCATTTGATTCTTACCCTCGTATAAATGAAATTTTCTAATTTATTAGCATTTTCCATGATTTTACTACCATTAATATTCTCATTTTAAACTTTAAATCTATTGGGTAATAAAATTCCATATTTTACTTTACTATTAAATTTTTGATAAACACATTAACCATCGCATAACAATTCATGAATTTGCAAAATATTCGCTTTTAACATGATTTACATATCTTAATTAAAGTAAGATATATTTTTTAAAAATTTTAACTGTAAGTTAAAAATATGCATATATTAAATTCTGATAAAAATAAAATTATTCAGTACCTGACTATTAAATTTTATGATGCATGAAATAAAAATCGGCAGAGTGGATTAAAGGTTTAACTTGAGTAATAAAAAATGTTTAAAATAAATTTACCTCACCAACGAACAGGAGACGAATCATCCCGACCCTCCTCCCTTCACTGCCACCACCATCGAACGGGAACTTGTCGAGCTCACACGTATTGGAATGCGATGACGCGACAACACAACCCCCCTCAGTCCATGATCGCGGCATCCCGCACAGCACTGCAAGTCGACATCGGCTCGCCGCCCAATGCCTCGCCATCGTGCATACACGATGCTTCGCCGTACTCGCCTAATCCCACGTGAATCGAAGATCGCGTCTCCTCCTTGCCCAGCCTCGCGCTCCACCACGTAGCCGCACACGAGCTCCCATCGCGCGAAACCCTAGCCAACTCTCCATGAATTGTTGCGCCACTATCCCTCAACCTCAAGCCGTATGATGAAGACGTGCTCGAGTTCGAGCAAGACGAAAGCTTCACTTCGATTCGAAATCGGCTGCCCTTTAGCGATTCACTTGATTCGAATGCGATAATATACTTCTACCTGTTTTTTTTAGAGAATTTCGTTCTATTCGAACTAAAAAGGGGAAGAGGCAGTATCGCTATTTTTTCCTCTCTGATTTTTTTAACTTATCTGCTATGCGTGCATTTATAAAATGAAGAATCGGGGAGACAAGAGGGGATGTTGGCGTGAAGGAATGTTCTTGCTACAGTGACATGAAGTGGATAAAAAATTAAAAAAATACAGCTGAAGTGAAGTAATCTTAGTTGATGTCTGACTAATATATATATATATATATAATTAAATTCAAATTCAAATTATCTTGATAAATGAAACTTAAATTTTCGAACTCCTATCGAGGCATGTCGCCAGGAGTTCATTATGTTATACCCCTATTTCGAATGCAATGGAAAAGGTTACGTGTCCTAATTCGATTGTATGGAGAAGTAAGCTTTTTGGATCCGAATATTATATTGAATATTCGATACAGGTTTCAGCACATTTACCTATCGTACGATCACACGACAACTCCAAACGCAATGAAATTTGAAATCCGATGATAATACAATATTACAGATCCAAGGAACTGGTTCCGTCGAACTCCGAAACTGTGCCCCGGAAGGCTATTTTAAATATCAATTTAAATGAAATATTTTTTTAAAACTGAACAAATCACTTTTAAATTCAAATTTAAAAATTTTATTATCTTCGGTATTATTAATATAAATTTTATAAGCCTTTGAAATATTTTGTAACAAGCTTAAAAATCAAGATTTAATATTTTACCCAACTTCCAGTAATTAAATTAAATAATTAAATTGTCCAACAAATAGTGATATTTCAAATTCAAATTAAAACCTAACTTTTAAATATTTAAAATCAATTCAATATTCCAATTTCAAATATCCAAAATTTCGAGTCGTCACACATGTAATCAAACATATTAAAAATTTAGACCTAATTTCTTCTTGAAATATTCAAAACAAATTTTAAACCCAATTGCACCATATTTATCATCAAAAATTCATAATAAAATTTGCATAGCTTGGAAAATTCTAAAATTAAAACCTATCTCCAAAATCATATTTTACTTAACGTAAAAAAAATTCATGGCAATTTAAAATCAATAACCTATGGTTTTGCCTCTAAAACTGTACAAATTTCATATACGAATAAATTGTTTAAATCGCACAATTCATAAATTAAGCATATATCATCCAGTATATCTTAGAAATAAAATAAATACTCAAATTTGAAAACATATGATTGTAAAACTAAAAAGAGATGGAATGAGTTATTATTCACCTTAAACTTGATAAGGAATTGTAGATTTGTTGTTGACTAAACCTTCCTAGCTTTGATCGTTAACTTTAGATTGAAATTTCTTCTTTTTCCCCTCCTTCTTTATGGCCAGCTCTATTTATTTTTGATTTGCATTTGTGAAAAGATGAAAATGGAATGTGAATGGGCAATTACAAAAAGTCATAGCTGTTATAATAGACTGGCTAGTTTACTAATATGTCCATGTGTAATTTAATTAGCCTATAAACCAATTTAAGCCCATTAAATTTTATTATTAAGCATGACCCATCGTATAATTTTTTAAAATCTCAATCCCTTTATCAAAATTATTCTATTTAATTTATCTAATTAAATCTTCTAAATAATGTTATCAAAAATTAGGAATGTTACATATACCAACTAGCAGTAGCAAGTAAGTATGGATTTACGGATGAGTGAAGAGGATTAGTATCACGAGACCCATATAATAAGCATATAATGTTGATAAAGCGTAAGGGGGAACATGAAAGAGGAATTTACAAACTTAAGGCAAATACCCTCAGTTAAATGTAGAACCCTAATCTTATATCAGTAGTAGTTGTAAAGACTCATATTTACTTAAAGTATGGTAAAGTACTCCTATGTTGAATTGAACACTATATTGGAAAATAAACTTGAGCTAACAATCGTTGAAAAGAAGAACATAAAAGTTATGCACCTAAAGCATGATTAGGTATAAGTGGGCTTTATTAATTAGTTGTTATTGTCTACTCCAATTTAATTGATAAAGCAATTAAAATGTTTTCTAAAAGTTATATACAATAAATGCCTAATATTTTAAATAGAGAAAGAAGTTGATTTATGATTTTACATAAATTAATCAGACAAACTTTATCCAAATTAGAGAATTAGATAAAAAAGAAATTATCAATAACTATTTTAAAGCCTTTGTTTTGTATTTTAGGCACATTGTTACACTTATGCTTCATGTCACTTTGCTTTTTAATAAAACTTTTGAAAAATAAAAATAAAAATTGAGAAGTATGTAGAATCAAACTTTTGAACTTCTTTTAAGAAGAAGAAATGGTCATTGTTTGAAAATATCCATTACAAAATCTTTCTACCGTACTTTAGAATAATAATAGTAAATTAAAATATCGTATTTTCTTTAAAAATACGCTTTTGTGGAAATTTATTATTTATAAAAGAGTTTTTCTAGAAATATGTTTCTTATGTACATTTTGTAAAGTTAAGCTTAATCGTTTTGATAATTTAATTAAAGAAAATATCAAGATCCTTAAAAAAGGAATATGTTTGTTGAAAATGAATGGATGGTTTTGTAGTTTTAAAAACTTATATTAGTTTAGTGGAAATGATGTTAAAATAAATGGTTTTGATTTAAAAAGGTAAAATGAAGCATTTCAACTATCATTTAAACTTAAAAGAAAAGAATAGATTGGAGTCAGATAAATATAATTAAATGGCCCACTAGGACAAAATCAGCATTGAAATGATTGAGGCGGAGATAAAAAGCAACATAGGAATTTAGTGACATTTTCAAGCAACGGTTGAATTGGAAAGATATAGTATTAGTTCGAACATCCTGTGATAGTGAAGAATGAATGCCACCTAATGTCTCTCCATCTAAGTATGGTTGAAATTTTAGAATCCTTGTGCGTGAGGAGGTTGGGAAACATGATTTGGGTAAACTTGTTTCCTAGGTAAGCTGAGGCATTTTATTATATCGAATAATGTTGCGGATGCAAGAATTTTTTCGATTTGAAATGTAAAAGGGGCCAATTAGAGCTACTTCGATCCTCATATGGTGCGTTACATGATAAATGGGAATTTACTTGGTTACATTAGGCAATCTAAATTGGAATGGTAGGTGTAGGCTCAACACTATAGTAGTAAGGTTGGTACCATATAAGTGAGAGTATGATAGTTGTAGGCTACGAGCGGTCCAAGCATTGGTCGATACCATATAGGTGAGTATAGGATACCAGTAGGTTATGGATAATCCAAGTATTATGTTGTTCCCTTAAAGGCAATCGGCGGACCAAGTGGACATGAGTGGGAAAGTATAATATGGTATTGGGTTACATCATTGCAAATGTGTTGCAGGTATACCTAAATGTTGATTTTGGAATGCACATACTTGAATTCAAAGATGTTGGATAATAGTAGTCCCTGAATCTTATAGATCACATAATAGTTCTAGATTTGTGGATTTAGGTGTGTAAGTAAAATTTAAATTTAACAGTTAAAGTAATTTGTTGGGATTTAGGTAATATTTTAACTCATTGGAATTTAGAGGGTTGCAATAAATTCTTATAGATTATCTAGTTTAGGTTTATAAATAAAAGTGTACAGTTTGAAATGACAAGGAATATGTCTAAAAGAAAGAAATGTATAAAATAGAGATATTTACTGTATTTTGTATTGTCCATTTCACTAACTAAGAAAAGGGTAATTCCAAACGTAAATTCTCCTTTTAGGCAAGATGTTGAAATTTACACTGTTAACCCTTCCTTTGAGAGAGATGTAATTCCAACGCATTAAAATATATAAATCCCTAGTAAAAACCAAGTGTTTGTCACTATGTCTATTGGATTAAGATGATAAAGCATCATTCCATACTGAGTTGTCCTAACCATAAGATAATTGAAATAAAGTGATACGAGGTTACGTTGGGTAGAAAGGTCTTATTTATTGGAGGGCATTAAGAAATGGTAAAGGTTTTGGAAGTTCAAACTCAAATAGTATCCATGATAAAAAAATTATTTATGATTACGCAAGAGATGGTTAATTTAAGGATTTGGGTCTCTGTCAAGAAAAAAATACAGTATTTTGCACGCATTAAGAATGCAAAGGTGAAATGGAGAGATAGCAAAACACTAGGAATAAAGTACCATAGGAGGAGACACCGTCTACTTTCGGGTTGCCTCACCTTTTATCTAGAAGGTGAAATAGCTAGGTATATACTAATCAATGGCTTAAGGTAGTATGGTCATGCCTTGAGAATTGCATAGGGCTATTGTTTCATGGAGCATACTTACACTCAGGTTATTTAGCTTAGTGCGAGTCGACATCATTTGAGTTAGTAACAAGGGTCGTAGAGAATTATCGATGTAAGTACATTTGGATTGAAAATTTATGCCAGTGATGGAAATTGAAAATGGCAGTTGGGATTCGATTCATAGGATAGTCCGAAGAGCCGAGTCCTCTATAATTTGTGGAGCTAAGGTAGAGTATTAGCAAGTCCTAATAAGAGACACATGGGGTAGTTCGAGGAGCCGAGTCCTCTATAATTCGTGGAGCCAAGTTGACTTCAATTCGAGGAGCTGAGTCCTCTACCATCCATGGAGCCGAGTCCACAATAGTTAGCAAGCCAATAGAAAATCCCAAAGGCGTGGTAGAATATGGAAAAAAAATTAGAAGTTATCATTAGGCACTTGCGAAAGTGTTTATGCGATGTAGTTACCATGGTCAAGCCGTGTCAGTTAAGGAAAATTAAAAAGGATAGGTGAGTCCCTTGTTCACCATGCAACTACTCATATTTTAGGCATGAGACAAATCGACTGGTAATGAAATAATTAAACTGGTTAGAGTCCAATAAGAAGATGATTCACTTGAGAGTACATGAGAGCTTGACGAGAAGGTTTGAGTTATTCATCCCAAACATTTTTACGGTACATTTCCATTATGGTTAGAAAAGTGTGGATTACTTTTGAATTTAGGTTTTAGCTTAGGTAGAGACCTTAGATGGTAGGAATGGTTGCAAACATGACAACATGATATGTTATGGATGATGGATGCTAGGGGATGTATTGTTTGGATTGATTCTTTTACACATTTATGATAGTATGTCCTCTAAGCAGCGCGCGTGCACATTATCTCTTGTTTACCATTTAGCTAGCATTCTTGGTTTTTTTTTATCTTATTAAGCATTATGCATATGGATGTTGCATATGGAATGAATGGTTGCCCAAACATGTAGACGTGCATGTATACTTACTTAGATTGCTGCATACATTTTGTATTCATGGCATGAGCATTTACATAACAGGAGGTCGACCAAATCAGGAGATTGCCAACTCTTTAGTTTAGTATATGTTCGCATGCATTTCATGCTTGCATATACATACATACATACATACATATATATACAAACACATATAAACACACACATACATACCACATTAGAATAATTACTAAGGAAAATAATTATCATAGATGATATATGAGTATATGGTTGTAGTTATTGTTTGTTGTGTGTACGAGTTATATTTTTCCGTCCTTGGAGATTTCGAGGACGAAATCCTTTTAAGAGGGAGAATGTAGCACCTAAAAATTTTACGTGAAATTTAATAAGGAAATTAAATCTATATAAAAATGTACTAAAATACAATTTTCACAGATATTCGAATTTGTCTAGGAAACTTACACCACTGCGTTCGTAGTAATTTTTTGGACAATTTTCATATGTAACACTTCGAATCGAAGTTTGTACGGAGAAAATACAGATGTTTGAAAATTAGAAAATAGAATAAATTTAAAAATAAAAACTTCCTAAATTTTAACCTATAATGGGTTGACCCTATGGGGTTGATGGTCGACTGATAACAATCGACCCTAGGAAATAGGTGGTCGACCATTCATGTTTAAAAATAGGGAATCACGGAGCATGTTCGAACAACTCAGATTCATCAAAATATTTTCCTTCGTGTTCAAGTTTTGATGTGCGTGCGAAATGTAAACAAAGATTCTTTTGGGTAGGTCCAACCCTCCAAATTAGTCAGGAAACTCTGTAAATTAACACCCCGGCTAACCCTAAATTCATTAGAAAAACTAACATCCTATTGAAACTTTGCCAAAGTTCTTCCTCATTAAATACAAAAATTTCTTTCAAAATCAAAATAAAATCAAAGAACAGGAACCAAGTGAATTAGATCTAAGGGAGGGCGAGCTAATGGATGCGGATCTCATACGAGTAATAGAGTTAGAGCTTGGAATTGAGGTGAGTGGGAGTAGGTTCAGTAGTTGATTGTTTACAGTTGAATTTAACTTATTTTACATGATCTAGGTTGTTAGCAATTAAAATGGAAACTATATACCATAATCCTTAAATCTAATTGCTAAATCTAAAACCAGAATTAAAAGTAGAACTGATATCTATCGGTTGATCTCATTTACATCCAAGTTAAACCTTTTTCTTATTAAATTGGAACATTATAAAATTGATTAACTTGAAGTAACTTAGTATATGTAACCTGGTAAAATCTATGTTGAAACCAATGGAAATAGGGTAGAATCTCAAAGAAAAACTAGCCACCATAAATTTCTTAGGATTTACTATTTCCGCTAATTAATGTAATTAATAATATGTGAAAATGGAATCAAAAAAGGAAGAAATCCTAATTTTTGAACTGCAGCCGGCCGACCACTCACCCTGAGCGGTCGACCGCAAGCGGTTAACCAAAAGGTTGCGGTTGGTCGGTTACAATTTGAAATGCAGAATTTGAACCTCGACCTATTGCCTAAGTCAAGAATAAAATTAAATATACATGTTAATTATTGTGTGAGCCAACTTTGGGTTATATGTATATATGTTTGGACTAATATGGAAGCTAATTCTCTATAAGATGATGCTAGGACATTATGTTGTTGGACAAATATTCCTTACCCAATAGGGGAGTCGATTATTCGACGTAAGGCGATTTTTATTGCAAATGACATTCATTGCAGTGGACATGCAGCACTGAATGATGACTGATGGAGTGTGTGGGTCCGATACAATTGGAGTGCTGGCATGCATGGATACTAACGCGAAGTAGTACAATTCAAATGTTGAATTTTCGCGCGTGCAATAAGAGGCGTATACTGTGGTCGAGAGACGGATACGCATGTAGACGATGAGACACTTGACGAGTCGGCATTGCTGGTTTTCCTCCTAGATGTGTAGTTGGGTTAAATGTAGTCGTAGTTAGAAGAAGATTCATTCCCCAGTAGCTTGGCAGCGGTGACAAGAGGTAGGAATTCATTTCCGCAAAAGCCTAGCGGCGGTGACAGTGGTGAGAAAGTATTTCCACAGTAGCCTAGTGGCGGAATTTCCATGTCGAGTAGCTCCAATAGCTCTAACATTCTGCCTCTATAACCATACTATCAAAGAGTATTCCTAGGTAATACTATTAGATAAGACGAAAAATAATGTTGTATGGGGTGCACACATGAATATTTTATTGGACAAACACCTGTATGTATCCCAAAAATCATAAAGAACTCACATCTACGTACACAGTATCGACACAAAACAATAAACATGTGTGTCTCCAATATTAAATAATACATAATATAAAATAAACCACAGAGGTCATAGAGTCATCAACGCAGCGATAACATATAATTATAAATATACATGACTTTAAGTGGGTTTATAAAAATAGTCAAAGGCCCACTATCATCAAAATAAATATAACATGTTCAATATACATCTTAAAAACACATGAACACGTGTAGATACGAATATACAAACTATATAGAAATATTCTATCCTCTATCTATGCCCACTATCCATAATCTGGTCAACTTATCCCTGAACCCGTAATGTCCCGGACTAACCCGTGTATTATATAAAAAACATATAGGTCACACTATGTCTAAAATGTAAATGTCAATATGAAGCAACACCAAGATGGTATAAACAAATGCAACGCAAGTGGCACATGCATATCCCAAATGTCAACATATCACAAAACCATGCACATATAAGATAACCCATTTCCAAGCAAAGTCAATTAACGCACCAACTGACCAAATAATCAAGTGGGTAATACAAACATAATCTAACTATCATCAAATATAAAACTCAATCACAAGATAGGATATGCTCTTAGCAATGCCTTAGATTATCTCTCAAATAATTGTAAAGTACACATAACAATCACCCAAATTAGACAGATGCGAAATATAAATATGGCATGCCCTCGGTAGCCAGGTCATCTCTCAGATAACCATATAAAAATAGGTGCAGGGTCCAACTCCATGCTCTCAGCATTTCTAGCTATCCTCGATGACTGTATAATCGATATGTATAGGTCACACAACTGCATAGACTCTTAGTCCAATAAATAATCCAAGAGATTTATAACCACATAATAAACATCTTGACCTTGACCCTTATAGTAATCAATTGGATCTCAACTATAGAAATAATCATATGGTCTCTCAGACCTCTACTAATCCACTCAACTCTTAGTGATGTGGATAATCATCCGGACACTCGGTCCTATATGCTCTTAGCATCATAAATATCTATTTCAATACCGATCTTGACAAATAATTAGATTGGCTCTTAGTCGAAAACACAACGATCTCAAATCGGTGAATAAGTAGGTGTTTGTATCATCTCATGCAATCACATCAATAATAGTAGTTATAGTCAGACGGGAGACTGATTGCTCTCAGCTTGCTTTAGGAGCCTCCCTCGCACGCTCTCAGTTCTACTTCTATAGTCTTAGTTACTCAATGACCATTGTGACCCAATATCCATCAAGTGCAACACTATGCTATGTGTTGGTCATGACCCTGCAAGTGCCTCTAATGGCAATAAACTGCTGTCCTAAGTGACACAAAGGTAGTGGCTCTCAACCACGGCTCTCGGCCATATACATAACAAATATGTCACGGATCCTAGGAGCGACCCTACAATCAGACCGCGAGGATGGATATTAGAAATCTAGTTTACTCACTGACGTATAATAAGAATACGTAGAATAAATAAACAATTTTATGGCTCTTGGCCTGCATACTCTCAATGCACATCACCATAAATATAGTACCCCCCATATACTCGACTCTTCTAGTAAGGATGAGTATATAGTTGGTTCAACTTGTCCGATGATGGAAATTATTAACCCGAACTAAAACCAATAAAAATGAATACCAAATCAAACCAACCGAATTAAGTTTGGTTGGTTTGGTTGGTTATCTGATTTAATCAAACTAAAATGATTCACGTTTTATGTTTGAATTATTTCTTGTACTTTAAAATAAAACATAAATACACGATTAAAAAATTCCTTTTTTTGTATTCTAATGCTTTTTAATAGCAATTTTGATACACATAAACAAAATTTATTTGAAGCACTAAACTAGTTTAAAAAATCATTAAAACATTAGTAATTTTGACAGTGTGATAGAAGTTTGGTTAACTTGAACCGAACTAATATGTTTAGTGGGTCGATTAGAAATCAATCTAATTTCAAAACCAAACCGACCGAAATAAATTGGTTTGCTTGGTTTATTAGTTTTGGTTTGTTTATTTGGTTTAACCAAAGATTGCTCAGCTCTACCTATTAGAGTGACAACTATTGACAAAAAGAAATCGAACAAATATTAGCTCGGGTGTCCCAAAACACCTAGTGTTACTCGCCCGTTTACTCAATGCTCGTAAATCACACTCACCATCGCATAATTATTCTATAAAACAAGTCCAAATAACAACTGAAGAAATATCCCTGAAAGTCCCATACTAGATGCTATTATAACTTTATCTATTCTAATTCCTTATTATATGGAAATATATAGCGATGAGAACATATGATTCTATTATTTATTGATTCGAAAGGGGTTTTAAATTACACATTTCCCATAATCTTCGATGTAATTTCAAATATCAATATTTGGCTAAAAGAAAATTAAATTATAAAATTATCATGCTTTAATAATGTAAAATAATAATACCAAAGAGGTTCTATAATTTATAATTTCCTTTAAACAATAAATTTGAATAGTCCAACTTACCCAATATAGATTTTCAATTTTAAAAATATTTCCCAAAATCATAATATAAAATTTCAAAATTAATATTTCAAACCACTTATTTACTTCCAAACACTTTTTAAACTATTTGTTTGAAACAATAAATACTAAGGATAATACTTCCAAAATTATCCTTAACAAAATTTAAAATAGATTTTTGTCAATAATAATTTCTATTCAAAAAATGACTCACATTCAAACTTATTATTATTCTAAATTATAATTTTATAAACTTCTAATTTATTAAACCAAATAAACTTAATTTATCACTTTAACAATATAGATTTGAAATATCATTTTAAAAATATTCAAAAAATATTTTTGTAATCAACGACAAATAAATAGAAGTATAAACGTTCATAATCCAGTTATTTAATGAAATCCCAAACACATCTTTTCAAAACAATTTCTATTCACACGGTTCACAAAATTATTCTACCTTTATTTTTTTCCAAAATTATTCCAATTTCAAATTTATTTCCATCATATACAATATCTTCAATATCAAATAGAAAAATCATTCTCCAAAGTATTGTATTTATTTCAGTCTTCAGCTTTTAATTCATTTTCCATATTCGAATCAATTCCAAGTGCTACTTCCAATTAATATCATCATCAAATTCAACCAATATACACACAACAAAACTCATTCAAGATACATAAGACTATTTTAAACAACATCATCCTATAACAATCAATTTCACCAAATTATTCCATAATAACCAGGCGCTCATTCATCAATTCAAAAATCAAATTAAAGCAAATAGGGCGTAAAATGGGTCATAGTTCTGAGTAAAAAAAATTTAGGGGTGGGCGTGGGTCGGTCTGGTACGGTTTGAAGTCCAAACCGCTTCCACACCGCATCAAACGGTTAGTTAAAAATAAACCATTACACAAATCTTTTAAACGGTTCGGTTTCGGATCGATTTGAATGTAATACGGTTCGGTTTCGGTCGGTTTTGGTTTGAACCCGTATTAAATATGAAATAAGAGAATTCCCTCCATCAACGATCGATTTACAAAGGCAACTGTGTGAAGCTTTTACACTTAAAGGTTAAAACACACAATGTTATACTGAAATGAAAGATGAGTTCTTAACTGTATGAATATTTCAATTTGACATTTAGCTACAAGAGAGATTTTTGGGTAGATTAACCAAACATCACCATTAATCAACACATAATCATCAAAGAAAATGACTAAAATAAGATTATAATTAGCATTTATCCAAAGAAAATAAGATGAAAAATATTTTACCAAAACCATAACTTCTTACTTTATGACAACGAATATTATTAATATAATAACATACGCTAAAAATTGAATACACATTGTTAGAATCTACAATAAGATAGGAGTTGCTTATATTTTTATTATAAGATTACGGGTGTAAATATTCGGTTCAGTCCGGCTTGATATGCTTGGTTCAATCGTCCAAACCGCAACCGAACCGTATTGATGCTGGTCGATCCGATTTGGGGTATTTGCTTTGGTTAGAAGATTCGGTGTGGGTTTCTACACCGATTTTGTGGTTCGTGCGGATGGTTATGCCCACCCCTAAAAAAAATTACTCACCGAAATGGTGCAAGAACATAAAGCCTTATGGCCTCTTCCAAACACACACAACACCAACATCGCTTCAGCCCTCCCTGAACAAGAAGAAATTAACGCGCACAGCTCCCATGACATTGCCTATCATGTGCGCAAACATCTGCATCACCATCTACCACCATCGCCAGCAAGCTTCAACGTCAATTACCTTCGCTTCGAGAAGAAGTTCACATGGCCTCACTTGTTCGCTATTCATCCAAATTCATTCGCACGCTATGTCCCTCCATGTAATTGAGCCGACACCGACCCTCTCCTTGTTGTCGTCAATTGTGACACCATCAGGTCACCTTCTCCGCGCTCGTGAATTCATCCACGTCATGTTGTGCTTACAGTCGCATGCCTATCCATGCTAGCGATGTCCTCTTTATTTATTTTTATTTTATTTTATTTTTTTGATAGCATGAAATCGATTTAGTCAGAAAAGCACGAAATTTGATTATTATTATTATTATTATAGTATAATAGAAGTAATTGGTTCCTGGATTTGATTTGGGGCTAAATTTAGAAATGAGAAAGGAAGGTTCTAGACATTAGTTTTGGGCTTTGGATTGATTTTGGCCCATTGTTAATTTAATTACTCTTCCACTCTGTTTCTTTTAAATAACTTTTTTTTGTAAATAAAATTTAATTCAACTTAAATTGACTCACGCTTCCTTCTACCATTTCAAGAATTATATAATTTCATTTATTTTAATACATGCTTATTATTATTACTTTCATTATTCAAAACATATAAAATTATTGACACTTTAAAAATATTTTATATTCAATTAAGACATTTTTATTTAATTTCAATAAATTATCCGAAAGAATTTATTAATTTGATTTGATTTGATTTATTTAAACAAAAATCTTTTATTATATAAAATTTAATCAACTAAAAATATATTTTCAAAAGATTAATCATCAAATATTTGATTCAAACAATTTTTATTTCGTTCAAATTTATTTAACTTATGGCGTAGAAATCAAGGTTGTTATAAACTTCCCTCTAAATAGAATTGTGTACTCGTAATTTTTTATAGAGAAACTTCATACACAACTTATACCCCCGACTTTCTCCGTATTCTACAAACTTTTATTAACTTATACAATCCTTTATGTCGCTCTCACACTCCAACTCATCTTACTGTATGCCTTTATTTTAAATAGATTTAATTAATGACTTTCTATTTTCGCATACGACAAATTTATTGTAAAATTTTCCAAGTGTCCGACTTTTCGAAAAATTTGAGCAGAATATCCTTTGCACGGAGCATGTTCCACAAAAACAAAAACATAAATATATCGCAAAATAAATATATATCCCAACATGGGGTATCCCGAAACATAGGGAAACATTAAAATATCCATAAAATAATGATATACCGTAAAAATGTACCATTTTATTAGCTTTTAAGAAAGCTATTTCTCTTTTATGCAAGCAAAAGCACGCTACCATCACCAAATTATCTGAATAATCCTCCTAAGTTCCAATTCTAAACTCAATATAAATGTTAGTCATATATATAAAGAAGAAGAAAAATGTTGCACTCGTTTAAGCTAAAAACATAACCCAATGTTTAACAACTTCCCAATAAAATTTCAAAGGTCAAAACACAAAAATAAGGAACAGATTCAAAACTGAAGTAGTTACTTAAGAAACAAATTTAAAATCACAAAAATATCGACTACTATTCAAGTTATGATGTATTTTCCAAAAGTTGCAAATTCGGAACCGCAAATAGAAGTGCAGGCCCATCATATTAAACGCAATTTTTCGCCAAGCAAACATCAAATTTTCACCAAACGCTTTGAAATAAGTTCATTCTTATGTTCTAATCTTTTTGGGTTGGGCAAAATTGTCGAAAACGGATAAGGCGTGTAAAAGTTATTGTCGCACGAACACAACATCAAATCTTTGAAACTACCCTCTCGGCCTGGCTTTCCAATACAACTTCATACATATTTAAATACTACTAAACTTTAGATTTTTGAAAATTTACAAATATGAAAGCTTTTCTACATGAAATATCTTTCAAAGGGGAAATGTTCATCAAAATTGGACAAACTTTTTGAAAGTTACGATCAAAACAATTTAGCGTTGTTTTGAATTGTTTGCATTTTTCGGACAGCGAATTACTACCTTATAAATTCATGTTAAAATCTTGGTTAAACTCAAATTTTTGCAATACATTGCAATCAATAATGATTCTATAATGACGTAGATTTTTAATAAAATAAAAGTCATAAGAAATAGATTTACAATTTGAGATCTATGATCAAATCAAATTATAGTATTTCAAAAATAATACAAGATGACTTCACTTTCAAAACATATCTCTATCATTTCAAAATTTTCTAATAATTTTGAACCAATTTTTTTCCCACTTCCAAATATTTTTTCAAAAATTTGCCAATACTTTAAAACTAACATTCCAATACTTTCATCAAATCTTTTCAAAATAGTACTTTTTTTCGTGCTTCAACACTAACAGATCATTACGCACAAAATTTCCTTTGGATATTTTCACTCAAAACTAAAATTTCAAATTTATACTATATTTGTACTTTTCTTATTATTAAATTTCACTTAACACAAAACTTACAAAATCAATACTTCATTCCCAAAATTCATGAAATAACACCATCTCAATTCATTACCCATTATTAAATTCAAAACAGTTCATTACCATATTAGTACTTATACTCATACATATATATATATATATCCATATATATATATGCGCATATATATATATATGCATATATATATATATTCACATATTAAAACAATTTCTTCAACTTTAAAATTTTATACCTGTCTTTGTACCAAACTCCTTTACATGATTTATCCAAATACCGTATAATTTCTTGGTTCAAAATATAACTCATAACTCTCTTTAAACTATGACTTTGTCATCAAAACATATTCTCTGAAATTATTACAAATGTTTTTTTTTAGTATTTTTCAAAATACTAAACTTACTTCAAAAATATTATTTTCAATATTTTTTAAAATATCTAATCCTTTCAAAGCTTTTAATCTTTCCAAAACATTAACATGTTTACAAATCATTGTATCCAAAGGTCTCGTCCTATTGTTTAGGAATCTCTATCGATAACGTTGATCAAGCACATCGACCAAAATTCTTAAATCACTCAACGGATAGATTGACATAAAATCAGCTTCATAATTTTCTTTAAATGAATATATTTAAATAGTTTCATAAGAAAAAGAGTTATTTGCAAAAACAAAAGGATTTCTAGTATCTTACAAAAATGGATAGCGTTGATCGAAAAATGTCTAACAACAAAATATGCTTGCTTCAAAATATTACTATATCTTCAAACCGTCTTTTCCAAAATCAGTACTAATATTTATCAACCAAAAATTCAATTTCTTTCAAAGTAATATTCAACTTTTCTCGGATTATTATTTTATGAAATTATATGCTTATTTGAATAAAAATATTTATTTTCAAAACTCGTACATATATTTGATTCAGTAACCATTCACAACAATACAACCAATCACGCATCATTCATCCATAATATCAAACAAGCATCATATATTGACAGTGATGCTTGTTTAACCAGCACCATTGTCCTAGCGGTTAGCTTCTTTGACTTTGGTACGAGAGGTCACATGTTTAATACTTGTGTAGCATGATTCGAACATATATTGACATGTAGTATCTTGTATACTTCTTAAGACTTGTAATACTAATATCTATTATCATCTAAGTACCCAATTTCAAAAAAAATCAAATAAGCACTATATAACAATACATGTATATCCAAACATGCAAATAAATGCCTCTAGCGGAAAACTACCAACCGGTTTCCCCTAGGCAACTCTGATTACTATTGGATCTTTTTAATCATCTCGCCTTGTTACAATTTAGATTTGTGATGTATTCAATACGAGATTCAAATTAGGGTGTATAGCTTCCTTAACCGAACAACTCCCTTCTTACTTCAAAGCCACATGGAGGTTTAATATTCATCGTCTATACTGACACTACTACCTGGACTAACTACTTCTACCTTCACAGCCTTCATCAACTACTTTGTATCTCATACAAAGACTTACACTCATAAAAAGGTAGAAGAAATATGCTATATAATAAGAAAAATATAAATACATCCCCAAATGATTATCCCGGTAATAATCATATACTCCTATCACTTCATTATAAATAATAATCTACCACACACCCACGGGGACAGAGACTATAAGTCACATCTAAGGCCAGGACTTGTATCTCTTATAATCTATATTGTTATAAACCTACTCTGATACCAACTGTTATAACCAACCTCTATAGCCATACTATCCAAGAGTATTACTGGTAATACTATCAGATAATACGAACAATAATATTATATTGGGTACACATGTTAATATTCCATCGAGTTAACGCTGGTAAGTATCTAAAAATCATAAACAACTCACATCTACGTACATAGTATCGGCAAAAAGCTATAAACATGTGCGTCTTTAAGATTGAACAATGCATAATATAAAATAAATCATAAAGATCATAGAGTCATCAGTGCAGTGATAACATATAATAATAAGAATACACGAGTCAAGTGGGTCTATAAAAATAGTCAGAATGCCCACTATCATTAAAATAAATATAACATCTTCAATATACATCTCAATAACACATGAACACACATAGATTCAAATATACAAACTACATACAATGTTCTATCCTCCATATATTCTCAACATCCACAATCTAGTCAACTCGTCCCTAAACCTACAATGTCTCAAATTAAACCGAGTATTATATAATTAATACACTGTTCTATAAAAATAGTCAAAATGCCCACTATCATCAAAATAAATATAACATCTTCAATATACATCTCAACAACACATGAACACAAGTAGATTCAAATATACAAACTACATACAAATATTCTATCCTCTATATATGCCCAACATTCACAATCTAGTCAATTCGTCCCTAAACCTGTAATGTCTCAGATTAAACCGAGTATTATATAATTAATACACAGGTCATACTAATGTCTAAAATGTAGATGCCAATATGAAGTAACAATGGCATAGTGTAAAAAAGTGCAACGCAAGTACATGTGCATACCCCAAGTGTCAATATATCTCAAAACCAAGCACATAAAAGATAACCCATTTCAAAGCAAAGTCAGTTAACACACCAGTCACGCATATAATCAATTGGGTGATACAAACATTATCTAACTATCATCTGGTATAAAACTGAACAACAACACAGGACGTGCTCTCAGCAATGCCTTGGATTATCTTTCTGATAACCATAATGTAGACATACATGGGTCTATCTTATTCAATATATATATATATATATAATGCATAAAAATCATCCTGATCAAACATATACGAAATATAAATATGGAATACCCTCGGTATTTTGTTCATCCCTCATATAACCATTTAAAAATTGGTATCGGCTATAACTCCATGCTCTCAGCATTTTTAGCTATCCTTGATAGTTATATAATCGATATGTACAGGGTTGCATAACTACATAGACTCTCGGTCAGATAAATAATTCAAGAGATTGATAACCATATAATAATCATCTAGACCTTAACCTCATAGTAATCAACTTGGCTCTCAGCTAGAAAAATAATCATATGGTCTGTCGGACCTCTACTGAGCCATTTAACTCTTAGTGACGTGGATAATCATCAGGACTCTCGGTCCTATGTTCTCTCGGCATCATAAATATCTATTTTGGTATCAGTCTCGACAAAATAATTAGATCGTCTCTTAGCCAAAAACGTATTGATCTCGTATTTGTGAATAAGTAGGTGTCTATAACACCTCATACTATCACATCAATAATAATAATAATAACCAAACCGAAGACTAACAGCGCTTAGCCTGCTTCAGGAATCTTCCTTCCATGCTCTCAATGCTACTCCTATAGCCTTAGTTACCTCAACGACCATCGTGACCCAATATCCACAATCCAAAAGAACATGATGTATAGTATCTGGTCCAGTCATGGTTGAAATTATCAATACTTGTGCATTGGCACTTGAACTACATCCACATCCCTATTGTGGAAGATAATACCATCTTCTAACCTCTATTGTTGCTCAACTAGATATTCTTTCTCTATAGTGTAACACATCTCTTGTGGTGAATGCCTTAGAGAACTCTCGTATACCTCCATATTATTCAACCTCTTTACCATGGGATGCATACTTCTACAAATAGTGTTAATCACCAAACCACTGTTTTGTTGTCTCAGCCACTCTCCATCGGACCAGCTACCTTTCCTAAAGGTGGCTGCCTCTAAAGCTGGTCAATTCCTTGCCCACCATCTTGTTTCTGACATACTATTGTTTATTCTTCTGAATTAAATCTTCAATTACACCTCTGAGATTTCTGCATTCATAGGTATTGTGCCCATGAGTCTCATGGAAGCGACAATCTTTTTGAGGTGCTTGTCCTCTTCGCTTGCCTTGAGGAAGGTTTCATCTATCTCTCGGTACATTATGCAACGAGGTATATATTCTCTATGGAGTCATTCAAATGCATGATTCCTATTGCGATTGAACTTAAAATGATTTTTTGGATTTGTATCTTTAGGCCGACGTTATAGTGTTTATTCGATTACTTCCATTGTCAGCTTTTTCTATGTCGTCGTCGTGCTTAATAGCCATATTAGTTTAACCATGCTGCTTGGTCAAGCCTGACCAATTGCCTAATCCTTCTTTCAGTCTACCATTTTCAAGCAAAGAAACTGATTTACTTTACATTAAAAGTCCTTTAAGGTAGACGGCTTCATCATCCTCAACCATTTATTGAAATTAACGTGGCTATGGATCCCACTCACCAAAGCCATCGGGTTTAAGAAAATCTTCTTTAAGAAAATCTTCAAGGTCTCTCTGGACTACTGAAGCAAATTCATTGAGGACATCACATCCATCGGCAAAATAGAATCTATTTGGAACTATTTCATGAACTTCGCAACTAACTCATCAAAAGACATTATGGATCCGAGTTTATGCTAGTAGAACCAAATGGTGAAAACTCCCTCTAAGAAAGGAGAAAACATCTGCACCTCACCATATCATCTGCTCAGGCACTATCCATGTTCCACCTATACTTCATGTGATCCTACATTGGGTCGGTCAACCCATTATGAATTTGCAATGTTAGCATGACAAACTTTTTTTTGGATAAAGTGCATATTAAATTTCTTTAGTGAATGGGCTCCACTAGCCGAGGACCCTTGTCCAACATCCTATTATTTGTTTCATTGCAACAACCTTCATATAGGTTTTATAACATTCCTGATTTTTAAGCCAAATTAATTTAGTGATTAATTTGATTTTTGAATTTGATTTAGAATTAATTGGTAATTTAATTTGAAATTTCCAGGGAAAAATGAAATAAAATATTTGTTTGTTTATTTAAAAATACAAATTGATTGTATATTAATTTTTTAATTTGAAATTTCAAAATAAATATTTTGAATAATATATTGGATTTGTTAACTCTGTATTTTGAAAAATTAAAGTATATATGTATACAAGATTTTTTATTTGTGTATAATTGATTTTCAAATCATTTTCTTTATATAAGTACAAAATATAAAATAAGAATGGATAAATGTTTTAAAATATGCATATGTAAATAAACATTTAAGCTTTGATATGAATATATCTTTTGAAATCTAAGTATAAGAATTAAAGTACACATGAGATAAATTCATTCACAAACTAATAAAGGATTTAAAATAAAATCTATAAATAAAAGAAGAGGGTTTAAACATAAATTAAAGAATATGACAAATGTAAACCAAATAAGATCATATAATAACAAGTGTTTATTTAAATTTACATGTGTTAGTAAAAATTTAACAAGTGGCAAAAATACACTTTCCTTATGATTTGAATTAAGAAACCATGCATAAGAAAAGAAAAAAATTTGAGACCAGGCTATTTTCACTTTTCTTCTCAGATCTGAGAAAACAAAAATTCAAAAACCATCTCCAATCTAAAATCTGAAACAAATTCAAAAACTAAAAACCATTTTTCAATCAAAAAAAAGTGGAAATCAGATCAAAACCAGAGACTAAATGTACAACAATCAAAGTTCAGTTTAAAAAAACAAGGCAGAGATCAATGCCTAGAAAGCAAAAGAAACAAGCAAATATTCAGATCAGATAACTGCCTGATCTAGAGCAATGCAAACAAATGCAAGATCAAGCTTCAGTTTAAAGCTGGAAAATAATAAAACCAGAAAGAAATAAAATCAAACAGCTCGATCTTCAACCTGATCAAACATGTAGGTTCAACTCAGCCTAAATCAAGGCAAAGTTTAAAAGCATTCAAAACAAATCAAAGCCTGGAATCTCAACAGCAAGCTATCAAGATTTAATTTAACTCTAAAAACAACAAGCAACAGTTCCAGGTCAAAAAAATCAAGTGCCAGATAAAATCTTTTTGCTTTTCAAATCCAGTCTTCTGATCTGCAACTCCAGATGAGCAAACTAGACCTAAATAAACTTTTATGTCTTGATGCCGTGATTGATCCTTGAAGCAAAATAGTGAATGATGTTCTGCATGTATGAATTTGTGTATGCATGTGTGTATCTGAGCAATTGTATGTGCATATGTTCTCCTCTGTTTAAAATTACAGATTCAAACTCACTAGAAAAATTAGTATCTTCCCATCTAAATGAATTTAAGCTATAATTTCTAAAAGGAATATGTTTGTATCAATAAACATCAATCAAGGAAAACTTATTAAGAAGATTACATAGGTAGGATTGTTGGAAACAAGATGACAGAGAAAAAATAAATTCAAGCCAAGAATTTGATTTTTTAATTGGCAAGTTTTGAGCATACAGATTGATTCGTATCTCAAATAGATGAATTTAGAAAACCGTTTCACGATTTTTAAGCTAGTAATGATCGATAATTTCTTAGATGAACAGAAATCATATTTTGATCAAGTTCTGACAATTGGTGACACGATTGGCTTTGTGATCGAATCTGAAGCATGCTTATAGATGAGGGATTATCAGAAAAATGGTGAATAAATTCTAGAGCGCCAGAGAAGATGGTTGATGTAAAAATAGGGTTTTGGAACCTCGTTTGAATGATGTTGTATTCGAGGTCACTGCGCTGTCAAAGGGAAATCGGACTTCGCCGCATGGGTTGGAATCGAAGCTCGA
Source organism: Allium cepa (assembly GCA_030765085.1). Lineage (NCBI taxonomy): Eukaryota > Viridiplantae > Streptophyta > Magnoliopsida > Asparagales > Amaryllidaceae > Allium > Allium cepa. The sequence continues at coordinate 612,629,890 of CM060942.1, read as the reverse complement.
GTAGTTGGCGATTTCTGGGTAGGCTCGCGAGGTTTCAGGGGAATGCTAGTGGCGGTACGTGGAGTTTTCTAGTGATCATGGCTATTTCTAAGAAGAATGTTCTGATCGATTTTGATTCAGAGACTTGTTAAGGGTGCTGGGTGGAATTTAGTATCGAGATGATCTCCGGTGACTCATTGGGGTAGTGGCGATGATCAGAAAAGCTCCGATCGTCGGTGCACGTATACATGTGCATCTGGTGTCAGGCACATCTTGCTCGAGAAGATATGGGTTTGAAATCGAAGACGTGATCGGGGATTTTCAATTCAGACCCGATTTCTCTGTCGTGTCGTTTTGTTTGAGTAGTAGTTTTAAGTTTCCATAATAAAGACAGCGTGTTTTGGGTTTACTCGGGAAAGGCTCGAGAAAAATGGTATTTTACTTCGAGGTGGACACGAGATACCTCGGGTTGAAGCAGTAGCAGGTTCAAATCTTTAAACAAATCAAGTTTTAAATTAATTAAGTACTGAATTGTCCTCTTAAACAAATTTTCTTTTAAATGATAAGTATTACATTTCTTGTTTGAAATTAGTTAAAGATTTTAAAAAAATGAATTATTTCCATTTATCAAGTTTTAAGTGTTTGATACGAGTATACTTCCATTTATTATTTCTTAAGATTATTTTAAATAAAATTTAATAGCTTATTTTAAAAGGTTAATTATGAAGATAAAATAACTGACTTGAGAATATGAATTAATTTATTGGTTAAAAATAAATTTACATAAAGGTTAAAGTTAATTATTTTAAGATTTAAGTTGATTTGGTTTTAAATTAATCCTGTATTAGGTTAATAATTCTAAATCCTTGATTTTTTTTCAAATATAATTTATTTAATTAAGAGTCAAGAAATTAATTAAGGTAAATAGATTATCTTTTGATTTATTGAGGTTGAGGGCAATTTCTTAATGAAATTAATAAAAGAATATCTCTCAATGTAATTAAGGGGATAATTACTTTATGTAATTACATTTAAGGGTAATTAATAAATGAAGATAAACTATGAAAAAAATAAGTAAATGGTAATTCATTACGTATGACAAATTACTTAATTAAAAGTAATTAATTGATCATTAAAGTTAATTAATCAAGTATAATTAATTAATGTAATTAATCCGTAATTTATAATTAGGGATAATCACTTATTGCAATTAATTAAGGAAAATTAATAAATAATTAAAGGTTAATTATTTAATAATTAAACATAAATTGATATATTAATTAAATTTTAATTAATTATGCAATTAACATAAGGTTAATTAATTATTGTAATTAATTTAATGGTAATTAATTAAGGATTAATTAATTTATTAATTAATTAAGGATAATTAGTTTAAAGGATAGTTAAATAATTAAAGTTTAATTACTTAATAATTAAAGGTTATTAATTAAAGTAATTAATAAGAGGATAATTAATTCAATGTGATTAATTAAGGAATAATTAATTAAGTAAAGGTAATTAACTAAGATAAATAATTAAGGTTGATTAATTTCATCAAATGATTTGTAATTAATTAACCAAGATTTGATAATTAATTCATAAGAAATTAATTTATTTGGAAATTAAATTTAATTAATTAAGATTTGAATAATTAATTAATCCCACTTATAAATGATTTTTGAATGCTTGGATTATTTGTATTGTATGAAACGCCTTGAATTGATTGTCCTATCTGATCTGTGATATTTTATTCTGTAGATTGAGCTATGTATGATTTATTCATTTATTTGTGATACATTTGTATATTATCTGTGAATGAACGATAAGCGTTATAGATTATACCGCTTATTGATACTGATATGCTTGAATTTGTGATAATTGATGATGTTGCACTATTGTGTAAAACCCCTGGACTACACCATACACACACAAATATGGAATGCACGAGGCAACTGGTTTAGTCACAGATTTTTGAAATGGTTTTCAAGTTGAATTTTGAATCCAAACGATTTTGGAAATGGAATTGGGTTAAATATGAAAAGCTTTTGAAAAAGGGTTTTTTAAAATAAAAGTTATTTTGAATAACTTAATAAAGTTTTGAAATTTAAATAATTTGATTTGAATTTGAATTCAAAAATTTGAGATTGAATTCCATGTTTGGAAATTATGGTTTAAAAAGTTATAAAAGTTATAAATGTGTTTATATGGGTTTTAAACCATTTAAAAAAGATATTGTTTTGGGAATTTGAATTTAACCCAAGGACTTAACTTGTATAAATGAAATTGGATTTTTCGAAAACAAAAACTATTTGTTTTCAAATAATAAAAGCTTTCATATAAGGAAAGAATTTCAAGTCTGAAATGAAAAGGTTTTCCAAGTTATGAATGAATCTGTGGAAATGATTTTGAAAGCTATGAATTAGATCTTTGATTTAAAGATTGGATGAGTTAATCCAATTTGAAAAGGAAATTGTTTCGAAAGAATATGAATGAATCTTTGTTAAAAGATTGGTATACTTTGTTTTGAAATTGAAAAAGGATCTTAAAAGTGTATCCTTTCTATAAAAGACTTGAAATAGAAATTGTTTTGAAATCTGTGAATGAATCTTTGTGAAAGATGGGTGAACTTTGTGAAGTGAATCTTTTTGTTTAAAGATTTGAAAATGGTAATTTGATTAAACCATTTGAAAAGAAAGTTTGGGGTTTTAAAGTTGTGACTTAATTGAAATCCCAATATCCATATGTTTTTAAATATTGAGCTCATTATTCGGTTTAGCCGGGAGAGCACCTTATGTCATATAACCCATTTCGAATAATGACACGACGTTATGGATAGCATTTGAGGACCGATGGTGAAGATCGGGTGTCTTCGAGAACGATAGGATAACCTGTTGAATGACTCTGCACTGAGTTGCTCCGGTATAGAGATCTCCATATGTAACGGGGAGTCCGATCGGGATTGAGGATGCCCGGATTGCAAGGGCTTCTTTGAAAGTGCCTTCAGTTCTGTTCGAACCCGGTACAGACTTGTATGGATGTGTGTCTGACATTACACTTTGAGATGTAAAATCGGTTTCTATCAAATACATTTCTGTTTGGTGGCGGAGATTTATTCTTTTAGCCTAAACCCTTCTCTAAAACGTACGAGCAAAGAGGTTATGTAGTTGATGGTTACTAGTGAAACATTCCGAATTTGGTAATGTGCCATACGAAGTGCTGCTGCTCATTTGTTGATAAAAGCATGGCTTCGTGAAAAGCATTGTGGACGAGACTTCATCGAGCCTCACAACCCGGAAATGGTCGAAACAGGAATTTTATGGCAAGGTTGCAGGGTCGTGCCCCTACGGTATGTCCATTTCTTCTGGGTTAAAGTTGGTATCATGGTATGGAGCCCAGATATTTACATGTATGGTTGCTGCATACTTATTGTTGTGTGGTTGTTGGTTGAGGTCCCTCGGATAAAGGTCGCGAATGACCAGGGATGGCAGGATGGCATATCTTTAGGGTTACTTCCAGGCGAGGGTAACCTGGCCTTGTGTTGGTAGGGAACCGTTTGATTCTTGGGGGCGTCCCTCCAGAGGCGTTCCGTTTTTAAGGAAGTTCCTTAGCCTGACCGTTTGTTGGAAATCCAAAGAAACAATACGCGTCCTGTACAGTTTTAGTTGTATAATCTGCCATGGAATGTGGCAGTAACCTGCTATTAAACATGGTAGCTATAGTAGGCATACGACGCAATGTTGTATGTCGACTAAGATTAATACTATACTTTCGAAAGGTTTTCTACACTATGCACTAATAATAATAGCAAATGGTTTTCGCATTCATGCATTTTTGACTGTCATAAGGAGAAATCTCATACAAGTGTGTGCTTGCATTGTGTGTGTGGCGGGAGGCCTTATGGCAGTTTCATTTTCCAAAAAGCGTTGCGGATTTCAATTTTAAAATCTTTTGTTGTTTGTTTTAAAGATAAAACTGTTTTGTTTGCTCATACCAGTCTCATGACTGACCTAGAGTTTATTATTCCCTTCCTAAACTCTAGGTACCCATAATTTTCCACACGGGCAGTCCAGAGTTGGGTTTTTCAGATAATCAAATAGTAGGTGTAGATTCGGTAGCTTTCAGTCTTTGGGAATCTTCTTCAATCTTTGGATGACTGACCTTGCTTAAGTCATCGATGATGGTGGTTCGAGCTTGTTGGATTGGAGTCCTGGTAGCTTTTGGGATGATCTTTTGGTTTAGAGTTGCAGATTTTGGATTCACTCTTCATCGAAGATCATATTTGAGCTATCTCTTCTGTAGTTATCATATTCCGTTGTTGTATATTTCTCTTTGATATTGTTGTATCATATTGTATCAGATATTGCATTCATTGCTGTATCAATGATATTGTTCATTTTCTTCCGCTGTGTTGTTATACTTAATGTGTTATAAGCTCCGACGAGCCAGATTCGGCATTTGAATCTGCGGCATTCAAGTACAAGTGAATTACGGATGTCGATTTTAGAACGCTAAGTCAGGACCGTTACAGTGGTATCAGAGCTGAAGGTTGGAACTTTAGCTTAGGAGTATAACACGTTAGGTAGCTCATTAGAGATAGGGTGAAGTATACCCTAGAATGAGTATATCCCTAAGATATCCGTCTGTATGCCTCAGTAAATTCTCTTATTATTCACCGATAGTAAGTACGAGTGCAAGAAGAGGACGAGATAGGGAACAGGGGAATACCAGTACAAATGGTCAATACCCTACAACAACGGAAACAAACTTTCTCTACCAATCTCCTTTGATTCGATTTCAATTCTTTAATGGCTTCGTGGCAGCTATAGAAGAAGCTTTGGTACGATGTAGCCCGGCGTAACTAGAATAAATCTTTTCTTAACCTTAATAAACTTGAAACTTTAATTGGGATAAATGTGTAAACAACAATATGAACCTGAATTTGAATTGTATCGATAAAACGATATTGGTTAAAACCCAAATTTGAAATTTTATTATCATTTCTTGGGTGGATCAAAGTCCGAAGAGGGACGAGCAGGTGTACACTTTGAGATACTCCGACCTAAGTTTGGAGTTTATACGAAGAGTTTGAAAATTATCGAAGATTAAATCCATTTATCTATTATTGGGTCTTGATATATTCTACGAATGGCTAGTTGTCTCTTCGAATTAACCGATTCCCCTACATATTTGTAGATCTGGTGATCCGAGTATCTTGTGAACTATGGAATGAGTTTGTTCTCATAATTATCGGGGATGTTCAGATTTGGTAAGCCAAATGCAGAATAGATATTCATTTTGGCCTGGTAAATCAATTTTTTATCTTAGATGTGTTCATCTGCTCTTTGTTGTCTCCCTTGCAAATTTCGAGGACGAAATTTTCTTAAAGGGGAATCTGTAACATTCCTGATTTTTAAGCCAGATTAATTTGATTTTTGAATTTGATTTAGAAAATTTGAGATTAAATTCTATGGTTGGAAATTATGGTTTAAAAAGTTTATACAAGTTATAAATGTGTTTATATGGGTTTCAAACCATTTAAAAAGATATTGTTTTGGGAATTTGAATTTAACCCAAGGACTTTAACTTGTATAAATGAAATCCGATTTTTCCGAAACGAAAACTATTTGTTTTCAAATAATAAAAGCTTTCATATAAGGAAAGAATTTCTAATTTGTGTTGAAAGGATATCAAGTCTGAAATGAAAAGGTTTTCCAAGTTATGAATGAATCTGTGGAAATGGTTTTGAAAGCTATGAATTAGATCTTTGATTTAATGATTGGATGAGTTAATCCAATTTGAAAAGGAAATTGTTTGAAAGAATATGAATGAATCTATGTTAAAATATTGGTATACTTTGTTTTCAAATTGAAAAAGGATCTTAAAAGTGTATCCTTTCTATAAAAGATTTGAAATAGAAATTGTTTTGAAATTTGTGAATGAAGGTTTGTGAAAGATGGTTGAACTTTGTGAAGTGAATCTTTTTGTTTAAAGATTTGAAAATGGTAATTTGATTAAACTATTTGAAAAGAAAGTTTTGGGTTTTAAAGTTGTGACTTAACTGAAATCCCAATATCCATATATTTTTAAATATTGCGCTCATTATTCCTTTAGCCGGAAAAGGATCTTGTGTCATATAACCCATTCTGAATAATGATACAACGTTGTGGATAGCATTTGAAGACCGGTGGTGAAGACCGGGTGTCTTCGAGAATAATAGGATAACCTGTCGAATGACTCTGCACTGAGTTGCTCCGGTATAGAGATCTCCATATGTGATGGGGAGTCCGATCGGGATTGAGGATTCTCGGATTGCAAGGGCTTCTTTAGAATTGCCTTCGGTTCTATTCGAACACGAAATAGACTTATATGGATGTGTGTCTAACATTACACTTTGAGATGTAAAACCGGTTTCTATCAAATACATTTCTATTTCGTGGCAGAGATTTATTCTCTTAGCTTAACACCCTTCTCTGAGATGTATGAGCTCAGAGGTTATGTAGTTGATGGTTACTAGTGATACATTTCCAATTTGGTAATGTGGCATACGAAATGTCGTTGATCATTTGTCGATCAAGCATAGCTTTGTGAAAAGCGTAGCTTTGCGGATGAGACTTCGTCGAGCCTCACAACCCGGAAATGTTCGAAACAGGAATTTTGCGGCAAGGTTGCAGGGGTCACGCCCCTAGGGTATGTTTATTTCTTCTGGATTAAAGGTGGCATCATGGTATGGAGCCCAGATATTTACCTATATGGTTGCTGCATACTTATTTCTGTGTGGTTGTTGGTTGAGGGACCTCGGATAAAGGTCGCGAACGACCGAGGATGGCATATCTTTAGGGTTACTTCCAGGCAGGGGTAACCTGCCTTGTGTTGGTAGGGAACCGTTCGGTTCTTGGGGGCATCCCTCCAGAGGCGTTTCATTTTTAAGGAAGTTCCTTAGCCTGACCATCTGTTGGAAATCCAAAGAAACAATACGCGTCATGTACGGTTTTAGTTGTATAACCTGCTATGGAATGTGGCATTAACCTGCTATTGAACATGGTAGCTATAGTAGGCATACGACCAAATGTTGTATGCTGGCTAAGATTAATATTATACTTTCGAAAGGTTTTCTACACTATGCACTAACAATAATAGCAAATGGTTTTCGCGTATCAAGCATTTTTGACTGTCATAAGGAGAAATCTCCTACAAGTGTGCGCTTGCATTGTGTGTGTGGCGGGAGGCCTAATGGCAGTTTTGTTTTCCAAAAAAGCATTGCGAATTACAATTTTAAAATCTTTTGTTATTTGTTTTAAAGATAAAACTGTTTTGTTTGCTCATACCAGTCCCATGACTGACCTAGAGTTTATTGTTCCCTTTCTAAACTCTGCGTGCCCACAATTTTCCACACGGGTTGTCTAGAGTTGGGTTTTTCAGATAATCAAATAGTAGGTGTAGATTCGGTAGCTTTCAATCTTTGGGAATCTTCTTCAATCTTTGGATGAATGACCTTGCTTAAGTCATCGATGATGGTGGTTTGAGCTTATTGGATTGGAGTCCTCGTAGCTTTTGGAATGATCTTTTGGTTTGGAGTTGCAGATTTTGGATTCACTCTTCATCGAAGATCATATTTGAGTTATCTCTTCCGTTGTTATCATATTCTGCTGTTGTATATTTGTCTCTGATATTGTTGTATCAGATATTGTATTCATTGTTGTATCAATGATATTGTTCATTTTCTTCCGCTATATTGTTATACTTAATGTATTATAAGCTCCGACGAGCCAGATTCAGCATTTGAATCTGTGGCATTCGAGTACAAGTGAAGTACGGATGTCGATTTTCGACCGCTGAGTCAGGACCATTACAGGTTTCATAATCAACTTGTCATTTCATATGTTTCATCCCACCTAGTAATCATTGTGTTCATCACTACATGTTCGTTTAAGCAAACAATCATGGTAAGCAAAATGAAATCTAAGTCTCCATATTTCTGGAGGGTCCACTCACCTAGTTTTCCGATGACTTCGACGCAGATTACGTCCTTTCCTAGAATATCTAGTTATGTTTACTTCATTAACACCATTCCTAGAGTAGTAACATGTCCATCGCTAGCATCAACAATTATGACTCATTTTTAGAATCGGATAAATTCAACAGCTCTTGGGATTGATCGATACTGACCTTTTAAGTTTGATTAGTATGGATCGATAGTCCAATAGGGATAATCACTCCAAATTTTCTTGTTTTCTTCCTTGACGCTACAATACCCCCTTTTTCATCTTCTCCTCCTCTTCTCGATGGCTTTAATCTAATGAACTTCCTTCATCTTGATCAAAAGAAGGAGAATAAGAAGAATTCGTTTTTCCTAGCGATGCTTGCAAGATCCTTTCATTTGTGGGTGTTGCACCAACTTAGCAAATTACCTTTTCATCTCTTCTATAATGGACATCTGACTATCAATCATCTTCTTATTCAAATTCAAGAAGGTAGCAAAGCCAAGGACCTACCGTGGGTGCAAATCTTAGTTTTTCTATAACAGTGATTGAATAGTGTAAATTGGATTTGATATATGTCTTGGTGAGTTTTGAATTACGAAAAAATCACATTAAAAATCCCCAAAATTCCCCCAAAGCAAAATTTTAATTCTTATATTGGAATCTTAATTGTTTTATATTAAAACAATAGGTTTTGTTTGGATTTTGCAATTTATATATTTTACCACATATTCCACTTCTTATTCTTTGGATCTGATTTGATTAAGAAATGGTGTGTAAAGTATGAATTTATATTTATAGTTTGTTGCTACTATTTTTACAAATCGAATAGAAATTTCCTTGTTTAATTTTATATAAAAGAAGTTGAATAGAGCATAAAGTTATATAAATTGCAAATTTTCATTATTATTGATTTGTTCTATTATTTCAATATAAGATAAATTGGATTTGGGTTCTAAGTACAAGTCTATTGCTTTCATTTTGGAATATTGGATTTATGGTATATGTTATTTTTGATATGAGATTATATAATTTTTGATGATTTGACACTTAAAATGTTAGTTTAAGGCGTAATCTCCACATGCATAGAAATCAACAAATGTGTATGTATATATGTAAACTACCTTAAATAACATACGATTATAACATACTAATGACGTAGATAATTTGATTAGTAATTATCATTTAAATCCCCCTTATGAAAGTGATTAATTATAGAGGCGTAATAAGTAGGATTTCTAATAAAGCCTAAATAGCTAATATTGTAAAATGTGTGATAATATATTTAGAGAGTACTATGGAATATGACTAAGTTATAGGGAAGCGAGGCGGTCAAAAGCACAAAGAAATCTGTCCAGGTAATCTGGTTACTAGCAGTGTGACTTTGGGGCTAATGTGAGACATCGGTTATAATAAGTAACTACAGATAATGTGAGATTGGTCCTATTTCTATAGGGTAAATTTGTCCGCCTAATCTAGCTACCAGTTCCTAAGAATGTTTGATTAATATGAGACGTCTCCATGGGGTACGGGTCATAATACGAAGGACCTGCTAACAACCTACCTCGAAATAGGTCTAAATCCCGACCCAAAACAGGCTCATCGAAACTTATATCCATTCCAAAGCTGGCTTTTAATTGGTAAAAAGAACAATATAGAGCTATTTATATATTCATGCAGAACTCATAGCAGAAGGATAAAATAAATATCCAAATATCATAAAACCATAACATAATGTCAACAATAACCATTATCATATTCAAAAATACATTGTCATCTTCAAATGGGTACATCATAAAATAGCATAATAGATAAGTATACTACTGCTATGCGCTCCTCTCATCGTCATCTCCATCTTGATCACCATCTTCTTCTTTAATCTATATTGTAATGAGGAGAGATTCAGAACAACAATGTCTAGTTGATAAAAAGCTCGAGCCTTTCTATACCAGTACTTGGGAAATATAATTTAAATAAGGATAGGTCTTTCGCATTTAAACTATATTCAAAACCATTTAATGCTTTATATATGGGAAAGAGGCAGGCCCTCAAACACCATTAAATACCTTCAATCCTGAAACAGTTTCTTCGTATTATCCAATTCCATATTCAATAAACCATAACCATTGTTATTAAAGTCTACAAATTCAAGAGATAGTACCCAAGCCACTTAATTCCTTTTAATGGAAAATAGGCAGACTCTGACCATTTAAGATCTCAATTAAGGTGGGCTCCTATCATTTAATACCTAATCCAAAGCCGGACTTCTCACAGGTACCTATCTAGCTGACATTGCATGGAAATCTCTTTGAACACTTACTACTTCTATTGAAGCAAACCATTTTGAGATTCCTCAATCGTGCCTAAAGCCAATCCCAAAAATTTAATATTTCATATAAGGGAATGAGGCAAGCCCTCAAAAAACCACTTAATATCTTCAATCCCTAAAGGAGGTCCTTTGAATTATGACCCATACCCTATAAAGACGTTTTACATTAGTCCGACTATTTGTAGGAAATGGTAGCCAGATTAGCTCGGAAGACTTTTCATACACAATTGGGACTAACCTCATGTCATCCGCAGTTACTCATTATAGAAAATGTCTCATATCAGCCCCAAAATCACACGGTTGGTAACCAGATTAGTTGGGCAAACTTCATGTGTTTTTGACTGACCTCGCGTGCCTATAAGTTAACCATATTTCATAACACTGTCTAAGTATATTATCACACATCTCACCATGTTCGCTCTTTAGGCCTTATAAGAAATCTTTCTAATTTTGCCTCTACAATTAATTATTTTCCATGAGCGGGGCTTAAATGATAATTATTAACCTAATTAACTATGCCATTAATATGATGTTTATGTAGTTTATATATATATATATATATATATATATACACACACACACATATAAATGCACATTTATTGTTTTTATGCATGTGGATATTACGCCTTAAACTAACATTCAAATGTCTAATCTTACAAAATCATACAAGTCTTATTTTCACAATAACATATATACTATAAATTCAATATTCCAAAATCAAATCAATAGATGTATATGAATCTAAATCCAACTTATTTCATATTAAAATAACGGAGTAAATCAATAATAGAAATTTATAATTTAATTAACTTCAAGATTTAATCAAATTCATTTACGTGAAATTAGACAATGGAATTTTATTCAGTTTGTAGAAATAAGTAGTGCAAAATACGAATAATTCGTACCATAAACACCATTTTTTAATCAAATCCGTTATGATAACCAAAGAAAAAGAATAAGATGTGGAATAGAAGTTAAAATAAATAAATTAAAAAATCCACAGTAACTCTATTATTTTAGTACAAAACAATTAAGCTTCCAACCTATGAATTTTGAAGATTTTTTCAAGGTGATGTTTTCATGATCGAAAACTCCCCAAGGCATATATCAATCCAAAGTACACTATTTAATTGCTAAAATAGAAAAACTATGATTTCCGCCCACAAAGGGACTTTGCTTGCCTTCTTTTGGATTGACACGCCTTCAATGAAATCTTTCCAGTCTCTTCTTTTTGATCATTAAGAGATTTATATATACATTAGCTTCAATAAAATGAGAGGTTTAGAGGAGAATAGTCTGAAAAAATAAACAACAAACAAGGTAGATACATAGGATTTCTTACCTGGAACCCTAATGGAGCGTTTTGAATCTATGAAGAGACGAACTGACAGAGCTTTACTAGTGTTCCTAAAATAATTTATGAGAAATGTAAGGGGGTTGGGCTCTTATTTATAGTGGTTGGAACGCAGCAGAACTGTCAGATCTAGATCGGTTAAAAATAATATAATCCGGTACGTTATAATACACAAACCTTAGCCGCCATTCAACATCACCGATCGCTGCTTCCCCATTGGTTAACCGCTAGTAGTCGACCGGTCGTAAGTCGGGTGTCGACTGGTCCCCTATTTTGGGAACGTTTAGTTGTTCTACCGTTGTAAATTTATTTACTTCCTTAATTAATGTTAACGTTAATTTTAGTGATTCCTTAACCCTCAAGTATAATTAACGTTAACTTTTTAATTTCAAATTTTGGAAGTATTTATTTATTTGAATTTGAATTCTATTTAAATTATTTTGAATTTGAAAAGTTCAAACGTCCATTACTTTTTCGTTTGAGCTCCGTTTTCAACATATTCCATATGGAAATTGATCGGAAAATTGCCATGAACACAACAATTAACTTTTGTTGTAAATTATGAATTTTACAAAATTTTAATTTTTACCACTATCTTATTTTAATTAATTTATCTTTAATTTTTTATGGTTGATTTCATAGGGTGTTACATTTTTTGCCCTTAAAAAGGATTTCATCCCTAAAATCTTTCCAAGGGCAAACAATGTTACGCGCAATAAACTTCCATATTATACAACCAAGTTATCTACGCAACTATCTACTCAACCAAAAGTGCAATGTAATTATGTAGTGCCGACATACTATAAGTGATCTCAATCCTAGCGTGAGTGTGTGATCGTGACATATAAGTATGTATGCAAACACCTAAGACATGCATAAAAATTTCTACATGAGTGCAAAGTGGTAGTGAAAAGTGTTGCAATCATTTCCTACCATCCAATCTAGGCAAGTTTGGAGAGGAAAATTTAGTAGAGAAAAGCTTAGGACAAGAAGTCCTTATGCTTTCCACTATATTTTCTCCCTGTTGTATTTCAACTAACCTAATTTCATTATTGTGGAGCTTCCTAGTTTTGTGCACCATAATGCTTGTGGTGGCATGGATGCCATCGACTCTATCTCAATATCCCCGTTTGATTAGGCTCTACCATAATGGCTATGTTGTGAAGGTATTTCCTCAAATGTAAAACGTGAAAAACGTCATGGACTCCTGCCAAATTATTCGGTAACTCCACAAGTTTTCATATTTCTCCAAAATTGGAAAAGGCTCAATAAATCATTATGTCAACTTTACCGACTTTTTAAATCTTATAACCTTCACGTGTTGCCTAATCAACTCTATCTTCCCAAAGTCCAACGAATTAAATCTGGCCCAAGTAGTATTTTGTTAGTGGTTTCCCACCAACAATTTAGTGATTTGCACTGCCTCCCATAAAGCGCTTCAAATAGTGCCATACCAAACGTCGGTTAGTGATCATTATTATACACAAATTCCACTGAAGGTAAGTGATGCTCCTAATGTCCTCCAAAGTCCATGACACAAGCTCTTAGCAAATCCTCCAGGATTTAATTCGCTCTTCCAGTTTGTCTATCGTTCTACAGGTGGTAAGCAATGTTAAGATTCAATGAAATTTCTAAATTTGTCTACAAAATCCTCCAGAATCGCTAGTAAATAATGGGTTCTTATCACTAATGATGCAAATCGGAATTTCATGAAGTCTAATCATCTCAATGGCATAAATTTGTGCTAGAGACGCTCCGTTCTTATTACTCCTAACGGAAAATTTTGCTACCTTCTTCTTCATCCTTATTCAATAGAAAATTCTCTTTGCATCCCTATACATTATGTCTCTTTATTGAATGGTGACATTCTTTAAGCTAAAAATTATTTTCTCAAAAATCGTAAAATTTATGGGATTGAAGCATTCTTTATTTTTGATCGCCAAACTAATTTTCTCATTAACTTCCAATCTAATCTACAGTTCATTGCCAGTTAAGTGTTCCTATTAAATTTCTTTATTTATGTTTCTTCTCAATACGCATATATTTATCAAGCATTTCAATTACATTCATAAAATCAACACTGTGTTAAAACATGGATATATCTTATACATTATCTTACCACTACAGCAAAGAAGATTTTTCATAGCGTTTTAAAAATGCTGCCATAAACATTTACAGCGTTTCAAAGAACGCCGCCTAATGCCATGCTGCAATAGAGTCAAGAAATACCGCAGCGTTTTAAAAATGTTGTTAAAATAAGGCAACCAAAGCTTTTACAAAATGCTGCAGTGAATTAATTTCGTAGTATTTACTAAACGATGTAAACTCATTAGAAATGCTGCGTAATATCACATTTTTAACATGTCACACCTATTGTAGCCCTTTTGAAACACTACGGTATATCAACTTTTTTGCAACATTTTACACATATGGTAATGGTTTTAAAACAATTATAAAGCCATCAATAGCATATTAAAAGGAAAACTATAAATTATAAAATGCTAATAGATATAATCTAATATTATAAGCAGTTATGAAGATTAAACATAATCAAAGCTACATCAATTTCATACACCATAAAATTAGTCATATGCAATATTTCATGAACAATGTTTTAAGCAAAAATGTTAGCAACATAAAATCTTACAAAAAGAGCTTGCTAAAAGAGAAATAAGAAAACGTGGAAAGTCTGAGCTCCTCTCCTTAAAATGTCCAATATGCCTACAAGGAAAAAAGGCAATTAGAGATCAGCGGTCGATGAGAACAAATATGAATTTATTTAGCATCAAATATAACAAGTTCAAGTTAATTTGACTGGCTCAAACAGTAGAAAATCTCATCCCTAATTATCGACCAAACAGCCTAAGTGAAGCACAACCTAAATTCAATATGATTCTTTCAGTTGAAGCGACACTACCATCCAGCAAACAAGGGACGTCATTTTCTACTTAATAACAGCATTCATATGTACACAAAGGGAGAGACATGCATCAACTTACCACATTACCCGCATAAGTACACTACTGCTTATTCAGCATTGAACCTAAAATTGAATATATAGTTAGCAAGATGCAACTCTACGTAACAAAATTTATGACATATAAAAATATGCATATATGAGTGGATCTGCCTCATCGATTAAATCCACGGGACGGACATCCTCACCATCCACTCTTTATGATGCTAGGAGCATTCTCTGCCAAATTGAAATATGGTAGCACATTATTAAAATAATAACCATAACATATTATTTAATAAATATGAAACTAAATGCTCAATAAACTACATACACAAATAATAGACAACAATAGCAGTATGACACAAGTCATACTACACTTTTTGTAAGCGAAAGTGGGCTAGTGGAGTGAAATTTTGCAATTCATAAAAATGCACTTAGAATATAAAATTGTACATTGAATAGGAAAGAAAAAAAGAAAAAGAATCGAAGCAAAATTTATGTGATATAGATATGTATAAAGGTTTGTAGAATTCATGATGGTTTACCAAATATACCCAAGTATAGAGTAGGACTAAAGGCAATTTTCCAATATTAATTTGAATGGTTTACAAGCGGTGAAGATGTGGAAAAAAAGTTGCTTGAATGACTAAACTAATTGCTAAAATGAAGCTAACAAACTCACTCCATTTATCTTACATACAGTGGAAAAAAATGAAACATACTAAGATTAGAAAAAAAATGGTACTGAATGCATCTACATTCAAAATTAACTTACATTGTCCTTATGATCGGTGTCGGTCAAGTCCATGAACTGATTTCTCATCAGTAAAAAAACCCTAAAAAGAAGTAATAAAGTTGGAATATGGACCGATTACTTTAACATGTATTAATTGCATAATAATTGTATCACATCATGATATATAATCATAAATAAACTGCAAATGATGTAAAGCAGAAGATATATTTTAATAAATTAAACGATGTGTAGTCAAATATCTTACCTCATTTATATATCCAAAAATATCCAATATATCTAACATTTCTACTATTTTTGATATTGGGTTAACATCTAATAGCCGCATAAATCATCATGCAACGACTTAAAATTTTATGGATACTCTACATGTTCAACTTTGCACCCTTTAAGTTTTTGTCAACTAGCTTTTATATATACCCTATTACTGTGCTACTACAAGCAGATTTTATATGTTATATGAATTTGTAGGAGAACGCCAGCTAAAACTTCTAAGTTATTATCTTTCACTGGAATCGCAAAAATAAAAAATCAAACAAACTAAACCAAGTATAAAGATTTCTGATACATATGTTTAACTTGCTGTCCATGTGAAAGAAAATAAGATTTGATAGGAGGAGGTGCTATTACCTTCCATATGTCACATCTTACTCTGGTAATATATTGCTAACTGAGAATAATCTATATAACCATGGGAAATTGGCACGAGACAACATTCTTTAACAAGCATAAAAAACATAGTTCAGATTTGAATAAATCATACCGTCTCGGCATCAATTTGATTCATGTCATTTAATGTCTCCAACTGATCACTTTTGCATTGGTCGAAGATGTTTCTATTAAAACCATATACTTCAGAAAAATCTAGCATACCTTCAAAGACACAACAAAAAAGAAGACAGATAATCTCAAAGAACAAATTCTGAAGTAGCAAATTTTGGTGAAAAAAATCCGAGGATAGTGTATAATTATAATCATCAACTACGTAACCATTCTATCAAAGTAACGCACACCCATCCAAAAATAAAATTCTGGAAATAAATAGCGCAGAGACTGCCTGGCTGTATTATTATTTTTAGTTATATAAATTAAAGGGGAAAAAATGTGTTTGGCTTTATAGATTAAAGGATTTACCTCGAGATGATGCTACCTGGTTTCCTTGACCATTTTTCTCACTGGTTGGATGTGTATTAGGACTAAGAGCGCTTTTAGTTCCACTGCAATTGTGGTCATATTTTCTACAAATATTTAGCATCGTAATTAAGCAAACAGACATTGTATGGTATGCAAAGTTAAAATTGGTTCGAGATCACATGTATATAATTTTCTTTTCCATTTGAACTACAAGATCGTTAGAGGTATGAGTCCAAGAAGAGACTGTTCTAGCAATATGTGATAATGAAGCAAACCTTATTCAAGAAAAGAGGCATGAAATGGAATTGCGGGATGAGAAAGCAGAGGAACTGTAATGTTTTGTAGTATTATCATAAGTATCAACAAGTGTGTCTGCGTAATACAACTTTAAAAAAATACCATAAGACGGTTTTCTACCCTTTTTAGATGCTTTTTGAGGATAAAGATGAGTTGCTTTATGCTTTGAACGAGGAGGTGGAACATATTTGCATGTTCTATTTTCTAAACCTTCAAAAAATATTTTTATGCATGGCTTCCAATCTGTGAAAAATAATGAACAGAAATGTGAAGAAGCGGTTGAAAGTCTCAATACAATCCATAATAACCAAATGCTATGAAGAATACTTTTAAATATCATTTCAATTTCAACGTTGATGTATGCTAACAATGGATTTTGACTAATGAGACTCATGGCTAATACTACATGAAGTTTTTAATCTTACTTCACATAGTTTTAGCTATGTCGACGGAGACAAATAAGTAAAGAAGCCACAAAATTCTGGTTTAGAAGTGGAAAAAGAATTATACTTTCAGGATTTATAGATGTCGGCATATTTATAACAATCAGAAATACAAGCTCAAAGAATTGAAATTTATAGTCCAATTTATGAACTGGATCATGGAAGTTTGTAAGGAAGATTTTTTTTTTTTTGTTTAAATCTTCCTTACAAGACAAACACCTTTGTCCAAGTGGTTAATTGATTCGGCTTTGGTGCAGGATGTCACAAGTTCGAAACTTTCTTTCGAACGTTTATTTGACATGGGATATGTTGTCCCAATGATTTGTTGTATATAAAGTACCAATTCAAAAAAAAATTATAGAAAACATCCTCCTCCAAAACCCAATAAACATTTCGAAATTCGTGTACTTTTGATAGACCGAAATTATATAACATAGAGTGGTGCTTAAACGCACTCAAAATTAAAATTTCATTTATTTTATCTAAAATAAAAAAAGGAGAAGAAAAGGAAAAAGGGTGATGTACGTTGGGGAGAGAAATGGAAAAAAATGGAAGCAATTCGCAACCCATAACCCAACGACAATATATTGCCAAACATAATGAGATACACAACATGTTAGTGAATGAAAAAAGATACTCAAATTGTTTAGATAACATGATCCGATTATATGGCCTTTTTGACTCATGCGTACAAGGAAAAAAATTTGAATAATGTTATAATATGATTTCAAATCATCAAATTCTAAGTGTATACTGTTTCAGTAACCATATATTAAAAATGTAAAGAAAAATAACATAAATATTTCTGTTGGAACTAAGATTTAAACTCATGCTCTCATTTATATATTCAAAATTTCAAACTAAAACGTTAAAGTTTAGCACAAGCAGAATTCGAATTTGCGACATCAGGTAAATATAAAATAAAGGAGTTTTGGGATGCGGTCGTACAAAAAGTTGTGAACTTATCACAGCTATTACTAAATAAGATTAGGTATGTAACATAAGAGAGTGTTTGACATTACCTAGTAACAAAAGTAGCTAATAAGTTAATTTGTGATTTGAAGAATTTGACAAATTAATTATTTTACTTGAAATTAGCAAATATGTTGATAAATCATAAGCAAAAAATATTGTTTAATGATTTATTTCAAAGTTTATAGCTAAATTTTATAGTTTAACCTTTTAATATTCACTCAAAAGATTCAAAACTATTTAACGGTTAATAAGTAGATTAATAAACAAATTAGTATAAAACGAGCTCTAAGTAACATAGCATTCAAGTTGCATAGTATAAGCAGGTAAAATGGCGATGGGTTTAAACGAGCATTAGTTTAATTTCTTCACATCATGTTGGCTAATTTCTTCGAATATAGCAAAGCTTTCCTGATCTTTTTACACATATTTCATGGACACTATTTTCTAAATGGGATTTTGTTATTTTGTCATGTATTATTTATCACACTGCACATTACAATATATGAGTATTAGTTTTGTAATACTTAGTTAATTTTTATAAACTTATTGTATTTTTATAAAATTTAGTTAATTTTTATAAACTTAGTTAATTTATTATTATTATTGTTAATTTAAAAGAAATGTGTGCTCCTCTAAAGTAGAGGAGAGCACATATGTGCATATGTATAACACTGAAACAAAGGTGCTGCCAATATGCTTGGCAAGTAGCTAAACAAAATAAAAACAACAACGTATATGACTCAGGTACATCTAAAATGAGCTACGGCCGAGCCACCGCCCATTACACCTCATTATCGAGCTCCGGCAAGGCCATCGTCCATAACGAGGTGATTGAAGTACCCAAAAACCATGAAGCAACTCGATGTGGATGAATTCTAAGAACAACTCCAGTTGAGAGAGAAAAATTCCTCGATGTAAACATGGAAAGTCCAGAATGGACTCCTCGTTGCAAAGGGGAATGATCCAGAATGAAGTACGCCACACTGTCTATATGGAAGTATTGGAAAGAATGTCTTACTACAAATGCATATGATCCTAAATGAAGAGCGCCACACTATAGACGCGGAAGAACCCCTCACCGCGAAAGCAGAAGATCCAGAATGAACGTCTCGCTAAAATCCTGTTAGCGGCAATCATGAGAACCTACAAACTGTAGTCTATTGCCATTTCTAGCCTAAACCTGAATCTGTAAATGAAACTAAATAAAATTATAAGAGCAATACAAACATATATATATATGTATGTATGTATATGTATATAAATGAAATTTATATAGATATATATGTATTGATGAAGTAAAAGTTGTAATACTATATCTAAAATTATAAGACGGAAAGGCAACAAAATAAGAAGCGGACTTAAAAGGAATCCAAACTCATAATTCATCATCTTATCCAACACTAAAGATATACAAAAGATTAACAAAATAAAAGGTTAAATTCCTATAATTTAAAACAACTTAAAAATTATTCTTATGCTCCTTTAATCAAAAGGACATTATGATAAATAGTAAAAACACCTTTCAAATTAGAAAAATGTTAATGTTATAATTATTAATGTTAAAAATATTATTATGCTTAGGAATCTTTGTACTATTAATAACCTTATTAAGATATTCTTTGAAATGATTATTTTTAGCTATTCTATATTTAGGATTTGATATCCAATTAAAAAAATTACGATTTTATAAAATCCAATTTATTAAGATGACTAATAATAGTCTTTGGTTTCTCTCAAACCAAATATACCAACAAATTATAATGAATAAAGTATCAGGTAAAAGTCTATTCTCCTTTTTAAACTTAAATCTTAAATTATTCCAATAGTAATCACAATCAGTAACTTTAATTGTAAAATTAAAGTTAAAGATTTTGAGAGTATTTTTCATAATGTAATAAGTATCCATGCAGTCATAATTTACATGTTTAATATCTTCAAGATACAGAGTATAAAAAGAATATTTATTATTAATTTTCACAATTTTTTTTAAAATTCTATAGCATTTAGTTTACCATGCATGATTAACTACATATGAATTTTAGATCTAAGAGGAACATTTATTTTCCAAACAAATTTAAAAGATTTATTAGCTATTCCCAAGAAATTAAGAAATTTATAAGAAGAATTAGAAGTAAATTTCTTACTCTTATCCTATTCTGAGCTAATATTACCATTTTCGTTATCGATATTATATCGATTCAATCTAGCATAAAGTAGAGAAAGTTACCTAAGAGTTATGCCTTCTAAAATTCTATTAAACCTAAAATTCCAAGGAGGGTCATTATCTGGAGAAAAATATCAAGAATTAAAGCATTCTTAAAGCTACAAATTTTGTAACGCTCTCTGATTCTATCCTAAAAGGAATAACAAAAATCCAACAGTCATGCCAAAAAGAAGTATTATTTCCTGAATGAACAATTATATTAGTACCAAGGTTAAAAATCTCATCACATTTTAAAATTGATTTTCAAAAATTAGACAACTTATTTACTACTGTCGGTGTAATTTGATATAAATTATTACTATCATTATTGTAATGCTTAGAAATAATTTCTTTCCAAATTAAGTTATCATTTATATCTTTAAGTTTCCATAACCACTTCCTTAATAAAGATAAATTCATGTTACGTAAATAAATAACTCCTAAACCATCTTCCTTTTTCGATTTAAAAACTACTTCCCAATTGAATAAACATTTAAGGCTACTTTTCAAATTATCACCACTCTATAAAAAGTCCCTTCTTATTTTATCAATTTTATCAATCACTCAGTCTGAAAAAAGATGTGGTAGACATCCAATATATCAAGAGAGCTGATAAAACAGAGTTGATAAGAACTAATCTATCCGCTCTCGGTAATACCTCCCGTTCTAATCAGAATTCTATTTTTAATCTTATATACTATGATTAACCAGTCATCTTGCTTAAGTTTAGTTGGTTTAATCAAAAAACCAAGATAATCAAAAGGGAAAGTCATTGTTTTACAATTAAGCATATTAGCAACTAAATCTTGAACCTTATTAACTTCATTTAATACTAAAACGGAACTTTTATCAAAAATAATTTTTGTCTCTGAAAGAAGGTCAAAACTGTATAAAATAAATTTAAGAGTAATGACATGATTAAACAAATGGGAAGTAAATAGCAAGGTATCATCCGCAAATTGAAGAACATATAGAACACTGCGAGAGATTTCACTACCAACACTCCCTAAAGAATCATTACCTAACGCTTTTTTAGTTATCATAAAAACATATACGGCTAAGCTAAATAAAAGATGTGATAAAGGATCACCCTGCCTTAAACCTCGTTCGGATTGAATTTTATTCCCTCAAGTATCATTAAATATTATACTAGAATTATCAGTTTTAAGCAAAGTAAAATCAACCCAATCCATTTACGACTAAAATCTCTAGCTATAACCTATCAAATAGAAAATTCCAATCCACCGAATCAAAAGCTTTCGCAAAGTTTATTTTTAATAGAGCACCTATAATATTGTTTTTACAACAATGATTAATGCATTTTTGAATAGCAACCACTCAAACAGTAGCCACACCATCAATGATATTTCTACCCTTTATGAAAGCAGATTATGAACAATCAATTAAATCATTCATTCTTATGTTAAGTCTATTAGCTAAAACTTTTGAAATAAGTTTAATAGAGCAGTTAATTAAAAAAATAGGTCTAAAATCTTTTAAATTATTAGCATCGATTTTTTTGTGTAATAAAATTACATTGCAAAATTAAATCTTCCTAATTGTAATTTACCATTATAAAATTCATTAAACATGGTAATTAAATTAAATTTTAAAACAAAATAATTTGTAAAATAAAAAAGGGAACCCATCAAGGTCTGGAGATTAATCATTAGGCATGTCATTAATAGCTTTCGAAATTTCCTCTTCAGAAAAAGGATTATCAAACTCAGAAAGGTCAATTCTAGAATCAATAGGATAAATATCATTCCATCTAACGTTAATTCGACGTATATTTTTAGTTCCAAATATATCTCTATAATAATTAGTAAAAGCCATATTAAGAACCCTTTGATTAACCAATTCTACATTATTCATAAAAATAGAATTTATTGTGTTACTACGTTTTCTACCATTTGTTATATTATGGAAAAAAATTGTATTGTTATTACCTTCATTAATCCATTGAATTCTAGATATCCGCTTTTAAATAAGCTCTTCTTTTTCTACAATAGAACTAAGCTCATCTTTTAAATTAGTGAGAATGTTACACTCATCTAGATTTAGTTGCCTAGTTTCTTCTTTCTCGTTTATTTTAAGCATTTTAGAAAGAATTTTTTAAATTTTAATACAACCAAAAACATTCTTGCCCCAAATTTTTAGAAAATTCCTAAGATCCTTAAGCTTTAGAATAATTTTTTTTGCAGAATTATCCGTATTTCTGATATTATAAAAATTCGTTGAAATCCATTTGTTTTTAATTAGAGCTGAGCAACTGAATTGTAGTAACTACATTTTTCTTGAATTTGAAAGTTCTAATAACAGGCTTATGTTGATCGCATTTAAGAATTATAGGACAATGATTGGAATAAGTGAAAGGCAAACCCGAAACTCTACAAATATGAAATTTATCTTTGATTTCATCACTAATGAAAAATCTATCTAGTACGGCCATTAAGGGAGACTCTCTAGTATTACTCCAAGTGAATTTCAATCAAATTAGAATTAATGATAAACTGATCGAATTCTTCCATTGAAGAGAAATCACCTTCCCGCGGGGAACGCTCTCCTAGAAAACACATGAAATCACCCCCCATAATCCAAGAATCGGGAGCTATTCAGTCCATAGAACCCGACGACCAATTTTTGAGTTTGGTCCATAAACATTAGATATAGTTAAAACTTAAAATAGAATTTTCACTAAGATTGATGAGGATAATGTTCAAAGAATCCTGTTTAGAAACACACTGAAGTAATTTGAAAGAATTATTCCATCACTCTATAAGTAAACCCCCAGAAGTACCAACAGAAGGTAAACAAGCTTAATTCCTAAAGTGATAATCACCTAATCGTCTAGAAAAGTCAGGACACTCAATTTTGGTTTCTTGTAATAGTGCAGTGTCAATAAAATGATCCTTAAAAAAAAATTATCACGTTTATTTAAATCGTTCAAACCTCTAATATTCCAGCTAATAATCCTTATAAACCAACAGACCTATCCCTCTCAAATTCCTTACTTTGAATGTAAGCAGAATCTAACTCAATATCCGTAAAAACAAAAGCGGTATCCCTATCTAATTGACTAAACTCAACAAAAGACAAAGTACATAAAGCATAAGAGAATAAGTACTGCATAAATCAGAAATCATACATGAGCCTGAATTCGTAGCATCACTCATGACACTCGAATCAAGCAACTCACTCGAAAATTGAGAATGACTACCACGAAGCCTAGCACCCCGTCTAACAGATCCACTCACAGCAATAGATTTTCCATGCCTACCTTTCTTAGCCAACGAAGATAGAGAAGAAGATTTACTACCATTAATAAAATCTTCAATACCAGCAGTTGATGCGCGAGATGAATGATGAAACATAGCATCCACCGCAGAAGATTTGTTCACAATACCAATGGCTCTAGAAATAACTAAATTACTTTCTTCAGTAGATACATTAAAATTACTATTGAGTCTAACCACATTAACATCATTGCCATAAAGTGTATCATTCTCGTTGGCATCAACGTTGCAAACACCAACAATTGAAGCAATACCACTACTCACATCTCCAGTATCAAGAAAGTTACTACTTGCATTTAATTCCATGCCAACCTTGAATTCAACAGCCTCAAAACTAACGTATTTGCTATCCACTGGAAGGTGAAGACCAGAATCAATAGAATAATTAAAAACTTCTTTTGATAACCCCTTATTACTACCAAAATCTGAAGAAGAACTTGTCAAGAATTGTAAACCATCATCTGATTGAACATTGTTTTCAATGCTTGTACATATTATATCAGAAACTATGTGTATGACATCCCCATTCATCAAACTTGCTTCGAGACTCGCCCTGGACAAATAACCTTCCTTCCCGGCTAACCCATCTCCAAGGCAAGGTAACCTCTTTAACTTCTTTGGATTACCAATACCATCATGGTTACTGATCCCATAAAAATCGTAAACAGATCTGTGCATATTGTCCTTGTGCATGTCACCTACTGTATCTCCACAATTCAAGTTTATAGGAACATCGAAATAAGGCTTCTTCATAATATCAGAAATGAAATGAGTTTCTATTACAGTTTCTGCTTCCTCAAAACCATCAACATAAGGAAGAATAACTCCATCCTTCTTAGAGATTCCAGATGAAGTGCATTTATCAGCCAGAGAAACAGCATAGTAAGATTTCCTTAATATCCTTACATATTCATCTGAAGAATACTGTGCACACTGTGACACACCAATACAATGTGCACAGTTAGATACAACTGCAACCACTAGTCCATCATTCAGATAAAGAGCACCCCCTTTAGATTGAAAAGCATGATCAACAGAGTTTACAACTATATTATCTTCGAACTTAGTAATCATCAAATCATCAGACTACATGGAAACCATTGAAGTGAACTGTGCACTTTGTGAATTAAGGACAATATCACCAGCAGAAAAATTAGCAGCACCACCAATATCGGTTTGAAAAGATACCACAACCGCAGAACCATCAACAACATCAATAGCTTTCACCAAGTTTGCATATTTGCTTAAACCATGGACAACCGGACCACCATCACCTTCTTTCCCAGAAAAAGCCACTTTTCTTGAAATGTAACCATCCGTTTGTGAATCAATGCTATGTGCTGTGCATACTTATTATCCTCGCATACATTTATCTCCAAAACCTCAGATTGAATCTTCCTGAAACAATTAGAAATGCTCTGTGTACTATGCGAAAGGTCTTCAACCACAGCAACATCATCAATTAAAACAGCAGCACCAACATTCTCTGTTTGAACTGAAAATTTATCTCCAACACCAGATTTCTTCAATCTAAAATCCTTTGTCTTGTCCATAGCATCACCAATATTAACCACAGAATATTTGGCTCTGAATTCATGTCAATGTCTTCCAATAACTCAAGACATTCAAATTAATTTGAAGTGACTAATTCAAAATTCTCTATATTACGAGATTTAGTATTGAATTTTTTATATTGAATATATTCAAAATCTTTAATCAAATATCTTGAAAGCACTGAGGAAACAGAAAATTCTTTAGATAAGTCCTCCTGTCCTCTGTCACCTACCTCAGCATACTTATTCATCCTACAATGTGAGACAACAGGATCGAATGATGGTGGGTCCAAAAAAATATTTTCATCTTTATGAACCACATCAGAGAAGATTGAAGAAGCAAATCGATCTGTGTCAATGTTCAAATCATAATTATCTAGCGCAGAATCTACATCCAAATCATTATTCTTTAGAGAAGAAGCATAATCTCCAAAATACTCAACTGGATCGCTGAATTTCTTTGTATAATTCTTTCCAATATTAACGGAATTTATAATATCGAAGTGCTTAAACAAATCCTCAAGTAAAGCAATACCCTTTGTTCTTTGTTTCCCTAGGCAATCTAATAATATTCTCTTTAACTACATACATTTAAGCACAAATTGAAAGCCGTGGTCTGCAGAAGAATTCTCATGCCCGTTGGAAACAGAAAATAATTTTGTCGAGCATTTGTCTTTTTTATCCAAATAATCCGCACCCAAAACACCTAATGGGATCACGGCAATTCTTTGCTAAATGAGAAAGATCATCACAGCGATAACAGTAAATGATCTTCCTTCTTGAATCAATCCAATTCTTGGATCTTAGTCTCTGCGAGGAAGGTTTGGAACAAGAGAAAAGTCGATCTTTAACCACTTGGGCATAAGAAGGAGCGTGAGAGTGAGCATGAAAATAATCGCAATAAAAAAAGAGCGAGAATTTGAGCAAGGAGCAGCAAAAGAAGAAAACGAATTAGAACAAAGACATCAATTTTATTATGTGCATTTAAGAAAACTTCTCCTTTGCTAAAAAAATTATGATAAATTATTATTTTTTTATTATTATTATAGACTCGTTTAAATTTTATTATTATTATTATTATTATTAGTAGTAGTAGTAGTAGTAGTATTGTAAATCTTAGTTAACTTATTATTATTATAAATCTTAGTTAATTTTTATAAAATTATTTATTATTATTATTAGTTAATTTTTCATAAAATTTATTATTACTATTATTTAGTTATATTTTTATGATACTTGGCTAATTTTTATAAACTTGTTGAATTTTTATAAAACTTAGTTAATTTTTATAAATTAGTTAATTTATTATTATAATTAATATTATTATTATATTATTGTCATAGACTCGTTACATTTTTTTATTATTATAAATATTTAAGCCGTTTAATTATTATACTATTATTATTATAAACCTTAATTAACTTATTGCTATTATTATAAATCTTAGTTAATTTTTATAACATTATTTATTATTATTAATATACTTAGTTAACTTTTCATAAAATTTATAATTATTATTATTTAGTTATATTTTTGTAATATTTAGTTAATTTTATAGACTTATTGAGTTTTTATAAATTTATTGAATTTTTATAAATTAGTTAACTTATTATTATTATAGACTCGTTTAATTTTTACAAACAACGTTAACTAGTTATTTATAAACTTGTTATATTGGGATGTTCCAAAAGAATAATGACATCCATAAAAGAATCGCAAATAATATACTCGCTTGGTTCGTGAATCTAGACAATACCACTTGCAAGCCTGTAGTATATGAATTATTCACTTAGTCAAATTTAGCATAATTAAAGATTATACAGCACATTTGTTTCTAATACATGACGATTTCGTATGTTAGTTTGTATTGTATTTGTGTGATATTTTTTTAATGTCCAAACTGAGAAGATCTTTGTAATTGACATGCAAGTAAATATCTGATTCGCTTTTTTGTCAAGGACTAGAAACCAGTTTACAATGCATATTTGATTAGAAAGAGATAATTGATTTCAAGCATTTTATAAATGGGAGGCTTTTGGTTGATGTTCTTAATGTTGGAGTGTCTCTAGGCACAAAAATATATAGCCCTGAAGAATAAAGGAGGTCGTTTGTAAAGGGAGTAGATGTGGAAAAGGATGTCAATGAGGTGATGGTGAATATTGAATGGAGAAAGAAAGTAAAGGAAATAGCAGAGAAGGCTGTGAAAGCAATGGAGGAAGGTGGCTCTTCGTATATCGATATGACAAAGCTCATACCTGAGCACGTTGGCATAAAGAAAACTGGATGTTTTAAGGGAGTAGAACAAAACCAATGGTGATATAATTCACATATATTTATTACAAAATGAGGAACCTGTAGTCATATTACTTCTACTTGGTAGATTTATTACATTTCAAATTTGATGTTTGAAAGCTTCCGTTATTTGAGTTTCAGACTAATCAGATGCTTATGTTTATTTAATCATACCACAACAAATATGATTTTGATAAATCTGATACTGTTCACATCAAAATTATTGTTATGAACACGGAACCGATCTATTGGAAATTACTTAAAAGATAAGCTTGAAAAACACCTTATATGTCTAAAACATAGAAAAGTAATGTAATTAGCACAAGTATTAAGATTCGAGTAAAGCCGTGAAACAAATTCTATTTTTATTTTCCATAATACAGTACAGTGTTTGGTATATCTACATTTTAATAAACAATTACTAGGATAATAATAATATACAATCTGAGATAAACTTTTCTGCTAATTGCTTACCGTGATTAGTGACATAAGCGGGGGAAAAAATATTAAGCACTATTTTTCTATTTAAAATTTGAACTTTGGTGCAGATTGTGAATTAATAAATCCAAATGGCCATTGTTAAAAGAACGTCAATCAATTTTATAAATTATCAAAGGAACATCAAGTTTATTTTCAATAGTACTGTTATCATAATAGGTGAGCTGAGAACTTTTTCAATCAATGTATTTTTTATTGCAATCTATAATTCCATTCTCCACCCGATCACCAAATTTAAGTTTTTCGTTTTATCCTATTTTTATTTGTCATGTCTTAATTTCAGTTAAATGTATAGTCAAATTCTAACCTGTCTATAACAAAATGAATAGTTAATAAGTATAAAATTCAACATAGATGTGCAAGACTTATTTTCATTGCAAATTTCTATGTTGGTGCAATAGATAAAATTACAACTAAAATGACTAAAATTATTGAGTAAACTATGATAGATTAATAGGCATATAAGTTGAACTTCAAACATGGGACTCTAGATGGCTATCAAGTTCATGGACTAGTGGCCAATCTCAAGACAAAAGGAGGTCCTTATAAGAGCTATACATCTTAAACAGATGTGGCCTAGATATAGTTGGATACAGATAAATTATACTCGAACATAGTTGATCATCTTGAAAAGTTGGGCATACTAGAACATTAAATAACCTTGAACGCCAAGGAAGCCTGTACGCCTTTGAAAGCTGGAAGTCTGAAGCGACATGGCGACTTTGACCTTCTTGGATAACTGAAAGACTATTGAAATTTTGAAGGCTTCTAAGGTCAAGGAAACTTCTGAAAGCTGGAAAGCTCTTGAGGATAAAAAAAAAATCCTTAAAGCTAGGAGCACTTCAAAAAAAACTCCTCAAGTGGTACAGTAAATCAAATCAATGAAATGTTGAGAGGACGCAGTGTTTGTATGTGAAGGAAAGGAGGAGAAGCGTTGAGAGAAGGAAAAAGAATCGCCATCGCTAGTTTTGGGGAAAGAAAATAGGGTATCTAGGAGGGGAAAAAATTGGGGGAAAAGTGAAAGTGAGAGGGAAAAGAAATTTGGGAGGGAAAAGGAGACTGAGGAAAAGTGGAAGAGAGCATGGGTATAAAAAAAAAGCACGCATGTGATGTATTTTTGCGAGAAGCGGCTTTTTAGTTATATTTAATATGATTTGAGATATAATAAACTGTATTTTATATAAAATGCTGCCATTTAATGCTGTTAAAAATGAATTTTCTTATAGTGTATGCTTTTTCAATAACCGTGGGAGACAACTAGCAATTACAGCTCAAAAACTCTAAATGAAAATTTTGTTAGAAAGTACGGTTTATCATCAACTAGTGTATATGGTGTTAAGGTCTTAATATTCCTTACTAAATTAAGATGAGCATTCCTAATATATCATCCAACTATTGCCCACATTTCTTAATTTTCCTTCTTGATTTCTAATAAATGTGGTCCATCTATTATTTCAGTTAATATACCCGTAACAATTGATTATTAATGCCAAAAATTGGACCATCTTTATTCAATCCTCATTTAACCTTTTACAAATTTCAAAATCCATTTATTACTCTGAATCAATTCTTCCATGCCATATTAAACGTTTTCTAATCAATCCCCATATTAATTCCTTTTAACTTTCATCAATTACAAATTTATTGACCTTTAAAATCATAATCAATGTCTATAAATTTTAATTTGTTAATTACTAACTAATTCATATATAATCGTAAATTATGCTATATATATTTCTATTTTTATTCGTTAGGTGTGGTTACATGTGTATGTATATTTTTAACTACTATTTCTAAACTATAACACTTATTTCCACATTTACCATTATAATTTTCCCTAAATTAAACACAAATGAGATTTTTGCTTCATTTGAGTTTACAAGGTATTATTTCTTTCTTTTATTGAAATAGACAGTCTAAACCATGGAAAAGAATATTTATATCTTACACATCTCTTTCACTTTTTGGTACAACCCTTCTTAATTCAAACAAGGCACTTTCATATGTTTTTTGGAATTGGATAATTTATGAAAATTACATGAAAACCACTCAAAAATCGAAGTATATAAATTCACATTCTACGAATAACCTAATTTAACCCAAGTATAGATCTGAAATATCTTAACAACTTTACGATCTTCTACAAATAAGGGTTCGGGACTGATTTAGAATTTCCAAATCAGCTTGTATATACTATTCCTGTTCGTTCATATCCTAAAACATTTAACCCGTCTTACCTAAGTAGTGATCCCTATCTACTTCATAAAGATTTGGTTTAGCTTTGACTATTCCTTATAAAACAAAAATTTCGCAATAAAGTGCCAAATTCGAAATCTTCCCCTTTGAAAATATAAGCATGGAAACATTTATCAAGAACTCAAAATTACTTAGTTCCAAAAAGGAGCAAAATAATTTTCCTTCTCAAATACTTTCTACATCAAAGTTTTTTTTAAAGTTGGACTTTTCATTCATAACATTAACAATTAATAGGTTTACAAAAAGGAACTATGAAAATTTTCCCTTCTTAGGCTTTCTTCTTTCGAAAGTCTGATTTTCCACCCAACATACTCAAAACTCAATTATTATACCAAATAACCATTTATTTCAATTTTTCAAAGACATCTTTTATCACTTTAACAATGAAAAGTGGAGTAAACAAACTTTCATCCTATTATTTTCCTCTTATACTATTTCTAACTAGATTATTAATCATGCTTATATGAATTTCTGATGCTATTACTGTCTACCTCAACTATTATTCTCCACAATTCCGTATACCTGAACATTCCTCCTACCAACCATATTGAGCATCTTAACCTTTTGTCCATATTATTTTAATGAACTGTCGTTTCCATTTATACACCCATTTAAAAGAATTTTAAGGAAAAGAGCTTCCAATTTTCTAAAGTTGGAAAAATCATCAAGTCTAACCTAAGTTCTACAAAAAAATCCCTTTATCAAAATTCTTTAAACCAAAAACTTTTTGGCTCAATAAATTTTAAACTAAAAATTTCAAGAATGCAAAATCCTTTTAAGTTAGAACTTTTTAATTCAACTAATTTATAGATTATGAATCTCTAAATTTTCTTACTCTTTCAAAATAACAACTTACAAATTTATAAAGTGAGAAAAATCATTGGGTCCAACAAAGGGCCTATTTTTCATTTATTACAAAAATAAAGAATCCAGAAATTGACAGCTATTTTACTCAACTACTTTTAAACCAAAATTTTAGAAATGAAAAAACTCTTTTTTTTAAATCTTCAAATTATCAGATTTACAATTTAAAATTTATCGACCATTTTATTTTTAAAATGTTCTACCACTTTTAAAATTACATCTTTTTCCAAACATTTCATAAAACAATTGGTAGCATATTTCCAAATCCGGCTAAAATCACTTCCTTAAAAAAATTCAACTTATGATACATCAGATCTTTATCAAAACATTCAAAAAACCCTTTATCAAATTCTTTTTCATGGGATTTGATTGAGAAATTGACTTTAATTATTCCTTCTTTTGAACTTTGCTACTTAATCATTGTAAATCTGGTTATCTTCTTGTGGTGTTTAATGTATACCTTCTTACAAAAACATGCTCTATTCCTTCTTTACATCTTACTTCTGGATATTAACAAATATATTGCCATATAATATTTAATTACTACCTAATATGTTATTTTCTATTTCTATAAATGTCAATTATTCGTAATAGTGGTTATAATTCTAATGGAAAATTCTTAAAGACATTTATTTATTCATTCCAATTTTTTCTTTTATGCCTTCCTTATCTCTTCATAATCTCTCTATAATCTCTTTAATTAGTCCACCTAAATCTCTAATTAATTCTTGTAATTCTCTATTTATTCCACATTTATTGCCTCATTGATCTTGAAGTTACAACCCTTTTCATTTACATTTTATATCCATATTATGGACTAGGTGATTGGTGTAAATGTCCTAATTATATCTAATGTGAACATCGACATGTATTATGCTTATAGAGTTCACAATTATAAGGATGTATAGGTCAAAAAGGAGTTAAGTACCGTTCAACTTTTGGGGTGCTTCTATATGTCATGCTCATGCTCTTCTTATTCCATTCCTTATGATATGACCTTGGCCCCGTGGGTAATCAGGTAGGGGTATAAATTTAACTCTAATTATTTTTCCAAACTCATAGTCATTTGCCCATCCTTCTATAATATTGTCGCAATCACTTTGGAATATATAGAATTAGGTGTTCATTCAAAATAAGAAAATATACTTATATATAGTAGGGTTTTTGAAAAATACTTCGAAAAATAACAAATACGCCACTCATATGTATACTTTCCCCCATTGATTAGTTTAGAACAAAAATTAGTCACTGACATCCTAAAATAGAGTTGTGTAGAGAGATTAATGAAGAAAGTAAACTAAAACAGAGGGATAACACTGTTGAATGCAAAATAAAAGGAACGGTAAAAACGAGAACACCAGATTTATAGTGGTCCGGCTAATTGCCTACCTCCACTTTGAATATGATCTTTATTACTTTTTCAATCACTTGAGTAGAGATACAATCTGTAAACAAAAAACTTGAATGCAAATTTGAATCGAAGAGAAGTGAGTACAATAAATGGCAAAGCATCCCTGGAGTTCCCAAAAAAAAGGTCCCTTCAACTGTACCACTGCCCCTCTATTTATAGATGAAGATAGGTTGGACCCTTCGTGCAAGCCCATTACCAAGGTAGCTCGGCCCATAGCTGTTAGGCAGACCGAACCGCTTATGCCGATCGACGCACCTGTTGCCGATCCAGGGGATATCTTCGTTGCTGACTCGAAGCAAGCCCTCGAGGAACTCAAAGAAAGCGGCGGTTGACTCGAAGCAAATAAATGCTAGCCGCGTCACTTTATTATAGGTCAAAGAACTTATTAACTTCCTCAAGGTTCACCGATCCAGGTATGCCGACCCACATATGCTGGACCATCAAGGCCGAATCATGAATGCTGAACCACAATTGACCGATCCGTTTTGGCTTTCCTTCCTTGATCGAATGATGCATGTCGACCTACCATAACTTCCTTGACCGGGCCACTTTTAAAGGGCGGTTCACTTAAATGTACCGAGCCAGATGAACCCATCTCTTTTAGGCCAATCCACCAAGTGTTGAACCATCCTTGCCAAGCCATTCATGACGACCCACCTCTCCTTAGATATCTTGACCGACCCGCTCGGACCAACCTAGGTAGGTCGAACGTCCATCACCGAACCACACATATAAGTCGATGAAGTCACATCTAGCCTCACACTTCCAGTCCTCTCATGGCTTGAGTTCTCTGATCACAGCCCCTACAACTATCGCCTTGCAGCCGGGTCACGTAGTCGGGTAACATTTGCCCCCAAAGTGCGTGTTGTGGATCAACATGACGCGCTTTGAATCGGAATCAGTCCTTGCTTTCAAAATCTATCTCATTCAGAATGATAATCATCTGTCGTATAAATCCTGTTTTTAACTTCTCAAAAGCTGGACGTATACAACCTCTCGAAGGTCAAATCATGGTGGATCCTAAAATTATTTGTGCATATTTATATATACATATACACACACATACACACACACTCTCTCTTTTTCCCTTATCTTCTCCTTTTTTTACAGTGGATAGTTCGGCGTACGAACATGGAACCACACATTCGTTCTACTCGGTGTCATTTGGCTTGTTCACTCACCGATCCACTGAAGTGTTCTGACCCGTTCCACTGGATAAGGCATGTTCACCACCCCTTCTCCACCTATAAAGGCCTACGCCCTTGCTTTTTCTTCTCACTTCTATTTTCACTCTACTTTCACAAGCCTACTAACCCATTTCCTTTCAACACTTGTTTACCATTATACTCATCCTTCCTCCTTTTAAACTCAGACCTCCTACCTTGTAACTCCAGACGCCATCGAATCTGATCAATCCTCAGCTCGAAGTCCCACAATTCTCAAAAGCTTCTAGCTTCTCTTAAAGGTATGGATTCCTCATTTACCAATCCCCCTTAGTTCGGAGTCTTGTTCGAAGTTCGAATACACAGGTTCGGTAGGAGATAGCAGCGAGGAGTGAGTCGAAGGGGATATAGGAAGTGTTATAGGATTATTAGATGAAGTAGTGTAGCATGAACTTTAAGGTCGGTAATGTGGAGAGGAAGGAAGTGGAGTCGGAAAGCGTTTAGAGTAGATCTGGGTCGGTAAATCTTTGGTGGGAGAAAATCAGTTATTAGAGAAGGTGTGAGTCGGTATTAAGTATGACAGTTGTGTGGGTTGGTAGGAATCGTGCTATAGAGAGGCTCGGTACTCTAAGAGGGAGTGTCGATTTGTTCCAAGAGAGTGAGTATGGGTCGGTCAGTACGTACTTAGGAGTGTAGGTCGCTCGGTATTGAGAGAGTTGTTGTGGGTCGACAGGAGTCTAAGATAGTGGCTCGGTATAGATTGAGAAAGGCGGAGGAGAGAAGTATAGTGAGTGTGGCTCAGCATCTGGTGAGGTGATGTAGAATGGTAGGAGTCTAAGTGAGGCCAGGTTGGGGAGATAGCGTGTGGGTGGATCGGCATTAAACATCAAAATTGTTTTAACCCAAACATAATATACATTCGAATAATTTATCTCCACAATCAAGCACATCATAATGTACAATGACAAGTAATAAAGCGTACAAACCCAAGGACCTAATTTTGACTAACCACCCTATAGTTTGAACAATCTTAAATGCAAATTTAATCCAACAAATGCAAATAATACCCTTCACACTCTAACCAATGTTTGATTCCAAGACTTCTACTGCCGGTCATATGATAAATTGCTGGAGACGGTCAGCGATGACGGTCTCCAAGGACAGCAACTTAAAGTTTTATCATGCCACACTTGTCCTTAAAACTTTACTTTCTCTGCATCATGTCTGAGTGGTCGCACTAGTTCACACAGCATACGGGGAAACACACTGTCCTTATATCTGATATCAGTTGTCTTTCAAGTGTAGTTTAAATAGGTATCAATCCATACTAAACGCTCATTGAAGATGTCTAAAAAGTCAAGCTCCGCTGCTATTTCTGACAAGCCTGAGCTAGGTTCTCAATACGAGGCAGTGGGAACCTCGAATCCACCATCAACTTCCACATCTGGCATTCCAGATCCACCTACCGTAGTTACAGTCCTGGCGCCTGATGCCGTAGACGGATCGGTTAATCTGGATAATCCCATTGATTCACGAGCCTCAAAAATTGGCAAAGCCTCTCTTTGTCGATTGTGCTCAATCCATTGAATCCCCTTTGATGACGATTCGGTTCTATCGGGACAAGATCGACCCTACTTGCCCCCAGCTGGATATAGTGCGTGCAACAAATTTAGATGCTGGGTCAGAATGTGCCTCCTTTCAATTCATTCCTCCATGAAGAGTTACGATATATTAGGATTGCTCCGACACAGCTACACCCTAATAATCATGCGTTTATTCATGGTACCTATGCCCTCTTTATGTCCACCTTATTCGGACTCCCTACTCTCGAGGATATCTGTTACATTTACTGCTTCAAGAGATGTTCCAACAGTCCATCCTTCATATTTCTCGAGCCATACTCCAAATGTCAAATCCTGACGGGTGTGTGGAGTAAATATTTTCCATATAAACAAGAGCGTTTTTACGTACGCTGCTCCCCTAGTTTTACGGAAGATGGCTGGAAGGGAGTAAGTTTCATTTTTGGGCTAATATTTGTCTAAGGCTCGAAGTGCATCCTTTCTAAACTTTTTTCCCGACTCTTATAGGTATCCGTCCACGACCTAAAGGAGATGGGTGCTCTGAGGCCGTCGAGGCCATTCGAGCTATTCCCGTGAGAGACTGGGACATTAAATCTGTTATTTCCAATGAACTGCTTTCGAGGTTTGGATTATTAGAGGAGGGTCGTCGAACTAGCCTTCCAGTCGACGCCACTACAACAGGATCTGCTGTGGAAAAAGGAAAAGAGCAGGTCGGACCTTCGGTGCCCCCTGTAGGAGGGGCCTCCAATACAACTGAGGAAGGTGAAATCAACGAAATCGAGGTACCAAAGGCGATTGATGAAAACACAAGTTCCGGCCAAGTGCCAGTGTCTGATGCACCCGGTGCTGGTGAACTACTGCCTCCTTCGAAGAAGAAAATGAGTCTAGCTTACAAGCTGAAAAATAAGGCGGTCAGTGGAACCTCAAAGGTTACGATAACTCCGGTTGCGAAGAAATCGTCTTCCCATAACTTATAAGGCTCATTAAAGGGCCTATCTGACTTGACCACCTCTGACGACATACTGGATCATGGTTTTACTAACCTCGAGGCCCTTAATTTTCCCACGAGGAGTGATGAAGGCGCGCAGACTCATCATCAAGGAGAGAAAATTCCAATGAGTAAATTGAAAAATTGCAGTCCGTCGGGGGGGAATACACTAGGTCACACACAAACACTTACACTCCACCACGCACTCGAATTTTACTCATCGCGTGATTCCTACTAACTCGTTCCCGTTTGACTTTCTTTTTAGGTGACATGGGACGTACACATGGAATTGGCCACCTTCGTGGATCTTCCATCTATTATCATTCCAATCGGGACTCCGGACCAGGAAAACGGTGTGATGGGGACGACAGCGGCGATAAAGAATATCGTCCTAGAGAGTCGTCGTCTTCTAGAAGGAGAACCTATAGCCATTCTTCGTATCCAAATGATCCTCCCCATCACCCAGAGCATAGTAGGGAGAAGACTGCTCAGAAGGGATCTTATTCCAGAGTTTCTTGCGACAAACATTCCAGCTCTTCGAGTACTAAGCAATTCTGTGAGCCCTATAAGAAATCTATGACTTCGGCTAGGCAGACTCCCCCAGCCTTCGCACACAATCCATCGACAACGTAACAATTAGCTGAGCTCAAGGCTACATTCCGGAAGACATGTTTTGATGGATTGTAATTTTTCCCTATGATTCATCATATCCCCTTACATGTCGAACAAAGCACCATTGCCTGCAACAGCAATGTTTATGTTCAGCATGATGCATTTGTACACTTGGTGGAGAAAGTTTCAAAGGTTGCCATGGAAAGTCAACACAAAATTGATCGCCTAAAGCCCGAAGCTATTCATGACAAAGATATCATTAAAGCCTGGGATGAAGAGCTATCTTCATATAAATCTCAACTGGAGGTCGCCCAGAAAAATGCCAAGGAGACGGCTGAGGCAGTTAGTCGCTTGGAGACCACTTACAAGAAAGAAATTGATGAGGCAATCCAACACAGCGATGCTCTAGCTTTAAAGAAGGACTCTATCCAGAAAGAAAACAATATTCATGCTCAACGAGTTAAAGTGCTAGAGGAACTGCTCTTTAAAGAGAAAGAAGAGAAAATCGCTGTACAGGAAGAGTCACAACGATATTGCGATGAAATTATCGCAATATGACTTCTAAAGACGAAGCTCAATGAGGAGTTTTCCAAGGTTGAAGCGCTAAAGAGGCAGCTCATGAGGAGGGTAAGAAAATGGCACTCATAGAAGTCGACTCTCGTCTTAAGACAGCAACCGAGGCCGACAGGGAAAAAATTAAGTGCTTATTTGATCCGCTCATTGCCGAGTACAATGCACGAGTTCTCATGCACCATGGCATATCTTTTCTAGCTGATGGTTACATCGAATCATTGGTCGAAGCATAGGATCTTTGATAAAAATCAAAAGAATTGAGCTAGGCGTCGAAGAGGTTAATGAAGAAGCTCTTGTGAGGGAAGTGCTCCAAGGAAACGAGCCTTCAGATTTTTCCACGGACAAAGCTCTCTTCGGAAGAGACCCCTCGTCATCAAAGGGTAAGGATGATATTGCTGGCCCGTCCGGCACCGAGTCTCCAGTTCCTCCTCCCGTTCAACTAGTCGATAGCTCGTCACTTGGTCCTCCCGAGCAGCATGTTTGTTATGACCCAGAGCAGCCCGGGTTTGGTGTTCACATTCTATCCCCTATTCTGGAGGATGATACTCCCAAGACCGCTGAGAGTAAATTGGAAGCCGATATGTAGCTTTTCCTTCTAGAATTCAAGAGACCATCGGTTTTGGCGAGCAACAGATGTGTTCTAACATTTGTCTTTTATGACTTCATGTAGGCCATTCTGATCCCGAATCAATTCCAAGGAGCGATGTTGCCACGGAGCGGGAAGAGAAAGTGGTTGAGGCACATCACACTGAGGATACCCCTCGACCCGATGCTCAGGTGATCGAGGCTCTAAATGAGGATAAACTTGAGAATCCCTCGCCCATAGATGAACACGACGTGGTCGAAATCACAGGCGCTTCCGAACATACTTCTAAGCTCAGCATGAAGGAGAAAATCAAGGACGAGGACAAAAAGAAAGCCAAAGTTAAGATAGCACCTCAGGTGGTGGAAATTAATGACCCCCTAAATAAGCCCATAAGGGTCATTCTCCCTGGTGGGACCACACCTCTTGAGGTCCCTCCTCCTCCCTTGGATATCATATCGCTGGGAAGCAAGGGGTCCAAGAGAAAACATTCCGCTGAAAAGAATTTGGAGAAGCCAAAGAAGGAGTAAAAATCAAAGAAGTAGCTATCATCTGGTCATGCCTCGCTCAGCTTAAATAAGTCGAAATCATGCAGTTGTTTCTTTTCTTTTTTATAGTTGTCGTAGATAGACTTTGACTCCGGACTTCGACGAATTTGTATTAGAACTTAATTTTTGATTAGTAAATAAAATTGTGTCTCTTTATATTCCACGACTCTCATTGTTTAGATTATCGCCTAACTTGTAATTGAAATTTAGAGTCTTGTGCTTACGTATGCTCCAGTTTGCTTTCACATGACTCGGAGATTTTGAATTATTTATACTCTAGTCCGTGCTTTGGGGACTTTAGGATTATTGAATCATCTATACCCTAGATCGTACTCCAGGGGTTTGGAGATAATTGAATTAGTTATAACCTAGCCCACACTCTGGGGGTTTATAAATTATTGAATTACTTATACCTCGCCTGCACTCTGAGAGCTTAGAGATTTATGAATCGTTTATACTCTAGTCCGCACTTCAAGGACTCAGAGTACTCTAGTCCGCGCTTTGGAGACTTAGAGATTTTTGAATGGTTTATACTCTAGTCCGGACTCTGGAAACTCAGGATGCTCTAGTCCGCCCTCGGGGGACTTAGAGGTTTTTGAATCTTTTATACTCTGGTCCGCCCTCCAGGGACTCAAAGTACACTAGTCCACGCTCTAGGAACTTAGGGATTTTTGAATCGTTTATACTCTAGTCCACACTCTGTGGAAAAGAGTATTCTAGTCCATGCTCTGGGCACTTAGAGATTTTATGAATTGTTTATACTTTAGTCCGCTCTCCGAGGACTCAAAGTACTCTTGCCCGTGCTCCGGGGACTTAGAGATTTTTTGAATCGTTTATACTCTAGTTCGCACTCCGGGGACACAAAGTACTCTAGTCCACGCTGTGGGGACTTAGAGATTTTTTGAATTGTTTATACTCTAGTCCTCACTTGAATCGTTTATGCTCTAGTCCGCTCTTCGGGGACTCAGAATACTCTAGCCCGTACTTAGGGGAGAGAATTTTTGAATCATTTATAATCTAGTCCGCTCTTTGGGGACTCAGAGTACTCTAGCCTCCGCTTTGGGGACTTATAAATTTTCTGAATCGCTTATACTCTAGTCCACACTCCGGGGACTCAAAGTACGTTTGCCCACACTCCGGGGACTTAGAGATTTTTGAATCGTTTATACTCTAGTCCGCACTCCGGAGACTCGGAGTACTCTAGCCTGCGCTTTGGGGACTTAGAGATTTATTGAATCGTTTCTACTCTAGTCCGCACTCCAGGGACTCGGAGTACTCTAGCCCACGCTTTGGGGAATTAGAGATTTTTTTTAATCGTTTATACTCTAGTCCGCACTACGGGACTTAGAGTACTCTAGTCTGCGCTCTAGAGACTTAGAGATTTTTTGAATCGTTTATACTCTAGTCCGCACTACGGGTACTCAGAGTACTCTACCCCATTCTCTAGGGACTTAGAGTTTTTTTTAATCGTTTATGCTCTAGTCCACACTCCGGAGACTTAGACTACTCTAACCCATGCTATGGGGACTTAGAGATTTTTTGAATCATTTCTACTCTAGTCCGCACTCCGGGGACTCAAAGTACTCCAGCCAGTGCTATAGGGACTTAGAGATTTTTTGAATCGTTAGCCGATCAACTTTTAGCTTTGCGTGTAGCTCATACGCCAGATATATTAATGCAATTTTATTTTTCCATGATATCACAAAACACAAAACACTAATAGTACATAGAAAAACAACTTTAAGCCTTTATTGATTGTAGAGAATAAGGAAAAATCGAATTGTCTTATTACAAGTCGAAAACAAATAACAACAAAAGAAACGTATTTTGGGAAAAATTGCTATTAAAATGCAAAAGAAATAAACTAAGTGTAATATCGGCTTAAATGCTCGTTATTCCATGCTCTGGGGAGCGTCACGCCATCACTATTCGCTGGCTAGAAGGTCCTTTCTCCAAGCTTCCGTTCGATGACGTATGGACTAAAAAACTCCCTTCAAATCAAGGTCACCCACATCGAAAATTCTTGGTCGAACTTTTTCATTATAATAATGGGTGATCCGGTGTCGATATGCAGCTGCCCTTAAATCAGCTTCTTTACGTTTCTCATCGACGAAGTCCAACGATTCCAGTATAAGATCTCGATTCTTCCTGGGATCATAATGAGTCACCCGGTGAGAGGGAACTTCAAGTTCCACCGATATGACAGCTTCAGTGCCGTATGCCAAGTTGAACAGTGTATGGACACTCGTGTATTTATGGGTGGTCCTATAGGCCTGGAGTGCTATTGAAAGATCATCCATTTACTTGCCTCTAGCCTTCTCTGAATGTTTTTTCAATATGGACTCGATTGTCTTATTTATAGCTTCAACTTATCCGTTGGCTTTAGGGTGAGAGACCGTCGCAAAACTTTTCTCAATATAATATTTTTGGTAGAATTATTTAAACTCCCTACTCTCCATTATCAATAATGATAGTTCATGGGAGGCCAAAATGGAATATAACGTTTCGCACAACAAAATTAATGACCTTTCTAGTGGTGATCGTATCTAAGGGCTCTGCTTCTGCCCACTTGGTGAAATAATCGAGCACGACAATTGCGTATTTCGCACCACCTTTGGAGATTGGTAAGGAACCGAGTATATCAATCCCCCTATTGCAAATGGCCATCGACTAACCATTTTCCTGAGTTCCGTCGGTGGTGGTCTTGGGATTTTTGTGTACTTTTAACACTTGTTGCGTCTCCTTACGTAGTCCGGTGTCCCGATTCACGGTCGGCCGATAGTGTCCATAGCGGAGTATCTTTTTGGCTGGTGTCTGCCCCCAAGTATGGTCACTGCGTTCTCCTTCGCGAACTTATTTTAAGACCCGCTTTATCTCGTCGTAGGTGATGCACCTAAGCAAGGGAACTGAGAATCCTCTATGTTACATTATTCAATCCTACACTATATATCACGAGGCCTTGCAAATGACTTGTCATCTCTCGTTCTTTCTCTCAGGCAAGGTTCCATGTAGCATGGATTCTTTGAATGGGTTAATCCACGGCTCCCTTTCAGTTTCCTTCCCTAACATAAAATCTACTTCCATTTCATTTATAATCGGGGCATGTAAGGTTTCGACGGGGACCAAGCCCATTTGTTGTGCATCACCAGTACTTGTGAATTTTTCCTACGAGTTGGCTTCCCCATTTTGTTCACATGGAATGTCCGAACTATCGTAGTATTCAAGGTCTGCCATTCTTGAACTGGAGCGAGGTATCGGGCAAGCCTTCGCCCCTTCGCTTGATAATCTCCCCGTACTTGGTACACCACCAACAGTGAGTCATAGAAGATTTCAATCGATTTCACTCCAAGTTCTTTGGTTAGCTTCAGCCCGCAATTAATGCTTCATACTCAGCTTCGCTATTCTTAGCGGGGAAATCGAGTTTCAAAGCATAACAAATTGATTGGTTCCTGGAAGTAACAAGAATAACACCTGCCCCAGAACAATGGTTGTTGCATGCCCCATCGGTATATAGCTTCCATCGAACAGCGGGGATTACATCACTACTATTTGACTCGTCTGATGTGGTGAATTTTGTAATGAAGTCTGCTAGTGCCTACCCTTGGATAGCCCTCCATAGTAGGTAAGTGATATCTAACTACCTCAACTCAATGTTCCAGTTGAGTAGCCTTCCAGAGGTTTCTGGTCACTGGAGTACCTGCCGCATTGGTTGATCAGTATAAACATTGACCGGGTATGCATGAAAATACGGACGGAGCTTGCGTGATGCGATCGCCAAAATGTAGGCTAGCTTCTCAATCTTAGGATAATTTTCTTTGCCCCTGTTAAATGCTTACTGACGTAGTACGCTAGCTTTTAGATTCGGTCCTCTTCATGAATCAAAGCTGCACTGATGGCATGTTAAGACACGACCAATTAAATATACAACTCCTTATGTTCTACAGGCTTTGACAGAATCGGGGTCCTCTCCAAGTGTCCCACTAGAGCTCGGAATGCATCCTCACAGCCTAACGTCCAAATTTCTGTTCCCTTT
This sequence comes from Allium cepa, assembly GCA_030765085.1. Classification (NCBI taxonomy): domain Eukaryota; kingdom Viridiplantae; phylum Streptophyta; class Magnoliopsida; order Asparagales; family Amaryllidaceae; genus Allium; species Allium cepa. The sequence goes on along the minus strand of CM060942.1, from coordinate 612,587,234 downwards.
CCTTATCACATCAAATAAAGGAATACACTTATCGGTCGCTCTGGATATAAATTGACTCAATGTGGCATTCCATTCAAGCTTTGTGTTTGCTTTATAGTTCTAGGTGCTTGTATGTTTCGAATAGCCTGAATCTTTTCTAGGTTGGCTTTGATTCCCCATGCATTGACAATAAAACCCAAAACTTTCTCAATGCAACACCAAAGGAACATTTCAGTGGATTGATTTTCATTCCGTTATACCTGAGTATATCAAACATCTCCGCTAAGCATCGAATATGGTCGTTAGATTGTTGTGACTTCACGAGTATATCATCCATATAGACTTCCATCGTTCTACTAATATAGTCTTTAAACGTCTGATTCACCAAACGCTGATAAGTTGCCCTTCTCAATACCAAAGGCATCATTACATAATAGTACAGTCCAACGTCCGTGACAAAACTGGTATGCTCCTAATCTGGAATGTGCATCGGGATCTGATTGCATCCCGAATACGCATCCATCAATGACAATAATTCATGTCCCGCCATCGTGTCGACCAGCTGATCAATTCTGGGCAAACAAAAACTGTCCTTAGGGCATGCCTTGCTTAGGTACGAGTAATCAACATAAGTCCTCCACTTTCGTTTGCCTTCCTCACCGATATGGGAATAAATACCTATTCAGGATAGAGGGCGTCGTGGGCGAACCCATTGGCCTCGAGTTTATCCACCTCCTCTCCGAGAGCAGCAGACCTCTCCGGGTCCATGCCTCTCCTTTTTTACTTCACTGACACATACTTTGGGTCAATGTTTAACATATGACTTACAATGGCAGGAGAAATCCCACACATATCGGAATGGGTCCAAACGAAAACAATTAGATTCACTCAGAGAAAATCGGTAAGATCCCCTATCATCGAGGGCTTGAGCTGTGATTCAATCTTAAGCACCCATGATGGGTCATCATGGCTGACTGGAATATCAATCGTCAATTCAGCTGGTGCTACCTTAGCCTCTTTGGGTTCTTCATCGTCATCTTTATGATCTATGTGTCTATAGATCCGACCAGGTTGCCCAAGCCAAGGCTCGACGCTACTTGTCAATTTTCAGCAATACCAATGCGAACAGAGTTGTCCACACCCTTTCCGTTCTCTCTTCGTTGGGCCTCTCCCGGCTCATCCGCATAGCAAGCATGACCAGTCGATTGATCGCCATGCACTACACCAACCATTCTGTCTGTTGGAAATTTCACGGTCAAACTGGGACTAAAGCTGCCCTAAATTTCGTCGGCCTGGTCGGCCCAGAAAAATATTATACGAGGAATCAACATCCAAAATAATGAACAGTAGGATATGTACCCTCCTGCGTTCACCTTCCTCTAGTTCAACTGGCAATTCAACAAAACCTACTGCATCAATAGCCGCATCATTAAAGCCATAAATGCGGGATTTAGATAGTTTTAGATTCCTTGTCTCCATCTTCATCTAGTCGTACACCTTTTTGAAGATAATATTAACAAAACTCCCAAAATCAATTAGTATCTTTCTCACAAGCGCTGGTCCAGTCGTAGCTGAGATAACTATTGGGTCAACGATAGGTGCCTCCACCCGATCGACACTCCTGCTCCTAAATACTATATCATCTGTCATCATTCGGTGTTGTTTTGCTGCAATCTCGACTTCTGTATTCGAGCAGCATTCAAAATCTACATGCTTCAGGGAACGAGCATAACGTTCCATTTCTTGCCAATTCTTATCTGTCATGTGAGTTCCACCAACTATCATGTTTATGATCGGGCTTCCTCCGGTCTAAGCGGGCTCCTCGGATCGATGTAAAACCTGCCCATGGTTGGGGTCGGATGTCCCCTGTCCACCTTCATGCAGACTCCTAACAAACTACTGTAATTTTTTCTGTCGAATCAGCTTTTCTATAACATCATGGAGGCATCTGCACTTTAAGGTATTGTGCCTATATGTCCCATGGAACCGACTGTACTTTCCAGTCTGCTTTTGTTCCTTAGTAGATTCCTTTGGGCGCGGCTTTCATTATTGGAATGTGTTACAAGTTGATAAATAAATATTTTCCAGAGATGTGTTCAGAGGAGTGTATTCGCCATAGGTTAGGATTCTTGGTTTCCATTTTCTATCTTCCCTCTATCTTCTAGAATTTCCTCCTCCAAGCCCTTTAGACTACTCCGGTTTATTTGAATATTGACCAGGACCTTGCCAGAATTGCCGCCGAATTGTTTTACCGCAATATTACTTTGCACTGCATCCTTGCTGGGCCCTGGGGCACTGCTTTGCCTTGTCCAATGGCCTCTTCTCTTCTCATGAATTGGTTTGCCTTTGAACAATAGCGTTCCAAGGTAGTCAGTGGTTTTCCTACCAGCCAATCACCAAACTATGAGTCTGGATCTACTCCTCGCATCACGGCCACAAGAATAGCAGGGTCATTCGGATTTCTATTTCGGTAGCAGCAAAGTGAAATATTTGCAAATAAACCTTTAACGACTCCCCTAGAGCCTGGATCACGCTGGATAGAGACATCATAACCTTTGGGCGAGTGGCATGGACCACAAATTTCATCGCTAACTCATCAAACCTAGAGATCGATCGCAGGGGAAGTCTGGTGAACCAAATGGTAGCGATCCCGGATAAGGTTATTGGGAAGCATCTACATTTGGTCGCATCGTTGGCCCGTGCCAAATCCATCATCCACTCATATCTCATTATATACTGTCGGGGATTAGTCTTCCCTACATAAGCTGATATAGTAGGCATACTGAACTTCGGGGGTACTCAGCCTGGAGGATAGCATCTGTGAACAAGTATGGCTCCTAGATGCGCCCCAATCATCGTTGGACAAGCCCTGGTTCTCCCTCATCAGTTGTCTAACCATAGATGATAAATCCGGAGTCTGGATAGGAGGTGGTAAGCCGGAATCCATCCTGCGTGATCAATTCGACTGGTGCCTCCTTGTTAGGGATCTCCCAAGTGCACATCCCGAGGACCTGCTTCGCTACGATCCTGGTGACGTGACAGACCAACTTCATTTGTGCTCCAGAGCCTAAGTTTCCTACTCCAGTTTGGGTGCGATTTCCCAGGTGCAGGTAAGGGGCCACGGTTCCAGGTAGAGAACGTGGACCATTTATGTTGGATTGCTCTGCTGCACATGTTTGTGCCGTTTCGATCCTATGGCGTCTACACCTGTGGTGCTCATTTGACGAAATGGAGCTATCAGATGATGAGTAGGAAGCCGGGCTTCCGCCAGCGTTCTGATACTGCTGCTGAGCAATCTCGGTCATGAGGTTGGCGTCTGCGTGAATCTGCTTATTAAGCTGTCACCTACTTGCCACAAGCTCTCTCATTAGCTCATTAAACTCCTTCCTGGTGAAAACTTCTAATTGGGTTAGGGCAGTGGTGGTTCCTAAGGCTGGATTAGCTTACTGATTAATGGGTCCCACTTGTTGGACGTTGGTGGTCTCATTGACATCCGCATTATGGGAGGCTGATCTGGTATGTGGACTTCCCATCTTAGAGTTATCCGTCGAAACTCTAAATATAATATATGAACTCTTGAGAATGAACTCGGATCTCTTTGGGGGATTTCTGCAATTCACTAGCGACAAAGTAGATCCTAACAGCCTAAGAATGCACGTTCTCAGTGAAAGCACCAAAATTAGTCACTAACATCCTTGAATAGATTTGTTTAGAGAGCTTAATGAAGAAAGTAAATTAAAATAAAGGGACAACATGGTTGAATGCAAAATGAAAAATACAGTACAAACGAAAACACTAGATTTATAGTGATTCGGCTAATTGCCTACGTCCACTTCTAATCTTTATTACTTTTCCAATTACTTAAGTACAAATACAATCCCTAAACAAACAACATGACTGAAAATTTGAATAGAAGAGAAGTGAGTACAAAAAACGGCAGAGTATCCCTGGAGTTTTCGAAAAAATGTCCCTTCAGCTGTACCCATACCCCTCTATTTATAAATGAAGATAGCTTGTACCCCTCATGCAAGCCAATTACCAAGGTATCTCAGCCATAGTTGTTAGTTAGACCGAACCACTTATGTCGACCGATCCACCTGTTGCCGATCCAAGGTATGTCTTCGTTGCTGACTCGAAGCTGGCCCTCGAGGAACTCGAAGCAAGCGGCGATTGACTCAAAGCAAAGAAATGCTAGTCGCGTCACTTTTTTAGGTCATAGAACTTATTAACCTCCTCAAGGTTCACCGATCCAAGTATGCCGACCCGCACATGCCGAACCATCAAGGACAAACCATGAATGCTGAACCACAATTGACTGATATGTCTTGGCTTTCCTTCCTTGACCGAACGATGCATGCCGACCTACCATAACTTCCTTGACCAAGCCACGTTTAAAGGCCGATTCACTTAACTGTACCGAGCCAGATAAACCCGTCTCTCTGAGGCTGATCCACCAAGTGTCGAGCCATCCTCGCCAAGCCATTCGTCCCGACCCACCTCTCCTTGGATATCTTGGTCGACCCACTCAAACCAACCCAGGTAGGCCGAACGACCATCAACGAACCACATATACAGACCGATGAAGTCATATCGAGCCTCACACTTCCAGTCCTGTCATGACTCGAGTTCTCTGATCCCCTGAAACTACCGCCTTGTTGCCTGGTCACGTAGTCGGGTAACAATTACCTAAGCTTCGATACCAAATGTAAAAACTCACTCCGAAACAAGCTTAAATCCTGACCCAGAAAGGCCCATCAAAATTCAGACCCATTCCAAAGCTGTTTGTTAGTTTGTAAAAAAAAAAACAGAGTTATTTATCTATTCATTCAAGCAGAAGGGTAAAATATAATAGCATAATCAGTACCCATTTTATTTAAAATTTCAAATATCACAAAACTTAGCATAATGTCAACAATAACACATAATCGTGTTCAAAAATACGTTGTCATCTTCAAATGGGTACATCAAAAAATAGCATAAATGGATAAATAGACCACTTCCACAATCTTCTCTCATCGCTATCCCCATCTCGATCATCATCTCCTTCCCTATCCTATGTTGTAATGAGGAGGGAGTCATGACAACAATGTCTGGTGAATAGAAATATGGAGCCTTTCTATATTAGAACTTCGGTAGTATAATTTAAATAAGAACATGGATTTCATGTTTAAACTATATTCAACACCATATAATACTTCGTATAAAAAAAGGGGCAGGCCATCAACCATCCACTTAATACCTTCAATTTGTTAGACTCTCGATTTTGATTATAACAGCCTATATAAAATGTTATGTGTATATTAAACCATCTTTGTAGGAGATTTATTGCAGATTCATCTACAGATGTTTATAGCTGTATATTATGTGTCTAGAGTCTGTATATTACTTAGAAAATTTGTTAAAATCTCTCCTTACACGATATATACACACACACATGCACACTCATGCTCATACATGCATAAAACAGCAAACTCAAACGTCTTAAACCATTCATTCAGACGTCTGAGTACTGAAATAAGAATATTGTTCTCACAATATTCAGGCGTTTGAACTAAAATATTCAAACGTCCGAATAAGGTCAAAAATGAACTATTTCTTTGCTATTTGTGTTTTCAATCTAATTCAGAAGTCTGAAATTTTTTATTCAGACGTCTGAATATCCCCAACTGCTATTTTTTTGAAAAGTCACTTCCCTTCACCAAGAAAAACATTCTTTTAAATCAACAGTTGCATCCGTTCTTTTTAATATAACTTTTCATTTAAAGATGCAACTCTTTATATACTATAAATAGATTATAGAATTCAACAAACAAATTACCGAATTTACTTTTAGCATTCTTGAATTCTCATCTATTCTCAAAGCTTTCAAACAGCACTCAAATTACTTACATACTTTGATCATTGATCACTTTATCTTGCACAATTCTCAAAGCACATCTCACTATATATCATAAAGGAGAAGATTATAGGAAGATTGTACTCAATTGACTTATCAGTTTTATTTAAGAACATAATACAGTCAGACATCTTTGTTATTTGTATTGAAGTCCTATTCGGTTTCTTAGGCGGGTGAAGTCCTGTTCGGTTGCTCAGGCAGTGTAAACCTATTCCTCCAGGTTAAGTGAGGGTTGTTGTAGTTGAAATTTCAGAAGGAGTCTGGGACTGGACGTAGAACGAGAAGTTCGAACCGGTATAAAAATTCCTGGTGTGCTTGTTTTATTTTACTTATTTTTTATTTACTTTGCTATTATCATCTGTTTCCACATTTATATTTAATTATATTCCATATTAGTCGATCCTACGTAATAACTTGCATTATTGGTTAACTCTCACACAGGTCCTTTGTATTATCCAATTCCATATTCAATAACCCATAACCATCGTTATTAACGTCTGCCAATGCAAGAAATAATGCACAAGCCACTTAATACTTTTTAATGGAAAATAGGAAGACTTTGACCATTTAAGACCTCAATTGAGGTAGGCCTCTATCATTTAATACATATTCCCAACACGGACTCCTAACAGGAACCTATCTAGCTGACATTGCACGAAAAACTCTTCAGACACTTACTACTTCCATTGAAGCGAACCTTTCCAAGATATCCTCAACTGCGTCAACACCAATCTCGACCATTTAAGACTTTATATAAAGGAAAGAGGCGGGCCCTCAAATAACCACTTAATACCTTCAATCCTAGAAGCAAGTCTTTCGTATCATGACCCATACCCCACGGATATGTCTCATATTAGTCCGACTATTCGTAGGAACTAGCAGCAAGAATAGCTGGGCAGATTTACCCTATCGTATTGGGACTAACCTCACATCATTCATAGTTACTTATTATAAGAGATGTCTCACATCAGCCCCATATTCACACAGTTGGTAGCCCGATTAGCTGGATAGACTTTCGTATGCATTTGATTGACCTCACATACCTATAGCTTAGTCGTATTTCATAACACTCTCTAAGTATATTATCACACATCTCGCTATATTCATTATTTAGACCTTATAAGAAATCTTACTTCGCCTCTATAGTTAATTATTTTCCCTAAGTGGGATCTAAATGATAATTATTAACCTAATTAATTATGTCGTTATTACATTATAATTGCAAGTTGTTTATGCTAGTATGTATATATATATACACACACATACATACATGTATATATGTATGTATGTGTATGTGTATGTAAATACACATTCATTAATTTCTATGCATGTGGAGATCACATCCTAAACTAACGTTTAAACGAAAAATCTTCAAAAATGACATAAGTATCATTTCAACAATAACATATATACCATTAATCCAATACTCCAAAAATAAATCAATAGACTTGTATATATATAGAATCCAAATCTAACTTATTTCATATTAAAACAACAAAGTAAATCAATAATATAAGTTACAATTTATTTAACTTTACGCTTTATTCAACTTCTTTTGCAAGAAGCCAGATGAGCAAATTTCTATTCGATTTGCAGAAATAGATGGTGCAAAATACGAATAAAAATTTGTACCTTACACACCATTTCTCAATCAAATCCCTTAATCCGATCCAAAAAGAATAATAAGAAGTGGAATAGAAGGTAAAACACACAAATTGAAAAATACACACAAAATCCATTATTCTAATACAACAAAATTAGGATTTCAACTTAAGAATTGACATTTCGCTTTCGGTGAATTTTGGGGATTTTTCTAATATGATGTTTTCGTAATCCAAAACACCCTAAAGCATATATAAAATCCAAACTACACTATTCAATTATTACAATAGAAAAACCAAGGTTTCCACTCACAGAGGTCCTTTTCCTTGCCTTCTATTGGATTTGACATGCCTTCAATGAACTCTTTTAGATCTCTTCTTTTTGATATATATATCAAGGAATTTGAATATATGTTAAATTAAAAAAATTACAAGTTTGGAGGAGAATAGGATGAGAAAGTAAACAATAAACAAGATAGTATATAGAACTTCTTGCCTGAAAACCTAATGGAGTTTTCTGAATCTATGAAGAGTTGAACTGATAGAGTTGCGCAAGTGTTCTTAAAATAATTTGTGGAGAAAAGTGAGGGGCTAGACTCTTATTTATAGTGGTTGGAACATACCAAAACCGTCGGATCTAGGTCGATTAAAAACAATATAATCTAGAATGTTAAAACACACAAACCTAAGCCATCATTCACCATCCACCAGTCAACTGCCTCCACCCATCAGTTGATTACTAGCATCGACCGATCGTAAGTCAGGGGTCGACATGTCCCCTATTTTAGGAAGTTTAATTTTTCTGCCATTGTAAATTTATTTACTTCCTTAATTATGGTTAATGTTAATTTGAACGACTCCTTAACCCTTATGTATAATTACAGTTAACTTTTAAATTTCAAAGTTAGGAATTAATTATTTATATGAATTTGAATTTCATTTAAATTAGTTTGAATCCGACAACTTCAAACGTCGATTACTTTTTTGTTTGAGCTCCATTTTCAACATATTATATATATAAATTAATCAAAAAATTACCAAATGCAACTGCGTAACTTTCATTGTTAGATTCTAAATTTTACAAAATTTTCATTTTTACCCTTTTATTATTTAAATTAATTTATCTGATTAATTTATTTATGTTTGATTTCATGGGGTGTATAACCATCATGCAGTCTAGTTGACCCTTAGTGATGATTTCGTGCAACTAAAAAGTTTCTCCATGATTAACCTCATTATCATGTTAAGATACCTCTGGATCATCAATAGTTGTTTTGGATTTGCTTGGTGGGCTTTTCTAGAAGTCATTTCCTATATACCTAAGCAATGTTTTCTTCTAATCCTAGTAGCAGTGAGATCTAACCCTAAATTCTCCATCTTATAACCACATTTTTCTACAGTCTTTAAATGGACTTAAATGAGCGGCTTAGACGAACAAATGATGAAGAAATAACCAAAGAACTTCGAAAACATCATAAAAAGGAAAGAAAAAGGAAATGCTACAAAAATAGTTGAAATTTTTTGAAAAATTGGAAAGTCACATTTTTTATCAAGGTCCTCCAGTCGATACGGAGTAGAACTCGGATCGGACGTATAAAATCTTGGGTCGAACTCCAAGAAAGCAGTGGAAAACTCGAAGCTCAACAACCACAATTCATGACTTAAAGCAAACACATAAAAAACTCACGTCAGACACCAAGTCAAGTCGGTACCCGGCATGAAACTCATATTTTCACCGACATGATTCATTCCAACATGATTATAACAATATAGTATGGCAATAGATGGATGAAAGGAAACTAAACATGAAAAGAAAATAAACTTTGGAGGTAAAATTTTAGTTTGTACTGACCACATTTAACGACTGCCAACTTTAAATGAAGACTTGATTTATCAAGGGGTCAATGTGGAGAGCTAAGATATGGAGAAAAAATTAAAAAGTGAAGGAAAAACCAAATCGTTGCAAACTAGAAGTGGTCAGTATCAAGATGATTTTGTACTTGGAGATAACAACAGGTGAATCGATCTTCATGCCAAGATTTGCAGATCTTGAAGACTTGGACAAATTCTAGTCCAATTGCGAGAATTAAGGAGGGAATCGCCTATAACTAGCTACTTAACTTCAATTAAAGGGGGACTTTTCCTTTGGATTTTAGAAAGGAGCATTTTCAGATCTAAGTGTTATCTCCCTCTTCTTTAACTCTAGGATTCCATTGTAAATCCATGATTATGGTCGGATCTGAACTAATTCTTTCTAATCCAAAGAGAAAACATTCTACAACAAGGACTAAAGTGGACATAGGCCGGAGTATTCAATGAACCACTATAGTGTGTATTATTTGTGCTTGTTTTCTTTTTTTGGTTTGTTTGATTTAGATTTATCCACTTTAGGGTGTTATGTCACTTTTTTCCACAACCTATAAAAAATCTAGATTTGACAACCTAAAGCTTGGATCCGAAGTTTGTAAGAGATGAAGAGGTCTTCTACCAAAACGTGGGGGTAGCAGAGAGAATCCGTCAAGTTTGCAAGATGGAATATTGGCTCGATAACAAGAAATGCAAAATGGATTTTACAACCGAAGAAACTAGAATTCGGAATCAAAGACCAAAAACCAACATAGAGCATATGGAATTGGAGTAGAGAAAACTAAAATAGTGCCCCATGACCAGAACAGGCCGGTACCGACTTGAATCAAGTCGGTACTAAGATGAATTTACTTGCAGGCAACATTGGTTTTGGCTTAGGGTGAGCTGGGATGCCGAGAGCGGGCGATGCTGGAGTCAAAAACACAAATTTGAATGCGAATGCACAACAATCGGAGGTGTGTGTGATAGAATATTCCCATAGGAAAGGGGATTAAAATGAAGCTAGAGGTGCAGATTAGAATGCAAACGTCTAGCTAGAGGAATATGTGCCAGAGTCTCCTTATAGGAATGGGAGCAAAATATAGCTGTGGATCGAAGACTTCCATTAAATGAAAATGATCGGATCGTTGAGATTATTAAAAGGGTAGAGAGAGTTATACCTCCAGACTAGAGGCTGGAAGACATGGATAGGAATCCATTTACCACTAACATCTAGTATGCAAGGAATCTATCTAATTTCATGCTATCGATGTTGGAACTATATAAAGGAAGGGCATATTTGATCGTTCATCTTATGAGATACATTTGACATATAGAGGTATTGGAAGCTTTTGAAGAAGTAATGGAACACTGTTTCCTATTGTACTTGATGGAGCCGGTTACTATGTATTTCAGGCAATTAAGGAATAGGTCCATAAGCATGTGGGAAGGATTGGTAAACAAATTCTTGAGACAGTTCACTGTTTATATCTCTCGATCGAAGAATGTGATAATGCTACCAAATATGAAGCAAAGGGTCGAAGAGACTTTGAGAAGTTATAAAATAAGATTTGACATAGTAGGTACTGTAGTTGATATGTCGGATCTATCAATAGTCCTGATGGGGCAGTGTTTGGAGTTGCGAGCAATACAAACTTCAAAGTTGCATTGGAAAGGGATCCACAAATGTATTTTATGGAATTTATCATGAAGTTGAGAGATATTTGCATCAGGAGGACATTAAAGCTGATAATCCTGAGGTTAATGTTGTGGATGATGGAGGATCGTCCGTAGCAGGATATGGTAAAGACAAAGGAAAGCGAAAAGATGATGATGGCTTTGGAGGACCAATCCGACAAAGGAAGGAATGTAAATTCTTATCTTACACCGATCTAAATGAAAACTTGGAGAGGATTTATCTCGATATTAGGAGGCATATCCGTAATTAGAATCCAGATAAGAGAGAACCCAAGGATCAGGAGAAAAGGTTTGGAATATTTCGTTTTTTCCATGAGATGGATGGGCATGGAACGAGTGAGTGACGACACCTTCATGATTTGGTTTGGCATAACTAATTATAACAATGCGTAAGAAACAAAATAGCAGTGGTGCAGCCGAAACAGCCCCCATCTATAGCAAATACATCAAGGCACGACCGTGGATCTGGGTCGAGGTTGGAAATCCCATAATTAGGATGCACAGGAGTCTAGATTAATTCCTATGTTTTGATTTTTATTTTGGATAAGATAAGACAATAATGATCGCTAACTATTTATACGTGCACGAGATTTCAACTGGTCTTTAAACATGCTCTAAGTTAGATGTTTGAGATGAACGTTTAAGATATATGTTTGATGCATTGATTTGGATATTTGACTTTTAAAAACCACATGAATGTGATGATTTATATTGACTGAACATGGTAGTCCTATCCGAAGAGATGGGACGATGACTGTAAGGTACAAGTCCCCTAGCCGAAGAGTGAGTGGATTGGGCATGTATGAAAGTAAGTCCCCTACCGAAGGGTGAGTGGATGGACTTGCTTGGACATTGACTCCCTTCACCGGAGAGCGAGTATACTGGAATCAGCAAAGATCCAGAGAGATCGAACACTATATTGGGTGTTAAACAATGCGGAGAGGTCAAATCCTAGATTAGACATTAAATGATCTAGAGAGATCAGACCCTAGATTGGATGTTAAACGATCCCAAAAGATCGAACCTTAGATTGGATGTTAAGAGATCCAGAAAGATCGGACCATAGAATGGACATTGACTTGACCTTAGGATTTAAATACCTCATGTGTAGACTAGAATAGATAAATCCCAAATGAAAATGGGGCGATTTTGATATATGATATGATAACTATGGATGAAAATGGTATAATTATGATTTATGTCTAACATTTAAGCAAGGACTAGTGTCTTTAGCTATAATGTTCTAGAACAACCTTTGCTTTGTGGGTGGATCCAAAGAATAGATTGATTCACCACAACTTGGATTGGTAGATAGCTAAAGAGCTCGACCGCCAATGAGTGATTGCTAATTTTGAAGCTTGTTCTTGAGAAAAGTGCACCTTGCATTCATAAGTTATACTTTAAAGGGCAAGTGTTATAACCAAATTTTCCACAGTCTTCGAATAGACTTAAACGAGTGAATTGGACAAAAAAATGATGAAGAAATTGCCCAAGGGCTTTGGAAACATCATAACATGGCAAGGAAAAGGAAATATCAAAAAATAGTCAAAAAATTTGAAAATCTGGAAAGACGCATTTTTGGTAGAGGTCCTCTAGTTGGTATGAATAAAAATCGAGTTAGGCATACAAAAATCTCGAGTTGTACTCCAAGCGAGTAGTGGAAAATTCGAAGATCAGCAACCCCAAATTATGACTCGAAGTAAACACACAAAATACTTGGGTCAAACACTAAGCCAGGTCGGTACTGACTTGAAACTCATGACTTTTACCAATATGATTTTCACTGATATGATTGTAACTATCCAGAATGGCAATAGATGGTTGAAAGGAGCCTAAATATGAAGAGGAAATGAACTTTGGATGTAAATATTCAGGTTGGTACCTTCCACTTTGATGACAACCGACCTAAAATGAAGACTTGATTTAGCAAGAGATCGATGAGGAGAATTGTGATATGGAGAGAAACTTCAAGAATGATGGAAAAATTATATCGGCACCAGCTAGAAGTAGGCGGTATAGAGTTAATTTTCTACTTAGAGATCATGTCGGATGAATCGATCGTCATGCCTGGATTTGCGGATCTGGAAGACTTGGACAAATTCTAGCCCAATTGCGAGATTTAAGAAGGGAATCATTTATAAATAGCAACCTAACTCAACTAGAGGGAGTCTTTTCTTTTGGATTTTTGGAAGGGACATTTTTAGATCTATGTGTTATCTTCTTTTCATTCTAAATCTGAGATCAAGTAGATTGTGGTCAAATCTGATTGAATTCATTGTAATCCGTAGAGCACAATCTATAACAAGAAAGTGGGTGTGGGCTGGAATATTCATCGAACTGCTATAAAAAGTATTGTTTTTCTTATTGTCTTCTTATTTTTTCTTATTTGATTTGTATTTATCCACTATGGAATGTTGTGCCACTTTTGGTGCAACACTCCTTATCAGTGAAAGCACCAAAAAAGGTTTGCCTTTAACACAAGTAAACACTACCACTCAATTATAAATGAATTAGAAAGTAAAGAAATAGAAAGAGAAAAGGAGAACATACAAATTTTTAACTATTTTTCAGCAAAAATAAGGTTCCTACGTCCATTATATCCTTTATTACTAATTTGATTTACAACTATGGCTGAATTGCCAAAGGATATTGAGTTTCAAGTTTGTTGGTTTTAAATTAGAAGTAGCTCCGTGTAAAATTGATCAAAGATCCTCATTTAGCTTTTGTAGGATGTCTATTTATAGACAAATATCACTTTGGAATCATTGAATCGTCACTTAATTTTTCATACATGTAGATTCAAGTTTCCATCACGAAGATTTGTTTAAACTGCAAGTTTCTCAACAGTTTGATTATTCGGTACAGTTCCAAATGGATTAGTACTAACCAATATGGTTAATAATGTAACGATCTTTATTTTCCATATCGAGGGACTATAAAATATTCATATTATTTTCATATTTTATTGATTGATTCTTAAACTTTGGGTAATGGTGAGTAGTGATATTTCACACCATTAGAAATATTACTTGACCATTTTGATTTGAAAACTTGTAAGGTCTATGACTTTTGTTAGGAGCTAAATAAGAATTTGAAATCACTTACTTGTGAAAGATTGATGGTTTCTCTTTCTTTAGAGTGATTATAATAGCTTTTTAGACTTATTATTTTAGAGATATGACTATTTGAAGATAGATAGTTTTGGACTGATTATTGGCTAATTAAGGTTAAGTCCGGATAACATCCACTAATATATTTTGTGATTAGCACATAACTAACAAATGCGATAGCAAGCCAAATCACTTTTCTCTGTTTCCAAAAACACCCTAACCTCCATTAATCTCTTCCTTAAGCCAAAATCTACCTAGATCTATATTTTCTTAGCCTAATTAAGTAATTAAGGGGTAATTAGAAAGGGAATTGGCTAAGGATCACTTGGTTGATATGTGGATTGCTTTGGATTTTGGGTTGCTGCTGTTCATTTCGAGATTTGTGCTAATATTGATTGCTTGTACTTAGGTGAGTGGTTTGATTCATCTCACTTTACTATACATATCATTATACGTTAAAAATGATGTTTTTATATGTGTTTCAACTTTAAAACATGTTTAGCGATAGAACTAAACATACATTAAATTTTATAAAGGAACTTAAAAAGTGCTTTGATGTATTTTTAAATCGGATGTACCATATGTACTTATGGATGTAATATTTTATAATATTTAGATCTAGGCCATAATTTATTGTAAATCGATTTTTTTATTAATATGTATGTGTCTTATATGATGTTTATATGCCATGTTTGAATCGATGTATGTTTGTATGCTTATTTCGTTGCAAATGTCGATCGATGGGTGATTTAGAATCGGGAGGTTATATCTGATTTAGCCTTGTGCATGTTTGATGTTTGCATAAATCAATGCAACAAATGTTTAGAAATAGGTTGGAGTTGTAAGGAATTCATTTGGAAGAAGAAATGATGGAAAATTGACTAAGGGTATCGATCAAAGATGATCGACTGATATAACCGATCCAAAGTTACTCTAATCATATGCGATCGATATGAGGCACCAAGGAAAGCCTCGTGAAGTAACATTCCCGATCTTTGGTGGAATGGAATTAACATGCATAAGTTATGGTGAATAGAAGATGGACTGGCTATAGGATATGGATTGATCATATCCAATTGGCCCAAGTCATTATATGGTCACGGTGAAAAATTGAATTTTCTTTGCCGAACCAAGCTATCCCCCCATCCACTAAGCCGTTTGACTTTCCATTGTGACTTTCTTCAATCATCTTTGAATTTTTAGGTATGCTGGACGATGTGATGAGAAAGCTACATGTGAAATATGGTGGTACTCCAGCAGAAGGATCTTGAGATGTTTTGGGTGGAAGATTGATGGTGTATGGAAGTGTCTTGAATTTACTTGGAGTTGGACCTAGGATTTTTTCGAGTTATCTCTGAGCCAAACCTATGGTTTTTATTTGAACACTTTGGTACAAAATGATGGTACCTTAATGATGGTACCTTACGACTTATGATGGATGTCTAGAGCTATTTTGGGATTAATGACTCGATGATGGGAGTTGCATGATGATCAATAAGGACAAGTTCTAGAATGTTGAGCTTATGATCTAGAACTATGACGCACTCTACTATAGATATGATGTGTGCAAAGGGATCGATGATATTCAGTGGTTTTGATGTGTACTCATAAAGCAGGGATATATGAGGATGCTCGTCAAGGCTAAGACGTGCCCAAATCCTTTGACGCCAGAGTTTTCATACTCTAGACTTTCAAAACATGGAGTATAATTCCTAGCCCACTGAGTGGCATAAATTCGATTATTGAGGAATCGAGATTTTGAGTAGTCTCTATCCTAGAATGAGGTAATATGAGTTATTGTATATCTAACTAACAAGTGAGTGGTGTGAGGATGGATGCTACGTTTATTACAAGGGATGTCACACAACATATGTACCGGTGGCGTAGGTATCTATATAGCCCACAATACCTTAATATATAGTACACCCATGATTACTATGATGTAGAGTAGCATAAAGTGTTATGTGCTAACTCTTTTTGGAAGCAAGGATGGGAAAGGTATGATTATCCATACCCTATGTCCAAATCTATTGAGTTTTATAGTATTTTGATATTCTCTACTGCTCACACTAGACTGTTGTCTAACTAAGGATTTATCTGATGCATTGTGGGCTATATGTATATGTGATATTACATTTTATCTGATGCATTGTGAAATATATGACAGGTTTTGATTTAGAGATTGTAATGCTTTACTACTTGATAATTGTCCTACGTCAACCATGCACTGTGGTTATGCACTATACAAGGTATATTGGGTGTCAGAAGTGTAGGGGATTCATCACATTTTGTATCATAGTTTAGGTTGCATAGATTACCTAAGTTGATACCAGGTATCAATTAGAGATAAGGATTTATCACCTTAGAGTTGATCAAGTGTATAAAAGAAAGAGTACTTGTTGTATTTTTATTTTCAAAAATATATAGCATAAGCCGACTAACCACCCTTACTAAAGATTGAAGGATGAGTAATCATACGAGGAATGCTGGTAAAAACACCATTTCTAGAGTAGCGGAAATAACTTTCTCGACGGCCGCTAAAACCCAATTTTTAAATGATGTTGAGTACTATGATAAGGAACATGCTTCAAAATGATAAGTAGATGCTCCCAACATTGCTAATGTATGGTTCTCAGGTGCAATTGTCTAGAGAAGATTTCGCTAAGCTGAATAAGGACTTTGCCAATCTTGGTGACAAACTGTTCCAAGGAACAGAGTTAGCTATGGAAGTCCAAGATTAGCTAGACATCTGTGAAAGAAGATTTCATGACTTAGAGTTGGTTGATGCTATGAGGAGAAGGTTGGCCTCCAAAGAACTTCGACGAACGGCTATGAATTGGTAAATTTAGTCAATAATATATACATATACATATACATATACGTATACATATACATATATCTATGTATGTATGTATGTATGTAAGTAGAATTAAAAGTCATTTTAAATTATGAAAGTAAATTTAAGTTGGGTTTTAAATAGTTGTTTAAAAGTCTACACAAATTCTATAAAATAGGAAGTATTTTCTAATTAATAATTTGAGTATTTTAAAGTATAATTTGCAATCAATATATTTAATAATAATTATATAAATTATTATATATGTTAGCACCAAAATTTGGTCACTAACACCCGTGAGATTTCATAGACATCAAAAAATTAACGTAGTCTAGAGAACAAAGCATAAAAGTAATTGACACAAAGATTTTATAATGGTACGGCAATCTCGGATTACATCTACTTCAAATTTCATTCATTCTTAATTTGATTACAATTACATGAGTTATTCGATTGGCTAGAATCCATTGATATAAGTTTATAAGAAAAATAGCCATGGCAGAGTATTTGGAGTAGGAAGAAGAAGATGATGAAGTCCCCCTAAAAAAAGTAGCGAGAGAGATCCAAAATATGGCCCCATACCTCTGTATTTATAGACGAAGATAGCCTAACTGACATCTTCAAGCCTGGACCCTTTTGGCCACTCTGGCCCACCATAAGAAACGCGCAGCCAAACACACTATGCTGACCTCACTTATACACTCTTCAACTTATCAAACATCTATGCTGACACCTATTCCACCAAGCTAACCTTCGTCATTCTAACATCCTGTATCACCTATACGTTGATCTTATCTACCCTGGGATGGATATAACTATTCGGATATCATGCTTTGGTCATATTATTCTCATCTCATGGCCATCTTTCTCATCAATAGTCAAGTCCGGTCCTCGTAATCACCTTTGTGTAGGCGGCCAAAAGGCCTAATAACAGTATGTATATTTAACTAATTTATTTTATTACTTTTTTTATTTATCTTCATTTATGTATTGATTTTGTATATATGAATGATTCACCGTTGATACTAATTTTATTAGTAGTTTTAATATGATACGATAATGACATCCTTCTATATAATTTCATGATATTGTCATTTTGGACATTTCTATTGAACATATTTTAATTTGTGTGATGAGGAATCGAATAAATGGAGTTATAATAACGTCTGGTATGGGACTTTAAGTAAAATATCTTTGGTAATTCTTTGAACTTGTTATATATAGTATTGTGGACATTAAGTGTAGTTCATGAGCAATGAACAAAAAAATGAGTATCACGCGGTTGTATAGAACGTCATTGTGATATTTACTTAGTTATTCTTTTCTTGTGGATGACTCTCATACAAGGATAAGCACGAAGAGACTAGATGTAAAGCTAGCTGCATGAGTTAGGCTTCATGCATATTGCCATGTATCAGCATATTTATATGGTTATGTGCATATTGTCGTGTGTTGACATATTTAAATGGCTGTATGCATAATTAGGTAGTTGTGCGTTGACCAATACACACACACGTGCGCATACACACACATACATACATATAGTATATGTTTGTTTATTGATGTCAAACTTCCATTATAATCCCGTAGTAAACCAGATTAGACCAGTATCCACCTCGGTTGCCTGATTGTAGGGTCATGGCTCGAATCCACACACCATTATATTTATACAGCTCTGTGTTATTGCTATGTACGTTCGCCTCGGTTTCATCTAGGCTAGCAATCTTTTACCATAGGGTATGTGTTGGGTCGTGACTCTCGCATTAGCAAGCATACTATAAAGGCTATATCAAGCAGACATATGTGTAGTCTCCTAGAGAAAGTGTGTGCTATCAGTTTCTTGTCTATTTCTTATATGTGTGATGGATAGACATGTATTATTTATACACCTGAGTTGACACGATGAGCTTTGATTACACATGAGCTTGTATCTAGCATATAGTCAACCCATACACTTCTTTGGAGTGTGTTGCCAACTATATTATTCATAGGTGCGTGTTGCCATTTATAATTTCGGATATATTATGGTTCTTATTACATTTTGTGAGTTCGACGGTCTTGAGTATGTCTACTTTATATTTATTAGTGCATTGTTGTGTGCTAGCCTAATCTCTCTTATTGATTTCTATGATTTGGTGATGATATTTTATTATTTGAGATTAAGAGGTATATTTAGGCATTGTTGGGTGATAGCCAGACTATACTTGATGATATCTCTAGTACTAATGATTTCTAGACTTCGATGAAGATTTTGATGTTCACCCATTTAGCATTGATTTTGTGATTCCTTATTTAATATGATTTTGTATGGGTGATGACTTCTTTATTCATGGTTTCATGATGCCCGATGCCTAGAGTTATATTGATGTTATTTATTATATTTTTATACCATGCATATACTGTGATACATATATACATTAACACTTACATTAGACATAGCCCAACCTATGTCCTATTATTTAATTCTCGAATCAGTATGAGACATTTCAAGTTCAAGGACAATGAGACTAGCTTGTGTTTTTCGGTTACAAAGGAGGCTACTATTTAGTATTATTGTTTATCATCTTGTATTATACATTCTCATGTATGTATATTCTTATGTTGTACATTGGACATACCTTGTATATTTTATATTATACAAATTATCATTGCAACACTGACTCTGTGTTCTCTATTATTCATTATATATTTTGTATTGTTCTATCCTAAAGACGCATGTGTTTATTTCTTTATGATGTTTCTTAATGCATACAGATGAGTTATCTATATGATTTTGAATATGTACCAATGTTAGTTCAAGGGAATCTTCACGTATCTAATGTTACTACATGCGTATAGATGGGTTATCTATTTGATTTTGAATATGTATTGGTGTTAGCCTAGGGGAATATTCACATGTGTAACATTATTGAGTGCGTATAGGTGAGTTATCTACATGATTTTGAATTCGTACTAGTGTTAACCTAAGGTAACATTCATGTGTGTATGCCCAATATAATCTTATTCTCTATATTATCTTATGGTATTACTTAGTAATACTTTGGATAGTATGGGTATAGAGATGGGGTGATTCAGTTGGTATCAGAGCAAGTTCAAAATAATACAGTGTATATTTTGAGACATGAGTCATTGCCTTAGTTGAGGCTTAGAGTCTCTATCCCTTGGGCGTGTTGGGTAGTTATAATGTATATAAGATGATTAGTGGGGTAATCGCCAGAAAACGTACTTGTCGTTTTTATACATAATATAGTTTCTCTTCTAGAGTGTAAGATTATGAATGTTAGACCTCCGGCCATTTGGAATTTAATACATGTATTTTGATCTGTTATTGATTAAAGCGTGTGGTGGAACTGATGAATGATTTTTCCGTTGAGTGTATTGATCGTTGTTTCTTATGTATGATTGTATGGTCGATGATTATTTGTATTGGATTTGTTAAGATTAATATTGAGTAGGAATTATTATTTAAAGGTTAGGAACCTACTCAAATAATGATACATAGAACCTTGCAGTGTCTTTACTAGCGAAGTTATTGCTAGAGGAAATTAAGGATTATAAATAATAACATATTACTTATAAAAATTAATTTAAAAATTAATGAAATGAATTTAATTTTGATGTTTACCTGTAGTTATGAATGAATGAGAATGATGTTTGTTTATTGCTATGCGATGTTTGATATTTTACGTGTGATGTTCAAACTATTAAAAGTGATTAATTATTTTTTAATGTATTTTTGGAAAGGCTTGTAAATATTTCAATGCAAGTAAGTATGTGTTTATACAAAGTGTTAAAAATCTTATATCATGTATATAATGTATTATATAGTATTATATGAAACAAAGACAATGTTGATAATATGTATATATACATGGATTTTCAATTGGGATATGTTTTGAAATGAAATAAAATAGTTATTCCTTTAACAGTAAGGCTATTGAAAGAATATATGTATTATTATTAGAAGAGATTTTCAAAATGAAAACATCTATATGTTGAGTGTTTTAAGAATTCCTATTGATGTGTCTGGCAAGCGTTATCGATAGAGGTTTCGCAATGCTAGAACGAGTCATATGGACATAAAGTTTTGTGAGGATTTTAGTGTTTTAAAAAGAACAGAATATTTTGAAAGATCAAAAATTAATTTTATATAATATTGAAAGCTATACTTTGAATAGAGGTGTAATGTTTAGAAATGTATTATGAAATATATTTCGAAAGAAGAAATCATAAATAGTTTTGATATATCATATTAATAGATTGATATGAGAATGAATTATTAGGAAAAGTAAAAACATGATTCAAAAAAAAATTGTGAATATTTTGACACGAAAGCATAATTATTATATTGATATAGAATTGGATCATAAAAGATATTATATATACAGTGTGTTGAAATAAATTGTATGTGAGATTTTTGGATTATGTATGACTTGAATTGGATTCTAGGGATGTTTTAATTTATGTGAACATAAGATGATCTATATAGCTTAAATACATTGGTTTGTGTGAATGAAAATATATTAGAAAGGTATAATTATCTAAATTTAAGATTATGGGATTAAGAATTTTTTTGTAAAGTAAGTGTATCATTATTTGTCTTAATAAAGACTATATTATAGTGGTACTAGTTACCGATGGACATTACTCTGACCAATAAGAATTGTATCTATTTAGAAAGGAGTGCGAGAATAAGATTTTATGTATATATATTATTATCATCTATTAAATAAGTTGATTTCGTATCTAGATTAGTGATCCAACAAATTCCAAAACTTAGGCAGTAAGCTTTCCAATGACATTCACCTGAACGATGCCTTCGTCGTCGAGTATTTGATGTTCTTTACCTATGTCTGCAAAAAAGTCAAAAGCTACATGTGAAGGTCTTTGATGGCTACAAAGCTTTACAGACATCAAAGGCTTTATTTTGGTCATTTTTTAGATCTTGAAGCCTATGGATCTTTAAAACAATATGCTATTAATGAACATGAAAATCGAAAATGGCTAATGTGTGATGTAGAGCGAGTAAAAAAGGTAAGATGTTAATCGCGTCCACATGTATATAAGTTGCACTTTTTGCCAAATATTGTTTCAAACTCCAAGTTACTTCAGAAAAGAATTAAAGGCCATATGAGAATTTGCATATAACATGTTCTTCACATTTCTGCAAAATAATAAAGGTTATCCAGTTTGATACTCCATATCGCCATATCAACATCACATATGTTTCATACTTGTATGTAATAACCATATCCATGTGCTTGCAAATTAAGAACTAATATGTTTTACATTTATAAACGATATCGATTATAAGCGATGGACATTTTTAAAGCATTAGCCGATCTAAGTGATGAAAAAATGAACACCCTTTAGCAAACCATATCTATCTAAATTAACTAAAAATGTTTGAATAAAACTCATAATATTGATAACTGGTTAAACCTTAGGAAATATGTCCATAATTTACTATAAATCAAGTATTCTGAAGCTAATGCATACAATTTATCGACATCAAATACGAATACTATGTCCGATAGTATCCATTTGGTTCGATAATATGGCAATGAACTATGACTCAAAATCACATTTTTGTATGCTTGAAAAATGGCATATTTTGATACATGATAGCTCAAGGTATACCATTGTATATGTATGTAGTATCCTATAGCTTTATACAATGTCACACACTGATATAAGCGATATATCAAGATTATCCTTACATTTTGTAATCCATAATGCATCCTGCATTCAGAAAACTATTCCAGAAGATATAATTGCACTTTCGATTATATTTTTTTTCTTTGTCTAAAAATAAAAAATATACTCATTGTAATTCATAGTAGCCAATCCATACTAAGAATAGATTGTTAAAGAATACTAAGACCATTGTTCTAAATTCATCCACTGTTTCATGATGGGAGATTTTTTTTTTACCCAAACATCCTATTTTGCCATATATCTCATAACAATTTACACGGAATAAGTTAGATAATCAAAATAAATACACATGTTATGTAGGCATTAATGTATAATGACTTAGTATAATCACTAAGACTTATTTCGAAATTTTCATTGATTCTAGGACTTTTTATTATATCTACAAAATATGGTCAATGTAACCACAACCAAATATAAATAGAATCACATAAGGGGATTGGATGAGGTGTTAACATATTTTTGGAATTAAAAATAGAAAACTCGAGGAACCCTAGGACAGAATGTTAGTAGCCATTAGATAACATCTAGATTATATACAAAAGTAAACTACTATTAATCCTTGTATTTATAATTGGTTACCTACCATCCAGTAGACAACATGATGTGGACATATCGGTGGACGATATGATTTATATAACAGAATAAGCAGAATTCAAAATTCACAATATATGTAGTTATTAAATTTTTATTTATGGATTATATTTATCAAATCTGATTATCAATATAACAGTGGACGATATTTATAAAATTTGATGGACTATATTTTTCAAATTAATTCATCGTTTTATAAAAGTGATATATAAAACTACGTTAATATATCAATTTATTACATGACATGTGTGTAGCAAGGGTTCTCAAAAAAATGTAAATAGCTTTAAATCTATCAAATTAAATCTATAGCACACAAATTCTTTAAAAAATGTAAAAAAAATTGGTGATAAAAATTAAGCTAACATTATATAATATCATCCATTATTTTCATCAAAAAAAATACCGTCTTTTACCTACCAACATTTAACCTCATAGACCAAGTTAATATGGCATTAAGATAATATATAACAATCTGTGTGCAAAGTGAAGATATGTACTAAACGTTTGGAAGTTGATAGATAATGCATTTTTATTATTTACTAATTTCAACCTAATACCGAAAACTCTTTATTCGTGGATTGTATATTTCCACAATTTGAAATAATTTTTTGTTTGTAAGTTATTGTCATTAAATAATTATCATTATGAAACATTCCATTAAATATTTGTTGTTAAATTTAAATTCAATGTAGCATAGTTGTACCAACGTGTTAGCAGTATAAAATAGGATTTAAATTCAACAAAACACCTAAAACCATTTTAATAGGTAATAAAAAAATACATAAATTCATACCCTGCATATTTTTAGCTTGAGAATCATGCTTGCTTTTTCAATCAAGTGATAGTTTCCTAAACCGACAGTCAGGTTTACTCCATAGTCAAGCTAACCGCTGTCTTCAACTTCATGAAAAGTCATAATTTAACAAAATATAAAATGTCAGCAATATATACAAAAAGAAAAGAAAAACTACATGTCAAGCTGAAGCTGAAGCAAAGAACAACATATGTTGATCTTGATTGCAACATAGAGCAATCAAAAAAGAGAACCTAATATTTGGATTAAACCAATACACGGTAGAATGAGTATATTATTTATAAATAAATGGATCATAAAATGGAGGTGATTATGAAAATTTGATAAAAATACAGAAAAACATGAAATGAATTTTAGAGGAAAGTAACAAACGATCATAAATTTTACAATTAAATCTAGCATTCAAATAGTTTGTTTCATGCCTTTATTAGACAACATGATGGATTTGTAGTAGTATGTTAGTATAAAGAACCCATACAAATACCTGCACGATTAAAAAGGAAATTATTTTAGTGCCTACAAATTTAAGAAGCTGTACAACAACAAAGAGAATATAAAATATGAAAATTAGGTTGAAGGGATTTTATTTGTGGGATAATAATTTTGAAGGACATCACTTCTGAATAATTAGTTTTAAGAACAATTTATAGCATAATGATAAATTCATTTATCTTTTTAAGTTATACAGGAAAATGATAAATCCTTTTATCATTATTTCTGTATAACTGAAAATGATAAAAAAATTATCTTTTTCCTGTAAAATATCCTTGAAACTATTTTTTCAGAAGTAGTGTCCTTAAAACTTATTAGCCTGCACAAACAAGCCCTTGAAGTGAAAATCCCCATGTAAAATACAGTCACAGTAACATAATACTTTGAAATTGCCAAAAGAAGCTACGAAGGAAAATACTCATTTGCAAATTGCAAATTCCAAAACCTAAGAAACAACTTTAAAGATGATAGAGTGAGTTTTATCCCTTTTTTGGGTACTACGTAACGTAGTCATTTTAATCTAATGACCGTTGGGGTATTATAGTGGAATCTACATTTACCCATTCTTGTATTTTGTAAATGGAATGCAGTAAAGTAAAGTTTTAAGCAAACCTGAATTTTCTCCTAAAAAATCAATTGTAGAAAATACAGCAGTAACTAGATATGAAGGTAAAGTTATAGATAATACAAAGGTGGAAATCAGCAAGATGCTGCATAAGAAATTATAGGATAATTAAGGATGATTAAGAAAATAAACCTATATGAAATCCTTTAAAAGTAAGCATAAGTTTTTCAGTATGTTGTCCTTACTTGGCGATTAAAAACTCGAACGCTGTCCATGCAAAATCCTCCATCGATAGCAAATGTGTTCGCCATGCCTCTAGTAATAATATCAATTTCCTCACTCGATAATTAAAATATATTCTATTTTTTCATAATTTGATTGAATGGAATACTAAGTTAAGTTTGTTAATTTAAATTTTGTTCACCTGAACTTGGCAGATATAGGCAAGAACGATTCTTCTTTTTCCAAGTGCACCAAGGATATGCTCTCATCTATCAAGACATGAATTTTTTCTCTTAATCTTACAATCTTAACCAATATTTCTATTTACTTAAAATATTGGATTTTTATTATCCAAAATAGAATCATAAACATGCAATACAAATTACTAATACATTAAATCGTGCTTATTGCTTCATTGACAGCACTAGGGCTGTTAAACACACATGTAAGCAGACATAATTATATATTTTATTACATTTCCCGATTCATGGTTATAAAACTTACTTATAATCTAGCGTATGTTGTCAATTAAGAGCACCCCTCTAATGCAAAAAAATTTCGCTCAACGAACACTAATCTTAAACAAAAAGAATAGTATTACCTCAAAAATAATAACATGTAGTTTATATTTCACTTAACATGAATTTAAAAACTAAACGATTATTTCATGTTAGTTGTACCGCTTTTTAAGATAGAATATGGTAATCAAAAACTGAATAAACCCAACTAACTTATAGTCACAATTGTTATTCTTATTCTCCCCTCACAAAAATATATGATGATATGCTTTGAGTTATTGATAAGAAAAATGTTATCACCAAAGTGAAATAGTCAAAGATGCATAGTAAAATATAAGGTGTTATGAACTAAAAGCAAGAAACATGTGAAGTGCATGATTTAATTTAATGAAAATATTTTAAAAAAATAAAGAAAACACCATACGTCTATAATCATCTGAAATTTTAGAAACAAAGTTTGCATAAATAATATCAAAATTACCACCTAAATTAATAAAGCATTTTTAGCCATCCTAAAATGTAAAAAATGGAGCAAAAATTAAATTGCAAAGGTTTATTCCAATTCAAGTGCAATAACGTTCATGAAATTTCCACATAAATTGAAACAATTCAAGGTTTTGCTGCATTAGAAAATCAGCATACTCTAAATATATTACAACTGAAGTAAAATTCATCAACCTTTTACCCGATTGGTAACCAATAACAAAATATTTTTGTTTGGCTGACTATATATACTAAGTGGAAAAAAAAGAATGAACCAAAACAAAATGAAACCAATAATTTTAGAAATATAGAAGTTCACTTCATTTAGGCCAACAAAATCTAAAAACCAAACATTAAGATATTATAAAAAACAATACGTTGATGATAATTTTACCTGAATGGGAATGAATTTGAGATCTTGTTAAGCAATTGCTCCTCAAATCATCGGAACAGCTGAAGTTTTGGAAACAAAGTCTGCATTAAAAAGATTAAATTCCCTTCCAAATTAATAAAGTAATAAACAATGTTTAGCTATCCATAAAAGGTAAAAAATTGAGCAAAAATTGAATGCAATGTTTGTTCTAATTCAAGTGCAATCATATTCATGAAAATTGTAATTAAAGCAAATCAAGGTTCTTGCTTCATTGGAAAATAGAATCTAAAAACCAAACTTTAAGATAATACAGAAAATTCAGCGAAACAAAAAGGTCAAACTTTTTTAGTCTTAATGATGCAATACAATTTTAAAATTTAACCAATAAATTCATAATAATGTAAAAAATAGTCTTATAAGAACAACGAACAGCTAGTGTTTTCAAAATTATTCAAGATTACCAAGCCGAAATGATTTATTCCATCTTTTCTTCTTCAAAATTGAGTGTTAATGCTACATTCCCCTTTAAAACGGGAAGTGGAAAATGCACTCATGCAACGTGCAACTATTGTCGTCTCTACCGTAGCCTAATTGTAGCAAAAACTACATAAAGCAATACTTACTTAAAACAACATTGACCACTTTAATTGTCTATAAAAAGAATAGGAAGAAGAACAATAACTCAAATAAAAATCCAAACATAATGTCATCATAAAACTAAAGAGGCGATGAAGAAAAAATCCAGTCGACCCAACATGTAACATCCCGACTTTTCGCACGCTTTAAATCGACACATGTGCCAACTCAAACCATACGGAAGGGCGGATCGTTATGGGGTAAATAAGAAAAACGAGAAAAAAATAAAACGGAAGGATAAAATATAATAATGAATATACCGTTCATAAAACTGTTTACAAACATTTGATTCTTCTTTATACAATAAATATCAGAGTTCACATACCAATAATATTAATGCAGCGGAATACAGTGTAGTGGAACCATATAATATATAATAATAATAGTAATGAAATCTTCGTCTTCTTCCTCCAGAAAAATCTTCAAACCCTGAAACACTCGGACTGACCCGAGCGAATTGAAAAGACAAAACACTCGAGTCAGAACTAAAAGATCTTATGTAAGTTAAATTAACTGAAATAAATATGAGTGCAGTAACTCAAAAGATGCTCGGGATTTACATCTCTTAAGGATCCATCAAACTATTTACTATGTAGTATATTTCGCTATTACAATAGTGTCTAATTGTAAAATAAACTTACTTTTTAATAGCATTAAGGGGTTACCCATATAGCCCTTAACACAAATAATGCCATATTTCTGCAACTTCACAATTTATCCATTAAAATTTTAGGTCTAAACCCCATAAATTTAGATTTCACCTTTAGTTTCAATAAAACACTTCGATTTCAATATATTCAAACTTCGAGTATTTAATAATTTCAAAACTAAGGTTGGAATTTATATTCAACAATTTATTATCCTATTATTTAGTTTTGAACAGTCACAAAATAAATCCATAAAATAAAACTGAATTTCTAACAATTTAATATTTCCTTCAATTTAATTATACTAGAAATATTCAATTAATTTATCTTGAATAAAAATACAGTTATAAATATCATACCTTTTTTTTTAAATTTCCAAGCTTTGATAAGTTTTACATCAACTTATGGAGTGAAATTTTTTAAATAAGTTCCATTCAAATAAATTTCAAATTTTACCTTCCAATCTTAATTGATTTAAATCATTAAACTCCATTATTCAACTTATTTATTTTATTTAACAATTTCATAGCTTAAATTCAATAATTTAACTATGAATGTATATAAAATAAGATTTTATATAAGATCAAAATTTAATATTTATTAAACCGTATCCTATCCAAACCATAAAATCATTTCAAAAATAATTTTATATATATATATATACCGCGGTGCTTGTTTATAGTTTTCTATCCTATGGTCAAGTGATACGGATATTTATCATTTCAATCCGCAATTTAAAAAAATAAAAAATGCGGTTGTATATCATTTCAAACCGAAATCCCGAATGAGATGATATGCATAATAACTTGCAGTTTATACAAAATAAGAAAAATAGCATCCATTCATCCAAATATCAATCATCAACCATTTTTCCAATCATCATCTAATTTAAACAAACATCAATATAGAGCA
Organism: Allium cepa; assembly: GCA_030765085.1. Classification (NCBI taxonomy): domain Eukaryota; kingdom Viridiplantae; phylum Streptophyta; class Magnoliopsida; order Asparagales; family Amaryllidaceae; genus Allium; species Allium cepa. The sequence continues at coordinate 612,558,298 of CM060942.1, read as the reverse complement.
TATAAAATATAACAGGTAATAAATAAAAGGTATTAACCAACAGTTTATATTCAATAATAAATTTAATAACCGTTTAAATAGCAGTTTATACGCAAATAAATAAATTATAACTGTCAATTTATATGCAAAAAAATAAAATTAATTAACAGTTAAATTAAATAAATGTGATTTAACTGAGATGATGAATAAAACATGCCAAACGGTCATAAATAAATTTCTACTCATATCCTAAATCAATTTAACAAACATAAGAAATTTTAGAAGTTGTGAGTGGGTTAAAACACTCACGTTTTGAATTTAAATTGAATTTAAATCCAACTTAAACTCAAAAAATTTGACAGTCTTCAAATTGGTCCAAACCAGCGTCAACAGATCCGAAATTTTATTTCGATCCTAACAAAAAAAATTCACGTAAATCGGAGTTCGTATGTACGAGTTATGATTATTAGAACTAATTGAAATTGAAATTAACAAAAATAAAAAAAATAAAGTAAAATACCGTGCCACCACTCTTCCCACGTGAACTTCGTTTCCAGGCCGCGTCTCCCCCCCTCCAAACTTGTGAACCCCAATCTCGCGTAAGCCCTTCCAGCCGCCACTCCAAACCTCAAAAACGCGGTCGCCTTGCCGAATTCCACCACTATCCAACTACGTCGTTCGCCTCTACTCCTCAAGCCGACCCTACTACATAGCCGCGACCACGAATGGCCTCCAAACGAAGCAGCTGCCGCCGTGACTTTCCACGTGAAAATGAGGCATTGTCGACCTCCTTTCGGCAAACGATTACATCCCTAGGTCCTCCTCGACGTCCCCTATGCGTTGCCACCACCTGATCGTCCCCTAGTGGAAGATCCACCGCAAAAACCAAAACCAACATACGAACAGCCAAAACTAAACACCCAATTTCTGGTCAAACCTCAACCTGAATCGAAAAACGAATTACACCATTGAATTTCGCTCGTTGAGAGCAACAACATATTTTTTTTTGAATTTTTCTGAGGTGTTTGAATTTTTTTGACTTTGGATCTGATTTTTAAAATTTAAATTGGATCTAGGGTTTGCATCCATTGAGGAAGAGGAAGAGTTGATCAAAATTTTACGCGTAGACAAATGAGGATAGATGGAGGCTAGGGTTTGACATGGTATTTATAGATAAAGTTGAAAAATAAATGGATCGGGTTGATAGATATACGTGCTACCGCTAACGTAGCCCAAAAAGCCCGTTCTGATCCCGGAACGAAATTGGGTAAAGCCATATATCGAAACAGGTGTTTTAAAATATTCTGAACGCGATGGAAAAAGTTTCACGTCCAAATTCCATCGTATGAAGAAGTTATGATGAAATTAATATTTCCAAATTAATTTCAAATTGATTTCAATTAAATTAATTTCAAATTGATTTCAATTAAATCAATTTCAAGGCGTTTCGTGTTCGTACGATCAAATGACAAGTCCGATCGCTGCGAAACTTTAAACCCTTCAATAATTCACTGTTACGGATTCGATGAAACTGGTTTCGTCGAAATCCGAGTTTGTAACAAAAATGGCTATTCTTATATTAATTAAATAAATTTAAAATTAATTAATTAAATCAAATTCCGCGTTAAAAATTCTAAGCTTTGCAATCTTTATCACTTTAAAATTTCCAAACATTTACAATGATTTAACAAATTTTTAAAAGTCAACTTATTAAAGATTAATCAATAGAAACATTTAATTTCATGAAATTCAAAAATTATAGATAAATTTTCAAAATTTCCATTAAATTGAATTTACCCATAATTATTCCATTCATAATTTCAAATAGAAGGTTTTACCATTGGATTTAAAATTATCACATAAATATTTTCCCGTTTTCAACTATTTTTTTTTAAATTTCATATTCGATTTCCTTTATTTGCAATGAATCCAATTATTATAAATTAAATAAATTAACTCACTATTAAAATTCAAATTCTAAAATTCATCAATTTATCATCTTGATTTACTTATAAATTTATAATTATTTAAACCCAATTCCATCTCAATTTAAAGTAGCTTAAATTCACTCATTATAGAATTTATTTCGATTTCTTAAAATAACCCCTTATTATACATTGAATCCCATTTTATTTTAATAAGTTTCAAATTTAACGGATTAGATTCAATTTCAACCTTTAACTTGCACTTAAGTTTAGGTTAAAATCAATTTATAATGCATTTTCCTTTTAGTTATTACTTTACATACTTCTCGTATTAATTTCTCAATTAATCCAAATCATTAATGTAACGCTCATAATCAATAACGATAAATTAGTGAATTAATTGAAATTGATTACAAATTAACTTAACACCCTAACCAAATAAGTGACGCACAATAGATATTGTCATTAACTCTTAATTACACTTTTAGAGGTTCATTAATTACACCCGATATTGTAATTACTTACATAACACTGGTTTTACTCAATTAACATTTATTACAAACTATTCCAAAATTTATTAGTTCTCTTATATTATATTTATAACCAAGTGTAACTTTTAACTTGAATTGGTTGGATTTCCTTTCAAGTTATTACTGCTTAACTTATACTAACATATTCCTTAATTTATTCCAATTACCGTTACAATGTTTTATTACATAATAAATTAAATACTTTCCTTTCTCGTATTAAATTATACACCTGTATAATCCTTTCCACTATTCATTTATTAGAATTCTATTTAAAATTTCAATCTATGGTAATAACTCATTTATTATACTTTTGCGTATCAATAAACAAGGTTCCAAATAAATAAGATTTATTAAATTCCTTTTTTATAATTAAGTCTATTTCAACCAATGAAATATTTCATAGGTTAATTATTAACATTTTCTTCGTTACCAATTATAACAATTATATTTATTTATAATTTAATTCCAAAATCTTACAAATATGACAAATTTAATTAACGAAATTTACGGGTCGTTACACAACAGGAACAGTTGATATCCACAATTTAACAACTCAATCAACATCCAACTAAAATGAACAGAAAAACGATGGTAAAAGAATAGAAACAACATTCGATCAGAATGAAAGGAACGAAAATGTTAACCAATCAAGAGAACAACAACAACATACCTGAACAGTAGGAGTTCTGGATGATCGAGGCAGTAATAAACTGCCTGACATCCAAGCATGGTAGCATAACAATGAAGACAAAGAGAATTCTTAAAGCGATTCAGCATCAATTATGAATTTAGTAGAGAGAAAAGTAGAAAGAAAATCATGAAATTAGGTATTATTGGTTACCTGTTGGCCATATGGACGCGAACGAAAAAGAGAAAAGGCATGACGATCAGAAGTTCGGAGCTGTAAGGGTCGGGCGGCTCTACGGAGCTATAGGGGCTAGTGAATGTTATGTCAACATCGATGTATTGCCAAAAGCACAAATTCGAGGACATTAATATTTAGGGTTTGGAAGGGAATGAAGCCTAGAGATGGATACAAACAGGAAGAAATAAAATATGCGACCGTTCATTTCACAAAATGTTCCAAGGATTTGTGCTCTTTTGAAATATAACTCAGTAATAATATAATAGTATATATAAGGTATGTTATATATTAAGGTGGTTTCGCATAGTCAATATGAAAAGAAACTTTGGAAATATTTCAAATTAATGTTGGCTATAATAAAATATTTTAAGAAAATTAAAATTTGAATAGTTAATAGATTTTAATGATCTTTCATTTAAATAGAAATTAAAGATTGTACGGTAATTGGAATTTTAGCAATTTCTCTTTTTAATGGAAAATATATTTTTTATGAAATAGATACAGTGATAAAATACTTCAATGTTGCAAAGCTTACATTGTTTAACAAGGATATTTACCAGAGCATCTGATCTACTAAAAAAAGTAAGACTTTAAAGCATGAAATTGTATGAAAATATTTAAGGTTCTCTATGGTATATAATTATGTTTGGAAAATTTTGATAGGAAATTATATATTTAAACATCTTGAAATTTAAGTAATTTTAATTGAAATGGATTTTTCTAAATACATAGATTATACTTACATGAACTGGTTTTCAAAATTGTATGTAAGAGTAGTTTTGTTGATTAGTATTAGTTAATTTGAAAGGATTATTTTGAGAAAAGTATTTACGTTGAATAGCGAAGTGAAAATTTTGAGATTGGTTTTCGAAAAGAAATTTATTTAAGATGAAGTATTTGTTAGTCCATGAGATGGTGGTCTTGATGACAACAGCCTTAGAATAGATTATAAAATATAAATACTAATATTATAAGTTTAGATATATATGTATATGCAGGATTTAACCATGAAGGTACTGAGAATGAAGACTATACAGTATAGAGATTCAAGAAATCAAGATAAAATATCAAGATAGAAGACTCATGAGTATCGAGACTATCAAGAGTTCAAGATTTCAAGGATAAGTATTTTTTATTATTATACGGAATTTTTGTTAAAACTCGTAGAAAAGAACTGGCATCTTAAAATCCAATTTATTCGTGGAATGGAATCCACTTCGAGCCCGTTAAAGGGATGGAACCCTAAGTAGGATGGAACCTACGAAAAATCTAGTGGAACATTGTTTTGTATCCGCTAACTTTTATTCAAAATGATTTTTCAAAATTATATCCTGTTTTCAAAAAATTTCAAAACTTTCCTTTTAAAAGATTCAAAACCCTCGATCCTGATTTTAAATAATCTTAGCCTCAAAAACATCTTTATTTTCAAAGTCAAATTACTCCTGATTTTAAACTATTTTTTTAATAATATATTTAACTTTTAAATATTTATACTTAGATTTAAATATAAAATTATAGTGAAAATCCATATATATTATTCTTTATATTTACTTTTGAATTTTAACTATAGTCAAGTATATTTATAAATTTTAAAATAGTTTTTATATAAGATAAAGGTTATTTTTAAAGAAAATCAAAAACACCAAAAAAATCCTTTGGGATGTCGACATGCCTAGCATGACCATGTCGACATGGTGACAGTTTGATTCAAAAATTCAAATTTCAAAAGAAGTGTCTATTCGCTATAACTCTTCATAAGAATCCTTTGGGTGTCAGTTTCAACGAATTTTTAATCATAATTTTCTGGTTTTCACTCCTCTTCTTCTTCCTCATTTCTTAATACATATTCTTATCATTACTGTATCGAAATCAACATCGAATCACACTCGATTACTTCTAGTTTGATTCTCTATCACTATCTCGACAAGATTCTTAGTGCTATTCAGAGTTATAGACTTCTTTGTAATCTATTAAGCGAGAAAAGGTGTGATTGTAGCCTTGGAAATCAATCAAAAGGGAAAAGTTGTGATTGTAGCCTTGGTAAATCAATTGGGTAAACTTGTGGTCCGGAAATCAAGTATCTCTACCCAGAGGATCGAAATTGTGGAGGGTGTACCTCGTAGCCTTGAAACCGAGGGTGTAATTGTACAATTGCTTTTGAAAGAAAATCCATACTTGTGTTGCGGGACTAGATGTAGGGTAACTCCGAGCCAGTATAAAATCCGGTGTGTTCTTTCTTTTACCACTTTTATTTTATTTCTACATCTGTGATTGTTTCTGTGATCGTTTCTGTGATCATATCTGTGTCTGTATATTGCATACTTTTGTGTCTAAATTAACATAAATTAAAAAGATTTAGTAATTCTTTATTAACACTATTCACCCCCCCTCTAGTGTTAATCTTAGGCTTAAGATCCGTAATCCGCATTTCTCACAATTGGTATCAGAGCAAGGTTTTCAAAGTTTCATAATCTGATTTTTGAAAAGTTTTCAAAATGGCTACCAACACTGGTACTGTTATTAACACTAGTATCCCTGTCACTAGTTCATTTGTAGAGGGTCAGTCTACTGTGAGACCACCACTTTTTAATGGAAGTAACTATGCATATTGGGCATGTTGGATGAAAATATATTTACAATCTATAGGATTAGACACTTGGAATATCACACAAACTGAATATTCTGAACCCACAATTGATTTTGCACAGTGGACTGCTGAGCAAAAGACTGTTGTACAAAATAATTCTAAGGCAATGAATATTCTGTTTTGTTCACTAGATAGAAATGAATTCAATAGAGTGTCAGTTTGTAAGTCTGCATATGAAATCTGGAAAACTTTGCAAGTTACTCACGAAGGAACAAGCAAAGTTAAACAGACCAAAATTTCCATGCTCACAAATCAGTTTCAATTATTTAAAATGAATGCTAATGAGTCTATTTCAGATATGCATAGTAGATTTCAGGATATTGTGCATTCTCTAATATCTTTGGGAAAGGAATTTTCTGAAAAAGATCAAGTCAGAAAAATTTTAAATTCTCTAACTCCAGAATGGGATCAAAAGACACTTGCAATCGAAGAGGCAAATGACATCAGTATTTTGATGATAGAAGAATTAATTGGAAATCTAATGTTGTATGGAGTTCAAATGATCGGGAGAAGAGAGAGTAAAGCATCTGAAAAGAAATCAATGGCATTAAATGCATTGACCTATGGATCAGACTCAAACAGCGACAATGACGAAGAGGTAGTCTTTATGACCAGAAATTTTAGAAGATTCCTAAAATACAGAAAGATGAATAATCTCAAGAGAAACGACTATAAGAATTCTGGAAATCAGAATATAGTGCCAAATAATGACAAGTGTTACAACTGTGATAAACCAGGCCACTTCAAAAGAGACTGTCCATATCCAGAAAGGCAAAATCCCCCTATGAACAATGAACCAGCAAAGAAACGGAAGCGTGCATTTACTGCTACTCTAGATGACTCAGACTCGTCCTCAAGTGATAATAATCAGAAGACGGATAATTCGAATTTGTGTTACATAGCTGTTCACGACTCCGATGAATTCAGAGAAACGGACTCAGAAAAAGGTACACGTTTACAATACAATTGGATGAAATTGCTTGCTTAAGGTTAGTTGCTTGATTGTTTGATTGATTGATTTTGAATTGGTGTGTTGTTTGAATTTTCAAATTTATTTTCTATTTTTTATTATTTTTATTATTTTTAATACTTTCTGAAATATATTATAAGTATAATAATATTTTAGAAATATATAATAGACATTAATAATAATATATATATTAGAGATCTTAGGAAAAATCAACTCATGAAAATTCAAAAGCACATGTCGACATGGTCCCTACCATGATGTCGACATGGCTACCTGAATTTGAATTTCAAAATTTGAATTCAAATGTTTGAATTTACCTCCGCCTTTTCACTTCATTCAATTCTCTGAAAAGATATCTTTTGACCAGAGAATATGTCCTTTAAGAAACCATTTATTCACTATCTTTTATCATATCTTTTCGCTTTCATTTTCAAATTCAAACTCTCTCTTCATAACTTCAAGCTCTCTACTCTCTACTCTAATGGCTTCTTCAAGCAACCCCTCAACCATGAGAATTTCTAGAAAAATCAAAGAGCAATTATTCAATGATCCGGAGGCAATTAAAGCATACATCAATTATGCTAACTATGCCAAAGTCCATTCCGGAAAATTTGCTATTTTTCAAGATTTTTCTTCTTATGAAACTGATTTTCTTTTTGCAAACAATGGTGTTCTTAGTCTTATTGATGCTTCTCAAAATGATTTTGTTTGCTATCTTAATCTTGTCAAAATTTTCTATGCAAATTTAAATCACGGATTTTATGTTGGAAACGAAGATGAAATTTGGAGTAGTGTCAAAGGCACTCAAATTGTTTTGAATTGTGATCTTTTGAGTACCATTCTCAATTGCAAGTGTTCGGGAATGGATGTTCCTAACTTTAAAATCGATGAACATGATCGTGAGACATTTCATCACATTTTCGAAAGAGATGATGATTTTGATTTTAAAAATAGAAATTTTCGACCAAAAGCAAGAATTGTTAATCTTCTTTTGCAACATACTTTGACCCCAAGATCGGGAAATTTTAACAATCCTACTTCAAAAGTTTGCAAATCTCTTTTTGCTATTTTCGGAAACTATGACATAAATTGGACGCAGGTTATTTTGGATGAACTTCGTCCTAAAAATCTTAAAATGGGTGAGAATACTTTATACCATGGAATTTATCTCACTCGTATTTTTAACTATTTTGGAGTGGATTTCAAAGGTGAAGAATTTGTTTCTAGAAAAAAATTCAATCATTCCAACATTTCACTTATGAAAATTCCATTTGTTTTTCAACCTTATGAGACACTTACCGAAAAGGAAGAGCGTTTGGCTCATGAGAAAATGGATGAAGAGGAAGTTGAAGAAGAATAAGAAGGGGATGAAATGGAAATTGAAGAAGAAGAAGAAGGTGAAACGTCTTTGGAAAGCATTGAATATCCTTCCAATCCATCCAACAAAACCCTTCTCAAAAAGAAAAAGATAATTGTGGAGAATCAACGGATTCTAAAACGATCCGTTAGTAAAAAGTTGGATAACGTTTCTTCGAAGATGAACAAGTTCTTTTCCAATGTCAGCAAGAAACTTGGACTATCTTCATCATCTTCATCCTCTAACTATTTTTATTTTTTCGTATCTTGTTGTATTTGTTTTGGTTTGCTTTATTTCGAATGTTCATATGTTTCTTGTGTGCTTAATCATTGTATTATCGTAGTATGCAATGAAATGAAATTTCCTTTCTGTTATCTACCTTATCTTATCTCTAGAATAAATGTTAGTATATTATATATATACACACAATTATTCACAAAATCAAATTAGTCATAAAATTTCACTAACCCATGTCGACATCCCCTATGTGACCATGTCGAAATGTACTGGTCAGAAATGGCAATTGATTTTGAATTTGAAATTTGAATAACTACCACATGTCTATTCAAGTCAAACGAATTTCTACACCTATATATACCTATTTCTTCCAGAATTCTTCACTGAAATTTATTTCTTATCATCTATATCCTCCATTTCTTTCACAAGTTCAACTATGGCTAATCCTATTCAATCTAGAAGAAACTCTTAATTCGTTCAAGAATATTCTCTCATTTATTCTACGAAACCAACGTCATTTAGAATTAAGTCAAATGCAGATGATAAAGGAACGAGAAAGGCACTTCGATGCGATACGATGGATGATCTCCTCTCTGCACAAGGATGATAATAAAGCACATCCTCCTGACTCTCTCACCAATCACAATGATAATTTTGATGCTATTAAGGCAGACCCAATCTTTGGAGAAGAAGGATGGGTAGAAGTTCCACGTAACGTTTGATTTTTTATTTACTTTGTTTGATTTGTTTGAATTGATTTGGTTTGAATTGATACTGTGTGGATAGACTTCTTATTGATTTGAAGATTGGCGTGTAAAACATATATATTTACATTGAAATGTATATAATCTTTAAACTAGTTATCATGCTTAGAAGTATAATTATTTCCTACTCTATATATTCCGTTGTATAGTTTATTAATGTAGGTACTAAAGTCCAAGAATGAGGGGGAGTAAGTTTTTGTTGATGATAAAGGGGGAGAAATATAAAATAGGGTAGTTAGGTATAGATTAAGGGGGGAATTGTTAGTTTTAGGGGGAATTGTTAGAATAGAAATAATATTTTATAAACAAAGGTTGTCATCATCAAAAAAGGGGAGATTGTTAGTCCGTGAGATGATGGTTTTGATGACAACAACCTTAGAATAGATTATAAAATATAAATACTAACATTATAAGTTTAGATATATATGTCTGCAGGATTTAACCATACAGGTACTAAGAATGAAGACTGTATAGTATAGAGATTCAAGATATCAAGATAAAATATCAAGACAGAAGACTCATGAGTATCGAGACTATCAAGAGCTCAAGATTTCAAGGATAAGTATTATTTATTATTATTAGGAATTTTTGTTAAAACTCGTAGAAAAGAACTGGCATCTTAGAATCCAATTTATTCGTGGAATGGAATCCAATTCGAGCCCATTAAAGGGATGGAACCCTAAGTAGGATGAAGCCTACGAAAAATCTAGTGGAACATTGTTTTGTATCCGCTACCCTTTATTCAAAATGATTTTTCAAAATTATATCATGTTTTCAAAATGTTTTCAAAACTTTTTTAAAAGATTCAAAACCCTCGATCCTGATTTTAAATAATGTTAGCCTCAAAAACATCTTTATTTTCAAAGTTAAATTACACCTGATTTTTAACTATCTTTTTAATAATATATTTAACTTTAAATATTTACACTTAGATTCAAATATAAAATTATAGTGTGTATATATATATATATATTATTCTTTATATTTACTTATGAATTTTAACTATAGTCAAGTATATTTATAAAGTTAAAATAGTTTTTATATAAGATAAAGGCTATTTTCAAAGAAAATCAAAAACACCAAAAAATCCTTTGGGATGTCGATACGCCTAGCATGACCATGTCGACATGGTGACAGTTTGATTCAAAAATTCAAATTTCAAAAGAAGTGTCTATTCGCCATAACTCTTCATGAATGGTCATGGCTATTGTTCTTCTATAAATAGGGGTCAGTTTTAACGAATTTGTAATCATAATTTTCTGGTTTTCACTCCTCTTCTTCTTCCTCATTTCTTAATACATATTCTTATCATTACTCTGCCGAAATCAACATTGAATCACACTCGATTACTTCTAGTTTGCTTCTCTATCACTATCTCTACAAGATTCTCGGTGCTATTCAGAGTTATAGACTTCTTTGTAATATATTAAGCGAGAAAAGGTGTGATCGTAGCCTTGGAAATCAATCAAAAGGGAAAAGGTGTGATTGTAGCCTTGGTAAATAAATTGGGTAAACTTGTGGCCAGGAAATCAAGTATCTCTACCCAGAGGATTGAAATTCTGGAGGGTGTATCTCGTAGCCTTGAAACCGAGGGTGTAATTGTGCAATATCTTTTGAAAGGAAATCCGTACTTGTGTTGCGAGACTAGATGTAGGGTAACTCCGAACCAGTAGAAAATCCGATGTGTTCTTTCGTTTACTGCTTTTATTTTATTTCTGCATCTGTGATTGTTTCTGTGATCATATCTGTGTCTGTATATTGCATACTTTTGTGTCTAAATTAACATAAATTAAAAAGATTTAGTAATTCTTTATTGACACTATTCACCCCCTCTAGTGTTAATCTTAGCCTTAAGATCCGTAATCTGCATTTCTCACACTATTTTGTAATTATAGAAAAGTAATTTTCGATTTTGATAAATATATTTTGAAGTAGAAAGGGATTTATAAAGTATCATTTGTTGATATCTTTAGAAGTTAACTGATAAGTTAAGTATTTTGAGATTTTGTAGATAATCGAGATATTTTATTTATTTCTAAATATAAGAGTAGTGTGATAATTTTGTATTGTTTAAAGAATTGTGAATTTTGAGTTAGACTTTGAGCAATGAGATTATTCTGAAGCATCCAGGAAATATTAACACAAATGTAATGTATTTTTGATTATTTGTGTAGATACTGATATCTTTCAAATGATTTCAATTGAATTCAAATCCCATAGTTTCAGCAATGGACATGGAATATAAAATATGAGCTTTTTGATAAGCCACCGATCAAAAGTATAATAACTGATCTGTGTTACTCTATTTGATATTTATAGGTCAATGCAGATCTCTACACTTAATGCTCGAGATAGTAAATTATAGTATTTTGCATTTGGAATATGTGTTGATGGTTGTTTGTGTTGTATTTAAATGTAAATAGTAAATGGTGTAGATAAGCTAGGAGTTACCAGCCTGGTTGTAGATTTTCCTTGAGAAGGAATTACAAAGACAAAAATTTATTAAGTGGGAAGTCTGTAACAACCTGAATTTGAGAGGTAATTAACTAAAACTCATTAGTGATAGTTCAATTAACTAAAACAGATTTTTAAAGGTTAAACAAGGATAATTTCGAAAATTATTTAATAAATGGGTTTAAAATGTAAATATGTGATAAATAAATTAAAATGGGTTAGAATATGGAAATAATATTTTGTAAAATTATATATGGAATAAATAATATTTGTTTGAGAAAGAATTGATATTAAATTGGAAATTTGAATTAATTTAGGTTAACTAAATGAATTTCAATTGAATGGGCCAAACTGAATATTTCTGAGTAAACAATTAAAATAAAAAGAATTTGTGGGAAATAAATACTATAATGATATGTGTTGCTTAACTAATGTAAATATTATTGTTTTTTGAGAATTGTTAGTGATTTGTGTTAAATAGGAAATGGTTTTATAAAAGAAAAGAAAGAGACGAAGAAGGGAATGTTTTAGAAAACATTCCCAAGCCTAAACTGATTTAGTTCAAGCCTGAACTTCACCATCCCATTATCTAGATTTTTCTAATTCATGACATTTCTCTTCGTTCGGCAAATATCATTTTATGTATACTTCTTCCTTATCAACTTTCGGGTATACTTCCTCAAAACAGAATATGAGGTAAACCCTCTTCATTCAATAATCAAATAAATTGTTATAAATTAAAAAATTCAACTATATAATTCTCAACACCTATTTATACCTATGGAAATGAAGAAGCTAGCACTTTGGTCATGTTTTGCAATTTCAGATATTGCTAACGAAGAGGAAAATATAGTAGGAAACTTTCAAGTGAGTGTTTTCACTCATTAACCTAAATTTCATTTAAACTATCCTATATAAATTCTTTATTTGATTGTTAATATAATGAATATATTCTACATGCATTGAATTGGAGGAGACGAAGCAAGGAGGAGATATAAGGCTTGAAATCGATCGACTAGGCATTGCACTAGTAGGGCAACCAATGACTGATAGAAATTGATTAATGGTGCATTCGGTTGCATAAACCGTGCATTCATAAATACACACAAATATATATATATATAACATAATATATATAATAAAATAACATAAAAATAAAATACATTTTGTGGAAAACGAAAATGTTTTGTGGAAGATAAAAGAGTTGAGAATTTATAAAGAAATGTCATAATTAAATTTAGTCAATAATATATATATGTATGTATGTATGTATATACACATATATATTTAAAAGTCATTTAATTTGTTAAAAATAAATTCAATTTGGGTTTCAAGTGATTATTTAAATATCTATATAAATTCTATAAAATAGGAAGTATTTTCTAATTAATTATTTGAGTATTTTAAAGTATAATTTGTAATCAATATATTTAAATAAGAAATATAAAAGTATATTGTATATATATTTAACTACTTTATTTTATTACCTTTTTTTATTTCATTTATATACTGATCTGGGATATATAAATGTTCCACCGTTGATATTGATTTGATTAGTAATTTTGATGTGATATGATGATGATATCCTTCTACATATTTGTGATATTGTCATTTCGGACATTAAGTTGAATATATTTTAATTTTGTATAATGCGAAATCCGAATAAACGAAGTTATAATAATGTATTGTTAGAATTGAGTAGCATACCCTAGAAGGTGGGTAATAAGGTATTTAAAAATATTTCACATATATCCTAATAAAATATAAAATAGAATGTGAAAATGTAAATTAGAAAACGAATAACAGAAGATATACTCAGGTTCTGCCTAATTGCTACTGCTGCCTCCAAAGTTATTATAAGAGTTAAAACCGAACCCACTGAATGGCTTCTCTCCTCCATCGAATATATATGCAGTCAAAATCACCCATTCCTGGATGAGTTGATGTATTTGGATCTAATAATACGCATCATGATGCTTGGCATGATCTAGAAATTCACTTTGGTCATGAACAGTGATCGTTGCTTGACGTTTTGGTGGCTGTCTCATATTGATTCAGGTTGATGACATCGCGGTTGCAGGTGTTTCTAACTATGATGATCTGAGACAAGAATGCGATGAAGTATGGAAAATGATGCTCTGGTTGCGTGGCCGAGATCTGAGATGCACCAATTCTTTATACGTTGATGTTGTTTGAGTAGGTGAGTTAGCGATTGGAAATAGATATGATTTGGCCAGTGTCAGGTGTGTGATATGTGTTGGTGGTAATTCTTCAATCTGGCAAAGACAATGGTTGTAATCTGCAAAGCAAGAGAGATCCTCCAAGGCACATCGATGACGCTTTCCTTAAGACGTTATTTTCCATCACCACTCATTTTTAAAAAATGGGTGTTGTGAGTTAAGGCAAATCGTCTTTTAAGATACAATGAAGCCGAGATGGTTATTCTATAGATCGACTGCGATAACACTTTCAAATCGGTTCAAAGTATCTTTCGAACTGACTGCAATAACAAGAATATCGAATTTGTGATCTGCGGTGTTACAAACCCGAAATAGTTTTGAAAGAAATTACAGAGGAGAAGAGAATGGTAAAACTTGGATTCACAACGCTTCTGGGCGTTTATGATTTCAGGAAAGGGAAAGCATTTTGGAACACTTTCCATGCGTTGCAAATTGGTGAGAAGAAAAATGATCTGAAATAATTTTCATATTTTTCTATTTAGAGTGCGGAAGAGGTGTCTTTTTGTTTGTAATATTACATCTCCTACTACTTACGTACATTTCAAACATTCGCTTCTTTCTACCAAACGACACTTCCGTTCATTTGAATTTTCAAACGTACAGTTGTGTTTCCCACCTGTTTGCAACATCCCAGTCTCCCTCCCTTCACGCCCATTCAAATTTAAACTCTGATCTTGTTAACGGGTTCAAATTTAACCTGTTTTAACTGGAATAATTTTGTCAAAAAATATAGTTTGAACCCAAACCCGACCCGACCCGTCGATCGAATGAACGGATGGCGGTGCATTCGTGTCGTGGTAATGCGTGACTTCCATCCTTATGATAGAGTAAACATTTGGGTGCCCAATGGCCCAACCCTCTCTAAAGGAATCTATATTTAAGCAAACATAGTTCCTATTATTCCAAAATTCTCTTCTTCTCGCTTAAAACAAAACTTACACAAAACAAATTTATAAAATTTTCACTAACAATATGGTCGGAGTTTGGTGTGAGATAGAGTCGATGTATTGGCTAAGGTGGTGATAAAGTTTGTGTTGATATACATGTTGAGGTAATGAACAGAGGAGATGGTTGAGGTGGTGATGTACTGAACAAAGGAGCTTGTGATCGAATGATAGGATATTGAATGATGAACTGAAAAATCTGGTCTGGATACAAATTCTTTTTGTATCCAATAATATTTTTTTGTTTTGAGAACTTGAGTTTGTATAGGCTCAAAGAGAAGGTGTGTATGTATGGAAAGTATATGAAAGAACATATTGATGAGGAATTATGAGAGTTTTTTTCCCAAGTTAAAATAAAATCTATATATAATTAGAAATAAACTTCATTTATCAAAATGTATCGTTTGACTGGGTATACAATTCTTCGCTTTCAACCTCTATTTATTTCCCTTTATTCGGATATACTGCCTCTGATTACATGCTGAAATATTCACTACTTCATACTTTTAATTTGTTTCATTTTCTTTGTATAAGCAGCTTTTTATTACACTAAAAGGAAACTTCTCCATAAACCTATAAATATACATCACCAGGCAAACACTAATTATAATATATATTTATTAATATCAAATGAAAATCAACTGTGATATTGACAATATTTCTATTTGATAATAATAAATATATTTTATTTTACAAAATAAAAATATATGTGCCAGAAATGTAATATGTGTAAAAACAAGCATTTGAGATGTAGTAGAAGGTAATTTAATTAGAAACAAAATTGTGCTATGATTGTTTTTATACCGTAACACACTATGTAAGAAAAAAATCAAATGCAAAAATATATTTGTTATCATCAAATGATACATATACTTCAGAATCTCCCCCTTTTTATGATAACAAACAACAAGTTAAGGTTTGACAAGTGTCACTTGTGTTGAGTGTTAACTAGATTGATATGTTCCACCTACATATGTGACACATGTGTTTGGCACTTAAATATTAAACCAATAATATTTTTTTTCAACATTAAGAATGAATTTAAAATATCACCAAATCTTAACCGTTTTCTTCCTCTTTTGTTTTCATCAAAGGTACAAATATCAAATTAGCATATTAAGAAAGTGATACTGGATGAAACTCGATCAAAATATGACTATTAAATATTTAATGAATAATCAACCATAAATCGTGGCAACCATATTGATTAAAGCCATATTCCATGAGTGGAAATATAGTGACAAAATAAGTGTAATTAGATGTTATGAGGTTTAAATGACAATACCCATAAGTTGTTACGTAATTAAATAACATATTCTTAGATGAGAAAGAGCATTGCTGATAAATATTATTTAAGTTAAAATAACTTATCCTTAACTGATAGAATATATTTTACATATATTCTAGGTGTTAGAATATTTTCTGATATTACCTGCATTTATTCTCTGATATTTCCTGCATTTATTCTCTGATTTGACTTACTCTTTATTTGGGAAATATTTATTTAGTTAGCTTTCTTTTAGCAAATCAGTTGATTTGACGATATCTTTATTTAGGAAGTATTTATTTAGTTACATTTGTTTTAGCAAATCAATTGGCTAATTTGTAGCCTATCTTCACTCTTGTAAACCATATATATATGATTGGAAGTGGAATACAATGGCAATCAAATTGATTTCTAAATAGATTTTTTTCATGGTATCAAAGCTATTCTCCTTACCCTAGCCTCGCCTATCTTCTTCTCCGTTCTTCATTTTCTATCTTTAATTCTTTTCCATGGCAGACTCATCCAAGTTTCATCCCGCACTCACTATCACTAATGTTAAATCTCTTATTTCCATAACATTAAACAATGAGTAAGCCATGCATCATTCTTGGGCTACTCTGTTTACCAATCTTGCTAGGGTTCATGATCTTTACGATCACTTGGTTCCACCAATGGAGGAGAAGGCTATGGCTGCCTATGTCCAGGCTAAGTCCGCTGATCCAGCACTTTGGAGGCGTTTGGATGCCGCTGTCTTGCAATGGATTTACATCACCATTTCTTTCAATCTTCTCCTCGCTATTCTCAGATGTAATGGCACGGCAGAGGGGGCATGGAATCATCTTGAAGCTCTTTTTCAGGACAACAAAGCCTCTCGGGCTACCCATCTCGAGGAGGACTTTACAAATGTTGTGTTTGAGGCTTTCAACTCGATCGACAATTATTGTAATTATCTACAATCTTTGGCGGATAGGTTGGCTGATGTTGATGCTCCAGTGACAAATGGTTGTCTGGTTTTACGTCTCACCGGGTCCTTGCCAGAAGCGTATAGTGGTACGGTGGACTATATACAAAATCAAGAGCCTTTGCCATCCTTTGAGAGTTGTCGGTCAAGGTTGAAAATGGCTGAATGTACTATCAAGGCTCGCAAGCTCGTGAAACTGGTGGTTCTGGGAGTCGGTCCAGTGTTGTTGCCATGGTTGCCACTGATTCATCTGCAAGCAACAAACGCAACAACAATAATAAAGGGAGGAACAATTTCAAAAGCAATGGGAAGAAAAATGTCCACCAAAGTACTAATGGGTCCATTCCTAGTCAGCCGCCATATGTGCATCACCAATGGCAACCATGTCAGCAAGCCCCACCACCACAGTGGCAGCAGCCTGGTTGGAGAGGATGGACTATTCCTCCTTGCCCGTTTCCCGCATACTCTTGGTAGCCAAGGCCCAATCCAGCGGTCCAACGTCCCTGCTCTTCTGGATCAGGCTTACTCGGGTCCAGACCTCAAGCTTTCAATGCAGTTGCTCCTCCTTCTCCTAGCTACATGCCCACCGACATTGAGGCCGCTATGCATGCTCTTTCGTTCTCTCAGCCAGATGGAAACTACTACATGGATACTGGTGCTACATCTCACATGACGGCGGATGCAGGTATTCTCTCTTCTTATTTCAATTCAAGCAATAAGCATCATAACATTGTTGTTGGTAGTGGTCATTTAATTTCAATTATTGGTCATGGTCGCACTGCATTGCCTCCACCTTATCCACCATTTACCCTAAACAATGTGTTACATGCTCCAAGGCTCATTAAAAATCTGGTCTATGTTCATAAATTCACCACAGATAATATGGTTTCTATCTCTTTTGACCCTTTTGGTTTCTCTGTTAATGACTTACAGACAGGGAAAGACTAATGAGGTGTGATAGTGCTAAGGGCTTATATCCACTTTTCTCCGACTCTCAAGCCATTTCTTCCAACAATCATTCTGCTTTTACTGCTTTGCCTTCGAATATTTGGCACAATCGTTTAGGTAATCCTGGCGATGCTATTCTTAAGTCTCTTTGTAGTAAAAAGTTTATTGATTGTAATAAGGTTTGTAAAACTTTTTGTTCTTCTTGTCCTCTTGGAAAACATTCTAAGCTACCTTTTTATGATTCAGTGTCATATACTTTTCTTCCATTTGATATTATTCATAGTGATCTTTGGACTTCTTCTATTGTTAGTACTTTCGGCCATTGTTACTATGTTCTTTTTCTTGATGACTATAGCAAATTTTTGTGGACCATTCCTATTGCAAAAAAATCTCAGGTCAAACAACTTTTCTTAGCGTTTCATGCTTTAGTCAAGACACAATTTGAACGTAATATTAAAACTTTTCAGTGTGACAATGGTACGGAATACATTAATGGCACTTTTAAGGATTTTTTGAGAAACATGGTATGCTTTTTCGTCTCTCATGTCCTCATACGTCTCCTCAAAACGGGAAAGCCGAAAGACACATAAAATCCATAAATAATATCATCCGGACTATTCTTGCTTATGCATCTATGCCACTCTCCTTTTGGCATCATGCTCTCTCCATGGCTACATATCTTCTCAATATCCTTTCTTACAAGGTATTGAATTACTAATCTCCCGCTCAAATCCTCTATCAAATGATCCAGATTATTCGGGTTTGCGTGCTTTTGGTTGCTTATGTTTTCCATTATTCCCCTCTTCTACTATTCATAAATTATAAGAAAGGTCGACTCCTTGTGCTTATTTAGGTCCGACTCCTAATCATCGTGGCTCCAAATTCTATGACATGTCTAGTAGTAAAATCATTATTTGTCATCATGTTCGTTTTGTTGAAACAGAATTTCCACTCTCCAAACTCCACAAAACAAAACCTTCGAATTATGGTTTTTTGAATGACAAAAATAAATCTTCAATTAATACATCATTTATCTCAAAATACCACACCACAAAATATGCATCTTGACCTAACAACACTGCTCAACGACTCGTCTTCTCTTCCTCAATCTAGGTCACAGTCTCACACAGACCCAGATTCCACACCTTCCACTGCTACCCACACTCGGTCCTCTATTTCCTCCTCTGACCCGTCCTCTCTTCCCCATAGTCCAACCCCGTCTATGACCTCCCCCACTTTGACCATTCCTCACACCACCCCAATGCCTCCCAACCCCATTTCAATCAGCATGACCACTCGTGCATCAAATGACATTTTTAAACCCAACCCCAAATACTCTTCTAATTACCATACTACCACCACTACAGATATTTCTCCTATTCTGAAAAATCTTGTTAGTGCGCTTAGTGACCATAATTGGAAAAGCGCAATGTTAGATGAATTTAATGCTTTAATTAACAATAAGACTTGGGAATTAGTGCCTAAGCCGCCTAATGTTAATGTTATTCGATCTATGTGGATTTTTCGTCATAAATATAAGTCTGACGGCTCTTTTGAGCGTTATAAAGCTCGTCTTGTAGGTAATGGAAATACACAGCAATAGGGCATTGATTATGATGAAACGTTTATCCCCGTGGTTAAACCGGCCACCATTAGAGCGGTTCTCAGCATTGCTCTTTCTAAATCCTGCCCATTCATCAAATGGATGTCAAGAATGCTTTCTTGCATGGTCATCTCAATGAAGCAGTTTATATGCATCTACCCATGGGTTTTCGTAACAAAAATTATCCGAATCATGTTTGCCTTTTGAATAAATCTTTGTACGGATTAAAACTGGCTCCTCGAGCTTGGTACCAAAGATTTTCTGATTTTGTTGCTACCATTAGGTTCTCTCATAGTACATCAGATCACTCTTTATTCATCTACAAGAATGGTTCTGATATTGCATATATTCTGTTATATGTGGATGACATTATACTTACAGCTTCTTCTGATCGTCTTCGTAAGTATATTATGACTCTCTTTGCTTCTGAATTTGCTATGAAGGATCTAGGTCCTTTGAGTTTCTTTTTGGGTATTTATGTCACTCGTCATGCCCATGGTCTTTTCTTATCTCAGACACAGTATGCTGCAAAAATTATTGAACGTGCCAGAATGTCTAACTGCAGTTCATGTCCTACTCCTGTTGACACTAAGTCCAAACTAAGTGCCACCGCAGACACTCCTTATGATGATCCAACTAAGTATCGTAGTCTTGCAGGTGCTTTTCAGTATCTTAAATTCACTTGGCCAGACATTTCCTACGTCGTGCAGCAGATCTGCCTTCATATGCATGCCCCAACTAATGAGCATATGAAAGCTCTTAACGTATCATACGCTATCTCTAGGGTACCCTTTCTTTTGGTCTCCACTTGAACAAATCCAATATTAATCGTATTATTCCATATACAGATGCAGATTGGAGTAGTTGTCCTGACATCCATCGTTCTACCTCTGGTTATTGTGTATTCCTTGGAGATGATTTGATTTCTTGGTCTTCAAAATGGCAACCTACTCTTTCCCGTAGTAGTGCTGAAGCGGAGTACAGTGGTGTTGTTAATGTTGTTTCTGATTCGTGCTAGATTAAAAATTTGCTTCTAAAGCTGCATTGTTCTATTCAAAAGGCTGCTCTAGTTTATTGTGATAATGTGAGTGCTATATACTTATCCGGCAATCCTGTTCAGCATCAACGCACTAAACACATTGAGATGGATATTCATTTCGTCCGTGAGAAAGTAGCTTGTGGTGAAGTGTGTGCGCTCTATGTACCGTCCCGTTACCAAATTGTTGATATTTTTACAAAAGCGCTTCCGCGCGTATTATTTAATGATTTCAGGGACAGTCTAAGCATACGAGAACCTCCCGCTTCGACTAAGGGGTTGTGATAGAATATATTTTACATATATTCTATACGGTAGAATATTTTCTGATAGTACCTGCATTTATTCTCTGATATTTCCTGCATTTATTCTCTGATTTGACTTACTCTTTATTTGAGAAATATTTGTTTAGTTACCTTTCTTTTAGCAAATCAGTTGATTTGATGATATCTTTATTTAGAGAGTATTTATTAAGTTACCTTTGTTTTAGATAATCAATTGGCTAATTTGTAGCCTATCTTAACTCTTGTAAACCATATATATATGATTGAAAGTGGAATACAATGGCAAGAATTGATTTCTAAATAGATTTCTTTCAGTAACTCATCGTAGATGACAAGAACCTTCCATCCATGCATTTTCATGAGGTCTTTTATATAAGGATGGACGTTACTTTTCGAGTGCCAACACACCTATTTCATACGCATGTTGGGGCTTACGGAATCGTTACATTATATGTGTATTTTTTCTTATTGTGGCCTTTTAACAATAAATTACGGATATGTCAGTTTAGCCAATTAATATAAGAACAAGAATAATAGTGAAAAGAAAGAAAGTAAAGGAGAATCGATGGAATATGATGGTCAAATGGTAGATTCAGAGATGATGCGGGATGTGCAATAATCAAAAATAGAAACTAAAATGTATGCTTGACTATCAAAAATATCATAACGTTATTGTGTAATTAAGTACAAAATGCAATATCCTTAATCATACATGTAATCAATATAAATACTTTTGTAAATCATATAAGAAAGTTCAATTGATCGTAATATGATTTCAAAAGTAGATTTTATATAAATATCTCAAAATATTTTCGGTTCTATATTCTATCATTGAACATATAATGTAAATTGGTTTTAGAGATATTTGTGTAAAATGAGTACATGGTCTAAGGGTTTGCATATTAATATATCAAAAATAAAATCAAAGACTAATCTTAAAAGATTTCATCATTAAGCTCAAAGAAAATTTCTCCAACAATTATCTCAAGTTTTGAATACCAATAACTCATCTCAAGGAGTTCCTCGCAAAGTTCAAAAATTTTATTTTGCAAAAACATTTCCAAAAAAATGTCAAATATGTAATACCAAAAGCCCATCTCACAAGAGATAGCATGCCAACTTTTTCTAGTTAAAGAATTCTACCTAGCAGAAGAAATTTCGCATCAAAAACTCATGTCCATAATATCTTATTTCAAAAATATTCACTTCATCAATAAATATGGAGAGAGAAAAAATCCTAGGAAAGCAAAAAAATTGGTTTTTTCTTCAAAAACAAAATTCCAAGAAAAAAACATGTTTTTCTAATTTTTGAAAATAAAATTAAAACAAAAGTAAATGCAAGCTCTCCACATATTTGCGAAATAAAATGTGTGAAACATCAGTCCATCCATAAAACATATGAGCTATCAAAAATATTAGACTAGAGCAATCACAAAGGTTAAAAATCATACCATATGTCCTCACAAGAAAGAAAAACGTATGCTTTCATGATACCACTTATTATATGGCTGCCTATGGTGGTGAACAATGACACCATTTGCATTCTTACCGTTAAAGTTAAGTATGAAAGATAAGTATCATCAACAAGTGTACTGTATATTCCACAATGTTAATCGAAATGGCTTCAACATGTGAATTTCCTAACAAAGTAATCATTGAATTTGCATTTGTATTTACCAATTTTATCCAAAGTGTATATCTCCACTTCATTTTTCCAGGCTAAGGAACATTGCAAGTATTTCTCATCAAATGTATTAAACAACTTGAAATATGCTTCCATCATAGTTGCTCCTTAGCCCATCTTCGTACCTATATGTTAGAAGAAGTAAGTGGTCAGGAAAGAGATGTAAGACCACATTTGTTTACATTTGAAATCTTTGGCACTAAAATTTGTTTATATGATAAACCGTTAATATTAACAACTGTATCCTTAGGAATCCAAGTTTGTTTGGCTCATTTATGTATGTTTCTAGTTCGACATTTTTTATAACTATGTCCAATATTTCCACACTTCACACATTTAGGAAATACACTTCTCCCCCTAGCGGTATTATTAGTTGTTTGTATACAAAATAACATTTTTTTTCAAATCCAAGTTCTTTTCTGTTATTCACAGAGAGTTGATTTCCTAATGACATATTAAACAATTTTTCACTAGTGGAATTTTTTTGAATAATCAACTCAAGTTCATTAACTTTGGATTTGAAAAGATTATTCTTGTTTATTAGCTTAGAACAACGACTGTAGTATTCTCTCCCTTTTCAAAATCATTTCTTTCTTAGACCGTATTTTCATTTTCGAGTTCTTTAATTTTTGTCTTAACTTCGAGCATCTTACTTTCAAAGAGTTGGCATTTTTCAAATTCAAGTTTTTCAAAAATCCTTGATTTTTTCAATATCTTTTTCCAATCCATGATTTATTCAAATAATTTCAATTTTGCTATTTTACGAAATCACATTTTTATTTTCATGGTTTCTGAAATTTTCTTTAACTTCAATCAATTCCCTTTTAAAATTCACACATTTTCCATATTTGAAAATTTCAAAATTCTCCAACTCCTTTGTAAAGCGTTATTCTTGCAAATCAACTCAGTTTCATTTTCCTTCAAAATCTGAATTTCTTTTTCAAGCTTATTTTCCAATTTATCATTTTTTGAACATGGTTTAAATTTTTTGCTTTTCGACTTGTTATTTTTCAATTCAAGATTCTATAGTTTTAGTTAATTTATGACATATCATTAAATGAAAAATCATTTACATCATCATCTATTGAGTTGTTGTCATCGTCATCTTTACCATCATCTTCTGAATCTTCTTTTGTGTATCCCGCCAAACAAAATTCTGCTCTCATATTAGTTTCGAGAGGTTCTTCTTCATTACCACCATATTTCGCATCGAGAATGCTCCAAATTCCTGTGTAGTAGAGATATGGTTAAATTCAACTCTATTATTAAAAGAGATAAGAATATCTGTAACTTTAGCATTGAATGTAATATTATTCTTATCTACCATATCATAGCTATTTTCAATGATATCCTACGTTTTAAAATCATTATATTTTAAATAAATTTCTGTTCTAAATTTTCAAATTCGAAAAATATATTCCATTAAAAGTAGGTGGACTAACACTAGATTGACTTTTGCTAAAACTAATGCAGCAAGGGTAAGACATGATATCGGCTTTTTTTTTAATAACATGCTTCGATGCCACTTGTTAGGATCAAGTAACATACCCTAAAGGGGGGTGAATAAGGTATTTAAAAATATTTTGTAGGTATACTAATAAAATATAAAATAGAGTGCGGAAATGTAAATGCAAAAAATAAATAACACAAGATATACACAGCTTCGGCTTAATGTCTTCCGTTGCCTCAAAGCTATTACTAGAGTTAAATATTTCAATGCTTACATATAGTAAGTTCGCAAACAATGCTAACAAATATTCTAACTCTATGCCTAATAGCTCTGCCTGAATTCAAACTCCTGAGATCATAATTCATGAACTACAAACCGTAGCTCAACCTAGAAAATCTAGAGTTCGAATTTAAAATGGAGTAGTGCTAAATGTACCGCAATATAAACTTCATTTTACCCAGTCTCTCTTTTACCCAATAAAATATTTTTACTAACTTAGAATTACCCACATGTTACTTATACATCGATTGAACTTCGAATCCCACTACCAGGTTCCATACCATCGTACAACGATACAATATCGTATGATTTGAATACTTTGACAATTTCGTAATGTCATATGAACCAATTATCCAAACAATTTTTTTTTGAATCACACTGCCCGGTTCCATACCGTTGTCCA
Source organism: Allium cepa (assembly GCA_030765085.1). Classification (NCBI taxonomy): domain Eukaryota; kingdom Viridiplantae; phylum Streptophyta; class Magnoliopsida; order Asparagales; family Amaryllidaceae; genus Allium; species Allium cepa. Next base: position 612,533,471 of record CM060942.1, on the reverse strand, counting down.
GAGATACAACGTCATATGATTTGAAAACTTTGAGAATTTCATCATGTCGTATGAACCAATTACCCAAATAATTTTTTTTGAATCCTACTGTCGATTCCATACTGTCGTCCGGTAGTATATTATCGATCGAAAGTACTATATTAAAAAAACTATGACACTCCGAACGGCTTAATACTGTCGTCTGGTAGTATGCCGCCATCTGCGTTGGGTAAAATGTAAGACCGTTCTTATTTTTTAATTTTTTTTAGGTAAAATAAAGTCTATATTGTGGTGCATTTAGCGCTGTTCTTAAAATGAAATCACAGAAACAAAAACAAACTAAATAAACCAATGCCCCATGGTTAACAAAATATTCTTACCGCAAGAGAAACAAAATTGAATTGAAAACAAAAGGATCTCCTCCCTTAAAAAGTCACGTGAGCTTCATTGAAAATGTTTCCCGTACCCAGTCTAATCTACTTGCATCTTTCTTTTTCAAAACTTCTGCCTTCAATGAAAAAGGAAAAAAAACATTTTCAAACTAATTTTAATCCCCAAATAAAAACTTGACGTCTGTTGCCTTTAAACCGAACCCACTGAATAGCTCTTCTCCACCGTCGAATAGATCTAAAGCCGAAATCGCTAGTGCCTGGATGAGTCGATGGATTCAGATCTAATAATGGTCATCGTAACGCTTGGGTTGATCTAGAATTTCACTTTGATCGTGAAATATGGTCGTTGCTCGACGTTTTGGTGGTTGTCTGATATTGATTCACGTTGATGATGTCGCGGTTGCTGGTGTTGCTGACGATGATGATCTGAGACAAGAACGCGTTGAAGTATGGAAAGTGATGCTATAGTTGTGTGGCCGAGATCTGAGATGCACCAATGCTTTGTCTGATTATGTTGTTTGAGTAGGTGAGATAGTGATTGTAATCGGATATGATATGGCCGGTGTTTGGTGTGATATGGCCGAAGTTTGGTGTGAGATGATAGTCGATGTACGGGCTGAGGTGGTGATAAAGTTTGAGTTTATATAGGCTCAAAAAGAAGGTGTGTATGTATGGAAAATACTGGAAGAAGATGTTGATGATGATTTGTGAGAGTTCGTTTCCCATGTTGAACAAAATATTTGTATATAATAGGAAATAAAATCTATTGCATCTTCCAAATATTGTGTTTACAATTTTCACTTTCAATCTCTATTTATTTTCCTTTCTTCCGATATACTGCCTATGATTGCATGCTGATATATTCTCTGTTTTAAATTTTTACTTCGTTTCCTTTTCTTTGCATAAGCATCTTTTTATTGCACAGAAATGAAACTTCTCCATAAATCTGTATATAAACCTCACTAAACAAACACATTTAATATAATATTTATTTATTAATATCAAATGGAAGTTAACTGTAATATCTGACAATATTTCCTTTTTGATAATAATAAATATATATTATTTTACAAAATAAAATATTATGCGTTTGAAATGTAATACGCGTAAAAACAGACACATGAGATGTAGTGGATGAAAATTTAATTAGAAACAAACTTGTGCTTTGATTATTTTTTAACTGTGATACACTATGTAAGAAAAAATAAAATATAAAAACATATTTGTTATCATCAAATAAGACATACACTCCACACGTATGGTATGAGGCTTTCGTTAATATCTCTTCGGTTATTCATTAGCTTGTTATATAGAATATTGAGGAATTGAGTGTAGTTTATGAATAGTGGATAAATGAACGAGTATTATGCCACGACGTGAGACACCATTGTGATATTTACTCGATTATTTTTTGCTTGTGGATGACATTCATATGGGGATAAGCATGAGGAGACTATGATGTAGAGCTAACTACGGTGAGCTAGGCTTCATGCCTTTTGCCATGTTTCGACATATTTATGTGGCTATGTGCTTATTGTCGTGTGTCAACATATTTAGATGGCTATGTGTCGATAGGTATATATTTATGTCTATCACTATCCAACTTCCATTATAATATGGGAGTGAACCAAATTAGGCCAGTATTCACCCTAGCGGTTAGATTGCAGGGTCGCATCTCAAATCCATGACACATTTGTATTTATATAATTGTGTGCTAGCACTGTATGCATTCAGCTCTGTGCCACGTAGTCCAGTAGTCTATTATCATAAGGGAATGTGCCAGGTTATGGTCAAGTTGAGTCATCGTGTTATTGAGCATAACGGTGGATCTTTTCACGATGCCGAGGGGATGTAACTAAAGACTGTATGAGGCATGTTAGACGAACACGTTTGTAGTCTCCCAAAGAAAGTCTGTGTTGTCAGTCTCCCATTTGATTCCGATGTGTGGTGGATATACATGGATTAGTTATATACCTTGCTTGAGATGAGGAGCTGTGATTATACTTGAGACTGTGTCTAGTGGTCTAGTGTATGGTCAATCACGGATCCTTCTTTGGAGTGTTTCTCCAGTTATATTTTTCATAGGTGTGCGTCACCATTTATATGTCTAGAAATATTGTTTTGGATACATTTATATGTTCGAATATATTGATGACTCTTATTGCATTTTATGAGTTTAATGGGCCTAGGTATACCGCTTTAACTTTATTAGTGCAGTGATGTGTGCTTGCATAATCACCCTTGTTAATTTTTATGATTTGATGATGATATTTTATTTTTTGAGATTGAGAGATATACTTGGACATTACTGAGTGATAGTCTGGTTACACTTGGCGATATCTCTAATATTAATGATTTTTAGACTTTGATGATGATTTTGATATGGATGATATACCCATTTGGCATTGATTATGTGATTCCTTATCTGATGTGATTTTATATAGGTGACGACATCTTTATGCATGGTTTTGTTATGGCTATTGCCTAGAGTTATATTGCTGTCATTTATCATATTGGTACACCATATATATAATGTGATATATATGTACATTGATACCTATATTTAGATATAGTCTAACTCGTGTATTATTTACGTAATTTTTGGGTCAGTTTGAGGCATTTCAGGTTTAGGACGATGAGACCAGCTTGTATTTTTTGAACATAGAGGCGGTTGGTATTCAGTATTATTGTTTATCATCTTGTACTATATCGTTTCATGTATGTATATCTTTGTGTTATATATTGGACATACCTATATGATATATATTATTGTTGCGACACTAACTCTGTATTCTCTATTATTGGTTGTATATTGTATATTGTTCTATCCTAAAGACATACATGTTTATTGCTTTATATCGATACTAAGTGCATGTAGTGAGTTACTTATTCAATTTTAAATACATATCAGTGTTATCCCAAGGAAATATTCACGTGTGTAAGGTCAATATCGTCTCATTCTCCATATTCTCCTAAGGTATTGCTTAGTAGTACTCTTAGAGCATAGGCATAGAGGTGGGGTGTTTCAACTTTAGTGGATTTAATCTCATTCCCAACTTTTGGTATACATCGAATATCTCAAAATGTTTACCTATGTCGTTTATAGTTCTTTGTGACTTTATAAGCATATCGTCTACATGGACTTCCATCGCCATTCTGATCTGTTATTTGAACATCTTATTGACTAAATGCTGGTAAGTAGATCCAGCATTCTTCAGGCCGAACAATGTCACTTTATAAAAATATAGCCCCAAACATGTAATAAAACTCTTATGCTTTTGATCTGGGACGTACATCACAATCTAGTTAAAGTCGGAGTACACATCCAAAAAGGATGGTAGTTAATGTTTGGTTGTTCCATCCACAAGCTATCTGATTTGTGGTAAGGGGAAGCGGTCCTTTGGGAAAGTCTTATTCAAATAAGAATAATCGATGCGTGTTCGTTGTTTTTTATTCGCCTTCTTGACCCACACCGGATTTGATACCCATTTTGGGTATAAAGCATAGTGAATGTGACGATTCACCTCGCTGGCCCTTGAGAATGACACTTAACACATCCTCGGTGTTCGTGTGTCATTGCCCAAGCATCCGAAAGACGAGTTGTCGTGGGGTAAATAAAGAACATAACAGAATAGAACAGAAAATCTCTCAACGGAACGGTTAAATATAATACAACAATAATATAACACATAAGGTTATCCCTTAACATGAAGTGATCATAGTTATACAAAAGTACCACTACTATCAGCCTAGGCAGTTATATACCCTTCCTTTACACCTGCTAATCCAAAATACACACATAATTAACATAGCAGCGGAAATAGATAACTAAATAGATAAAGAACCTCCTGCTCGTCCATCATCTTCAAAAGAGCCCAAAGTAACTTGCTACTCTCGGACTACTAAAAATAATTGAGTACCCAAGAGTTTAGGAAAAACAAACAATCCGGATCAGATAAGTCTGGTATGAGTAAATCTCTTAACAAAGGGTGGAAATAAACAACAATATGCGAGACCATATCGTCAAATGTGGAATGGGTTTCCCCTCATAATAACAATATTTAAACACAAGTAATGCATATACATGATTAAACATCGCAAAGGTTTTGAATCAAAGGTAAGGAAAGAAATTTTTTCTAACAAATGACCAGAAGGGTGCACCCCTCTTACCAAAAGTATACCTCTGAAATATACTTGAGAACTATAATGGCTCTCAAAATCATCCAAGGCAGACCCTACCAACCTTTACCGAGAATCCAAGTATTTCATGTCTTATTGCCCATATAATCAAAACCAATCTAGAGTACATGTGATAATACCCTAATGGGAGCAACCCCACATATCTTGGCTTCCACTCGTGCTTTGGTTTAGTCATTTCTAACAAAGGATGTCGACGCTTAAATAAGCAACAAATTATCTTAAATTGATGATACACAAAGAAGAAAGCCGAATCAATAGTTAATAAATTAATATTAGGAATATTCAAAATAATCATATATGGAAATTAAATCTTATATTCTTATCACTACTCATCGATTTCAAACTTGTATGATTTATTGGTTGAAAATGAAGTTGGGTGTTATCACAGTTATTGATCATAAAGATGCTCGATGGGCGATGTGCAACATGATTCTAGAGCTAAGGATATTGTTCAACATCGGTACTACATGTGAACAATGCTGCACATTCTCAATATTGCCCCTATTCGAGGTTGCTACTCTTCGATGTCGTCGCTCAAGCAGCACCGCATATCAACCAATGTCGCCTTTAATCAGTGCCACTCTTTATTGATATCAACTTTCATAAACAAAAATCATCTAGCATCTCTCCTTATTGATGTTGCTTACCATCAATATTAATTGCGTACCGTTAAGCAGTGGTGTCGCATCTCTTTGATGTCGCTTCCATTTTAGTGTTGACACTCAGATAGCACCACCCATCATTGATGTCCTTAATGGTTAATATCGCCATACTATAGTACTTGTGGAGCGTCGCACGTCTATACATGCGATGTTGATGAAAAATTTCATCAATTCCCATAGAAGCTACTGATGACGTTTGATGTTGCTTATACTCACCGATGTCTTCGATTATTAATACCGCATTAAAGCGACACCGCGCTTCAACAACGCTTATGGGAATCCACTCCATGATGATGCCGAAGGTTATCAACGCCAACAATATAATAGGGAAAGCCTCTTTTTCTCGATACTGCTTCATATCAACGCCGCTCCTTGTTAATAATTAACACTGCCTCCAACTAATTCCATCAACAATCAATCAAGGGCACCTTAATGCATATGGCCATCGACACCGAAGACCATCACTACTAAGGCGGCATCGAAGTTCTGTTATTGAAGTCATCAAACAAAGGCCAGCACACAACAACATTGACGTTGCCAAAGCATGTTGAAGTCATGCGGTGCCCACCCCTATAAATACGGAGCTAGGGTTTATGGAAAAAGGCAAATCATTCTTACCTCTCTTCTTACATTTTAAACTTTGTAAACCCTAAATTGATTTAGGAATTTTTACCTGTTGTAATGCTCAAAATTTGTACACTTAAGGGGTTGAATATTGAATTATGGCATAGCATATTTGATGTAATTTGTGACTTCCATATTGACTTGGTTTTGACTTATGACTTGCATGTTGACTTGGCTTTGACTCGTGATGTGCATGTGTACTTGGATCCTCTATGACATTCGAACATGACTTCAATTGCTATACATAGAATTATTATGGATTCGACGTCAAGCATGCCTTGTCCTACTGATTTAGCCTAGGACTGATTTAGCCATTTCTTAATCAAGTCCACTTTTCCTACACTTTTTGGGTTAATGAAGAAATTCGTTAACATTTTAAGGCTGGAAGGTGGGCTCGAACCTTCAACTCTATTAAAATCCTAAGTGAAACTACCATAACTTGCATATTTAGGGCTTAAAGAACTTTCCCCTACCAGGCATATCTCATTCCAAGCTAACCTGCCTTAGATTTTTAATACTAGTTAATCGTGTCAAAGTTTTGCTTAGTCATGCCAATTAGTCATGTTAAATTCTCCGAACAAGGGTCCTCCGAGCCTCAAATGTCTAGGCCAACTTACCAAATTATTAATGATCCTCGGCTTCATGAAGAAAAAGTATTCATAATCAAGGCACTACAAATCATGAAAAATAAGAGAAAAGAAGTAGCATACTACAACCCAAATATATGGAGTATGAATCAGCGACGAACAGGATTTTCGACCTTCGAAAATCGACATGAATACATCCACTTTATTACATGCCGAACAATCGAATGTCGAAAATACCAAATCGTTAGGAAAAAGAAGAAAGACGTTGAAGAAGAAAACATAACAATACACAGAATCTCACAATCATAGCGGAACATTATATAATAGATAACAACAGGTTTTTATACAAAAAAAATTGTATCTATTATTTATACATCACATCATCAGAGTACAATAAATCAACAACTCAATACTGGACAGTTACTGAATAAACAGCCTACAATACATGGTCGAATATAAACCAGATACGTGTAATACATCTTCGCCATCCAGCTCGTCTTCTGAGCTCCATAGCGTCCTATCTTATATCCGTAATATTTGGTCTGACCCGAGCATTATAATAAAATAACACCGAGTCAATCTGGAAAACCAGCATGAGAAAACACACTAAATTTGAATTATTTAAGTTTTCAAAATCCTTTAAAAATCGAAGGTATCTCGTAAGACCACGCCACACATAAACACGACGTGTTTTTACTTACGGTAACCCAAAACATTTCAAATCAAATCCTCTGATATTATATTAGTGTCTAAGTACAAATACTTATTCAAATAGCTGAAATGCTTGCATCTCACGTTCCAGCATAGTTGGGCACAATCAAATCCATACGAAGCTTATTAGAGAATGGATTCCATACGAATGACTAGGCACTAAGGTATCACCTGTCATAGTACACGTTTAGAACAGCGTATCGAGGACTGCGCTAGGATCCCCTGCAATACATGACCGAACTACCCCTGACCTGGATAGACCGAATATACTATCACCCCTGGTGTTCCTACCCTTTTTCCAAGCTCCTTCCATGAATCGTAGCCATAATATCCGAGGGTATTTAGAAAGGTGATAAACATACCCTAAATGGGTGCTACCCACTTAGCCTTACTGCATCTCCCCTGTTTTTCAGTCATTCCAGGTTGATGGGGCTAGAGGCTTCGATTACCTTTTTAAGGAATTTTCACTTAGAATGCTCATTGTACTCCAATGACAACGTGTTGATATCATTCATCCATACAAGTCCGTTCTGGGTCCAAACGAAACCGAAGGCACTACTCCTACTACATTCATTTTGGAAAAATCCCTAGGATTAGTAGCTATTGGCCCTTACACTTCACTGCTCCATCTTTAAATCCATGCTCTTGTTTTCCTTTCGAAAAATGTACTCGTCGGATCGAAGTGGTTTTTGGATAACTTATCTGATCCCGATATCTTCGAAACAACGTTTGATATTTTTCGGTAAACTCAACCCCGGTTATTTAGGAAATTAACAGATGAAAATAAGATCGAAGATCACCTCCTAACCGTTAGTGGCTGGATTTCCTTATCAATGTCCTAGAAGAATGAAACTAGTTTATACGTACAGTATAGCACCTCGAACGGTAACTGTACCATATAAATCCCATATTTCTCCTAGATATTCCCAAAGTTATATTTTGGTCCATATTTGACAGTCGGTTATTTAACTATTAAACAAACAATCATTCAACCAATTATTCCATTTCCCACTGAATAACTCCAAATCTCTTTTTAATTTAATTTTAATAAATTAAATCTCTTTATCCAAAATATATGTACTTAACTTATCGAATTTAGTAAATTCACCAACTATCCCTTTCCAAAAGAATATTTGGAACCTGTTTTTAAAAATAAGAGGGAAAGTACCACTATGGTATCAAACCATGGATCCACAGCTCGACGATTACGTCTCTATCCCAAAGAAATCCAAGACTTAACTACAGGTACTCACTGCCTCCGATTTCGCCATGCGAGTATACCATTACTTCCCGAAAATTTTATTTAAATTTTTTAAAAATAATACTTATGAAATTTCTATAATAACTTCCAAGTTAAATTTAGGCGTACTCTTTAAAATAAAAATTATTGTATAAGAATAACATAATTATCAAATAATTTATCCTTTTGAAATAATAATATTGATTAATCCTTAAATGATAATTAATCTAATACAAACTAACTTAATTCATAATTTAAAATATACTTAAAACAATTTTAAACAATTAAATAATTAATTTTTGAAATATTCTTAAAATTTAGAGTTACCCAGTTAACAAATAAAAATCTTTCTTTTTAAAATAAATCCAATTTTTGATAAAATATATTTTCCACCTCCAATATAACCCGTCTAACATTTATAAATCTCTCTCGATTTACTCCCTATTTGATTTATGTCCTAATTCTATAAGTCCTTTTTTCACATTTCTAAAAATAAATCTACCATTTACTTTTAAACCGATTTACACATCTCCTTATAAATCCTAAAAGTGAATTTATAACTTTAATTTATCCACCGATAATCACTTTACTTTATTTATAACTTCGTTCATAATTTCCCAAATAACCCAACTATATTCCAGAATCCAACTAAATTCAGATTTCACTTCCTTTTCATAATTTAAAATCTTATTCAAAATCCAGTATATCTACTTTATATTTTTATTTTCAAATTTTCCATTTATATTTCCAAACTATTTAAAATCCTATTTTTTAAAATAATTCTTTTACACTTAAACCAACACCGCTTAAGTTTTATTATTTAAAATCATTTTATCTACATTATCCCAAAATATCTATTTTCCATATTCCGAGATGATCGAGTAAAATTTAAAAATTAATCTATTTATTTTTTTTCAAATTCATCTCTTTTAATTAATCCTATTTCTCTATAAATATTTTACTTCCAATTTCCCTTTTTATTTTATTTTTCCCAATTCAAACATTTATTATTGGTATTTTAAAAGTACCAAAATCTAGGCCAAAACTACCGTAGCATCCAATAAATTCAAATTGTACTATAATCTACCACATATTATTTAAACAGATCACATATTAATATTTATAAAATTTAATTAAAAATTTTTGAAGAATCCAACTGGATCCCTCCAACCTATTTCTCTGCATCCACAGATGTTAGCATAATATAAAAAATACCAATCACACTTCGAGGGGAATATCGTGGTATATAGGTTCATGCGCTATTATACCAGGAGCATAGGGTCTCATCCGCTATAAACATGCGGGAATATCAATCACTCCAATATACATATACAACTATATATAATATCACATTCAACTGATAATAATTTATCAATTCTATCAATCAATTAATAATTAATTTTGACTATTTAAAATTTATTATGTTAATCCAAATTAAGTGAGATTAACTCACCTTTATTTTTTCGAATTTGATGATCGATCCAATTTTGACTCTATTGTACATTCCGTTCGATTTTAACCTCATATAAGCAAATTCTAAAGTATATAAGCTAACGAACACAATTTCAATTATAAAATTAAGTCAACATTTTTTTTCCTAAAAATTAGTTTATTACATATAAGAGGCTGCTAGACACATAACCCACAATTATCTATTGTACAGTATCAGAATCAAACTATACTTGAAATCATGCACTAAGTTGCCATAACCATATCCTTGAATATGCTTACCGTGTTACCATCCCGTTAGATCAGAATTGTACCCAAAAAAATATCTGCTCAATCTACTCCATTAGAACTCCAAATTTCATTGTCAGAAGATGAAAAAATTGAAATGAAGCGCATATATTATTTTATTTCAGCCCTTAATATTGGAAATGAGTGTTTCATATGTGCGTATTATTATTATTGACTGTACTATTTTTTTTCTCTGACTTAACTGTTAAACAAACCTGCTGTTTCTTGACTCGGGGTTTTCAAAAACTAAAATTTGTTTTTAGTAATCATAACTTAAGTAAATAATTACCAGATAATCTCACCTTCCCTGTCTCGAACGAATGACACTAGGTTGCGCCTCATGTCCATCCCCTCATCGCCAAAGCTCCACCGGTCAATCCAATATCCCAGTCACCAATGATCCTCCCATCACCCACGACGACGACGTTCAGCCCCGAATAATTCGCATCCCCTCACGTGAGCGGCCATCCTCTAAAATTGTACACATACGACTCCACAACGTAGCCTTAAGTCCAACTTCCCTCCTCACGAACGCGGCACCTATCATCGCGACCTTCGCGTTGCCTAAAACCCTCCACATGTGCATGTTGCCTGACCAACCCTACCCTATGCGATCGCGATTCAACCCAGCTCGAGCACGAGCTCACGACTTCCCCTCGTTTGCTCTCTTATTTATTTATTTATTGTCGAGGATCGATTTCGTTTTGGAGCTAGTGGGGAATGAAGAGGAAGGAGAAGGAGCGAACCAATTTGAATGCACGAATTCCCTTTTTTCTTTTTGAATGTCGATTTTGTTCTCGTTCGTCCATTGTTTTTTTTTCGAGATTTGAAATTTGAAAGAAAGGCTAGGTTGTTTTAAAAAGATGAAGAAGGAGGTGATGCATGACTTAAAAGAGATGGATATAGGCACATACATATAGGGTGGTTTGAGAAGAAATAAAGCAGCTAATGTGAAGGGAAGTCAGCTGCCGTCAAATCGACGAAATAAATCATTTTAAATTCACAAATATCCAGTTATCAATTTCGAGCCCCGATCGAGACGTACTACTAGGTGTTTATAATGTTATACCCCTACTCCAAACGCAATGGAATAGGTTTCGAGTCCTAATTTGATCGTATGTAGAAGATAGCTTTTTGGACCCACTTATTACACTAAATTTCCGATATAAATTTCAGCGCGTTTATATCCCGTACGATCAAACGATAACCCCAAATGTTATGAAAGTTGAAATCCTATAATAGTATACTATTATGGATCCAATGAAGCTAGTTTTGTTAAACTCGAAGTCTGTGCCCCGGAAGGCTATTTTTAAATCTCAATCTAAACGATATATTTTAAAAAAACTGAACAAATTAGTTTTTAATTTCAACTTTCAAAATTTTATTTATTCAGTATTGTTAATATAATTTTATAAGCCTTTAAATTATTTTAAACAAGCTTAAAACTCAAGATTTAATATTTTACCCAATTTTCGATTATTAAATTCAATAATTAAATTATCAAATAAACGGTTATATTTGAAATTCAACTTAAAATTTTACTTTTAAATATTTAAAATCAATTAAATATTCCAATTTCAAATATTCAAAATTTTGAGTCGTTACAGAATCCACATAGGGCCAACATCGACCTTCGCCCTAGGAAAGTAGCGCAAAAGGATAGCGTCTTCTAAAAAACAAGGAAGGAAATTCAACTCAAGACAAAGAGGACCATTTTCGAAAAGGAAATAACAAAAGATTTTGATTGATTCACTAAAAGGTGAGAAAACATACTTAACCACTCTCAAGAACTAAGCGAAACTCGAGATTATTTAAAAAGAAAGTTTGCTATGGAAGCTAAGGAGCCTACCATGCATAAGAAAGCCAATAGGAATTATAAAGAATAAACTTCCAAAAGATCACGACTTCCTAAAAATTGCACCCTTATCACCTCTTATAAGAATACCTACTTCTTAACTAGGAACAAACTCAACTACTGGCCTTCTCAAAAGAAACATCCAAATACTAAAAGGAATCTTGGAGGGCTATATTGTTATTATCATCGGGCCAAAGGACGTGACACAAACCAATGTTGAAGCTTGGAGCAATAATTTCTGAGGGCAAGGAAAGCTGAATGAATTTATACAAAGATGTTAAGTTAACCATCAATAAAATAAGATCTTCTAAATGAAATAAGTGTATCTACATGGTTGAGGAGTAAAATTCTCCTAAAAATAATGGAAAGCCTAAACCATTCCCTAAGATGGTCGTAAAGGGCTAAGCCTTTATTCCTGTTAAGATGGTCTGTTCAAAGCACCTCCTAAAGGAAGGTTAGTGTAAGCCTTTGGTCCCATCTAAAAAGGCCTGACCAAAGCATTTACAAGCCTTCAACCCCTGACTACACTGCCTGGTTAGAGTGCCTCCTAGAGGGAGGATGCGTAAGCCTTTCGCTTTTCCAAAGCACCGAATCAGCCTTCAGTACAGTCATCAATAGCTCCACTGAAGTGCCTCTTAGAGGGAGGTCGGGTAAGTCTACAGTTCAACTAAAAGAAAGCTAGCCAAACGCACCAAACAAGCCTTTAGTAATGTCTGCACGGCTTTACTAAAGTGTCTTTTAGAGGGAGGTGGGGTAATTCTATGGTTCAACTAAAAGAAATAGTCAAACGCAATGGGCAATAAGTCTAAATCTTCACCTAAGACGGTGATAAAAGATCCGAGCCAAGTGGCGCTCCAAATCAATCAACCTTCTAAAGGAAGATCTACCAAAAATATGAGCCAAGTAGCGCTCTAGTCAATCGATCTTCTAGAGGAAGATCTCTCAAAAGTCAGAACCGGTTAGCGCTTCAAGTCAAACAAATCTTCTAGAGGAAGATCCATTGAACATGAGCTATTTATGCTTCCTAACAAATGCAATTTTTAGTTGCCAAATGAGTTCTTTTGGTCCTCTACCTATTGCTAGGTTGGTTTTCTAGTCCTCTATTTATTACCGGATTGGTTTTCTGGTCTTCTATCTATTGCCAAATTAGTTTTTTACTCTTCAATTTATCGACGAATTGGTTTTCTGCTCTTATATCTATTGCCAGATTGGTTTTCCAGTCCTTCATCTATTGCCAGATTGCTTTTCTAGTCTTCTATTTATTATCTAATTGGTTTTTTGACTTCAATTAATTACTGCCAAAAGGGTTTTTCAATTTATCAATTGACAAACGAAATGCTTCAAGTAATTATTCAAAGAATTTATCACTTTGGCAATAGAGTTTCACTAAATCAATTCTTAATTCAAATTCATTAACGGGAATCTCCGTTATTTGACAAGCAACTAAACATCATGGAAAGCAACTTCTTGTATCAAGTGCTAAGGAGCTCAATAAGCAAGGTTCTCGGTTTCCTTAATCAAGCATAATATTAATCTATACGTCAAAAATTCAAAATGCAGAAAGCAGGATACTAATTGCCAAGAATTTCAAATTGGGGCCAATATTGATTTGAAGCTACATACCTACATTTGAGGTAACATTCATTCAAATACATTTATGGTTTAATGTATTATATGCAGTGTTGCAAGTACAAAAATCCGAAAAAAAGAAGAAACTATTTAAATCAAATCTTCGCTAAAGATCAAGGCTTCATGCTAGCTTATCCAAATCTCTAGTCAGTAATGCGGCGAAGGTCCACATCCAAAAGCAATTTGAATTTCTTTTCCTTCTTTCAAATGGTATCTGCATCGTCAACTGAATCAATGTGAGTTTTCAAAGCATTCTGGAGTGTCTTGTTAGCCCCTCTCAAAGTTTTAACCATTCTTTTTAACTCTTCAATTTATTATTTAAGAAGTATTTCTTGCATTCAAGCTTTTCAACTTTGCTTTCGTAGTCATTAAGATGCTGAGATACTTTTTCATTCCACTTCTTGTTGAAGGGTTGCATGCACTCAAATTTAACTTGTTTGCCCTGTGAGAAATTGCGGATTACGGATCTTAAGGCTAGGATTAACACTAGAGGGGGGTGAATAGTGTTAATAAAGAATTACTAAATCTTTTTGAGTTTACGTTAATTTAGACACCAATGTATGCAATATACAGACACAGATATGATCACAGAAATAAACACAGATGCAGAAATAAAATAAAAGCAGTAAAGGAAAGAACACACTGGATTTTATACTGGTTCTGAGTTACCCTACATCTAGTCCCGCAACACAAGTACGGATTTCCTTTCAAAAGCAATTGTACAATTACACCCTCGGTTTCAAGGCTACAAGGTACACCCTCTAGAATTTCTATCCTCTGAGTAGAGATACTTGATTTCCGGGCCATAAGTTCACCCAATTGATTTACCAAGGCTACAATCACACCTTTTCTCTCTTAATTGATTTCCAAGGCTACAATTACACATTTTCTCGCTTAATAGATTACAAAGAAGTCTATAACTCTGAATAGCACTGAGAATCTTGTAGAGATAGTGATAGAGAATCAAACTAGAAGTAATCGAGTTTGATTCAATGTTGATTTTGGCAGAGTAATGGTAAGAATATGTATTAAGAAACGTGGAAGGAGAAAAGGAGTGAAAAACAAGAAAATCTGATATAAAATTCGTTGAAACTAACCCCTATTTATAGAAGAACAATAGCCATGTCCATTCATGAAGAGTTATGACGAATAGACACTTCTTTTGAAATTTAAATTTTGAACTCAACTAACACCATGTCGACATGGGATACTTGGGCATGTCGACATCCCAAAGGTTTTTTTGGTGTTTTGTTTTTCTTTGAAAATAACTTTTATTTTATATTAAAACTATTTTAAACTTTATAAATATACTTGACTATAGTTAAAATTCATAAGTAAATATAGAGAATAATATATATAGAATTTAACTATAATTTTATATTTAAATCTAAGTATAAATATTTAAAAATTAAATATATATTATATTTAAAAGATAGTTTAAAATCAGGAGTAATTTTGACTTTGAAATTAAAGATAATTTTGAGGCTAAAATTATTTAAAATCAGGATAGAGGGTTTTGATGTTTTTAAAAGGAAAGTTTTGAACTCATTTTGAAAATAAGATAATTTTGTAAAATCATTTTGAATAAAAAGTAAGTGGATACAAAACAATGTTCCACTAGATTTTTTGTAGGTTCCATCCTACTTAGGGTTTCATCCCTTTAACAGGCTCGAAGTGGATTCCATTCCACGAATAAATTGGATTTTAAGATGCAAGTGCTTTTCTATGAGTTTCAACAAAATTCCTAATAAAAATACTTAACCTTGAAATCTTGATAATCTTGATACTCATGAGTCTTCTATCTCGATATCTTGAATCTCTATACTGTACAGTCTTCATTCTTGGTACTTGTATGGTTAAATCCTGCATATACATATATATCTAAACTTATAATGTTAGTATTTATATTTTATAATCTATTCTAAGGTTGTTGTCATCAAAACTATCATCTCACGAACTAACAATCTCCCCCTTTTTGATGATGACAACCTTTGTTTATAAAATATTACTTCTATCCTAATAACCCCCCCTTAATCTATAACTCCCCCTTAATTTATGCCTAACTAACCTATTTTATATTTATCCCCCTTTGTCATCAACAAAAACTAACTCCAAACTATATAACTCCCCCTTAATCTAATACTATATGACATGTTATTATAATGATAGTGTTATCATAAATAATCAACACTTAACTCTAAAAACTTAAACTTAATCCTAAATTACTAACTATCCTAACTAAGAATCTATTATAATACTTATAATAGCTAGAAAAATATAAGAACATAAATTATTTATTAAGTATATTTCAACACACTCATCAAAACCAATCATGTCAGACAAATCAAACAAATTAATCAAGTCAATCAAGTCAATCAAGTCAAACAAGTCAATCAAAACATACCAAACAAATCAAAACTAATAATCCTATGTTATAAAAAAAATACGACAAACTCCTCCTAAATAAAATACACTCCTTATGTATACATGTATGCAATATGTAATTTGTAATGCAGAATGAAATGTATGACATATGCAATATAGCATGAGATAATTTGCAGAATGAAGTGCAACTTGTGATGCAAATAATTATGATATGCATTGTAATTGATGATGTAATATGCAATAAGACGAGATATGAAATAGGATGCATAATGATATGTAACATGAAACAAAATGATAACGAAGTAAAAATAATAATATGCAGAATGATATGATGATATATATACTACGGTAAGTGACATCCAAATTATAAGATAAACATGAGTAATAAGTAATATCTAATTGACAAGCATATATATATATATATATATATATATATATATATATATATATATCAAATTATTTATTATAAATTACTTCAACCAAACAAAGGTAATACACACCAATTACTAGACTTAAGTTAAGGAAACTAATGAATGAGACTGAAAGAGTAGTAAAGAAAAGAGTTTAAAAGTAATAAATGATATTAAAATTATAACATATTTATGAAAGGTAGTAATCAAACTCAATATCAAAATTAAATTGCTAAGAAATATGGACCTAAACTATATATATATATATATATGATCAAATATATATTTATAAAAATTAATAGCCTACTTATTTAATTTAAAATAATTATTTTAACTGAGTTGTTTTTATTTTTTTTATTTTTAAGAATACAAACTTCCATGTTTATAAAAAATACTTAACTTACTAATTAAAACCTTTATATTAAATTTTTATTGATTAAAATATTTAGAAACATGTTTAAACATCTTTTAAATTTAAAAAATATCATAATGAAATATTAAATAAAATGATAAAGATTGAAAACTAAAATAAACATGTGTTATATTAAGGCCTCTTACTTTTTAAAATAATAATAATTAATTATAAAGAATATATTTAAACATGAAATTTATTTTAAAATATTCCAATATAAGTTAGAAAATAATTTCTAAAATGAATAGAGAAAAATTCTTAATTTAAATATTATTTTTACATAGTTTAAAGTTTCGTAAAGAAAAAAAATAGTATTTAAAGAATGCTACAAAAAGTTTTTGTTGTAAAAAATATTCGAAACTTTATAAAGCTGAAACTGTAGCTTTTACCAAATGCTGTGTAAAGTTTCTGAAACTCTACAGCGTTTCAAAGCACAAAAATGCTATAAAAATGAATTTGCAGTACTTACAAAACATTACAGAAGAAAAGAAGCATTTTAGAAATGCTATCTAAAATTCCGGTCATGTGATGTGGTGCTATCTTATTTATTGAAGAAATATATAAATTGAGCCTTATTCCAACATTCTAAATTCATTCTATTAATTTCTTAAAGATATAAAATTAGTATCTTAAAAAAAATTGAGTATGAGAAGTAAAAATAACATTAGAAAAGTTGAAATCATGAATGAAGGTATGCTTTTCTACTTAGTATAGTTGTAATAAATTAGTTGTAGATTTTATTTGAAAGAAAACACATTTTAAAAGACTTTAAAAAAAATAGGCTTGTACATCGATATTTATACTATGGTGTGTTGATATATGGTCCAATATATCAAAACTTATAAAAGAGATAAATTTCTATACCTAACTAAATTCATAGATATATATTCCTAAATGCAACAATAAATATGAAATAATAGTAAAGTGTGCCAATTTTTGCACTCCATCTTTCTAACTTTGTTGTTCTTCCATTGTCGTGAATCGCACATTTATATCTTTCAAAATTTGATGACGAGATCTGCTCTATTGCGACGGGCTTGTTTTTCTGATCATCGTAGTATATTCATTTGCTGAATTTGGAGACCGTATGAGAAAGATATAGATGATTTAGTAGATCGACCAACTTGGCGCCAAAACTTTGAATTTGAATTTTGAATGAATGGACACTTCAACCACTATAAATAGGCCCAACGGTCACCACTTTTCATTTTAATTGATGTTCTTCTTCTTCTTCTTCCCGTTTTTCCATATACTATCAAACTTCTAGAGGGCATATCTCCTTCGTTTCTTAACGGAATTGGATGAAACCAGCGGCAACTCGAAGAGGAAGGCAGGGGCAACGATCTAGTAATAGTGTGGTGTCGAACTTGAATGGTATTGTGATGCAACAGGCCGAACAGTAGAAGAAATGTAGAAGATCCCGTACATAGTTTTTCAGTTTTGGATAGCCAACTTCAAACTGTCATATTTCTCTCAATTTTGATTGGAATTTGATGATCCATCCATCAAAACGACTGCGAGAACAAGAATTACAATCTGAAAAGTAGTGGGAACAAAATACTCAAATATTTGGATGCAATTTGAGGAATACCTTTGACAGTTTTGCCTTCTTTTTCTCATTGTTCACCAAAACTTCATTTGACCACAACTTGGTCATTTCTTGACAGATTCGCACGAAACCAGTGGCATTGCGAAGCAAATGGAGAGAAGAACTGTATCAAATCAAGCTGTAGATGAGAACCAAAATTTTTGAATTGATCTGGTACCCATTTCTTTGTCGATTTCCATTATATATCCATTTGTTCTTCTTGATCGATGAATGATTATCTGGTATCTTTTAACCAACAGTCATTAGACCTAATTCTTCTCCTGCAAAACAAAATAACCTTTTAAAGAATCAAGTGTCTTTTAAAAATAATTAAATATAGTTTTAAACAAAAATATCATGATGATTCTATGACATATTCATATGAAAATAGTGTTAATAAAATCCTGAAAAATAGCCATTTTAATTTTTTTTCAAAAATCAGATTATGAAACTTTGAAAACCTTGCTCTGATACCAATTGTGAGAAATTGCGGATTACGGATCTTAAGTCTAGGATTAACACTAGAGGAGGAGTAAATAGTGTTAATAAAGAATTACTAAATCCTTTTGAGTTTATGTTAATTTAGACACCAATTTACGCAATATACAGACACAGATATGATCACAGAAATAAAATAAAAGCGGTAAAGGAAAAAACACACCAGATTTTATACAGGTTCGTAGTTACCCTACATCCAGTCCCGCAACACAAGTACGGATTTCCTTTCAAAATCAATTGTACAATTACACCCTCGGTTTCAAGGCAACGAGATACACCCTCCAGAATTTCTATCCTCTAGGTAGAGATACTTGATTTTCGGGCCACAAGTTCACCCAATTGATTTACCAAGGGTACAATCACACCTTTTCTCTCTTGATTGATTTCCAAGGCTATAATCACACCTTTTCTCGCTTAATAGATTACAAAGAAGTCTGTAACTCTGAATAGCACTGAGAACCTTGTAGAGATAGTGATAGAGAATCAAATTAGAAGTAATCGAGTTTGATACAATGTTGATTTCGGCAGAGTAATGGTAAGAATATGTATTAAGAAATGTGGAAGAAGAAAAGGAGTGAAAAACCAGAAAATCTGATATAAAATTTGTTGAAACTAACCCCTATTTATAAAAGAACAACAACCATGTCCATTCATGAAGAGTTATGATGAATAGACACTTCTTTTAAAATTTAAATTTTGAACTCAACTGACACCATGTCGACATGGGGTACTTGGGCATGTCGACATCCCAAAGGATTTTTTGGTGTTTTTTTTTTCTTTGAAAATAACTTTTATTTTATATTAAAACTATTTTAAGCTTTATAAATATACTTGACTATAGTTAAAATTCATAAGTAAATATAGAGAATAATGTATATAGAATTTAACTATAATTTTATATTTAAATCTAAGTATAAATATTTAAAATTAAATATATATTATATTTAAAAGATAGTTTAAAATCAGGAGTAGTTTTGACTTTGAAATTAAAGTAATTTTGAGACTAAAATTATTTAAAATCAGGATAGAGGGTTTTGATGTTTTTAAAAGGAAAGTTTTGAAATCATTTTGAAAACAAGATAATTTTGTAAAATCATTTTGAATAAAAAGTTAGTGGATACAAAACAATATTCCACTAGATTTTTCGTAGGTTCCATCCTACTTAGGGTTCCATCCCTTTAACAGGCTCGAAGTGGATTCCATTCCACGAATAAATTGGATTTTAAGATGCCAGTGCTTTTCTATGAGTTTTAACGAAATTCCTAATAAAAATACTTAAGCTTGAAATCTTGATAATCTTGATACTCATGAGTCTTCTATCTCGATATCTTGAATCTCTATACTATACAGTCTTCATTCTTGGTACCTGCATGGTTAAATCCTGCATATACATATATATCTAAACTTATAGTGTTAGTGTATATATTTTATAATCCATTCTAAGGTTTTTGTCGTCAAAACCATCATCTCACGGACTAATATGCCTCACTTCGAAATTACTTCATTAGTTAGGCCAGGAGGTGGGCTTGTCAACAAGGGAAATTCTTGACTAGCTAAAGAGATCTAGTCACTCTTCTAGGGGTAGGACTAGGAAGGCTTGA
This sequence comes from Allium cepa, assembly GCA_030765085.1. Classification (NCBI taxonomy): domain Eukaryota; kingdom Viridiplantae; phylum Streptophyta; class Magnoliopsida; order Asparagales; family Amaryllidaceae; genus Allium; species Allium cepa. The sequence continues at coordinate 612,512,961 of CM060942.1, read as the reverse complement.
TTCACCTCGACATGTGATAAGTTTCAAAGATTGATAAGATACTTGACTCTTCATTAACTCCATTTTAAGATCATTTACTCGTTGATATTATTTGGCCATCTTGGCGTCGATCTCAGCTGAGGATTTAGAAATTAAACCGTGTCTATCTTTTCTTTCAATGATTGAGATACTTTGATCTTCTTGTCGATCTGATCCTCTAAGTTTGAGTTTACTTCTTTATGCTTTCCAAATGTCGACCTTAGTTAATAGTGTTTCTTATGCAACTCTTGTGTATCTGCGTTGTTCAGAAGCCATAAAGTCAAGGCATCATGGGAAGATTGCCTCTTTCTAATATCAACCAGTATCTATACTTAATATCGATCATCATGGGAAGACATCTAAAGGATCAAATGTATGCACTAATTGGGTTCCCTATTAAAAGTAAATAAAGGAAAGATTGAGACATGGAAAACAAGCTCTTTCATTAATAACAACAAAATTTGCAAACTAAAAAGAAAATCAAGTTACATCACAATTCTACTTCTAAACATCTAGCTAACCCTTATAGTTTTGATACTGCGGCTTTGACCCTTTCAAATGACCTACCAAATAGGGTAAGAATGGAATCGAAAGAGGAACTAATCCCTTTCGGAGTGTTAACCGTAGGGAATTGATGATAATCTCATTCGTTGATCGAGGACTAGCATGACCACATATCAATTTGGTATGATAGGTTAGAATTTCACTAAGTAGCTTATCCATTTCATCACCAAAGAATTCAAAATGAAAATGAGGGAACCGCATATCAACTTCTTGTAATTCTCTGAGAAAGCAGTGTCTCGCTAGCTGTGATGTCTTGAGAATTAAAGGTCTTCTTTAAAAAAAATCTTTAACTTAACAAATTACTTAAGAGTTCCATTGGAAACAGGCTGTTTGAGATGACTTTAGTCTGACAATATGATAAAATTAGACTAATAGAAGAAGAACAAAAGGCGAAAAATTTCATAAGCTACTATAATATAATTAGACAATCACTCGAGTTCATACATGATTGATTTCTTATACAATTCGAAAATAAATCTCTTCTTATTGTATTTGAGTTTTTCTAAGGGAAGAGAACGAGAAGAAGGAGTAATAGAGGAAACTCTTGGTAGATTCTAACATACCACAAGATGAGGATCAGACCCATGCTCATCCAAGTATCTACGATGAAAGCGCTTGAGCAAACCTCTGCAGTTGTCGATTAAACAAGAGAAGTCAACGCACTTACCTCAATAGTAAGCTCTGTATAAAAACTCTTTCAAGGTATTCCTACCATCAATCAACATCCAAAAAGGGTCATTAGCTATGCGTCCTCTTTTAATAGTTTATCTAGAGGCGTTCTCTCTTCGGTCATGATGAAACTTCCCTTTCTTTGGTAAATCTTAATTTTGACGCACTTGCAGCAAGGTTCTTATATTTCTCAGGTAACTCGGTATACTCTTTCAATTGCTTATCTAACTCTCTGTTCAATCGATCTACTTCCATTTGCTTCTTTTCAAGCATAACATCATAATGATTTTTGATTTTCTCCTTAACTAAAATAACAAATGTATTAATTATGAGTTGTTTGGTAATATAAGACATGTAAACAAAGAAAACCATACCCGAGAGAGTGGGATTAAAGAGGAAGAAATTTCTCTTTCCTTTTAGACTTATAGCTTTGAAAAGCACTGTCTTTCAGAGAAGAATCTCTTGTTGTAGGATCAAGAATTTCAACAGCTTCAATACCCTAGACCGCCAAGTCTGGGTTAGCATCTCTTGATCCGTCCATATTATCTGAGGGCCCGAAGAGACCCCATCGCCTCCACCCTTACCATCATCACTATTATTACTATGATCATCATCATCACCATGGCTATCATCGCCTTTTTTTCTCATCGATATCTTCCTCTTCCGCATCTGACTCTATCTCCTCGTCGATTGGAGGATCATCAAAAGTCAATTGCTTCTTAGCGTCAATTTCCTCCTCTTCCTTAGAAGGTCGCTCTCTAGATGCTTGAGTTGTATTTAGCATTGCTTCAGATTTCTTTATAAACTTCTTTTTCCAAGCTAGAGGAAGAGAAGAAAAGACAAAATATGGATATTTATGAGCGTTGTCAACATATGCTATAAATAGAGTCTTCTCATAGGATCTCTCAAAGTATCGAGAGCCGAATCAAAGAAATGAGATATCTTCTGCTCCAGTTGATTTGTTCGGGAGGGTTCTTTTCTCTTGCAACTTTCTCTTGAGAGATGCATTCTCCTCCACAAGCTTAGCCTCTGTCGTGCCAACTTCCTCAAGTGCTATTCTAAAGCTTTTACCTTATCATTTGAAATCCATTTGGCATTTCTTCCTTTATGAAGTAAAGTTTATGTTTACTTAAGTGAGGTGATGAGCTTTTCTTTTATGGCCTCATCCCTTACCGTTGAGATATCAATTATGTGATCATTAAGCAAAGAAACATGCTATTTAAGTTTGGGTAATTCATTAAAAGATCCCAAAGCATCCTCTTATAGCATAAATATATGTTTAGCCGCCTGAAATAAGTAGCAAACATGAATGAGGATGTTATGCATGGAAGATTAAGCAACTTGAAATGGTTAAGCAAGAAGAGTACATACCAATAGAAATTATTTATGAATAGAAAATTGATGATCTTGAGTATAAGAGGAGGGCTTGGTGGCTTAAGGGCAATAAAAGATTAGGATTCAATGACCAATTGGAGAAGGTCATCAAACTTACTCATAGGATTTAGGGATTGAGACTTAGGTGGAAGCGCGTCTTCTGGAGAGATACACATTCCAAGCTCCTCGTAAAGACGGTTTAGTGTGCAAGGGTACCCAGAAAAGTAATATGAATGAGTGGGCCTTGAGACTACCCCACCTCAGTCGTTTGATGAGTTCTTTCTCCAAAAGCCAAGGTTTAGGGCCCTAGAATCCGAGTCGATATCTATAAATGGAACCTCCTACACAATAACGGGGGTGTGCATGCCCCCGACCTTAGGTTTCTTACTAGAAGTGGAACCATCTACAAAAGCATTGCTTAGTTTCCTTTTTATAGATTTGAATGAACTAGCAATGGCATCCCTGAGAGGTTGGAATTCATGAGCTTGAGCTAGGGCAGAAATGCCATCTTTACCCATGCTATCTTAGGAAGCATCAATTATGACCTCCTTCTCTGCGAGAACAATTACTAAAGCAAATAAGCTTGAATTGGGAAAATAAGTTTATGAGATAATATTACATGAGATTTCGTACAAAAGGCAATGATATCTTACCAATCGTCTCAGGTTGAACTGGTGAATTAGAAGTAAAGGAAGCTGACTTGCCCATTACTAATGAACATTTTCCACTAGCGTCGTACTTGACCATCTAGGGCTCTCCCAAGACCTATGGTAATCTAAAATAATAGAATACTGATGAAGTTTAGATGAAGTTAATAGCGCTTGTTCCCCATTTTCTTTTCTTCCTGAGTTAGGGACAGCATGATTTTTTGATCTTCAAGGTTTTGCTTCTTGGGGACGGAATCTGAAAGAAAAACACATATTAGCAAAGGATAATAAACTAATATGGATAACAAAAAAAGAACTTACTATCAACATAAATGTCTCTCTAATGTTAGAGAAGCATTTAACGAAAAAAATTGTTTTCAATCCTCCGTTATTGTCTGGCTGGAGCTCCCTCTTCTATGGTATAACACATTCCCTTAGGTGCATGCCTCAAAGAACTACCATAGTTCTCTATTTTATTCAAACTTTTCCTCATAGAATGTAGACCTCCTAAAATGGTTTGATCGCGATGGCTCTAATTGGTAGCCTAGACCCTTCGCTACTAGACCCAATCGCGTTGCTTTGCATCTGCCTCTAAAGGTAACTATTTCCTTCATCGACCTCCTAAGAGTTTCTAACATACTATTGCAAACTTTTTTTTACGTACCAAATATTCAATCACATCATGGAGATATCTACATTCATTCATATTGTGTCCATATGTCTCGTGAAAGCGGCAATACTATCCTAAGCATCTTTCCTCTTCATTAGCTTCCCTCGAGACTAGCTTCTCATACTTTTCCATGCTTTTTGTGTCATTGAGATATTTTTAATGGAATATGTCAATTCCATATAATTGCCATCATGGACAAACCTCAAATGCTTCTTGGTTTCTTGCTTTTTTCCACTAGCGTTATTGAAGTTTTTTCGCTTATTTCCATCCCTAGAATTATTATTTCCATATTTGTTCCCGTCCTTCTTAACAGGCTCATTATTTTGTATTATGTTGTTTGTTTCAACCTGAACACCAGCCCTGATCCCTTCTTTAAGTTATTTCCCTTTCAAGTGCAAAATCTAAATGCTTTCGGTAGAGATCTTTCTATGAAGTTGGCTTCTACATCCTAAGCCTCTTACTAAATTCAGTCTAGCTATAGACTCCTCCTATCAAAGTCAGTAACACAATCTCCACTCTTGGGTTCATCACCTCCACACGGAGGCATTGATACTCTTAAAGAACTATTCAAGGTCTCTCCAGACTCTTGGTGCAAGTTTTCCAAGGACATCACATCCTTCGGCTGCATAGAATGCACCCTAAACTACTTCGAAAACTTTTTGATAAGTTAATGAAAAGATGATAGGGATTCAGGCTCAAGCCGGCAGAACCATATCGTAGCAGCCCCTTGAGATAGGGAAAACACTCATGTCTCACAAAATCACCTGCACACGCACCATCCATATATCATTTGCATTACGTTAGATGCTACATAGGATTAGTCAAACCATTACAACTCTGTATCGTCAACATAACAAACTTCTTTAGATATTTAGATACATATCCCATTTATTTTCTTCTGTGAACGGACTCCGACTTGCTGTAGATAACCATTCGTCATCTTGCATTTGCTAATTTTGATGCAATAGCCATTTATTGTCTTAGTCAGTAACTCGTTGTTGCCAACATTTCTCCATGGACAACGTTCATCATGGGTACCACTTATATTTACATAGGAAAATGCTCATGGTTGGTCTAGTGAGATCTAGGTCTTCCTACCTTTGGAGAGTCCACTCTCACAACTATCTGGCAATGTCGGTGTGAACTACTTCCTCTTCTTATAGGCTTGGTAATGTTCTGTTTAGCACCCCCATCCTAAGGACCAATAGCTTCTCCCTCTCCATCAACAAGCATTTCGAAGCTCCTCTTCAGAATCATCCAAATGAAGTCTATCTAGTCGATCGATACCGATCCATCTAGGTTGGTTAGTACAGATTGATGTCGAGGTTGGAATTATCACTCTAGCCTTTGCCTCTTAGTTCTCACTCATCCCAACACCTCGCTTTTGCATTTTCTTATTGCCTTCTTTATGGTTCTACTTTGATGAAGAAGAACTCTCTTCATTAAATCTAATGACATGTGATTCTTCTGCTCTTTCTACTCTTTTGAGTCTCCTTTTGCTATTGGGGTTGGGACAACAATATCTTCATCTCTTCCGTGATGAATATTTGATTCTCTATCATTTTCTTATTCATCTCTACCAGTAGGCGGTCCAAAATGGTCTTTATTGCAACATTTGGCGCACTTGAAGTATCAACATAAGTTGGTTGAGTAGTTTCATCTTCATGGTAAGAGCTTTCATGCTCCCCTTCAACTATAGCTCCAGATCTGGTAGTTTTATCCTTCTTTGGAGCCATTTCTTCACTACACCAAACATGCCATTTTGTCACACTTTTTTCGTTTCATTTTGTCACGGTTATTATTGTTGGAAATTTGTAACGGTTATTATTGTTACATTGTATTATCACGGTTATTTCCGTGACAAAATTTAGGCTTTTCGTAAATAACTAAAGGACATTGGTCAGAGTCATCATTTATGTTTCAATCCTTGCTTTAGATGTTTGTCACGCTTTTGGCTTCTATCTTTCTTCCTTAAATCTAATTAGGTTAAAGCCGTCGCTCCAGCCTTCCTTCGTTGCGATTCGCCCGCCTATCGCCGTAATTTCAAAGCCGCTTTCCATTTCTTTCGCCAAATCCACCCTTCTTCAAAGTCAGGTAATAATTTTCGTTTTTAATTTGGTTTTGTATGTTTTAAGATTGTTTATTTAGGGTTTTGTATGTAATTCAATTCGATTAAATACATATTCACTCCAGTGCACTTTCGAAGTGATTGTTTATTTAGGGTTTTTTTCAATAAGGCGTAAATTGAATATGTTTTTCGCATGATTCTGTGTTTTATAGTTTTACTTTGTGAAAATGATTATTCGTTTATATCCATTGTAATCTATGATGCTGATAATCTATGTTATGATAGTGGTACTGTGGTAGGAGAGATTGATCGTTGAAATTCCTGCACTGCTTGCAGCGATTTTAGCAAGCACATGTTGAGCATTGAATGTTTGCCAATGTATGAACGCACTATTTGTTTTATGTATGAACGCACTATTTGTTTACACATAAAATAGGAGCACAGTTTTGTTCTTTTCTATACTTTTTCTCTTGTCACATAAAGAATGTGGTTTGGTTAGATTTCTCAGACATTTACGAAATAGCATGTTATTCGTGCTTGTTTGTTTAAAATTATACATCTCTTCCGTTACAGCTTTTATTAGCATTCTTTGGTAAATTTATAGTAGTTATACATCATTTCAGTTTTAGGCCGTTCTAATAGAATTTAAGGAAAAATACACCATCGATGCATATTGATGTCAAAAATTGGACAAAACAACCAACATTCCATCCAAAAGATATAATAAATACATCCAGTAAATAAACTTAGCAATGTAGATTTAGCAAAACCATTTTGCAAGAGGACATGATTGTCCAGATTAACATTGTTGATATAATTCAAATTAAGAACTAAGGGATTTTCGTACGTATTATTATTACAAACTTAGCAATTATGTATGACAAAATTACATACCCCAGCTCTTAGTTGATTTAACCCACCATTGCTGTGTAATGTAAGGTATCCATTGATTTTGCATATGTCTGCGTGATTAAGCTAAATTTGTTCGTATAAATTCAATAACAAACTTCTGTAAAAAACTGACAATGTTTAATTTATTTTTTTAATAATAATATTGAAGAATCAAACAATGATTATCTTTTATAGAAACCTCTAGTTAATTTATCATTTGCTTCATTAACTCCTTTGTAATTTTGAATAATACAGAATAGTTTAATCTACAGCAGTAATCAATTGAGAAATCTATTCCTTTAGTAAGCAAACACTTGATATTCACATTTTCTATGTAAGCTAATATTGGAAACGAACGTTCGTAATAAGACATTAATTGCTTTGACCGATTCAAAATTTTGAATTTCTCAATTATATCAATATGTTTGGCCTTGATAATCTTTAAGAATTATTTCGAAGGACCTCTTAGATGATGGGACTGATTATGACAATTCTCCATCATGGAAAAGTCTACAAATATCAATTTGCTAAATTAAGAAAATTACAAAGGAAGCGCATTTAACAAAATCATAGGGGAACCATTTGCTAGGAAACAACTAAAAGAAGAAAAACTATGTAAAATGTATTAATGAAGAAAATGGTCAGGAAAGTTAACAAATTACCACAAAATAATGAAAGAAAGGATGTTGATGAAGTTAACAGTCCATTCCAGTAGTAATACCTTATGTACTATCACCTATTCCATTTGACTCCTATTATTCTACACAACACCAAATATGGCATTTTGTAACACTTTTTTCGTGTTGTAGCATTAGATGAAGTCTACTCCACTGCACATGTTAAACATGTTTTACTAAACCCTCGTGTTGCAATAAATCCGATTCATTCATATAGTACACTAAAAAAATCTATTCCAATAATTTGAGAAAGTATTTTGCCATTTTTCTTCTTCAGTCATGCTTAATTTCTTTGGTTTCTCATTCCAATTGCTTATTTGATTTTTCTATAACCTTTAATCAGGAGCCTTGACTTAGATCTGAATAATTTAGGGGTTCTAAATTTAGAGGTGTATTTTCAAGCTTTGAGTATGTTATTATTTAGATCGGACTGATGTTTCTTTTAAATATTTTGATTTTGAATGACCTTAGTTGTGTTTAGGGAGGATTGTTTGTTTGCAAAGATGGACTTTGGGGGGGGGGGGGTTTGGGAGTGTCTGTTGAGTGGTCATTTAGGGTTGTTTATTGAGTGTTGAAGTGTGGAGGGAGTGTTTGTTGATGGCAGAGCGGTTTGTCAGTAGTAGTGCAGCAAGGAATGGGGATTAAAGTCAAGGGTTGAACTGGTTGTTGAGCAGAGGGGATGGTTCTGCTCAGTTTGATGACATTTTTAAAGGTGGAGTTCGGGTTCGACTGGTTACTGATTGCAATGTTGATATCCCGGTAACTGAGTTTTTTTTGTCACTGATTTTTTCGGCAACTGATTTGCAGTTAGTCACGTTGTTGATTGTTGGAAGGTGGCCATTTTTTATGTTTGCAAAGGTTGGATATTCAATGGTTGTGGGAAGTTTTCAAATGAAAATGTGAAGTGAGTTATGGTGGTGAGCAGGTTGTTGGAATTGGAGTTACGGTGGTGAAGACGGTGAAGAGAAATGAATGTGGAATGGTGGTATGTTGTAATTTTTGGTATGTAATGTGATTTATGGCAACAAAGTATGATGAAGAGCAATGGTGAGGATTTGGGTTGTGGGAGGAAGTCTGGTTGTTGGTTCGTATGAAATATGGGTAGTTGTCAGTGAGGTAGAGTGCAGTTTTGCTGCAGTTGAAATTGAATGCAGTGGGAAGTATGTTGTAACAGTGAAGATTGGAGGAGCAGCAGTAGGTGGTTAGTGTTATGATGATTGAGAGGGGTATGGTGACGTCTGTGCAGTATAGTGGAGCAGCAGTTTAAAGGGGATGTTGGCAGAAGTGTTTATCTAAGTGATTGTTGGTGGAGTACCTTAGTCTATAAACAATATTGAAGCCTAGAATTATTTTTATCATTATTACTCTTTTTATTTTTTGAAATATTGACTATTAATTTCATAAACATATCCAAGACAACCCAAACCTTTTAACGTATGCAGATTAAAAAAATAGATTGTTAACCGTATTAGCATTTCATGCATTCGACTTAACATTAGTAGTGATTGCTTATTTTAATGGAAATATGTCTCTTTATTGGTAATGATTACTTAATTTATTCCGATCGGTCACCTTGGTTGCTAATGATTATTTTGATCAGTTATCTTGGTTGGTTAAAAGCAAAACATATGTGAATATTAAGCGCAATCTAAAAATGTATCGGAATCAGAAATGAGTCCTCTCTGTATGATCGGGGACAACATAAATAGTTAAGTGTTGGGCATTATAGGCCAAAATCTTGAAACATTATGTCTTCGACCAACCGTAAGTTGTTCATGTATTGTTTTATTTATATTAGCATGTTGTTTAATGCTTCTTTTATGTATTAATATTGTATTTACATAAAATTGTAGGAACAAATAAATTTTCTTGCTAATGTCGAAGCCTACATCGAGAGAGTGGATTAGAATTCGGCATAGGAATACCAATGAATATATACAAGGAGTTCGATATTTTGTGGAATTCGCGAAGAGTCATTCACCACCAAACTTTGGACTATGTAGTTGTCCTTGTATAATGTGTAGGAATTCAAAAAAATTGGCTTTTAAATTAGTAGAAAAACACTTGATCATTCATGGTATGGATCCAACATACGACGAATGGTTTTTCCATGGCGAGGGAAGCGACAATGATGTGGTGGTCAATACTACGCGACATAATACCTATGAGGCTTACAACTCTAATCAGTTTCAAGAACAGAACCATGTAGGAGATGCGCTTGAAGACCTTGTTGATGATGCATATAGAGTATATGGTAGCGTTAAAGGCGTCGGTGATGGTAACCATTGGAAAAAGTATCAGGAATACAAAAGAAAAGCAAATGAAAAATTATACCCTTCTCGTGAAGATGGTCTTACAACACTAAGTGTCATTATAAAGCTTCACAATTTAAAAAAAGATTTCAATTGGTCAGGAAACAGTATGACCGAGTTGTTGATACGATTGAAGCGATGGCTTCCAAAGGAAAATACAATACCAGAGAAGTACTCGACAATGAAACAAATGTTAAAGGATTTGAGAATGAAAGTAGAGTGTATACATGCTTGTGAAAATGATTGTATATTGTTTTGGAAGGAATACAATGATGCGTTAGAATGTCCACGTTGTCATACGTCGAGATTTAAAGTTAAAAATCAAGGGGAAGTGGTAAAAATGAAAAAACAACCTCGAAAAGTTTTGAAATATTTTCCAATAACTCCGAGATTAACAAGGTTGTATACTATACCATGGATAGCTCGAAAGATGTTATGGCATAGTGAAGTAAAACCTTGCTGGAATTCCATGCGTCATCCTATTGACTCAGCTGAATGGAGATCGTTGAAGAACAAGTGGCCAGAGTTTGGTAAAAATGAGCGAAATGTTTGGCTTGGTATTGCTACTGACGGGTTTAACCCTAGTGTAACACAATCAAGTACTTATAGTTGCTGGCCTGTGTATACGGTTCCTTATAACTTACCCCCTTCATTATATATGAAGTCGGAGTTTCAAATGTTATGCTTGTTAATTCCTGGACCAAGAGCACCAAGTAAAGACATTTATGTGTATTTGGAACCCCTTGTCGATGAATTGAAGCAGCTATGGACAGAGGGAGTTCCTGCATTTGACATGGATAAGAAAGAGCATTTCACTTTGAGAGCAATGCTACTATGGGGAATTCATGATCTACCTGCATTTGGAAATTTATCTGGTTGTGTAACACATGGTTACAAAGCATGCCCTGTTTGTGTTGTGGAGACTGAATCAGAACGCATTGGAAATAAGATTATTTATACGAAGTATATAAGATTTTTAAAGAATGGTCATCCATATAGGGCATTGAAACATGGATGGTATAAGAATATAGAGGATAAGGAACCTCCAACACGATTGACGGGATCAACTCTTTTAGACAAGCTTGCTCATATCAAATATGTACCCGGTAAAAAAACAAAAAACAAAAAATGCGTAGTAGATGATATTGACCTTGACGATGAACATTCTGTAAACGAAAATGGCGATGATGAAAGACCAGCATGGTATAAGAAGTCGATTCTTTTTGGCTTAGAGTATTGGAGTAGTCATAGAGTGCGACATATTATTGACATGATGCACACTGAGAAGAATGTATCGAAGCATTTCATTAACTTGATGTTTGATAGATACAAACAATCTTCCAAATTTGCATTTGACAAAACATACAGGATGCAATGTTGTCAAGTTCTAAAAGATGAAAAACTTCCATCATGCTTTGGGACTAAGTTAAGCAACTTAGTAAATATTCAACCACCCAGTTTGAATATTAGAAAGTCGTATGACTATCATGTTATTATCCAGTATTTTTTGCCTATCATGGTTCAACATGCTTATCCAAAGTGTTGTGACTTAAGACGTGCGATATTATAAGTATGCTTGTACTTCAATATTATTTGTTCGAAGGTTTTAATTCGAGAGAATGTCCAAGCTGCCAAAGATATGATTGTCGAGGCATTATGCGTGTTGGTGCATTATTTTCCCTCTCGATTTTTTGACATAAGCATACATCTAATGGTGCATTTAGCTTATCAGGCACTACTATGCGGACCAGTTAGTTATACATGGATTTATCCATTTGAAAGGTACGACATTTTTTAAAATATAATTATCACATGATTCTTTTTCAATAGTAACGTAAATGATGTATTCTTATATTAGAGCTATGAAGAAATGCAAAGACATACCAAGCAATAAACGCTATGCGGAGGGATCAATTTCTGAAGCATATCTTGTTTCAGAATCCGTTAAATATGTCATGGAATATATGCCAAATCCACGTACCGGTAATCATAGCTCTAAACAAGCACCATTTTTAGATGAAAACGTAGATGACATTTATGAACGTTCCATCATTGAGGGTAAAACTATCAAGTTATCCGGCATACAACGTACCCAAATTCGAAGGTGGATACTTTTTAGGATGGAAATTCCAGACCGAGATGATTATTATAGGTTTGCATTTTTTTCTACACGCTATAAGATGTAACTTTAATATTTACTTATGCCACCATATACTGCTTTGTAGCGAATACCGACCGTCATTAGAAGATGCTCAACGAAGTAGAAAGAAGCTCCATGCAAGGACGGAAGTAGTAGTGCAAACTGAATTCATTGATTGGTTGTACAAGAAGGTTTTTTACATTCCACAAAGATCGTAATTCGATAATCAAATTAGCATTATTTAACTTAATTAAATTATTTCAATAGTTAATGGAAGAAAAATGCATGGATTCATTGTTATGGTATTACGTTAGTGGACCAGCATGAGAAGCCAAAACTCATCTTAAGTATAGAATATATGGTTATGTATTTTCTCCGCAGCGCTATGATGACACCCTTTTAACGCAAGGTAGCGGTGTTTGTATGGATGCAATAACAACATTTGTTGCAAGTGCGAAAGATTTGAATCCTACAGATGATGACACCACTTGGTATGGTATTATCAAGGAAATCATTGAAGTTGATTATTATGAATTTTCATATGTAGTATTCTATTGTGAGTGGGTCAATATTGCTGATAAAATGCATGGTTGTAAGATTTGTCCAGACTCTAATTTGTCGATGGTGAATCTAAAAAAACTTAAAAGCAGCGACGGAGAGTGTGATGAGCCTGCCATTCTTGCATCAGAAGCAAGTCAAGTTTTTTACATACCAGACATACAAAATCCCGATTGGTCCATTGTACGACGTTCACCTAAACGCTTGACTGATAGCGTGGATGATTACGAGATGCCAACAAACTTTCAGTCAGTTTTAAAGGAGCAATCTAACTTAACAACATTGTTGAAATGTATTGAATCCAAATAGATGAGCTTGATTGAAGTAGTAGTTGCTTGTTTTGTAACTTTATTAGTATTCTCAGTCATTATTTGACATTTATCATGTTGCCATAGATAAGAAATTTCAACAAATTTAAAATATAAAGGCATTTCTTTCTTCCCTGTATACTCATTTGTTATCATTCATTAAATCTTCACATGGCATATAAAACCATCCTTCTAAATGCAGCAGAGATAGTATATTTCAATGCAAATGCAGGTGACGTGCAAGTATGCAAGTATGTGTGAGCTTTTAAAATGCGTGAAGTTTTCCATTCATATAAATTGAGATGTAAAAATTCAAAATTAATGAATATGAACAGTCTCAAATATGGAAGACTTTTGGAAATATGTGAGTTTTAAGTGGCAGTTTTAAAATCTATATAGTTCTTTATATAATTTTGTGGCATTATATTTTACAGATAGGTTGTTATATCTCTTGCATTATATTTTGGCAATATGTCGGCTAGTTGCAGTAGACATACAGAAAGCAGAGAAGAAGAAGTTCCTCCTCCCCCACCAAATAAAAAGTACTCGATAATCTTTGAGATGGATGGCGCTAAAGGCGACAATGCAACAAAGTGGAGTTCCCGTTGTGGCACTTTAATTCGAAGGTATATTCCCATTAGCTATGATGATTGGAGGAAAGTTGATGGGTTTTTAAGGGATAATTTATGGAAATCACTCATGGTATTTGAATTTACAATTTTTACAAGAATAATTTTTTTATGCACATTTGAAGTACAAAATCATAATTAGAACATTTATTTTACCTTTCTATAGAAGGAGTTTGATTTGAATATAAACCCCGATTTAGCTCGACCTATTTTAGAGAAGGCGTTTTCACAGTACTTCAGAACAGCAAAAGCGAAATTGAGAAAGCTATATCTTAAAACAAAAGAAGGAGAGTTATTGCCTAGACGTCTTGCGATTGATAACCGACCCAAAGACATTGATAAAGTTCAGTGGGAGGGGTTCATCGACATTGAGTATGCTGATAAGAAGAAAAAACAATGCAAGACGAATGCTGATAATAAAAGAAAGAACACCATAAATCATACATTGGGAAGAAAATCTTATAGTAGACTATATGAAGAATTGGTATGTAGTAAGTCTTTCACAACTAATCGCGATAATATTGTATAATTGTTTAATATATTTACATTTATTCATGTAGGAAACTGATAATCCCGAATGTAAAATTACACGAGCAAAGGCATGGAAAGTGGCGCACACATGTAAAAAAATGGAGAGGTGCTTCCTTGTGCCGTTGAAAAATATGTAAGTCTTTGATTTATAGCTTTGATTTATAGTTGAGTTTGTATTAACACTGAATTGATTATATAAAATTTTTAGTTTTTTTAGTTGGGTTTGCGTGTAACTTTTTATATATATAACAACTTTAGTTTTTTTTTACAAATTTATCTAAATTGATTATCATTAGGAAGGGAGTCCAAATAGACCATATTGCATGATTTTAAGTTGTAAGATGAATATTCCATATTTAATTTGCATTAGTTTTCTAATAGTCTCCATATATGGACGATTTAAAGAAGAAAATATACATCTTTAGCAACTGAGAAGCTTAATTAGGCATGAGTCTTGATGGCTCTCCCAATTTTATAATTTGAGTGCACAATGTATGCAAATATGCAAATGCTAAGAAATAGAGCACAATGGTGGGATTCTTCTATTTTCAGAATTTAAATAATATATGCAATAATGCAAACATGCAATTGTATTTCTATGCATAGATTTTTGGTGAATTTAAATAATTTGTTACTAATTTACCAAAAAGATATTATTCCAAACATTTGGTTTGCAGTGAAAACAAATTACCCCTTACAGTTTATGATTAGTGGAATAAATTAATACATTGTAATTTATTTTTTCGAATTACCTGCTATTATTGTTGATAAAGGGAATTGATTTTATATAATTCATCAGTATTCATCGTTGGTCAATACAAACATAAGCTTTAAGACGAACTGCGATACAAACATCTGTTTCAACTTTTGATACGGACCTATCCAGTTAATGAATGCATATCCAACAAGCAAATGTATTGTAGATGTATCACACGTGACGAGTAATGAAGAGAGTTGTATCAAGAATTTGGTACATATAACTGTATGAAAGTTATTTTTGTTAACATTAGTCCTATGAAAGTTCACGTTTTTCAATAATCTGCACTTATCCATTGAGAATGAGAAGACTTCATTGGCCTTTCTAACTTGCTGTTGCTCTCGGGCATATTCAATTTAAATCATTCGCTATTTCTAGGCCACTAATAGTAATTCTGTAGTAATATACAATGTTAAGTTTTGTTCTGTGTAGAATTATGAATGTTGCTTTTATGTCCTCTGAACTAGTGTAAAAATCAAGTGATTCTACCAGAACCAAAAATGACATGGGAAAAGGGATTGTAAAACTATAAAAAAAACAACGTTCTTTCTTGTGAATCTGTTTCCACTATTCTGATTTTATGTTAGAAATGCTGCTTATTTAAATAAATTGAGTTTTATGTTATGAAAATTGACATCTGCTAATTTCAGTTTCAGTTTCAATTATATTTTTAACCTCTGTTATGTAATTTTACATCTTTACAAAATTATGAATTGTGTAGGCATTGATAGAAGCAGCCGAAGAAAGACAAAAATCGAAAGCTAGTGTTAATGGAGAAGATGAAATAAGAAGTTTAGAAGATTTTGAAAAAGATCCCGTTGCCGAAGCTTTTCGAGATGATAAAAAGCGAAGCTATCGCCGAGCTATTAGCTCTACGTCTAATGTAAAGCAAGTAAGACTCTCTCAAGCTTCAAAAGCCATTACCAATTACAAAGAGAATGCAAATCAACAATGGAAACCAGAAATGCGTGAAGAGATGAAAACAATGAGTTTAGCTATAAATGATATGAGACAATGTATAAAGATGCTTGTAAATCATATTGGAGGAAATGTGCCGACACCAAGAGGAGAAGATGCTTCTAATACAGAGCAAAATCTCAACAGTCCTGGAGGTAGCTTAGGTGCTCCACTAAATGGAATAATGGAATCTTCTACGTGAGAGAAACAACCAGTAACACTATTGTCAGTAGATTTGACGGAAGTAGCAAAAGGACACATTGGGACGCAAAAGATATGTCATGGTTAAGGGAGGGTGTTAGAATGTTTGAGTTAGTCAAACATGTTGTTTTCATGTGTTCCTATGAATATGTTAAGTGGTGGTCAAGGCCCACATCTATAGGTTACTGGGTAGTTGTTTTTTAGTCTATTTAAATCTTTGTAATTCTATTGGTTTAATGCATCCCAAAAATATAACAATGTAGTCTCTTCTTGTTTTGATTTGGGAATCGAATTAATTTAGAGAATTTGAGTTTGGACGGTCTGATTATTCTGGTTTTGGGTGAAGAAAGTGTTGCGACGAAAGTAAGTTGTTTGGGTGGAGAATGTTTACGATCCAGAAGCTTCAATTTATGAAGCACCACAAAATGGCCATTACACGCTATTCGAATTAGTTTAAGGGGGTTTTGTGATTTGGCCCGAGTATCGTTTGCGTTATTAGTAAGTTACTAAACACCATGTAGTTATATTCTGAAACTGTGTTTTAAAGTTTGTTATATATACTATGCTTGTACGCTATAATTTGTGGTGTTGGTATGAAGTATCATTTGTGGTGTTTGTATGAAACATAAATGTTTGGTGTTGTTTTAATAATTGATCGTATGTTTTCTTAATGTTAAAACTATATATTTTTTGTATAGATTGTTTGTAGCTGTAATAAAATATTGATGTTATATAGTTTGTTTGATATTGTTTTAGTTATCATGGTTATAAGTGTTAGAAAATAACCTTTTGTAATGGTTATAACTGTGATATAATTTGCATTTGTCAGGGTTATAAGTGTTAGAGTTTTCTTTTTGATAATGGTTATAAATGTTAGAAACTATTATTCTATCACGGTTATAAGTGTGATACTATCTAAATTTTCCACGGTTTTAAGCGTTAGTAATAACCATTTTATCATGATTATAACCGTGAGTAAATATTGTTCTGTCACGGTTATAAGTGTGATAATATCTAAATCTATAACGGTTATAAGCGTGAGAAATTACTATTTTTATCACGGTTATAACCGTGAGCAAAAGTGTGACTGAATTTGCCCGCGGTACTTATTTTCATGATTATAACCGTAACAAATTAGTTTCGTCATGCTTATAACCGTGAGGAAATTGTCTTTCTGGTGTTGTGCTTCCTTTAGATCTAAGTGAAGACTTTATCCAAATCTTAGTAGCAATTAGTGCAATCAGGTCTGACCTTAAATTCTTTATTCTCGATGAAAGTACCAAAAAAAACTTGACCGAAAAGTTGGTTAATGCTGTCATTCGAATAAAAAACGAAAATTAAACAAGAATCAAAGGGAAAAAGAGAAAGAATACAAATTTTAAATTTGTTCAACAACAAAATTATGCCTACGTCCACTATCAGCTTCATTTATATTAAGATTCACAATTACCCCCAAATTTTCAATCAATTTCAGATCTTGAAAAGTATAATTTCGAATTTTGAAGTAGCTCCGTATAGAATTTGAATGAAGATCCCAAAAGTCCTTTTCTAGTTGATCAGTTCTCTACTTACATACGAATTTCAGCATGAAAACCATTAGAGCTGGTTTGAACGAGTAAATATCTCCAGATCGAAATTCCAGAATGAAGAATGGGCCAAATGCACGAATTCCAACAATCAATATTCTTTGGTACTTATCGATATGGATCAGTACTGACCCATACATTTGACTTTTCTTTATCCTTTCTTAGCTTGGTCAAGTCTTCAAGCTTGAATATTTAAATCTTCGAGGACTCCACATGGTTCAGTATCAACCTATATCAGATCTTTTGCTTATCCTTTCTCCTTCAAGCTTTGATTCTCACAAGAGTAAGATCAACCCCCAGGCCTTATGGGATCGTTCGATACTGATTCATCAAATCCATATGGATCGGTATCGACTGATATGAGTCGCATATTTCTTGGTTGAGTTCTCCAATTTTAATGCCATCTAAGCTTCTTGATTCATCGAAATATCGTTTGGTTCAAATAACGGATAAGAATTCGTATGTCGGATTTGTTACTGTATGAGACTGTTTATGTACGTGATTTAATGTATTCTTTGTAATTTGGAGAATTATGTACTTAGCCTCTTATGTTTATGTATGAGATTTTAGCTTGCTCTGTACATGGAAATGCCATTATATTAAAGTTTACATTTTCACTGCTATATTGTGTTCTTTTATGTTAAAGGCTACCATTTGGGCATTCTATTTATTGTACGTATAGTTCGAGCATCGATTGTGTATGTCGTTTAAGTATTACAAATAGCAGTTTGTTGCACCCATCTCTTCTACGTTTAACTTAATATCTTGTTTCCTTTTCAAATGACAACATTTTACTACATACAAAACAACAGGTCTAGCTGATCTTCTATAAAATTGACCTTTCAGTTTCTTCGATATTCTCTGATCACACTAAATGACAACAGCGAATTTTTATTTTATTCCATTTGTGTTTATTTGATTTGTTATTTCTTTTTTATCTTTCCAACTTCTCGTGGTATTGAAACTAAACATTTAAACAAATTTTTTTGAGCAATTGGTCTTGTACTTTTATCATGTCATTTTCTATATTTTATTTACTAAAATTGCATGATAGATGCTATGTTTTAGTCCTACTAAGTTGATCTTTTTTGATACTCTTCTTCATTTTTCTGTTTTTTGTTCCACCATCTCTTTTCAAATATTAATTAATACAATATCATTGGCAAACACCACAATGCATGGTGTATCTTCCTGAATTTGCCTTGCTATTTCTATTTCATGAAAGACTAACAAAATAAACACGGATTCAAAACCGACCTCGATGTATCAATTCCTAGACATTCATGCTAACCATATTATTATTTTTAAAAAAAGGACTAAAACATAAATCTCATAACTTTAAAGTTTAAACCACGTCAAATGAAATATAAGCATTGCTAAGGTTGAGCCAAAACCATTTGTTTAAACGAAGCGTAGTATGCTTCTCGTGTTCTTAAACAGAAAAAGAAGCTTTATAAAACGTACGGCTCTGATGCGGACACAGCTGGAATTAGCGGAGTACAACTGTCAAGTACAGCGTCATGTACGCTGCTCTCGTCGCCGTTTACCCGCCATTTTATTTTTTCCTAATTTATCCCACTCGTTTCGATAATGCCCCTGCTTTTTCCTTTAACGTCGATAATGTCCCTGTAATATGTTCGGATTTACATCCTTGTCCTCGGTCAAGGGGCTGACATGTGCATCAGAGACAGTGGACATGGTGGCTTCATCGGTAATTATACATTGGATTAGTCGCTTTCGTTATGCCAGCACAAGTCAAAAATCGAGTCCACGTCTGATATCGGAGAATGTGTGTGTGTGTGGGTAGAATGGTCATTTCATGCTTTTTGAAAAGGCAACAGGCAAACCACATAGGTATCCAGCTCAGCAGCTAATATAATAATGTTTAGTCGTTTTGTTCTGAATCATGATGCATATTTTGCATTATGGTACTTGTACGTTCTGTATATTTGTTAGGTTGTTTCTGGTTTATATTTTATTTTGGAAAGTGGGACCCTGCTTAAAGGTTAATAGAATCTTTATCAAAAACGCAAAGTAAAACATAACTATTTGATAAACGATGCATGATGTATGTTACTAAGAAAACATCATGTTATATTATTTTACACTGGCGCATCTGCCAAATGCGCCGGTGTAAATCTCAGGTCCATATCTGGACAGCAATATTCACCAAACAATCCAAATACACAAAATCCAAATCCAAATGCACCATCTTAAATAATAGCAAACATTTACCTATATAAAAACCAATAAATAAAACTACTATTAAACAAATTCAAGCATAACATAATTAAAATTCGATTACATTCGAATTAAAATAGAAGTTATAGTTCGATTACAAACGCAAACTAATAGTAAACTAAAAGCAGGAATATTCATGGTTGAGTTGTATCGTCTTGAGTAGGTGGGGGTTGAGATGGTCCAGTCGGTTGCGATTGGTGTGTATCCTTCCTTCTTTTAGTGTCATTGTAAATGCTCTTCGAAAT
Organism: Allium cepa; assembly: GCA_030765085.1. Classification (NCBI taxonomy): domain Eukaryota; kingdom Viridiplantae; phylum Streptophyta; class Magnoliopsida; order Asparagales; family Amaryllidaceae; genus Allium; species Allium cepa. The sequence goes on along the minus strand of CM060942.1, from coordinate 612,492,918 downwards.
TGATCATTCAATTGACGTTCAGTTCGATTGAATATAACAATTCCACAATATCTTACTTGTTTTGCTCTTTTGGCTAAAAGAGTTTCAACTTTTAGACTCATCTGCGTTTCAAATCCCTCGGCATCAGAACGACCTTACATGAAAGAGACGTTTAGACAATAAAACGTTCTTGCTACTAACGACTTAACTGGTAAAGCTCGAGCACCTCTTAAAACTCCATTAAAACTTTCAGACAAATTTGTTGTCATCATCATAAATCTTCCACCATTATCCTTGCATAGAGCCCAATTTTCCTCTGCACCTCGTAAACTCTTTTCAATCCAAGCATGTGCATCTGGAGCAATAGTTTTCAAGTGTCCCCTTAACTTTTTATACTGCAAACCATCTGTGACATTAGCACATGAATAAACAAGTCTACTAATTTTTTTGAGTAAATCCAATAACTTGGAAGTTAGCTTTGAGATATCTAGCACAAAAGAGGTGATGGTGTTCTTCTGGCAATTATCTAATGCTCTCAGAATACCTTTCATTCGATCGGATATGAAAGTTAAACATCTATTGCGAACACTATGAATGTAGTAGTAGATGCATCTAAGAAACCAATTCCAACTATCTTTTGATTCAGAGTCTACGATTGTATATGCTAATGGAAATATACCATCATCTGCATCTACTCCAGTTGCGACTAGCAACGTACCTTGATATTTGTCGTATAGACGAGTGCCATCAATGCAAATCAACGGTCGACAATGTGCAAAACCCTCAATAGATGCACTGAATGCCCAATTTGCACTCTTAAAAAGAACTTTATCATTGGCTATTCTTTCGATATCAATTTTAAACATTATTCCCGGATTATGTTTTTTAATAGTAGCTAAATATTGCGGTAACTCAGCATATGATGTTTCCCAATCTCCAAAAACCCTCTCAAGTGCTTTACGCAATGCTCTATACACCTTGAAGTGGCCTATTTTGATAAAAAAAATTTCCGACATTAGAACTTGAATTGCAGAACTTGATTTTAGAGGCGCATTTCACAAATGCGCCACGTATTTTTTTTATAAAAAAAACTAGCCCATAATTGCAAATAGTTTTCAGAGTAGTCTATTTATGCCAATACTTTTAAAAAGCGGTCTCTTTTGAAAATTTGTCCTATTTTTTATTGTCCTAACTAAGGCCTAAAATAAAAAATGGATACATATATGCCTTTTGTTCTCAGATTTAAATGAATAGCAAACGCTCCTATAAATTATACATACATGCTTTGCTCTTCAGTAGCATCCATATTGGATTACAAGAGTAGTGTTGTTTTTACATTATTTTGGTGAATACTCGGTATTAGTTTGGGTTTAATGTCATTTTAAGCCAAAGTTATTAACACATATTTTAAGGTCATATTTTAGTTAATGTCATGGTATTTGTAATGTATCGTGGTATTTAAAGAAGCCATGATAGCTGTTAACCTGCTTTTTAGTAAAGCAGATTTCAATCGGGCTTAGAAGATTCAAATGAGGACGAAACGACTTGAAATCTGCAAGGCGCACTCAAATGAACTAAGGAAATAGCTTGGGAAAATTCCAACAAAAAATATGCTAAGTCCATAACCCGGTACCGAAGTATCACCATAGGTTGGTACCGAGTCATCACCAAAGCGGCGTTAACTGGACTTAGAAGATTGAAATGGAATCAGAATGACTTGAAACTTGGCAAGAGCACTTAGAAAAGGAAAAAGAAGGATTTGAAAAAGTTTCATCTTGATTGAGCCAAGGACCATAACTCAGCCCTAAGTTAAGGCCATAGGTTGGGTCCAACCTATAGTTGCTTGTCTATTCACCTCCGTGACTTCATACACTAATCATACTACTTTATTGATTCGTGATCAAGTGATTCTCCAAGGATTTAATGAGTTCTAACGATCGGCTAGGATGGAGAAAAGGAAAGCGGATATCTAAGAGATTACAAGATGTAACTCGAAGACGATGAAAAAAAGTTTAATCGACTCAAGAAGAAGGTAGGAAAGTGGACCAAGTGAAGAATTGAATAAGACATTAAAATCCTTAACTCGGGTCCTAATTAAGGTCCTTAACCTAGCGCCAAGTTAAGGGTTTGACTCGGGTTGGCTTGGGTCTTCTGATGTGACTTTGTGCTATCTTTTGGACTTCGTTGTCATTGGATTTCTAACTCGTACTTTCCCAATTCCTCTATAAATATCAACATACCGCTACCAAAAGAGGATCTTCCTTCGGTCGGGTCTCAATTAACACTCTTGGACTTGGAGCATCCATTATACTTTCCTCACTTCTATTCTCCCTAAATAACATTCTTGACTCCATTGTTAATCTAGGATCCACTAGATCGCGGCCAGATCAGATCTACCTAGTTGTAATCTATAGAGAAAACAACTAAGTAAATGTTAAAGTGGACGTAGACCGGAGATTACGCCATAGCACTATAAAAATTATGTCTTCTTTTACCGCTTTTTTGTTTATTTAGTTTAAGCCGACACTTTAATCTGATTTCTGGGTGTTGATCCAATTTATGGATTAACATTCTGGTACTTTCACCGAGAACAAAGCTAGATCTAAAAACTTGAAGCTTGAATCTGAGATTTGGAGAAGATGAAGATGCATAATATTACCGAAGCAAGTCAACCAGAGCTTGAAGGCAGCCATGAGATGTCCTTAAATTCTCATCAATCCATCTACGTGACCAGAGAAAAGATGCAAAGAACGATAAAGGAGACGTGGGATGGAGTAATAACTCGACAATAGGAAATGCTTAGAGAATTCTTCCAAAGTATGAGACAACAAGGAATAGCTAGATTACTGGAAGTCAAAGCTAAGGACAAGAAGCTAATGTAGGAACATCTAGGGTTGGAGTAGAGCAAACTGGAACAATGTCCCCACAAACAAAGCAACTTGATACTAACCTAAATCAACTTGGTACCAAGAGAACTACACTTGGGGGCAATGTTGGAGTGACTGTTGGAATGCCGGGAATGGATAACACTGGAGATAGAAACACAAATCAGAATGTGAATGCACATCAACCAAAAGAAAATGTGATAAAACCATCCCATAGGAACGGAGGACAAGACGAAACCAAAGGAGTATGACAAAAAGCTAATGTGCAACCAGTGGAATATATGCCAGAGTATCTGCTGGAGTTCCCTTATATGAGTATGGGATAGAATATTGTTTTTGGACGAAGACCCTCGTTGGATGGTGAAAACCAAATTGAATTAGTAAGAAGAATAGTCAGAGGAGGACCCTTAGATCCGGGTTTGAAGAATGTAAACAGAAATCCATTCGCTTCTAATATATGGAACGCAAGGATTCCTTTTTAAGCTTTCGATGTTGGAAATGTATGACGAGAAGAAAGACCCGATAATTCATCTGATGAGATACATCCGACATATAAAGGTGTTGGGTGCTTTTGAGGAGGTAATGGGGAAGTGTTTCCCGTTATACTTAACGTATATGGTGGCAATATGGTTCAGATAGCTGGAGAATAGATCCATAAGCACATGGACTGACCTAGTGAGTAGATTCTTGAGGTGATCCAGAGTTCACATATTGTGACAAAAGAATGTACTAACACTATCAAGCGTGAAACAAAGGCCCGGAGAGACCTTGAGGAATTATTTGACTAGATTCGATGCAGCAGCAATTGTAGTTGACAAGCCGGATCCAGTACTAATCCTAATGGCAGTAGTATCTGAAGTCCCGAGTAAGACTGAGTTTAAGAGTGCATTGGAAAAGGATCCACCGATGGATTTTATAGAATTCTACTATGAAGCTGAAAGATATTTGCGTCCGGAAGATGCTAAAGCTGAGGATGAAGTTGAGGATGCTAAAGATAATGTTATGGATAACAATGGACTGTCCGGAGTTGGAATCGGAAAAGACAAAGGGAAAAGAAGAGTTGATAACAACTTTGGAGAACCACAATGACAAAGAAGGGAGCCAAAATTCTCTTCCTACACCGATCTGACTGAGACCCTGGAGATGATATATCTATACACTAGGAGGCAAATCCCTCATCAAAAGCCTACAAGAAAAGAACCTATCGATTGGGAGGAAAAAAAATCTGGAAAGTCATGTATCTTTCATCAGCTAGATGGACATAAAACGAACGAGTGCCGACACCTTCACGATATGATAGAGAAATTGGTTTGGAGCAACCAGGTGCAGCAGTACGTGAGGAGTCGAGCTACAATGGTGCGACCGGAGCAACCACCACCTGCAGCGAATACATCAAGGAACAACCAGGGATCTGTTTCGAGACTCGAAATCTCATGATCTGGATGAAAGGGAATCAAATATGATTCCTCCACTTTGGTTTTTTATTTGTTTTCTTGCATCTTTCTTTCTGTATTTAGCAATAAAGACAATAATAATCTAAGACTGCTTAGACATGCAAAAAACCTAGATTGATCCATAGTCACGCTCTAAGTCAGATGTTTGGGATGATTTTCTAGCATAATAATAAACTCGGACACTGCGAGACCTAGATTGGTCTCTACGCATGCTCTTATTCGGATGTTTGAGATGTATACTTAGGATTCTTGCTCGTTTGCCTTGATTTGATTTGAATAATTGAAGTTTGAAAAGTCCACATTAAATGTGATGACCGATATTAATCGCTTTATGTCCCGTCCGGAGAGATGGAATCAGAGTGCAATGTGCCAGCTCCCTTGTCGGAGAGCTAGTGGATGGGCTCCTCATTAGAGAGTGAGGGAATTAGCTTGCTTGGATGTTGAGTTCCTTTGCCGGAGAGCAAGCGGACTCAGCAAGGATCTAAAGCGATCGAAACCTTAGATTGGACGATAATCGATCCAGAGAGATCGACCCCCTTAAATTAAACATTAAAAAATATAGAGGGATCATCCTCTTAGCTTAAACAATAAATGGTTCGGAGAGATTGCATGTTAAAATTAAAGAAAAATGATCCAGAGAGATCAAATCTTATAACGGAAATAGACTTGATAAAAGGATTTGAACACCTTGTTATTAGAATAAAACCGATAAATCTCGAATGGACATGGGACGATTTTGGATATGTGATGTATAAACTTCGAATGAAATCAGCTATGTGATGTAATAAGAGATATGTGATGTAATAAGAGATATGTGATGCAGTGACTTCGAATGAAATCAGAATGATCGTGATGTATAAACTACACATAGGCATGGTCTAGAGTCTTAGGTTGTAACAAGTTTGGAACGACCCATGATTGACAAGAGAATTCAAAGGAACGACATGATTCACTAAGATTGAAGCAGTTGGAAATCTCAACTATCAAAGGCTGGTATCTGTAACATATTCTTGAGCAAAGCACACCTCACATTCGAGAGGCGTAAATTGGGGACAAGTGTTAACCCGATTTTTAACAAAGCAAATTTCAATTGGGCTTAGGAGATTCAAACGAGGATGAAATGACTTAAAATTTGGAAGGTGCACTCAAACAAACTAAGGAAACATAAATCGGGAAAATTCTAGCCAAAATATGCCAAGTCCTTAACTCGACACCGAGTTATCACCGTAGGTTGGTACCGAGTCATCACTAAAGCGGCTTTAACTGGACTTAGAAGATTGAAACAAAATCAAAATGACTCGAAACTTGACAAGAACACTTAGAAAAGTCAAAAGAAGGACTTGGAAAATTTTCACCATGATTGGCCAAGCACCTTAACTAGGCCCTAAGTTAAGGCTATAGGTCAGGTCTGACCTATAATTGCTCGTCCATTCAACTCCATGACTTCATACACTAATCATACTACTTCATTCATTCGTGATCAAGTGATTCTCCAAGGATTTTACGAGTAACTCTAAGGATCGGCTAGGATGGAGCGAAGAAAAGCAGATGTCTAAGAGAACATAAGATGTAACTCGAAGATGATGAAAAAAGGTTCAAAAACTCAAGAAGAAGGTGGGAAAGTGTAGCAAGTGAAGAATTGAACAACACATCAAAATCCTTAACTCGGCTCCGAGTCAAGATCCCTAACTCAACACTGAATTGAAGGTTTGACTCGGGTTAGCTTGGGTCCTCTAGCATGATTTCGCATTATCGTCTGGACTTTGTTGCTATTGGACTTCTGACTGTACCTCCCCAATTCCTCTATAAATACCAACATACATGCTATCAGAAGAGTATCTTCTTTCTACCGGATCTCCTTCAACGCTCTTGGACTTGGAGCTTCCATTTCACTTTTCTCGCTTCTATTCTCCTCAAATCATTCTTAACTTCATTGCGAATCTAGAATCTACTACAATGTGGCTAGCTCCGATCTAATTAGTTGTAATCCGGAAAGAGAACAACTATCTAAAGATTAAAGTGGATGTAGTCTAGAGATTACGCCGAACCACAACAATAACGTGTCTCATTCTATCACTTTTTTGTTTATTTAATTTGAACTGATGCTTTTATCTAATTTTCGAGTGTTGATCCATTTTTGGGTTAATAATAACTCTACTTAAATGCCAAAGAAACATCGATGACTACTTCTTAAAGCTCATCAAAGTTACGTCCGATATCAAATTTCTATTTATAAGTGTGTCATTTGGACCAAAGATCAATTATCTACGATGCCACCTCCCATTGAGGCACTCCATGCCATCGTTTCACATGAATCACTTCTATTGTGAGATTACAACACATGTCATTATACATATCTGCCAACTTACTAAGTCAACAATCCATCCAAGTGCTTATTTTTGCCTTAACCTATAACCTCGCCCCTTTATACGTTCCATCGTAGTAATTTTGGAAAATCTGTTATGCCCTTAAAACCATTCAAACTAATCCCTTTACCTTTATCATCCACATTCTACCCGTGTATCCCCATCAATTTATCATTTTCTAACATCATCACACTATTCGTCACTCTAGAACATACCCTTGAGCAAAATCAACTCAATACTCCATAATATTTGCATTTATTAACCGACTCACAAAACCTATTCCAGAAAATCCAAGATCCAGTAATTCGACTCCGTCTTCATTAAATCAAAATGTTTTGTAGTCACTACAAAGTCAACCTTTCGAACTCATGCTATGTAAAATTTATTCATTACAACCTCTAAGCATGACACTTTATCCTTGTCAACAAAATGCATAACCCAACACCACAAATCCACCTTCCCCATACTGCAGTGTCTAATAACTACCATAAGAAAAACTTTTGGAACCTAACTCGTAATCCAATTATTACATAATCCAAACATAACATCTATTTTATTTTCAAAAAAATGTGTAATTACTCGATATAAAATTAATCCACAAGCCAATCCAATGAACTCAATCTCAATGTGCAACTTTTCATACATTCTCGTCTCGAACCTACTATTAGCGACCCAAATGATGTTATGTCATGTCCGAATAATAATATTTTCTTGTTCGAGACAAGAGATAAAATCTTATTCCATTTCCTATATCCCAAAATATAGTTAGTTGCATCTACTATTTATGCTAAGTGTGCAGTTGACGGTTCTATTATAAATTACAAAGCTCATCTAATGGTCAAATGTTTCCATCGATACCCAAGCCTAAACTACCATGTCATTTTCAATCCAATTATCAAACCATCAACAACACGACTTGTTATATCTTTTGGAAATCACCAGCGGTCTATTGCTAAGATCCAAGACAACTTGATAACAACGATATCATTAGTCAAGGTTCATTTTCTAACAATTTTTCTATGACATGACCATAAGGGATCATTGACAAAAACTGTTTCCATTATGTTTATATATATAAACTACATAAGCAATGTGTGATCTTATACAAGCTCCATGTGCATGGTACCAAGAACCACGCTAGTATCTCATTGCTTTTGACTTTACCGATTCCCACAATAATAATTATTTATCTATAATGCTTCTTATCATTTGATATACATATTTGTCCATGTTGTTGATGTGCTAATCATATAAAAAAGAAAATATAGCTATACAAAATGTATTCCATCTTCTCGCTATCGAATTTCCTCGTAAGAATCTTAGTCCATTTTCATATTTTCTTGGAGTATGAATGACAACGAGGTGGGTTGGAGCAGGTTTTTCGTATCCTAGAAACACCTTGGGTTTGTTAAAGCCGGCCACAGACCCATTCCATATAGCTGGTATGAGCTGTAACTTTTCCCCCAATGCGGTACCCGTATGGGTCAGTCGACCTAATCTAAGATCCGATGCAACTCTGTATATTCTCTTATTTTTTTTTCTAATTAACGTATGCTGATATTTTTTTTGTATGAGAAAGATATTCGATGAGTAATATATTAAACATAAAAAACAATGAATATATAATGACAATGAAAAAATATAAAAATTAAACATTCAATTAAGTTCAAAAAATGCAAACTTTTTATACTCAATTTGCAACGAGGTAACTTAATAATATCAAAATAATAAAATTTGTTTAGTAAAATACAATACTATCTGCAGTAGTAGGTTTTGTTCAAACAAATCAACAAATAAATATTATTGTAATTAAATGATATTATGATATTTTCAAAATACAGTTCAGACTGAAATGTGTTTGACAAGCTCCAACTCAACCCTAGACCAGATACATCTAGAGCATATTATAGGTCTACTTGCGCCAACAAACCAATGGGATGGGCCTTGGCAGTTCAAAATTGGGGTGGATCCACCGAATTTAGACCTAAAGCCACCACATTGCCATTCCTATCTTGGATTCGAAATCAACCCTTATTTGTAAGGCATCTTTCCTAAATAACGGAGATACTTAACGCGATCGCCTAACTCGCATTTGTATGTCTAATGCCAACTTCATTTTTACATTAATTGTCACTGTAAGAAAATCATTCACTATGTCAGAAGAAGGCCATTTCACTTTCCAAAAGGAATGTCATAATGACATCTTCATTATGTGGCCATAAAAATATCTTTCGAAGGTCGTTTCATTTAATCATCTTTAAAAGTTAAACTAAAAATCGAATCTTAAATGCATCTAAGGGTCTTTCGATACACAAGTTAAATGACAATGGTGAAATACCATTTCAAAATATCAAAGATCACTAGCTCAAGTAGTAAGCGATATGATGCTCTAGACCGAGGTTTTAGAGGTCATAAGTTTGAACCGTCAAGATATCAAATTGATTATTCTACTTAAATAAAGTACAGCTCTTATTTAGAAAAAAAGAAATACCATTTTAGAGTTTATACAAAATAATATTTACAACAAAAATATCACCACCAAGAACTCAAAAATATTATGTGACTACGACGTTTATCACTAGAATTTTTGATTTAATAGTGAAAATGTTTTCTCAATTCATCTTTCCTATAAAGGTTTTTGCATTTTTTATATTAAGTGAGATGACGGAAAATAAAAAGAATGGAAAATTAGTAAATGAAAAACAATATTAGTAGATTGATGTTAAGTCGTCGGTGATTGTCGATAAAGAATCAACAGTTTATCTTGAAGATGTTTAAATATAGATGAAATTTACTCTATAAAGGCAAATTTAAGATGCGCTCGTGAACATAGGGTTTAATGATGGTTCAACGTCAAAAGGCTTAGTGAATTTACATCATTGGACATTGTAAAGGTTAACTTAAAACATGACGCAAGGTTATGCTATTAATCAATTTAAATGGTTATTATATGCTTAATGAATTGAATTAAATAGATAGCAATAATTAAACCAAAAAAGCATAAACAATAATTTAAAATTAAAGATTAACATCTAATATTTAATTGTTAATAATAAATAATTAATTATTAATTTAATTTCAATAATTCATAACTTGTAATAAACAAATGGCATCTTAGTTTTGATAGCTAGTATTTTTATTGTAATAATTAATAATATAATTTTCATATTTAATAACTATTAATATTGATTAATTAATTAAAGAAAAATTATACAGTAAAATAAAAATAAATATTAATCGCTATAATTTTATCATAGAAATGAAATTAGTAATACATAAAACTTAATAAATAGGTATATATCAAACGTTCCAATCTACAACTCGTACTGAACGAGCAGGGGGTCGCATGCGCCAACTCCTTGTAAGTTGAAAATCATATGATACTCCAAACTTGTCAAGTCCGACAACACCCTAACAATAATAATTCGATGAATGACTATGTATCATATAAAGATATGTAGATTGCTGAAACAATCATTCGAAATTGCCGATTTGCCAAAAGTAGAAGGCATATAAACATAATTAGCAACAAAAGAATCAAGTGTTAAGAACTAACATTAACACGCCCTAATTCTCGTCCTAGACGCTTTCAATATATATGACAAATGTGTCTTGTACCATGCTCTGAGGACTTAACTCAACATCATCGGAAGTATGCATGTCTATCTCCATATATCCCTATAGTGCTTCTTCAATGCTTCTCTCGTAATAGCTAACAAGTCAACGTCTTAACTTTTCCATATCCAAGAACCATGGAAATGTGAAGTGGATATCATTAATCATTCCCTAGTCAATCAATAACATACCGACTTGAAGTCAAGCAGTCGTCACTTTACCAGTGCTTGCCTTTTATATCCCTAAATGCCCATGTCCAAGGTGCAACATCACCAATGTCAAGCTTCGAGTTGGGACACGCACTTTCTATTATGTAAAGACCCCCAAAATCCACGTATTGTTGGAAAGATTATCATGCTAGACTTTTAACCTCATTGTTTGTGTCAACTCTGTCGAAGAAACAAAATACGAAGTCCTTGATCAAAACTAAAATATATGCTTATGAATATGACACATGAAATGACAAAAGAAGAGAAGGTGAAATCTATAAAAATATATTTAATCTACGTTGATTTGTTTGTGAAATTGAAAAAAAGGTACACTATTTAAGGTGTTTCTTTTGATATGTTTTGGCTTATGTCGGCATAAGCCTCACGTCCTTCAACAGCTCTTCAATTTTCAATTGTGAAATACACCCATCACCAAAGTTGATCTAAACTTTACCTTCGAAGCGTTTATGTTTACGTCATATGTATGAGGCTTGCCTTTGTTTAGTGGGCATGTTCGATGTGTCCAAACCTATGTTTTTCTTGAATGACCAAAAAATTAGATATTGTTCATAAGCTCTTTACGAAGTATATGCTGGCCCTATAAAACACATACTCTGGATTATTAAAAAAGAATCACGCCATTAGAATTCGAATTTTCGACTACTCCACGTCTTTATTAATGTCCTACGACACAATCACCCTTCTTGACCTTAATGTCTTTAGGAAGTTTTGATTGATATCAAGCTTAGTTGTTGAGTTCACTTTTTAGTTCTGATGACGTCAAAGAACAAATTATGTAACCCTAGATCAAAATCCATAAATCCAAAATATTTGTTTTTATTTCTTGTCATTACAAAAAAATTCAATAAACATTTTCGTTATAGATTTGGGTTAAGGAATTAAATCATAATGGCGAGTGATTTTAAATTTCAAAAAGGGAATCTCCAGATCTAGGGTTCTTCCATTATTCTTCCGTTTAGTCGCGTCGCCTTATCTGACCTTGCTTCAATCTTTCAATCATGTCTCCCTATCCGACCTTCTTATGCTCCAAATCGTGACTCCCTTTTCCCACTTGTAGATCTCAAATCCCGACCTCCAGTTCCATTCCTCTGTCTTCATCTTACGATTAACTTGACCGACTTCCTGTTTTGGCTCGTGGCTATCTTTAGGTTTCGATTTATGGCTCCTAATCTAGACACGGTGGATGAGTTCCCCCTTTGGCTCTGAGCAGGCAAGCACAGGATGTCAACTGTGTGAAAACAAGATCTTTAAGGTGGGTAGATAATAGGCTACAGTCAAATTCCTCTCAGCATATTAAGGTAACCGCTCTAGATTACTCTAGCTCAATATGTAATGATATTAGGGTCAGTCCCGAAAATGTCTCTTATATGCCCAGCTCTATTGGTGTGTGGTCGTCTTTATTTAAAAGAAAGCCTAGGAATGTAGGCTTCTTTTTATTGAAACAATTTGCTGTTAATTTTACTGACAAACCATCCACTCTTCTAAGGGAATTAAATTATTAACGCTGGTATAACCTTCTAAAAAGACTATCTAGTAGGTTTTTTTTGGTGACGCTCCGTACTACTCCACTGTAAAAAAGCATGTCCTTTGTTTGTAGCGGTTGCGTGGATTGATCGATGTTAGATGTGATAACTTGATGCTTTTTTTTCCAAATTCTCATGTCCTCAGGAGAGATCTCGTATTTTAGAATCTAACTATATCATTATTTAAGGAAAAACGTTTATCATTATCCGCCGGTGCCCTTCAGTTGACCTGGATCGTGTGCAAGTCTTATCTATTCTATTTCGGGCGCATATCTCTAATATCCCATATATTTCCAATCTCTAAAAGGAGGTAACTAGATGACCAGCCATATTGTTCAGTTAATTTGCTTTGATTTAACGATTGAAAAAAGATAGCTCCTCCATTTCGCAAAAGTCCTTATTGAGATTACCTCTGATATGCAGTTTCCCACTCGTATCCCTGTCTCTCTTTCCGATGACATGATTACATAGATTGATGTTTTGTACCGGTGGAAACCACCTATTTGGGATTTCTATCACTCTTTTGGCCATGTTACATCGACGTGTCCTCATTGCGATTCCTCTTCAGATAATCTACTCCCTAAGAATCCCCTTCAAAAGCTGCCATGTCGATGTTGTTCAAGTCAAGGTTCCTCAGGCTCCTAGTTCTAACTCTGTTGACCCGACCTGCCCTTCTTCGCCCTCACATGACTATCCAAATGAGCCTCCCACCCTTGTGTAGGCCCCGCTTGCTCCTGCTGCCATTCTGTTACCTCCTTGTTCGCCCGTCCCTACCCTACCTTCTACCGCCACCATCGTCTCCTGTACACCTTTACCACCTACTGCTATTTCTCCTATTTATTGCCTTGAAGAGAAACTAGTCATTGCTCTCCATTATGACCCTCCTAGCATAAAGTGCTTAGCCATGGAGTTATCGGAAAAAAATGTCGAAGGCACGAACTTGGTTTGGTGTAGTAAAGCTAGAATTTGGTCTCACGAAGATGGTGGTTTATGTTATCACTCGAAATGGATGATTTTCTCAAAGTGGATTTCAGATGATGTGAAAGATGAGCGGGAACTCTATTACAAACTTATGAATGATGAACTTGTCCTTTAAAATGACAGCGAGTACTGTAACGGCCCGAAGATTTTCGACCCCGAAAATCAATACTAATATGTCCACTATATAGATGCCGAGCAATCGAGTGTCGAAAATCCCAGACTGTTAGAGTTAAGAAGAAAAGGAGATAGAATAAGAAACAGAAATAACAACACAAAATCTCACAATCGCAGCGGAATAAAATATAATATACAATAGCAGTATTTTATACAAAGAAAAGCTGTAACTGTCAATACACATACAAGATATTAGAGTACAACAAATGTGGACAATTATAATAACTTGTCTTATACAATGACCATATAGTCTATAATACACAGCGGAATATAATCAATACGTCTCTGCCCTTCAGCTTGTCTTTTGAGCTCCAAGCGTCTAAACCTGAAATTCTGTAATACTCGGTCTGACCCGAGCATTTCAATAAAGTAACACCCGAGTCAGGCTGGAAACCAACGTGAGAAAACCAACTCAATTTGAAAATACTTAAGTTATGCAATCTTTTGAAAACCAAAGGTAACTCGTATAATACGACGAGTTTTTATCCTTTTATAACCAATCACTTTTGCGGAAATCCATTGATTTTATAATAATGTCCAAATACAGTTGCTTATTTAAAATAGTCAGATTTTCTTTATTTATTCAACTCCAGCTTATTAGACTGTATAATCAAACCCGTAAAGATTCGTAGTGATTATTAAATCGAAGCGGTTCCGGTTAACGCTGATATCCGATCCCGGTCTCTTCGAACGAGTGCCAAATTTAAAGGATAAATTGTTTAGAGTAAACAAAACTTATTATTTAGGGTGACAATATTCAAATATGGGAATTCATTACAGATCTTTAATTCAAATAAACGTATTATTATTTTAATCCAATTACTTTAATTTTTTTAAGACGATTTGTTGGCACATACAAGAATAATTTGAGAGTAAAAATCCAATAGAATTAAGTCAATGCATAGATCGTTAACTAATTTAACGGTCTATAATAGATGTCAAAATAATTCACTCGTCAGGTTTTTATTAATTCTCGATTAACCACATCCATTTACTTTGAATCCAAACTAATTTCAAATTAAACCATTTATTCGTATTAAATTATAAAATACCATTAATTATTCATAACTTTAAGTTTAATGACAATTGTAATAATTTCCATTAAATTGTAAAATATCACCGAACTAAAATTACAGATTTGAAATGAAATTAGATTTCTAGTTAAAGGAAGGAAATATAAGTTATCATATAAATGTGTGTGTGTGTGTAAATATAAATTCCAATATTTTTTCTTCTTTTCTTTACTATTTTTCCTTTCTTTCATTTTCTCTTATTTTTCTCTTTCTTCCTTCCTTTTTCCTTATATTTTTTTCCCTTTTTCTTTTCCTTTCCTTTTCCTTTTACTTTTCTTTTCTTTTTCCTATTTCCTTTCGCTATTTTTTTTTCTGTCCCAACAATTTTCCAGCCCGTCTTCCCTCCTCTTTCCTTCCTTTCTTTCCAGTACTTTTCATTTTTGAGCCGAAGATGTGAAACTGTGCACGAAGAACGTGCACGTGCACCCTCCGATGAAGACCCGGCGTTCACCTCCGGCCTCTTCCCCAAATCGCCTCCGACCATTGAAACACCCATGGCCACTCAAATTCCATGACTGGCCCGATAAAAAAAACGACCCCTAGCCCAAAACTGGAATGAACCGATCTCCCCTCTTCCACCTCGTCTCGTCTTCTCCGACCACCGGAGTCCACCCCATTTCACCAGAGGCTTCACCACACCTTTCCCCTCCTATTCCCCCCATACTGAAGCCCTAGATCCCCTCTGCATCACCACCATTCCTCAATCTCGGCCACGACCAAAACCCACCCTTAAACCCTATTCTGACCTCAACCGACCACCATGCCGCAAAATAAAACCCCTCACCATTTTTCCCAAACTCCCTAACTCCATGGCCACCTCCGAAACCAACGCCGACCCGTCACATCGCCTGACCCGTCGTAAATTGTTCAATAACCAAATTCCGTTCAACTTGATATCCCTTCCCCTATACAATACTAGAAATCTCCAAACAGAGCTTAAAATTCACGATTTTAAACAACTAATTAGGACATAAAATCAATTCATACAATCATGATATTCGAGTTTTTACCAAACTCGAGTTATCTATAGTAAAATAGCCCTTCCTTCGTTTATGGCTCGTGATACCGAATGAAATAAATTTTAAGTTGACCCATACTCAAAAACACACTGCATTTATCTTGGAACCAAAGTTTAAATCAAAAAGAATAAGAAGATATTGATTTTTAAGGGAGATAATTAACTGGTTTTAACTAAGAACAAATGAACAGAGCATTTATTTCATCCAGCTACATATAGTCACTTGCCCAGATCAATATTTTATTTACAGGCAAAGTTATATATTTATATATATACATATATAAACCAGCTACAAAGAATTTAAGTATTGTAGTCACTGTCTTTTTTTTTCTTGTAAAGGAATGAGGAACTACTTGATACACATATAAGCTTAGAGCATGTTAATACCATAAATCCATGTCAAAATACAAAATCTTATTCCAATTTCAAATGCATAAATGCATATATATATATATATGTATATATATATGTATATATGTATATTTCCAATAACAAAAGCTTTAAAGTTTTACTCACCGATTGCTTTTGACTCTTCTTCCTTTTGTTTATTTTGCTGCAGTTTTGAACACTATCTTCTACAGTTTTTTCAAGCAATGGCAGCACTTTGTGTGTGTGTATTGTTGTTCAAATGCAAAATGAAAAAAAGGGAAGTGGTATTTATAAAAGAAGGTAGGCTGCAGCCTTTCCTTTGTGTACCGTAAGTTTCTTTTTTTTTTTCTTTTTTTTTTCTCTCTTCTGTTTGATATTTTTCTTTGATTTGAGGTAATGACATGATTTGATTTCATATAACTGTTTTGATGTTTTGCCTTGATTTGGTTATCTATGACATTATTTTGATTTTTGTTTTGACCTTGATTCAATGTTTTGTATGCTTGGATTTGATGTGTGTTTATTTCAATGTCCCCTTGTGTGTTTACACGTATATACCCATTTTTGAATGTACACACACACACACACACACACACACACACATATATATATATATATATATATATATATATATATATATGAACAAAGTGTTGTCTTATTTCCTTTATACACACACACACAAAGTTACATGTTTACCTATGTATAGATATTTATATTTTCCTGTGCACCTTCTATATATATATATGTATGTATGTATGTATGTATGTATGTATGTATGTATGTAAACATATACTTATACTTAATTTCTTTTTACAATTTCCATGTACATTAGTTCATATGGTAAATATGTATACATATTACTTATATACTTGTTCATATATTTAAACATCATAAGCGCGTATATTCTTAATTATCATATATATATGTATATATAAAAATCCGGGTCGTCACAAGTACGATGTAACAATGAGGAGATCTTGGCTGCAACAAATTGTAATAAAAAATATATTTTCTCGCCTCGCACTTCTGGATACTGCTCCAAGCTTACTGGTTGGTTCCTTAGGTGCATAGGATTGTACCTTTGATTACTTTGGCATTTCACTCGATGGTTAAATATTTGATTTGTATGTCACAGCTTTTTTAGGTGCAATTGGACATGGCAGGATTGTTTTGCTTACTCATTCATATTTGCCGCTCGTCTAGGCATGTTGGTAGTGTATTTTCTACGATGTGGGCCTAATTCCCGGGACTCGTGTGTGTGTATGCGTGCGTGTGCGTGCGTGTGTGTGTGTGTATATACAAACATTGGAGTTAGTGGAAAAAGAGAAAAGAAAGTGTTATTTATATAGAAACTTGCGGTGGAAATTAGATAATAAGTGTGGTGCTGCACCGTTTGAGTGCCATCGAACGCTCTTTATACATACGCGCGCGCATGCACACACCCATACATACATATACTATGGCTGTATGATCTTTGAGTCATGCATCTGTTACATCAGAAAAAATAAATAAATGTTTTCATCAATTGACGCATCTTGTAGAAATTGACACATGAATCGGGGAAACAATAAAGGGATAAAGCCATTGATTTTTGTGGAAAAAGTTTTGAATGTATTTATTTGATTAATAAAAATGAGTTATTTTAATAAATAAAAATATCAATGTAAGACCATAGTACGAAAGCACCTTACATCAAACGTAAACTTTAGATCCGTTATTAACTCTTTAATTCCCAATGGTAACACTTCATTTTTATCAATGTGTTTACCTTATGTTTCGAAACGTCTACAGTAACGTCTAACGTATTAGATGAGCATGTTTAATGTTTAGATGTTTTTTCTTGAGTAACCGAGTAAATTGAATACATTTTTTAAACATTTTAAGAGGTATAAGCTACCCATGATCCAGATTATTTAAAAAAACGTTACCGAATTGGAACTTTGATTATTCCATCTTTTCACAGGCTCGTGTCTTTCATTCATTTCTTTTTTCTTTTTTCATTTTTCTTTTTCCTTTTTTACAGCGGGAAATATTTGGAAACTTCACATAGGAAGACGTTAAAGCTAATTATAAACAATACAAGCGCCAAAGTGCAAAATACCCCGCCAATAAAACCACCGAAAACAACACCACCTAGTTCTTCTTCTCTCTTCCCTTCTCCTCATTAATTCGTTGTACATGTCTCGTTTAACTTTCGGCGCTGCTCTAACCTGCGCTGTGCTAACATGCGCAGTAGCAACAGTCCTAGTCACGAAAAGAATCAAAATCCATAAAAAGTGGCGCAAAGTTTTGCAGATAGTGAATGAATTCGAAGAGAGCTGTTCAACTCCATTCGTCAAACTGAAACACGTGGTTGATGCGATGGCCGTTGAGATGCACGCCGGCCTTGCGTCGGACGGTGCTAGCAAACTCAAGATGTTGCTCTCTTTTGTTGATAAGCTTCCTCCTGGGTATTTTTCTTTTCTCCTTCTCTGTACATTCATTTTTTCTTTTGATCTCTTTTTGTGTTTTGTTGTTGGATGATATTTTGGTTAGCGATTCCCCTTTTTCGCCTTTTTTATTGTTTTTTGGGCAATGGCGCAGACGTAGTTTGGCGATTTATATTGAATGCGTTAACTGTAGGAAAGAAATTATAAGTTTGGGGATTGAGTCGATCCTTTATTTATTATTCGTGAATAGTGAATTATACTGCATAGGATTAAGATTATGGGTCTATTCTCTATTTCCCCGCACTATATGTAATTGTTCGTTTTTGTGTATGGTATTAAAATGTACTACAGCGAAAAATAGATGGCAAAACAACAAAGTACACAATCCTTTTCCACTTGATTGTTATTGTTGGGAAATAAATGGTAAGAGTTTCTTTTCTAGATTGATGCATATTTTCACTGTATATCCTATCATTCAATAGCTCTCATGAAATGGATTCAAGAGAGACAAGTGGTGCTTGATCAAAAAGATCAATGGATGTATATATGGTTTCATTTAGTGAATGATCCTAGGCTCAGACCCCTTAACAAAACTATAAAATGTTGAAATATTCTAAGAACAAAATAAAGAAGAGAAGAAAAGGAAACAAATATCCAAAGATACTACATTTTATTGAATAACAAAAGATTACAAAGTTGTAATTTATTAAACTCCCTTACAAAGTAGGAAGTTTGATAGTCCTAAATATTTTTGAATATTCCTAAATATTTTCAACATGAGCTTGAACTTGTGCATTTTTCATGATTGGTCCAAAACATAAGACTACTCTAAGTCTTTAATCAATTGATATATTTTGAAAGTTGTGTCATGTTTGAACCATCAAAATGATTTTATACCCTACACTCCTCAAGTGCTTCACAGTGTTTAACGGGAGTGTGATTACTAGTAATCAGACAAAATATACGTACTTTGAAGTTCATGAGTAAAAATCATTTTTTTTTTGTCTGACAAACAAATATTTTTGTTAGATCGTTGTAGAGTCCTAATGAAAAAACATTTTATCCAGTAAAAATGATGATTTTTTTTTATCATAATTGCTCTTGAATAAATGTAGAAGTTTTATGTTTTGAGGCAGTGATTTTAACTATGTTGTTCAGAAGTCGTGAATTGTTACTCTCATTTCAATTTATAGTTGAGTGTTTGAATACGTGCATTTAACAACTTCCAATATGTACTGAGTATATCCTACGAACCATACTGATTTTTTATTTTTATGTTTTATAAGACGTTTGTACACAAATCATAAGGACAAATCCAGGTGATGTCTAGTCAGGTCTTTCATATATATGGTGTCAAATCAGTATTTTTGAATAAATATTTCTTTTGAAGACTTAGAAATTCAAGTTTTGCTTGTAAACTCTGAGGGTTGTGTACTGTGTTCCTGCCCATAATCCAAGTATATTCAAATATATATGTAGCTGGCAAAGATCAAACTCACTGATGGAAGCCGGCTACCTCAATCAATTGCACTACCCGTATGGGGCAGTATTTTTGAATAAATATTGAAGTATTTTACTAAGGATCCTTCCACCATTGAAACACATGTATAAATTGGCAATTGTATGGCACCAACGTGGGCTGTTAATAATTTCACTGCAATTTCATTAATTGATTTGCAGCAAATTTTGTATTATAATTTGCAACTGTGAGTAGAAACCACAACAGTTTCCTGCTGATTTAGATGTATGTACTATAGGAAATATCCATGAAATTAGGCCGTAACATTAATTTATCAGTTCATTACTACCATCAAGTTCACTTCAATGTAGCGTCCTTCATTTGATGCATAGTTTATGTGTGTAGAATCAAAAATACATAAAGCCCACATGCTCACTTATTGGAAGTATATTAATACTGTCGACATCTGTTTGCAACCGACAATTTTCACGACTATCAAATAATTCAAACATTATTCTTCTTTGTTTATCAAGTTCACACACATATATACATACGTAACTATGACAATTCATTATATACAATGTATATTATTGTGATGAGTTGAAGGCCTATATGTTAGTACAATGTTGCTTTTCAAAAATTAATTATACTGCATGAGTTAGAACAATGTCGCGTCCAAAAAATTAAGTGTACTGTGGTTGCTAGAACAATGCTGCTTTTCAAAAATACTGACCGTCAGATATGTATGTGTGTGTATAATATGTATGTATGTGTGTATATATTACTTACTGGAAGATACAATTATTAATTTCTGGAGGCTTTGATATCTTCTGCAGCGATGAAAAAGGTACCTTTTATGCTCTTGATTTAGGGGGATCTGATTTTCGAATATTACATGTTCAATTTGGAGATGGAAAGATTATAAAGCAAGAGATCAAGCAGTTATCCATTCCTCAAAATTTGTTGACTGGCACTAGCAAGGTAATCACTTAACTCCTCCCTTGTATTTGAATATTTTGCTTTCTTTTACAACATCATTTTATATCCAAACAACTGTTAATTATATCTGCACAGGATCTTTTTACCTATATCGCGACAAGCTTAAAAAAAATTGTTGATGAAGAAGAAGATGGTCAGAGTAAAAGCAAAGAACTTGGCTTTACATTTGCATTTCCTGTCAAACACTTGTCAATCTCTTCTGGTGTTCTAATCAAATGGACAAAAGGATTTGATATTAAAGATTTAGTATGTATTCTCCTTTCAAATTTCTTTTGGTATGTCTAGTTTACTTGATAAATCCATCATGAACATGTTTACCTTTTAATGCATTGTTTACCAGCTTTATGTTGTTTAGGTACATTCACAAATATAATGCTGCTAACTAATTTCATGCCATCATATAATTCTAAGTACACCCATGTTTCTTTTCAGTTGATATGTTGAAACCACAATTCTCTTTTCATCTAGCAAAGTATATTAAGTGTACGTCTTTTGGTGTTTAAGGTTGGTAGAGATGTTACTCAGTGCTTAGAGGAAGCCATGACTGAAAGCGGTTTGAATATGCGAGTGGCAACTTTGGTATGATTCAAGCTTCCTATTATTTGTTAAAGCCATTTTTCTAGTGTACCTTTATTTTTTTGTTGCCAAAAGAATAAATCCTGAATATGTGCATGTGCGGTATCACATGAATGCAGAGCTTATGGATAGTTAGGCTATGTATAATGGTAATAGTGGTAAGACACCTGATTCGGATAACTAAAGTCTTGGGTTTGATCCTTTAGAATTACATAATAACCAGTATTTAAAAAACAGAATTTACTTATAGACAAAATAAATACATCAATTGCAAGTCTAATCACAAAGCAGATTTTAAGGCAGGGGGGATTTTCTTATGTTATAGATTTATAGTACGCTCACCAACTAATACACCATCTGCTTGTCTCACCACAGTTGGTACGATGACAACAATTTTATTTATTTATTATTATAATTGCTATTGTTACTACTACTACTACTTCTTTCGGTTGTCCTATTTTGAGGTTCTGTTCGGGAAACATTGTCACCACAGAATAGTTATGCAGAACTCACCAATAATAACCATATGATGCTTACAGTTCACATTAATCTGTATACAATATACAGAATATGATAAATGATGCTTTTTCTGCACAGTAATCTCTATGTGACTAGTAGCACTGTATTGTGGGTTTATGTAGTAATCAACATAAGCAGGTTAATGATACAGTTGGAACATTAGCACTTGGCCATTATCATGATGCGGATACTGTTGCTGCAGTTATAATCGGATCTGGCACTAATGCTTGCTATATAGAGCACACTGACGCAATCATCAAATGTCAAGGGTTAGATACAATTACCGATAAAATGGTATATACTTTCTCGTTAATCAATCTTTGTTCGTTTCTTCCGAAAACATTGAGGATCCTTTTTTTTGTGTGAATTAGGTTGTTAACATTGAGTGGGGAAACTTCTGGTCAGCACATCTTCCAAGAACTTCATATGACATAGACCTTTGCATGGCCAACCCAAATTATGATGAACAAGGTTTTGAGAAGTTGATATCAGGAATGTATTTAGGAGAAATTGTAAGAAGGGTGCTTTTCAGAATAGTTGAGGAGTCTGATATTTTTGGAACCAACATCGGTAATATATCTACTCCTTTTGTATTGAGGTATGTCTTACATGCATGGCTGTTCTACACATTCTTCGTAGATGAAACCCATCAAATTACATTTCAATTTCCAAATTAAACAGTATGATGTTTGCATGATGCTTCAGGACAAATATGATAGCTGCCATGCACGAGGATGATTCTCCTGATCTCAATATAGTTAACAGAATACTGCAAGAGAATCTACAGGTATTTTTCTATCATCAGTTTCAGTTGGAATTTTCATCCATTTAAAACAAATTACGCATCGAAACTACTTTTAAATCCATTTCGAAAAACAAGTCGCTTTTTTCCTACATGACAAATGGTGCATTTGCATCACAAGTTGTTTGAAAAAATACAATTTTTTATTGCGCTGGTGCTGTTTTAAATAGCTCTAGTACGAAACATTGTTTTTGCACGAAAGCAGAAAGCAATCTGTTTTTGTAAACAGTTTTGAAATTGATTCAGAAATATGATCTTGAAAGTAATTTAGCCGAGTAAAAAGTCATTTTCAGTTGGCATGAAGCTTAGAGCTCAGCATGCGTTCTTCATATATAACCTTTAGTACATTATGTTATCATAAGATTATTCAATATAGCCTTATTGCACAATTAAATACAGATGCCAGAGATATCTATAAAAGCAAGAAAAGTAGTAGTAACTGTATGCGACATCGTCACACGAAGAGCTGCCCGATTGACTGCAGCTGGAATTATTGGAATATTGAAGAAAATAGGAAGAGATGGGAGTTGTGGTTTGGGAAGTTCAAGAAGGAAAGCTGAAGTAAAAAGAACAGTTGTCACAGTTGAAGGTGATCTGTACACAGAGTATTCAATGTTTAGAGAGTATCTAAATGAAGCTGTAGTGGAAATATTAGGGGATGACATTGCAAGGAATGTTGTTTTGAGAGTGTCTGAGGATGGATCAGGAGTTGGAGCAGCTTTACTTGCTGCCTCATTTTCTGTAAATAGATAGATGTTCATATATTCATATACAGATTGTAAGATGTAATTTATCTTTCTTTTCTGTATGTATGTCTGTAACTGTTCATTTTCATATATCAATGTATAGGTTTGGGTATGTGTGAATGTGGCTCTTGTCAGAATTTTTAGGTTTGGGTACAAGCACCTCTCGTGTTAAATAAATATAAAGCACAATAAACAATAGACATAAATTGCAAGAGATGTATGTATATCTTGTTGAATATGTGCGACTCAAATGTGTTAAATCATGCCATGTTGTATAGAAGTTCAAGAGCTTCAAAACAAAAGAAAACGGAGGAGAATGAAAAGGAGTTATAACAATAACTATGTTTTTTTGATGAGATCTTTATTCTTATATCATCTAGGCGAAGAAACTATATGTTAAGCTATTAAGAGCTGTATTAACTATAATAGATTCAACGAAAATAAAGTAGGTAATTAAGAAGGGCACGTAACAACCCGACTCCCGTATCATCCATAATCCATGCATACATGCAACCAGGTTCCATATGTATCACGGAGGACATTCCGCTAAGGCTAGAATATGAAACAGCAGCACAATATATCAATCTAACCATTACATGATTTCTCGGTGTTTACAGTGGTTTGGACAAAAAATTTTCACTCGATTCTCGACGGCGAACACTTGGAACAGATTCTTGACATAATACCGAGGTTTTCTATCATAGCATATGACTATGTAATGGAAACATAGGTTTTTAATCAAGAAACCTGATCAAAGTCCACACTAGAGAGGTTAAGTAATCTATACTAGTTTGAAAGTGAAATTTATACGATTGAGCAAGTGCTCAGATCAGATATCCATGCACATCGTACGAGCTTAAGTATATGTATATTTAGTTTTTATTGGTTTAGGAGAGTTTAGGGAATGACTCTTTAATTTGTTCTGGGGAAGTTTGAATAGTCGTCTAAGCAATAACCCGAGACCGTTGAGCGTAAGATATGCTTAGCAGGCTATTTACCATCCTTGTGCGATGAGGTTGTTTTTGAACCTAAGCAAACCAAGAGCTTTGTTTTCTAGTGCTTTTGAATACTGTTAATATTGTTCTGTGCTTGTTTCTTTTGTTAATTGGTCATTGTGGAATTTCGAGTAAGAAATATTTTAAATGGGAGAGAATATAACGATCTGAAATTTCGAATACTTCATATTTAAATATCTGAATTATTTATATATTTGAATCTTGGTTAAATATGATTAAATTGGATTTATGACCTTGTTAACCCTTTTTTAATTAATAACTAATGAAGGTAAGCTTGTTTTAGAAATATGTTTAAGAAAATAAAGAGTTAGAAAAAACATCAATAATGTGACCGAAAATTGTTTTATCGATAAATGGCTTTCCACTCGATAAGTTGTTCAAACTTGTTGTGCTTGCTTAGAATATTAATTAGCAACTAAAAATATTTTGTGTAATATGGCTAAATGCGATTAGTGGAAGATTAGCAAGTGGATGAAGGAGAAGATATTTTGGTAAATAGTAAGATATTTTGAGGTGAGAAGAAAATTTGGATAAGTGAGGTGTAAAGTTGTGCACATGGGAGTGGGTTGCTTTTGGCTGGCCAAGGAGGTTTGTAGGTGAAATTTACCTCATGTTAAGTCTACATAATACATTTCATAACTCCACAAACGCATTTGCAAAAGCTATGACTATAAACGCTAAGACTTCATGCTCTTTCTTTTCGGTTTATCTTTCTCAAGTCAATGCAAATCAAGACCAGACTCCTCCAAACTTTGGCTAAGACACTATCACAACATAGGAGATAAGAAAAGCAAGTCAAAGCATGAGTACGAGGGAGGGGGGGGGGGAATCAGATTATGGCCGTGAGCAATTATGGAGAGAGAAGGGTGGCCGAGAGCATGTAGGAGCTAGGTGAAGTCTTTTGCTTGTTTGGTGATGTTAGGAAGTGTTCATGGATTCATGAAGCTTGTGCTTGATGTTAGGATAGTTTTGGGGTTAGTTTACTAACCATTGAAGTGTATATATATGTTTGTTGTGTAAATATAAAGTTAAGTAAAGTAAGAACTAATGCAAGGTATCACTTTTGGACTCCTCTTGCTTTGGAAAACAAGTGACAACTTTATATATAGTATATTCATTTCTATTACTCTACAACATGTATCATAGCCTAGACTTTGTGTTCAGATGTTTGGTGGTATTATGTGTGATATAAAAGTGTGTATGGTGAATGTTTGAAGCGAAAGAGTCGGTATAGAAGCACTTTGAATCCTTTGTGTTTCAACTTGCTTTGAAATGGTTATATGTGAATATATTATGAAAGAATATATTTTGGTTGTGCTCTACACTTATAGTAGTGTATTAGACAGTGAGATTTTTTTTTGGAAAAGCATAGAAAAGGTTGAAAAAAGTTGCAAAAGTTATAGCGAAAAGGTCGTTATACGAAATTCGAATTTATTATTTAGAAAACTAAACAGAATAAAAATTTAGTTGAAACGTTGAATACTTAAAGTTTTGAAATATATTGAAATATAAAGGGGTATTTTTGTGATTACAAATCCGAATTTGAGATCGATAAATTGAAGTGTTTATTTCAGGAATTGAGTTGAATTTAAATTGATAAATTGAGATTGAATTTAATTTAAATGGGAAGGTCGGGTTGATATTGAAACGATTTGTTAAGTTGAGAGAATTGAAAATACTTTATTGTATAAATTATTTAATATATATAAATACTATTTTGGGAAATATAGAGATATTTGAAGTGAAATGATATTTGGTTTTGAAGTATAAATTAAGCTGAAATGACCGTGGTGTTATAGTGTATATTTCTACCTTGTAGATAGTTCCATGGACCCTTAAAGGATGGTTATCCCAAACATCCTTTAAGTTATTTGTATTTTCAGTTGATATTTCACTTAAGTTGGATTTATTGATATAAAAATGTTAATCCTGACTCAAGTGTTTTGTGTTTTGCTTTACGCTCGGGTCAGACTGAGTGATACAACATTAGAGACTCGCCTTTGGAGTTTGGAGTTTCATTTGGAGATCCAACTATCGATTCAGATTCCAGCCTTTCCAGTTGATTGGTTTAGAGAAGTCATCTGTTGCATTGGAGACTTCACTGCATTTGAACTATTCGGTTGTATTTTATTTCTAACTCTGATGTATATAGTAGCTTCATGAACTACTATTCTTTATCTATTCTGCTGCATTATATTACTCTGTGATCTGTGATTGATTTATTTATTGTATATTTTAAGTTTTGCCAAATTT
The DNA here is from genome assembly GCA_030765085.1 of Allium cepa. Taxonomy (NCBI): domain Eukaryota; kingdom Viridiplantae; phylum Streptophyta; class Magnoliopsida; order Asparagales; family Amaryllidaceae; genus Allium; species Allium cepa. The sequence goes on along the minus strand of CM060942.1, from coordinate 612,466,452 downwards.
TAATTAACAATTCGGTATTTTGAATTATTCAAGTCGGATATGTATGGTTTTATTGTCGATTTGAATGGTCCAAAATAGCGGGTCATTACAGTTGGTATCAGAGCTTTGGCTCTAGGCAAAACTTAGCATATATGGTAAATTTATTTACCGAATCACTTTCGTTCGAGTTGAATCTCTTCCTTTCTGACTCGATTTCCTTTGAATTTTGGAATGTCTCTCGGTTTCGAAATTCATTCTTGTCTCTTTCTATTTATATTCGTTTGATTCTGGGGTATCCCATAACTCCACTGAATGTTTTGTAAAGGGGGTGAAAACTCCTTTACAATCGGCATTGGTTCACCGAAGATTTCTGTATCCTCGGTTTACGATGCTGCTATATCTTGATACGCTGAATTCTATATCTGGCAATCGAATGTCGATTTGTTTTGGAATTCCGCATCGATTATATTCCTAAGGTCACGGTTGACCTGATTAAGGTCGCCGCGATTTGTAGAAGTATATCCATATTCTATTTTGTAATTTAATTATCTCATCTTCGAATCAGGATTCTATTGATTGGAGTTCCTCTAATTTAAATCTCAATCTTTGTTTCGAAATCCATTCTTGAATCACCCTTTGAAAAATCGGGTATGTTGTATTTTTGAAATTTTTTTTACCGAAATTATTATTTTGATAGCTATGATTTTATTCTATATATAAAAGTAAAAATGTTTTCGATAAGGATTATATACCTATATATAAAACAAATAAGAAATGTTATTCTATATATAAAAGTTTTGAAAGGATTTAAAATTTTGGAAATTTATAAGAAATTTATTTATATAAAAATGATTTATAACTGAAGGGTTAAATTTGAAATTCGAGAATTGAATTCCTGTATTTTGAAATTGGGTTTTAAGATTTTGGAAAATATATAAAAATAATACGATTTAAAAGTATTTTTCGAATAAGAAATGTTTCAAATGAGTTCAAATGAATTCCAATAATTTTGAAGAAATTTCAAAGAAGTTTTCAAGAAAGTAGAAGTCCAGAACTCACTTATGTCGCTGGAAAATAATTTCGGTGATGAGTGTATGCATCATCGACATTGATTTTCGAGTTTCAGAGTAGGGGAGAGCCCTCTTTAATAGCTTCGCTATGCGAGTGATTTGTAAAACCGTTTTGATTTCAAATTCCGAAGTATAATTTGATATTTTTGAAAGATATATGTATATTTTTTGAAACAATTTAAAGTGAGATCGGTGTTCAGTCCTCGAGTTTCGGATTTAATTTAGTATAATCCTATCTATTGAAATTGATTTATTGATTTATGTTGATTTTCAACTCTTGAATTTGGAAATTTGATTTCCCTAACTATTTTGAATGTTCGAACACTTCCAAATCGAGATTAAATTTTCAAAGCTGAGAAATTTCGAAGAGTATAAAATGTTTGACAAAGAATATAAATTTAGTTTTGAAAAAAAAATAGTTTTGAATAATGGTTTTTAGAAAGGTAAATTGGATATTTCAAATAGAAATAGATAGTTTCAAAGTTTTAAAGGGATAATTATAAATTTGGAAACCATTTTGAGTATAATTGATTTTGAGAAAATATTTGGTTTTGAAATTAAATTGAAATTAAAAACCAGTACTTATATGGTGATTTTGGAAATGAATTTGTTTGACTTGAATTATTTTAATTTGGAAACTGGGATAATTTTCTAAACCTATTATTTTGGGAACTTTGAAATTTAGATATTTAATTTAGAAGAAAATTTGGTGAAATCATATATGATTTTGAAACTGAATTGATATTGAAATGATTTGAAATTGAGAACCTTATATTATTAAGTACTTGATTTGAGAGTGGTCGAACTTATATAAAATGGATTTGTATAAGTATGAAGTTGATTTGAAATCTATTGATTTGAAAGGCACTCAATTTGGAAAGAGAATTTTATATAATCGAAGTCTATATAAGTATGATTTGATATACTATTGATTTGGAAAATATTCGATTTGAAAAAAAGAATCCTATATATAATGGACTTTATATAAGTATGATATTTGAATGTATTTGAAAAGGTACTATATGATATATATTTTCGAAGCAATGATATGGAAAGTGCCTTCTGCTTGATCTCTGCTTTGTGGCCACATTGTGGATTCATTCTATCGATATTATTCTCTCTGTTTTTTGGTTTTCCGGATGTGATACTCGAGTGTTCCCACCGTGGCGTCACCCATGGTTTTTTTCCTCTCGCGACTTCATAGCGAAATCGCCTGGCTGATTCTAGCCTAGGGGTACGGATTGTTTCCTGGGGGATCCAGGCGTAACCATTGTGTATCCTGCAATCTGTGTAGGTCGCGATTAGTAGCGAAACTGTCTGGCTGAGATGGCCTAGGGGTACGGATTGTTTCCTGGGGGACCCAGCGTAACCATTGTGTATCCTACACTCTACTAGTCATCATGGCGTAACTCGCAGGGCTGAAAAAGCTTACGGATACGGATGGTTTCCTAGGGGATCCAGGCGTAACCATTGTGTATCTGCGAACCATGGTTGGACAAAGGTTTTGGTTTGGTTGTTTTGTTTGGATTGTACTTTCCATATCTATTTTAAAGGTTTTCAAGTATTTTCACTGGGTGTTGAAACAAGTCTACTAAGTACTTGAAGAATTCTAGCTTTGCGCCTGATCAACGCATGGTCAGAGTCTGCAAGAACGAGGATAAACTTGTTGAAACATCGAGTTATAAAAATATTTCTGAAAGAAAGATTTATTTCGATATAAAGGTATTTTATTATAAAGGTATTTTTCAACAAATAAATTTTGTGTTAATATTTGAAATTGGAACTCTTATGGTTTGAAATTTATGATTCGTGCCCGATTCTATTCTTTAAATCTACCTTATCTTCTCAGCTTTAGTTGTTCACCTTGATTCTGTTTTTCCGAATCTACCTTCTTTCCTTTTTGAATATAATCTTTTAAATATTGCTTATTTGTATACTACATTGTTTAATAGAAAATTTTAGTGTTATAAATATTTTTGAAGTTATTAATTAAATAAAACATATTTCAAGTGAATGATTTATTAATAATGTTTGAAAAGTATCTAAAGACAAATTTATAAATTTATGAATTATGGATTTAATGTTTTCAATAGCTTCTTTGTAAATATAACTAATGATGCAAATAATTGTTTTCAAATAGCTTTCATATAAGTATGAAGGTGTTAGTTAAACATATTAAATTCCAATGAGTTTTGAAAATTTTAAAGTATTAAAGATAACTGAATCGCAAATGAAGTTTTCAAATGAATATTTCAAGTAAAATTTATATAGTTTTAAATTAATTATTTACCCTTGACTTTCAATCTACCTTTATTTCTGGTTGTTCTATCTCCTACCTCCTTCCTTTTTGGGGACGAAAAGTTTTGAGTGGGGGAGAGTGTAACGACCCATAAAATTTTATTAATTTTTAATTGGTTTTATAACGTATTTAATTTGGATTTTGAGAAATTTTAATAATAATATTTTGAAATAAAGTTTTAATATTTGGTTTACGTATAATTAAATATAGCAAATGGTAAATTTTCAATTAATTATATGAAGGTTTATTTATTATATAATTCTATTAAATTCAAATCAGTTAATAATTGGTGAAAATAAATTTATTTTCAAGACCTAAATATTTTTACATAGAAAAATTTTAAATCATCTTCTGACTGAGACGTCATTTTTCGTTTTCCCAAATTTGGACTTCTATATCTCCGTCGATCTTATTTTCTGCGTTTTTACTGCATTTTTCTGCTAGTGAAAATTCGAATTTTTATAATTCAATCGTACCACGAATATCTATATACCATTTTGATCGTCTCGTTGTACTGATCACTACAATATATTTATTTCTGTATTTTGAGATCCGATATGCGACGGGAACAATAAAAATTACATCATCGGTGTTGAAATTTGTGACTTGGATTTATCTACTTTTCAAATTTGAAACCGTTCAACTCATACCATATTAAATTTCTTTTAAAGGTTTTAGCTAAATCTATGGGTGAGCGTTGCCACACCTTTCCATCTTATATTTAATTCTCTACCGTTTCAATTTGCATTCTATCCATTCACATTTCATTTATTCCTTTTCTACCATATATTCCATTATCTCTTTCTACTATTTGCTAATTGCTATTTGCTCATTCACGCGATCATTTAATTGAAATCAAAATTCCAACCCTTACTTATCTTTTCTTTTCAAATTTGAAACGTACTATTAAATCAAGGCATTAATTGCTTTTTTTTTTCCTTAAATCAACTTACAGCTCACACAATTATAAATTGCATTAAATTTTCTGATGAACCACACCATGACAGTTTATATTACATTCGTTTGGAATATATTCATTTGTTTGAAATCTTTCCCTTTCTCTCTCATCTCAGTTGGGAATAAAATAAATTTCAGTGGAAACCACGTTTCATTGCTTTTAACTCTTTATAACTTTTGATAAAGTTTTCTGTCCTTTTTGAAACTAAAACGTATAGGGAAATACGTTTCTCATTTATTAATTCCTAAATCGTCCTGTTGTCCTTTTCATGCATGTTATATTTATTTATATTTTAACATTTTCTATTTATTTCACTCATCTCCCTACACGTTTCTATTTATTTGCTGATTTGTTGAATACATTTCATTTTGGAAAAATGCGGTTCATTCCTATTTATTTCATTTCTCACATTTATTTCATCTTTTAATGAAATTCGACCGTTGCCACGTCATACCATTTTGGAAGTATGAATGTACAAAACATGCATACGTTTTATATTCATTTAATTGGAATGGTCACTTTAATTTTTGCCTTGAAAATTCCATTTTCTTCACTACAGCTGGAAAGTTATAAAACATTCAAAAAAATTTGAAAGCTCACCTTAAATTGTGCAAAGCGTTTTCCTCTGCCTTTATAACTTTGGGTTATGCCAGCTGTTACTTTTTTTCCATCAATTCAAAATTATTATTTGTCATTCCATTTTTGGGTCTCTTCATTCTCCTTTATCAACTTCCATATATTTATTTCCCTAGTCACTTTAAAACGTTTTATAATAATAATTAATATATAGCCGTTTCATTTTAAAGCTTTTCATACGTTTTATACATGTCAAAAAAAGATGTGAATGAATATTTACCTGAGGCCCACACTGTTTTGAATTATATGTTTTTTTTTGTATTCATTAATTCTTTTACGGCTCATTTTATTTCACCTTTATAAGCTTTTTTTTTGGTAAAGCAAGGATCTACTGTCACTTTCTTCTCCTCAATTTTTCTTTCTCCACCCTCTCTCTTCTTTCACACTCTTACACGCAGCCGTGTCTCACCTTGTCACCCATTTTGCCTTACAGAAAACTTTTAACACACACACACATATATATGATATCTTGAAGGGTAATACAACTTGTGTGTTTGTCTCATTAACTATTGTGTTTTTTTTGTTTGCGTAAGTTATTGTTTTATTTTATTTTATATATATAAGCCTAAGTATTGTTTCTAAAAACTTTAGATATTTGCATGGGTACATATTTTCATATTGGGTTGGTATTATAGATGTACTAGTATACATTTCAGAGCTTTATAGGTTTGTATTAGTTATAATACATACATACATATATATATATATATATTGTTTTTATTTTACCTTCATATATTGTCAGGTGTTGTTTAAAATACAATATGTATACAAGTTAGGTATAATGGCTGCTATGAATATGTGTAACAATATATGTATAACATTTTTTAAACATGTATATAACAGCCCATATAAAGGTTTGTTTGTACACACTTTATTGTACATATAAAATGTAGGTTTGCATGTCAATATTGGTAAGCATAAGCATCCTTTCTCCATTTTTCTACTAGCATTGTGTTAGCATATTTTTATTTTTGGTAAAATAATAATAATAATAATAATAATGATTACAATATATTATTTGTAAAGGAAGTCTGCATTTGATTAAACTATTAGATTTCTTTAAACTTACATTATTTACTATTATGTATATCTTTGGATGTTAATTTGGTTATGTACATTTAGTTTCAGATATTGATGTTTCAAATATAACGTATATACTATAAGATAGAGTGAATTTGGTTTTGATTTTTTTTATATGTTTGATTTCAATAAATATATTTAATTTAATACTTATATAAAATGTATATATACTTTAATTTGAATTTTGGGTTGAAGGAGGATAATAATATAAAAATACATCTTGCCTAAATTTTTATCGAGCTAATTTGACCCGTTCCCATCGATTTCTTTTACCAGCTTTGATCGTCGATTCGTGTCGATCTTACTTTGCTTTGAGATTCGTGCTTGGGTTTCGTAACTCAACTTCATTGTCTATCTCTCTAACCTCGCAAGGTGAGAAATCACTCACGATTAGCATTCTTTTATTTATTAAATTTGATTTCAACTGAAACGACAATTGAAATATGAGGCTGTAGTTATTTAAATTGTTATATATGCTATTATCTATAATTGTTCACTTATGGGATATGACACCATATCCTATTGTTTATATTTATTTTGATGATATATGCCTGTTGTTATTATTATTATTTTCATATCTGTTATCACTATGCAAGTTCCCTGTTAGTATAGAAATCATTATGGGTTGAAATGATACATACCCGAACGGACTTTAGAATAGGAGAAAATCGTTATGGGTTGACATGATAAACCTAAGCGATTTTCATTTAATTGAATTTGGGATTACGGGTTGAAATGATATCCACCCGTATATATTTAGTGTACGGGTTGAAATGATAAATATCCATAGCACTTGACTATATGATAGGAAATATATACAGATACCGTTGGTCCATATAAATATTTTTGAAAATAAATTTCTACAGTTGAAAAGAAATATATGGGATTTAATAATATTGGTTTTTAAAATATTATATATATAAATGGAAATTTTATATATAGATTTAATAATAATATTATTGAGATTGATTTAATCCATATAATATGTTTGAGTATTATTTAAGATTTATATTTCAAAATTTACCGTTGTAAAAAGTTGAATAATTAAGATTGGGAGATAAATTTGGGTTTATTAAAAATGGTATTTAAATAAGGATTTATTTAATTAAATCGATTTGAAATTATTGAATGGAAAATTTAAAGGTATGATTTTGTAACTGGATTTTTGATTTAAGTGATTTAATGAATATTTCACGTTTAATAAAATTAAAGAAAATATTGAGTAAAATGTAATTTAAGGTTACTTAAATGATATTGAATCTAATAAGGGAGTATTTCAAGACTAAATAATAATGAGGTTAAATCAAGATCTATATGAAACTGTTATATAGAACATTTAAATATTAAAGCCTTGAACTATATTGGAATTTAAATGGTTTATGTTGAGATTCAGATGTATTTGAAATCAACATAGTTGAATTTGTTATTTAGCAACTAAATTGAATTAAAGTGAAATTTAGGTTGAAGCAAATTTGAATTTATTATTTAGAAAACTAAATTGAATAAAAATTTAGTTGAAACGTTGAATACTTAAAGTTTTGAAATATATTGAAATATAAAGGGGTATTTTTGTGATTACAAATCCGAATTTGAGATCGATAAATTGAAGTGTTTATTCCAGGAATTGAGTTGAATTTAAATTAATAAATTGAGATTGAATTTAATTTAAATGGGAAGGTCGGGTTGATGTTGAAATGATTTGTTAAGTTGAGGGAATTGAAAATACTTTATTGTATAAATTATTTAATATATATAAATACTATTTTGGGAAATATAGAGATATTTGAAGTGAAATGATATTTGGTTTTGAAGTATAAATTAAGCTGAAATGACCATGGTGTTATAGTGTATATTTCTACCTTGTAGATAGTTCCATGGACCCTTAGAGGATGGTTATCCCAAACATCCTTTAAGTTATTTGTATTTTCAGTTGATATTTCACTTGAGTTGGATTTATTGATATAAGAATGTTAATCCTGACTCGAGTGTTTTGTGTTTTGCTTTACGCTCGGGTCAGACTGAGTGATACAGCATTAGAGACTCACCTTTGGAGTTTGGAGTTTCATTTGGAGATCCAACTATCGATTCAGATTCCGGCCTTTCCAGTTGATTGGTTCAGAGAATTCATCTATTGCATTGGAGACTTCACTGCATTTGAACTATTCGGTTGTATTTTATTTCTAACTCTGATGTATATAGTAGCTTCATGAACTACTATTCTTTATCTATTCCGCTGCATTATATTACTTTGTGATCTGTGATTGATTTATTTATTGTATATTTTAAGTTTTGCCAAATTTTAATTAACAGTTCGGTATTTTGAATTATTCAAGTCGGATACGTATGGTTTTATTGTCGATTTGAATGGTCCAAAATAGCGGGTCGTTACAACAAAAAATACAACAAAACGAGAGGGTCAGACATAAAGTATGATGAAAAGAAAATAGCACTAATATGCATGATTACTAACTATACCATGAACAATACTAAACGGTAACATACAAGGTAATGAAACCATACGTAAACCAGCATCTTCATCTATATCAACGAGTTAATACATTTTGACTATAGAGCTGCGCATTATCATAAATCTATCATATACTAATCATTATGGCACCAATCATGACTCAACCATCACACAGTAGGCTAGCGGGCCTTGGGTATTTTTTGGTAAGGCCAAGGCTCGCTAAGCAGATTAATGTAAGATTAATACTATGACACTTCAACGTATCATCCACCACCTACAATCGTATCGAACCCGCATCGATATATACGTGCACAAGCGCTACCATTTATTTACCTTAAGGGCTAGGAAGGTAACCCAGGGTCAATAACCTTTGCTACAACATAGCCCGAGTTCTATTACCTATGTTACGAAGGTAGAAAATCTTTTATATGTGCATCAATATCGCCCTAACAAGCATAATTGACACAATAACACCTCTTGCAATAAAGGGTCTATAAATATCAAATTCTAAAGCTGTAGCTAAGGGATATAGACTTAATCTGCATACACAATATCGTATGGAATCGTATATCGCAATGCCATAGTCTTCACATCTCAAAACCACCGGATGACTCTATAAAGGCCACCATACGAATCGAATTGCATCCCAAACCATTGTCATCGTCTGTATATTGTTCGATATCAACCACATGCTTCTCAAGACAAGGCATACTATCCTCAAACTAATCATCCTGCTCTATAGCCACTTGGGACCATACATGTAATGTATTGGTACGTAAGTAAAATATTATTTAAACCAAATGAACTTCAAATAAGCTAAACTTTGGGTAATAAGGTATTTTTACATTTTTGGGATTTAGAATAAAATGTAAATGTTTTCATCCAAGAAAACTTATACTAGCCATAACTTTTGGTAGACTTTGAATTTGGACATGATTCTTGTTTCAAGTAGAAGATTTATTAGTTTCCCATTCTTTAAAGCGATCATAATAATAATTTGACCCAGTCGTTTGAAAGATACTATATTTTTAAGTTTAGGTAGATTTAGTACTATGTCCCAAAAGTCTATATTTTGGCCTAGTTTAGGTATTTTATGGAGTGTGCTAATACTATGGTTAGAGCAACCACTAAAACACTATTTTAAAAATTAATATTGTCATAAATCACATTTCTCTACCTAAATCCACATAGAAACATATTAGTTTAGGCTAAAATCAAGGAATTAAGGGAATGAAGCTTAGGAGATCCACTAGAGATCGTCAAATCATCATTTTGGGAAGGGAATTAGTTGTCTTTGGTGTTTGGATTAGATTTGCATTGATTTGGAATGATTTTTTCATTTATGATCGATAGGTGAGCGGTTAATAACCTCTTGCTATAATATTATGTTATATATGATTAAAATTTGTTTTGGATCCATTTTCAACATAAAACCATGATTTTGCTTTTTGAATTGATTTGAAAACGAGTTTCAAATGGTATTTTGATGATTTTAAATGTTTTAAATCATATATTTGGATGATATATGCTAATGTACGCACGCTAAGTGTATAATGTAATGCTTGTATGACTTTTTTGGCTTGATATGGTAATGTTTGTTGTATGTTATGTGTGGTTGTATGTTTGATTGAATAGTTGCATGGAAATCGAGGGATTAAGATGAGAAGAGTAAGTTCTATAGATGGAGGGCTCTTGAGTGTGTTAAGGTGTGGACTCTAGGAAGAAGTCCTTGGATAATAGAATGGAGCTTGGATCATAGAAAGAATCGGTGGATTGGCATAAAGACGGAGCTAATCAATTATGTTTGGAGTTTGCATGACCAAGGAAATGAAATCAAAGATGGATTGATTGCTATAGTGAAGCAAGAAAAGACTTAGTCAAATTTGGCTAAGTGATGGATCAACACCGATCCATACTAAGGTGAATACTTAACATTTTCGGGGGCTAGAAGGCATGAGGAATGTGTCACAACCCACTTTTCTGTATAGTTCGAACTGACACTTTACCACACTTGTCCAGTCCAAATTAAATAAAAAGGCGGATAGTAGGAAAAAGAGAGTAGAAGGAAGATAGAAAGAAAACCAAACAACACAGAATATCACAGCAGAAACGAATAACCAAACAGCATAGAATATCACACCAGAAACGAATAATTTATAATATAGAATAAATCTTTACATAGAACAAAACTGTAATCAATATATATACGGACATCAATCATGGTATACTAACCTATTCAGCACCGATAGTTATAATACCCGTTGTTACAATTTTTGATGAACACAACTAAAATGCAATGGAAATATAAATCATCTACGTGAATACGTCTCTGGCCTCCAACACCTCTTCTGAATCTTCACTCCTTCTAGCTAAACCTAGAAATATGCTCGGTCCGACCCGAGCATATAGGAAAAACCACGCCCGGGTCAGTCTGGTAAAACCAGCGTGAGAATTTAAATCGTAAGGAATTTTATTCTTATAACTTTTGAAATCCTTTTAAAATCAAAAGTATCCCATAAAACCACGCCATACATAAATATGACGGGTTTTTCCCTTATGGTAACCAAAACCCTTTTATAGAAAATCCAATGATATTAGTGTCTAAGTACAAATACTTATTCATATAGCCGAAATTATTGCATTAATTAAGTTCCAACATACTAGGATCTACAACCAAAACCGTAAAGGCACGTATTGAAGAATGGATTCCATATAAATGACTAGGCACTGGGGTACCACTTACCACAGTACACATCTAGAAAAATGTACCGAGGACCACACCTGGATCGCCTGCAACACAAGACCAGACTACCCCTAACCTGGATAGACCGAATATGCTATCACCCTGGGTGTTCCCACCCTTTCCGAGTTCCTTCCATGTACCGCAGTAATAATATCCGAGAGTATCTAGAAAGGTGATAAACATACCCTAATTGGAAGCGACCCACTTAGCCTTGCTGCATCTCCCCTGATTTTCAGTCATTTCCGATTGATGAGGCTTGAGGCTACGATTATCATTTAAGGAATTTATACTTGGTTTGCTCATTGTCCCCCAATGACAATGTACTGATAGCATTCATCCATACAAGTCTGTTTTGGGTCTGAACGAAACCGAAGGCACTTTTCCTACTACAACCGTTTTAGAATCATCGTCAGGATTAGTAGCGATTAGCTCTTGCACTTCAATGCTCCATCTTTGATTCCATGCTCTTGTCTTCATTTCAAAAACGTATTCGTTGGATCGGAGCAGTGTTTGGATAACTTATCTGATCCCGGTCTCTTTGAAACAACGTTCGGTATTTCTGGTAAACTCAACCTTGGTTCTTTAGGAAATAAATAGATGAAAATAAGATTGGAGATCATCTTCTAACCATTAGTGGACGGATTTTCTTATGATCGTCCTAGTAGAGTGAAACAAGTTTATACGTACAGTATAGCACCTTGAACGGTAACTGTATCATATAATCCCCGTGTATCTCCTAGATATTTCCAAAGTTACGTTTTGGTCCAGATTTAATAGTCAGTTATTTAACTATCAAATAAACAATCATTCAATCAAAGATCCAATTATCCACTGAAATCACTAAGCCTTAATTAATTTAAAATTCGATAAATTAATTTTCTTAATCAAAACAGCGTATACTTTTCTCATAGGAATAAGTATATTCACAGACCATTTTCTTCAAAATTGTTTGAAAACCCTTTTAAATAAATATGGAAAGTACTCCATGGTATCAACCATGGATTCGCAGCTCAATGATTACGTTTCTATCCTAGAGAAATCCAAACTTAACTGTAGGAACTCTCCGCCTCCCGATTACCCCATGAATGTACACAATTACTTTCCGAAAACTTTATTTACTAATTATATAAAAATAATATTTATAAAGTTTTTATATAAATTTTCCAAGTAAAATACCCTTTTTTAAAAGTTTACCATATAATATATATTTTTTAAAACATTATTAATATTTGAACAGATTATCTTGAAATAAAATACTTTAATACTAATTAACCCTTAAGTGATAATACTTTAAACAAATCACTATAAATATGCATTAATTATTAATTAAATATACTTTAAACAACTTAAATGATTAAATAGCTTTGAAATAATAATTAAATATTTTTAAATAATTTTTAAGAATAATAAAATATGTAACTTTAAATCATTCTCAAATACTTCTTAATTAACTTCAAAATATCATTAATAAATAATAATTATCTTTTAAATGACTTTGATTCCAAAACTAACTTCCAAGTTGGAAAAGAGGCTTATTAGTTTCAATGGTACTTAATCAAATTACCATTTATTCCATAATAATCCAGAATAACAGATAATTCCTTAATAATCCAGAATAACAGATACAAATATCCACATTAGTCTATATTTTTACAATCAATTCAACATCATATTGCCCAATATAATCATAAGAATAATAAATAAATGTCCATACAAATATAACAACAAAACCGGGTTTTATTTCTAGTCAATGTCCAAAAACAAATATATTCAGTAATAATGGCAGAACGGTGATTTGTTCTGCCAACAGGGGTCCAGTAAAATACTATTTGCAGACGATGTTTTATTTCGCTAAACAGATGTCAAATCATTGTAATTAATTTAAATTAACTCATCACTATTTTTATTTGGGAAAATGAATTGAAAGACAAGTCATATAAATTTAAACGACATCATTTGTTTAAAACCGGATGATTAAATTTCCATCCGTTTAAATATATCATAATTTTTCACTTATTCAAACTCGACAATATTCAAATGATGACGTAGTGTTCATCGATACGAACCCATCGTAATGAATTTCACTTCAATCGGAATTCGTATACATTAGTTATTCCCTTTCGAAATTTAAAAAATAATTATATAATTCAACATTTTATATTAAAAACTTGACCATTTTAAAATATCATAAATTATAGCTTAGTCAAATCAGACAACGAGCTTCATTAAATGAAGTACTCAACTATACGAACCCGTTGCAAAAAGAATCGCAACAATCGGGATTCGTATGAAGAAGTTATAACATTTCAAAATTTAATAAATATTTAAAAAATTAAACATTTGAGTTTTAAAAGAAAACTCCTCCTCCCCCCTTCTCTTAGACCGAAGCCCATTCTACCTTTTTATTTTATTTATTTATTATTATCTTTAAACGTGGGCCGAAGCCTAGAATTTCACCCAGAAAAAAAAACAAAGAAAACCACCCCTTCTTTTTTCCCCCTTCTTCTCTTCTTCTTTCCCTCTTCCTTTTTAAAATCTCTAGTATCCAAATTTAAATTTTAAACCCACGAACCAAAATCAAAACCTGCATTCTTCGACAAAATCTTTGCCAACGATACACCATCCCTTCGACTCGTGATCGTACCCAACCCCACACGCGACCGCACTGATCACCTTCCTCATCTTCCACTGAACTCGAGAAGAACATCACCATGCATGTTTACGCGTGCACGTGCACAGCCAAACTCACCGCTGTGCAACCCACCAAGACCAGGCGCGAATTCTCCACCTAGTCTCAACCACCTTCATCCCATAGCTCCACTTTCGGTCCCCTTCTGTCCAAAAACCGAATGCATACGAGACTAGCACTCCACCCAGGCTTCAACCACCTATCACAAATCCACTTCGTCCTGCCTGCTTCCATCAGTAGAATTCAAACCACCACCACCATTAGGAAGCCCATTCCCAACACCACCTTCATGCCAAAAGCCACGACCTCCGATTGTCTCCTCCTCCCTAGTTCAGCCACGTTCTAGAGCCTGACCCGAAACCATACAAACCCTAAAACTCCTCACTGCTACCACCACACGCCACTAGAGCACAAACCCATGGTTGAAACATCGCTTAGGCTTCCACGACCACCCCGAAGTCAACGGCCTACTGCGTCGTCCACCTCTGATCCAAAATTTCATTTTTATGCAAAAAAAAATCAGCACCAAATTCTCTCAACTCAATAACCTAAAATTCATTATTTCTTCACTAAAATTCATGGTTTGATCATACAATCCCAGTTGCCAACTTGATTCAATGTTTCGGAAACGTTGTAATTTGACAAAAACTAGGTTAGTCGCTGTAAATTTGTAATTTTTCACCGTATATAAGATGAGTAAGCTTCCAACTATTTTTAATGTAATCTACAGTCAAAAATAAATAATTTCCTAGTTTACAATGTTAGCAAATTCGAATTGTATTGAAATGAAATGGATTTTGAAGTTGAGCGCATATGAATATTCTTGTCACTGTTAAACATAGCAGAGCATTTAAACAGTTCCAAGTTTCAAATCTTAAATCCTCACCTTCCACATTATTTAGATCTTTATAAAGGTTCCACTCGATATTTATTTTATAATTTGAACTTGAAAATGTTACCTTGATTTGGATTTGAATTTGAAAGTGGATGCTTCTCTACTTTTATTTAATAGTGTTTGTTACAGCTTGTTACTGAGCTTTTTTTTGCAGGCTTTGCAATCTCAGGCTAACACACATATAAGCCGATATATATACATGTTTATACGCATAAACTGATGTCTTTTGTACTGTATTATGGCTCAAAAGATTTTGAGATGCTGTACAAATGTTTTGTGATGGATTGAGGTGATTTGGTGGTTGATAGGAAGTTGAAATGAGGTAGAGAAAATGTTTTTAGACTTTCTCTTTTTGGCCAGACAGCATATGTATATATTATGTATATTTTTTACTTGTTATATTTTGTTTTGCTTTTACTTGTTTTGGTTGACCAGGCAATAGTTTTTAACTTGTCTAGTAAATTTTTTTCGTTTTACTTTGACTTGTTTTACTTTTACTTTGGTCATTTATCCATTTTATTACTTTTACTTTCACTTGATTTAAATATTCGTTCATATATATTTTGAGAATAACATGTAAAGTGGTTTTAACTAAACAATTTCGTCTTCATATTTTATATGTATATATATATATAACTCAAGGCATTAAAAGTCTTTCCATTCCATTTTTAAATAACATTTCTGTTCTACATTTTCCTTTTTTATATTTAAAACGTATCATTCAAAGAAAATGAAATTTTTTGTTATTCCATTGTAAATAACATTTTTTGGTCAAAACATTTTTTTGTAAAAGATTTCTTATTTAAAAACGATTTCATAAATTTTCTCATTCCTATCATCATATATTTTAATATATATAAATATATATTTTCTTTCATTTGTTTTCAATACACACACACACACACACATATATATACATATATTATCTTTAATAACTATGTTTATTTAGTTCACATATTTATATTTTACACTCTTCTAAATGTGTGTGTATAAGAAAAATCCAATTTTAAACTTTCTCTATATATGATACATTCTATTATCCATAAGTCATACCATTTCTATTTACAATATATTCTTTTCTTTTTATTTTCACTACATATATTATTTTTAATACACCATTTATATTTGTTTAAAAATATTACAGATATACTTTTATATTCTTCTCTCTTAAACTAACATGTATATACATAAGAAAATACAATTTTAACTCTTCTATTTATAATACACTATATTGTTCATAAGCTAAAATCATTTCTATTTATAATATATCCTTCTTATTCATCTATATTTATTTGCTATGAATTTGTTTCCAAATTATATATATAAATTCCGTTGTTCTGAATATATATATATATATATATATATAACAAATTCCAAATTAAATCAATTTCCTATTTTAGAAAAATTCAAAATATTATCTTGGCTTAAAAACTTTATATTATTATCAATTGTCATTAAACGGGAATTTATTTTGATTAAAATACCATATTATTGAATATTAAAAATTAATATTCAAAAATCAAGACGATAAAATTCCAGGTCGTTATAGAATGGACCACAAGGGAAAGATGAGGAATTTTAGCTAAGCGTATGTTCAACATCGATCCATAACGGATCAGTATCGATCCATCAAGATGGCTTACTTGGACATTTTGAGATATGGAATAAAGAGAGGAGCTAATTTTGGCTAAGTACATGGACCAGTACTAATCATGCTACCGTAGCATATTGACGTGGACTTCTATGAGGAGCCAGCTAAAGCGCCATGGTTGTTCCGACATGCAAGTTTTGGTTTGGGGTAACTTGTAGGGGAACAACATGTGTGTACTACTATCATTATATAGGAGAGAAGAGGGGTTGATGTGTAGGTCTTGGAGTTGGATCAATATAGGAGAAACCATTCACTTAGTAAGGATGCTTACCAGTGAGCGACTGCTAGTGGTACGACTATGTGTGCCATTAGTAGGGTCAACCCTAGTTTTACTAAGTTAGGACATTTATCAACGAGCGACTACTAGTAACACGTCTGAGGGAGTTGATTAGCAGGGTCATTTGTTTGGTACTTCTGTTACCCCAGCAAGAGACATCACATCCCTAAATAACTCAAAACACAATATAAGTTTTGATTGATGATTGCTATGGTTGTCTTTGTTGATGATAGTTATTATACAGTCTAATACCTGACACCTTAGTATATACTAAGATAGAGTAGCATACCCTTTATCATAGTAGTTTAACGTATGACATTTATATGTGCAAACTTGTTGAATCCAGGAGCATGTAATGTATGGCTTTTCTATATCGTATTACTCTTATTTATGATATATCGAATATATATATATATATATATATATATATATTATTTTAGGATTATAGACCATACATACCATACTTTTGTCTGACTCGAGGTTATTTGCAACGCTTATTGTAATGACATGCCTTTTCGACCCCAGATTCAATGCTGGAACCAACGTCAACATCTGGAGAATCGAAAAGGGTGAGCCATTATAGGTAAGATAAAATATATAGACACAGATCTAACCAACAACTTTCAAAGTCTCATAGTAGAAAGAAAAATATATAATATAGTAATTATCATTATCAGATAACATCACCATAACATGTCCAACTATCAAATACATTTGTTTGTACAGTACAAATCTGTATACATAATCAAATCCAGCCTACAATTATTTACATTATATATTATATATACAAATGAATCCCTGTCTCCCATACCATCTCATCTCCAAACTCCATCAACCTAGGTATATAAATAAAAGGAAAAAATAGGAGTGGGTTAGATATAAGTCCGGTGAGTGAGCCATACTTTGCTCTACATATACTACTAAAATGATAGTATAGCATGATACGAGTCTAACGCTCAGTCACCTCACGGCCTACTAGTTACACCATGCCTAACTCCTATATATCTAGTCGTATCACATCACATCTATGTGGACTCAATTCCTTAGACTCACCTCGTGCGCTACAGTGTTGATCGTCGTCCACTATCACGTCAATCACATATAGGAATCACTTGCCTGGACTAGCCTTGGGCCTTATAAGGTCACATGTTGTCCTCATATACAAATTGGGCTCATGCCCTGGAGTTTCCTTTTGTACTACAGGGTCGCTTAAGATCCATCCTCCACACTGGTCCACTGAAGCACTATAGTGGAGCAACATAATATCTGGATCAGCTACTTGTTTCACAGGTCCATATCCATATCTTGGGATACCTCCTTGTGCCATAAGCCCGTTCACACTAAAATCACCATCATATTATGTTTCCATATCATGAACATAGGTGAATCCATCACAAACAATGATCGACCATCATATACATATACTTGAATTCATAACGTCATCACTTTCCTCGTCAGTAGCCTCCAAATGCCTTCAAAAAACTAAAGGATCAAGACTTGAATCGAAAAATGCTATTTATATAGGCCTATACGGGTCCGTATTCAAACCTGACCCTAAAATGAGCCATTGATGGATGGTTGGTATGACCAATGGACCAGTGCATGTGAAAAGTGAGGAATTTTGAGGCTTGAATTACCGCTTCACCATATCATTTCGCTCCAAGTCTCCTCCATTTTGCCTCCGATCACATGAGA
Source organism: Allium cepa (assembly GCA_030765085.1). Lineage (NCBI taxonomy): Eukaryota > Viridiplantae > Streptophyta > Magnoliopsida > Asparagales > Amaryllidaceae > Allium > Allium cepa. The sequence continues at coordinate 612,448,013 of CM060942.1, read as the reverse complement.
ACTTCCTTAGCACCTAATCATGCAATCCTAAGTCCGATTTACACTTTATTCATCAAATTAAAATAATTAAGTTAAACCTAATCTCTAAAGTACTATTTATACAAATTCTCTCCCAAACCGCTATTTAATCCGAATTTAAATGTTGATAAATGTTTAGCTACACTAATATAGCCTATATATTACATTTATAGGATCAACATTACATTATACAAAGAGGAAACTATAAATCACTCATAGAAATTGCTCCTCACTACCTAGATCTCCAATCCATGACATGCTTTGCCTCCTTGCTTTAGAATTTGATCTCTGAGTCATGACAGATACGTAGCAATTTGCAATAGCTTCATGATGCAACTAATGTCGTGTAATTTTGTTAAGATTCGAGGAAGATATGGGGGTTTGATTCTAAGTATGTAAAAAGAAATTAAGAAGACAAAGATGTGTCCATTTATGGATGACTGAAAGAATAGTATGTGATCTCTATTTAAATAGAAGAAAGGAAACAACTATCATTTAAAATATCAAAATTTGATGCCTGATCGACTCGACACAGTTTCGGCCATAACTCCTTTATGCAGACTCCAAACGAGACAAACAAAAATACTGCATGAATCCAAAAATTGAGACGATTGCAATGGTGCTGGTTCGTTGTCAAACTCCAAGGTTGATAAAACGACCATTTTTCCTCTCCTTATTTTTATTTTATTTTATTAGCACATTAAATTCAATTATTTTCACATTATTACGAATAATGTTTATCGAATTTTCAGAGTATTACATCCTCCCCCTTAAAAAATTTCATCTCCAAAGTTCCTAAGGAATGAAAAATATAATATAACGCTCACTCATTCGCCAAACATGTGTCAAGCATGTAAACAATCATAGCATCTAATTTATGTAAACGACATATAAATAGATTGATATGAATAATATATAGATATGAATGATACAATGAACTTACTGTTGAGTCACAGCTTCTATGAAGATTTTGATTGCTGACAACAATATTAAAGCGATCGACAAATCAAGACGTACATATGGTACTCTAGATTATAGGTTGATTATTTGATGTTATAATAGTAATAAAATTGTCAAAATCTATCCTCAAATAATCATGCACAAAATATAATATATATATATACACACATTTATATAGGTTGTGCACTTTATTGTGCAACTTAACAGAGACCGGTCGACCGGTCCAAAAATTAACGGTCGACCGTTCCTGTTGAATGTGCACAATAAACGTGCACACATGCACATAACGACTATATTTTTAAAAATCTGTCTACCGGTTAGTTTTTGACCTGTCGACCGTTTTTAAACAGAGAGCAACTTCTTCCAAAAGACACATCTTTCTTCAATAGTTGCGTCTCTTCTTCTTCATCAATGATCATAACTTTTGACTGCAACTTTTCACCAAGGGTTATAACTATTTTCTCTCTATAAATACACATCAATATCATTGATTAAAACAACAAGTTTTATTAAGATTATATATGCTCTCTATCTATTCTTTGAATTCACTTGCATTCAAAAAAGCTCTAAACTACTTTCATTCCTTATTGAATCATTGACACTATCTCATATATTTTGATTCAATAAGCAATATAAATTCCATAATCTTCACAAACATCATTCACAATTTGAGGATAAGATTATAGGAAGAGTGTACTACAAGTGACAAATCCGTGTTTACAAGAGCACAAGTTGTCAACAACAATTGTAATTGTTTTTTGTTGAAGTCCTCAGTATTGTAAGAGGCAAGTGTTGAAGCCCTCAGTGTTGTAGAGGCGTGAAATCCCGTTCGGCTGTTCGGGTAATTGTAAACCTGTTCCTCCGGGTGAAGCGAGGTTGTAATTAGTGAAAATCCAGATAGTAGTCTGGGACTGGACGTAGGACGGTGCTCCGAACCAGTATAAAAATCTCTGGTGTGATTTTTCTATTTTTTATTTACAATGCTATTATCATCTATTTCTGCATTTGTATTGTAATCCATATTAAACGATCCGTGTATACTATATTAGCACATATAATTGTATACACACCGCACTTTCATTTGGTATCAGAGCACGGTCATCATATAACCGTAACACAGTTATTTGATATATTCTTGTAATATGGCAAATAACGCAAGTACTAGCACTCAAAACACCACTTACACAGAAGGGCAATCGACACAAAGACCTCCATTTTTCAATGGTCTTAACTATAGTTATTGGGCAACACGTATGTCATTCTTTATGCAATCAAGTAGCTATGATGCTTGGAATGCTACTCAAAGAGAAATAGTGAATCCAACAACTGATTATTCAGAATGGACTGTGGCTGAGAAAACGGCAGCAGCCGTAAATGCAAGAACAATAAATATGTTGTTCTGTGCATTAGACCAAAATGAATATAATCGTGTTAGTATCTGTACTACTGCATATCAAATTTGGCAAACGCTAAAAATCACTCATGAAGGTACTAACAAGGTTAAACAAGCCAAAATAGCCATGCTGAAAAATCAATTTCAAAATTTCAAAATGAAACCAAATGAAACAATCAATGACATGTATTCACGGTTTCAAACTATTCACCATGCACTTATTGGGTTAGGACAAAAGTATTCCGATTTTGATGTTGTTTCAACAGTCCTACATTCTCTGACTAATGAATGGGAAGGAAAAGTATTAGCAATTGAAGAAGCTAATGATCTTTCCGTCATGAAGCCAGATGAATTGATAGGAAATTTAATGTCCTATGAAGCAAATTTGCAGGCTAGAAAAGAACAGAAAGAAGAAAAGAAAAATGTAGCATTTCATGTTGAGAAAGATGAAAATGAATCAGATTCTGAAGATGAAGATTTGGCGTTCATTGCTAAAGGTTTCAAAAAATTCCTAAAATATCGAAAAGCCAGTCGCTACAATAAAAGGAAACCTGGATCAAATAAACCATCTTCATCTGCTATAGAATGTTTCAACTGCCATAAAAAGGGACACATGCAGAAGGATTGTCCAGAACAAAAGAAAAAGTCAGAAAATGACAAATTCAAATATAAGAAGGACAAATCAAAGAAACGAGCCTTCTCAGTAACATGGGATGATTCAGAGTCATCTTCATCAGAAAGTGAAAGTGATTCGGAGAATGAACAAGCTAATGTTTGTTTTATGGCAACAGAAGATGAGGTACAAATTCCTACATTTGATGAATTACTTGATATTAATGCTGAATTGATAGTCAAATATAAAGACTTAAAATGTCAATTAAAAGTAGTCAAAGCAGATTTAAGTAAAGCAGAGTTTGAACGAGATTTGTTAAAAGATGAGAAGAAAATATTAGAAGAAGAACTTGAAAATATTCAAGAATCATCATCTAATGTTGACTCTCAAATATCTCTTTTGAGTCAAGAAATAGAAGCTCAAAAAGAGAAAAATAACGCTCTCACTACTGAAAATCATGAACTTAAAGCAAAAGTCAAAATTCTAGACCTAGAAAAAGCTAGTTTACAAACAAAATTTGATGACATTACTCAAAATGTTTCTAACTTTAACAAAGGTCGAGAAAATTTGACTAAAATCATTAAAAGTTCACAATCTATTTCAGATAAACAAGGTTTGGGATATAACAAACATGAAACTAAAAAACATCTTAGAAATAAAAGGAAGAAGAAAGTACAAAAAACTGAAGCTAAGAAAAATCTTAGTTTATTATATTTCAAACCAAAACCAGTTGTGAAATTTCAAAAGAGAAATGTCAAGACTATCAAAATATGGGTTCCTAAAACAAATAATAACTTGATTAGGAACAAATACATTCAGCAATTCATGAATAATGTACATTTTAATAACAATTATATATATAAAGGGGATACCGGACCCAAATGGGTTTGGACTCCTAAGACCTAACTCTTAGGACCCTATAAAAAGTGGGTACCATGAACTTAATTCTATGTTTGCAGGTCCCACTGAAGAAAAGAGGAAAGTGGATATTGGACAGTGGTTGCTCAAAGCATATGACGGGAGACAAGAGCTTACTAACAAATATTAAATACTCAGATGGTGGCTCAGTCACTTTTGGAGACAATTCAAAAGGTTATATCATCGGCAAAGGCGATGTGAGCAATTGTGGTACATCTAACTTACCTCTTATTACTAATGTCATGCTAGTTAGAAATTTAAAACACAATTTACTTAGTATTAGTCAGTTATGTGACAAGGGTTTTATAATTTCCTTTTCAAATAATAAGTGTAGTATTTTAGATAAAGACCATAATTTGGTTTTTGAAGGTTATAGAGACAGAAATATATATATTCTAAATATGAATATTAATCATAATTCAGATATGTGTCTTATGGCTAATGACAATGATCCATGGCTATGGCACAAACGTTTCTGTCATATAAACTTCAGAACTATTGACAAGCTAGCCAAAAACAATCTAGTTAGAGGACTACCCAAAATGAGTTTTAAAGTTAACAACATTTGTGATGCATGTCAATTAGGAAAATTGACCAAATCATCATTTAAATCCAAGAAAGTCATATCAACATTACAACCGCTTGAGTTACTGCACATGGATTTATTTGGACCTACTAGAGTTCAATCAATAAATCACAGTCAATATGTGCTTGTAATTGTTGATGATTTCTCTCGTTATACATGGACAATTTTCTTAAAAAATAAAAGTGATACTTTCGATCATTTCAAATCTTTCGTCAAAAGAATTCAAAAATCAAAAGGGATTAAAGTTAAAAATATAAGAAGTGATCATGGCGGAGAGTTTGAAAATAATGAATTTGAACATTTTTGTACAAAGAAAGGTATATATCATAATTTTTCGTTTCCCAGAACTCCACAACAGAACGGAGTAGTAGAACGAAAGAACCGAACTTTACAAGAATGTGCAAGAACATTATTAAATGGAACCACCTTACCAAAACACTTCTGGGCAGAAGCTGTTGCAACTGCCTGTTATGTTTTAAATCGTGTGTCCATAAGACCTCTTACCAAGAATACTCCTTATGAATTGTTTAACAAAAGAAAGCCCAAAATCTCATACTTCAAAGTTTTTGGTTCTAAGTGCTTTATTTTAAATACGAAAGACCAGCTTGGAAAATTCGATCCAAAAGCCGATGAAGGAATATTTGTCGGTTATTCGGAACGAAGTAAGGCCTATCGAATATTTAATAAACGAACCAAAACTATTGAAGAATCACTTCATGTATCTTTTGATGAAATCTATCAGCATCCTCACACAATATCAGATGATGACGAATCAATAGTCATTAATAATCCAATCATCTCAAATACTGATTCTGACTCAGAAGTAATTATTGAGAATACTCCTCAAATATGTGAATTACAATCACCACCAAGAATATTAAGAGACCATCCGGCCCAAAATATAATAGGTGAAATAACATCACATGTCAGAACAAGGAGTCAACTCAATCAAATGGGTCATGTCGCTTTTCTCTCAAATATCGAACCCAAGAATTCAAAAGAAGCTGCTACAGATGATTACTGGATCATTGCCATGCAGGAAGAACTAAATCAGTTTGAGCGCAATGACGTTTGGGAACTTGTTCCGAGACCAACTGATCAGTCAGTAATTGGTACTAAATGGGTCTATAAAAATAAGGCTGACGAACAAGGAAATATCACCAAAAATAAAGCAAGATTAGTAGCACAAGGATACAATCAGGAAGAAGGTATCGATTATGAAGAAACTTTTGCACCAGTTGCTCGACTAGAAGCTATTAGAATTCTATTATCTTTTGCTTGTTATCATAATTTCAAACTTTATCAGATGGATGTCAAAAGTGCTTTTCTCAATGGATTTATCAAAGAGAATGTCTATGTCGAACAACCACCTTTATTCGTACATGAAAAATATCCTGACCATGTGTTCAAACTTAAGAAAGCTCTGTATGGTTTAAAACAAGCACCTCGTGCTTGGTATGAACGTTTACGTAGCTATCTTATTAATTCAGGATTTGAAATAGGCAAAGTCGATCAAACTTTGTTTATTAAACATTCTCGAAATGATATTCTGGTTATCCAAATATATGTAGACGATATCATCTTTGGTTCAACAAACGATAAACTCTGCAAGGAATTTGCAAGTATTATGACCAAAGAATTCGAAATGTCTCATATGGGAGAACTATCTTATTTTCTTGGACTTCAAATCAAACAACTTTCAAACGGTATTTTTATCAATCAAGAAAAATACTGTGAAAATCTTATCAAACGCTTCGGATTACAAAATACATCTGGTAAACCAACTCCTATGAGTACAACTACACATCTTGAAAAAGATGAAAGTGGTAAGAATGTTGACCAGAAATTATATCGAAGCATGATTGGTTCTCTTCTTTATCTTACAGCTAGTCGTCCAGATATATTAATGAGTGTTTGTTTATGTGCTCGTTTTCAAGCCGATCCAAAGGAATCACATTTACGAGCAGTGAAACGTATAATTCGTTATCTAAATAATACCAAAGATTTTGGTCTTTTCTATCCAAAAGAATGTCCATTTGAATTAGTATCATATAGTGATGCTGATTTTGGTGGCTCACGGACGGATAGAAAAAGTACAAGTGGTACGTGCCATTTTATTGGAAAATCACTTGTCTCTTGGTTTAGTAAGAAACAGAATTGTGTTTCACTATCAACATGTGAAGCTGAATATATATCAGCGGCTCTCGCTTGTACTCAAGTACTATATATGCAACAAACACTTCAAGATTTCGATATACATTTATCGAATTCTATTATATACTGTGATAACACGAGTGCAATAAATCTCTCTAAAAATCCAGTAAATCATTCTAGAACCAAACATATTGATATCCGTCATCATTTCCTTAGAGATAATATTGAAAAAGGTAATATACATCTTGAATATGTTCACACTGACAATCAAATAGCCGATATTTTCACTAAACCATTACTTGAATCTAGTTTTATTAAACTACGAAGAGAGCTTGGCTTAGTATCTCGGAAAGATCTAGAATAGAATAAGTAACCTTCAAACTTAGGCTATATATTTTTCAAATAATTCTTAAATTTCAGCCTATAACAAACTATACCTATTTTTATAACTTTTTTATCTATCATTGTTTTTGTTTACGGCTAATTATCTCTAACAAATCCTATCCTCAAGTTCATTGGCAAACTTTTTTCTATATAAACGTTTGAAAAATACACTTTCATTCATTCACCTTCTTGCTGAAAATTATAAATCACCTTAAACAAGCTACCATGGCACACATTTGCGACAAATGCGCAGAGGAATCTCATATTTCTATCACAAGCTCGGAGTCGGAGGAACAATATTCTCCGATTACACCGAAACAAAGGCCGGAATGCCCTCACCATTGTTTTCGCACACCTGGCCATACTCCAACATCCAAGCGTGCAAAGAAAGCACTATTCTGCTCTCCGCGCACGAAGGCGCAAATCGATGAAATTCATCACTACCAAAAGCATCAAATCGATCTTCAACGACAACTACATTATGGTCAAAACCTACTATACCATGAACAACAACGTACTTCAACTCGTTTATCCGCTTTAGAACGAATGGCTTCATTCTTCTGCGGTTCAAACAAACACGATGTTCATGAACCAATGCCGTCAAGACCATCGACTTCAACAACTCCAAACTCTTGGGATAAAAACTATAACGAGAATGAAGGAGCTCGATATAAGTGGAGTCCGTGGGCTAAACGCATTGAAAACGACAAGAATTCTAATAACAACTCACCTTCTCATGAGAATTCCATAATGTATATTATTTTGCTTTCATATATAATTCTTGTAATACAGTATATTTTTGCAATAATAACATAATATATAATATATTCATTCGACTCGTTTTCAAAATTTTTTGCCAAATTCTGCATTTTTGCACACAGAGCCAGACCGGTCGGCAGTTATTTCTTTTTTTATACTTCACGTATATATTTTTGCCACCAACCCTCTTTACTTTCTACTCTCTACTGAAAATTTTCCCATTTCCAAACCCTAGTTCATATTCTCAAGCTTCACAAACTCTCAAATTCTCTTCAATGGCTCCTCCTCAGAAAAAATCAAAGAAAAGAGCAACATCAGAAACTTCTTCTCTTACTCTCTCTGCTAGAAAATGGCTAGAATCTCCGGTTGCAGTAACTAGATGGAATCAAATGACAAATTACAAATTCCATCCAGGCTCATTCATCAAATTCGACGATTTCACTGCATACGGTATTCAAAGATTAGCAAATAGATCTCGTATCTCTCCTCTTATTGATTTTTCTGTAAATAGCGTACAAATTAATCATTTGATGATTAAGCTATTTTATGCGAATATGAATTTAGAGGAATATACTCCGGAAAATCCAAATGGAGTTATTTGGTCAGTAGTATGTGGCAAACGAATCTATCTCACTTATGATAGAATTGCTTCTATTTTGGGAATACCGAATAGGGGTGAAGAGTTTTCATCGACATTTTGTGAAGTTTTCACCCGGAATAGTACGAGTCATAAATTTATAGAAGATGATAGTAACGGCACCAAATCGATTGGGCTACGACCGACTGCAAGGTTGTTACACCATGTCCTAATGCACTCTCTATTTCCTCGATTAGGAAACTATGATGCCGTTTACAAAGAGAATTTCAAGGCTCTTTATGCTATCTACGATGATATCGAAATAAATTGGGTTCACATGATTTTCGATGAAATTCTTAAGGTAAATAACTCTACTCGTCCACATTTCTTCTATAACGAGTATATTATGCGTATGTTGCTTGCATGTGGAGTCACACCCCCGGATTCGGCATATTCTACACCAAAGTGTATTGACTCCACTACTATCAAACGGATGAAGCTTCCTCCTCCATATGTTCATATTATGCCATTCGAACAATGGCAACAACGCGATACTCAAGAACAACAAGCTCCACCATCTCGTCGTCGTTCTGAAGATGTTAGATTATTGAAATCTAAATCATCTACAAGAGAATCTCTTGAAACCATCGCTCGGAATCAATTTTTACTTGAATCAAGACTAAAACGAATGGATTCGAAAATTGATAGACGATTCAATAAGGTAAAGTCATTCTTCGGCGCTATATGGGATGCTATATCATGTAGCACATCCGTCTCGACCCAACATCAAGACCCCGGAAAACGTCCGGCTCCTCCAACTTTTACTTGGTCGACATCCGAGGAATCCGGTGGTACAAGCGGACAAGGTCGTGGGGACAATGACGACGATGATGACGACGACGATGACGACGACGATGATGATGATGATGAGGAAGAGATTCAGTCGGAATGAAGTTAGTTTGTTTTTCTTTTCATTTCTTTAAAAACATATATGGCACTTGTACTAAATAGTGTCCATCTTTTTATTCGTAGTAGACTATGACTTGCATTGTACTTCATCAAAACATCCTGTGTTTGAATGTATGCATTGTTCTCTTTGGTTTATATTTTCTATTGTTTACTCCTTTTTGTCGATGACAAAGGGGGAGAAAGGTGCTAATAATTGTTTGCAGGATGAAAGAAGCTAATAATTGTCTGCAGGAAATCACATATTCAGGGGGAGATCCTATACTTGAGTTTTTATATTGTCATCAATCAAAAAGGGGGAGAATGGTATCAAAGGTGCTAATAATTGTTTGCAGGATGAAAGAAGCTAATAATTGTCTGCAGGAAATCACATATTCAGGGGGAGATCCTATACTTGAGTTTTTATATTGTCATCAATCAAAAAGGGGGAGAATGTTGAGTCACAGCTTCTATGAAGATTTTGATTGCTGACAACAATATTAAAGCGATCGACAAATCAAGACGTACATATGGTACTCTAGATTATAGGTTGATTATTTGATGTTATAATAGTAATAAAATTGTCAAAATCTATCCTCAAATAATCATGCACAAAATATAATATATATATATATACACATTTATATAGGTTGTGCACTTTATTGTGCAACTTAACAGAGACCGGTCGACCGGTCCAAAAATTAACGGTCGACCGTTCCTGTTGAATGTGCACAATAAACGTGCACACATGCACATAACGACTATATTTTTAAAAATCTGTCTACCGGTTAGTTTTTGACCTGTCGACCGTTTTTAAACAGAGAGCAACTTCTTCCAAAAGACACATCTTTCTTCAATAGTTGCGTCTCTTCTTCTTCATCAATGATCATAACTTTTGACTGCAACTTTTCACCAAGGGTTATAACTATTTTCTCTCTATAAATACACATCAATATCATTGATTAAAACAACAAGTTTTATTAAGATTATATATGCTCTCTATCTATTCTTTGAATTCACTTGCATTCAAAAAAGCTCTAAACTACTTTCATTCCTTATTGAATCATTGACACTATCTCATATATTTTGATTCAATAAGCAATATAAATTCCATAATCTTCACAAACATCATTCACAATTTGAGGATAAGATTATAGGAAGAGTGTACTACAAGTGACAAATCCGTGTTTACAAGAGCACAAGTTGTCAACAACAATTGTAATTGTTTTTTGTTGAAGTCCTCAGTATTGTAAGAGGCAAGTGTTGAAGCCCTCAGTGTTGTAGAGGCGTGAAATCCCGTTCGGCTGTTCGGGTAATTGTAAACCTGTTCCTCCGGGTGAAGCGAGGTTGTAATTAGTGAAAATCCAGATAGTAGTCTGGGACTGGACGTAGGACGGTGCTCCGAACCAGTATAAAAATCTCTGGTGTGATTTTTCTATTTTTTATTTACAATGCTATTATCATCTATTTCTGCATTTGTATTGTAATCCATATTAAACGATCCGTGTATACTATATTAGCACATATAATTGTATACACACCGCACTTTCACTTACATTTTCTACATCTACCATGTAGAAATGCAGCTAATGCAACTTATATGAATGTAGTAAACTGACATATCATACATGGATGCATAAGACTTTAATATATACATATACATACATACATACATATGTAGCCAGCATCTTCTCTTCAGACTCCCATGTACTCTCAGCCAGGCCGTTCCCCCATTGCACTCTATCCAATTTGAGCACTTTGTTCCTAAGTCGTTTCCCCATATGCTCTACAATGCAAGTTGGACCACGGGATGAGCTCGACTCAGGTTCTAACTCTACCCCATCTAATTGATTAAGTGTAACTATATTCATTGGATCGTGCATACATTTTCGCAAATGTGATACATGGAATGCATTATGGACTCCCTCATCTTCTCCAGAAGTTCCACCCTATGTGCTTACCTCTATATCCTCTCTAGCACTAGAAATGATGCCAATAAATCTGGGTGCTAACTTTCTAGAACTTTCGAACCTTACCACCCTCTTCAATGGAGAAAGCCGAATAAATACCAAATGTCCCACCTTGATTTCCAAATCTTTCCTCCTCCTAACAGCATATGACTTTTGTCGATCTTGTGCAGCTTTCATCATCTTCCTTATAAGCTCCACATTCTCTACAATATCTCTAACCATCTTTGGGCTCAAAACAATCTTATCCGTAGACTCTTAATAACACGAAGTTGACTTACATAGCCTCCTATATAATGCTTCAAATGTGCCATGCCTATACAATCCTGATAGCTATTGTTATATGTGAACTCATGAGGCAAATGATCCTCCCAAGATCCCAAAAATACTCCAACACCCTATTTACTCTCTCAGTCTGCCTATTAGTTTATGGGTGGTACGCTATGCTCAAATTTAGCTCAGTCCCTAATGCCTCCTGTAGAGTCCTCTAGAATTCATACATGAATAGCTGATCCTGGTCACTCACTATACTAATTGGAACTCTACGTAGTCGAACCACTTCTTTAATATATCGTGTTGCTAACTTCACCATCATTCTCAAAATCTTCACTGGAACAAAGTGCACACCTTTTGTGATACAATCTACTATAACCCATATTCTCTCATTTCCTCTTCGACTCCAAGGTAATCTACAATACCCATAATTTTAATAACGTTAATCGGGATATTTAATTAGATAAATTATATAGAATAATGTAAATGTTAAGTGATATGGGGATTGAGATTTGAATGAATTTAAGTGGTTGTTCTTATTAATAAAAATGAGCTTAAAGAATGGTTTATAGACTAAATAAATTATACAAGGGCATAATAGATATTGGCTTCCTAAGACTCTCACCCTTATATATATATATGTGTCCCCTATGCCATTCACATTCATTATCACTTTTTTCACAAATAATAAATGTAAGCAAAAGAAAGAAGACCGACCATTAATTGGAAGAAAAGATAAAGATATTCAAGGAAAATGTTAAAGAATTAAAGAGGGGAATCAAACTCATCTCAATCCACTTTCCTTATCAAAGATTAAGACGAATAATAATTTCTATCTCTATTTACTGAATATATGATGTTTGATGATGATATGCTTGAATTATGGTTTATTTAAATATAAACAAGATTGTTTAAATGATAATTCATATGGTTTTAGACCGAAACCGTGTGATATTAATATTTAAATGCCATGAGAAAATTATATATCATACAAAACATAATTTTAGAGTTGGGTTTTAATTTTGATAATTTTCCAAGCTTTGGAAAGATCATTATGAATTTTTGAATGAAAATATAGCATGTTGGGTTTACAAATTTATTTCAGAAAATATATTGAGAATTTGGGTTTGAAATTTTGATATGTTATATAACACGATCAAAGAAAATTTCTATGATTTTTGGGGATTTTTCTTAAGTGATTTGATATACAAATTAAGTTATTTTGAGAAGAGGGTCTAAATGACATAATTGTATTTGCAATAAAAGGTTTTATCTGCAAAATTCTAAGTTTGATACTTATCCAAAATAATAAGGCGGATAGTTTTGAAAAGCATGGGAAAAGTTAAGGCAACTAATAAGAAGTTTAAACATAGGCATGTTAGTTGATATAAGTTGCTTAATTAGACATTTAACCTAGAAAAACAGGTTCCAACCTATTAAGGGTACCTTTCGCCCCTTACCTTTCGCCTTCGACATAGTCAAAACCCCATTAAGCCATAACCAATACATAGCGTATCATCTAAGTGGTACGTAGTGGATTGAAGAAAAGCGAAAAGTATGATGTCGAAAGCATGCTTATGATGGATTCAATACCTTAGTTTGTTTTAAAAAGTAAGCGCCTGCCTTTGTTTTACTAAACTTCCGACTTAATCGATATATATATTTTCGAAAGGAGTTTTATAATAGCTTTCGAAGGGGTTGCCATGTTTGTATTAAAAGAAAAAGGGGGTTCAAAGGAGTTCCTTTATTCCTTTAATTATAAATCAGTGCTTTCAAAAGAAGGGGTTCCGACAAATGTATTAAGTCGCTTCCTTAATGCTTTCGAAAGGGTTATGGGTTTTGAAGGCAATGGCTTTAGAAGGGGTTTCGAAGTTATCCTTTAGTGTTTTTATTATTTGTTTTCGACGATGTCAAAAGGGATGGTTCCGACACCATCATAAATTCCCCAACTCTTTTATAAGGTAAAGAATGGTTTCGAAAAAGATACTTTCTTTTATATTTATTTTGACCCAAATGATATTTCTAAAGGTTAACCCAATGATGTCAAAGGGGAGGACTTTCAATACTGTAGGAAGTGATACTTCCAACAGTTTCGAGGCTATGATTCTAATAATTAATAAGTAACACTCTATTATTTTCAAAAGGTTTTGAAAGAAGGATTTTAAAGTGTTTTAAAAGATACGAGTCTAACGTTTTGAAAAGGGATATAAACTATCGGAGTAGGCTATCCATTGTGGTCGAAAGTAAGGTTTCAAAGATTTCGAAAGTATAGTTTTCAAAATAAATAAAAATCTCATTTAAAAGCAAAACCATGGCATGTTAATGAACAAAGTATTTTTAAATGGAATTTATCAAGAAGTCTTAATGGGTTAAAAGAATTAACCAAGTTATAATATTTGCTTCTCCATATATGTACATATTCACTTTGTAATGAACCCAAAACGGTACTATAGGAAAAGACAGAATGACCATTTAGGTTGACTCGTTAGTGAATATAAATTAAAGATATTGGCATGGGCCAATAGATTCACAGTATTCCCATGAAACTGTGTACAGGAAATGATATTGGCAAGGGCCAATATGTTCATAGTTAGCCCATGAAAATTATGTATAATTGAAGATGTCAGTTTGACAGGCTTATAGTTAGCCCGTGAAAACTATATCCGAATAAGAAAATGAAATATTGATAGATAATCAATAGGTTCCCAGTTAGTCCAGGAAAACTAAGGTAAAAGAAAGACATTGATAGTTAGTTAATAGATTCCTAGTCATCCCATGAAAACTAGGATACAAGAAATGATATTGGAGTTACCAATAGGTTTATAGTGATCTCATGAAAACTATATAAGTGGATACGGAGTCCATAAATGTTTGACCGGTTATTAGTCAGCTCATGAAAACTATAGTAATCCTAGAAACTATAACTAAGACAGATAGTCAAAATGAAAGGGGATGGGTAATCCAGAATTGGTTTAATTGTTTTGCATATCATCACTTAATAATGTTTTGAATTGGTTTAACTATTGTGGATGCAAGAGCACAGAAAATGGTTTATAAAGATTTTTAAGATAGTAGTGGTGGGAAACCCATTCCGCTAAGCGGCATGGTCTCACTAGATATCTAAATAATTTGAGATGGTAGATTATTATTCATACCAGGCTTTATATCTGACTCGAAGTGTATGTTTTCCCCTTAAACTCTCGGTACTCAATGATTTTGAGTAACTTGAGATTTGAGGTTTTCAAGTACTTCTTAAGATGAATAAGCTTTCGAAGTCTGCAGGAGGCATGTAGGTATTTGAGTTCTCTCTCGTATGATTCCACCATGTTGTTTTGTGAAGGCAAGTTGTTCATTGCCTATTATATGTTCTGATTACCAAGGGGTATCTTCATATGTCGCTCTTGGCTGAACGTGGTTAATGTTGTGGGATTATATAAAGAATGTTTAAATGGGTTTTTAGAATGGAATGTGAAAGTTGATTAGAAATTATTAAAATTTTTCCATATCTATATGTTTCTGGTATATCAATTTATCTAACATTGCCGTATCTAGTCACCGAGGATTAATAGCCATTATTTTTGGACCCCAAGTGGGGGATGTTACAAGTTGGTATCAGAGTATAGGTTTATGAAAACTTAAGCAATTTAAATCTAAAAAGATTTTCAAAACATAATCCAATGAATCAGAAATATGATCGGGATTTAGGTTAACACGATTGTAATGTACTTGCATTTGATACATATAGGTATATATAAGTACGTAATACCCCTTTCTCTTAGACCATTCTTACTAAGGCTAGTGTACAGATTTACAAGAAAGAAGATATGGAAGCAGGAAATAGAAGAGAAAATCTAGGTTGAGGAAGCACCACAACTGATGGAAATGCTCGACCTAATACCTGGAGGAACTAAGGTCGACAGGCTAGTGCTAATCAAAACGCTGAAGTCAATGTGGGTGCTGGAAATCCGCAAGTAGATGCGGGAATGATGTATCAGTTCCTTGCTAATTTGATGCAAGTAGGAGCTGCTGGAGTGGCTGGGAATATTGGAGGAGCAAATCATGTGGTTCCTATTGGAAATAATTATGCCAAGTTGAATAGAGATTACACCAGTTTGGGTGGAAAACCATTTATGGGAACGGAAGATGCTATAGAAGTGGAGAATTGGTTGTTACACTATGAAAGGATTTTCTTCGATTTGGGTTTAGAAGACGAGCAGAACAGAAGGTTGTCCTCAAGACAGTTGCATGGGTTAGCACTTCACTGGTGGAACGGTGTGACTGTCGGTGTTTTGGAGGAAGAGTTGACTTGGGCTGATTTTCGAACGAGATTCAAATAGAGGTTTATTTCTTAATTTGCCAAGTTAGCATTAATGAGAAGATTTATGGATTTAGTTCTAGGAGACATGTTAGATATTGAGTATGCAAATAGATTTGATGAGCTATCTCGATATGGATAGGCTACTATAGACACTGACATCAGAAGGAATGACAGGTTCATTCGGGTTTTAAGACCCGAGCTTGCTAGAGCGACCATGACACATATCTGAGATCCTAGTAATAGTAGTGGAGATGGCAATCCTCCATGAGGAGATGCTCGCTGTTTGCGCTAGAGAGAAGCCAGATGAATCCTATGGTCCTCAGGGTAAGAAGAGGAAGTTTTTTAAAAAGAAAGGAGCCCATAAGAGAGATTCAGTCAAGAAGTCAAAAGTCGATAGTCGGCTACAAACAGGACAAGAAGGGTCATTTTGCGAATGAGTGCTGGTCAGGCAAGGGCAGAAGAAGGCTGCGGATAAGAAGCATGTTAAGTGCTACAACTGCGATCAAGTTTGAGATTACAAGAACTAGTGTCCAGAGCCAGTTAGGGCAGAAAAAGGAATGGTTTTTGCTATTGGACCACCATCTTCTTCAAGACCAACTGCAGCAGAAAAGGGAAAGACTGTGATGGATGGTACATTTTTGATTCAAAGTATTCCAGTTAGGATACTATTTGATACCAGTGCATCACATTCATTTATATCCCAGAATTTGGATATATGTTTAGAACCCACCTACCTTGTTTCTTCCTTAAGGATTGTGAATCCAATAGGAGGGTATGAAACCCTAAGGATAAGATGTGACCAGTTAGAACTTGATTTGTTAGGTCATTTATTTGAATGCAGTCTATATGTTTACCATTTCATAGATTTCGGGATCATTTTGGGTATGGATTGGTTGGGTAGATATAACACTAGGATATTTTGCCAGGATGAGGAAATATCATTAAGGCATCCAACTAGTCATAACCGAATCATCTTCTCAGTAGAAACTTTCGACCAAAGTGTTTGTGCTGTGCTAAGTGCCTTGTAAGTAGCGGAGGAGCTAAGTTAGGTTCAAGTTGCAAGAGAGTTTGCAGATGTATTTGAGCTAATCATAGGACTAGCACCGAAATGAGCTATTGAGTTTCAGTTAGATCTTAATGTCAGGATCTGAACCTGTCAGTAGACCACCTAGCAGGATGACACCGACTGAGATGAAAGAATTGAAGGTGCAACTAGTGGATCTAGAAGGAAGGAAATTTATTAGACCAAGCAGTTCGCCTTGGGGAGTGGCCGCGGTTTTCGTGAAGAAGCCAGATGGGTCATTGAGGAAGAGCATCGACTTCCATAAGCTGAACGAAAGGACGATCAAGAATAGATATACTTTACTGAGACTGATGATCTGTTTGATCGGTCGAGTGGAGCCAAAATGTTTTTCCAATTAGATTTGGCGACTGGTATCCATCCGTTGAGAGTGGTAGAGGACAGTAATCCTTTGGTACCATTTCAAACTAGGTATGGTTCCTATAAATGGTTAGTGATGCCATTTGGGTTGACGAATGCACATGCTTTCTTTGTGGACTTGATTAACTGGGTTTTCTAAGAGCACTTAGATAGGTTTGTGTTGGTATTCATAGATGACATTTTTGTTTACTCGAAAGATGAGAGAGAGAGAGAACGAGGATCATTTGAGAGTAGCGCTTGAGACACTGAGGCGGCATCGACTAAAGGCGAAGTTTTTCAAATGTCATTTTTAGAAGAAAAAGGTTAAGTTTCTTGGTCATGTAGTTTCGAAGGAGGGTATGATAGTAGATCCAGTTAAGATCGAAGCCATCAATAATTGGAAGATACCGGAGACGGTAACTGAGATCAGATGTTTTCTCGGACTAACTAGCTATTACAGGAGATTCATTAAGAATTTCTCACGGATAACATCACCTTTGACTAAGTTCAACAGGAAAGATGCGTAGTTTAGTCTGACAAATTTGAGGAAGGGCTCCTTATGTTGAAACATTTATTGACCAACGCCCCCATATTAGTAGTTCCAAATGGTAACCAAAGGTTGATAGCATACACAAATGCGTGTAGGATGGGATTAGGATTTGTGTTGATTTAGAATGGTAAAGTCATTGTCTACGCTTCTCGACAGCTTAGACCGCATGAGGTAAGATATCCTACTCATGATTTGGAATTGGCTGCAGTGGTCTGCGCATTGAAGATTTGGAGACATTATCTCTTAAGGTGGAGATTTAAGCTATACACTGATCATAACTCCTTAAGATACTTATTCTCTCAGAAAGAGTTGAATATGCGATAGTATAGGTGGATGGAGTTTTTGGCTGATTATGATTGTGGTATAGAATATACTCCCGGGAAAGGAAATAAGGTAGCGGATGCCTTTAACAGGAAACATCAAAATGTTGTATTAGCTATGTTATCAGATTAGAAGGACTTAGAAATTTTAGGCTACGTGTAGTATATAGTCAAGATCGACCGTTGATTCTAGTCAGAGTATTGCTATGTTGGCCTGTTTAGAGGTTCGAACAATGCTGATTGAGATGATAGCTTCTAAATAGAAAGAGGATCCAGAATCAGCTGAGAAGATTAGAAGACTTGAGGTGGGATCCGAGATTGATGATCTAAAAGATTTTAGCGTCGACCAAAGAAGATGGTTGAGAAAGAAGGGACTCTTATGTGTTCTGAATGTAGAAAACTTAAGAAGAGAAGTTCTAGGAGAATGTCATCGAACCAAGTTTACGATTCATCCTAGGGGAACCAAGTTGTATCAAGATATGAAGAGGAGCTTCTATTGGGAAGGCATGAAGAGCGATGTTGGCTTGTGGGTTAGGCATCAACAAGTGAAAGCAGAACAACCAAAAGCCGAGCAGGTTGCTTCAGCATTTAGAGATTCTAGTTTGGAAGTGGGATTCTATATCCATGGATTTCATAGACGGGTTGCCAAGGTCGAATAGAGAAAATGGAAGCATATGAGTCATAGTGGACAGATTAACCAAGAGCGTCCGTTTCATTCCAGTCATGTCAACCAGGACAACACTTGTTTTAGCATAGTTGCTTGTAAATAACATAGTTAGACTACATGGAATTCATAGCGGCAAAGCCAACGATTGAGATGCATTATTCATTAGTGAGTTTTGGAGAAGTCTACAAAGAATATTAGGTACCAAGCTCAAGATTAGTGCAGCATATCACCCATAGACGGATGGGCGGACTGAGAGAGTCAATAAAGTACTCGAAGATTTGTTGATATCTTGTTCATTAGACTTTGGTGGACCTTGGGAAGATCACTTGCATTTGATTGAATTTTCATGTAATAATAGTTATCAGACTAGTATAGGAATGGTGCCTTTTGAAGCTTTGTATGGAAGGCCATGTAAATCGCCAACATGTTAGTTAGAGACTGGAGACAGATTAGTCTTAGATACAGATTTGGTTAGAGAGGCGTTAGAAAAGATTGAATTGATCCGAGAATGAATGAAGGATGCTCAATCCAGAAAAAAGTGTTACACATATAAAAGGCATAAAGACTTAGAGTTCTCAGTTGAATACAGCGTTTTCATTAAGATATCACCAATGAAGGGTGTGATATGATTTGGGAAGACGAGGAAGCTAGTCCGAAGATATGTTGGTCCATTTCGGATTATGGAGAGAATTAGAAAGCTCGCATATAGAGTAGAGTTGCTGAGCAAAATGACAGATGTACATAATGTATTCCATATGTCTCACCTTTGCAAGTATGTACATGATTCAGAGACTACCATTCCTATAATAAAATTAGAAGACTTGGCAGTAGAGCCTAATTTGACAGTTTTTAGACAACCAGTTGGGTTGTGGCGGGAGATGAAAAAAGATTGAGATCTAAGACAATCAAGTTGGTGAAAGTTCAATGGAGCGACAACAAAAAGGACTGTACTTGGGAGACATAGGACATGATTCAAGATACTTATCCTGATCTATTTTAAGAGTATGTCTATATTATATTTATATAGATGATAACTAGCCAGATAGACTAGTATGGTTGTTAGGAGTTGTTACAGATATTTTCTATGATTTGTATTTAGTCCTTACTGAATTTCGAGGACGAAA
The DNA here is from genome assembly GCA_030765085.1 of Allium cepa. Classification (NCBI taxonomy): domain Eukaryota; kingdom Viridiplantae; phylum Streptophyta; class Magnoliopsida; order Asparagales; family Amaryllidaceae; genus Allium; species Allium cepa. Next base: position 612,428,067 of record CM060942.1, on the reverse strand, counting down.
TTCTTTAAGGTGGGAAGCCTGTAACACCTCCAATTTTAATAACATTATCCAGGATATTTAATTAGATAAATTAAATAGAATAATGTAAATGTTAAGTGACAATGGGATTGAGATTTGATTGGATTTAAGTGGTTATGCTTATCAATAAAAACGGGCTTAAAGAATGGTTTATAGACTAAATAAATTATATAAGGGCATAATAGATATTGGCTACCCATGACTCTCACCCTTATATATGTATGTATGTATGTATGTATGTATGTATCTGTGTCTATATGTCCCTTAATCCATTCACATTATCACTTTTTTTCACAAATAATAAACGTAAGCAAAAGAAAGAAGACCGACCATTAATTTGAAGAAAAGAAGAAGATATTCAAGGAGAAGTGAAAGAATTAAAGAGGGGAATCAAACTCATCTCGATCCACTTTACCAAATATTAAGGTGAATAATAATTTCCATCTCTATTTGCTGAATATATGATGCTTGATGATGATATACTTGAATTATGGTTTGCTTAAATCTAAACAAGATTGTTTAAATCTAAACAAGATTGTTTAAATCTAAATAAGATTGTTTAAATGATGGTTCATAAGATTTTAGAACAAAACCGTGTGATATTGATGTTTAAATTCCATGGAAAAATTATATGTCATGCAAAACATAATTTTAAGGTTGGGTTTTAAGTTTGATAGTTTTCTAAGCTTTGGAAAGATGATTATGAATTTGTAAACGAAAAAAAGCTCGTTGGGTTTATAAATTTATTTTGAAAAATATATTTAGAACTTGGGTTTGAAATTTTGATATGTTATATAACATGATCAAAGTAAATTTCTATGATTTTTGAGGATTTTTCTTAAGTGATTTGATCTACAAATTAAATTATTTCGAGAAGAGGATCTAAATGATTTAATTGTATTTCCAATGGACGGTTTTATCTGTAAAATTCTAAGTTTGATACTTATCCAAAATAAGGTGGTTAGTTTTGAAAAGCATGGAAAAAGTTAAGGCAATCAATAAGAAGTTTACATGTAGGCGGGTTGGTTGATATAAGTTGCTTAATTAGACATTTAACCCAGAAAAATAGGTTCTTGCTCTATTAAGGGTACCTTTTGCCCCTTACATTTTGCCTTCAACATAGTCGAAACCCCATTAAGCCATAACCAATACACAGGGTATCATCTAGGTGGTACGTAGTGGACTGAGGAAAAGCGGAAGGTATGGTGTCGAAAGCATGCTTCTGATAGAGTCGATACCTTAGTTTGTTTTAAAAAGTAAGCGCCTGCCTTTGTTTTACTTAGCTTTCAACTTAGTCGATACGTATGTTTTCGTAAGGAGTTTTATAATGGATTTCGAAGGGGTTGACGTGTTTGTTTTAAAAGAAAAAAGGGGTTCGAAGGAGTTTCTTTAGTTATAAATCAATGCTTTCGAAAGAAAGGGTTCCGACAGTTTGAAAACGTACCGCCGATTCTTTTGCCTCTCGAGTGTTTTGAATTCATCAATGCTGTCGAAAGGTAGTGTTGTTTTAAAAATGTGTTAAGCTGCTTCCTAAATGATTTCGAAAGGGTTATGGATTTCAAAGGAAATGGCTTCGGAAGGGGTTTCGAAGTTACCCTTTAGTATTTTTATTATATGCTTTCGACTCTATTGAAAGAGATGGTTTCGACACCATCATAAATTCCCTAACATTTTTATATGATAAAGAATGGTTTCAAAAAAGTTACTTTCATTTATATTTATTTTGATCCAAATGATATTTCTAAAGATAAGCTCAATGATGTTGAAAGGGTGGCTTTCAATACTTTAGGAATATAGACTTTCAATGGTTCGAAGCTATGATTCTAATAATTAATAAGTAACACTATATTATATTCGAAAGGTTTTGAAAGAAGGATTTTAAAGTGTTTTAAAAGACATGAGTCTAAGTTTTGAAAAGAGATATAAGCCGTCGAAGGAGACTATCCATTGAGGTCAAAATCAAGGTTTCAAAGATTTCGAAAGTATAGTTTTCAAAACAAATAACAATCTCATTTAACAGCAATACCATGGCATGTTAATGAACAAAGTATTTTGAAATGGAATTTATGAGGAAGTCTTAATGGTTTAAAAGAATTAACAAATTTATACTATTTGCTTCTCCATTTATGTATATATTCACTTTGTAATGAACCCAAAATGGTACATTGGGAAAAGACATAATAACCAGTTAGGTTGACATGGTAGTGAATATAAACTAAAGATATTGGCAGGGGCCAATAGGTCATGATAAGCCCATGAAAACTGTGTAAGGGAAATGATATTGGCAAGGGCCAATGGGTTCATAGTTAGCCCATGAAAATTATGTATAATTAAAGATGTCAGTTAGATAGGTTTATAGCTTAGGAGCGTGGTCTCACTAGGTATCTAAATAATTTGAGGTGGTAGACTATTATTCATACCAGGCTTTACATCTTACCGGAGTTTATGTTTTCCCCTTAAAATCTTGGGTACTCAATTGATTTTGAGTAACTTGAGATTTGAGGTTTTCAGGTACCTGTTAAGATGAATAAGATTCCAAAGTCATCCAGGAGTCATGTAGTTAGTTGATTTCTTTCTCACATGATTCCGCTGGGTTGTTTTGTTAAGTCAAAGTTGTTTATTGCCCATTATATACTCTGACTACAAAAAGGGCATCTTTATATGTCGATCTTGGAGTATGTTGTAATAACTACATTTTTCTGAGCATGGTTAACGTTGTGGAATTGTGTAAGGAATGTTGAAATGTGTTTTTGGAATGGAATGTGAAAGTTGTTTTGAAATTTTGAATTTTTTTCCATATCCGTGTCTTTCTAGTATATCAATTTATCTAACATTACCGTATCTGGTCGTCGAGTATTAATAACTATGGATGACTGCAGCATCCATAGCCATTAGTTTTTGGCCTCTAAGTGGGAGATGTTACATAATTCATCCACAAAATCCATAAATACATACTCCTACTCCACTGCGGTACGTCTAATGGAAGTAGTAGCCTGCTCCACTTCTTTTGTTCCGCCTTCACCTTTTGGCATGTTATACACTTTGCAACATATTCAACTACCCACCTCTTTATCCATGGCCAATATAATATCCTCCTCACATCCTGATACATCTTATCTCCTCGTGGATGAATAATAATCCTAGAATGGTGACATTCACCCAAAACTTCTTCTACCAATTTTTTGATCTGTAGCACACACAACCTTCCATCTCTCCTTAAGTTACCATTATGTTCTTTGGAGTGACGATTAAAATTGCTAGATCATTCGCCCCGTTTAAACCACTCAATATCTTGTCCTTGACTTAACCAGTATGATCCATCAATGCATCCCTAACCTCCATTGTTGCTAACAATCCAGGTGCATATTTCGATCGAGATCGGGATCGGGATCGGAAGTCAAACTCTGATATAAATTCTAATTCCTCCACTGGTAATATAGCATTCACCTCAATGTGCTTCCTGCTCAAAGCATATGAGACTACATTTCCCTTTCCTGGAGTATAAGAAACCCTAAAGTAGTACGATTATAATAGCGGGGATGGAATAGCTGTTGGATGGTTAACTCTATTTATCTCTGTTGTCTCAAGTTCAAATCCTTCGGAGAGAACAGTGACTTGATAGATTTATGATTCGTAAATAACTCAAATCTCTCGCCCGACAAATTATGCCTCCACAACTTCAACGTGAACACAATAGTGGCTAGCTGTATGTCGTGCATTAGATAATTCTTGTCATGATTCTTAAGTTGTCGACTCACATACGCCACTACCCTCCCTTCTTGCATAAGGATAATATTAAGACTGGTACTACATACTTTGAACGGTTTTGTACCATCAAGAATAACAAAAACAGGAGCATTGTCAACAACTGCTTCAATTTAATAAACTCTTTAGACTTCGACCTCTAAATATAAATCCGGTTCTTCTTCGTCAAACGAATCGGAGGTGTCAATATCTTCTCAAAATCCTTAATAAACTTCCAATAGGTTTCAGCTAAACCAAAAATGCTACAGACATCTGAAGCATTTTTTGGTGCCCTCTAATCCCGAACTGTTGCTACGTTTCCTGGCTCTACTATAAATTCATCTACTGATACTACATGTCCAAGGAAACTAACTTCTTTTGCAACTTCCCCCTACTTGGAGGCGCAGAACTAACAGCTACGGATGGTGTAGTCATCCGTAGTTATTAATTCTCGATGATCAAATATGGCGTTGCTAGATACATTATTAAACATATCACATAAATATTGAATTTATTTTCAACAATTCAAAAACATATTTCCTCTTTCAAATTAAAACATTTCATGTTCATTACATAATCCCCAAAGTACGTTAACCATTTCAGCAAAATATAATTATACAATTACGCCAAGAGCGACATATGGAGATGCCCCTTTGGTTGATCAAAGTATATAGTAAGGCTAATAAATCTGCCTTTACAACCAAAATGCACACCGAAAAGAAAAACTCTAAATAACTATCTGCCACCCGCATGCCTCCGAAAGCTTTATTCGTCTAAGAAGAGAACCTGAAAAACTTAAAACTCAAACTGCTCAAAATCAATTGAGCACCCGAGAGTTTATAACGTAAACAAAAATTTCGAGTCAAACATAAAGCCTGGTATGAATAATAATCTAACATCTCAATCCTTTTAGATATCTAGTGAAACCACGCCGCTTAGTAGAACAGGTTTTCCTCAGACTAGTCTCCTAAAACCTATATAAAACCATATACCGTGCTTCTGATCCACAATGGTTAAAACATATATTTTCAAAATATTATGATGATATGCATACTTGAAAATAGGATTTCCTATTCCTAGTTTAAGGTGACACCCTATCATAATTATAGTTTCTAGGGTCACTACTAACTTTTTAGTTTTCGTAGGTTTACTAATAACCTTGTTATAACTCATGGACATCCTGTTTTAATCATAGTTATCATGGGATCACTATGAACCTATAGGCTCCTGCCAGTTAACTTAATCAATTCATGAGTCCTTTTGAACCTATTAGTCATTCCAATAACTAATCATCCTATCCTAGTTTTCATGTTTTTACTAGAAACCAATGGATTTATCCAGTAACTCACTTCACACCCTAGTTTTCATGGGTTGAGTAGGAACCTACTGATACTTCCATTAGCCACTTTCTTATGCTATTTTTCATGGGTTTACTAGGAACCTATTGACTGATGTTAATTCTTAATCCAAATATAGTTTTCATGGGTCCACTACAAACCAGCTAGACCCTGCCAACTATCCTTAATACATAGTTTTCATGGGTTAACTATGAACCTGTTAGTTTCCCCCAATAACTACTTAATCATAGTTTTCATAGGTTTACTATGAACCTTTTGATTTACACCAATAACTACGTAATCATAGTATTCATGGGTTTGCTATGAGCCTTTTGGTTTACACCAACAACTACTAAGTTTGAGCATCCTATATTTTGGTCACCCTGACTCCTTAGAGTAAACCAACAACTACTAAGTTTGAGCATCCTATATTTTGGTCACCCTGACTCCTTAGATGCAATTCTACCCATTTAAGAGTTTAAGAAATTTATTCACTATTGAATTAACCTAGCTAGTTCTTTTACCCCCTTTTCTCCAAATTACAGTTATGGATTATCGTGTGAAATATTCATGTTTGAAGAAGCAAAACAACAATTTGACAATACCACTTCTTTGGGTTTAATGTCCTTGAAATATATTTCATAAAACATAGTTAACACCTTTAACTTATATTTTTATCAATGCAATACTTCTCCAAAAATTTCATACTTAAAGCCATTACAAACTCCTTTATACAAGCCATGGGTTTTCCTTAAAAAAAATTAGATTATGGGTTTTCAGACCTTTCGACAACGTCGGAAGGTTACACTTTCAACCTTTTCGAAAGGTTTAATCATCTGCTTTTGAAATAATAGGCTCCAACACTTTTTATACTTTAAAACTCTTCTGCCTAACCTTTCGACCTTGATAAAGCATTAAAATATATAAGAGCAGAACTATTCGAAACATTGAAAAGCAAACCTTTCGCAAACTCACTGGGTTCAATTTAAAACATGTGGAGAACCTTCTTTGAAAGCCTTTCGACTTTGTCGAAAGTCTGCTTCAAATTTTTTAAAACATATCGTTTAAAATAATAGGTCTCGGCCTTTTAAAACAACTCCTTCGAAAGCTTTGGGTTATACTTCAATTATAAAACAAGGGTAAATCATCTAAGTCGAAAGCTTTGACACCTTTCAAAAGCATTGGAGAAGCGGTTGGTTTTAAAACAAGTAAACCATTCGACTTTGTCGAAAGCAACGAATTCGAAATGTTGGGAAAAGCAACATTAACCTTTCATCTCTGTAGAAAGGTTCAAAACAAAACAAAACAAATCAAATCAAAAAGCGACGGTAACCATTCGATCGTGTCTTAAGAGTTCAAAACACAGTAGTATAAAACAACATCAACCTTTTAGCTGTGTCATAAGTTTTGAAACCTTTATTTTAAACATTTGACCTGGTCAGTAGCAACCAAGTCGAAAGCTCTCATTTGAAAGCAAAGCAGGCTATCTTTGGTTTATAAGACAAACACACTTCAACCTCTTTGGCAATCAACCTTTCAACTTAGAACCCTTTGACTCTGTCCAATTCATTATGTACCAAGTAACTTGATACCATATGCATTGCTTTGATCTTGTCGAAACCTATGAACCTCTCAACCTTGTGGAAAGGAATGGGTCGGAAGGTTTGAGACCTAAAATGGCTGAAACATGCTAACAGCATGATTTTCTTGTTTTTAACTTAAAGAAGATAACTTTTCAACTAAGCTGCATTGGTTTGTCAAATTCTCATTGGTTAACAATCACTTTTCAAAAAAATGCTGCCACTAATTTTAGAATTAAATAATAATTTTATTTTATAAAGTGCCCATTCTCCTTAATTAAATATATAAAACATTTAAGTCCCATACCTTAAATAATTTTATATATTCATCAAATCACTTAGAAAAAATTTGGATAAATTCCAGAAAATCTATTTTAGTATGTTTTCCAACAAATAAAAATTTCAAACCAAATAATTATTATTTTAGCCGTAAGTAATTTATAACCCAATAAATCATTTTTTTTACCAGAAAACTGATAAAAACACCACATAATTATAGAAAATTATGAAAATTGGAACCCATCTCTAGAATCATGTTTTCTATAACATATTATTTTCCCTTGGCGTTTAAAAATCATTTCTTCTTGGTTTTACCCTAAAACCATGTATATCCTTTTTAAACAACCTTGTTTAAACATATATAAATCAAAGTCAAGCATATCATCATTCCATATGTCATAAAAACATATTTATTCTTAAATCCAAAACCGTATGATGTTAAAATCAAAATGGAGACGTAGAAATTATTATTCACCTTAGATTGGATAGGAAATTGAATTTTAATTGAGACTGATTTCTCTAGCTTGATTCCTAAGCTTTAAGTTGATTTTTATCTTCTCTTTTTTCTTCCTAATGGCCGGCCTTGCTTCCTTCTTACATTTATATTTTTTTATATGAAATAGAATGTACATGTATGACTAAGGAGAATAGTATAAGGGTGGGAAATATGGGCGACTATTTACCCTAATGCTCTTATGCTCAATTACGTAACCATTTTTATAAGTTCATTAGATTTTAAATAAGCATGTCTACCTAGTTTATTAATCAACCTCAATCGTATTATCTACATTATTCTATTGAATTTATTCTAATTAAATCTTATGAATAATGTCAATAAAATTAGGGGTGTTACAGACTCCCCTCTTGAAATTTTGTCCTCGAAATTCAGTAAGGACTAACTAGCAAACATAACAATCATCAGTAACATCTCCTAACAATCATACTTGCCTATCTGACTAGCGACTAATCTATATAGATCTAATATAGACATACCATCAAAGCAGATCTGGATAAGCCTCTCGAATCCCGTCCTCCATCTCCCAAGTATAATCTTTCTCATTGTCATTCCGCTAAACCTGCACGAACTAGACTGTCTTGGTCCTCAATTTATTCTCATCCCTCGCTACAACCCGAATTAGTTATCTAACAAAAGTCAAATCAGGCTCTACTACCAAGTCCTCCAACTCTGTTTGGGGAATAGTAGCCTCTGGATCATGAACATACATACGAAAATGAGACACATGGAATACATTATGGACACCTGCCAAATTGCTCGAGAACTCTACTCTGTAAGCGCGCTTTCCAATCCTTTCTACAATCTGAAATGGACCAACATACCTCGGGGCCAACTTTCCAAGTCACACCACACCCTTCATCGGTGATAGCTTAATGAAAAATCTGTCTCCCATCTCTAATCAACATGCCAGCGAATTACATGATCTTGCATACAAAGCTTCAAAAGGTGTCATCCCTATACTAGTTTGATAACTACTATTATAGGAAAACTCAATCAGATGCAGGTGATCTTCCCAAGATCCACCAAAGTCCAATAACAAGCTTTCAATAAATCTTTGAGTACCTTGTTAACTCTCTCCGTGTGCCCGTCTTTATATGGGCGATAACCTGTAAACATATTGAGCTTAGTGCCTAATACATCTTGTAAACTCCTCCAAAATTAAATAGTGAATAATGCATCTCTATTACGGACTATGCTACTAGGAATCCCATGAGTTCGAACTATATTCTTCATGAACAACTTAGCCAAAACAGGTGCCGTTCTGGTTGATTGTACTGGTATGAAATGGGCACTCTTGGTCAACCTGTCCACCATAACCCATATGCTTTCATTTCCTCTATTTGACCTTGGCAACCCATCTAAAAAATACATCGATATCGAGTCCCACTTCTAACCTGGAATATCTAAAGGCTGAATTAACCCACTTGGCTTCTGATGTTCGACCTTCACTTGTTGACAGTTAATACACTGCCAAACCCATATGCCAACATCCTCTTCATGCCTTCCCAATAAAAGCATCTCTTCATATCTTGATACATTTTGGTTCCTCCATGATGAATCGTAAATTTTGAACGATGACATTCCTCTAGAACTTCTCTCCTTAAGCTCTCTACATTCGAAAAGCAGAGCCGTCCTTTCTTTCTCAACCGTCCTCTTTAATCAAGACTTAAATCCTTTAGGTCATCAATCTCCGATCCTTCCTTAAGCCTTATAATCCTCTCAGCTAAAACTACATCTTCTCTCTTCTTAGAAGCTATGCTCTCAATCAGTACTGGTCGAACTTATAAACAAGATAACATGGCAGTACCTTGACTTGAACTAGTAGTAGATCTCAACTGCGCACCACAACTGGCCAAAGCTTCTAGATCCTTCTACTCTAACAACATTGCTAACACCACATTCTGATGTTTTCTAATGAGAACATCTGCTACCTTATTTCCATTCGCAGGAGTGTACTCTATACTGAAATCATAAGTAGCCAAAAACTTCAGCCATTTGTACTACCTCATATTCAACTCCTTCTAAGAGAATAAATACTTTAATGACTTATGATCGGTATACAACTCAAATCTCTCTCCCAAAAGATAATGCCTCCAAATCTTCAAGGCAAAAGTCACCGCAAATAACTCCAAGTCATAAGTAGGATATCTAATTTCGTGCAGTCTAAGCTGCCTAGATGCGCAAGCAATAACTTTTCCCTTCTTCATTAATACTGCTCCCAATCTAGTGCCACATGCATCAGTGTATACTACCAACGCTTGGTTACCATCTAGAACTACTAACACTGGCGCATTCGTTAACAAATGCTTTAACTTAAGGAACCCTTCCTCACATTTGTCAGACCAAACAAACTTCACGTCCTTCCTGGTCAATTTAGTCAAAGGCGCTGCTATCCACGCGAAATCCTTGATGAATCTCCCATAATAGCCAGCAAGTCCAAGAAAACTCCTAATCTCGGTTACCATCTCTGGTCTCTTTCAATTATTTATTGCCTCGATCTTAACTAGATCAACTGACAATATTTCCTTTGAAACCACATGACCAAGAAATTTAGCTTCTCTCTTCCAAAAACGACAATTGAAAAACTTCGCCTTCAGCTAATTCTGTCTCAGCGTCTCCAGCACAACTCTAAGATGAATCTCATGCTCCTTTTCATCTTTTGAGTAGATTAAAATGTCACCTATGAATACCAACAAAAACTTATCCAAGAGCTTTCGGAAAACCTGGTTCATCAAATTAACGAAGAAAGGAGGTGCATTCGTCAATCCGAATGGTATTATTAACCACTCATATGAACCATATCTAGTCCGAAATGCTATCAAAGTGATGTTATCCTCCATCATTCTCAACTGATGGAACCCTTTCACTAAATCCAACTGGGAAAATACTCTGGCTCCACTCAATTGATCAAACATATCATATATCCTCAACAGAGGGTACCTATTCTTGATCGTCCTTTCGTTTAACTTACGATAGTCGATGCACATCGACCCATCTAGTTTTTTCACAAACACCGTGGCTGCTGCCCAAGGCAAACTACTTGGTCTGATTAATTCCTTCCCTCAACATCCACTAGCTGCACCTTTGACTCCTTCATCTCTATCGTTTAAAAATCATTTTATCTAAGTTTTACCATAAAACCGTGTATATCCTTTTTAAATAACCTTGTTTAAACACATATAATTCAAAATCAAGTGTATCATCATTCCATATATCATAAAAATAGATTTATCCTTAAATCCAAAACCATATGATGTTAAAATCAAAATAGAGATGTAGAAATTATTATTCTCCTTAAATTGGGTAAGGAAATTGAAGTTTGATTGAGATTGATTTCTCTAGCTTGATTCCTAAGCTTTAAGTTGATTTTTATCATCTCTTCTGTCTTCCTAATGGCTGACCTTGCTTCCTTCTTACGTTTATAAATTTTGGTATGAAATATAATGAACATGTATGACTAAGGAGAATAGTATAAGGGTGGGAAATATGGACGGCTATTTACCCCAATGCCCTTATGTTCAATTACTTAACCATTTTTATAAGTTCATTAGATTTTAAATAAGAACGACCACCTAGTTTATTAATCAACCTCAATCTCCTTATCTACACTATTCTATTTAATTTATTCTAATCAGTTCTCCTGAATAATGCCAATAAAATCAGGGGTGTTACATCTTTCCTATAGAATTGACATTTAGAGAACTTAGCCTTCAATCGATTTCTTCTTAAGGCATTCATTACTTCTTTCAAACGAATTTCATGCACCTCCTCACTTTTGGGATAGAGAAAATGTCGTCTACAAAGATCATAGTGAACCTATTCAACTGCTCCTAAAATATCCTACATATCAAGTCCAAAAAATAAGCTAGAATATTAGTCAACCCAAATGACATGACCTACCACTGAAACAATCCATCAAGCGTATGGAAATCAGTTTTTGGATACTATCTTCAACCGCTCTCGATCGATGAAACATAATTGCCAAATAAGCTGAGAAAAAACCTTCGCCTTGATTAAATAATCAAAGAGGTCATCAATGAGCGATAATGAATAGCGGTTTTTCTTTATCACCTTATTCAATTCTCGATAGTTGACACATAACCTTTAAGAAGCGTTTACCTTAGCAGGGAAAATGCAGCTGCTCCCTATTCCTGTATACTCGTTCGAATGAATCCTTTCTATAATAATTCCAAAACCTATTTATCCCGCTTTCTTCTTTCCTTTAGAGCCATATGATTAAGACACATCACTATAGATAATGCGTCTTTCTCAAAATCAATCTGAAATTTGATTTCTCTTTGGAGAGGATGACTAGAAACTTCTTTGAATATATTTGGATAATCCTTCACTATGGGTATAAATGTTTGCTCTTCTTTTGATAAGCTGGGTGAATATAAATACGTGTCCATAACAAAAATATCAGGTTCATAACATAGAATCAAATCAAGTCCTTTTCCTTCCTCAATCGAACCATTCTTCTACCACAATCTAACACTACCCCATAGTGAGACATCTAATCCATTTCCAAAATCAACCCATACCCTGAATGGTTTAGTACATATGCATCGCCAAGGATCTCCACAACATGAATGATCAACTTTAAGTTACGACATAACATCGGTAAATGGGTCGATCCTCATATTCGACACAAAAATGGATTCGTGCATAATGTTAGGCTTAAAGCTAAACTATCGACCAATGTACAAGCTATGAATGAACGGGATGCACTACTGCCAAATAAAGTACGAACATGAGAACCAGATAAATTTAACACAACCTTCCATCATAATCTGTTTCCCCTTCCCCTGAGCCGACGCTGATGCAATATTAGAGGTTGGAATAACATCCAGAGTGTATTCCTTAACTATTTCATCTTCACTCTTTAAAGCCGGGAAATTTCTCATCATTTGTCCAAACCAATCTTAATTATAACATATTACTTTCTTTTAAGCTGTAGCTGCCTTACAATCTTTTGATATGTGTCCTACCTAGTTATAGTTACAACACCTACCCTTCGACAGATTTGTCCTACAGTTCTTTGTAATGTGTCCCACTTTCTAGCATCTGTTACAAGTAATCACCTACTTTTTTCATTACACTCCTTGCGCTCTGTTTCCTTTACACTTACCCTATTATTGGCCCTCTCCTTCCTTAGCCCGATCCTTAACCAAAGTTTTGTTTAGAAATTTCAATAATACTGCTTTCACCAGTCCCTCATATGTAGCTTCATGCGGTATCTGATTCAATGCTTAAGATGAATAAACTTTTCTAGTAATAATTCCCTTTTAACTCTAGAAAAGAATTTCGTCTCAAAGTTTATCTTGAACATTCCCTAAGTAATAGTATCCTTATCTACTTCCGCTATCATTAACTCCCACTAACTTGTCACCTCACCTTGTAATTCCAAGTAGTTAACCGTATCCTAATAAAATCTCCAAGTCTTAACAAGTTGAAAATCTTCTCATAATTATTAAGCTATGCTCGAGTCACCTAGTATGGTCTCATCTTAACAAAAGGCTTCCCAAAAAGGCTGGAGAAATCCCTACATAGCTTAGGAAAGTCAATAGATTGGTGGTGTTTGGGATGGAATCACGCCTTGGTTAGTAGTGGTGGTGGTGCCTATAAGGGGGTTGGCACTAGCTTGGCTTGTTGCTTAGATATAACATCTGAACCAAACTGGACTATTAACCATGGGAATATCCAGTTCATCTACTCGGTTGCTAGTCCATGCCTTGGTTACTGCCCCCCAGCGTTGTCTAGATCGGTCTTTGTTCCACTTTCGAATAATTATTCCTTTTCAACTATCTATAAAAATGAGATTCATTAGCAAGTCCCCATTAAATAGTGAACAAAACTGAATAGTAAATGGTGTATGCATATGTGCATTATTCCTATAATAGAAAATACAAATATGCTCTCTCAATAAGTTCCTAGTTCCTTTCATAAAGATATGTTTTGTTCTGATACCAAACATAACAATCCACCTGTTTGATCCTCAAATTCAACACTTGAACCGACATCAACACCTCAAGAACCAAAAAGGATGAATTGCTAGGGTAAGATAAAATAAATAGATATAGATATAAATAATAACTTTCAAAATCTCACAGTAGAAGGAAACAAAATATAATACAATAATATTCATAATCATATCACATCACATCACCATAACAAGTATAACTGTTAGATAAATATGTCTACGTAATACAAATCGAATTCAATCCATATATATATAATCAAGTGTAGGCATAATACTTATTTACATCATATACAATGTATACAAATGAATCCCTTTCTCCCATGCCATCTCGTTTTCAAACTCCATCAACATAGGTATATAAATAAAGGGGAAAAATAGGAGTGAGTTAGACATAAGTCTGGAGAGTGAGCCATACTTTACTTTATATATACTGCAAAAATAATTCTACAGCATGACATAAGTCTAACGCTTAGCCACCTTACATCCTTTTGGTTATACTATGACTAACTATCATATACATCAAGTCATATCACATCACATATGTGGACTTACTTCCTTGGACTCGCCTTATGCGCTATAGGGTCGCCTATTGTCCAGTCATGTCAATCGCATATAGGACTCACTTCCCTGGCTACCCCTAGGCCCTACCGGGTCTCCTATTGCCTTCGCACACAAATTGGACTCACATCCTGGACTTGCCTCTTATACTACTAGGTCACTTACAGTCCATCCTCCACATTGATCCATAGAAGCACTATAGGGGAGCAATGTAATACCTAGACAACCTACTTGTGTCATAGGTCCATATCCATATTCTAGGCCTTCTTCCTTGCAACATAGACTCATTCACGTTTACATCACCATCGTGTCACGTTTCCATATCACGAACACATATGAATCCATCACAAATAATGATCAACCATCACATACATATACATGAATTCATAACATCATAACTTTCCCAGTTAATAGCCTCTATATGCCTTCAAAAATTTAAGAGGAATAGGAATCGAAACAATAAATATTATTTTATATAGGCCTGTACAGGTACATGTTTGATCTAACCTAAAAACAGGCCAACGGTGGACCACTTGGCATGACCGATGGACTAGTGCATGTGAAAAGTGAGGAATTTTTATCCATGGAATTTTCCATTTCACCACATCATTTTGCCTCCAATCGCCTCCGTTCTACCTCCAATCTCCATAGAATGTCACCAGCACCTAACCCTACATTTCTAATTCCTATTTACACTTTATTTTATAAAATTAGTGGTATATTAATCAAACTAAAATAATTAAGTGAAAACTAGTTTCTAATCTATCCTCATAACAAATTCCCTCCAAAATCCTTGTTCACTTCGAATTTAAAGGTTTGTCTACACTAATATAGCCTACATATCATATTTATAGGATCAAAATTGCATTATACAAAGAGGAAACTATGAATCACTCTCAGAAATTGCTCCTTACCACCTATATCTCAGCTGTCTGGCCTTCCGTACATCCATGCTTTAGAATTTAATCATCAAATCATTGTAAATATGTTGTTCTCTCCAATAGCTTCATGATACTGCTAATTTTTTGTAATTTCATCAAGATTTGAGGGAGATATGGTGGTTTGATTCATTTTGTGTAAAGAGGAAAAGAGGAAAATGAAGATGTGTCAGTTTTTGGCAAACTTAAAGAAAATATGCAATCTATGTTAAAATAGAAGGAGAGAAATAATCGTAGTTTCCAAATTCAAAATTTTAAATTTTTGTGCTCGTTTAACTCGACACATTTTCGGCTATAACTCCTTCATACAGATTCCAAAGGAGGCAAACCAAAATACCACGTGTATCAGAAAAATGAGACAATATTAACGTGCTTGTTTCATCTTCAAACTTCAAAGTTAAAAAATGATAAATTTCCCCCCTTTTGTTTTTAATTAATTTATTAACACATTATTATATTAATAATATTTAATTATAGTATTTACCAAATTTTCGTTATATTACACTGTTATATTTTCAGGTACTCTTAAGTGAATATACTGAGAGATATGTATGCGTATAGCATATGGAGGTTTGCAAAGGATGAGCGAGAGGCTTATGCTTACTCATATATACTACTTTTATGGAGCTACCACCACTTATTTACATTGTGCAGTGCTATGGTGCTTTTAGCACCTGATTTATTTAGAGAAAATTTTATATAATGTAGTTTATGATGTATCAAAGGTTTGTAAACACACACACACATATATTCTATGATGTATAATCTGGTAAACTTCAGCTACGCTTCGATGTTGTTTTTGGTTCATTTGATTATGCTACTGTCTTGCATATTATTTATTTATGTTTGATATTATATTTTGCTTACACGCTGTGAGATATATAATAGGTTATCATTAGATCGCATCTGACCTTGATGGTTTTGATCCATCGATCAAGTACCACTGCAATGCTACTACTTTGTATGTTTACAGGGTATCAATGGCGAAGGAAGGCCGTCACATTTAGTATTAGAGCTTAAGTTGAGCAAATACATAATTTTATTAAGAGTAAATCCATTAGAGATTAGGGTAAGAGATATGCTTTAGAATGGATTGAACGATATGTAAGAGAACATACTTGTTATATTTGATTTTAAAACTATATAGTGCGTGCGTGTCTATATGTGTGTGTATGAGTGTGTGTGTGTATATATAGGGAAGATGCATTTCATACATGAGAATCATCTTATGCTGTTATCCTTTATGAGAGACTGATCATTCTCCTTATAGATAGGATGTTTTTCATTGACACTCCACCAAAGAAGAACGAGAAGTTCATAATTTATTTGAATGATTATCACGAGGAGTGCTTAGTAAACCATATTTGATGAGCGCTCTGAGAATATTATTAAGAAGTATTTGAGGAATGAGAGCTTGTATCCAAAATGCTAGTTGTTATTCCCATGAAAGGAGCTAAAGTGCAGGTAGGCAGAGGTAGAAAGAGGAAGCGACCTTGGAACAACAAGGGAAAAAAGTAATTGCAGAGCAAGGAAGGGTATAATAAAGGAAAATTTGATCAAACATTCTACAACTACAAAAAGAAAATACATCTCTCTAAGGACTGTTTAGCTTTGAAGAAGTGCTTCAACTATGATAAGTTTGGGCATGTCAAGAAGGACTGTCCAAAACTAGCTAAGGGCAGGAAAGTGGTGAAAGCTTATGCGCTGAATGTTATTCCCCACTCATCAAATGCTCCATCAGTGAAGGAGAAGGATAAGTGCATCATAATCCAAGGTATGATTTCCGTTTATGACCTAGTTTATGTCTTATTTGATACGGGAGCATCACATTCATTTATATCTGCTAACCTAGTAGATAGGTTCAGATTATTACCTAACCTAGTAGATAGATCCATGGTAGTATCGAATTCCATGGGAGGTTCAACTAGTTTGTGCATAGTCTATTGTGATGCCATATTATCGTGTCATGGATGCATGTTTGCTTGTGGTTTGTCTGTATTTGGTTTTGTCGAGTTTAAGGTTAATTTGGGGATGGACTGACATCAAAGATATGGAGTAGTACTCGACTGTTAGAGGTTGTTGGTGACAATTGGGAGTGACGATGGGTGTAAGCTAGAGTTGAGCTGCATGCTTGAGGACACAGTGATGGTTATCTTTTTTACTTTTTCTCAAAATCCCACATGATGCCTTGTCATCAATACGTTTGTGAAGGAGTATCCTAATTTTTTCAAGGAGGTTATAGGATACCACTGCATAGTGAGATTGACTTTTGTTTATTGATCTTGCATAGGATATCGGACCTGTTGTAATGCCTATGAGACAGATGACACACAAAGAGCAATGAAAACTAGAGGTGCAAGTAATGTGTTATCAAGGAAGAGATTAACTCATAAGGAACACTTGTAGTATTTGTTACTAAGGTGGGTGGCTCTTTCAGACTTTGTGCAGATTACCTTGAGTTGAATAAGAGGATGGGTTAGAACAAGTATCCACATCTTTATATATATGACTTGTTTGATTAGTCTACAGTGCGAAGGTGTTTTCTCAGTTAAATTAGGCGATGAGTTTCACCAACTGTTAGTGTAGCGAGGGATAGTGCGATGAATATAACATTTCATACAACATTGGAATTTTATATTGGTTATGCCACTCGAGCTTACTAATGCACTTGAATACTTTTTCATCTTATGAATAGTATTTTAAGAGATCTACTTAACAAGTTCATGCTTGTGTATGTTAATGGTATTCTGGTTTATCCACGGATATAAGAAGAACACAAGACATACTTTAGAGTGGGGCTTGAGACATTAAGGAAGCGTTATTTGAAAGCTAATTTTTTGAAGTGCTACACCTGGAAGGGAGAAATGAGGTTCTTGGGTCATGTTGTTTCGAAGCAAAGCATTACGTAGATCCTACCAAAGTAGCAGGAGTGCAAGATTGGAAAGTCCTAATAATGCAAGTGACGTGGGAAGCTTTCTTATTTTAGCAGGTTATTATAGAAGATTCATTAAGGAATTATCTAAGATAGTCACACCGTTGACTCATTTGACAAAGAAGAATCAGAATTTTGCTTAGGGCGCGATATGTGAGCACACATTCGTAAATTTGAAAGAGAAGTTGACGAGTGTGAAAGAGTTTGTAAGTTGTCTAAACAAAAATAACATTTTGTTTTAAATATTCATAGTCAAGATGTTTAAGGAAAGGATCTGGATACATTCATAGAGACCAAAGTGCATAATGCTACCTAAATGCTGGGTGTATTACTCATGGCTGCTGGGGGCACCAAGGGATTACGTACTCTTAGTTATTAGATAAATATGGAATGGCTCATTTGAGATTTTCCTATTGTTGATAACAACTAGGTCAAACATGAAATCTCTATGTTGTGATGCTATTGAGTTCCCTCGGCTCGATAATACCATGGAACTTCAAAGTGGATACTCAACTTTGATTATAGTTATATCATGGCATGATGGTCCATTGAGTGACTACAGTTGTGTCTAAGTTGCAGCATTGGAAGTGAAGAACTATTCAATAGAGAATTCACCTCCTTGGTTGTATAAGGTTAGTATCATAGTCAACTATTGCTAACTCTTCAAAGTCAACTCTCTGGCTATAGTAGAATAGTTAATAATAAACATTATCACTGAACCAAAGACTTTTATATGGATTAATCGAGTTGATTATGGATTATATTGGAATTTTGGCTAATACCTGACTCTGTAAATCTTAATATGATATAGTGTTGGCGGAGAGAACATGTGTGAATTATTGTCACTATTGGTACCACTTAAGTTAATATAAAATATGACACTTACTGAAAAGGTCCATAAGCATTGAAGCCAGTCATACTGCAACACAACTAGCTAAGATGACGCGTGAATGTAATGTTTGAATTGTTCAATATTAATCACTGACTGAATTCACATTTCCAAGTCACACAACCGCATTTGTGCATTCTCCGAAATGCCACACGATTTAATTAGTTTATAAAGCGTTATGAATTAATTAAATTAATTCACATTGGGAAAATGTTAATTAGTGATGTTTTTGGTGTTGTTAGTAATTATTTGGATGTGTGTAAAAAATTTATACATGTATGCATCAATATACGATATCATTATTTATTTACATGGGTTATAAATACAAATAACTACTTAATAGGCTATTGAAAAAAAATCCCATGCATGGTGTGGTCATAGCTGACCATACATAGGAGAGAGAAGGGATTGGTTTGATTGAGAATTAATTAGAAATTAAACATGTAGGTTTGAAAGAGAATGAGAAAGATTTCTATTATCTTCATAAAACATTACTCTCATTTATTTTTCGATTCCATTTTTTCCACTTTTCTTTTGTCTTTAACGGCCGCCATCCCTTCTCTCCATCACAACATATTTTTTCTTTCTTTTACCTAATGTTAAGGTAATAAATAAAATGTGGTTCATTCGATTCTAGTAAGATCGGATGATGGTTTAAGCAATCATGGAGAAGATTTGCAAATCAAGGTGTTACAAAGGACAAGACTCCCTCAGGTTCAATTTCATTTTGTCTTATTAATTTACGAAGCCTAATCCTGACCTAAATTCAGTTGTATATATATATATATTATATTTCTTCTTATTTGAATTTAATATTAAACTATTTGTTTATTATGATTTAAACATAAAATCAAATTTATATTTGATTTTAAATTTGTATATTGTTAATGTTTATTGGATATAATATGGATATTAATGTGAATTTGATTTTTCTACAATAAAATCGACATATGTTTTCGCAATTGAATTTAATTGTAATTGTGGGTTTTGTCTTCAAATAATTGAATTTTGCATGTTTGTGTATGTATATGCTATTCAATTAGTAAAAAAATGTTAAGTTAAATCTTTTGGTTATGTTAATTTTATTTTCAAATTAATATATGCAGTATTTTATTAACTACTCAAAAATATGTATTTAAATTTTAAATTATACTATACATATGGAATGTTTTAATAAATTTGTTGGGGCTATATCATCATTAGAATAATTGTCCTCAACATAATTTATGATTTTAATTATGACAATGCTTTTTAGATGTCTCTCTCTCTCTCTGTGTGTGTATGTGTTCTTTAGATCTCAACTATTAATGTTAAGATAATTTTATAAGTTTTTTTTGGAGATTAATTATAGTATTAATTGGGTGTTTGTAAAAAGGAAGGTGGTATCAATTAAAATGTTACTTTTTTCTCTTTCCTCTTTAGATCCTAATTTGATTAGATCTAGATCTAATACAAATTTTTCCCATCTTCTCTTAAACACTTGACATCCACTAATTTTGAAGATATTTGTTTTTATTATACTAATTTGTCTTCATATATATATATATATATGTATATGTATATATTTGTGTATATATATGTATATATATGTGTATATATATGTATGTATGTATATACGTAGCAATATAGATATCACATATATGTATAAATATGTCTAAGCTATATTTATGTATGTATGTATGTACGTATATGTGTGTGTGGGGTACTATAAATATCTATATACAGAAAATATACACATATTACAGTATGTTTATGTGTATACACACGCAAGCACATATACATACTTAAACATTCATATTCTCAATATTCATGTGAAATTGTCATACACATATATAAGTATGATACACACACACATAATAGATATAAACCCCAATATCTATAAGTGTATACATATAGTTATGCACATGTACGTACTTCATTGCACTATCTTTCCATGTTGTTAAATATATATATATATATATAATATATTTAAATAAACATTTAGTTAAATTAATTAATATGATTAATTAAAATAATTTTAAATAAAATATGATTTTATTTAATAAATAGATTGGATATAATGTAAATTAAAAACTTCATAGGCCTAATACAATCCAAATAAGGATTTTTTTTTTGAAATATACTCATTTCACCCATTACCAAGACTAGTTGGACCCAACTGAGTGCACTAATGTTAGTCATTCCAGATGGAATGAGGGTTTAACTATATACACATATTCATGTGGTACTGGACTTACTGCGGTATTGATGCAAAGAATTAAGGTTATCACTTATGTGAGTAGGCAACTGAAACCACATGAGAAGAGATAATCAACCTAAGATTTAGAACTAGTGATATAGTATTTGCATTGAAGGTGTGGAGACATTACTTGCTAAGAGAAGGTTTGAACTATTCGCTGACCATAAATCATTAAAATACCTTATCTCATAGAAGGACCTTAATCCACGACAACAAAGATGGTTAGAGTTCTTAGCCTCCTATGATTTTGACATTTCCTATATGCTCGGTAAATGAAATGCAGTCATAAATGCATTGAGTATGAGTCATTCTAGCTTAGGAGCTATGTTTATAGACTGAACCAAGTTAGACTATATAACTGGATATGATTTTTGACCTAAATATGAGCTTGAGCCAGAGATACCGGCGAGCTTGAGGACTAGACCTACTCTTATAGAGTGGATTGGCACTAGTCAGAGGTGTGATGCAATGCTAGCAGAGATTATTTCTGAGTTTAAGGCATGAGTAATGTCTGATGGGATGAAGCAGTACATATTTGACCGAGATGGTTGGCTCACTAAAGATGGGAGATTATATGTATCCGATAAAGATTGACATAGAGATGAGGTGCTACAAGAGTAATATCATTCAAAGTCGACTATCCATTATGAAGGTAATAAGATGTCTAGAGATATGAAATGTATTTTATATTGGGAAAGAATAAAGAGAAGTAATGACCCACTTTTTATGTATCAGAGGACAATAAAATATTATTTTTAATTTTTTATTAAGTTGTATAATACTATAACTTTAGGAAATGTAGAGTGGTGACATTTATGACCTTTAGTAATTTTATTGGATGATTTTGACCTTAAAAACTTGTGAGTCTTACAACTTTTAAAAGGAGTCAAATTAGGGGTCGAGACCACTTCTATTAGAAAGATATGATGGTTTCTCTTTTTGTAGATCAATTATAGTAGCTTTTAGGACTTTCCGTTTAGAAGATATGGCTATTTGAAGATTGGATAGTTTTGGGCAGTTAAGTGGGTAATTAGTGAGATATAGGTTGGTCCAAGAGCCCATTTTAAGAATTGTTCTAAGTATGGCAGATTGGTCATTCTCTTCCTCGTTACACACTTTCCAAAAGCAGTAAAACCTCCATTAAACCACTTCATAGCAAAAATAACTATTTTCTTACTTTAATAAGCTTAAACATGTCATTAAGGGATTAACATAGGAAATTCGAGACTTACTATTAGAACCATCTTAGGGTTCGTGCATCTACTGTTCTATCTCAGATTTACCTTGAGTTTTGTGTATTTTGGTATTAGGTGTGTCATTTTGCATCTCCCACTATTCTATGCATTTTGATATAATAAAATAATTATTTTCGATGTTAAAATGTTTTTAAACCTAGATTTAACTTTAGTTACATCTTTAAATGAGTTTAAAAAGGTAGGTTTGTAATTTGATTCGTTTTTGACCATTGTTCGAATCAAGTCATCATTTTTTATATGCCCTAATTAGGACTATATATATACATATATTTTGACTTGGATTGCTTGGATATGATGTATGGATTACGTTTGCTATTCGTATGTGCTTGTTTGTTGTGTTCTTGAGTTGTTTTGGTGTAGTTAAGGAGTGGTTGTCATCGAGTGAAATTGATAACCAAAAACGCTTAAAACATGATGCGACCTTAGTGTGTTGTTGTTTAAGACCTAAAGGAGCTATAAAAAAATTTCATGGGGTCTGGAAGAGATTAGCGGAGTTTTGGTGAAGTTAAAATCATGTCAGTGGTGGTGTAAAAACATGTCGGTGGTGGGTGGACTTAACGTCTTGCTTCGTGAAAGTGATGTAGAAAACTAGGGCATGTAGGAACTTGGCTTTGGGCAAAAGGCAAATGACAAGAGGTTTCCATTTTAGGACTTAGAAATGTTTTGGCTTGGCAAGAGATCTTGTTGCCGACATGATGGCTATAAGGGATTCACGTGGCAACTTTAGAGCTTGGATTAGAAAACTCTAAAGAAGACTTGGCTTGGCGAGAGGTCTTGGAGTGTTGACTTAAGAAAATTTAGGTTAAGGAAACATGTCAACACCGACATTTGACCCGAGAACTTAATGTGGCTACTTTAGGGTGGCAAAGGAAGGACTTTGGGTTATTGATGTAAGGTGAGTCTCAATTTAAAAGACTTAACCACTTTTGGGTTAGGTGAATTATATCAGCACCGACATCATCACGTTGGCACCGACAAGATTGAAGTTGAGATGGTGCTTGGGGGTCCATGGGGTCGAGGCATCAACTTCAAGATATGGGATAAGTGCGTTCATTTGTTTGTTTGATATTCAATTTCGATATTACAATGCGATGAAGAATGACATCAACGATGAAGTGGTGACATAAAGGTTCGGTATGATGACTTTAATACTTTTACGAGATGACTCTATAACACATGTGGTGTGTCTAGAGATGTTCTGATGACGACGAATTGACGATGGAGTTGAAATGATGATCCAAAAGGTAGGTTGAATGATGGGGACACATGAGTAGAGTTATGATTGTGTTCAACAGTGGATATGAATGGAATAGGACATTATCTATCTTCTATTATGAGGATGCGTGCAAGGGTATTGTAGATAGTCGAAGGTTTCTAGTGTTCTTGTATGAAGGAGGAATGTGGGATGTGCACATGGATTATGATTATGTCTAGTTCTTATGATGTGGATTACCCTGGAGCTTATGATTCTGGGTCTATTTCCTAAGCTTATGAAGTGGCATGGATTGAGCACTTTGAAACTATGATTTGATCGAGTCTATGGTTAATGATTGAGCTATACGAATTATCTTATATCCAAAGTACTCAAGTTATGTGAGCATTGTTTAATGAATCATGTGTTTGCTATGTTAAATTTATTTCATCACCCTAGGGCTATCATATGACATAGGTATCATGGCTTGAATACTCGGACACCCGATATTGTACTTAGATTATAGTACACCTATATGGAGATACTAGATTAGCATAATTTATGTTATGTGCTAACTCTTTGGATGCAGGGACATGCCAGATATGATTCTCCACACCCTATGTCCATACTATATTGTCTTTCATAGTATTTTGAGACTGCTTATCGCTCACACCAGACCATTGTATGACTCGTGGTTATATACCGTGCTTATTTTTATCTTGAGTAATCGTAAGTGAGTTGAATAAATAGTAGGTGTGAGATGGTGCATGAGTTGTGTAGGCAGACTAGTAGGAGGCTATGCTTTCATATACTATTACTTGAGCATATTATTGCTATTATTCCGCTATGTGACACTGTAGAGCCTGATCGGTATTTGACTTTGATCTTAGAGACTATTTATAATTTGAACTATTATTTAATGTATAAAACACTATGATTAGTGTTGTATATAGCTACTATGAACCTGTGCACTTTGATTATGTGGTATATTTAGCTATTACTGTCTCACCCATTTTATATTGTGATGATTATTGTATTTTATTTGATGCGCTATGAGACATATGATAAGTTATCTATTGGAGAATCTATTTCTTTACCACTTTACAATTGTTCTACATCGGTCGGGTACCATTACAGGGCACCATACATGTATATTAGGTACCGGAGGTGTGGGACAATCATCACAAAGGATATTAGGACATTTATCTCTAAATACACGAATTGTTAGCTAGTCAAAGCCGATCAAAAGAAACCAAGTGGTTTGTTGCATCCAGTTGAAGTTTCATGGTGGAAGTGTGAGCAGATATAGGTGGACTACATCAATGGATTGCCAAGGACTAGAGGAGAGTAAGATGACACTTGGGGTATAGTCTATAGATTGACAAAAATCTCCTAATTTTTACCTACAAAATCCAATATAATGAAAATAAAACTGGCTGAGTTATATGTAAGTTGGATAGTACAATTATATAGAGTACCGAATAACGTTAGGGGCAATAGAGACCATTATTCACGACTGGATTTTGAAAGAGATTATAAAGGAGCATTGGGGATAGAGCTAAATTTATGCATATCTTTACACCTACAAACCAATGGTCAAACCAAGAGAGTGAATCATATACTTGAGCATTTTTAATGATACTCGACTTTGGATGCTCATGGGAAGGTCATTTGCACTTAATAGTATTTACATACAACAATAACTATCAGTCGAGCATTGGTATGACACAGTTTGAAGATTTATATGGTCAACCATGTAATACCCCTTCATGTTGGTGGGAAATAGGGGAAACTGACACTTGGGCCAGATATGATTCGAGAGACTTCAGAGAAGATAAAGATCATTCCAAAATGAATGAAAGCTGCATAAGATAGACAAAAGAGCTAAGCTGATAAGAGACACTGTGACGTAGAGTTCTTTGTTGGCGATATAATGTTGTTAATATTTATCCATTAAGTAATGCAGTTCAATTTGGTAATAAGGGGAAGTTGTCGTCGAGATTTATAAGTTACTCGAGTTGTATATTTAGTCGACTCATCTTAAAAGATGGAAGTTGTGCACAACATCTTTCATGTTCTACAACTTGGGAGGTTTGTGCATGACTCAGGCTTGATAGTTACATCAGATCAATTTGATCATTTAGTAGTCGAAGATGAAGTGGCAAGACTTCACATGCATATTTATATAATGAATAGAGGATGAAGTAGCTTAGGAGGAAGATTATAAATCTTGTAAGGGTGATTGGAACGAGAATGAAGGTGATATCACTTTGGAGACTGAGGAGAGCATGAGGACCCCTTATCTCAATCTCTTCGATTGGTAAGATTACATTTGATGCATTTTCTATCACACTTAGTATTCTATATACTTGCTAGTATTATACGCATGATAGGATGTTAGTATATTCTGGTTGCTATGCTTTAGTTTTATGCATGTTTGGTTGCTTACTATTTTGGTTATGTGTTGTTGACGAGGGAATTTCAGGGGAAAAATTCTTAAAGATTGGTGGGAATGTAATAAACCACAGTTTTATATATTGATAAATAAGTAAAATATTATTTACATAACCAAATATACTTAAAATGAGCTAAAACTTTAGGTAACATGATATTTTGACATTTTTGGGCTTTAAAATAAAATGTTGACGTTTTCAGCCCAGAAAACTTGTAATGGCCATAGATTTTGATAGTTCCTTTCCAAATGAAAGATTCTTGATAGGAGTCATAATAATAATTTGTCCTACTTGTTTAATAGATATGAGTATTTTAATTTTGGGCAGATTTTGTGCTAAAGTCCCAAAGCCCATATTTTGGCATGATTTAGGAATTTCGTGAATTGGGTCAGATTAGAGAAGCCACTAAAACATCATTTTCAGATCAAAAAGCTATCCTAAACCATCATTAATTGTTTCTCCACCTCTCCACTCAAAACCATACTATTTTGGGCTTAAATTAAGTGATTAGGGAATCAAACTTTGGAGATCCATTAGAGATTATCAAGTTATCAATTTTTGGCGAAAAAGGTTTGCCGTCTTTGCTGTTTGGATCCCGATTTGCATTGATTTGGGCTAATTTGATCATTTTACGATCGATGGGCGAATGTTTTAAAACCTCTTGCTATTATATTATGTTACATGTAATTAATTTCGAATCCATTTTTCAACCTAAGTCCATGATTTTGGTTTCTTGGCTAATTTGAGAACATATTTCAAGTGGTATTTTGGTGATTTTAATTAATTTAAATCATATGTTTGGATGATATAGATGAAGGAATTGGGTCAGTATGAAGCAGATAAATTTGCTGAATTTAAACCTTTTTCTTCTATTTGGATTATATTAGGCCTATGAATCTAACGGCTTACACCGGATCCAATCTAGTATTTAAAAAAAATCATATTTTAATTAAAATAATGTTACATTTATCCGTTAATAATAATAATTAATTCAATTAAATGTTTGTTTGGATGTATCATATATACGTTCAATGGTATAACAACATAATGAAATGTAAACGCGTGTATAACTATATATAGAAGCATACACATAGATCTAGGGATTTATGTCTATTTTGTATAAATATACACTGTACATACATATGCATATGACAATATCATATTGAATCGAAATATAAATACCTAAGTGTATACATATGTTTGAATATACTATAATGTGTGCTTATAGTTTATATACGGATATTCATAGTACCATATAAATACATATATAGTTTTAGACATATATATACATCTATGTGATATTTTGTTGCCACATTTATATATTTATTATATATACATATAATTAAAATTATAAAAATAATTCTATATAATTATATCGACTACCCATTTCGATCCTCAAATGTCGACACTAATACTTCTATGGTATTCACATGCAGAGCATCCAAGTGTCAGAAAGATCGATTATTAGGGTAAATAAAGAGAAGAAAAGGAAAAAGAACAAGAAAGAGGAGAAAAACAACAGAATCACACATGTGGAATGATAAAATATAATATCAGAAGACAGTACAATTACACTAATATACATAGTATGTTAAAGTTACTAATCAAGTACTATCATCAGCATGGATAGTTATGACATCTTGTCCTTTTAATTCCTGATATATACATAACGT
This sequence comes from Allium cepa, assembly GCA_030765085.1. NCBI lineage: Eukaryota > Viridiplantae > Streptophyta > Magnoliopsida > Asparagales > Amaryllidaceae > Allium > Allium cepa. Next base: position 612,400,482 of record CM060942.1, on the reverse strand, counting down.
AATGTAGTAGAAATAAATACCACGTTAGGTAAACATCAAGCTTGTTATCCCATCTTTTGACAATGCCGTGATACCAAAAGATCGATCAAAAGCCAAAGACAGCTCATCTCAAAAGACTGGCTATGCATTGTTTAACCATGGATATCAATGGATTTTGTTCGAGCTCGGATCAGGCAACAATTGATAGAACACGGCAAGCAAAGTCATGAAAAGCAGCACTCCAAGTTTCGAGTCAATCCGAGGTCACATGTGTCAACTCCACCATACCACGACCTAACTTCCTCATTAGTCGCTCACGACCTACCAACTCAACGACCTAAAGCATAAGCCGATTCAAAAGGTTCACGACCTAAACAAATCAACGGTCTAGCGACTCAACTAGCTAAAGGACAAAGCGACCTAAGAAGTTACAAAGCAAACGACTTAACTGTCCTAAGCTTCCTAGCGACCTAAACATCCTAGCGACCTAACATCCAACGACCTAAAAGCCCAGCCACCTAGGCCGCATACTGCCTCTTCCTTTAGGTTGCTCGCGACCTAAGCCACATACTGCTTCTTCCATTAGGTCGTCGCCCTTTATGCCGCAACTCCTTAGGCCGCTACCCCTTGGGTCGCCACCCTCTAAGCCGCAGCTCCTTATGTCACCGCGACCTAACAGCCGAAGTAGTTGATCACGCACATCCATTTTGAGCCGTAGCCCGTGTCCCTTGGGTCGCTCACGATCTAATTCCTAGCCTTACATCGCTCGCGACCTACGACCTACGACCTAAACCCAATTTTTCCCTATAAATACCTCGCCTACTCCAACTAAAAGGGGGACTTCGGATTATTCTTGGAAGGCCAATGCTTTGCTGTTTACTCGACTCCTTCAACACTTCAAGCGCCAAAGACACTTCAAAGACCTTTAAAAGAGATCAAGTTCGTCAAACATGGATCGAAGAAGCTTTCCTACATCAAAGTTCTAATGGTTTTCCCCAGTGACGTTGTAATTGAAGAATTGTTGTAAAACTTGTAATAAAGTGAAGAAAAGAAAAGATTAAGTGGACGTAGGCTCGACTTTGAGCCGAACCACTATAAAATTGTTGTCTCTTTGTTATTTTCTGTGATTTCTGCTTATTTTTAGTTCATATATCAACGGGTGGTGCTTTCACTATACGACAACTTACACCGGGGTGTTAGCATGCACTTTTAGCGTTAACATTTTTGGTGCTTTCATTGAGAATTGAACTCAGGAGCGCTTTCATCATTGCTTCGTAAAGATTTGTTGAGGGACTCTCTTTAAGAACCAGAAGTCTATCCGAGATTATGGCTCCTAGAAGGAAAACAAGTAGAAGACAGAGACCAGAAAGAAGTCAGCACGAAGGGAGTCAAAGGGCTTCCTCAGGAGAAAACCAAACTTCAGTCTTCATCACCAGGGATGAGATGGAGGCAATGATGAAAAGGCAAGAGGAGTTGATCCAGCATTTGTTTCAGCAGATTGGGAAACTTGGAGCGCAAAATCAAGGAGCGACTGGAGTTCAGAACAGAGCAGGACTATCTGAGGCAGCACCAGAGCTAGGAGGCACTCATCTAGAGCACACTGACCCAATATCGAGAAAAACATCTGGTGGATTCGAGCAACATGGTATTGACAGAGGAACATGAGCTCAACCAGGAGAACAGATTCCATAATTCCCTCGTGAACTCGAGGGGCATGCCGAAGGCAATGGACGAGGACTACAACTAGCAGACAACGACAGATTGGTAGAAATGGTCAAAAGGGCTATGGGAGGTGGCTTGGTAAACAAGGACTTGGAGGATGTGAATAGGAGTCCTTTTACCACAACAATCAGGCAAGCTAAGAACCCACTAGACTTTAAGTTACCATCATTGGATATGTATAATGGAAGGACAGACCCTACAGCTCATCTGACAAAATATATAAGGTATATGGAGGTGCTGGGGGCATCAGAGGAAGTTATGGCCCGGTGCTTTCCATTGTACTTGACAGATATTGCGGCACTTTGGTTTAGACAGCTGGAGAGTGGATCTATCGGAACGTGGAGTGATTTGACTGAAAGGTTTATGAGGCAATTAAGGATCCACATTTCGAGACCCAAAAATGTGATGAGCTTGGCAGCATTGAAACAGAAAGTTGGGGAATCTTCAAGAAGCTTTTTGACACGGTTCAGTGCAGCCGCAACATCGGTGGATCAACCAGATCCATCCATGGTCTTGATGGCAGTTGTGTCGGGCACAACTATCGGTACATAATTCAAGAATTCGCTGACAAGAGATCCCCCCATGGATCTAGGGGAATTCCATCATGAGGCTGAAGGATTCTTACGGTTAGAGGATGCAAAAGCCAAAAGAGAAGAAGGAGAAGGAATCGACGTTTATGTAATCAAAGGTGGAAATCCTCCTGAGAAAGGTGTAGAATCTAGCAAAGGTAAACAAAAGGCCGAGGATAACAACGATAGATCAGTACGACCGTGAAGGGAACCAAGATTCACCTCATACACGGAGTTGAATGAGACTTTGGAACGGATCTACCAAAACACCAAGGGATAGGTTCCTTATCGAAAGCCGATAAGGAGAGATCCAACTAACAACGAGAGAAAGTCAGACAAGTATTGCTCATTCCGTGTGTCGAATGGTCATAGCACAAATGACTGCAGACACTTGAAAGACGAAGTTGAGGGGCACATCCGGGATGGTTTGCTATCATAGTATGTGAAAAGGAGGATCGCAACAGTGGAACAAGAACGACCACCACCTGCACCAACTGAAGACAGCTTAGGATCGAGGCGTCAGCTTATTATCAAATGATTGAGATTATGACGAATGAGTGGAAAACTCTACATCGACACAACTAGGTTGTTCACACATGTACGGGACCACGAACGATCCCAAGGCATGCTCTGATACAACTATAGATCATATCGATGTAGGCGTTTGCACTCGGACGTAACTACTCTGCTTTTGTGTTTTACTTCTGATGTTTGGATGTGACTTTGTCAGACATTTTTGTCTTAAAACTCTTCAGTTAGATAAATAATGAATTTGGATAAATCTAAGAAGGCTAAGTCACTTACACATGTACAGGGTCACGAATGGTCCTTAGGCATGCTCTGAGTTGGCTAAGCTTCTTACACATGTACGGGGTCGCGGACGGTCCTTAGGCATCCTCTGAGTTGGCTAAGCTTCTTACACATGTACGTGATCATGAACGGTCCTTAGGCATGCTCTGAGATGGCTAAGCTACTTACACATGTACGGGGTCGCGAACGGTCCTAAAGCATGCTCTGGAATGACAGTAAATCACCTTGACAAACGATCCAGGAACTCACCCGAACGTGAACTAGGCATCAATAATACTAAGCCCTCCCGGGCACACTTATTCGCCTCGAACAGGCACACAAACTATCTAGGAACTCACCCGAACGTGAACCTGGCATCGATAATACTAAGCCCCCCCGGGCACATTTATTCGCCTCGAACAGGCACCCGACCTTGAACGGTCACAACTCACCTCGAACAGGCGCCCGACCTCGAACGGTCACAACTCGCCTCGAACAGGCACCCGACCTCGAACGGTCACAACTCGCCTCGAACGGCACCCGACCTCGAACGGTCACAACTCGCCTCGAACAGGCACCCGACCTCGAACGGTCACAACTCGCCTCTAACGGCACCCGACCTCGAACGTTCATATCTCGCCTCGAATGGCACCCGACCTCGAACGGTCACAACTTGCCTCGAGCGGCACCCTGACCACGAACGGTCACATCTCACCTCAAATGACTCGATCCCGAACGGTCGTCATTTGAGGTCAAGCACCTGACCACGAACGGTCACACTTTACCTCAAATGGCTCGATCCCGAACGGTCGTCATTTGAGGTCAAGCATTTGATCGCGAACGGTCACACTTCACCTCAAATGGCTCGATCCCGAACGGTCGTCATTTGAGGTCAAGCATTTGATCGTGAACGGTCACACTTTACCTCAAATGGCTCGATCCCGAACGGTCGTCATTTGAGGTCAAGCATTTGATCGCGAACGGTCATACTTCACCTCAAATGGCTCAATCCCGAACGGTCGTCATTTGAGGTCAAGCATTTGATCGCGAACGGTCACACTTCACCTCAAATGGCTCGATCTCGAACAGTCGTCATTCGAGGTCGGGCTCTTGACCGCGAACGGTCGCACTTCATCTCAAATGGCTCGATCCCGAACGGTCGTCATTTGAAGTAAGGCGCTTGATCGCGATCGGTCACATTTCACCTCAAATGGCTCGATCCCGAACGGTCGTCATTTGAGGTCATATAAAACTGTCAATTCCTTCGCAGGTCATCAACAGGATATGACATCCAGCGTATGGCATTACAAAACACACCTTCCTATCGCAAGGCATGTTTTGGGGGACAAATGTTATCCCGTCTTTTGACAATGTCGTGATACCAAAAGATCGATCAAAATCCAAAGACAGCTCGTCTCAAAAGACTGGCTATGCATTGTTTAACCTTGGATATCAATGGATTTTGTCCGAGCTCGGATCAGGCTATAATTGATAGAACACGGCAAGCAAAGTCATAAAAAGCAGCACTCCAAGTTTCGAGTCAATCCGAGGTCACATGTGTCAACTCCACCATACCACGACCTAACTTCCTCATAGGTCGCTCACGACCTAGCAACTCGACGACCTAAAGCATGAGCCGATTCAAAAGGTTCACGACCTAAACAAATCAATGGTCTAGCGACTCAACTAGCTAAAGGACAAAGCGACCTAAGAAGTTACAAAGCAAACGACTTAACTGTCCTAAGCTTCCTAGTGACCTAAACATCCTAGCGACCTAACATTCAACGACCTAAAAGCCCAGCGACCTAGGCCGCATACTGCCTCTTCCTTTAGGTTGCTCGCGACCTAAGCGACATACTACTTCTTCCATTAGGTCGTCGCCCTTTATGTCGCAACTCCTTAGGCCGCTACCCCTTGGGTCGCCACCCTCTAAGCCGTAGCTCCTTATATCGCCGCGACCTAACAGCCGAAGTAGTTGATCACGCACATCCATTTTGAGTTGTAGCCCGTTTCCCTTGGGTCGCTCGTGACCTAATTCCTAGCCTTACGTCACTCGAGACCTATGACCTAAACCCAGTTTTTCCCTATAAATATCTCGCCTACTCCAACTGAAAGGGGGACTTCGGATTGTTCTTGGAAGGCCAATGCTTTGCTGTTTACTCGACTCCTTCAACACTTCAAGCGCCAAAGCCACTTCAAAGACCTTTAAAAGAGGTCAAGTTTGTCAAACATGGATCGAAGAAGCTTTCCTACATCAAAGTTCTAATGGTTTTCCCTAGCGATGTTGTAATTGAAGAATTGTTGTAAAACTTGTAATAAAGTGAAGAAAAGAAAAGATTAAGTGGACGTAGGCTTGACTTTGAGCCGAACCACTATAAAATTGTTGTCTCTTTGTTATTTTCTGTGATTTCTGCTTACTTTTAGTTCATATATCAACGGGTGGTGCTTTCACTATACGACAACTTACACCGGGGTGTTAGCGTGCACTTTTAGCGTTAACACAGCTCCTCTCTAAGAACTCCAGTGAACATCAACTAAAACCCGCTTTTCTCAACTTGCTCGAAAGGGCATTCGAGGAATTAAGGGAAAAATAAAACCACCGGTCAAACAAAAGTATGGTGTGAGAAACTTAAGAAATATGTGTGAATATAATCATCGGATTGGTATTCCTCCCAAAAGATCCAAACATCTAATAAGCACATATTGCGATATAATAGATAATGCCTTAGGTGTAGAATATAAGTAAGAAATAACTGCAGTGCGCCACAGCAATATTAGGTATACAATCAAATCCGCTAAGGTGCATTCACATAATTGTGAAGAATTTCCATGGAGCTGCCCTAAAAGCACTGAGAATGGTCCTCCTGACAAGGGTTAGAGGTATTCTTCCAAGTAGCATATATCTCTAGTAGAGATACTATAGGAAAAACATAACTGGTCCACGTGTACATGGTACCAAGTGACATCACTCCTGCATGCTCATCCGCAGGCAACACTAGAATGGAGTTGCCTGAAACCTTAGATTAGACAAACCCCTTGGCTATGCACCCTATCTTTGGTTTCTGTCAATACCGATGGTGAAGTCGCGTTCAGTATCCCGATGCATGAGCCATAACTCGAACATACCACGAATCATTATATGGATTCCAACATCTCAAAAAAATCATGAACCTCTATGTGGATTCGAGCATCTCAAATAGATCTCGAATATCCACATAGATTCCAACATCTTGAAAAGATCCGCTTCCTAGAGTTAAAACATGTATCTCCGCCTTGAAATGGATTTCGGTAAGTATTACCTAAGTATACTTATATGATCCCGGTCTCTTCAAGACTGAATCGACGAATTTTCGGTTAATTTAACTTCGGTTCTTTCAGAAATAAATAAACAACGATAAGGGTGGGGATCATCTCCTATCCGGACATATTTCTTCATCACTTGTCCTAGACGAGCAAGATGAGTTTATACGTAGGTTATATCATCATAGAATGAATAACTGTACCATGTAATTCTCATGTTTCTTCTAGATATTCCCAAAATAAATTTGGTCATATTCAATAACAATGAAACAATCTCATACGAAAACCATGTCTCGTACAATTATCACATTTTTGACCTTTTCAACTTATGCTATCCCTCGGCCAGAAGATAAGCCCGATAGATTAGAGCATTATTTCTTCTATACCATACTCGAATCATCGATTTTAACTCTCATAGATTGAACAAGCCTACTTTGTCGGCTTTCAGTGCTAAGTACACAACCAAATACTTTAAATAGACAAGTAAACACATAAAGCATGATTATCTCATGAAAAGCACGATATAGTGAAATAAACAACTTTTAATTTCCTTTTTAGTTAATTAATCCTTTATTAATTAAAAAATTCTTTTATTAGCAAAAATTCTTTTTTATCTAATAAAACTTCTTGAATTAATTAAAACTTCCCATATTTAATTAAACTTCCTTTATCAATTAATACTTCTATTATTTAATTAAAAATCCTAATTAATTAAACTCCTAATTAATTAAACCTCCCTTATTAATTAATACTCCTTTGTCAACTAAAACTCCTAATTAATTAAAACTTCCTTTTGTTAATCAATACTCTTTTTAATACTTCAAAAAGTATTTATATACTTATCTCAAAGGTATAAGTTTATTCGCAAATCACTTAACAAGATTTAATCGCTTTAAAACATAATCAACGAGATTAAAAACAAATGTAAATTAAACGTTGTTACTATTAACCCCTTGTCTCTTTTATACTTTAATCGTATATTTTTTCTATATTTTTCCGAAAGATTCCACAATAGTCATTATCTTTACAATTCCATTTTTAAAGATCTAAGTATATTCATAATCATTTAATAATATTTTTTCCACTTTAAACTAATTCAAGGGTTTAAAAACAAATGTTACTAAAATATTGTTTACTACAAACCCAAAATACTTCATATTTAATCGTTTTCTTTAAAACTCTCTTTTAAAGATATAATTACATTTATAAGGGTTTAAGACAAGTGTGACTTAAACATTGTCATATCAAACCTAAAAGATTCATACTTTAAACATTATCTTTAAAACTCTCTTTTTATAGATTTAATATACTAATAATGGTTAAAGACAAATGTTACTCAAACATTGTCACAGCAAATCCTAATCATTTCATTTATAATTATCCTTAAATTATTTCTTATGAAAGTCCTAAATATATTCCTAAGTGTAATTAATAAAGGTTAAATACAAATGTTACTTAAACATTGTTTACCGACCTTTCCAGCTTAACTATTCCTCGGTCAAAGTGAAGGCAGTAGACTAGAAAACTATTGCTTTTATCCCTACTCGAACATCAAATTTAACTCTCACAAATAGATATGTCTACTTCGTCAGCTTTTAGTGTTAAGTATACTATTAATGACTTTCCATAAAAAAGTTAAACAAACATACATGCTTAAGCCACTAAGCACTCTTAAACCATTTTGTAAAAAATTTGTTTATAGCTTAAAAACATTTTAATATATATATGTATGTGTGTATGTAAACTAATTTAGTCATAATATAAAATATTTAATAATAAAAGCATTTCAAGAAGAAAATATATTACATTAGCTTCTATTTATTTTAATAAGTTATTTAACAAATTTTCTAACAAACTATCGTTTGAACCAAAAATGGCCCAAAAATCTGAATGAATGTAGTAGAGAATAAAAGCGAAGAATGTAAAGTTAAATAGATAAAAAAGAATGCATAAATTTTACAGTGGTTCGGCAAACTTTGATCTACGTCCACTTAATGATTTTATTACTTAATTATGACTTAGGGGTGGAAGTTCTTAGGACACGGTACAACTTGCGCACGTAGATTTTCAGATTACAAGAATACAGAGTAGATAAGAGTTAGAGCCAAAAGATCCTTAAAAATGAGCCCTACTCCTTTACTTATAGAGGTAGGGAGCTAAAATCTCTCTCAAAAATATCTCTAAGCCATTGTACTTGATTTAGATTAGTTCTTCCAAAAGAATAGGCGCCATATCATAAAAAAATGGGGTTGATACCGATCCCTAGGGGGTAGGTACCGATCCCAAACTTTTCCATATTTGGTGTCTTCAACTCTTCACCTCAGATCATTTTGTTGTTAACTTTGAGATTTCATAGTTATTTGCATCACTAATAAGTTCTTTCGGTGCATAAATGATGGAGTTGTAGACGTGCAAAATTGTAGTTTCAAGTGTTCGTGGAGATCGATGAAGAATTACATTGATTCAACAAAAAAACTTTGAAAATAGGGCATTGGCATCAAGATAGACATGTAAGCCAAAGATGAGGTCCACCCTATTTGTATTAGGAGTCAGTACCGATCCCCATATAGGAGTCGGCACCGATCCCCAACTTTGGGGATCCCATAGTTGTCTTGTTTTGAGTTGTTTTGGCTTTTATTCTACGACTCTGTCTGCACTTGGTTTTTGGACTCCTATGCTATTTCCGTGGGCTTTCTGCCTCGATAACTTCAAAGTGGACTTACCGGGTTTGACCATATACTGCCTGATCAAAAGCGGTATAACATTTGCCCCTCAAAGTGTGCCTTTCGAATGGAAGGTGTGCTTTGTTTAAGAACATGCGTAATGTCAATCTTCAACGATTGAGCTCTCCGGCTGCTTCAATTTTGATGAATCATCCAGTTCCTTCGGAATCTCTTGTCAATCATAGGTCGTTCCAGGCCTGCTATAGCATAAGATTTTAGATCTTGTCCAAGTGAAATCTATACATCATCACAATTCCGATTTCATTCGGGGTTACTACATCACATATCGTAACCATCCTATGTTCATCTTGAAGTTACCAATCCAATTTCATTATAAGACATTCGTATCCTTTTATTTAATCAATATCTATTCAAAGGTTTGAGTTGAAGGGATGATCTTTCTAGATCATTAGTTAACTCCATGGCCGTTTGAGGCTGATAATCGCAATCTCTCCAGAACGCTTTATATTTATTTTACCGTGTGATCTCCATGGATTGGTGATCAAATACGCGATCGTTTAGGATCGACAGTTAAATCCATAGCCGTTCAAGGTTGACAATCAAATTTATGGTCATTCGAGACTGATAAAGCTGTTGGAGGCGGATGATGGTTGTTCGAGATCGACAGCCATTCGAAGCGGGTGATGGTCATTCGGGATCGACAAAGCCTTTCGAGGCGGGCGACCATTTGAGGTCAATATAGCGTTCGAGGCAGATGATGGTCGTTCGACACCGATAGTTGTTCGAGGCGGATGATAGTCCTTTAGGACCGATAGCCATTTAAGGCAGATGATGGTCGTTTGGGACTAATAGCCGTTCGAGGTGGATGGTGGTTCGTTCGAGACCGATATTTAAATCGTAGCCATTCGAGGCTGATCACCGTTTGAGACCCTTATCGAGCTCATTCCTCTCACTCTCCGACAAGGGGACTCGATGGCAAGCAAGCCCATCTGCTCACTCTCCAAAGAGGGGACTTACTTCTTGCACTCCAGTTCTGTCCTTCCGAATAGGACTTTAAGCAATCGTTGTGAGTTTTCATGTTCAAGTGAGTTTTATAATAAAAGGTTCATCTAACAAATCAAAGTTCAAACATAGAAACACAAAGTCTAATATCTAGGTAGTTGCCGCTCTGGGCGTTACTACCTAACATCTAGCTCAGAGCGTGCCTAGGAACCATTTGGGATCCCATGCATGAGTAAGTTTCTAGATTGTATCATTGCATGTCTTATTAAAAAGGAAACTACAATGAGAGAACCAAACCTAATTCCCTGCAATCTGATCAAGAGATGACCAGCCTTTCCCCTGATCCAAGGCCATTTATATTTACTACGGCCGATGGCTACTCCCTTTCTATCATTGCAATTCAATTTCTAACATACTATTATAACTGGTTATCCCTGACATGTTCCTCTATTAGAGCACATAGATGCCTAGTCATTTGTATTATGCCCATCCTACTCATGGAATAGGCATATTTTCCTTACTTTCTTACATTATCAGTAGCCTCTTTCCTTGCCGGCCTCCGATAGGGGATTTGTCCCATAATATCCAGATAAATCCGCTCCGAAGTCTTATTTAAACCGTAAGATGTGAATCTTGGTTCTCTCTTTTGTCATTTTGATCCTTCAAAGCTATCGTCTATCTTTTTCTTTCCTTTATCCTTGCTGGATACTATTCCGGATGGTCCTCAGCTGTCCACAGCATTAACCTCTTCCCTGTCAGCTTCAACGTCCTCCCTCCGTAGAAAATTTTAGCCTCATGAAAAAATTCCACAAGATCCAGCAGTGGATCTCATTCAAAAACAATTTTAAAGTTAGTCTTCGCGGCTATTCGTTAAACCGCCACCATCAAAACCATTAAAGGATCAGGATTATCCACTGCATTGAATCTTGTCGGGAAACTCCTGAGGGTCTCTTTAGCCCTCTGCTTCACACTTGCCAACATTATTACATTCTTTATTCGTGAGATATGGACCCTAAATTACTTCACAAATCTGTTCACCAACTCGGCCCATGTACTAATGGAACCATTTTCCAGTTGCCTAAACCATATTGGCGCCAAACCTATAAGATATAAAGGGAAATGTCGTCCTATGACTTCCACAGATGCTCCTAGCACCTCCATGTGCCGGATGTACCTATCAAATGAACTGTAGGGTCTGACGTTCCGTTATATGTCTCTATTGTTTGTAGTTTGAATCCAATGGATTCCTTGCGTATCAGTTATTTGGGGTAAACAGACTTCTATTCACATCTTCTATGCTCTGGTTAGGCAATCCACCCCTCATAACTCATCTCACCATCTCAGCAACCCTATTGTTGTCATCCAAAGTAACTCCTAAGTTTGCATTTCCAAACGCCCTCGAATCCACGTAGGAACTTTGGTACGTACTCCTCCAGTTGATTCCCTGCATTCTGGTACGCATTTAGACATTCCACACCGATTCTAGGAAATACATCATTTCTACCTAGGGCAGGACGACTAGTGCCCTCAAGTTCGTTGGGGTCAATACCGACTCCTACTCGGGGATTGGTACCAATCCCTAAATTTGGCTCGATGTTTGCCGCGGGTTGTGCCGCCCCATTTCCAACTATCTGTGCTCCAGCTTCTAGTCTCTTAATCCGTGTTTTCGCAATTCCAAGCGTTCATGCTTGTTCCATCCTTCTGAAGAAGTTTTCTATCATCTCCTCCTGATAGGCCATCATCCTCTCTTACAGTCGATTCATTATAGTTTCTATCTCATCCCTAGTTATATAGATTTATTGGAGGAGGAAGGGTGAGATCCTAAGGATGCCTCCTAGCTGCCCCCTTGTTGATTTCCAACAGTCACAGCCTTCCTAGTCAATTGTCTAACCATCTTCAATATCCATGCTCTTAGATCAGCAAGTTCAAGTTTCGCCCTATTTGGCGCCAAAATGTTTGAACCAAAAATAGGCCAAATGCCCAAATGAATGTAGTAGAGAATTAAAGTGAAGAAAGTAAAGTCAAACAAATGAGAAATGAACACATAAAGTTTTATGGTGGTTTGGCGAACTCTGGCCTACGTCCACTTAATGATTTTATTGCTTGTTTCTGACTTGGGGGTAGAAGATCTTAGGACTCTGTACAACTTCCTCATTTATACTTTCAGAGTTCTAAGAATAAAGGGTAGAGAAGAGTTAGAGCCAAAAGATCCTGATAAATGAGCCCTACCTTCTATTATAAATGTAGGGAGCTAAAATCTCGCTAAGAAATATCTCTGAACAATTGTACCCGATTTAGACTTGTTCTTCCAAAAGAATTAGCGCTATATCAGCAAAAACTGGGAGTCGGTATCGATCCTTAGGTGGGGTTCGGCACCGATCCCTAGGTGGGGGTTGGTACCGATCCCCAACTTTGCCCTATTCAGTTTCCTCGACTCTTTACCTCAGATCATCTTGTGGTTAGCTTTGAAATTCTATAATTATTTGTATCAATAATAATTTGTTTTGGAGCCCAAATGATGGAGTTGTAGAAAAGAAAAGTTGTAGTTTCAAGTGTCCGTGGAGATCGATGAAGAATTGCATTGCATTGATTCAACAAAACGACTTTAGAAATAGGACCTTGGCATCAAGATAGACATGTAGGCAGAAGATGGGGGTCCACCCCAGTTGTTTTTGGGAGTCGGTACCGATCCCCACATAGGAGTCAGTACCGATCTAGAACTTTAGGGATCCCATAGTTGTGTTGTTTTGGCTTTTGTCCTACGGCTCTGTCACCACTTGGTTTCTGGACTCTTAGGCTATCTCTCTAGGTTTCCTGCCTCGATAACTTCGAAATCTGACTTGCTGGGTTTGTTCGTATACTACCTGATCAAAAGGCAAGATAACAACTGTATATACTTAAAAATACTTATAATATTGTTTAGAACATTTATTTAAAATATTATATAAAATACTTATTTTATAATTAATTTTAAAACTTCAAAAAGACATGTTTTCATTTTTACTTAAGAATACTTACTTTAATAATTCATAATTAATTATTAAAAATTCAAAATTTTCCAATTAAAATTTTCCAATACATGTTAGAAAATACTTGTAGAATATGGAAATAAAACACATAAGTTTAAAGTTGTTTCAAAGCAATTTAACTCTAAAACAGAAAAGACGGCATTTCTGGAATGCATAAAAATGGCATAGAGGAAAAGATGGCGTTTTTATAGTGCTACGGCGTACTGTTGTCAATGACTATGACTTAGACTGGGTTAGTTTTGTGCTTTCAAGCATTTTGCTATTTTTTGATATGCTAACAATTTTTTTTACATCCGATCATTTTATAATAACTAATATACACATAATACATTATAACCATAATGAGAAACATCTAAGGATCTCTCTAAAATTCATAGAAAATGCCAAACATAAGGCATTTCTGAAGTACGTTTATAGCGACTATCGCTATAAAACCAAAACCAAATCAGGTCTGAATCAAATCGTTGTTCAACCAAACCCTATATGCTTTCTTTCAAGGCTATGCATAACTCATAAAATTCATACAAGTTGAAATACATCAATTACATATGTCATTTTCTGAACATAAATTCAAGCAACAATTATATGTTTCAAACAACAACAACATAAGCGCTTCATATTCATTTAAATGGTAAGTAAACTCTCCCATCAACAAGTAACAACCATGCTCAATCCTCAACCAAGCTTCCATCTTCCTGCCTTAAAAACACAAGCACCAAAACCTCCTACCTTCACCCCCTTTCTCTCGACCTTGCCTAGAAAAGGCCTCCAACGCTCACGGCCCATAGATGTATGGGCTAGTGTTCTCTAAATCTTCCAAGTTTAAGTTGCTAGATGATGTTGTTATGTTGTGCCACGGATTATACCAGAGTTTGGTAAGTTTTTGAGTTGATTTTATTTGCCTTTCATTTAGCAATATATGATGAGAAGAGTAGTGAAGAGCTAGTTTAACTTTGCTAAAATTATGAAATTGGTTCTATAAGATATGTGTGCACTTATATAGGCCTCAAAATAGTAGCCTCACCCCCACCCTTTCCCCTTTGGATACTCCATATGCCTTTTCTTTACACACCACACCTCTGAGAAATTCTTCCTTTATTCCCTCCTTGAATCACTCACCCTTATCCCCTACTAGATGATTCTAGAAACTCATTAATTTCTCATGAAACAAAGTGCATTTCTTAGTTACTAGTGTCTTCATTATTTTATTAGATAAGTGCAACAGAGTTTGAACAATTCATATCGGATAAAAAGCCGTTTATCGATAAGACTTTAAGGAACGCTTTTGGAGCTTAAAGAGGCTAAAGATGTGCTTGATCATCAATATCAACTTAATGTCAAGTTGCATGTAGGGGTTGAGGTGGCCGAACTAAAGTTGGATGAACGACAACGATCCTTGAAAGATAACAAAGCACTTTATGGGATTTTCTATGAGGCATAAATAAAGAAGTTGGAAAAAACTATAGAGGATATGTCTGAACAAATTGGCCATCAAATTGAAGAGAAGGAGGATGTCAATTAGGAGAGAGGGTAGTGGGGCTTAGTCTAGGCGCGGTCCCTGCTCCCTCTATGGGTATAGACCTCTTATTGGTGGATGAATGGAAGTGGAAAGTGGAGATGCACTTCCAGGGTAAACATAACGAGATTGAAGCTAACTATAAGCAGCAACTGGAGCACTAGGGACCAAAGGCGCTTCCTTGCTTGTGGAGGAACGGGTGGTGGGCAAATGCCTTTTAACACTTTGGCGGCTTTTTTATGAATATAAAGAAGGCTTGGTCTAAACTGATCGATACTTTAGAAAAAACAGGGAAGATGCCGCGCCAGTATCTATGAGCTTGAAGATTTAATACGAAGAGCTCAAGCCACTCTTAATACCATAGGAGCACCTGCCAACATGTCTGAGTAGGATTGGATTGCTACCCTCGTAGAGAAACTAAACAAGGAGAATGTTAATAGCAAGATAGGACAAATTGGCATACAACGCGCCATGGATGTTTTTTTTCTTCTGAATTTTACCCCACTCCTGACTTAAGCTTTCTTTGTAACAAAGAAGGTTTTTAGACGACTCCAGAGGCCCTATTAGACTAATGGGAAGGTGCTAATTATGATCCTAGGAAGAACTCTCACCCTAGAATGGAATTTCCTTTGGCCAGCATGCTTTAGATTACGTGTTTTATTATTAATGCATTATTTTAGGATCATATAACTTAGGCTAATTTTGTAGGCCTATATCGTGGGTTATGCTCTTTTTAAGTTGTATAATTTGTAAAGGCATTGTATAAAAGGAACTCTTTTATGAAATAGTATAAATACTTTGTGAATTTTAGTATCGATCGCACTTTGTTCTTATTTTTTTTGTTTGCTTGAGTTTGCTTGATTTTCAGACCACTCTTATTGATCAAGGACCAAAGATACTTATCTTGGAAGAAGATGATCCTATTGTGCCCTTAGCTTCTGATGTTATGTCGAAGCCTGTTGTCGCTTCCTCTTCTCTGTTGGGTGCTGATCCTTATGTCGTTTCCTAATGGAAGAAATTGGAACAAGGTTTAAAGGACTATTACCAGGCCAAGTTCTATGGATTAGAGAATCATTACAAATGGGGCTATTAGAGAATTATAAATGATGATTATTTTGAGGACCGTAATTTTTTTAATTCATGCACATGGTTTTTTGTACCGGTTCAAGCTATCTAATACCATTACACCTGGTATAATTATTTTGGCTTAGAAGCCAAGTTGTGTATAAGACGACCTAATGTTATTAGCAATGCAAGGGAGATTAACATAGAGAGATTTTTATACAGGATCAGGCCATTTAATATCTCTACATCCAGTTCATTGTATTACTACTTTCATAATAATTTCAATGTTTTCTACACAAGTAACACTAGTCATACAAAATAAGAAAAGAGGAGCTCTGAGTTCCATGTTCTTGAAACTATATTACCATCAGGTTTTGATAGTCGACATACCTGGTTTGCTAAGACTTCCGTTATAATCGGGAGGCCTTCCCAATTTATCCCAGAGCTCCATAATCTAGGTCCTCAATGTTGGCCATTTCTCATCGCAGTACCAAATCTCCCTTACAGAAGTTTCTCTCTTTGAGTCTGGCATTGTAGTTTTTTATCCTCTATCGATATGTAGTGGATATGATTATTGCCTCATCTCTTTTTTCTTGAATAAAATCGAGTGCAGGTTGTTTCAATTCTTTGTTTTATTTTTCCATATATGATATTCTTTTATGTGATGGGGCCTCTACATCGACGGGGAGCATGGCTTCATAGCCATAGGTTAGGGAGAAGGGGGTATGACCAATTAGAGATATAGTTGAGGTCCTATAGTGTAACACCTCCAACTTTGTACCTGTACTACTCAAGAGTATTACAAAGTAATACTGTCGAGTAATATAGAGAATAAGGTGATATGAGGTACACATGTGAATATTCGGACTACCACTGGTACGTATTAAAACATCAAATAAATAACTAACCTAAATGTACACGATATCAACACAAAGCAATAAACACATATGCCTCCAAGATAGAACAATACAAAATTTACAATAAATACTAGAGAACATAGAGTTCACAATGATAAAATATAACATATAAATATAAAAGATCTGTCCAATATACATAGCAAAAATTTACATACAAGAAGCAATACAATGCATGATGGTAAACAACTACACTGAATTCTAGTCTCCTCTATGCCCAAAACACAAGCTAATCTCATTGTCCCTGTACCTGAAATGTCTTTGACTAAATTGAGTAGTACATAAATAATACACAAGCGAGACTCTATCTAAATAATGCATCTACCATTATAGATGACATAATATATACTAGAAATAATAATAAGATAATGCTACCAGAGTAACTTAAATGACAATTACAGTGTCAATATATGCATATATAAATATGTGGAAATGCATATATGTTATTAAATAACATAGACAACATGCAAAAATATTACATCTCACAAAGCCATACAAAAAGATGTCATCACCTTTATAGAAATACATCAAATTAGAAGTTATAGAATCAATAACAAAAAGGTTAATCATCCATATCTAGAAATCATCATTAGAATCCAGAAATTAACAAAAAGGTTTATGCTAGCACATGGAAATCCCTAAATAAAATCAATAATGAACATGTCGTCTTCCAAAAGAGAATAGGCCGTCTTCCTAGAATGGTTAGGCTGTCTGCACATCACTCACGTAAAGGTACGATATGTGGATTTACAATATCCTGGACAGTCTCAGGAGGAATATAAATAGTATATGTCTATCTAACACACACACACCAGAATCAGACGGGAGAATGACAACAAATCTTCTTGCTCCATAAGCCTCACATGTGTTCATTTGACGCTACTCCTATAGTTATCGGTTATATTCCCCTCAATATCATGATAATATATGTCACATGTCATAAACACGCTGCAAGATTACACTATGTAATGATCACCACCTGACACATTTCCCCTATAGGTAACCGACTGTTGGAAAATGTGACACATGGGAAAATGCACACAGCAAGGCACACAACAATAAGGGTGTCATGGATCTGAGCCGAGACTACTCTGATCAGGCCGTTAGGGTGGATACTGGCTAATCTGGTTCACTCCTGAAACAAAAAGGGAGCTGGAAAAGATTATAGACGCATAATATTTATATTCGATATCTAACACATAACTCCACATAAATGTCAACACATGACTCTATAAGTTGCTGACACATTGCTATACTACTGTCGACACACATCTATACAATCATAGACATATGGCCCTCTATATCGCTGCCACATAGCTTGATACTATTGTCGATACATGACTATATATGATTGCTGACACATGGCAATACACATGACTCACTTCAGCGAGCCTCCACAAATCACTATCATGTGAGTGTCATTTACTTATAATGAATAATCAAATAAATATCACAACAGCTAGTCTTCACAAATTAACATCACGTGAGTGTCATCTACTTATATTAAATAACCAAATAAATATCACAACAATGTTCCATACCATTGTGTGATACTCGAATGTTTATTCATGGCTCGTAAACTCCACTTAATCACTATAATCCAAAGGATAGCTAAAGAAATATTACCAAATGCCCCATTCCGAACTGTCGCAGAGAATTAAAATCATCAAAAAATCATATATAAGGATGTCATCATCGTATAATATCAAATCACTAAACAAATCCAAATCAGCAATAAATCATTTATATAATCCAATTAATATAAAAGGAAGTAGAAATCATAAAAGTAAGATAAAATAGATTAATTAAACACACACACACATATATATGGAGTAAACAAATTAAAAATAAATTTATCACAATATATAACTTTAATATAACAAAATTCCGAACTTGAGAAATGGATTAAAAATATACTTTAAGATTAAATTGAATAACCTGGACATAGTCTGAGTAGGAATATGTAAAGTATATGTCTGTCTACCACACACACTGAAACTAAATGTGAGATTGACAGCACATCTGCCAGCTACAAGAGACTCGCTTGCGTCTATCTAACAACAATCATCGATTACCTTTCCTTCGGTATCTTGACAATATCCACCATATGTCATAAACATGCCGCAAGACTATGCTATGCATTGATAATGACTCGACACATTTCCCATATATGTAATTGACTGTTGGCCTATGTGATACAGGGGCAAAAGCACATAGCGAAGGCATATAGTAATACGAGTGTCACGGATCTAGGGTGCGACCACCACGGTTAGGTCACCAGGATGGATATGCCAATATGGTTCACTCCCAAAGGGAGTTGGACAAGATAGGTAGACACATAGCTAACAAATAGTTTCACAAAAACAAGGCTCTATATGTTATCGACCACGACATACAATTGCCGACACACAACGATATAATCATCGACACATGGCTCTTTATATCGCTACCACATAGCTTGATACTATTGCTGACACATGGCTATATATGATTGCCGACACATAGCAATACACATGACTCATTGCAGCGAGTCTTCACAAATCCCCGTCACGTGAATGTCATCTACTTATAATGAATAACCGAATAAATATCACAATAACATCTTATATCACTGCGTGGTACTCAAATGTTTATTCACTGCTTATAAACTCCACTCAATCGCCACAATATTCTATATAACAAGTCAAAAGAATAACTGAAGAAACATAATCGAATACAACCATCCCAAACGGTATTTTAACTCCGTTTATTCAAACTCCTTGTCACATAAAACTAAAATAATCGTAAATTCATATATAAAGATGTCATCACTCTATAATATTAAATTGCTAAAAAATGCATATCAACGATGAATCATTCATATAATCCAATTTAATTAAAAGGAAGTAGAAATCAGAAAAGTAAGATAAAATAGATCAACAAAAATGTAACAACCCTAGTCGGAATTACCTAGAATTTAAAATATGATTAGTTAATTAATTAATCAAATAAAGTTGGGGAATTTACGACTATTGTGCTTTCAAATTTAACAGGGACTAGGAATGAGAATAAACCGAGAGTTTATTGAATTTTACTTTCTGTAGTTAATTCTTATATTTAATAATATAAGAACAATTTGGACAAAATGAATAAATAACTTATATGGATATAATTTCACTATTTGAAATATGATTTCTCAATTAGTGGTTCATTTTATAAAAATTATATCTAAATTTTGATAAAATGTTTCAATATTGACACAAATGACATTTTGACATAATGATTCATTAGGTGAAAAAACTATAGAAATCAACATTGGTTAAATCGTAACATTGTTCAAATCAAATTAGTGTTTAGAAAGTGTTAAAATGAAACAATGCAAATTAGCAACACTTTTGTTTTAAGAAATTTAGTAACACATGGCTAATGGATCCATATCCTAACCCATTTTGCCCAAAGTAGAGAAACAAGAGAAATAGAAACATACTTATTTTTTTCTCATTATCATTTCATCACCGAACCAGAAAATCAAAATTTCTCTAAGTCCAAAACCCGAATTCCCAAATTTATAAATTAAAGATTTCAATCAAGGTTTTTTTTAATCTATTCTAGTGAGTATTGATAAGGGATAATCTCTTCTACCTTTCTGTGCATCCAATTAGGGAATTTATTTACTTTTTATTCCTTATTTTGATTAACTCCTATCCAATCTTTATTCATAGCCTAGCTTGAGGTTGAATTAGAAAGCTCCAATCTTCCATTCCGTGTTTGTTTAGGTGAGTTTACATCACAATTTTGAGTCTAATATGGAAATTTGGTGCTGTTATGTGAATTTGGTTGAATCTCTAGTGTATATGATCTCAATATAATGATGAATCCTTTGTCTAATTGAATTTGATTCTCTTTTTGCTACAAACCCATTTATGAAACCATTATTTTCATGCAATTGTACATGTATATTTGCTTGCATGTTTTCTAGTTCAAGTACCCCGGGTCATTAGAGTAACTATAAAGAGGAATTGAGCGGAATTCGATCATTGGAGAGCTACCAGAATCACCTGGTAGTCGGCTTAGGAAAATCAACCGATGGATCGCTATGGCCTATCAGTGTATCATTCATAGCCTAGACTTGACTCCTAGGCGATGTTCTCATGTATTCCGATCGACCCGTTCTCCACTAATTTACCCAGTTGAGTCCCGAAGATTGATTACTTGATTTTGGTGTTGTATATCATATCAATTTCATCGATGTTTCTGGATTTCAGATTTTTTTTAGTTGATGAATTCAATTTTTGTTGTTTTATACCATGGAGATGTTATATGAACCTTGAAGCAATACGCACTTTTGATGCATGTTTTCAACTCGAATTTACAAATGGCTTATCTCAAAACCAAATCATTTTATACAAATCTTTTTCGGTGCAAATTTATTTCTATATGAACGGGTTCAAATGTACATACATACATACATATATTATCCTCTTTGACAATAGTTTTAAAAATGATTTGAAGTAATGGTTTGAAAAGTGTGCTTATGTATGTATATTTTCGACATAAATCAATATTTTTTAGAATTGGTTTTTAAAGAGAAATATTTACATAAAATTGCACGAAATCGATTGAATGAGGAACTGATTTAAATGGTTAAATAAAATTAACGGTATAGCACACTGGGATTTGTTTTACCGGTTAATTCCCAGATTTGTTCGACCTAATTATTACTACACACAAGTGGAGTTGACTATTATATAATACATGTTTGTGTAAACTCGTGTGGTATGGGACACATTGTCGTTATCTATTCAATTGCCATATGAAAGTATTTAACACTTTTAACAACGAGTTTATGACTCGCCTTCGGAGTTCATAGGACTTGTTCCTATCTTGATGTTTATAGATCTCATATCTATTTTGATATTTATAGGTCTCGTACCTCTTTCGGAGATTAAATGACTTTTTTCCTATTTTGATGTTTATTGGTCTTGCACATATCTTGATGTTTATAGACTTATACATCTATCTTGGAGTTACATGCATGTAGGTGAATTTATTCCACCAACCTTGGAGTTTGGCGCCTTCCCCCTTTTATTTGTGAGATTTTTGGATTTCTCTGTGAGATTTCTAGATTTGATATTGTTTGAATTATCACCAAATCATTTCGTCGATTTTTGCTTTAAATAAGTTATCGTGAGTTTTAGCTTTTGGTGATTTGATGTTATTAGTGCATGTATGATATTTATTGATATATAACTATATTTGGGATCTAGTTTATTTTGTCTATCATTTATTTTTGCTAACACATTTATCTTAGTCTAGACTGACTCGTTTATTATTTTTATAATACTCGGGCCAGACCGAATATGTTTTCGGTCCTCCAGCTTGAAGCTTTAGAGTGGATGCCCTCTTTTTGTTAGCTAGTAGTTACTTTTGTCATCTATGTATTATATATGTGATGTTATGTTGTATATTATTGTTTGCACCAAAAATGTTGACAAGCCCCAAATGTAGTGAAAGCACCAGCATTTACTCACAAAGTCTCAATATCCAAACACAGATTACAGATCCAAATAATGTAGAGAGTAAAAGTGAAGAAATAGGAAATGTAAAATGAGCAAGAAAGTAAAGAACACAAGAAATTTATAGTGGTTCGGGTATCTCCGGCCGACGTCCACTATGAATTGATCCTTTTATTCCATTTATGTTGTGATTACAGTTACAATCCTTTGAATATCAATAACCAAAGTGGCATAGTTTAGCCAAAAGAGAAGAAGATCCCTCTTAGTTGCAATGGAGGTGCTATTTATAGATGTGGAACTGTAAAATATCTGCCTTGAATCTCGGAATACTCTTTCTCAAAACCAGATGGGCCCGCATGATTGATTTAGAGTCACTTGGGATCGATCTTTGATCAATCCATAGTGAGTTTGTATCGATCATAAACTGCTCCAATCGAGCTACGATCAATCATGGTTGTTCCTTATATGTTGTGCAACTTGCCGTGAAAATTTCATTGCATTTAGAGTTGTAGATTGTGAGACGATCGATCCAAGTTTGAGTTTGCAAGTGTAGGCTGATGATTTCGTATCCATAGGTTCATATCCATCAGCGCTTATCCATCAGATTACCATCCATCTAAGTCTCGCGCTGTAATCCATGCGATGCACTCCATTCTTTGACTGGTTCCTTCGTATTGATCGACATGAACACGATCGGTACGAAATAGCTCCTGAGTGTTTGCTGTTTTCATATCGATCTAAGTTGGATCAATTCGAACCGTGATCAATCTGAAATAAGATGCAAAGCAATTTATCAATACTCGTATCCATCCCAATGTCATTTGATTGATACGAATTATATCGATCCGAAGTAAACAGCCGTGTCCATCTCAATTAACACAAAAATATCGATACGAAAACAGTTTCCCATAAATGTTAATCCATCGATAACTTGAGTGCATGAAATCCATTTGACCTGAAATCCAAAGTGTAGCCTCACCGGGCCTTGTTAATCATTCCATATCGATCTCGCTTCGATTGGAGCTCGGTGCAAATTTGACGGTATCGATTATAGCTTGGTTTTTGATCGATCTCTGATCCTAATAACCATCAATTTGTTGATATCCTAGCTTTGACTAAAAAGTGGGATAACACTTATGTCAAGCTAGACACTTTTTGTGTACATATTCATATTTTAAGATGTAGCATTTTGTATATGTGTAGTCTACATCATGTATCTATTTTGGTTCAGTTCAGACTTGTATCTATTTGTATTCCCCTATATCCGATCTATGATTCTATGATCTGTGTTTATCACATGTTATTCTGGATTTATTATAGTCACCGTAGTTTTGTTTTAAGCCTGAATTGTATACGTCGATTCCACTTGATTAAATAAAATGTATAAAATAATAATCGACGTATCGATGCTCGCTTAAAGTAAAATTCACGGATGGTCGCTCCTAAGCAGCCCTATTCTCCGCACTATCCGACAATATTGCTTTCTAATATTCTTTGTTAGTATGGGTCTCAGGGTAGGGTGTCATAGCTTGGTATCAGAGCTATGTTCATGACAAATTATGATATTACAGATAGGAATCGTGGTTCAGGCAAGTCATAGAAATCGTCCCCTAGTTTTTCATGGTAATATATTCCTTTGTGTCCATCCTTAGCATTTATAATATCGAATCATATAACTCTTGAGTAAATTTTACCTTATCTTATTCCTTTTAGAATGTTAGATAGCGGTAGACCACCTGCTCATTCTATTGGTGGACAGTCCAGTGCTCCTTCTTCGGACGGAGTGTTGATGTCCGCCAAGTAAATCATGGAACTCGTTAGGAATAGCCTGCCTTTTGGACCTCCTCCAAATCTTTTCGTTCGCAAGTCAAGTTTTTCACGCATGTGTAACGACTTTGACCGTCTTGGTGGCGATCCCATTAGAGGTTCCGAGAGTGTGATTACGGTGTAGGCATGGCTTAGGAAATGCGAGCAGGTATTTTCTCGCATGGAACTTTCTGATAAGCATAGATTTTAGGTAGCATCAAGTCAGTTACAGGAGCGAGCTCTAGATCGGTATGAGCTTCTTATGGCAGAGTTAGATGAGCCTACCTTTCTTGGGAGTAATTAAGGAGCATTTAGAGTTGAGGTTCATTCTCTAATCCTAGAAGCCCTTGTTTGCTAAGAGATTTATTGAGTTAAAGGAAAGGAAGTCTTCTGTAGTGGAATATGTGTCGGCCTTCGAATCCCTTTCCAAATATAGGGTCAAGCACATTAGTACACCACCAAACAAGAATCAGAAATTTACAAAGGGGTAAAGTGCAACGACCCATAAATTTTAACGGTTTTAATAACGCAATTAACTGAATTTTTGTGAAATTTTAAATAATTGAATTTGGAAATAAAATTTTGATATTTGGAACATGTCTGTTTTAACATAGCAACCGGTAAATTTTTATTGGAAAATATGAAAGAAAATTTTGTTGAGTTATTTTCAATTTCAATTTAAAATTAGTTACTTTGATGAAAATAAAATGTTTTAAAAATCTAAATATTTTTATACAATAAAAATGTAAATCATTTTCTAAGTGAGACATCATATTTCGTTTCGCAAAATTTGGACTTTTCCAGCTCCGTTTATCTTATTTTCGATGAATTTGCAGCAGTTTGACAACGAATTTTGATTTTTAATAGGATGATCGTATCGCTGGTGTCTGTGTATCATTCTGTCCATCACATCGTGTTGATCTCCATAGTATATTCGTTCGTGCATTTTGGAGTCCGGTATGCGGCGAAGTCCGTCGAATAATTTGCCGTATCGATTCCGTATTTGGGTCCTTTGTGTTTCAATGTCCACTCACCTACTCACCGTATGAAACCAAATAGCCGCCGAACAATTATTATTCCTTGAGTTCAACATGTGGCTTTTGTTATTCCCACTGTTCGCTTTATTTTTTATGGTTCGCTTGCTATTCTTCTTTCGGTCCATTCATATGCTTGCAAATGAAGTGTATATGCATAACAATAATAATATAAAATGAAGAGTTGCTTCATCTTCATTGTTTAGTCCCTTTATTTTTGGCCTCATCTTCATCTCCAATTACCTACGCATGCCCGCATCAACCTACCCATCCGCCATCACTTGTTCTTTAAAAAAATAAAATGATATATATAATTCAAATATAGTTTGCATTTCACATATAGTGTTATACAAAGATCATGCGAAACTGCAGCCTACAAACACCACCCTTTCCCGATCTAGTTCATAGCCGTTCAACCTTCCACCTTTTCCCATATTCGCCACCCACTCCGACGCCGAGACCCAACAACAATCGCCGCCTTCCCTCCTTTGCTATTACCGTCCAAAACCTCCGCCCGAAGCCACCACTACTGAACCCGCAGCCCCTTCACCCATAACTGCCCCTTTGTTTTACCCCAGGAACACAAATCCATGCTCCACCTATTGCTGTAACAACAGACCATCACTGTAAAGTCATCTTGGCCACTTCGACCGCTACAGCAACCTTCCTCCTACCTCGTCCACTCAGCAACCCTCGGCCACCCTAGATCCCTCGTCCACCCTCTCCCTCTATCGACCATACTTCACCGTCGCACACATGCGTCCACCACTCTAGATCCCTCCAGTCACGCGCCCATCCCCTCACACTCATCGTGATTAGCCGCATCACCCAAGTAACCGAGCACAGTCGAGCCTTGTCCCTCCGACAAGTTTTATAAGGTCCTTCTCCTCTTTATTTATATATACCTTTGTATATGACCAGTTTATTAAGTTCATTTTATATATAAGTTTATAGAATATATTATATTATAAATGAGGTATTATCTGTGTTTTGTTTTACTATAATAACATGTTAATTATAGATAAGAGGCATTAGTTATACTTACATATATTATAGTCTGATATATATATATATATATATATATGTATGTTTGTGTATATATATTTGTTGTAAAGAGAATCTGCACATAACTATTTACAATCTGATTTTATATATTTGTTTATAAATATCATCCGCATATAGCTGTAGAGTCTGATCTATATAATTGTTTATAAATAAAATCTGCATAGTTTGTATATTAAAGCTTGCGTGAGTGACATAAATGGCGATATATATATATATATATATATATATATATATATATATATATGTAAGCTATATTCTGTTATCTTAGGCATAGATGTTTCTTCCCTGGCAAAACTTCAAATATATAAGCACATGTGTTTTATGTGTGTGTATATATATATGATACTTTGAAGATAAAATATTTATTTTATTAAATATTTAATTAAATTGTTATATATATGCGCGTGAGTATATAAATATTACGGATGAAGTTACACTATGTTTTTATATATCACGTATATATATGTATATATATTTACATTTTAGGTCATATTTAGAAGGTACGTGTGTACAAGGGTATTAATATAAATATGATATATTAGTTTTAGGAAATGATTTCGTGTACTGTAAATATAATATATGTATATTTTTAATAAATGTGTGAATTTAATAATGACCTTGAAATATATAAGGTTTTAGTTCTTCATCAATATATATATGTTTAAATTTAATATTGATTTTTCAAATATATATATATATATATATATATATTATAAAGATTTCCTTTATATACATGTTTAAATTTTTGGCTTTAAAATATATAGCTATATATATTTGTTTCGTTGATCTCTGATCCATTTGGACTTACTTCTCAATATCACATTTGTCGTAGCAACTTCTAGCTTGTCGCTGTCTCACTATTCGTATAGGTATCCATATCTGTGTGTTTGTCCGTGTCATTTTCATTCCCTTTCATTTCTCTAGCCTTGAAAGGTGAGCAACACTCATGATTAACATTATTATATTTAGTAAATTTGATTTCGCTTGAAACGGCAATTGGAATATGCTGTTAAATTTGAATTGTTAGTTATTTAATTTTTTAATATGATGTGCCATTATCTGCAATTGTTCACCTGTGACATATGACACCATATCCCGTTGTATATATTTTTTGTTTCTGATGATATATGCCTACTGCTGATATATTACATTATTACCATATTTGTTCTCACTCTGCAAGTTCCCTATTAGTTTAGAATTCCTTATGGGTTGAAATGATACATTCCCGAAAGATCTCGTAGAATAGGAGAAAATCGTTATGGGTTGAAATGATAAACCCTAGCGATTTTCATTTATTTTAAATTTTAGGATTGCGGGTTGAAATGATATATACCCGTAAATATTTAAATTGCAGATTGAAATGATAAATATCCATATCACTTAACCATAGGATAGATAATTTTATATGGGCACTATTGGTCTATATTTTTAAAATGATTTCCAAAATTTGAAATAAAATATATGAGTTTTAATAGATATTGATTTTAAAATATTATATAAAATTTAGATTTTAAAATAATATGTTTTGTAAATTTTAACTTATAAGTTAGTTTTGAAAAATGTAAATTATAAGATTTTATTTATAATTTATTTATTTTAAAAATGTAAAAGTAGATTTAACATAAAATAAATTTAACAATAAGATTAATTTAATAAAATTTAATTTAATTAGTTTATAACATGTTTATTTATTTAATTTATATTAATATTTTAACGATAGAGTTTTATGATTTAATAATAAAGGTTGGGAAGATAAATTAATGTTGACTTGGAATATAAATTGGTTAATAATTGAATTTAAATAAGAATTTGTTTGAACTTATTGATTTTGAATTTGAAAGGTATGATTTATAACTTGATTTGATGAAAAGTGATTAAATTGATATTCTCAATTTTAAATAAAATTGAGATTTAATATTTAATATTGATTTAAATTTTATAAATCGGGATTTAATTATATTGTTATTATAATTATTACGCGAATATTTTCCAATTTGAATTAAATTAAAGTTAAATGTTGAAATATAAATGAAATTTACATTGTAAAGTGTTGAATATTTAAAACTTGGAAATCTTTGAATTTTGAATTGAAATGGTTAAACTAGAATTGACTTAAATTAAATGGTGGAATTTAAGATGATTTGAATTGATTTGCAAAATCGAAGGAAACAATGTTTATTATATAAAGTATTTTAATATATATAAACTATTTTTATTTATAACTATTTTAGTATATGTTATATTTCAATATCTAAACTGTTTAAGTCGGAAGTGTTATGATTTCAAAAGTGTTATGATTTTGAAATGTTACGATTCTGGGAATGAATATTATTTAAAGTGAATAATGATATTAAATTTATATGGTTTGGAAATAAATATGATATTTTGATACGAAGTATGAACCATTTGACCACGGTGTGAAATAAGTGTTTGGTTGCTAAAGTGACCAAGATCAGATATTGTCATACTCTCTGCCAATACTAAAAACTACTTTAACAACTGTGTACATGGTGGAGATTCCAGAATGAAGCAGGAGTTTAGTGACGATTCTATATGGTATTTACGTAGCCCTGACCCCCGTGAGTCAGCTTGATGTGGCTAAAACAGGAGCCACGCTGGGCTAAGTGAGGTCATTGCTCCGATCGGGAACATTCCTTTGATTCCATTCTATTGCTTTTGTGATTTGATTGAGTGCACCTTTGATTTGGAAGTGTGTCCCGAGGTGGGCGGCAGTTGCTGCTATGCGTTACCACTAGTCCGAATACGCAAACGGTATATCTACCCTAACACTGCCTCGCGTGCCTTGTCACATGCCCTATCGCGCCTTCAGCGAGTTTGTTTTTTGTCGTACCTATGAAGTGCTCCCTGACAGCCCACTTGCAAATGGAGTTTATAGTATCTGTATAGACTACAACATTATACAAAATGTGTTAAGAGGGATATGGGTAATGCCTTAATGCTATTTTAATAGTTTGCTTTACTGTAGGCATATTATAATAGCATTTATTACTATATGTTAGATAGTTCCATGGATCCTTAAAGGATGAAAATCCTAAAAATCCTTTTAAGTTATTTGTATTTCAGTTGACATTTCACCTGACTTGAACTTATTAATATAAGAATGTTAATTCTGACTCGAGTGTTTCATGTTTTGCTTATGCTAGGGTCTGACTGAGTGTCACAGCATTTGAGACTCACCTTTGGAGTTGGAGCTTCACTTGGAGATCCATCTATATCTATTTAGCTTTCAGCTATCCAGTTGTTTTGTTCAGACCTATCATCTGTTTGTATTCGGGAATGCATTGTATTTGAGATATTCTGTTGTATTTTATTTTAGACTCTGATTTTTTATAGTAGCTTCATGAACTACTACTTACCTATTCCGCTGCTTATTATCATATTACTCTGTATCTGTGATTCTGCGATTTATTTATTTACTGTATATGCTGAGTTTTTCCAAATATAAACTAACAATCCGTTGTTTTGAGCAAATTCAAGGCCGACATGTGCGGATGCGAATGGTTCAAAATACTAGGTCGTTACATTAAGAAAGCACCTTGGGAGGTGTTGTTATTGTAGTTGAATGTTTCTTTTGAAGATTTTGTTGATTCAGCCCTTAGGCTTGAGGCGACTGAGAAAGATAGTAGTGTAGAAGATGTAATGGAGAAGAAGAGCTTTCATCCTAAGATGAAGCAACCTTTCAACAAGTCCAACCCTTTTCATCCTAATAAGAACAACAAGAAGCAAGATTCTAGCTCTACTCCTATGTAACCATCTGGAGGAGAATGCTACAATTGTCATTCCAAAGAGCATTTCATTAAGGATTGTCCTAAAGCTCCAATTTGTCATTATTGCAAGAAGTAGGGTCATCTTGTAGCATCTTGTCCTCGAGCGGTTAAAGGAATCACTTCTGGGAAGCTTAGTGTTATGCAAGCTTTTGGTGGAGCTTCTCAGCATCGAGATATATCTCCTTCTATTCTTAAAGGTGTTATTATTTTTTAGAATCTTCCTATTTAATTTCTCTTCGATGCAGGTGCATCTCACTCATTCGTATCAAAGGAACTTGTTGATGCTCTATCTTTAGATGTTGTGTGGTTAGTGAATTTTGATGAAAATTGTGAACCTAATCGTCGGGTCTGCAACCCTCAGTATGCTTTGTAAAGATATTGAAATTATCTTATGTGGCCATTCCTTTTATGATAATCTTCATATGATGCATTATCTTGGATTTGGAATAATTTTGGGAATGGATCGACTTAACCATTATGAAGCCCATATCATATATCTTGAAAGAATAATCCACCTTCGACATCCAAAATTGTTCGAGAAAATTACTATTATTCTTCATGTTGTTGCTTTTGATTCGATATCATTTTTATTTTCTCTAAGCCTTGGGAAGACGTTGATATTCCCCAAATCCTTGTTGTTTGTAGTTATCCTGATATCTTTGAACCTATTTCGAGGTTGCCTCCTAAGCAGATCTTATCCCTGGAGCACAACAATTTAGTCGTCCTCCCAATCAGATGTATGCCAATGAGAATGAAGAGTCGAGGAAGCAATTGTCAGATTTGGAAATGAAGCATTTTATCCAGTTTAGTTCTTCTCTTTAGGGAGCTTCTGTCATATTTGTAAAGAAAGTTGATGGTACTCTTAGGCTTTGCATAGATTATCGCAAGCTTAATGAGCTTACCGTTAAAAACAAATGTCCCCTTCCTAGGATCGATGATCATTTTGATCAGCTTTGCGGTGCTAAGGTCTTTCCCCAGTTAGCTTTAGTGACTAGTTTTCACCAGCTTCGTATAGCAATGGATAGTATTCCTCTGACTTCATTATGTACCCATTATGGTTCTTATGAGTGGCTCATTATGCCTTTCGGATTACTAGATGCTCCAACTTATTTGTCAATCTCATGAATCATGTCTTCCAAGAATTTCTCGATCGATTCATTCTTATATTCATTGATGATATTTTTGTTTATTCTAAATTTGAGGAAGGGCATAAGCAGCATCTTGGAGACACTTAGAAAGAATAAGTTGAAAGAAAAATTTTCTAAGTGCCATTTCTGACAGTGGCAAGTGAAGTTTTTGTGGCATGTAGTTTCCGAAGAAGGCATTTCTATTGATCAATCGAAGATTGAAGCTATTCAGAACTAGAAGAGGCCTGAGAATGTATCGAAGATTTGCAATTTTCTTCAATTGGTAGACTATTACCATCGATTCATAAAGGAATTTTCTAAGGCATTTTGCCTCTTACTGCATTGACTAGGAATGGATTTAAGTGTGTTTGGTTGGATAAGTGTGAAACTTTTTTAGAAGTTGAAGGAAATCCCTTTAAACGCTTCTGTTCTCGTGGTTTCGAATGGGAACCTAGATCTTGTGGTCTACACATATGCTAGTAGATTTAGTTTAGGTGTTGTTCTATGCAATGAGAACGTTTTGTTACTTTTGCCTCGAGGTAGTTAAAGCCGAATGAGCTTAGATATGCCACTCATGATTTTGGGGCTCGCATCTATTATCTTTGCATTGAAAATTTTGCAACATTATTTATTGGGTGACCGATTTGTAATTTATACTAACCATAAATTGTTAAAGTACTTATTCACTCTAAAGGAGCTTAACATGCGACAATAGAGGTGGCTCGAACTCCTTACTTCTTACGATATTGATATTCAGTACACTCAGGGAAGGGGAGTTGAATAGAAGATGTTCTTAGTCGTAAGAAGCAGATGGATCTTGAGGTTTTATCTTCTTATGAGATTAGAGATCGTATTTCAGATTCTAGTTCTTCCATCTTATTGTTTAGCATGGAGGCTCTCCGAGTCTTTTGGATCTGATTGCAAAACCCTAAAAGCATGATCCTGATCTATCTTATCTTTTTCAATGGTGTGATGGCATTTCCCAAAGTACTGAATTATGGGATTTTGTTTTTGATGCTTGTGGTTATCTTTGTAGGAGAGGTAGGATTGAAGTTCTCGATGTTGGTGATCTTAGGAGAGATATTCTTAAGGAGTGGCATCGCTCCAAGTATACTATTCATCCCGGTAGTAGTAAGATGTATGCCGATATGAAGCGCCTTTATTATTAGGAAGGTATGAAGCGGGACGTGGAGTAGTTTGTGAAGCATAGCTTAACTTGTAAGCTTATTAAGGCCAAGCATCAATGTCCCAGTAGTCTATTGCAACCATTGGAGGTCGTAATGAGGAAACGGGATCAGGTATTATTCGCTTACTTTCATAAGTTCATAATTGAATCCACTTTATTGCCGTATTATAATGATCGTAATCTTGTTCTTCCTGTAGGATCTAGATTAACCCTAAAGGGGGGAGGGTGAATAGGGTAATAGCAAATTTTCTCGATTTAAACACAGAAACAAACTGCAGAAATAAATATGCTGAAAAGTAAGTCACACACAAAATTTACCCAGCTTCGGCAACCCCTGCCTACTGCTGCATTCCCAGATTTCTATTAGAATTAAACAGTCTCCCGCTTACAAACACTCTAACAGACTCGCAAACCCTGCTCCCGCTTACAAACACTCTAATAGACTCGCAACCCCTGCTCCCGCCTATAGAGTTTTGCAAACTCGCAAACCCTTGCTCCCGCCTATAGAGTTTTGCAAACTCGCACATCCTGCTCACTGAACTAATTCTAACTAGACAATCTGACACTACCTACAACCTAGGTGGTGATTTATCAATACTTTGACTCGAAAAGAAAAAACGAGTTCAAAAATAAAAGCAAGAGAAAAAATTAAAATACAAACTTGAATCCATAATTTTTGCTCAAATAAAACTAGATTTAAAAATTAAACCCTATTTAAAATAAACTAAAGCCCTCAAAGTAAAACCCCTTTTATAAAACAAGGCCGACCCTTTTATTCTTTAACCCTATCCTTTTCTCTGGCTTGTGAAGAGAATGGCGGCTTGTTCTTCTTTCTGAAATTAGGGCTTCGGCTCTTGTGAGAATTAGGGCTTTCTCTGATTTGTGATGCTCTTTGCTCACTGCTTCTCTGATAATCAATTCGTTGGTATGCGTTGCTCCTCTGTTGATCGATTCTCTGATTTGCGTTACTTGCGCTCGTACACAGCTGCTCCTTTGATCGAGTTCACTGTTGCTTTGGTATGTAATTTCCCTATTTGTGCTTTTATGATTTCTCGTATTCGAACTCGATGATTATTGCCAATGATGACTGTGGGTTTATATATGGATTTCGAGACACTTGAAATTGTTCGTATCAATTCGATACTTTCCAAATTTTTCGATTTCCTGACTTGATGCGCACGGCTTTATCTTGAGAACGTTCGATTTTTCTTATGTTATATGGCAGAGAACTTTCTTCTTTTATTTGTTTTGACTTTGTCAAAAATTGCACATATTTGATTATTCGACTTGGTCATCTCTGCACTGTTACAATTTCATCTCTGTAGTATTGATTTTCACGGCATTGACTTATTTGGCACTTTCTTTCTTTTGCACTTGAACCTTACCGTTCTTCATACTATGCATACATGCTTCATTTGATCTATGAGCTTGATTACTTGCAGCTGCATATTGCTGCTGTATAGTGCCATTGTTGGTCTGTTTCTCCATGTTGCATTGAACTTTGTTGACATGTGCATTACCCTTGAGTCTTGTTCATGTATCATTTGCTTGATACATCTGTCTTTGTTATTATTGATGCACTGATATAGCTGCTGCACTATGCCTAAGCCTTGCTTGTTGTTGAGCCACTGTTGTGTACCGAGTTGTTTGCTCAACTGACTGTTTCATATAAGTTGTAGTTATTGAATTCTTGGTTGTTACAGTATTCATGTTGACACTGGATTTTGCTGGAGTCTTTTCTCCAAATCTGTCTGCACTTTTTTCACTGCTTGGAGTTGTTGTACACTTGTGGTCTTTGAGTTGCTGTGTTGATTTACTTGTGATGTTCTTGTAGTCGAGTCATGTTGCATGCATTGAGTAACTGGTCTTTGTATTTCCAGCTTCATCACTGTTTCACTTCCACACTGTTGCATTGTTGTTCACTTCTCTTGTATCATTGGTACATGTACAAGTGTGAATGGTCTTTGCTTGTGATATCCATGTTGCAACTGGTTTGTACTTTGAATGCATCTGTGCATATCACTGTTGCATTACTGGTCTTTGCATCCATTCATGTTGATTTTTGAAATTTCACTTGAGTTGAATTCAGTTTCAAAAACTCGGGTTTGACCTTGTGCTCGTGCCATGATTTTGAGTATATTGCACGTGAGTTGAACCCGGCTTTTCATTTGGGTTTGACCTGTGCTCACCTGTCCCTGTAGTATTATCAAGTGTATATCGATGTGCACGTGGCATGTACAATGATACACTATGCATGTCACATTGTTCGTGTATGATGAATTCAAATGTAAATGATGACGAACAACCCAAATAACTTAGGCAAATCATATTTTCAAAAATCATATTTCATTTTATATTGCAAAAATATTTCTTTTTCAATTTTACCGCGTTAGTGAATATGTTTGCAGATTTCTCAGATGCTGGATTCTAACTGGAATGAAGTTGAAGATAAACTACGAGTGTGAGTGATATGTAGTGTGGACAACTGTAAATATGAAATGTGATGTAATTAGAATCAAAATTGTATATGTACAGTGAGAGCTTGAATTTGTACTATTCAAAAGTGTAATAAATATTTGTTTGAATAAAATTTCTGTTTGAATTCAAATTCTGTGTAATTTATTTTATTCAACAAATATGTATTTAATCTATGAAAAATAAAATAGTACATTAAAAAATACATTTAAACGAATGTATATATGTTTATTATCATCAAACAAAAATCACATAAACGCATATTCATACAATCTCCCCCTTTTGGTGATAACAAACATATATTTAAGATTTTGACTGAGTTAAATGTATTTGATCAATGATATACTCTAATTGCTCCCCCTATTTAAATGCTTCCTTTCTACATGATGCTCCCCCTACATATATGCATAGGAATATATAAATAAGCCTAGATGCAAATGGAAAATTATTTGACCTTTGCTTGATTCTATTTGACAAAATCTTAACTTTTCTCTCCCCTTTTTGTTATCAGCAAAAGAATAATAGTGTTAGAGAAAATAGAGATAAAGTGATCAATATTAATCCAACATTAAACTCAAATTGAATATAAATATTAAACTTCAAATCAAACAAAAATCATAACTACCCTCGTTAGGCGCATATTCCACTTTTAGAAAGAATGGAAATGATGTTCTAATATAAAATCATACAATTGTATCAACTTGTGGTACATTTGTATCAGGAATTTGAATATCTACTAATCATGCATAACCGTTAGGACTTTTAAATGAGATTAATAGTATTCCAATTTAATTTTAAAAAATGAAATCAAGTATCTTCTAACCACGCATGACCGTGAGGACTTTTGAATGGGATTAGAATCAACTTGTCTATTTAATCGATTAATTTTGATATGCGTTCCATACATGCATAACCGTAAGGACTTTTAAATGAGCATGGAAGCACATAATCAAAAATCCAAGTAATTCACCCATGCATAACCGTGAGGACTTTTAAATGAGAGTGAATATTTTGGATATTTATTTATTTTTACAAAAAATGTGACATGAAAAAACAAATGATTCCTGATTATCGTACCACATATCGACAAACTATATTTAAGATTTGATAAACAATAGTCGATAGAAATATGATAGATATAGAAATGGTCATGGAATCTTTACCCAACAAAAAGTTTTATACCTCTTGTTTGAATTCCTAAAGAAATTTTCCAAATATACTCTCTTGAGTAATGTATGTTAAATATCAACACTTTTCACCTTTTCAATCACTATTTATCTTTTTGATAATTAGTATGGAGTCGAATTATTCAAAATTTGTCATTTAAAATCAAATAAAAATGACTAATCTGAAAATATGGTCAAAAAAAATGATTCTCTTGAAGGGGTTATATGGAAAAAAAATTATGCTAATTGAACATTATTTGTAATGAAAAATATGCAGATATTTTCTTTGAAAAACGATGCAGTTACTAAATGTCTCACCATAAATCACGTTCAACTAGTAATTTTTCTATCAACTAGATTACCAGTGTAATCTGCATCTGAATTTCTCTTTCACTCCAAAATATCACTAACTAAATTTGATAGACCAGACCATGAAATGTGCATAAAAACTCAAACAGCATTTTAAATGGCATTCTCTTGAATTTTATTCAACCAAATATATATGAAGTAAATCAAAGAATAGTGTTTTTGGCGTAAATATAATTGGCCAACTATGTCGAACAAGTCAGAATGAAAAAACATCATCTTTACAACATCTCAATATTGGCTGATTTCATTCAAAATACGGTGCAGATTATCACATTTAATATATCGTTCAAATATATATACCTTCACCTGTTTTACCTTTACGATAATTTTACGTGATTGCCCATTGTGATTCTGTCACCTTTGTACTAGGCTAAGGAACTTTGCTTTGTTGCCCGTTGTGTTTCTGGAACAGCCAAAATCCAGAGAACACTGTTGTTGTTGCTTAGCCTGCCACAACACCTACACGGGAAAAGATTTATGTGACCTATTTGTTTTTATAGGTCCATGATTGTTAGTGGCAGAATATTTTGAAAAATAATTTTGTGGGGACCCAAAACTATTTATAATTGCTCCCTTCGGCACCCAAATTTGTTTAACTTTGAGAGATTTTATATTTGTGCCTTTTGGAACCCAAATTGATATAGTTTTCACGTGTTTGGGTCTTTACCAACAATTATTTTGATTGTGTCCAAATTTTCTACAAATTGTGCACACTGAATTTTCTTGATTAATCTTGCTTTCAACATTTTCAGATTTATTATATCCAAGTCCTTGCCTAACCGTATTAACAGTTTGCTTTCCTAATAGCATATTCAATGATTTTTCACTTTTTGAGAATTTATCTAAAGTCATTGACAATTGTTGGACTTGTGTTTTGAGAGATTCATTTTCATTTATCAATTGTGTGTATGTTTTAATAGAATTCCCTCTCCTAGTATTTTCATTCTTTTTTAAAATCAGAATTTCATTTTCAAGTGATTTTATATTGATTTCTGATTTTTTTAATTTCCTTTTCGAATGTTGGACACTTATCACACTTAGGGATCTTACTTTGATAGGTTTTAACTAATTGGTCGAGTTGTTCATTTAATTCTATCAAAGTATCTTTTTGTGATTCAAGTTTGGCATTGTTCTCCCTAAGTCGTTCAAAACAGCCATTCACTTCATGGAAATAAATAAGTAATTCAGAGTGAGTGAGTTTTGATACCTCGCTTGGCTCGTCATCGTCGCTATCAGTTATATTCCCATGAAGCCACATATCTACTTTCTCACTCTCACTGCCAGTACTTTGATTATCTTCATCATTTGTATTCCAAGTGGCTGCAAAACTTTTCCGTTTTGATTTCTTATCTTTGTCAAGTTGAAATCGGGGATAATTGGGCTTGATATCACCGGGTTTGTTGCGAATGATCCCGTGTTCTTCCGAGTTGTCTAGTGCTTTGATTATTTTGTTTTTTAATTTTTGATTTAGAGCTGGATTTTCGTATTTGCGGTTCCACTTTTTGTATTTCTTCATTAGTAATGCCAGCTCGGCTGCTCCATCATCATCATCCTCATCACTACTGCCATTTATCAATCCTGTTAAGCATATTTCTCTAACTGAGTCGGTTGTGGAGGACGTCTCATTGCTGTTGACTTTTACACCATATATTGCATCGAAAGTATTCTAGATTTTCTGTGCATTTACACAATGAGAGACGAAATAAAAATTATCACGATTAATATGAGAATATAATATATGCATAGCAAGAGCATTAATCGAGATAATTTCCTTATTCGTTATATCACACCCATTTTCAATAATATCCCAACATTTAGTATTAACAGATTTTAAATGAAATTCCATTTTCAATTTCCAGTTCAAAAAATCCGTTCCATCGAAAATAGAAGGAATAATATTGGAACGACCCTCAACAAAAGTATTATTTGGTGGATTCATGACTCTAGAGTTAAAGAAAAATACCGTGCTCTTATACCACTTGTAGGATCTAGATTAACCCTAGAGGGGGGAGGGTGAATAGGGTTATAGCAAATTTTTTGATTTAAACACAGAAACAAACTGCAGAAATAAATATGCTGAAAAGTAAATCACACACAAAATTTACCCAGCTTCGGCAACCCCTGCCTACTGCTGCATTTCCAGATTTCTATTAGAATTAAACAGTCTCCCGCTTACAAACACTCTAACAGACTCGCAAACCCTGCTCCCGCTTACAAACACTCTAATAGACTCGCAACCCCTGCTCCCGCCTATAGAGTTTTGCAAACTCGCAAACCTTGCTCCCACCTATAGAGTTTTGCAAACTCGCACACCCTGCTCACTGAACTAATTCTAACTAGATAATCTGACACTACCTACAAACTAGGTGGTGATTTACCAATACTTTGAATCGAAAAGAAAAACTGACTTCAAAAATAAAAGCAAGAGCAAAAATTAAAATACAAACTTGAATCCATAATTTTTGCTCAAATAAAACTAGATTTAAAAATTAAACCCTACTAAAAATAAACTAAAGCCCTCAAAATAAACCCCTTTTATAAAACAAGGCTGGCCCTTTTATTCTTTAACCCGATCCTTTTCTCTGGCTTGTGAAGAGAATGGCGACTTGTTCTTCTTCCTGAAATTAGGGCTTCGGCTCTTGTGAGAATTAGGGCTTTCTCTGATTTGTGATGCTCTTTGCTCACTGCTTCTCTGATAATCGATTCGTTGGTATGCGTTGCTCCTCTGTTGATCGATTCTCTGATTTGCGTTACTTGCGCTCGTACGCAGCTGCTCCTTTGATCGAGTTCACTGTTGCTTTGGTATGTAATTTCCCTATTTGTGCTTTTATGATTTCTCGTATTCGAACTCGATGATTATTGCCAATGATGACTGTGGGTTTATATATGGATTTCGAGACACTTGAAATTGTTCGTATCAATTCGATACTTTCCAAAATTTTCGATTTCCTGACTTGATGCGCACGGCTTTATCTTGAGAACGTTCGATTTTTCTTGTGTTATATGGCAGAGAACTTTCTTTTTTTATTTGTTTTGACTTTGTAAAAAATTGCACATATTTGATTATTCGACTTGGTCATCTCTACACTGTTACAATTCGTTCATCTCTGTAGTATTGATTTTCACGGCATTGACTTATTTGGCACTTTCTTTCTTTTGCACTTGAACCTTAGTGTTCTTCATACTATGCATACATGCTTCATTTGATCTATGAGCTTGATTACTTGCGGCTGCATATTGCTGCTGTATAGTGCCA
The DNA here is from genome assembly GCA_030765085.1 of Allium cepa. Classification (NCBI taxonomy): domain Eukaryota; kingdom Viridiplantae; phylum Streptophyta; class Magnoliopsida; order Asparagales; family Amaryllidaceae; genus Allium; species Allium cepa. The sequence continues at coordinate 612,361,146 of CM060942.1, read as the reverse complement.
TTGTTGGTCTGTTGCTCCATGTTGCATTGAACTTTGTTGACATGTGCATTACCCTTGAGTCTTGTTCATGTATCATTTGCTTGATACATCTGTCTTTGTTATTATTGATGCACTGATATAGCTGCTGCACTATGCCTAAGCCTTGCTTATTGTTGAGCCACTGTTGTGTACCGAGTTGTTTGCTCAACTGACTGTTTCATATAAGTTGTAGTTATTGAATTCTTGGTTGTTACAGTATTCATGTTGACACTGGATTTTGCTGGAGTCTTTTCTCCAAATCTGTCTGCACTTTTTTCACTGCTTGGAGTTGTTGTACACTTGTGGTCTTTGAGTTGCTGTGTTGATTTACTTGTGATGTTCTTATAGTCGAGTCATGTTGCATGCATTGAGTAACTGGTCTTTGTATTTCCAGCTTCATCACTGTTTCACTTCCACACTGTTGCATTGTTGTTCACTTCTCTTGTATCATTGGTACATGTACATTGCTGCTATATTCTTGCTTCACTGCATCTGTTGTAGTTGCTTTGTACTTAACTGTACAGTTGACTTTGCTTTGGGATTGAACTTGAGCTTTGAACTGTCGATTTTTGTAGCATGCACTCTGTTTACTTGTCTGTAGCCTTTGTTGAGTCTATGTCATCTTCTCTTGCACACTCCATTCTTTGGTCTGGCCCTTGTTGGCACTGGTCTGCATACATGTGCTTTGATGCTCTGTTGTTTTCTGTAGTTCGAGGCTACACTTGTGCAGTTCTTTGTTCTTGCATCTTCACCATGCTCAAGTGTGTCTGGTCTTTGCTTGTGATATCCATGTTGCAACTGGTTTGTACTTTGAATGCATCTGTGCATATCACTGTTGCATTACTGGTCTTTGCATCCATTCATGTTGATTTTTGAAATTTCACTTGAGTTGAATTCAGTTTCAAAAACTCGGGTTTGACCTTGTGCTCGTGCCATGATTTTGAGTATATTGCACGTGAGTTGAACCCGGCTTTTCATTTGGGTTTGACCTGTGCTCACCTGTCCCTGTAGTATTATCAAGTGTATATCGATGTGCACGGCCTTGTGGCATGTACAATGATACACTGTGCATGTCACATTGTTCGTGTATGATGAATTCAAATGTAAATGATGACGAACAGCCCAAATAACTGAGGAAAATCATATTTTCAAAAATCATATTTCATTTTATATTACAAAAATATTTCTTTTTCAATTTTACCGCGTTAGTGAATATGTTTGCAGATTTCTCAGATGTTGGATTCTAACTGGAATGAAGTTGAAGATAAACTACGAGTGTGAGTGATATGTAGTGAGGACAACTGTAAATATGAAATGTGATGTAATTAGAATCAAAATTGTATATGTACGGTGAGAGCTTGAATTTGTACTATTCAAAAGTGTAATAAATATTTATTTGAATAAAATTTCTGTTTGAATTCAAATTCTGTGTAATTTATTCTGTTTGAATTCAAATTCTGTGTAATTTATTTTATTCAACAAATATTTATTTAATCTACGAAAAATAAAATAGTACATTAACAAATACATTTAAACGAATGTATATATGCTTATTATCATCAAACAAAAATAATATAAACGCATATTCATACACTTCCTTTTTCGTTTTTAGGTTTCTATGGATTTCATTGATGGTCATCTTCATTCGAGGGATGGCCATGATGGCTTGTGAGTGATTGTTAACTGTCTGACCAAATCAGCCCACTTTATTCCTATTAATTCTAACCGGACTACTTCTCTACTTGTCAAGATCTATGTTAAGGAGATCGCAAGACTTCATGGCTTTCCAAGTGCCATTATATGTTACCGAGACCCCTTATTTTCAAGCAGATTCTAGGAAGGTCTCCAAAAAGCTTTGGGTTCGAAGCTTAATTTTAGCACTACCAATCATCCACAAACAGATGGGCAGATGGAGCAAGTTAATAAGATATTGAAAAACTTGCTTTATGCTTGTATTCTCGACTTCTGTAGGAGTTGGGAAGATCATATCTACCTTGTTGTGTTTGCTTACAACTACAGTTTCCAATCTAGTATCAGCATGGCACCATTCGAGGTCCTTTATGGAAGGCCATGTCGATCACCGTCTTATTGGCTTGATTCCAAGGATAAACCCATTTTAGGCCTCGACTCTATTCGTGAAGCTTATGAGAAGATTGATGTCATTCGATAGAGAACGAAAGACGCACAGAGCAGGTAAAGTCCTATGCAGATAATAGATGGAAAGCATTATAATTCTCAATAGGAGATCAAGTTTTCATTCGTGTATCTCATTGAAGGGTTTGATAGGGTTCAATCGTTCTGAGAAGTTGGTTTCGAGATATATTAGACCGTACCCTATCACCAAACCTATTGGCCCAATTGCTTATTGGATATCTCTTCTGGCCTAGTTCTCTGTAATTCATGTTGTATTCCATGATTCTCATTCTTCGTGATTCGGATTCTATTCTTGGGCCAAGAATTCTTAAGGAGCTTGAGTATTCATCCGACCTTACTTATGAGCAGAGTCCTACCTATATTATCGCATTGGAGGTTAAACGCCTTTGAAATAAGGACGTTCTGCTTGTTAAAGTCAAACGGTTTAGCAATCCAAAGGACTGTTCATGGGAGACTAGGGAGTTTGTCGAGCGAACATATCCTGAGTTATTTTCATATGCTCATTAATGATGAGAATCTTGCTATGAACTATTTCATTCTTATGATTTTATCCTCTTTGATTAATGCATCGTTGTAATGTTATTGACTTTCCCTTAAGGAAAATTGTGAGGACGCAATTTTTATATGGGGGAGTCTGTAGCAACCTTGGTCGAAATTACCAAAAATATAAAATACGATTAATTAATTAATTAATCAAAGTTGGAGAATTTATGACTATTGTGTTTTTAAATTAAAAAGGGACTTGAAATGAGATGAATTGAGAGTTTATTGAGTTTTTCTTTTTGTAGTCAAATCTTATATTAATGGTTCATTGAAATATGTTTTCTCAATTAATTGTTCATTTTATAAAAGTTGTATTTAATTTTGATAAAATATTTCAATATTGATACAAATAAGATTTTAACATATTATTCATTTTGGATTTTTTTTGTAGGAATCAACGTTGGTTAAATTGTAACATTGTTTATATCAAATTAGTGTTTATAAATTTTTAAAATGAAACAATGCAAATTAGCAACACTTTCGTTTTAAGAAAAGTGGTAGCACTTGGGTAATGGATCCATGCCTTAACCCATTTAGCCCAAACCAGAGTAATAGAAACATACATATTTTTTTTCTCATTCTCATTTCATCACTAAACTAGAAAATCACAATTTCTCTAAGTCTAAAACCCTAATTTCCAAATTAATGATTTCAATCAAGGGGCTTTTAATCAATTCTAATGAACATTGATAAGAGGCAATCTCTTATACCTTTTTATGCATCTAATTAGAGATTTAATTCGGTTTTTATTTTTGATTTTGATCAATTCCTATTCAATCTTTGTTCATAAGACGCGTTGAGGTTGAATTAGAAAGGCATAGGAGATTCTAATCTCTAATCTTCCATTTTGGGGTTTTTAGGTAAGTTTATCTCATTATTTCTAGTATAATATGGATGTTTGCTGCTATTATATGAATTTGGATGAATCTCTAGTGTATATGATCTTAATATAGTGATGAATCCTTTATCTAATTGAATTTGATTCTCTATTTGTTGAAAACCCATTTATGAAATCATGATTTTCATTCAATTATACATGTATACATGCCTGCATGTCACTAGTTCAAGTACCCTAGGTCATTAGAGAAGCAACATAGAGGAATTGAGTGTAATTCAATCATCAAAGAGCCACCGGAATCGCCTGGGATTCAGCCCAAACAATACAATCGGTGGACTGTTATGACCTACCAGTGCATGGGCATTGCTTAGACTTGACTCCCAGATTATGTTCTGTTGTACTCCAATCGACGCGTTTGCCATTTATTTTCCCAGTTGAGTCCTTAAGATTGATTATTTAATTTTGGTATTGTATTTCATATCAATTTCATTGATTTTGTTTGAATTTTGGATTTTTGAATTGATGTATTCAATTTTTGATGTTTTATACCATGGAGATGTTCTATGGATCTTGGAGCAATACATACTTTTAATGCACATTTTCAACTCAGATTTGCAAATGCTGATTTCAAAACTAAATCATTTTATACAAATCCTTTTAAGTTCAAATCTAATTTCTATATAAATGGATTTATATACATACATACATACATACATACATATATATATATATATATTGTATTATCCTCCTTAACAATGGTTTCAAAAGTGATTTGAAGTAATGGTTTGAAAAGTGTACTTATATATTATATTTCCACCACAAATCGATATTTTTTAGAAATGGTTTTTAAAGAAAAATATTTTCATAAAATTGCAAGAAACTATCGAATGAGGAATTGATTTAAATGTTAAATAAAATAAGTAGTATGGAATGCTCGTATTTGTTTTACCTGTTAATTCCCATACTTTTTTAACCAAAGTATTACAATATACAAGTGGAGTTTACTATTGTATAGTAACGTTTGGATAAACCTGTGTGGTATGGGATACGTGGTCGTTATATATTTGGTTGCTATATAGAAGTGTTTAATACTTTTATCGATGAGTTTTTGAATCCCTTTCAGTGTTTATAGGACTTGTTCCTATCTTGATGTTTATAGGTCTCGTACCTATTTCGAAGATTATAGGACTCGTTCCTATTTTGAGGTTTATAGGTCTCGTACCTATCCTAATTCTTATGAACTTATACGTCTATCTTGGAGTTACATAAATATAAGTGAATTTGTTTCACCAATCTTGGAGTTTAACGCCTTCTCCCTTTTATTTGTGAAATTCTAAATTTCTATTTATGAGATTTCTAGATTTGCTGTTGTTTGAATTATCATCAAATCATTTCGGGGATATTTGCTTTCAATAAGCTATCGTGAGTTTTAGTATTTCGATATTTGAAGTTATTAACGCATGTTTAATATTCATCGGTATATGACTATACTTGAGATCTATTTTACTTTATCTATCATTCATTTTTGCTAATTTATTTATCATAGTCTAGACCGATTTGTTTATTATTTTTATAATACTCGAGCCAGACCGAGATGTTTCAGGTCCTCAAGCTTGATGCTTTACAGTGGATGCCCTATTTGCTAGCTAGTAGTTACTTTTGTCATGTATGTATATATATGTGATGCTATGTTGTATTTTATGTCGAGCTAGACTCTTTTTGTGTACGTATTCATATTTTGAGATGTAGCACTATGTATATGTGTAGTCTACGTCATGTATCTGTTTCGGTCTATTCAGACATATATCTATTGGTATTCAGCTGTGTCTAATATATGATTCTACGATCTGTATTTATTATATGTTGTTCTGTATTTATTATAGCCACCATAGTTTAGTTTAAAGCCTAAATTGTATACGCCGATTCAACTTGATTAAAGAAAATGCATAACTTATTAATCAACGTATCGATGCTTGCTTAAAGTAAAATTCACGAATGGTCGCTCCTAACAGCCCTATTCTCTGCACTAGCCAATAATATTACTTTGTAATATTCTTTGTTAGTATGGGTCTTGGGGTGGGACGTCACAAAAATTACACACACACATATGTATAAAGCAAAAAAGCTAATAATTAATAATAAATCAATCGTATTATATAAATTTAATACAACAAAATTCTGAACTTTTGAAATGGATTATAAATATAATCTAAGATTAAACTAAATAACCAACAAAAATCAAATATAAAAGTATCTTTCAAATAAATGACTAATTTCTTTTTATAAATTTGAATAATAATTTATTATTCACCAATAACATTAGAAAATTCTTTTCTTTCTTTTGACAATCCAAAAATAGTTTGTAAAATATTATGCATAAGAATTTTTTTCATAATTTTCTATAACGAAATACTATTTTTAAATAATTATAAAACATCCAAATAAATTTTATATATTCATTACCAATTAAATTCATTTCCAAAACTTTAATCATATATTAAAATTTCATTAAATACACTTTGAAAACCGTAGAATATCATTTAAGTTACCATTCCCCATTTTTCCGTTTAAATAATATTATTAAATTCGTTGTATTAATTGATTAAACTTCAAATTGTATTTACATTCACATATAATATCTAAGTGTGTATATATATATATTAGAAATTAAGTGTATTTATTTTAATTTATTTTAAATGTAAATATATATATTCTAATTACAAATAACCGTTGTTTACACACAGGGTTGCATACACACACAAAAGTTGCACATAAATGCACACTGGGTTATGCACGACACTGTTCCATCGGTGCACCGATCATCTATTCCCTGTTCATCGATTGGACCTTGCCTGGAGAAACTACACTCCCAGCAGTGCATCCTTTAGTCCAGTTCGAGTGGCTTCGGTCGCTCGATTCCCCTCTGCTCAACTCTTACGTTAGCACAACACATCAAATGTGAAGAATAAATTAATATAAATATAGATTAGTGAGTGCATATACTCAGCTGCTCTCACTTCTTCCTCCTCCCTGTAGATGTTCTCCTGAACCTATGGCATCAACGAAACTTAAATAGCTTATGTATGTAGGTATACTTCGAAGTCTTGATGCTCGTGCCCAACTTTGGAAATTTATTGAATTTATTCGGATTTTATTCGAATTTGTAAAGAGGTAGGCTTTAGGTGTTGAGATCACTTTCTAAAAGTCAAGAAACTGTTAACCCAAAAAATGGGTCAACATCCTGGATCAAGTATTAAAGCACCAGCGTAGTTAATCAGTAGCATAAATCTCAGATAAACAACAAATAAATAGCAGAAGTAAGAAAAGAGACACAGAATTTTTATAGCGGTTCAGCAAAATGTATGGCCTACATCCACTTTATAACTTATTTATCACTTGTAGTTTCATATTACAAGACATTTTGAGGAGCAGAGGAGAAGTCATATTTTCTATTTCATTTTCTTCCCCTTTTCTTTTGCAATACTAGATGTAAGCCTTGACCTGGTGATGGTGTGGAATCGTAGACGTTGACTAGGATGATATTAATTACACCATAATCTTCCTATTTAAAGTAAGGATGAAGAGAATTAAGGAATATTTGATATGGAAATGGTTGGCATTAATTAGTAATAAATAAGTAGGTTATCAAGGCATTTATTGGATATTAAATCCGGCATTGATGTATAATGAATTGGTATTTATGATGGAGATATATGGCTGGTTTTTAAGTAATGAATTGGTATTCATGGTGGAGATATGACTGCTTTTTATTAATTATTTAAGGTAATAAATGCAAGAAATCAGGAAGTAAATCTTTAGTTTCTACTTCAAGGATGGTGACTAATTTGATGGATAATATTTGTCCCCCAAAGCATGGCTCATTAACAAGGAGGTATGCTTTGCTCAAGAACTTGTGTTAGTGGAAGAAAATTTGTTGGCATTAAATTCTCATCTCTCTGGATGTTTGACAGATGTTAAGTATTGAATTATTTCTGCACAAGGGATAGAGTTAATCATTCCTATTTGAAAGCATTCATATTCAAGAGATACTTTAGAGAGCAGCTCTCAAGTCGCTTCTATAACCAATGATTGAAAGCAAGAACGATGCTGTAAAGATTTTTGAAAGGTGTCGCCCTTAGGAATGATTCAGAGCATGGCTGTGGACCATTCGATGTCGCTCATCACATGTGTAAGTCGTTATCTATGCGCAAACCTTTAAAATTGGTTTTATGTAAGAAATCATTTTTTATGAGGTCTCTCTCCCGGGAAGGAATCAGAGCATTAGACCGCTTATATTCAGGATCACTTACGTGAGTAAATCGCTTCCCAAATGATAACCTTTAAAGCATTTTTTGATGATGCACAATTTAAATGCAGAAAGGAATCTTAATTCTAGATTTCATTTTTTAGATCAGTTCAGTTAATGATAATTTCTATTTGATTACCAGATCCTAGAATCTAATACTTATCTGAGTGAGGGGCTTTGCTTGCCCCATGTTTCTGGTCTTTGCTGGTTGCCCCCAGTAATTTGCTTCAAGGTAGAAGGAAAGTTTGAATGAGAGGATGCCACTTGGCTCCCCCCTTGCTGAGTTCTTTCCTAACACTTTTCCTTATATGAGGCTTCTTCATCTTCTAAAAGCTAGATCTAGGAACCTGTTTTTCTAGATCTAAAATTTTCCTTTCAGATCTGGAGTTGGATCTTTCTCCCAACATAGAATAAGCTTCAGATCAAAGATTCCCTTGTTCTTCTCAGTGAAAGCACCAAAACGCTAACCCAATAAAATGGATCAACACCCTAGATCAAGTGTGAAAGCACCAGTGCAGATAATTAGCAGCACAAATCTCAGATAAACAACAAATAAATAGCAGAAATAAGAAAATAGACATAGAATTTACATAGTGGTTTGGCAAAATCTATGGCCTACATCCACTTTATAATTTATTTATCACTTGTAGTTTCATATTACAAGAGATTTTTAGGAGCGGAGGAGAAGTCATATTTTCTATTTCATTTTCTTCCCTTTTTCTTTCGCAATACTAGGTGTATTTATAGCTATAAGCCTTGACCCAATGATGCTATGGAATTGTAGTGACGTTGACTAGGTTGATATTAATTGCACCATAATCTTCTTATTTAAGGTAAGGATGAAGGGAATTAAGGAATATTCAATATGGAAATGGTCGACATTAATTAATAATAAATAAGTAGGTTATCATGGCATTTATTGGGAATTAAATCCGAATTTGATGGGTAATGAATTGGTATTTATGGTGGAGATATGACTGCTTTTTATTAATTATTTGAGGTAATAAATGCAAGGAAATTAGGAAGTAAATCTTTAATTTCTTCTTCAAGGATGGTGACTAATTTGCTGGATAATAGAAAGTGAATGTAATGGTTTGGTTCATAGATTGTGAAGAAGAATCAAGAGAAGTGAATTATCCATAGTTTGGGAACATAGGAAAACTAGATTTTTAGGGTTTTATTTTGTTGTGCTTGGGTTAAGATATTGGGCTTTGGTTTACTTTTACCTCCTTCTTCTCTTTCTTTAACTTGTATAACAATTCTAATTCAAGCCCAACTACAAAATCAATTCTTTCGCAAAATTACTTTCTATATAATTACAACATTATTATTTATTTAAAAAATTATTTTCCATGATTTTAACTAGTCATTTTATTTAAATCACTTATTAATGTATTTCTAAACTATGTTAATAAATTTATTCTCTTATCAAAATAAACTTTATATTTTACAAAATTATAACTTACCAATATTTCCAAAATAATTCATTTATATTTCCATATTCCAAATTATTAAATCATTATTCTTTTTATATACAATTCTTACTGCCTTATTAAAATATTTCTTATCATACTATAAATTGTCACAAAAATTTCAAATAAAAATTATACTAAACACCATTAATTATTTTTCCAACATTATAAAATTTTATAGAATTTATTTCATTATTTTAATTCATTTAAATTTAAATATCCAATATTCTCATTTTAAATCCAATTTTAGGAACTTTTCAGATTAATTTATTTCATAATTTTTAAACAAATATTTATTCTCAAAAATATTTAATTTTATCACTAATTAACTTGTTATAAAATATTTTATAATAAATTCAAATTATTCATTTCAAATTCAAAAATCAATTTTTGTAATTATTTAGATATTTATTATTACTTACCCCTAAAAACCAGGTTGTTACATACATGCCCATACAACCAAAGACAATCCCTCCGCCCACTTTTCTTCTTCCTTCTATAGTCTTTTCTTAAGCAACTTCTTAATAGTTTTTTTTGCTGCTTCAACTTGTCCATTCGCTTGCGGATCTGCTATGAATTTTAAACTATTCTTTTCATAGAATTTTGTAAACTCCTTGCTTTCAAACCGGGCCTCGTTATTTGATATTATTTTATGAGGAATCTTAAATCTGGGATTATGTTTCATACCACAAAAGTGACCATTTTCTTTTCCATGATCGTAGCGAGAGGTTCTGCTTCTAACCTACGACTACAACATACCTTGCCCCTTTCTTTGACATGGGAAGCGGACCAATCAAATCTATACCTCACACATCGAACGACCGTGGGCTGGCTAATGGGATGAGCCTGTAAGAAGTCTGCCTCGGGATGCTCGCGAAGTTGGCATCTTCACATCTTTTAACGTTCTCCTTTGCATCCTAAAGCATAGTGGGTCGGTAGTAACCATGCCTTAGTACCTTTCTTGCGAAGTTGGCCCCTCTAGAATGATCCTTGCACTGCCTCTCATGTACTTCGTTCATGACCCGTATTCCTTCCTCTTTGAAAACACAACTAAGATCAGGGGTAGATTAGCCTCTCTTGTGTAATTTGCCATCAAAGAAGAAGTAATATGGCGCCTGATATTTTATCTTTCATGCCTCGTTTCTATTTTATGGTCGACTCCATTTATCATGAACTGCTTGATAGAGGTCATCCATGTGTTTTCTTTTGTTCATTGACATGTAAGTGCAGTTTGAGACTGCCCTTGATTTTCCTTTGTTTCTTGATCCTGAGATTCTTGAATTATAGGCCATTGGGCCTTAGCCAGGACCAATATTTGGTTAGCTTTAGTGATGCTTTGTTCAGCTTGATGTCATATTGGAATAACTTCCGTTTCACTTTTTATTTTTGTGCTACCGAGCTTGGCTAACGAATCAACAGATGAGTTGCTCTTACACATAATTTACGTTATGTCAAACTGCTCAAACTTCTCTAATAATTTTCTAGAAAGTTCCACAAACTTAGCTAAAGTTGGTTCCTTGACTTGGTAATTTCCATTCACTTGGTTCACAGCTAATTGGGAATCATTGTGAATTTTAATATGGTTTATCTTCATTACCTGAGTCATCCGTAAGCCTGCAAGTAGATCCTTATATTCAATCATAATATTGGTAGCTTTGAATCCAAGCTGCATTACTCCATATAACTTCTGCTTATCTAGGGTAATCAACACATATCCAATTGCCGCCCCTTGTTCATTTGAAGCTCCATCTACAAATAGTTTCCAAGACTGTGAGTAAGCGCTTCTTTCTCTGGTTGGGATTCGGTAGGTAGTGTGCATTCCAAGATGAAATCTTCTAGTTCCAGTCCTTTGATTGCTTTTCTTGAATAGTAGGTGATATCATATTTACTGAGCTCCATTGCCTATTTTATCAGGCAGCCTAAAGTTTCTGGTTTTTGCAGTATTTTCCTTAGTGGTTTATTGGTGAGGACTTTGATTGGACGTGCTTTAAAATAGAGCCGTGGTTTCCTTGTCATGAGGAGCATGTTGTAAGCTAGCATTTCGGCGACTGTGTAGCTCGTGAAGTAGACAAGCCTTCGGGTTCCCTTATCTTCTCGAACTACTACAGCACTTATAGCTTTATCATTTATAGCTATATATATAAGTCCTCACTTAGTACCGGTTTTGATTGGATAGGGGTACTGATTAGAAGATCCTTCAGGTTTTGTAATGCAAATTTGCATTCCTCTGTCCATTTGAAATTTCACTCATTCTTTGCTTGGTCATAGAATGGTATGCACTTGTCAGCTGTTTTAGGGATGAACCTGCTCAAAGAGGCCACTCTGCCATTTAATCTTGTGATATCTTTTGGTTTTGTTGAGACTCCCATCTTCTTTATAGCCTCAATCTTCTCAGGGTTTGCTTCGATGCCGCGAGTGCTCACTATGTATCCTTGGAATTTTCCTGATTGAATAGAAAAAGTACATTTTAAGGGGTTCAATTTCATATTATACCACCTCAGAACTACAAACATCTCTTCCAAATCTTGCAAGTGATTCACCCCCACTTTTGACTTGACTAGCTTGTTATCTAACACACTTTGACATTCTTGCCAATCCGACCTACGAACATCATAATTATTGGCCTATGGTATGTAGCTCCTACATTCTTCAAACCAAATGGCATCACTCTTTAGTAGTATATTCCCTTGTCTGTTACGAAACTGGTGCAATCCTAGTCTGGTTCGGATATGGCTATTTGATTGTAACTTGAATATGCATCCATGAACGATGATAACTCATGACTGTTGGATTGTCCACCAATTGGTTAATTCTTGGTAACAGAAAGCTATCCTTTAGGTAGGCCTTGTTGAGGTTGGCATAATCTATGTAGTTTATCCATTTTCCATTGGGCTTCTTTACAATGACTGGGTTAGCGATACATTTTGGATAGTATACTTCTTTGACGAATCCATTTTCTTTTAGCTTCTTAACCTCTTCGAGCAGAGCATTATATCTTTTCCAATCTAGGGTTCTGCAATTCTTCCTAATTGGGTGAGCTTGGGATCGATGTTGAGTGCATGGCAAATGATGGCTAGATCTATTCCTACTATATCTAAATCGTCCTAGGCAAAAAACATCCGTTGATTTCTTCAAGAAGTCTATTAATTCAATTCTAGCTTCCGCGTCCATGTTCTTTCCTGTGTTGAGAACTTTTATGGAGTCTTTAGGACCTATTTATATTTCTTCAATATCATCCACTAGCTTCAATTCTTTTTTCATTGCCTCTAATCGTGGATCTATTTCGCTTTCTTCTTTTCTTTCTGCTTGAGGAGCATAGAGGAGATCTGCTTCTGTGCTTCCTTAGAAAAGTACTATGCATAGATTGAATTATATTTGTCAATGACGATCATATGCATGTACTCTCTCCTTTTCTCTTATGGACACTATAGCCATGGAAATGTCCATTTCAGTATTAGCCTTAGTACTTTGTACTGACACAGTCTTAGGAACTGGCTTGATTTCTATTTAATTATTATTATCACAAATATTAGAAGAGACATCTAACTAGTTTTGAGTAATTTTATTGCTAGAGTTAAGGTTTACATTATATAATTCCTTAGCTAAACCTGCTCCCCCTTATTGACCCTATCACTACAGGGGTGGTGAACTTCCTAAGCAGGTCTTTTTGACAGATAACTGCCCACATATCTATTAGCATGGATTTTTCTAGGAAAGAATGTATGGTGAAGGCTGGTCAACGATTAAAATGCTCGCATATAATGATTTGTGAAGTAGTGCAATTCTGATGGTGACAAGTAGCTATAATGATCCCATGGGGTAGGTTGTAGTATTATTGAAGTTATAGATTAGCTCAGGTCTAGGTTTTATAACTTCAATTGGATGCTTCATTTAGTCATACATAGATTTAAAGATGACATTGGCTGAACTTCCATAATATATAAATACCTTTTTCATGGTGTAGTTTGAAATCTACACCGTGATAATGAGCGAATCCTAATATAGGAATATTGACATCAGCTACTGTAAAGATTATTTCCTATGAAGCTTTTTCTTAACATGGAATATTGTCCTTTATTGTACCTTGGCTTCTTGCATGTACCTATCCTTTGCTTTTTTGCTCTTCCTGACAAGCTATGATCCTCCATGGATCGAGGCTATGAGGTTGGAGGGGTTTCCTGCTGCGTTTCTGTTTGGTTTAGGAGTGTTATCCCTAGTTCTTTCTACATTGTTTTCTTTTCGAAAGCTGCCCAAGCACCCTTTTTGGATCAACCTCTCTATTTTATTCTTCAGGTTCTTGTGGTTGTCGATGTGGTGTCTATTTGCTCTATGGAAGTGGTAGTACGCTTTGCCTCTATTCTGCTTTGCCATTTTCCCTTTGTTTGGTATATTATAAGCAAGCTTAGTCTTGTTCATCGCATATATATTCCTAAGAGTGTGAGTATGGGGATCCTTTGCTATGAAGTTGAGTTCCTCATGCCAGTTTCTGGGTCGATTAAACCCTTCTGGCCCCCTTTTCTTCTTATGGGGGGAGGGGGTGGGGGCATTAGTTTTTTGAGACTGTACCACGGATCTAGCCTCTTCCAATGTAGTCGTTGGCCCTCTCATCGAAGGCCTTCATGTTGTGACATGACATTTCACTGTTTTTGTCGCATATGACAGCATGCCTTCTAATTTTGACATGAGCTTCATTGGCAGTGCTTCTTCACTAACTACCCCAATCTGCAACATCTCATATTTAAAGCATTTGATGAAGTTGCACAGGCTCTCATTTTCACCCTACTTAACACAGGACATAGTGTTCACATCCGTTGAGGCCTCTCTTCCTGAATTCAAATGTCTCAAAAATCTACGGATGGCTACTGCCAAGAACGAACTTCCCCTGGCCATATCTCCTAAACCATCTGGAGGCTACTCCAGCCAGATAAACTGGGAAGAGTTTACATCGAGCCATTCTTCCTGCCTTCAAAATTCCATATAATATTCTAAAGTGTAGATGTGATCATCTGGGTTTAAGGTTCCATTGAATTTTTCAATTAATGGGGCTTTAAAGTTGTTAGGAAAATATGCATCTATAATCACCTCACTGAATGAGAAAGAACCTTCTTCCTTTATTTTTTCTCTAAAATTCTACTAGCATAGCTTTGCCAACTGTTATGCCCTACGGATCTCATCTTCTCTAGGATCCATCAAGGAGGAATCATCCTTGTACGGTGAGGTTACATCCTCATCATTACGGTAGTTTGCACCTGCTTTTTCTATAGTAATGGGTTTATGTTTGCAGTTTTGATTTGATCAGGGGATTATTCAATACCTTTCCCTTGAGTTTGGCATTGGTTTTTGTGCCCGCTTCACCATTCCCATTACTAAAAGTGCCATTATCATTCACACCCTGCATAGTCAATGCAGTTGGTGAATGATGGCAGTGAGCTATAGATGGTTGTGAGGAGGTTTCCCTAAGAGCAATATATTGGGCCCCGAATTTCTCTAACCCCTCCGTGTGTTGGTTCATTTGGTCAGTGAAGGCTTTAAGTGCGATCAGGATAAAGTTTGGATAAGGCTCTGCAGAGGCGCCTACCTCGGATTGTTTATGGACGGGAGGAATGGATTTTTAGGGATTTTGAGGTAAAGTGGAGTTGTTCTTGGGGAGGAGGCATACCAGAATTTATGGGATTCGTAATATCATTATGGTATGTGAAGAAAATGTAAGGAAGTTTTGCTGGAGAGAGAGATATGCCCTCCTTCTATCGCTAAAGATGTTAGTGAGATTTTCCATCTCACAAACACCCAAGTATTTTTCACATAGTAATCATAGTGCTAGATGCTTCCGTGATTATGAATCCATAAAATTAAGTGATTTAAATTTTTCCTTAACGAGGATTTAATATATTACTTTAGTGTATACAAGGTTGTTGAGGCACAAAGTTGAAATACACAATATCAATTCTTTATATTGATATTAGAGCTGATGGAACCTGAATCATTATTAAGTAATGTACTGAAAAATAAAAGGACATGGAAAATTAATGTGATATGGATGTTAAAGTATCCTACCTCCACAAGTAAAATAGCACTTTCTTCTCTTTATATTCTTAGTACCAACAATAATGGCAGGGTATACAGAGTCTTCCTTTTGCATGCCTAAAAGAGTAAAAAGCGGAAAAGGTCCCCTTCTTGCTATATTACCTTTTCTATTTGTGGCACATAGGGGATCGTACGGATTGCCAACATCATTATTCTGCTTTCTTGATTATGTTGTTGGATTGCACCATATGTCGAACATCCAATTTACCCTTTTGATATTCATGGATTGCTGACGTGGATTTTGGTAGGATGAGCGGCTAAATGATGTGCTCTAGTAGGAAACTTGAAATTGAAGTGGGAACGCTTTGGAATTGAGGTGAGAAATCCAAAATTGAATGGACCGTGCACTCCTGATTTCTGTAAAGTAACAAGCTCATAGATTGCACACGCGTATAAATGAAGTTGTCATAGGGAGCTGCTTTGTAGGATCGATTTCACCATAGAGGGGGGTGAATAGAGTGATACTAATAATTACAAAAATTTAATGTGGAAATATATAAAATAATTGCAACACAGATATAGCAGAATAATAACAGCACAGGTAATTGTAGAATAATAAAAGCAGAAATAGAGCAACATAGATTTACCCAGCTTTAGTGAAACCCTACCTCCGTGCTGCCGCCAAGGTTTCTACTAGAAATTAAGTAGTCATACGCTTACGTACGTAAACTCGTGACACTTGCTATCGAATAACCTAACTCTATGTTCAAAACCCCACCACAACTCAGCCACTGAGTTACGAATTCTCGAACTACACCATCGTAGTTCATCCGCTAGTCACACGACTTGAATTTACACAAGTTTAAAGAAAATTACAAATTAATAAACAATTGAACACAAAAACCCTAATTTTAAATATTAAGCCCAAATAGAGAAAATCAGCCCAATAAAAATTTAAAAAGAAATCCTTTTTCTTTTTATTATTGGTCGTAATCCTTTGTTTTTATTTGCTCGGCCTTGAATCCTTTGAGTTAAAAATGGCTGCTTCTTCGTTTGTTCCTCTTTCAAAACTTTAGGGTTTCTAGAATTCCAGTAACCGAATGATTGTTGATCGATTGAGTAGATATTCTCGCAATTCCCTTGTTGATCGATCGTCTCTTTGATTTGCTTCGGCTACTTCAAATTGTGACGAGCGTGTATACTTGGTTGGAAAATTGGTATGCGATATTCCTTTTCAATTTCAATTATGCTCAACTTTTGATTTGAGTTACTAAGTTGATTTCGATTTAAGTGTATACCCTGAATTTTTATCTTGAACTCGAATGATTTACTGTCTATGATGTTAACGAGTTTATAGGGTTGAAAGCCCTAAATTTTCGTTCCAATATTTTTTTGAAATCGTCTGATAATTTTATCTCGGCCATTCAATCATGCTCGAATGCTTGAGATTTCTCTGATCTTTTCAATTCGTATATTTTTGTTGCTTGATTATCGCGGCTTTGATTTTGGCTTGTTCGATTTTTTCTTGGTCACCACGGCATTGTTTAAACTTGACTTTGGTTCCGTTCATTATTCCCTTAATTTCGGCATCGTGAATATACGAATTTTGTTACCTCTATGATTTCGGCACTTTGATTACATAATGATATTTTGAGATGAGAATTTTACTTCGACTTGTTCAATATCACCAGAATTTGGTATTCAACCTTGACTTAGTTTGAAAAATCCGCTACCCAGATTTTTGTAAAACCTGCTTCATGTTATAGCTGTTTTCTTGGAATGAAATATGGTATCCACTGCATATATATAAGTGTGTTCGCACATGTATATATGTATATTGTGATGCCTTGACTTTGTTAAAACTTTTAATTGGTCCATTGCTTGAATTTTTGAACTGATTGATTCTGGTGGTCTGCAATTTTGTATTCACTGGCATAACTTTGCATTTTCGTCGGGTTGCACTACTTGTATATCCATGTGATGATCATCATGTGTATACATATATGTATATATATGTGTGTGTGTATGTCATGAGCATTTGATATTTCATTGATGTTGCATTTCATGTGAGCTTCAAGTACTTCTTTGTATAGGTCCTGTTGACTGGTTGCATGCCTATCTTTGTGCATATGTTTGAAATTTCTCATTTGGGCTGCTGTCTACATTCATGCCTTGGTTGCTTTTGAGTGCCTTTGTGGGTTTCTTTGAATCTTATCTTCGAGATAATTCATGTTGTAATAGGGCTTCATGCGTACATCACTGCTAATATATACATATATGTATTATGTTCGTATTTGCAGCCTTGAGTCATGTGTACATTAGTTTGGTTGGACTGTTTAGCCTGAACAGTTGAACTGTTTGGTGAGGTTGAGTATCTTTCAAGTGTACACATTGAATTTCTGTCAAGGCTTGTTTTATGTTTGTTTTTGAATTCTTGTAATCGATAATTTTGTAATGTTTTAGAATGCACCTGAGTTGAACCTAGCTTTGACTAGGGTTTGGCCTTGTGCTCATATCATGAATTCATCTGTATTGCACTTGAATATTTGTACTTTAGTTGAATCCAGCTTTTTATTGGGTTTGACCTTGTGCTCACCTGTCCCTGAATTTTTCTCAAGTGTATATCGGTGTGCACGGCCTTGTGGCATGTACAATGATACATTGTGCATGTCACAAGTTATTCTTGTATGATGAATTCAAAATAAATACATTGACAAACAACCCAAATAACCGAGGCTTATAATATATTCACAACACATTTTATTTTGCACTGCAAAAATATTTCGTTTTCAATTTTACCGCTTCAATGTTTATTTTGCAGATCGCTTAGATGCTGAATTCAATCTGAAATAAAGTTGAAGATAAATACGAGCGAATGAGTGATATGTAGTGAGGTGCAAATGTAAATTAAAAATTATGATGTAATCAAAATTGTATTATAATAAAAAATTATATATATATATATATATATATATATATATATATATATAGTGAGAGCTCAAATTTGGACTATTCAAAATTATATGAAATATTTTGTGTGAATAAAATATCTGCTTGAATTTAAATTTTGTGTTATTTATTTTAGTCACCAAATATTTGGTTAATTATGTGAAAAATAAAATAATACATTAATAAATATATTTAAATGAATATATATATGCATATATATATATATATATATATATATATATATTGTCATCAAACAAAAATCATATACTAGCACATTCAATGGTCTCCTACTTTTGATGATAACAAATATATATTTAAAATTTTGAATTTATTAAATGTATTTGTTCATTCAATTTGCTCCCCCTATTTGAGTGCTCCCTCTCTATAACAAAACTCCCTCTTCATATATGCATGAAAATAAATAAAAATATGCAAATGAACCTAGCTGCAAATAGAAAATACAAAATAAAATATTTGACCTTTATTTACCAAAATCTTAACTTTTCTCTTTCCCTTTTTTTTACCAGCAAAAGAGTAATAATGTTAGAAAAATAAAGATAAAGTGATAGACATTTATACGACATTAATACCCAATCAAGTATAATTACTAAATTTCAATAAAAAAAATAAAAAAATCATAAATACTCTGTTAGGCGCATATTCCACTTTAGAACGATAGGGATGACGTCATCATGTAAAAAAATATAGTTGTGTCTATTTGTGGTATATTTATATCAAGAATCTGAATATCTACTAACCATGCATAACCGTTAGGACTTTTAAATGAGATTAGTAGTATTTCAAATTTTAAAAAAATGAATTCAGGTATCTTCTAACCACGCATAACCGTGAGGACTTTTAAATCGGATTAGAATCAACCTGTCAATTTAATTAATCAATTTTGATATGTATTCCATACATGCATAACCGTGAGGACTTTTAAATGAGCATGAAAGCACATAATAAAAATTCCAAACAATTCACCCATGCACTACCATGAGGACTTTTAAGTGAGAGTGAATACTTTGGATGTTTTTATTGCTAAAAATATAATAAAATGAAAAAAATAATAATTTCCCATTTAAAATATTATATATTAACTTAATCTATTGGATACTGATGAGTGATGGCCGTCAGAGATATGATAGAAATAGAGATAGTCGTGGAATTTTTACCAATCAAAAGTTGTTGTAAATCTTGTTTAAATTTTTAAAGAAATTTACTAAATATACTGTCTCAAGTTATAATATATTATTAATATCAATACTAATCGCTTTTTTAACCACTATTTATCTTTTCGATAATCAGTAGGGTGTCAAATTAGTTAATGCAGTCATTTGAGATCAAATCCAAAAATAATTATCAAATTTTCTAAAACGACGGATCTTAAACAAGGTCAACAAAAAAGATTTTGGAAAAGGGGTTTTATAAGAAAAATGTCTGCTAATATGAAAATCAGTTGAAATGAAAATATGCAGATATTTTCTTTGAAAATGTGATGCAACTAATGCATGTCTCTACTAAATCACGTTCCATTAGTAATTTTTCTACCAACTAATTACCGGTGTAATCTGCATCAGAATTTCTCTTAGACTCAAGATTACCATTAGTTGAATGTTATAGACCAGACCGTGAAGTGTGTAACAAAATGCCTTAAAATCATTTTTAATAGTTTTTAAATAAAATTCTTTTGAATTTGAATTGAAACCGTACAAATTTACAAACAGTGAACAAAGTGTCAGATCCAGAAGCGGTAAGGTTAGCACATATATCCACATGTATCTAGAATAATCATCAATCAATAAAACAACATCATTAGTTCAAACACATCTATATGAACTAGTCCAGAGAATCTAGAGGTACTTATTGTGTTCTCAGCATAAAAAGATAGTTCACCAACAATTTTGAAAAAATCAGAATCAAAATCAACGTTCATTTCTTTATCACATAACTGGCTGATTTACTTCAGATTATGGTGCAGATTTTCACATTTAATAAATCGTTCAAGATAGGTGTACCATTACCTATTTTACCTTTACGATAATTTTTTGTTGTTGCCCATTGTGATTCTGCCACATTTATACTAGGCTAAGGAACTTTGATTTGTCGCCTGTTATGTGCCTGGAATAGTCAGAATCCAGGTAACACTGTTGTTGTTCCTTAGCCTGCCACCACACCTACTCAAGATAAGATTTGTGTGAACTATTTGTTTCTATAGGTCCATGGTTCTTAATGGCAAAAGATTTTGAAAAATACGTTGGAGTAGAACCAAAAAAATCTATATTTGTTCTTTTCGGCACTCAGATTTGTTTGACTTTAAGGGATTTTATATTCGTGCCTTTTGGAACCCAAATTGGAATGGTTTTCACGTGTTTGGGTCTATACCAACAAATATTGTGATTGTGTCCAGTTTTTCCACAAATCGTGCACTTTGGACTGATTTGACTGGTTTCACATCTAATATGTTCAGATTGATTATACCCAAGTCCTTGTCTGACAGGATTGATAGTTTGTTTCCCTAATAGCATATTTAACGATCTTTCTCCTTTGGAAAATTTTTCTAAAGTTGTTGACAATTGTTGGTCTTGTGTTTTGAGAGATTCATTTTCATTCAATAATTGTGTGTGCTTTTTAATAGAATTTTATCTCCTATTATTTCCCCTTTCTTTCAAAATTGCAATTTCATTTTCAAGCGATTTAATTTTGATTTCTGATTTTTTAATTTCTTCTTCGAATTTTGGATACTTTTCAAACTTAGGGCACTTGTTCCGATAGTTTTTAACCAATTGATCAAGCGGTTTATTTAACTCTATCAAACTATATGTTTATGATTCTATTTTAGTGTATTTCTCCTTAAACCTTTTGAAACATCCATTTACTTCGTGATAATATATAAGTAATTCTAAATAAGTAAGTTTTGATACCTCGCTTGGCTCATCATCATCGCTGTCAGTTATATGACCTCGAAGGCATAGATCTCCTTTTTCGCTCTCACTACTAATGCTTTAACCATCTTCATCAGTTTTACCCCAAGTGGCTGCAAATCTTCTCCTTTTTAGTTTATTTCCATGGCTAAGTGATTCTGAGGATAATTGGGCTTGATATGACCTGGTTTGTTGCACTTATGGAAAATGATCTCTTGCTCGTCTGAGTTGACTATTTTGCTTTTCAGTTGTTGATTTAGAGTTGGATTTCCATATTCGTGATTCCACCTTTTTAATTTCTTTATTAATAGTGCCAGCTCAGATGCTCCATTATCATCATCATCACTTTCTGTTGTTCCTTTAAGAGCTGCGATTTCTTTCGAGTATCACCTCCTTCACACTCTTCCTTGAATTTCATTTCTAGCTCATAAGTGGTGAGATTTTCGATGAGTCCTTCGATTTTAATCTATTTCAAATCTTTTGATTCTTGAATGGTTGCAATTTCCGCTTCAAAATTTCATGGAAGGACTCCGGGGATTTTTTTTTACAATTTTCAACTCTGTGTATGATTTTCCGAGAGCATTTGATTTGTATATGAGATTGGAAAGTTGTCCATACATCTCTTTGACATTTTCATCCTTGGCTATTGTGAAGTTCTAGTTTTCACTACTAAGCATGGCAAGGCGGGATTCTTTGACTTGAGATGTTCCTTCATGAGTCACTTCAAATGTGTGCCATATTTTATGTGCAATTTGTGAGATACGATTAAATTCAATTTGATCCAGTGAACAAATAATAGAATTCATAGCTTTAGCATTAGCATTCTGTAGTTTATTTTCTAGATCTATCCATCGGTCCATTGTTTTATCTATTCCTGATTATCTACCACTATAGTCGGTGTCCTATAACCTGTCTCAACAATATTCCAACCACCAATGGTTTTCAGAAAAAATTTCATTCTATTTTCTCGTAAGCATATTCACCATTGAACATTGGTGGTCTAACTATGGACTGACCCTCGTCAATAGCATTATTAAAAGAAGCTGTTCAAAAAATTTAAAACAAAAATTTGTTTTTGAAAATCAAATTTTTTAAAACAAAAATTGACTTTTTTCCTAGCTCTAATATCACTTGTAGGATCGATTTCACCCTTGGGGTGGTGAATATGGTGATACTAATAATTATAAACATGCGAAAATATATAAAATAATAACAACACAGATATAGCAGAATAATAACAGCATAAATAATAGCAGAATAATAAAAGCAGAAATAGAAAAATATAGGTTTACCCAGCTTCACCAAAAACCTACCTATGTGATGTCCCCAAGGTTTCTACTAGAAATCAAGTAGTCGGTCTCTTACATACTCAAAATCGTGACACCCGCTATCGACTAACCTAACTCTACGGTCAAAACCCTACCATAACTTAGCTACTAAGTTGCGAATTCTCGATCTACACCATCATAGTACGTCCCTTAGTCACATGACTAGAATTTACACAAGTTTAAAAACTAAAAAACAATTAAATACAATCACTCTAATTTTAAATATTAAGCCCAAATAGAGAAAACTGGCCCAATAAAAATTAAAAAAGAAATCCCCATTTCTTTTTATTATCGGCCGTAACCTCGTGTTTTTATTTGCTCGGCCTTGGATCCTTTGAGTTAGAAATAGCTGCTTCTTCATTCGTTCCTCTTTCAAAACTTTAGGGTTTCTGGAATTCCAATAGTCGATTGGTTGTTGATCGATTGAGTTGATATTCTCGCGGTTCCTTGTTGACCGATTGTCTCTTTAATTTGCTTCGACTGCTTCAAATTGTGGCGAGCGTGTATACTTGGTTGAAAATTTGGTACATGATATTCCTTTTCAATTTCGATAATGTTCGACTTTTGATTCGAGTTGCTGAATTGATTTTAGTTTAAGAGTACAACCTGAATTTTTGTCTTGAACTCGAATGATTTACTTCCTATGGTGTTAACGGGTTTTATAGGGTTGAAAGCCCTAACGTTGATTAAACTTGACTTTGATTCCGTTCTTTATTCCTTTACTTTCGGCATCTTGAATATAAGAATTTTTTTACATCTGTGACTTTGGAACTTTGATTATATGATGATATTTTGAGATAAGAATTTTACTTCGACTTGTTCAATATCACTCGACTTCGACTTTGGTACTCAACCTTGACTTAGTTTGAAAATTTTGCTACCTAGATTTTTATAAGACCCGCTTCATGTTATAGCCGTTTTCTTGGAATGATATATGGTATCCACTGCATATATATAAGTGTTCACACATGTATATATGTATATTGTGATGCCTTGACTTTTTTAAAAATTTAACTGGTTTGTTGCTTGAATTTTGGAACTAATTGATTCTGGTGGTCTGCATTTTTGTATTCACTGGCATAGCTTTGCATTTTCTTCAGGTTGCACTACTTGTATATCCATATGAACTTGCTGTATCACTATATGTATACATACATACCTATTTATGTGTGTGTATATGTGTTGTTGATCTGCTGTAGCATCTGGTTGTGTTCTCTGGTCTAGTTGAGGTTGCAATGTTTTTTTGTTGATATTGACACACTTGTGTACATGTTCATGTGTCTGATATGCTAGCTTGAGTTGCTTTGAATCTGTCCATTGTCGCTCCTTTTGAGTTGCAGTCTAAAGTAATTTAGTCTTGCATTTTTGTTCATCATGTAGTCTGCTTGAAGCTTGTTGAAAGATTAAGTTACTCTGACCAGTTTATTGATTGTTTGAAGTCCTATGTCCAATAGCTTGTATTGGTTTCATGTGATGTTCATCATGTGTATACATACATACATGTATGTCTATATGTGTATGTCTTGAGCATTTGATATTTAATTGATGTTGCATTTCATGTGACCATTAAGTGCTCCTTTGTATAGTTCCTACTGACTGGCTGCATGTTTTTCTTTATGCACATGTCTGAAATTGCTCATTTGAGCTACTGTCTACATTCATGCCTTGGTTGCTTTTCAGTGCGTTTGTGGTTTTCTTCGAATCTGACCTTCGAGCTAGTTCATGTTGTAACTGGACTTCATGTGCACATCACTACTAACATATACATATATGCATTGTGTTGGTATTTGCAGCCTTGAGTCATGTGTACATTAGTTTAGTTGGACTGTCTAGCCTGAACAGTTGAACTGTTTGGTGAGGTTGAGTATTTTTCAAGTGTACACATTGAATTTTTGGTCAAGGCTTGTTTTATGTTAGTTTTTGAATTCTTGTGTTCGACAATTTTGTGATATTTTTGTAATGCATCTGAGTTGAATCTAGCTTTGACTCGATTTGACCTTGTGCTCATATCATGACTTCATTTGTATTGCACTTGAATATTTGTACTTGAGTTGAATCCATCTTTTTATTGGGTTTGACCTTGTGCTCACCTATCCCTGCAGTTTTATCATGTGTATATCGGTGTGCATGGCCTTGTGGCATGTACAGTGATACACTATGGATGTCACAAGTTGTTCGTGTATGATGAATTCAAAATAAATATAATGATGGACAACCTAAATAACCGAGGCATATAATATTTTCACAACATGTTTTATTTTACACTTCAAAAATATTTCTTTTTCAATTTTACCGCTTTAGTGTTTATTTTGCAGATCACTCAAATGTTGGATTCAATCTGGAATAGAGTTGAAGATAAATACGAGCGAATGAGTGATACGTAGTGAGATGCAAATGTAAGTTAAAAATTATGATGTAATTAAAATTGTATTGTAATCAAAAATTGTATATATATAGTGAGAGCTCAAATTTGTACTATTCAAAATTGTAATAAAATACCAGTGTGAATAAAATATCCGTTTGAATTTAAATTCTATGTTATTTATTTTATTCAACAAATATTTATTTAAATATATAAAAAATAAAATAGTACATTAACAAATACATTTAAATGAATATATATGTATGTATATATATGTGTGTTTATTATCATAAAAAACAATTCATGTACTACCATATTCAACACGCTCTTCATCTGAGGGAGACCTACATCATTGTTAGTGCATTTGGGCATTGTTTTCACTCTGCTAGGAATTGTGCCTTTGCTATGCCTAAGAAAGTAGCACTATATAGTTTTTGTGCTACGCCCCTACTTCTAAAGCTATATTGTATGGTCCCACTTGCGATGTCATCATGTCATATTGTTAGCAATTGTTGGAGTTGGGTTGCATGGTCCAGCAGAAGAGATTGAACCACTATTTTGGAGGGTGACTGCTCTACGTGAACTGCTTCTGAGCTGTTCTCGACCATTGGAGGACTGCATCCTTGCTTTTATCTTCGAGTCAGTTCTAACGACCTTGGGAATAAAGTTCGTGTTCTTGATTTTCCTTTATGGTGTAAGGTTCGCCCCCGATTGCAAGCAGACTCTTCCCCTCGTTCCATCTCTTGTGTTTACGGTCAGAGTTTATAGTATTGCGACGTAATCTTTATTATACATTGATATTGGATTGCAATGCTGTTATATCACATCAAGTTGGAGACACCTCCCTATTGTCTTTTTGGCACCAAATTGCGATGCAAACGTTCCACCATTAGTTGTCAGTTCAAGATTGCAGTGCGTCCCCATTAGCATATAAACGCTTAAGAGGGTATGCCACAGTTTTACATTAATAGATTAGGGTTTTGGATTAGCCTTCATACTGTGTAAGTGTATCAAGTTTCCAATGTAAAATTATCATATTGAATCTATAATTGATGGGGAGTGCAGCTTTGTTTTTATCTTTGGAGCATTGACGTAGTATTATCTAGGTTTTCTTTTCATGTTCTTTTCATAGCTAGACTTTTATTACGGGTTTGGTCTATTTATCTTTCCACATCTTCGTATTATCTTGGTGCAACAATAATTGGACTTAGTTTTTATTTTTTCTCATTTCAACTCTAGTTGTGGGAATAGTTCTTCTAGCTCCGTAGTTGCGTCGAATTTTATTTGATAGCGTTTGGGAAATATGGGTGTAACAACAATTAAACCTAACTACTACCTACGATCCACGGGATGGTTCCGATCCCCTATGGGAGTTCGAGCCATACTATAACCCCTAAATGGGCATAGCATGGAAGCCGTACATCCAAGCTAGCAACCTTGGCTCTGTCGCTCGGCTCAAATCTCTCGTAGCTTAGCCTCGATCCAGAGCTGTTCATCATGGATCTTCTTAAACTCAGGGCTCTGAAACCCTATAGGCTCCCAACCTTGCCCTATAATTTCTTGCACTTACCATATGGCTTCCTATGTTCCTACCTGCACTACCACCTCTCTAATCGCTATTCTCCTAATGGATGACCCATCCAATAGAGTGAGGGCCTTCTTTCGCATCTGCTTTCCTTAGAGTTTCACCTTGAACTGTCTAACTAACAACGCGAGTGAAGAGGTGACAATACGAGATGTAGCTCTTAGGAGTCCTAACTCTATGGCCTATATGCTGGCTCATAATGGCCTTCGCCTAGTTCACTACAATACAACCTATAATGGTAAAGGAGGCCTTCTGCACCAAATGACGTATCTGGTTGAAGTTCCCCGTCTTGGAATGATGTTGTGTTGGATATGCGAGTAAAGAGACCAGCTTGGTCTCACATGTTGTTTTCTCTCCAGACACCTACTCCTTTATTGAAAATCCATTGCAAAATCTCAAGATCGGTAATCCCAATCTTGTCCAAATCTACTCCAACGACAGGAATGCCGAAATTGCTCCCAAAATCTTCATCCATCAATATAATCCTCATCCCCTTCACCTCCGATGTGAATTGGTTGATATCATCATTGAACTCATACTCCAGGTTGGCATCAAACAGCCATACGCATCTCATGTAACATTTCCGCTTAAAAGTCTCATGGCTTAGGATCGGTGCTAATCTCGAGGTAGTGAATAGCTCTCAAAATTCACACATGGAAAAGTCCTCGAATTTCATTGGTCTCCCTTGCAAATATGTTAAATTCGCTGAAGCCTCATAGCTTGAAATCATTTCATCATCCCCTTAAAGCCAGACAATTTCCTTAGGGGTGAGCATTCGATGGCACAAGGATCCGATAGCTTAGTGTTGTGTGCCATAATTTGGTCGAATGAGGAGGCGGCTTAGGGTTTGGGACTTGATCTGGTAGGGCATGCTTTTCCTTATCATGCATTGGACTAGAGAGGGAGGAAGGGGGCCAGCATCGCTCACAAAGGGGATGCCATGGTGGTTTTTTGAGAGAAGGGGGAAGTGATGGATTGAGAAAAGGAGAGGAAGACAAAAGAACTGGGGTTGGAGCCTGGACGTGGCTATAAGCCGCGTTTGAGGTCCAGGTTACACATAAAAACCAAGGATTGGTTGACCTCCTATGATTTTTAGGTCTACCACCTATTCGTGGGTTGTTAAGCAGTTGCGGTATTTATGCCCAGGTTGAACCTGGGTCCTATATAGGCTGGGTTAAAAATTTTAGTTCTTTTTTCATTCCAACTCCATCTTCTTCAGTCTGATTTGATTCGCTATTGTTTTGATAAAATCCTTGTCTACCCATGATGATACTTTAGCTTACCGTCTAGGTCGTCGGGATATTTTATTCTCTCATCTTCTTGTCTCCTGTTAGTTTCTTTTTATAGTTCTCCCTTCTCGTTCAATTATTATGGTGCATTCACCTGCTGCTTTATCCATGACCTTCTCTCTGTATTATAAAAATGTTTCAGTTGTTTATCTTTGTATTTTGTTATATTGGAATATTCTTCTTCACTATCGAACATTATTACCCTTCTATTCTCCTTCCCCATTTTAATAAATTTCCACTTCCATTTATCCATCCCTTATAAGGAACTTCAAAACTTTGGATTAACAGAAATAGAGAAATCATCGAACCAAACATACACTCTATTTTCCATTTACTTAAAAAATGAAAATTCTCTTTACCAAAAACCTTTAAATTGAAAATTTTATAACCTAACGTGTAGACTTCACTAGAAATCTCTAGATAGCACCTTAATTTAAAATTTCCAAATTTTTCTGGCTTTTTTAATACAACTTTCCACTTGTAGGGTCATCTTTTTCAAATTGATTCTTTTGAAACTATTTCAAATATTTCTGAAAAATATAAAATCTTTGATTAATTCTTATAGATGGGGTCAGACTCAGAAATGGATTTTTAAGTGTCCTTTCTTTTGCACTTTTCTTCTTTCACAGTTATTCTTAACCTCTTCTTATTAACAATATATATTAAAAATATGACTATTATCTTTGATGGTTAATGCACACCCACTTGAAGGAACTTTCTCATCCCCACCTAACCATACCTTTGTATATTTACGACATATAGTTTCTTACCTCCCATCTGTCTGAATGAAATATATGTCATCAATCGACAATCCAATGAAATTTGCATTCATAGGGTGGCCTAGGCCCAACATACGATTTAAGTAACATCTAACTTCAGGGATCCTTCTATATGTAGCTCTCATGCTCTTCTTAGTCAATGCCTTACGGTACGGCTTGGACCACATGGGGTAATCGGGGTAGTGCATAATTTAACTCTATTTATTGTTCCAACTCATAATTGCTTTATCCATCTTTTCAGGATATGGTCATAACTATTTTTATAGTCAGGTTTTGTAGAGTTTAGCATATAATTAATATATATATATATAAGATTAAGGAAAAAATACAAATACATTCACTCCACATATTATTAATTCCTATGATCGACTAACCTAAGCTCTGATGCCAAACACAATAAACCATATCTTAATTGGACCGAATTTCGACCAAATCGAAACCCAAGTCCAGTAGGGTATGGATCATTGGTGTTGGTAACCTAAAATAAACATAAGTATATGAAAAAGCTATCTACATAAACTCACAGTGGAATAAAAAAAATATAATAGAACAAGGTAAGGCTAAAACCTTTATTCTTGGGATATCTAATTGCCTTGTTAATGCCGAAAATGAATGAGAGGACCTGTCCACCTACTATTCCTGTCTTACACTAGTACCTTGTCCCTTTAAATCTATTATGTGGGTTGTAATGAGGCGGGGTTAAAACAATGTTTCGGTGACTGGTAAAGTACGTTCTTTATCCATGACAAACGTTTATGCCAAATGATTTTTATTTAAGTGTTATGTCTAGTATTCATGGTTTATCCACTCAATTCTTTATGTGCATATGATATACCCAACCTTCTCCAAGGTATAATTATGTATATACATATGTATGTATATATATATAAACATTGTACTGCCCAAAAGGAAACCTAGACCACTTAATACTTCTTGAATATGGAGGAGGAAGACCCAATGACCATTTAATACCTCAACCCGAAGTGGGCCCTCATTTGCGTAATCGATAGCCAAACTGCCCTAGCTATGAAGGCCGATGATCTCTAGATATGGCTTTATAATTTAATTAGTTGTATTACTGACATATATCAAAGACTTATCTAAGGCTTAACTATACTACCACTAATAAATAAACAATTAATCAAATTTTAAGGTACATGCATATCCTATATGGATTCTACACTAGTAGGTAGTGAAATCTATTAGGGCGTAACTCAAGTCTTTACTAACAACTACTTGGTAATCTTGGTGGTCAAAGTCTATATGTCAGCTGTTTGCACCAAAATTGGTCACAAACACTTAACTAATACGATAAAGTCGTAGAATCAATGTCCAAATCCAAGCATAATGAAGTCGACAATAAAATATGAAGAAAGAAAACTCAAACGGTAAGAAAATGAACACAAAAGAATTTATAGTTGTTCGGCTGACTCCAACCTATGTCCAATCCAAAAGTTTTCCTTTAATTTATACTGGTTGTTACCGTTTTCAATCCATGAAATTCAAGTATAAAAATGGCAAAATTAATCCAAGGGAGAAGAAGGGAGCCAGAAAGAAGATCCCTTTCCTTGAACCAATGATCCGGTATTTATAGGAGAAGATGACGAAATATCCAGTTGAAAATCCGCGTGCAGAAGACCAAGGACCAGATGAATCGATCCAGAAAAAATAGGGCCCATCTATGCTGTTTTGATCGACCGACAACAATTCCTATAGGGGGATAGGCATCGATCCCTATAGAGGGATTGGCACCTATCTGTGAAGATCACGGAGATGGGGTCAGCGAACCCCATGGTAGGTCTCCCTCTGCTTCCTCTTCATGTTTCCATAGTTCCTCTAGTTTTTGTTGAGATATCGAACGAGTTCCATTGAGTTGATATGCTATGTCGAATATCCATTGTGATCCAATCTAATCCTATACCTAGGGGAAGTTATCCGACCCAATTCTCTACCTAAGGAAAGTGCCAATCCATACTTAGCCAATTCTAAGATTTCATTCGCTTGAATCCGCTCGACTATCATCCATAGCCTTGCTTATATCTGATGTTCAAACTTGATAATCATCTCTCCAAGCTTTCGGCCTTGATGATCACAAATCCATTTAGCCAATTCCATTATATCACTAACTTGCCAAAAGGCAGGATAACCTTGGCCCTACTTTTAAATATCGGTTTATCAACAACACTAACATAGCCGGCAGACCCCCGCTGCCGAAATCCAGTTTAAACTTTCATAACATAAGTCAAGGAAAATGCCCACTCTAGTTACTTAATACCTCTTGTTTAGAAATAAAGCATACCCCATTTCCCAATTAAGAACCATTATAGATTATTTAAGACTTCACAATTAAGGACGATGGAGAACCAACAACTATTTAATACCTTAATCCCCAAAGTAATCCAATTGACATCCCTAAAGACACCGAGCCATTTAATACTTCAAATCCAAGGCAAACCCCAAATATATTTTCCCCCAAACCTATACACGAATGTATATTTTTCCCCCATGGGTCCTATAGTTAGAGACGTCCCACATCAATAGTAAGTATGCACAACTGCTAGTAGACCCTAGGTGAACAGGGGAGACTTCCATTGTGTAACTCTATTGACCATGCATCATAACCCATACTAAACCAAGCCATTATATCTAACCTAAATATTGAGATAGACCCACTAGTTCATGCCTATCATAACATATTATTGAGGCTATATAATTTTCACTATCGAATCATTTTGCCTCATAAGTTCATTTATTGGTATTTATTTATTTACTTGCTATAAACTTATTCTAATCCTATACGCTTATTTACTTTATTCCTTATTTTGTAAATGTCATTTATTTCTTCGCTCCCAATTAATTATCGTTTATAAATGGTCATCATTATCCAAATTGGACAATCACTAATGACATTTATTTATTTGTTTGCAATCTAAATTGTTATGCATATTCCGTTTTCTACATAAATATCATGTTTAGTTCTATAATTAATCCCACTAAACGCATTTATGTCCCCATTTGATTTATGTAACTCCCTATTAACTGCATATTTATTGCCTATTAATATTGCCATCATTATTTGCTAATGTTGAAGTTATTACCCCTTTTGCATTGCAACCTCATAACCCTATGATTTATTATGTTATTAATATTTAAACATTCTAATTGTAGAGTACTAACGTATATTTATGTATTATGCTTTATGTATGCATGCATGTATGTATGTATATAATTAGTAGATGCAGTTATACATGAATATATATAATTTCTGTTTTTAACTCTTTAATTTCTATATTTAGAAATCTCAAAATATACACTTATGTGTAGATTCCACAAAGAATTTTCATTTTCATATTTTAAAATATTGGAGGCACCCTTCCTCAAGAAGAAAATTATTACTAATATAAATTTCCATAAACAATCTAAATGTGGAACTTTAGCTCTGTTTGAAATTACAATGAATTATCTCCTTTCATTTCTATTAAAATAGACAGTGTAAACTATAGAGAATGATATTTGTACTTTACACATCTCTTTCTTTTAGGAATATTCCTTATTTTTCTAAACAATGCATTTTTTATATATAGTTGTATAGTTAGATAGTGTATGGAAATTTACACAGAAATACAACTAAATTGTATTTTCAATGCTTCTAAAAATTAAAACACATAAATTTACCTTCCAAGTCAAACTAAGGCATTCCCAATGAGTGCTACACAATTCGCAGCCCTATTAACATAAACTTGGAATAAACTTTATGGTCTTATCAATATCATAATTTCCAATTTTTATATTCTAATTTTCCAAAGTTTCCAGATTACGGTGTATATGCCATTCTTCCATAGTTACATAACTTACAGAATATGTAGGCCAGATTTTAATTAAGTACGTACATTTTAAGCCTACAATTCAATGGGTCTGGCATAGGTATAATAATCTAGTAAAATTCAATGATATAAATTTCAGTGTTATTTATAAATCATATCATTTTCCACCTTCCATTCTAGCTTCCCAAATATCCAAATTCAAATTCATTCATTAATTGACTCGTTTTTCTTTTCCAACCCAAAATTAAGTATAAAAAGATATATACATGCCTATTGGAATTATAGATTTGAGAAGAGATTTTAGTTTAGTGGAATTTAGATTTATGATTATGATGTTTACCTTTTTTGCAGAATTGATTCACTCCTCCCTTTTTATCTTTTATTTTGTACTCTTTTTCGAAAAGGGAAACCGGAAGAGCTCTACTGCTATGTTCAGAAAATATGAGAAGAAAAATAAGGAGCTAGATCTGTATTTATAGGTGCCGGAATCAATTCTATCCATTAGATTAATATTTTTTAAATCCGGAACATTAGGTCCGAGTTTTTCCCCAACTGCCACAACCTGAACTGGTCGACCACTCCTCAAAGATGATCCACCGACCGAAATGGGCTGTCGAGCTGTGGTGGTTTAATATTTAACATTATTTATTTCCTTAATTCCTTTTTGATCATTTTCAATCTGAAACCTTCTAAAGTTGATAACTTCTTCGTTTGAACTCTAATCATGAAGCTTTATATATAAAAATTGCTCGTATGATCGCCACTAACACAAGGGAATAAGTTTCACGGAAAAATTCTTCCAATTGCTCAAATTACCCTTTTGTGTCTTATATAGTTATTTGTTGTTTATTATGCGGGGAGTTACAACCAAACTTGACTTTTTTGAGTCGATCTGTCTCTGTTCTGAGTGCTTAACACCTTATGCAACCATTTGCATCGGTTCATCTCCAAATTTTCTAGAGCCAGTCACTCTCAGAAACCCCTTTCGATACACTCATATCCAATACAAACATGTAAACAACATAAAATGACCAAAGTAAACATCATGCCATAACAACTAACAATCAATAACATTCATATCCTTATCTAGAACTCATACAAACAACTACGATATGAAAATGCATGTAAAAAACCATTTAAATTGTTTAAATTTGTTTATAAAAAATTTATAAATCAAAATCAATCAATGATCTTGTTTTTAACTTTAAAATTATTTTAAAATACATTTCTAACACAGATAAATATTTAAAAAGGATTAGGAGATGATATGGTACTCACCTATCGATGTAAAATCTATTCATTTCACCTAAATAAGGTAGATCTACCATGGATAACCAAGACATGAATCCCAATGCACCCAATTCTGAAATATTCCCATTGCTAATCCCTTTGCTAATATCTCTTTAATTGCTTAATTAGGGTAGTTTTATTGAAGATTAGGTAAGTTTTGATAATATAAGGTATAAACAGGGGTGGGTATAAACTGCACTGCTATACAGAAACTGCCCGCACCGGACTGCAAAAACGGTGCAGAAACCTGCACTGAATTTTCTAACCAAAGCAAATACTCCAAACTGGACCGACCCGCATTGATGCGGTTTGGTTGCGGTTTAGACGAATGAACCGACCATATTAGACCGGATCGAACCGAGCCAAAAATTTACACTAGTAATCTTATGATAAAAAATATATGCACCTTCTATCTCGTTTTAGATTCCGAGGATATATAGTCTATTTTCAGCATATGTTGTTGTTATATTAATAATAATCGTTCTGATAAATGAAGAAGTTATAATTTTATTATAATATTTTTCATCTTATTTTGAATAAATCCTAATTATAATCTTATTCTAGTCATTTTACTTAATGATTATGCCTTGATTAACGCTGTTGTTTGGTTAATCTACTAAAAAATATCACTTGTAGCTAAATATCAAATTAAAATATTCATATAATTAAGAACTAAATTTTCATTTCAGTATAACCTTCTATGTTTTAACCTTTAAGTGAAAAAGCTTCATACAATTGCCTTCGTAAATTGATTGTTGATGGAAGTAATTCTCTTATTTCATATTTAATATGGGTTAAAATCGAAGCAGATCAAAACCGGACTATATCACATTAAATCGAACTGAAACTAAGCCTTTTTAAAAGATTAGTATAATGATTTGTATTTTTGATTAACCGTTTGATGTGGCGTGGAAGCGGTTTGAGCTTCAAACCACACCAAACCGACCCACGTCCACCCTTAGTTTTAATGGAGGTTATAAAATGTTTTTGGAAGATGAAAAGGTGATTAAGGGTTGTCCTCTCTATTATAATTAGCTCCAATCCCAAAATGGGTTAATTTGCTAATTATGGACTTAGTCTAATTACTCGCTAGTCCAAAGTTGTCCAACTTAAAATGACCAGATCTCTTAATTTAAGGCAAAAAATCTATTATGATCACATTGTGGAAAGGAAAAGCATCAAATCTTTCAGTTGAAGTGGTTTCACACATATTTTGGTTTCCATCAAAAGTTTTATCTCTTACAAGTTTTCAAGATCAAAATAGTTAAGAATTTATTCTATGGGAAAATAATGTCAATAGTCAACATCCCCAAAGTTATAGCAAAATTAGACCCAACTTGTTAATGAAAATAATATTTTTAAGATATGTGGATGCTTAAAAATGTGGATCGTCACATTCTTCCAACCTTTAGGAATTTCTCCTCGAAAATTCCACTTAAACTAAATATAACCAACACAACATAGATATTACTCGTTCCTAACAATAAAACATGCATAACAACAAACAATCCTGCATACAAACAGGTAATAATCCTGTGCTAATATCCCAACATGCAAGGTACTAAACTAAGCAAATAAAATCCTAAAATGTGAAAGCTAACGATAAAATGGAATATTACCAAGTATAGAGATCCAGAAAACCGGCCTTCGTGCTCTCCTCGGTCTCCCAAGTCCTATTGCCTTTGCTTCCACTCCATCAAACCTTTACTAACTTCATCGTATTCCCCCTAAGTTGCTTCGTACTTTACTCGACTATACGAATAGGCTTCCGAGGTCTTGATGCTTCAGGTTTAACTTAATATCATCAAGTTGATCCGATGCCATAATCACGACCGGGTCATGCAAAAACATCCTAAGACACGGAATATGTTGCACATACCCGCCATCTACATAGGTAAGTCAACCCTTTAGCTAGGTTTCCAATCCCTTCGAGTATCGAAAAAGGACCTACAATCTTGGTGCCAAGTTCCTGTTGTAACTAAATCAAACTCAACTCTTGAATGGAGAAACCTTGATAAAAACAATATCGGCAATAAAGAACTCAAGATCATGATGTCTGTTATCAACGTTACTCTTTTGTCTATCATGTGCAGCTTTCATTCGTTGTCAAATGATTTCAATCTTCTCCAAAGTATCCCTAATCATATCTGACCTAAGTATCAGTTTCTCACCTACTTCCCACTATCATGAAGGGGCATTGAATGGTCGTTGATATAACACCTCAAATGGTACCATACTAGTGCTTGAATGACAACTGTTGTTGCATACAAACTGAACTAAATGTAAACGACCATCCCATGAGCCTCGAGTCAAGAATAACAGTCTGTGAGAGATCCTCTAATATACGATTCACTCTTGCAGTCTGACCATGGATAAGCTGTACTCAAACACATATCTATTGTTAGCACCTCTTATAAGCTCATCTAAAATCTGTTCATGGATAACGGTCACGATTACTTACAATGATCTTGGGCACACCATGGAATCGTACAATCCATCTCACCTAAAACTTAACCAGTTTCTATGACATTCTATTGGATTTTACTATATAAATAGGGCGCTCTTTGTCAGTTTATCGACTATTATCCATATGCTATCGTACCCTTAGTTAGTCCTCGGCAACCCATTAATAAAGGCCATTAATATCTGTTCCCACTTCCACTGGGGAACTACATGTAGTTGCAACAAACCACTTGGCTACTTTTGCTCAGGTTTCACTTGTTGACAATTCATACACTTGGAAACAAATGTCTTAACGTCCATTTTTATCTTTTTCTAATAAAATGTTTGCTTCATATGTAGATATGTTTTATTGCCTTCAAGGTGTACAATTAATCTCGAATGATGGCACTTTCGTACCACCTCATTCCTAAGTACATCAACATCGAGGACATACAATCAACCATCCTTATAGAGCCAATCATCTTGGTCTAGTCTTTACTGCTTCATCTCCTTATAGTCTACTCTTGTCTTAAACTTAGCATTAATCTCTTATAACTGACATCATGCCTCTGACTAGTAACAATCAGCTCTATCAGAGTAGATCTAATGGTCAAGCTTGCCAACATCTATGGCTCTACCTCACTTCTAGATCAGAAACCATAACCATCAATATACTCTGCATGCGTCCACACGGGGGACATAACTCCTAAGTTGGAATATCTCCAACTTAGTGCATTTACAATGGCATTTCCCTTACCAAGTGTATAGGAAGTTCAAAGTCATTGAAGGTTAAGAACTCTAACTGTCTCTGCTATTGAAGGTTAAGGTCTTTCATTAAGTAAAGGTATTTCAATGACTTATGTTCAACGAACAACTCAAACCTTTCCCATAGCAGGAAATTCCTTGATATCTTCAATGCAAATACTGTCAGTGCTAACTCTAAATCATGGATGGGGTATTTCTTTTCATGAGGTTTCAGTTGTTGACAAGCATAAGTGACAACTTTACCTCTCAACATCAATACCGCCGCAATCCAGTACAACATGCATTTATGTATAATGTTAATTCCTCATTCTTACTCGAAATGACTAACACTTGTGCACTCGTTAGCATCTCCTTCAAAGTCATAAACAAGTGCTTACACCTTGCATACCAAGCAATGGTCTAACTCATCTTAGTCAATTGTGCTTCTACCTTTGAGAAGCTCTTTATGGATCGCTTATAGTATCCTGCTAAGCCAAGGAAACTTCTTACATCCACAGTATTCTTAGGAGTTTCCCAACCTTCGACTGCTACTACATTGGCAAGATCCATAGTGAAGCCCTGCTCCGAACAACAAAACCTAAGTACCAAGTTCCCTCCTTCAAAAGTGACATTCTGAAAACTTCACTTTCAAATGGTGCTTTCCCAACACCTCTAGCACAATCCTCAAGTGCATCTTGTTTTATTCTTCTATCTAAAAATGGACAAGGATATAATCAACGAACATAAGTATAAACTTATTTAGTTGATCTCTATATATGGTTCATCAGATCAACAAAGTGTGTCAGCGCATTGGTTAGTACAAATGACATAATCAAGCACTTTTAAAATCTTGCATAGAAATGCATTAATCCACACATTCTCCTTCGCCTTTCTCGATTGGTGGAACCTTATTACCAAATCCAACAAAGAAAATAGCTTGCACCATAGAGCTAATCGAACAAGTTATCAATATGTGTGAGTGGATGTTTGTTCTTCCTCATCAATATATTCAGCTCACGGTAATTAACACAGAGTCTCAAAGTGCCATCTATCTTCATGGAGAACACTATAAGTGCTCCCAACTAAAATATACTCGTACAAATGAACCCTTTTTCAATAGGTCATTCACTTGCACCTTTAGTTCATGTTCCTCTTTGGGTACCATATACCCTAATGACATAATTAATAGCCTAACATCCTTTACTAAATTGATGCAGAACTCAATCCCCCTATGTGGTGGTAATGGAGTCGTCTCCAAAAATATGTTCAGATACTCTCTAACAATGGGTACCGAAGGCAACCCATCGTGTAGAATCTTAAGCGAATACACAAAGCTAACTATAATTGAATCCTCATGCATGCAGCTCAACTCTAAAAAACACTCACTATCTATCACTATTGTCACTAACACCTCTCACAATTAACCATTACTTTGTATATATTGAATTTCCATCCTTATTATATTACCAAACCCAAAATAACTAAGCGCCAAATAATCACAAGAAAACACACATCCAACACTCGATAGCACTATGTCATGACAAACCATACTCAAACTAGCCAAACCACCTATAGGATTTGCTACTACAGTCTATTTGCAAGTCAGGTCTTAATCCTAGCCTATCTATTGAGCCACTAGATATAAAGGAATATGATGCATTGGTATCAACTAAACATGAAAACGTATACCATAAACATAAGCATACCATAAATAATGATTCCCTTCCCCTTCTGTTTCATCGATAGAGCACTCGATGAAGTTGGAACAACATTCAAAGCATATCATAATTTGCTCATTCTTTGTGATTTTGGACAATCCCACTTCATATGCTCAGTTTTATCGTAGTTGAAGAACTTCATCCCTACACTCTTGCATCTACTATAAAGACGACCTTCCTCTCCATACCGATAACGTATAGGCTCCAGTTTTCCCTTCTTTTGCTACCCTTGCCTTGGAACATGTTTTTCCTTTGTTTTTCTACTTTCTTTTACCACCCCCACTCAATTACGGCTTATGCTCCTCCTTGGAATAACACTGGCTTTAAACTTTGGATACACACTATGACGTCTCAAAGCCTTCATAACCAGGTTCTCGAAGCTTTCACCTATGTGTCCCACTAGCCTCTTTCTGAGATATTCATCCAAGCCCATAATAAACTTATCATTTTTCTTCGACAGTGTATCATTGAAAGTGTAATGATCTGCCTTTTCGACTACAAAGGACGACACTTAACACATCCTTAGTATTCATGTGCTGATCATTTAGCCATCCGAAAGACATGTCATTAGGGGTGAAAAAAAGATAGAACGAAATCTCACAAATTGTGACGAATAATATATAACATAAAATCAAGTCTATACAAAAAGAGAGAAGTTTAATTTACATACACACATCAGAGTACAACACTAACCTACCAACAACCTTGGATAGTTATAACAACCTTCCCTTACAACCGTCGAAGAATACAACAATAATACAACGAAAATTAAAAGAAAATACAAAAGTACGTCTTGGGCATCCAACTCGTCTCCTGAGTTCCAATGCATCCAAAGCTAATTTGAACACATGCTCGGTCTGACCCGAGCATTATAAGAAAACAATTCCTGGGTTAGTTTGGTAAACAAGCGTGAGAAACTCAAATCATAAGGAATTTTATTGTAACTTATAAAATCCTTTAAAACCAAAGGTATCTCGTAAGACCACGCCACACATAAACATGGACATATTTTTACCTTACGATAACTAGAACATTTTGTATATAAAATTCAGTGATACTATAATAGGGTCTGGGGTTTAAAGTAAATATATCAAGTCGCTGCAATGTGTGTACATAACAACAATAATAGGTAAACAATCAAAAACCAAAGGCGCTTATTGAAGAATATATTTCCAACAAATGGCAAGGTAAGAAACTACCTCCCAAAAGTTTTTACACCTCTAGATAAAGTGTACAGTGAGATCAAAAACTTTTCGACCTCAGCATGACAAGACCGGCTTATGCCTTACTAGATAATACCAAATATGATCACCCCCTTTGCTGTGATCAACAACCAAAAATGGGTCTTGACGCATATGTAGAGATATCGACTCTATATCTTGGGACGATCATACCCCAATGGGTGTGACCCATATAGCCTTGCGGCTACTCTATTTTTTCCATTCCCGGGGTATGAGGCTTTAAGAGACCACGATTACCTTTTCCTCATTCGACGTTTGACATTCGACATTTACCATCTTCCATTTTGGAATCACCCTCAAGAAGAATAATATAGCTCCATAGAATACTTGCATACTTCATAATGATCCATCACGACATTATTAATTTGGAGTGGTTCGAATAAATTATACTTATTCAAAATTGGTGTCTCCCAACTAAGCAGTAATTCTCGGCTAACTCAATTCTAGTTCTTTAGAAAAAGTAATAAGTATTAGAGTCCTCATCGGGGAACTCGAATAGACATACCATATTTCCTGAGTTAAAACAGGTCAAAATTTGACAACCGGTTATGTAACTACCAAATAAACAAACAAGCAACAATTCAAAGATTTAATTACCAATAGGAACCACTAAGCCTCAAAATAAGTTTTCATTTATTTAAATCTCTTTTCATAATATTTGTCAAAATATTCATATAGTTATCACAATGGAATAAGTACATTCACAAAACATTATTAAAGAATTCATATTTTAAATCATATTAAAAGGATCAAACAAATGTTATTCAAATTAGAGATAAGGATAACCTCAAACACTATTCCTCCAGTGTTAAGCATGGAACAATTGTCCACACCACCATAATTAAGAAGGTCAATTAAGGGAAATTCCATCTCCTATTCTTTTATAAATTGCTTCAATAAATCCTTTTAATAAATCATTTCCATTTATGAAATCTCCTTTTGCTTAAATTCTAAATCCCTTTATAAAACTCTTTTATAAATATTAAAAAATCATTTATAAAACTCTTTTATAAATATCTAAAAATCATTATAAAACTCTATTGTAAACCTTCATTTATAATTCCCTTTTTAAAAAGTATCATTTGTGAATATCATTCATAAATCTCCTTTAAATAAACCTTTATAAAATATTATTTATAAAATATCATTTGTAAATACCTTTATAAAATTAATTTATTCTTCTAACAAAATCATTTAAAAACAATTAACCTCAAATTGATATATAATTAAAGTCAATTTAAAAACTATAAATTTACAAATTTGAAAGGAGGCTTAGTGACCACAGTGGTACTAAATCAAGTTACCATTTATTAAAATTTGTCTTCCAGGTCACATAACAATTATTTATAAGCTAACATGTATGTAAATACAATCCATAACAAATTAGGGAATAACATGTTAATATAAACAAACTAGCAGATGCATATCTAGATAACATAATGGCAGGATGGTTGGATTGTTTTGCTAAATAGATTTGCACACAATCAGTAGAGTTCAATTATAGCAAAACGGGGATTTTTTCTGCTAAAAGATGTTCGAACAATCAATTCAATTAAGTTATAGCAGAACATGTATTATTCTACTAATAAATGTCAAAGTTTAATACAACCTATTCACATTTGTATGGTTACTTAATGGTACCAATAATAGAATCCCTTATGTTCAAAGCTATTCTTTGTAAAATAAAGTTGCCTTTAAACAAGTTGATCCTTGGAAAACAAAGTAATTAAAAACTTAAACCTCTTTTTAAATAATTAATTACAAGTTAAATCCTTTTTAAAAACATAATTAAATCTTAATTAAGTCTAAATTTAAATTAAGTGTTAATTAAGAAATAATTAACCTTTAATATTTTTTTTTATAAATTGAACCCTTCATTAATTTATATTTAGAATGATCAAACACTTACTTGATTATTAATAAATAATTAACCCAACACTTAATTAGAAATAAATCATATATTCAATTCAAAATTAATTAAAAATAAATCTTATTTAGTCAAAGATTAATTAAAATTAATCTCACTTTTTAAAAGATAATTAATCAGCAATTAATCTCCCTTTAATTTTAATTAAAAAATCTTAGTTAGTACTTAATCAATTATTAATTGCCAAACTTAATTAAAATAATAGTTGATTACTAATTAATAAATAATTTTTTAACTAACTTCTTAATCATTATTAATTAAATTTTATAAACCATTTCCAAATCGCTTTAAGTATAAAAAAATTAATTTGCAAAAAGTGGACATTTTAAGAAAACTGCATCCATAGTAACTATCGCTATGAATACCATAACTAGAAAATGTTTCTTAGCTTTCTCTTTTGCAAACTTAACATTTGAAAGCTTATTAAATTTTTTGAAACAAAAGTATGTTTTTTATAAAAAGTAAAACTAAGTTTAGAACCTGAAAATGGTTTTGATTTTTTAAAACAAGTTAACATAACTTCCACAAGGAATCCAAAGTCGACAATACCATACAAGGTGCTAACTTCCTTGACATATCATCACATATTCATGCCTATAACATACAATAACATATCACAACTACAAACCTAACCAAAGCTCAAACCTTTACTACATACATAGCAAATGTAACGACCCGTAAATTTTCGATAATTAAAATAGCTAATTTATTAAGATTTCATGATTTAAGGTTAGAAAAAAAAAAGGTAATTTATGTTTGGTAATAATAACTAGAATGAAATGCAACAAATTTTATCTAAGTAAATTATTTATGAATTGAATGGAATCCCAAATCAATTATCATAAT
This sequence comes from Allium cepa, assembly GCA_030765085.1. Lineage (NCBI taxonomy): Eukaryota > Viridiplantae > Streptophyta > Magnoliopsida > Asparagales > Amaryllidaceae > Allium > Allium cepa. The sequence continues at coordinate 612,318,543 of CM060942.1, read as the reverse complement.
ATGTAGCCAAAGGTAATTGAATGGATTTGTATTGTATAGGCTATTGTGATACTTATTTGGAAATAATGAACTTATAAGTAATTAAAAGTTAACGGTGATAATTATTTAAGTTACCTATTCATCTAGTTAGTCGAATTGAATTTGTGAATCAATTGCAATTGAAATGAAAGTTTATATATTAGCTGAGTGCATTATCTCTAACTGTAGTTAAATAATAATGTGGAATTCATTTGATGTAACATAGTAAAACGACTGATAATGAAATTTTATTTAAAAATCCAATATTGAAATCCATCAAATATTGAACAATTAAATTGTTTAAATTTAATATTTGGAATTTATTGAATAATTAAATAGCGGGAATTGAATAACTGTTTTGATGAAAATGGTTGTTCTATAATTTGGATTTGTTAAATTTTATAAGTTCGTTTTGAATATTTCAAAAGATAGTGATTTAAGAATAATCAAATTGGTTTAAATTTAATATTACAAATGTTTGAATAATTAAATTCCAAATTTGATATGATTAATTTGATATTGAAATTTAATATATGAAAATAGAGTGAATAATTGAAATTTGATTTAATATGATTCAAATTGGTTTCCAAAGTGAATGTAAGTTATATCGGGATTATAATAGAGTTAATAAGAATTTAATATTTGGAATTTATTGAATAATTGAATAACGGGTTTAATATGATTAAAAATGATTTGTAAAATTTTATTTTATCATATTAAAGTTAGAATGATGTTGTAGAACTTTTAAAATTGAATTTAAAGTAAATTTGTGAAAATTGAATATTTTAATATTTAATTGACGAGTTAAAATAGCCATTTTTCAAACAGTCTCGGATTTCGACGAAACCAGTTTTATCGGATCCGTAACGTGATATTATTGTAAGATTTCAAATTTCGGGTCAATCGGATTTACCGTTTGTTCGGGTCAAGCCAAAACGCATAGAAATTTGTTTAATCGGTTTAAATTAAAAATCGATCATTTATTTCCGTAACTCCCACAGACGATCGAATTATCTTTCGAAACCTGTTCCATTGTGTCCGGAACGCGGGATAAACCGTAGAAACGTCGGTCACCGCGCGTAAATCGGTGTTCGGAAAACCCGGGATGAATAGTGTTCGTCGTTTTTCTATAAAAGCACTTCATTATTTTCCTTTTCAAAAAAAGAAAAAAAAAGAAACCTATCCCTAAAACTAATGCCAGCCTCCACTTATACTATTAATGGCCGAAAATCAATCTCCTTCCTCCCTCAATTTCTTCGAATCCAAGCAACAATTCCAGAAACTTTCAACATGGAACTTCTAGAATGCGTCGAGGGCTATCAATCTATATGGAGATGATGGGGTTTCGAGTTATATACGAAGATAAATCGGGGCGCGTTCGTCACCATTTCGTGCGCGCTTTTCGAGAGAGAGGGGGGCCGAGTTCACCATGGTTGCGGCTGAAGGTAGAGGAAGGTGAGGGGCTTCGTTTGGCATTTCCTGATCGAACTCCGGGGCAACAAGGTGGTCGCGAGATTTAGGGTTAGGCGGCGGCTATGGGTTGGTGCGTGCGTGCAAAACCTGGGGAGAGGAAGGAAGGAAGGGGGCGGCTGGGATCTAGGGCTTTGAGATGGACGGTCCAGATATGGGTTGGGTTAGAAAAGATAATATAAATTGTAAATTTATTATATTATAATTCGAATAAACTTTAAAATAGCATAACCTTTTCATACGAGGTCGAAAACGCACGAAACTTTTTACGTTGGAATCATATCGACGAGCACTACGTTATGGAATTGGATTGAATTTGTTTGGAGCTAGTGAAAATTTCGGGTAAAATTAAACGCTCGTTTAATTTTATTCGAAATAAAACGCCGGAACTACATTGAAATCAAGGTGAGTGTTTTATAACGCTCACAACGTACTGAATATCTTTATGCTAGTTAAATTTGACATTATGAAGTGTTATGATTTTTATTTGTCGTTGTTTGATAAAATATAATTGTCATTTGAATTAACCGTTGAAATTTAAATTGACAGTTAAATTGAAATTAACGATTAAATTACCTGACATTGATAACTATGAAATTTCCATGAATTGTGTTGTCTATTGGATGATGTATTTTGATGGATGTTATTGGTTGATATTTAAATGTTTGGATGTTTATTTGCTTATATATATCCTGTTATGCATACATATGAAACTATGATTTGATTTAAGTGATATATATTCATCCCTGACATTTAATTGAAATAACTAATCACTTGGCCATAGGATAGAAAATTATATAAGAACACCGGATTGGCTAAATTAATAATTTTTAAAATCGTCGATTTGAAATTTATTTAAATGTTTTGATTTAAAAGTTATAAATAGAAATCAATTTATAGAAATCGAATTTATCGGAAAATTGAGTTTGGAATGTTGAAATAAATTTTGGTTAAAGAAAATTGTTAAATAATTTAAGTTGAGATTTTGAGAATAAAAATTGGGATATGATTGAAATTCGGAAAATCTATTTGTTTTAAAGATTGAACATTATTTCGAACTTGAGTATTACTACGTAAAAGCGATATAAAAATGATATTTTGAAATTGAGCTTGAAATTGAATCATATTTGAAATTTGGATTTAAATTTGAATATTGAAGGATAATTAAGTAAAAGTGATATAAAAGTGATGTTTTGAAATGAGCTTGGAATTGAATCATATTTGAAATTTGGATTTAAATTTGAATACTGAAGGATAATTTTGTTAAGTGTTATAAATTGATATTTTGAAAATCAAGATCCAAATCGATATAAATTGAAATTGAATTAATTGAAGGTGAATGTGAAATTGAATAAATTTGAAGTCAAAGTTGACGTTGATTTGAACTGAAATCGAAATTGAATCGGTAGAAGGGAAATTGAAATTGTTTTGAATTGGGAAGTTATAATTGAAATGGATTGGTTTTGAAGCTGTTTTATTTTGTTTTCCAAATTACTCTGTTATATAAACCATTTTTGAATACTTAAACTATTTTAATCTATTTTAAATCTACTTAACCCAATTTAAATTATTTTAAACTAATTTATCTATCTCAAATCCATTTTAAGATTTTAAGTATTTTTAACTATTTTAATTATTTAAAACTACTTTAAACTACTTAAAACTATTTTCTAAAATTCTAAGCTGGTCAATAAGGTGAAATGTTTATATTTAAATCTTGAATTTAAATATGAATTGGGTTAAATGAAGTTGCAACCTAAATTGAAATTCGAAATGATTTTGAAATCGAAATGAGATATTGAGACGGAAAAATGATTTTTGAAACGGAATCTTACATTTTGAATAGCTATGATGATATTTGAAATGGATTTGATTTTTGAAGCGAATATGATATTTTGATACCAATTATGAATTGATTTGAAATGTAAAAGAGCCATCGGTGTAATAATACGTAGTTATTAAAGAGACCGGGATCGAATATGGACATACTCTTTGTCGATACCGAAAACCACTTTAATAACTATTATACCCGGAGTGTTGATCCAGAATGAAGTGGACGGTTTGGTGAACGCGTTGATTGAAGAAAGAGAACGATATTGGATGACCTTTGACATGACTAAAACAGGAGCCGCGCCGGGCCATTGAGGTTCGCCATTTCTAGCGGACACACTTCTTCGATACCATATCTATTACATTTGTGATTCGATTTGGGTGCACCCCTTGATTTGGGAGTGTTGTTTCACGGTGTTGGGGTAGCTGCTGGCTATGCTCAACATCAGTCCGGATCACGCAACTACTAGTATCCTAGTTGGTATCGTCTCATGTACCTTGTCATATTGATTATCCTATTCGCGACCACTACCTTTTGTTTTGTGTTATACCTATGGGGTACCCTCTGATAACCACCAGTTTACGGTGGGGCTTACGGTGTTGTATAGACTATGGCATTATAAAAATGTGTTAAGGGGGATTATGGTAACGCCTTAACGCTATTTTGATACTTTATATTACTGATAGGCATTATCTACTTAGCGTACATTACTACATAGTAGATAGTTTAACGGATCCTTAAGAGATGGAAAATCCCGTAACATCTCTTGAGTTATTGCACCCACGTTGACACTGGATATGAGATGTCAAACCCCGTAAACATCTCTGACGCCGTTACACTCATATTTATTTACGATTGATTTAACTTTCATAAGGATATTTTAGTCCTGACTTGAGTGTTTTGTCTTTTCATTACGCTCGGGTCAGTCCTGAGTTTTTTAGATTTTTGAAGATCTATTCTGGAGGATGAAGACGAAGATTTGGTATACTATTACTATTATTACCCTTGCATCATGCTATCTGCTGCATTATTTTAATTGTTCTGTCGTATATGTATAACTCTGATAAATGTTGTATAAATAATTGTCAAAGTATAGTAAACAGCTTCATGAACTGTTTATTTGACTATTATATTTTATCGTTCCGCTGCGAGATTCTGTGTTGTTTCATTTCCTTTATGTCTCTTTCTTTTCTTTTCTTATGTACCCCAATAACCATCTGCCCTTTTGAATGGTTTGGAATCGACATGTGTATTTGATCGTCGGTTTAAACTGTCCAAAAAGGCGTGTCGTTACAGTTGGTATATGAGCGAGGTTTAGCAATAACCTTAGCTTTGTGGGGTCTGACTCTTTATAAATAGGGTAGTAATACCCTATGATGAGTCGCTGAGTGTGTGTATATATATATATATATATATATATGAGAGAGCGTAATTGTTAGTGATATAAAATGTTTTATATCGTGTCGGTTGATTTGTTGAGTGGCTTATGGATTCTGGTCAATACGAGTAATTAACATCATTGATATGGATCTCTAAACACTTAAACAGAACAATTCGACATAGTATTGTTTTGAAATTGGGTAAATGAAATAATTTTGCCCTAATTATATTTTGTATATAAAGAATTTATTTCAAAATTTATTGTGATCTATCTAGCTTATTTGGTTGTTGGAAACGATAATATTGATTGTTATCATTAATTGGGTATTGTGTTTTAATAAATAAGGCTTATTGAAAAATAAACAATAATAAAACAACTTGTGGAATGTTTTAAGAAAGAAAATCCTATAAGAATATTTATAAAGGTGACTTATAAATTAAAATAGATTTAAACTGGAAAATATTGAATTTAAGACCCGGAGGTTTTGACAATGGTTTTCAAAAGCTTTGAAGAAATATATAGTAATATTAGTTGGAAATTGTTTATGGAAATATTTTGAAAGGATTTATAAAGGAAGGAATGAATTCAGTACTCCTCTCTTATGTCGCTGGAAAATAATATCGGTGATGACTGCGCAGCATCATCGACGTTCATTTTCGAGTCTCAAAGTGGGGGAGACTTCTAAGAAGCTTTGCTTTTCTTCGAAATTATTTGTAACTGGGTTTTGGTTTAAACTCCAAAGGTATGATTTGATATATTAAAGATATAAGTGAATATATTTATTTCAAACGATTTGAAAAGAACCGGGCATTTAAATTTCTAAGTTCTCTTAATTAATGATTTTCAAATTATTTGAATGAAATGTGAATAACCATAATTTATAAAATAAGAGGATTAAGATATCTAAGCTATTGTTTGGGAAAACTTTAAAGTTGAAAGGTAAAGAGGATTTAAACAAATTAAATTTGTGAACATTCTAATTAAGTAAAATGAAATTCTATAAATTTGTATAATACCAAATTTACATTCTGATAACATATAACAAGACTTACCAAATGTTAAAAGTTAAAATGATGTTTCGGATATGTAATGAGATATTGTATAGATAAACAGAACCTGAAAGTAATTGAAATATACAAGTAAGAAAAACTCAAAAGGAATTAAAATGTATATAAATGGAAAATTTGGCTGTGATAAAAATATTATATACTTAAATATAACATGAAATGATGAATGGATAAATGGAACAAGTAAGTGAACTTAAGAAAAGGCCATTGAGTCAAGCAATGTCTTTGTAAACAAGTTGTAAAATTAAATATAAATTTGCAACAAAAAAAAGAAAAATATGTAAAGATAAATTTGTAACTTTTGGGATAACTATAAACTAAGAAAAGTCATATATGAGAAGTTAGACTTTTATGGAATGACAATAAACTAAAGTGATGATTAATAAAAATGTTCCACAAATAAATTTGTTATTAACTAAAATTATGAAATTGAAGTAAATGTAAACAAAAGAATTTGGTATAGCTAAGAATCAATTGGAAAATTGAATTTGAATTTAATTAAATTATATAGAATGTTTAAAATGAACTTGAGTAAGCAAATTCTATGATATGATGTTTAAGAAAAGATAAATGTTAAAGAATATGCTATGTAAAGAAATGAATATACTAACTAAATAATGGATTGTGAATAATTAATTGTAAAATAAAATTAAAGCCAATAAAATAATTTAGTATAGATAAATTGGATAGAAATCCATTGGAAGGTAACACGTGAGATTGTACATATATTATTTTATTCGCATAACCATTTGATCCAAATTCGAGCACAAAATTTCGGGATGATTTATATCGATCCATGTTAGGATTTTTCACTCGATTCTCGACGGCGAACCCTGGATATGGATTTTAATTTGATTCTGGAATTCTCTATCATAGTATATGGCTATGCAAGGAGATTAACAGTTTCCAATCAAGGAACCAAATCTGAGTCCGCACTAGAGAGTCAGGTGAACGATACTAGTTGGAAGTGAAATTGTGTGATCGAATAAGCGATTAGATTGATATTGCTCACGGATGATATATGTACGGCTTACGAACTTAATTAAAGTTAATATTGGAAATTTAAGATGCCGAATATAAAATGATTCTTTTAAAATTATATAACAGGATATATAAAAGAGATAAACCAAATTGAATGTAAAATTAATAATTTGGTTACGTTGGGTATGATTTGGTTGTTATATGATTGTTAGTTGATTGTATATAATTCATTAAGCGTTAATGAAATTGAAAGCTATAAATCATTGAAATCAAATTGGAAGTTAAATGAATTTAAAAAGAATTTAATTTGATTCAAACCGGAAGTAAACTAATGTAAATATAAATTAGTGAATGTTAACTAATTGAATTAAGAATGAATGTTAGTAAAATCCAACGTTAATGAATCAACTGTGATTAAAATTGAAAACCAAGTGAATAAATATTAATGAGAAGTGAATTTATATTGATTGATTATGGATTTGTTGGATGATAGTTGGATGATAGTTGGATGATAATTGATTTGGTGGATGCATTTGTTGTTTTGTTGCATTTGCTATGTTAGCACATGTAGTTGTTATGTTGCTATATTGTGTATAATGATATTATTTTCATATATGCATGTTTTCTCATGGTTTGTTGAGTGTTTAGTAGGTGCAGATTGCGCTTGCTTCGCATTTGGAGCTCGCTTTCGCGCTATATTAGCCGTATATGCTCGCTAATAATATATAAGGTACATATCTCGGATTACATACCGTACTTTTACACTTTTTCCCTACGGGATGCCTCATCACTTGATGAAATGTATATTTGTGATATATATACTGTCATTTTTTTTCCGATCGAGCCGCGTAAAGAAGACTCTGCTGAAATTTTCCATAAATCCGGGTGTTAGAAAAAATTTCAAGTTTTAAATTTTTTTTATAGCTTGTTTTGATAACTAACTTTTAAGTTAGAAAGCCGTTTGGAGTAACTTAGTGGAAGCGTAGTTATGACTTTATAAATGGATTTTCATTATTTTATAAGTTGGTAACTTTGAATAAAATATATCTAATGTTGAATTCTATACTTAGTTCCTTTTCCCTTCTTTTTCCTTTTCGGGGACGAAAAGTTTTGAGTGGGGGAGAGTGTAACGACCCGTAAATTTTCGATAATTAAAATAGCTAATTTAATAAGATTTCATGATTTAAGGTTAGAAAAAAAATGGTAATTTATGTATGGTAATAATAACTAGAATGAAATGCAACAAATTTTATCTAAGTTAATTATTTATGAATTGAATGGAATCCCAAATCAGTTATCATAATATGTAGCCAAAGGTAATTGAATGGATTTGTATTGTATAGGTAATTGTGACACTTGTTTGTAAATAATAAACTTATAAGTAATTAAAAGCTAACGGTGATAATTATTTAAGTTACCTATTCATCTAGTTAGTGAATTGAATTTGTGAACCAATTCCAATTGAAATGAAAGTTTATATATTAGTTGAGTGCATTATCTCTAACTGTAGTTAAATAATAATGTGGAATTCATTTGATGTAATATAGTAAATCGACGGATAATGAAATTTTATTTAAAAATCCAATATTGAAATCCGTCAAATAATGAACAATTAAATTGTTTAAATTTAATATTTGGAATTTATTGAATAATTGAATAGAGGGAATTGAATAACTGTTTTAATGAAAATGGTTGTTCTATAATTTGAATTTTTTAAATTTTATACGTTCGTTTTGAATATTTCAAAAGATAATGATTTAAGAATAATCAAATTGGTTTAAATTTAATATTACAAATGTTTGAATAATTAAATTCCGAATTTGATATGATTAATTTGGTATTGAAATTTAATATATGAAAATAGAGTGAATAATTGAAATTTGATTTAATATGATTCAAATTGGTTTCCAAAGTGAATGTAAGTTATATCGGGATTATAATAGAGTTAATAAGAATTTAATATTTGGAATTTATTGAATAATTGAATAACGGGTTTAATATGATTAAAAATGATTTGTAAAATTTTATTTTATCATATTAAAGTTAGAATGATGTTGTAGAACTTTTAAAATTGAATTTAAAGTAAATTTGTGAAAATTGAATATTTTAATATTTAATTGACGAGTTAAAATAGCCATTTTTCAAATAGTCTCGGATTTCGACGAAACCAGTTTCATCGGATCCGTAACGTGATATTATTGTAAGATTCAAATTTCAGGTCAATCGGATTTACCGTTTGTCCGAGGCAAGCCAAAACGCATAGAAATTTGTTTAATCGGTTTAAATTAAAAATCGATCGTTTATTTTCGTAACTCGCATAGACGATCGAATTAGCTTCCGAAACCTGTTCCATTGTGTCCGGAACGCGGGATAAACCCTAGAAACGTCAGTCACCGTGCGTAAATCGGAGTTCGGAAAACCCATGATGAATAGTGTTCGCCGTTTTTCTATAAAAGCACTTCATTATTTTCTTTTTCAAAAAAAGAAAAGAAACCTAACCCTAAAACTAATGCCAGCCGCCACTTATACTATTAATGGCTGAAAATCAATCTCCTTCCTCCCTCAATTTCTTCGAATCCAAGCAACAATTCCAGAAACTTTCAACATGGAACTTCTAGAATGCGTCGAGGGTTATCCATCTATATGGAGATGATGGGGTTTCGAGTTATATACGAAGATAAACTGGGGCGCGTTCGTCACCATTTCGTGCGCGCTTTTCGAGAGAGAGGGGGCCGAGTTCACCATGGTTGCGGCCGAAGGTAGAGGAAGGTGAGGGGCTTCGTTTGGCATTTCCTGATCGAACTCCGGGGCAACGAGGTGGTCGCGAGATTTAGGGTTAGGCGGCGGCTATGGGTTGGTGCGTGCGTGCAAAAGCACCTGGGGAGAGGAAGGAAGGAAGGGGGTAGTCGGGATCTAGGGTTTTGAGATGGACGGTCCAGATATGGGTTGGGTTAGAAAAGATAATATAAATTGTAAATTTATTATATTATAATTCAAATAAACTTTAAAATAGCATAACTTTTTCATACGAGGTCGAAAACGCACGAAACTTTTTGCGTTGGAATCGTATCGACGAGCACTATGCTATGGAATTGGATTGGAGTCGTTTGGAGCTAGTGAAAATTTCGGGTAAAATTAAACGCTCGTTTAATTTTTTTCGAAATAAAACGCTGGAACTACATTGAAATCAAGGTGAGTGTTTTATAACGCTCACAACGTACTGAATATCTTTATGCTAGTTAAATTTGACATTATGAAGTGTTATGATTTTTATTTGTCGTTGTTTGATAAAATATAATTGTCATTTGAATTAACCGTTGAAATTTAAATTGTCATTCGAGTGTTTTGTCTTTTCATTACGCTCGGGTCAGTCCTGAGTTTTTCAGATTTTTAAAGATCTATTCTGGAGGATGAAGACGAAGATTTGGTATACTATTACTATTATTACCCTTGCATCATGCTATCTGCTGCATTATTTTAATTGTTCTGTTGTATATGTATAACTCTGATAAATGTTGTATAAATAATTGTCAAAGTATAGTAAACAGCTTCATAAACTGTTTATTTGACTATTATATTTTATCGTTCCGTTGCGAGATTTTGTTTTGTTTCATTTCCTTTATTTCTCTTTCTTTTCTTTTCTTATGTACCCCAATAACCATCTGCCCTTTTGAATGGTTTGGAACCGGCATGTGTATTTGATCGTCGGTTTAAATTGTCCAAAAAGGCGGGTCGTTACAGCAAAGATTTAAACTTTACATCAATCACAACACCTTTTCACTTGTTTATCAAGTCTAAATCTCATTCACAAACAAATACAAACATATTCACATCCAAACAACACAATAAGTCGATACACAAGCATATGTACATACAAATGCAAGTATAAGATAAAGGTGTAAACTTTTTCCAAAACGAGTGAGTTTATAATCACCAAAAGTAACCAAAACAAAGCAACTTGAACTAGAACTTTGGAAAACTCCTAGATCTTGGATTCTGCAATATAAAAGTTTGGATTTTTGGACCATGGAAGAGCTTATTGGGCTCAACCATGATGTGATGGGGCTCAACCAACATGTAGGAGGTGAGTATTGGCTAGATTTGAGAAGAAGGAGGTAGTATGAAAGAAAATAAGGTGTTTAAATGGATTTTTAAGCATTTAAAGTGGAAAAGGAAAAGAAATTTTTAACTCTGAAATTTCGGAAGCCATTAACCTGGTTTTGAAAGCTTAAAAGAAGATGTTATAAAAAATAAAATAAAAATGGTGGAGGAGGGAGAGAAAAGTTGAATTCGTTTATATAAAATGGAATTATAAAATTACCAAAATGCCCCCAAGTACCATTGCCATCTACTAGATTCATGCCACATCATCACCCCATCACCTTCTCCGCTCCTTTACATGTTATCCCATGGGAAAACCCTTTTACCAACCATGCAAAGCCTATAAGTGTACTATAATGTGAAATGATGTGTGAGATTTCATAATTTACCTTTTTTATTTAAATCTTATGAAATTTGTCACATCTATTTCTTATCATAAGTAAACATATATTTATACTTTTACACACTTAATTAAGTACTCATTATTTATGTAAGTGTGTGTTTAAATATATTAAGGCATTTTACAACCTTTTAAACAACTTTTAAATGATCGAAAAAGTGATTTTTGAAAAAGCTTTCCAGTGAAGTTTCCAATTTTCTTTAAACTAAATATTTTTGTAAACAAAATTCAAAAAAATGAATTTTCTATCATTAGTTATAAATTAAATAAGGGCTATTTTAATTATTAAAACCATCGTTAAATATTTAAAATTAATTAAATATTCATAAATCAAAGCAATAAAATTCGTGTCATTATAGAAAGACATCCCATACTTCAAAAATAAGTCGAACTTAGCTACATATTATAAAACAGACATCTCGCTTTATTTCAGGTCAGCAGACTTCCTGAATAAGAACGACTTCTAGGAAGTCAAAATAAATTTCTTTTTGAATTGAGCCTTGAATTTATCGTAAGTAAAATGGTCCTCAAGAGTAGAAATCTTAAGGGCGTTTCACTAGCCATGCTCTTTCCTTGAAAATGCATAGAAGCCAACTTCCACTTTATTGCATCTTCCAATACAAGACTTTAAAGATGTGTTTTCACAGGTGCTAATCCAATCCTACACTTTAATCTTTGATTTCATTCCCATCCGTTACAATATTTAAAAACCTCTAACCTAAATTGAAAATTATAATTACTGTAAATATACATGTATAAAGATATATGTTCAATTCTTTACAAAGAAATGATGTCATGGTTAAATACAAACCATATAAGTATAATTAAATAATATATTTATATGTATATAGTAATTAATAAAATAATAATTAGTATAATTAAAATATTCGATTGTGCATATCCGATCTATATGTGAAAAATTATTTTTATGATTACATACATATAGCCAATCAAGTATGACAATATCAATACATATAAGAATCGTCACATAACTTACAATATAATAATAATATATATATGAAGAATAAAACATTGTCCAGAAAATTTTAAACTATATAATACAATAAAAACATACCTGAAACCATTGCCTTGAAGCACACCTTGCAATGATGAACTCTCTCTCCTTTGAAAGCTTTTCGATTTGGCAGACTGCTAATCCTTGAACCATAGACCTTTGACTATCAAATAACACTCAATTTTAAATTGATTTGAGTTTGGTTTGTTTGAGCTTTTGGGGGATGAAGTTGGCCAGAAATGGATGGGAATAATGGCAGCCGAAAGATCTTTTCAATTGGGTTAAAGGTATTTAAATAGTGTATGGAAGAAAGAAAATAATGGATTATATCTCATACTAATTCACAGTAAATCAAAGTCATCCAATTCTAAAATCTCTAACCTATTTTAGCCGCCTCTGTAGAACTCATCACAGCCGAAAATACCAACCTATCTCATGGGCTAATATCCCATTTAAGCCCAAAGATATATCATTTAATTAAATCTAATTTAATTGCTTATCGATATCGTATATCAATAGATATGTTTATAACTATTATAAATATATTCAATAATATTTATTCCTCAAATCATATTCGAAACTTTATAATTAATATTTCATAAATATTAGTTAATTTAACTTATTTATAACAATTATAAACCAATTAAATCATTTGGTCAAGAGAGAATTCATCATTTCGGTTGTGTGGACTTAAATTGACCGTGATACTAACCCTATATAACTAATTTCATAAATTCCAATATCGTCTATATTCAACTCTATAGTCCAAATATAAAGTCCTTGGTTCAATAATGACAATTATTATTAACCAAACTGCTTTGACGAGAGAATTTGACTTTTTGTTGATTTAAGTTGACCGTGATACTAATCCCATATAACTAAGGACATAAATCCTTCCTTAAATAGTGCTTCCACTTGACCCAACTATAGTCACTCGATGGAAGTTGTGCCATGGTTTAACTATAATCAAAGCGGAGTTTTAATATTGAAGATCCATGGTATTCTTAAGACTGGGGAACTGTGTAAATCAGTCACATAAACATTTTCTATTTGACCTTAATTATACTAACCAATAGAAAATAATCATGTGAGTCGTTCCATAGTTTTTCAATGACTATCAATAAATAACCTGTTGGTTCCCATAGTAGTCATGAGTAATACACCACCCAACATTTGGAGAGCTTCACGTAATCTAGTCTTGACTGATATATCGATATCCAGTCTCGATGCATCTTGACTAAGAACATTTAAAATGGTATATTTATTTTCATTGTGATAAATTACTCACGGTTACAACACTTTGGAACTACCATCACGAAACATACCATATATGGATTTTCTATTATATACACTTTTAATTAAATTAAATAATTACATAATACATTATATAAAGTGTATAATAGAAAGAAATCACCTTTTATTTCAAATAAGATTGGTTTTCGAGTCAGATATATATGACAAATTACACAATGGCCCCTTGGGCTTACCCTAACTCTATCAATCTTCCACTTGCACTTGGGATCAATTATGGTATATTATTTCAACTTCTCCAATTGGTTTCTCAAAATCAATCCGGTTAGTCCCTTAGTGAATGGGTATGCTATTACGTTTCAGTTATCTACTGTATCAATCCACTCTCTCCAACTTTGATAAACTACCTTTTATCATGTAGATAAATTCGAAGTATGTCTCTCGACTTCTAGTGAGCTCTAATTTCTATTATGAACTATATTGCAACATTGTTATCATATAACAATGTTATAGGATTTTCAACATTTGGAATCGCCCTTGGCTCAGTTATAAATTTGTGCATTTATGTTATATACATTGTTTTTATTGCGTTGCTATTTAAGGTGATGTATTTAGCCATTTCGTTAAATCGGCCACAGTATTTCATTTGGAACATTTCCAATTTAAAGATTCTAAACATGAATTTATTATTGACATATTATACTCAGTATCACTTATGAAAGTTTGAGTCTTAACACTCCTCCATAAGGAGTTCATTATTTCTGTGAACAATTCTCTAATATTTAGCAAATACAAGAGAACACTCCAACTACCATTTAGTGATATTAATTTGGATTTGATATATGCTTCATGTATCAAATATATAAATAAACCACGATATCGTAAACTATATAATATGTATGATAATTCCTATTGCCAATGCATGAGTAATCCATCTTACATGTTCTGTATTGAACATTTAATAAGGTCTCCTTACATATCGTTTTAGGACACTCCCTATCTTTTATACTTACTATAATAGACATTATTTACAAATCCAACATTGAGTATTAAAACAACTAAAACTAATTTAACGTAATTACATGTTTAATAATCGGTGGTGTATTTTTTACATATGGTTTTGAAATATCTATGTACCTTTTAAAATTCGTTCTTAGAGCACACACTTCATCTCCATTTTGACTGGCAATCAATCTATTTTATATTTCTATCGAAACACTTATTTAATTTTGATGCTTGTTGAATGACACTTTCATATCTGTTCTTAGATCATACCTAAAAACTTACAAACCCAAATATCGCTCCCACCGACTTTGAGACACTTTTGTTGTTGTGTGCAAACAATCTATTCTAAATCATTATTTATAATTTTCCATTTTTCCTCATACGAACCAAACAAAAAGTCATACCAAGCAATAATTTCATAAGTAACCAACTCGAGCATATTGAATTGTATCGACTATATAATTTCAGCAATTGAAATTTAATGTATTATTCTTATCAATGTGGCTCACTATACTCTAACTGCATTTGCCTTTCTCTTAAAGATATATTTATGGCCAATGGATCGTACCCCTTTGAGTACAGCAATCAAAATCCTATTTTGATAATGTACTTGAAATCTATTCGGATTTGCCATCATACCATGTCATAGATTCAATACTCTTAGTGGCTTTATTAACAACCGAGGAATATCTATTCTTGATAAAGATAAGAAAATCGGTTTATCTTCGATGTGTGAGAATACTTATTAGACACTCTAGTATGATATGTTCATTTAGGTTTGGTTAATTTCATTGCATTCCATGTAATCAGTTTCATCTTTGGATCGTATCCAAATCCATTCCGATTCCAATAATTTCTCAAAGAAATTCCTTCGCTATAAAGTGGGTATTTCTAGAAATAACAATTGTTTCTCAGTGCAACGGGGGTATTCATAAACACTTTACAAATTGCCTTACATATAAAACTGATTTCATTTTAGTTTATGATACTTATGTTCACAACATAAGTTAGTCATCCAATGACCATCGTACCTAAAATTCTTTTGGGCGATTCATACAAGATCAATTACGTATAATTATTACATGAAATCTTTCGACTCATACAATCCGCTAATTCTTTAGCACAGGACATGATGGGGTTTCTTATAAACCTATATCTTGTATGATTTTGTGAAGTATTCTTCGGGTGATGTTAATTTTAACCGTGTGTGCTACTCTTAAGTACCCACCTTATAAAAAGTGTTTAAATCAACTTCACTCATCATTAATCATACTTTGTCCAACAAAGTTCGACTACTCCTTATCAATACTTCATTATGTATTATTGGGAGAAGTTATTGTTGAGAATGAGTCTATATTCATTTTAGTTACTTTTGGAACTTTTTCCAATATACTTACTCAAATGATCAAATAGAATTAATTCTTTTACATGTTATAGTATTTATTCCATTTTAGATTCTATTCTCTTATCATAGAGTTATACATGTCTATCAAATAACATGTTCATTTTTGTGATAACTCATCGGTGAATATGACGAAGTAAGCGGAACCTTTTTGTATTTATAAACTTATGATTGCATACATCTATATGTATTAATCTTAAAAGTTCATTAACTCTTATGATGCTCCCACTAAATGGGTGCAGAAACCTTAATTGTCTGAGATATAATTTATTATATCATATGATTCATAAACATATAATAAAAAATATTTCTCAAAACTATGGTGTAGTCTGTAATTCCCAAATAATTGTAAATAATATTAAATACTTAAGTATTTTCAACACATCACTTTTCTTGTGGAAAGAAGCACATTATAATTTTCTTTCAAAACGAATATTCATAATATTCACATTGAAATATAATCACGTCTACTTTTCAATCGACACTGAAAAATAGTCATTATTTCATGAATAATATTCGGTATGTTTTATGAACACAATTTTCATAATTTGATACAACTAACAAGTGCTATATGACGTGCTCCTATTATTTTTTCCATTACTATAATAGTGTACTAAATTCGGAGGTCCTCACTCATTTAATATGGATTATTTATTTCATACACTATAACTAGTTTGCAACGAAGAGTTCTTTGATCAAATATCTTGAATTCAATGAAATAAATCTCATAGAAAACAATTTCCTCTATGAAAATACATTTCGGGATAAAAATTATATTTCTAATTCCGGTATTAACTGTCAATTATAATTTTTACAATCCTTGTTTCTGATGTTTCATTATGAAGCAGAAGTGACCATTCACTCACTTCATCCTAACTATACATTTAATCACATCTACTCTAATGCATATTTTTCTTCTCAATGGTCGAATCATTAAAAAGAAAATCCTTACTACAACATCATAAAAACTCTTTACCAAAGTGTATTCGAACATCTTTAACATTTAAGGACATCAAATATGTTGCATTTTGTGTAAACTGATCAAGCTGACATTTCAGTGATCAAATTCTCAGACATTTCAGTGGCATTTCAGTGATCCACATACCTAATACGATCCTTTCTGTATTATTGAATACTTGATCTCATAGTACTGTTTATTGGCATATTGTGAATGAACTAACTTCATTAAAGTATCGTACATTACGAACTATGATCATTCCCCATATAGCACTTATGTATGATAGTATGTGGATCAAATATCCAGTCTTGTATTGCTTTTCAGTTTAGAACTCACTAAATGAAGTACACGGGCTCGACCAAATAAATAAGTAAGTGATAAAATTACAAATGTATTAAGTAGTTTTAAAATTAGGCACTTACATAGGTATATAAATCATTAACATGCAAGAAGAATTTAATAGCAAGTATATATATCATCTTTCTATTTACCAATATACAATTCAGTTTATTTGTATATCCTAATTAATAAACATTTTATCAATCATATTAAATGCATACATTTATCAATGTGGATTATTTTAACATTATATAGAATGTGTTCTTACAGTATTATAAAGGTTAAATATTATCATTTCATTTTTTCAAACCCTAAGTCAAAACATAGAAGTCTTTCGACTTCCCTAGTAGGTGTAGGGCTCACCCGTCTTGGAATTCTAACCTTGGGTCTTCTCAATAAGTCATAGCTCCACGAACGATGGATAATTCCTTATTGGTTATATATATACAAATCCTAATCCCTTGGTACCTTGTCCTAATTCTGCTTCGACCTTGAGTCTGCCTAATAAGTCGAAACGAAATTATTCCCTCATACCTACCATATAACGATAGCTTAAGTATAGTATATATACCTTGAGTCTGCTCAACAAATACATATAGTTATCTTACCTTGTTTATTCAATATATTAGTAATACTATACATAACATACCCAATACGAGTCCGCTTAACAACTAACGAGTATGTAATTGATATATATATATATATGCATATATATATATATGCATATATATATATATGCATATATATATATGCATATATATATATATGCATATATGTATATATATGGTAGTGGACAATGATATATTAAAGGTTCATAATCTTTAATATTAAATACTGAGTGATATCGACTTATGGAATAAGATAATCATCGTTCAAGTGTCGGACACATCGAAAATCACAGTATACATACATTTGTGTATTTATTTATTCCTTAAGTCTATTTAGGGTTTCATTAATGTTCCACCTTTATGCATTCATATATTTAAGTTTTATTTTATACAACTTTTATATTTCATATTACTTATATAATATTCTTGTGTATAACATTATATTAATTAAATCTTATTTATAGTTAACCACTTAATTAGTTTCATCTTAGTATAACATTTATATTCATTAATTGCTATGTCTATAACTTTTATAGGATTACACATTTATCTTATATATGTATATATTCATTTATTTAATTATTCTTTAATTTATTTAATTAATTATCCTTTAATTAATTTTATTAAATTAAACAATTTTAATTAAATTATATTAATTTTGAAATTCATTTATACACATACATGTATACTTATGTTAATTTAATATTTTAAAACAACATAACATATATCATAATAAACAATACATATACATATATTTATTAATTAATTAACTCATTTAATCAATATATTTTATTAATTTTATTAACATATTTTAATTTTTGAAATTAATTTATATTGATTTTCAAACATTTTATTTAAAAATTATATTATAACATTACAATATGTGCTTTATTTTAAATTTAACTTTTAAATTTAAATTTTTATTCTAATTTATAAAATAATTTGAAAAGCTATATTATAATATCTATATTATTTTACTTATTTTAAATTTAATGCTTAAATTTAAAACTTTATTTTATTTTTAAAACAATTTGGAAATTAGCCCAAGGCCCAATTCAAATTTTGGCCTTTTCTATTAAGTATAACCTTTTGGGCTTACATTATCATTTCGAGCCAGGCGAGTAGCCAGGTAGGGTAGAGTACTTGACTACTCAAAAACCAACCTTAAACACTAATTTCTCAAATGCCCTACTATATAGGTAAGCTTTAATTAATTAACCCTAACATGACTAATTTAGACTGCATAGACTATTGGACTCTGATGTCACAATTGGAACTGCGCCATATCATAGTGCAAGTTATGGATGAATTTCAAAAGTAGTAAGTATAGCAAATAACCTTAGGTCAAACATAAGCCTGGTAGGAGCGATCTATAATCTCAAAATAGGTTGATAGATGATATATCATAAGTAGGGACATTGAGTATGAAGGATCATACTTAACCTATCCATAAATCCAACAAGTAAGTATATAACACAACATATGTTAAACTATCATCATGTAGGTGTACAACTACTTACATACATTATAGGGTGTCAGATTTCAAACTCACTAGTATCTACATCACAAGATATCCATCCCAAATCATAGCAGTCATAGGAATCATGGCAAACATATCAAGCATCAACCAAATCTCGCATCGTCCACTAAGATGTTGTTTGCACCAAAAATTGGCACAAACACCCAATGGAAGTTTTGAAGAGAAATAAATAAAAACATAAAATGAAAATAAAGGAGATAAGAAATTAAATAGAAGAAAATCAAAGCAATAACATGAACACAACGATATATAATGGTTTGGTGTTTTTTGCCTACATCCATTTTGAATAGATAGCTTTATTAATCACTTTGTAACCTGAGTACAATAGGGTTTGGATGAAAATCCTTAGTTAAAATAGAGTATAAAGTAACTAGCGACATAAAGTATCGAAAATGAACAACCAAGCTGTATTTATAGAGGAAGACGGTGAAATATCTCCCTGAAAATTTGGCAGAAGGTTCTCCAAAACCATATGGACCCAGTAGAGGGATCGCGTAGCCCAAATTCCAAGGAATATGGATCTGTATCAATCCCTATTTTGGAGGAACTTAGGGGTGCGATCCCTATTGGATCTTTCCTATGTTGTAATATACTTATCCTCCAAGTTTCATGCCAACTGTATTAGTAGAACTTGAGTTATTGCTCGATCTTTGCTGCAATGTGAGTTATTACCCGATTCTAACTGATCCCTATTAAGGGAAGAGGGCCAATCCCACTTGCTTCATCCTTTTAGGGTGAAATCCCTCGGGTAGGCTCCCTAGAGTCCTTATATCTCTTTCACAAAATTTTACGTGCATTGGACTTACGAATTTTGAGATATTGATTGTTTACCATTGACTTGCATTGGCTTGGCTGAAATATGTCGATCCTTATGATTGAGAGGGATTATTGCCAATCCTTTTCCTATGTTAAAATATATTCCATACTTTAAACATTCTACATCGTATATTTCTCTATTTCGTTTGATTACAACTTTGTACATTCATCTGTACTTGAGTTTTGGACTCCATAATCATCGCTCTAGACTTACTGGCCTATACGATAGTCAAATCTAACTTGTCCAATCAGTTCGAATATACCCGGGTCAAAATGCCGGATAACACTTGCCCCCAAAGTACATCTTGTACTGAACATGACATGCTTTGAATTGAAGCAAGTTAGAGTCGTTGAAGAGAAATCCTTTCAATTTTCTGAATAGCCACTATCCTTTCGTCGAATTATTTTCTCGAAGTGTCATATCTCCCTTTAATAGCCATTACGCTTGGTCGGTTTCTAGTAATATAAATTCAGGAATATATTTCGTTTGTTATTATCTATGTCTGGTTCTACGTGGTTAGTAAGCTTTAGCTATTTGATCCAGTCTTTGCCTTGAAAGCTTCAAGTTTGAATTGAATTTCGGTTGATTTCAAAAATTGAACTTTTAGTATATACACATGCACGTTCAAGTACACGTTCATGTCGTTGGCTCATAGGTCTGTTGCATGCTCATAGGTCATCGCTAATTTTCATTGAATTAGATGAAACTTCATTGAATTATATATATATATATATATATATATATATATATATGTATTGACGCAGCGGATTAATCAAAATAAACTTCAATCGGTGAAAGTAGCAATCGGTGGATTGATGAATACCAAAATGCCCAAATTCGTTGATCCGAAGATACCGAATTCTAGCTATCTCAAACACGTTGATAGCGCACTATACCGTGTTCAAAGATCTACGATTCTTCGTACGTTGATCTAGCGCACTAGATACCGTGAATCGGCTTCTACGATCGTTGAATCGAGCGCACTCGATTAACCGAAAGAGGAGATAGGAGATTACACTCAACTACCAATTTAAGAAGAAAGCACACAGAAATCAACAAGAAATTTTATTCAAAAATCAACCTTCTAAAAATGTACAACACACTCCCTATTTATAGCTTTTCACAACCGGCTCCTTAAGTCGTTGCCGACTCATGCCCCATGGCACACGACTCACGACTCAACAATTATTAGCGACTTAACAACCCCTCATAACACTGCATACCAACACTCATATACACCACATACGACTTAGATAATGTCGTGACCGATCTAATGACATCACGATACCTACCGACTCAACTTAAGTCGGCAGCGACTTAACTCATACGGCTTTACAACACAATGCCGACTCAACAACATACCGACCTACGGTTTACAATGACCCAAAGCTTCACCGAATCAGCACTTTACATCACTCAGGTCGTATACGACCTAATTACATACGACATAAGAAAAAAATAACAAACGACTTAATCCTATAACGACTTATCATTCTTCGGCACAAAGATCAGCGGTTTAGCATAGGTCGTTAAGTCGTACGCGACTTATCATGGGTCGTTAAGTCGTACGCGACTTATCTTAGGTCGTGAATTCCCTATCCACCTACTTGTCAGGTCGTAGCCGATCCAAGCCCTTATCCCTTGCTCTCCCTTAGGTCGTGACCGACTTATCTCCATGTCGTTAGCTCGTATGGTTTCTCACTTAGCTCCTATGGCTATAAGTCGTGAACGACTCATAGTACTCGAATGACTTAAGCCCAATGAACCCTTAGGTCGTGCTGCACCATCCTCCCCGGGTTGAGAAAAATTCGTCCTCGAATTTGTTAATTCTTCCGCATCAGATTGTTCATTTCCATAGTATGGTACAAGATGCTTAACATTGAACACGTCAGAAGTGTATACATCCTCCGGCAGCTTCAACTTATAAGCATTTTCGCTAATCCGTTTCACAACTTCGACAGGACCAATTTTTCTGGCTTTCAACTTGTTATAAACGCCCACTGGAAAACAATCCTTTGTTAACACAGCATACACCAAATCACCTTCATTAAATCCAACATTTCTTCGTTTCAAATCTGCAAATTTCTTATATTTTTCATTTGACTTTTCCAATCGTTCTTGAACGATCTTATGACATTCCTTCAATCCTTCAACAAAATCAACAGCTCGTCTAACTGTCCCCTTTGGTTGTGGTACTACTGCCAAATCCAACGGTCCCCTTGGTAAATTTGAGTATACAATCTGAAATGGACTGAACCCCGTACTACGATTCACTGCATGATTATGAGCAAACTCTGCCTGGCATAATTTCATGTCCCAACTCTTCAGATTGTCCTTCACAAGACATCGTAATAAATTTCCCAACGATCGGTTAACAACTTCCGTCTGTCCATCTGTTTGCGGATGATAAGCACTACTAAAATTCAGCTTCGTTCCAACCATCTTCCACAAACTTAGCCAAAAGTGACTCAAAAATCTGGTATCCCGATCAGAAACAATAGATTCTGGTAAACCATGTAATCGATACACCTCCTTAAAGAATAATTGTGCCACTCGAACTACATCCGCAGTCTTCTTGCAGGCAATAAAATGTGCCATTTTCGAAAATCTGTCCACCACAACAAATATAGAATCATTTTCCCTTTGAGTTCTAGGCAAACCCAAAACAAAATCCATGCTGATATCAACCCATGGTTTAGATGGTACAGGTAACGACATATACAATCCTGCATTTGTCGCTGTTCCCTTCGAAACCTGACATATATGACATCTCTCCACAAACTTTTCAACCTCTTTCCTCATTGTTGGCCAAAAGTAAGATTGAAAAATTAACTGCAAAGTACGATCTCTACCCACATGGCCTTCTTCGTGCAACTCTTTGATAATCTTCATTCTCAAACTGCTCTCAGGAATACACAACCGATTTTCTTTAAACAAGAATCCATCAACTAATACAAATTCATCAGAATTCCTATCCTTAACTTTTTCAACAAACTTTGCAAAGTAAGGATCTTCTTCAAACAATTTTGGCAATAATTCAAACCCTGTCACCTCAACTTTCATTGTAGTCAACAAATGGTTCCTTCTACTCAAAGCATCAGCTACACGATTAGTTACTCCTGACTTATGTTTAACAACAAAAGTAAACTATTGTAAATATGCAATCCACGATGCATGTCTCGCTGAAATCTTATCCTGCCCCTGTAAATGCTTCAAAGCTTCATGGTCAGTGTAAAGAACAAACTCTTTCTGAAATAGATAATGTCTCCAATGTTTAACAGCTTGCACAACAGCGTAAAACTCGACATCGTATGTACTATATCTCAGCTTTGCCCCTGATAGCTTCTCACTGAAATAAGCAACTGGCCTCCCACTCTGACTCAACACTCCTCCAATCTCAACCTTTGATGCATCAGTGTGTAGTTCAAACAACAACTGAAAATCCGGTAATACAAGAATTGGCGCTGTCGTCAAAAGTTCTTTGATTCGTTCAAAAGCAACCCCCGCTTCCTTCGACCAAGAAAACTGCTTCCCTTTCATACAATCAGTAACCGGTGCCATCACGCTACTGAAGTGTGGAATAAACCTTCGGTAGAATGATGCCAATCCATGAAAACTTCTAACTTCAGTGATAGTTCTCGGCTGTGGCCAATTTCTAATAGCTTCAACTTTACTCTGGTCCACCTGGATTCCCTTCTCAGATACCACATATCCCAAAAATAATACACTTCTCGTCATGAACACACATTTCTTCGTAGCTGCATAAAATTGTTCCTCACGAAGAATAATTAACACCTTTCTCAAATGCTCTGCATGCTCCTCCGTACTCGCACTATAAATTAGAATATCATCAAAGTAAACTACCACGAACTTCCCAATGAATGGTCTAAAGATTTGATTCATCACCCGTATGAATGTACTAGGTGCATTTGATAAACCAAATGGCATAACCAACCATTCGTATAACCCCTCTCTCGTCTTAAAGGCTGTCTTCCATTCGTCTCCCGGTCTAATTCGAATCTGATGATAACCACTCTTCAAATCAATCTTCGAAAAGATAGTAGCCCCACTCAACTGATCTAGCAAGTCATCCAACCTCGGCATAGGAAATCTGTAGCGAACAGTAATCTTGTTCAAAGCTCTACTATCGGTACACATTCTCCATGTTCCATCCTTCTTCGGCACCAACAAGGGTGGTACGGCACAAGGACTCAAGCTTTCCTGAACACGTCCCTGCTCTAACAACTCTTCCACCTGCCTTCGTAACTCCTCATGTTCCTTCGGACTCATTCGATAATGTGGTCGATGTGGTAACACTGCTTTCGGAACAAGATCGATTTGATGTTGGATGTCTCTCAGTGGCGGTAACTCCTTAGGCAACTCCTCTGGAAATACATCTTCAAATTCTTTCAAAACTGGCTTTGCTTCTTCTGGAATCTCAACCTCTTCATGACTCTCTCGCCCAATCAACAAATAAACTTCAGGCTCCTCTTCAACTTTCTTAACAAACTCCTTCAAAGTCAACAGAGTTTTCAATTCCTCAATCTCCTCTAGCTTGCTCTCCTTCTGTTGTTGCTTCTTGGGAACCAAAGTGATTTTAGTACCCTCGAACATGAAACTGTAGCTATTAGCATGACCATCATGTTGTACTGCTCTATCAAACTGCCATGGTCTGCCCAACAACAGATGACACACATCCATGTCTACAACGTCACACCAAATTTCATCTTTGTACTTCTTCCAAATAGAAAAATTCACACAAGCCCTTCGACACACCTTCACTTCTCCTCCCTTCCTTAACCATGCTAGCTTATACGGTTTAAGATGCTTCTCAGTTTTCAAGTTCAACTTCCTTACTGCTTCTATAGAGATAATATTATCACAACTTCCGGCATCAATAACGAACTTGCAAACTTTTTCCAAAATAGTGCATGTCGACTGAAAAATATTGCTTCTCAACCAACTAGAATCTTCCTCTTGCTTTGGTGTAAGACAAGATCTCCTCATCATAAGATTACAACCTTCATCTCCAGACAATTCTTCTTCCTCCTCGACATAAGGTGTATTTGAACATTCTGCCTCTTCACCATCATCCTCCTCAACTTCTGCAACCATGGTTCTCTTCTTTGGCTTCGGACATTCATTGCTTTTATGACCCAACTCCTAGCAATTATAACATTTGAAACCACTTCTAACCTTTGCCTTCTCAGCCTCCTTCACAACTGGCTTACTGACAGGTTTAGGAACATTAGAACTCCCACTAACACCCTTCACTTGATTATTGGAATTAGTAAACACACCACCTCTACGCCTTCCCTGCTTCTCCCAAGCCAACGCTTTCTGATGTGCCTCTGCTACTGATCTAGGATCAAACATATTAACCATATCCTGGATCTGCATTCTCAATCCTCCAATGAATCTAGCAGTTAGCTGTTCTTCCGTTTCCATAATATCATTCCTGGCAATGAGTTGGTAAAATTCATCAGCATAATCACTAACAGACTTCGTCCCTTGCCTCAGATTCTGCAACCTCTGGTACATAAGTGATTGGTAGTTGTAAGGCAAAAATGTAGCTCGCATCAACTTCTTCATCTTATCCCAAGATTCAATCTTTGACTTTCCCATTCTCTCCCTTGTAAGTTTAGTTTGCTGCCACCATGCTAAAGCTCTCCCCCTCAACCTAGTAGCAACCAACTTCACTCTTCTATGCTCAGGAACCTCCTTGAAATCAAATATCTCTTCAACATTTGACAACCAATCTAAGAATTCTTCAGCTACCATTCCACCCTTAAACTCTGGAATTTCCATCTTCATTCCCGACTCCCATCGACGATCATCTTCAACATCTCGATATGAATTTCGAACTTGGTCTCGATCTCGATAATGAATGCTAGCTCTATCACCCTCTTCATCAAAATCAAAAGTACTCCTACATCGATCTCGACCATTATCATCCCTTCGTTCATGCATGCTTCTTCGACTATGTCTCTCTTCATCTCTATATGCCTCATTGTCAAATTCACGTTGACTTCTTCTCTCTTCATGTCCATAGTCATGATGATCTCTCCTTGATGAAATTGATGTTTCTCTTCTATCTCTAAAAGAATGCGGTGATACCCTCCTCGCTTCCGTAACCGATGGCGAAACTCGGTTTCCTCCATGGTTCAAGTTTGGTGATCTCCTCCTTTGAGTTTGATTCAAATAATTCATCAACTTCTCTAACTTTCCAATGCCTTCATCAAATTTCTCGTTAATACGTTGTTCCATAAGCTCGGCTTCTTCTCTTCTATACAAAGCCTCAACGTTTTTTAATGACGGTTAGCTCTCCTTGGCGGCATGATTGAAAACTTCTCAAAACTCAAACACTTCACAACTTTAAACTTCAAAAGACTTCAAAACTCTCCAACACAAGACCAACAATGCACGGCTTAACACCACTAGCTCGCACAAAACTCCTTGGCTCGGCTATACCACTTGCAACTTGACTCGGCTTGAACTCATGGCTTAACTGCACTTGGCTCGGCCACCTACTCCAACTCCTCAATTCGAATGACAAGGCACGACTCCAATCACTAGCTCGACCTCAATACTTCAAACACCCTTTCAACTCTAGATCCAAAATGAAATGGATCAAAATCTTCAAACTCGTTGCAACTTCAAGATGAACACGATGAACTCCAACTTCAAACTTCAAATACTTGGCTCCAAGAATCAACTTAGCTATGATTGGCTAAGTATGGCTCTGATACCAAAAACTGACGCAGCGGATTAATCAAAATAAACTTCAATCGGTGAAAGTAGCAATCGGTGGATTGATGAATACCAAAATGCCCAAATTCGTTGATCCGAAGATACCAAATTCTAGCTATCTCAAACACGTTGATAGCGCACTATACCGTGTTCAAAGATCTACGATTCTTCGTACGTTGATCTAGCGCACTAGATACCGTGAATCGGCTTCTACGATCGTTGAATCGAGCGCACTCGATTAACCGAAAGAGGAGATAGGAGATTACACTCAACTACCAATTTAAGAAGAAAGCACACAGTAATCAACAAGAAATTTTATTCAAAAATCAACCTTCTAAAAATGTACAACACACTCCCTATTTATAGCTTTTCACAACCGGCTCCTTAAGTCGTTGCCGACTCATGCCCCATGGCACACGACTCACGACTCAACAATTATTAGCGACTTAACAACCCCTCATAACACTACATACCAGCACTCATATACACCACATACGACTTAGATAATGTCGTGACCGACCTAATGACATCACGATACCTACCGACTCAACTTAAGTCGGCAGCGACTTAACTCATATGGCTTTACAACACAATGCCGACTCAACAACATACCGACCTACGGTTTACAATGACCCAAAGCTTCACCGACTCAGCACTTTACATCACTCAGGTCGTATACGACCTAATTACATACGACATAAGAAACAAATAACAAACGACTTAATCCTACAACGACTTATCATTCTTCGGCACAAAGATCAGCGGTTTAGCATAGGTCGTTAAGTCGTACGCGACTTATCATGGGTCGTTAAGTCGTACGCGACTTATCTTAGGTCGTGAATTCCCTATCCACCTGCTTGTCAGGTCGTAGCCGATCCAAGCCCTTATCCCTTGCTCTCCCTTAGGTCGTGACCGACTTATCTCCATGTCGTTAGCTCGTATGGTTTCTCCCTTAGCTCCTATGGCTATAAGTCGTGAACGACTCATAGTACTCGAACGACTTAGGCCCAATGAACCCTTAGGTCGTGCTGCACCATGTATGTATGTATGTATGTATATGTACTTTATATAATTTTCATGTCCACGATTGCATGACATAGGGTTCGTAACCGATCTCTTTTTCTCTTTTTTCTTCTTCATTTTATGTTAATAGGGATCGGCATTCTCCTAGCCGATCCCTCCTTCCTTCTTTCTTTTTACATAGGGCCAATCCCTTCTATTCCCT
Source organism: Allium cepa (assembly GCA_030765085.1). Classification (NCBI taxonomy): domain Eukaryota; kingdom Viridiplantae; phylum Streptophyta; class Magnoliopsida; order Asparagales; family Amaryllidaceae; genus Allium; species Allium cepa. The sequence goes on along the minus strand of CM060942.1, from coordinate 612,290,384 downwards.
TTTTTCTTCATAGGGATTGGCATTCGTCTAATCCCCCCTTTATCTCTTTTTTTAGGGTTGATAGGGATTAGATGGATCCCCAATATGCTAGGAACCCAATTTTCTAGCTTCATGGAGAATGAAAAGGCGGGATGAACCCTCATCCCCCATATATAAGCCAATACTCTCCTTTCCATCCCTTACTTTATTTCATTTCATTTTCATTCGTTTTTATTTTCTTTACGACTGAACCCTCCTTACCATTTCTTTCGAAATCGTCTCCGAACCATCTCCTTGAATTTAAACTTTGATCCCTTCCCTTACAATCACATACCGCCTTCATCCTTAAACTTGCAATTATCTCTTGTTTTAGATCACTACACTATAAGAAAATGTACTATTTATTGCAAGGGGTGATTGCATGAAGACCTAGGTTGCTATAGTTAAGTAGTTACTGATTATTTGGGTCAATAGATTGCATGTTTAACGCTGTTGCTACGTAAAAGAAAAATTGGCGCTCTAACATTTTGCGTAGCCTCCTCCATGTTCTCATGCCCTTTTCACCTTCACTTTCCCAAATCCAAAATTAGAAACCTATTCACTCACAAATCTTATTTCGCTCATGAATTCCTATTTAATTTCACCTCCCACTTTCGGTTGTCTTCCCTCCTCCTTGCCCTAATTACCGGCAGTAGCGTCCCTGTCGATTTTCATCTTATCCACTTCGTCATACTAATTCCAAAATTGACAATGATTATAACTTAGCCAGGAGGCACGCGATGAGACGCAGCCAGGAGGAAGCATAATAATGTGCGGCAGATTTCAGACTTCAATCTATGGCGAGCGACTATAACCCAGGAAGTTTGTATTTTCTTCTCGTGCTTCTTTTTGTGTTTCATATTTTTCTCGAGCAATTTGGTTTAGAGAATGAAGATCAATCAAAAAATCAAAATTACATGATAAATACAATATCTTCACAGGAACAAGTCTGAAATAAAATAGACCCGTTCTTTTCTTGTCATGCGCCATCTGCAGTGTTTGTTATTTTCTGTCTTGTGGCATTTGTAGCATATGGTGAGCATTTTCATATCATAGAGTACTATTTACAACAATGATGCAGCCAGCATTTAGATTTATGCGTGTAAATGCCATTTTTATTATTTTCCAATTACTGCAGTGCGGACACTGTTGATGCTGTAATCAACAGTTGAAGAACTCAAGTTCATCGTTCAATGAAATGAGCTGCAAACATGTTGAAAATATGGATGCATTTATCAGGTTTAATTTCATTTTTTTTCTTCATAATTCAGAATGTTTAAATGAATGAAATAAAAATGATAGTTTATTGATTCTATTTTGGGTTATGGAAATGCTATTGAAAGAAATGAACAACACGATACTGAAGTTGCTTCTACATGTCCTATTGTTGAGAAGGATGCATCCAGGGGACAATAGACATCAGTGAAGACTTTGAAAGTAATTTATATTATTGTTTGATTTTTTCAAGAGTATACCCAGTTATTATTGTATTCACTTCCAGGTTTCTACCATTTCCAACTAGATTCATCACACTACACCCAAAAGCAATTGAACAAGCTACAAATCAAATAAAAAATGTTTGCACTGGCAAATAAAAGGTAATTAAAATGGCATAGTTCATGTTATTTTAATGCTTGTATTAAAATGATATATGGCATATACTATGTCGTTTTAATATAATATACTGTTTTAATGGTCATCCATGTGGCTTTTGAACAAGCCACATGTTTTTGAACAAACCACACTTGAATGTGGGGGTGAATAAGCAATTATTGGCAATGACTTAATATGCAAATATTATCTCATTAGTTGTATATATGACGGAATCCCTATTAATAAAGCAACCATAACATATAAGTTTAAAAATTACAATAGAATCCCTATTAATAAACCCTTAGACATGATTGTAAAACTGAAAATGAGAAAATAAAAGAGGAAAAAGGGAACAGAGAGGATACTATTATTTTCAGGTTGGTAAAAAAATAGAGAATTAGCAAAAAAATAAAAAAAATAAAAAAAGTTTGCTACCATTAGTTTCAAGTAATGGTCAATCGAGAGTTGGTTGGTCGAAGAAAGAAAAAAGAGAATATAAGCCCATGTCCAAGTAATAAGTGCGACCGTTTAATATGAGCCCATGTCCAAGCACTTGTTCAAGAGGCATCTAAAAGACGGACGTCTATTCAAACAACGTCCAATAGTGATTACAGATTTGTAATAAAAAAGCCAAGTTTTTTGTAATATTACACGTTGTAATCATATGGTGGACGCAGTTAAGTGGTTTAAATTAAATAAATTTCTTTTGATATGTAAAAAGAGAGCTCTCGATTAGAGTAAATAAGCACCTTAATGTGCAAAACATATCCCATTACACAATGATTCTACATTAGATGGTCAGCATAACTTCTTATTATTATTTTGATAGACATATCTCTTTTGGATTATCATGACCATATATCAAAATCAGTTCATTGATATAAAATGACCGTATATTACTCTGGTCAAAACTAAAACAAAATGTTAAAAACAAAATTGAATTTAACCGTCTAATGTGGATATGTTGATGTATTATTTATAATGGGATATCATTATTACACATAAGATGCTCATTTAGCCAAATAGAAAGAACACCTTTTTACACATTAAAAACTTCTACAAAAATAATAATAATACGTGTGATCATTAAGCACTGTATATGTTTTGTAAGCCTATATTTCTTCCCTTTATATATATTTACTTAAGGCAGTGGATAGTTCCCTTCAAAATTTTCCTTTATTTGAACCAAGTCTCGTATTGTTTTGGTAATGGAAGAGAAGCAACACCTCAACTCCTATGCAGTAACTCATCTCTTACAACACACCTTAAGGAGTTTATGCAATATTCAGGAAAACTCTGAATGGGTCTATGCAGTTTTTTGGCCAATTTTGCCTAGGAATTATCCACCACCCAAGTACAATAACTTGACCTTTTCAGCTATTTCTGCACTAGCAAGGCTTGTATTTATTTTAACAGGGTGATTTTTGTAGATGGGATTTACGAGCGGGGATGTATGACAAGACTAGAGGAAATAGACGAAACTGTTAATTAATTTTAAGAATAATCAATCTGAAGTAAAGTTTCCCTGTTGATTTCATTCAACTTGCTCATGTATATTGAGAAGATTAATAAAGTAAGTTTGAACGATTCTTGTAATTTATGTAGCGTGCTTGTTTGGGAAGATGGATTCTACAATTTTGCAGTATCAACCACATGTGAAGAAGCTTCAGGAGCATCAAATCAAGATGAAGTGCAAGTAGCTAAAAATCTTCAGCCTGAACTCTTCCTCAAAATGTCTCATGAAATTTACAATTTTGGAGAAGGGTATTACCATTTAAGTTACATATTTAAAAAACTATAATAAAATCAGAAGTACATGGAATCATGGATTTTAATTTGCAGACTAATTGGTAAAGTTGCTGCAGATCACAGTCACAAGTGGGTCTTCAATGAGCCTCAAGAACAGGAGATCAATTTCTTATCATCATGGAATAACCCAGTAGATTCTGTACCTTATTCCAAATTTCATTCAATTCCCAAATTACACCATAATTGTACTAAAGCAGTAGTCAATATTTTATGGTTAATTTATCTTTGTTGATTTCAGCATCCAAGGACATGGGAAGCTCAGTTCCAATCTGGCTTCAAGGTGAACTTCTACCTTCAATTATTACACTAATTTTGTTTCTTATTCACATAAAATCTGGATTAAATTGGCTCAGTTCCAATCTGGCATCAAGATGAACTTCTACCTTCAATTAATCGATGTTCTTTGGAGTTCAGTCATTAATTCCTATAGTTTATAACGTATACGTTTGCTAAGAAATTTGTTCGACTGGATATGATAAGAAATGGTGTGGGATCGAATCCCAGCAATCACCCCAGATTGATATGATATGGTGCAGCCAGGCAGAAGTGCGTAAGTTAGTTTTAAGTGCAGAAATTTAAATTTGGTTGATGAGGAGGATGGTTAATGGTTGATGAGGCGGGTTTGAATTTTAAGTGCAGAAGTTTAAGTGAAATGCTGACAGTGGTGGTCAGGGAAGGTTGTGTAGTAAGGAATGCAAGTATGCAGCAGGGTATGCAAGTAAGGAGTAGGCACTGTTGTGTGTGATGAAGTATGGTGTTGTTTGGTGTCAGGGAAGGTTGGCAGATGTAATGTTATAGGATAGTGTTATGTTTGGATGTTTGTAGGCAATGTTGATAGGGAGTATGTTGAGAGATGACAGAGGTGAGTATAAAGGGTGGAGCAGTTTGATATGGTTAATAGTAAGATGGCTGTAGTGGGTTTGAAGTAGTGACTGTTGTAGGGATGTGTCTGTTGATAGTGGCAAGGTGGTTGGAAGGAAATGAAGTTGTGATGACTGGGTTCGTTGACAGCAGTTTTGTGGTTGGAGGGGGTATATCTGCAGGCAGTGTTTATATGTGAAACGTTTGTGGCAGATAAATGAATGAAGGCAGGGGGTATTTTGTAGATGGAGGTGGAAATGTTATTGAAGGATGGTCAGCGTTGGTAGTTATATGTAGTGGTGACTGAGGATGTTGAGAAGGAAATTGAAGGTTGGACAGAAGCTTAAGGTTGAGGAAGTGTAATTGTTTTGTGTTTCAATGAAGTATGGCAGACTGGTGGCAGAATTGCAGGGTGGCAGATGGTTGTACGGCTGTTGTAAGCAGTGAGTTGCATTATTTGGTGGAAGTAGAAATGAATAAGAGGATAGCAGACGTTACTTATTTAATTTTAAGCAGACCTTGAACTACCTTATTGTCTTATTTGTTTGTAATATATCATTTTAAGACTGTACCTATCTAATTGTTCTCCCCTTTACTTTGCTATATAGGTACACAAAACATTTCTTTGCTATACGGAAGATTGGTATGTAAAGTTGCTAATGAAAGGTATGTTTTTATGCATTTGAATGTGTACAATATCATGAAGTATATTTTGTTATATATGATATAAATCCGATCTTCTCTTGATCGTGTAAATGTATAATGAATTGGGTGTGTGGGAAAGCACTAACCGTGCTAAGGAGGTGCTGTCAAAAATTCATAAAATCCTCAATATCTAAATTAACATCTAAAGTAACTAAGTTTTATAAAATTAAATTAATATCTAACTATTAATAAAATTAAAGCCTTGGTACCCCCAGTAAGAGCACTAAAATAGCCGTGGAAACAAAATACATTATTTATTATAAAAGTACATGAAGGAAACTTCCCCTTACCTTGTGAATCGAGGTAAATAAAAATGACTAATTTATCAATCGTGTATGTATTTTTAACTAGTTTGTAAAAATTAATCTAGTTTACAAAAATTAAATATTTTTTGTAAAATTAATTAAATCTTATTAAAATAACCTGTCTATAAAATTAATCAAGTTAACTAAATTTTATAATAATTAAATAAGTTTATAAAAATCAACCTATCTATAAATTAACCAAGTTAACTAAATTTTATAATAATTAAATGAGTTTATAAAAATTAACTAAGTTAATTTATTTTTATAATAACTAATAAGTTTATAAAAATTAACTAAGTCATAAAAATCAACTAAGTTAACTAAGTTTTATAATAACTAAATAAATTCATAAAAATTAATTAAGTTCAACCATAAAACGTGACTGATAGACATATAAGATCAACATGTATTTATTCTAATTTGAGTTTGAATTGTGAATAATAAGTAATATAAACAATCCTTAACTGTGATAGCATTATATATTCTAGCACAAGATTATGTAGAATGTGTATCTTCATTAAGCATGTTAATATGTTTAATATGTATGTTTCTGTTTATGCCTTACTCATATATCCTTTTATACATGTTTTTGTACGTATGCTTTAAATGCTCTCTCTTTTTCTTTTAGGGAATTGGATGTTTGAAGATGACAAACATGGACATTTTACGATCATGATATTTGGGTATTTTCTTTTATAGAGTCCTAATAGTGATATTATCATGTATGTTTAAAAATATCGATTATGAAATATTGTATACAATATTGAATTTGGTGTAATTCTGTTTGTGTATAATTTATAATATGTTTTGATTATCAAAAGTTTTTTATTATTGTTGTTTGAGTTGCTTGAATTGCTCATTAATTGAGGTATATCTTGTTGTTAGATGTTCTAATGTATAGATAGATTATTGTAAACTCAAAGCAAGCGGGTTAAAAAAATAGCATTTTAGAATAGTATAGAAATTTATAATGGCATTTTTTATATTCTATAGAAAACCTACAATAGCGTTTCTGTTGTGTTGTAGAAAATATACAATAGCGTTTCCTTTATGCTATAATAGGCCAATGAATCTACCATGACATGTAGTTATACAACATACAAAAAACGCTGTTAGATCTTTTAACATTCTTCAATGCCGTTAAAAATCGCTGTAAACGCTATAAAAAGTATTCTTAGCATCGATCAAAATGCTATAAAAAAAGTACTCTTAGCTTTGAAAAACCACCGTGAAAAAGTGTTTAACATCATTTCATAAACACTATTGAAAGCTATGCTTTTATAGCATTTTATCTAATGCTATGTTAGATCCCTGACTTTTAATTGCATATTGATATACAGCGTCACGAAAAATGTTGTTAAAGCCTTTTATAGCGCTTTTTAAACTCTGTTAAAAGCCCTGAATGTTGTGGCGCTACTTCATCTTCAATTTGAATTAAAATCCAACATCTCCCCTCGAGAAACTCATTCTTTATACTCTTAGGTAGTTTTCTTGCATATGACTTCAATTTGTGATGAGATAATGGGTTTTATTTACGTTAACCATGGGTTAAATTTGGAGAAGATGAGTTGGACGATGGTGACGCAGGGTTCGACGAAGTAGTAGAGGAGGAGAAAGAAAAGTATAAAGCACGAAAGAAGCATATGGATCAATCGTGCATTATGTGTGAAGCATGAAGGGGTCGGTTGGAATGTAGGTGAAGGAGAGGGATCAGAGCGAATGTTTGAGGAAAGTGTGATAATGTTGAAGTAGATGGATCGATATTGAAGTTCGAAGAGGGATTAGTTATATTGGGTTAGGCATAGGGGTTAGTTGCATTGCTAAGTGGAAGGATGGGTCATTCGTGAAGTAAAGAGTGATCGGTTGTTTACTTTAAAAGGAGTATGAATGCGGCTAAGTAAAGAGATTGGTGATTTTGTGTATGACGATGGAGGGATTGGTTGTTTTGCTTCATAAAAGGGAACCGTTGTGGGCTTTGTAATAGGGATCGACTATTTTTACATAGAGGGATCAGCTATGGGTATTTAGCAGATTCTAAGCTTTGAATTGAACTTAAATACTTTAGCAAACCAATCCAAATTCACTTGCATGAACAATTAGAATCAATCCCATCTTAGTGAACTTGAACATATGATGATAATGAAAAAAAGACTTGCATATCCAATATCGAACTCGAAATTGAGTGACCAAACTTCTGGGACTTAGAATATGAACCAAAACTTAACATATGGACTTTAATAACGAACTTCACACTTCGACATGCTGATGATCGATCCTAAAGCTTACACAACCGATCAATCTAAATGCTAGTTGAGACGGTCGATGATGACGGTCACTCTGGTCGAAATCTGAAGTACCATCTCGTACGTTTTCTTTTGATTTTGAACCGTTTATCTCTGCACTGCACAACATTGCAGTACACTAGTTTACACTTAAAATGGAGGGACATGTAAACTTTTCTAATCTCGATTATCTACTAAGTTTAGTTGACATAGGCTCCAGACGTTCAGAGCACTTAGCTGCAATGCCTTCTGGAAAACCTTCACAACTTTGCAATCATGAAGCCAAGTTATGTTCTACAACTATTTTCGGTAGACATTCCCCTAATCATCAAATTGAGCAACTGGAGGTTTCCGGCCCATTGACCGACCTTTTCTTTGATGTTCCCATCCTTCTAGTGGAAGACATAAGTCCTTCCCCCGATGCTGTAGAAGGTGATGTATTTCTAGATAACCAAACGGATTCCCAAGCCTCCAGAATTGGCAAGGCCACTCTTCGTAGACTATGCTCTGAACATAGAATTCCATTTGGAAATGTTCTAGCCCCTTCAGTGAATGATATGGCTCATATTTCCCCCGGAGGGATATACGACAAGCAATAAATTCATGTGCTAGGTTGGATGTGTGTCGGCTTTTAATTATTTTATTCGAGATTTGCTAAATTATCTTGGAATTGCTCCCGCTTAGCTACACTTGAACATCTATGATTTTCTTCATCGCATTTTCTTACTATTTATTGATGTTTTGTTCCACACGCCATCTCCTGAGGACATCAGGTTCATTTACAATTTCAAACAATGGACATAAAGCCTTTCTTATACTTTTCTTGAGCCTTTGCCCAACTATCAAGTTCTAACTAGCGATTGGAACAAGCACAACATCTTTAAACACGAATGGTTCTATGTTCGCTATCTATCTGGCTTCATGAGGCGATGGTTAGAAGGATGTAAGTTTTGTCTCCACTTTATTCTAAAATTCTTTAGTCCAAGTCGTATACTGAACTAACTAATATTTTAAAAAAAATTAGGTTCCCATCCACGTCCGGAAGGCAATAATTTCTCAAGGGTAGTTTCTACAATCCATGCCACCCCAATTGAGGAGAGGGAAAACAAATCCCTCATGACCGATGAATGGTTATCTCTCTTTGGGCTATTAGAAGAAGATTGCATCATTGGGCTTCCAAGAAGCACTGTACCACTAAGGAATGCTGCAGAACAAGAGGACGGTAATAATAGCCTTGTCATGCCCTCGGTCGAGGGGGCTCAGGACGACACTGAAGAGGGTGAAATTAGAGGTGTTGAAACCAAAAAGTCTGGTGATGTTGATGCAGGTCCGAGCAATGCGCCTGTGGTCGAACCATCAAAAGGTACATAATCTCACATGCCAATAAGGAGAGGAAAAATGCTCGCACATAAACTCCGTAGGAGAAAAACCTCTGAAGGGCTTGAGTTTGTTATCACCTCCGTTGAAGAAGAGTCTTCCCCTAAACATTTAGAAAGCTCCATGGAAGGGTTCTTGGATTTCCTAATCCCAAATGATATAATGAATTATGACTTCCCCAACATCAATATTGGAGGGCTCAATTATTCTCCCACCAGGAGTGGAGACGACATTACTCCCACTAGCAAATGGGAGAACACTCCTAGGAGTAAGGCTACAGCAACTAGTCTTTTGGGGGGACACTAACAATCATGCACACTTCATCGCACGATTTTTGTCTATCTTCTGTTCGATGGTCACTTATACACTCTTGTTTGGTTTGCAGGTGCTATGTCTCAATCCCGTGACTTCGATCGCTTGAGGAGCTTCTCAATGTAGTATAGATCAATCGTGATCTAGACTCGGGTAGGCATCGAGAGAGAGATGACAGTCGGGGAAAAGTCATCGTTCGAGGGAATCTTCATCTTCTAATCATAAGCCCCAATCTCAATCATCTCATCAGGAAATTCTGCCCAATCTTCCTGTACATAGCCATGATCAAACTTCTTTCCATGCTCCTTAAATTGCTATGCCACCTAAATAGTATTCTAGCTCAACTGGTTCCAAACAGTCCCACGATCATAGGCCGAGCGAACATCCAATTGTTACTTCTGAACCACTTTTGCCTACTGCTGCTCCTGAGGCTTCCATGGCAGAAAAATTGGTCGAACTTACGGTCAATTTTTCAAAAATTTACTTCAATGGGCTTAAACTCCTTCCTTTCATCCATTCAACTTCAAGGAGTGCTAAACCAAGTTCCCTTGCATGCATCAATGATGTTTTGGGCAGCGTGAAGCATTCCAGCATTTAGCCGAAAAAATCACTGAGCTGTCTATCGAGTGACAACATGAAATCAATCATCTCAAGTAGAGGCGATCCATGATAAGGACATAATTAAACATCGAGATAATAAGATTTGGAAGTTGACAATGAAGCTAGCCGTGATAGAAAAGAGGGTTAAAGAAACATTCGAGGCAGTCAGTCATATAGAAGTGGCTCACAAAAAGGAGCTGGGTACTGCCCTCAACCGCAGCGGTGTGCTTGCTTTGGAAAAAGATACATTACAAATAGGGAAAAAATTCTGGCCCACCTCATTGAGGAACTAAAAGAACTCTTCAAAAAACTCAAAGCTCAAGAGGAGTCTCAAAGATATTGGGAAGAGGCAGTCGAAGCACGGGGACTGAAAATTAAATTTGATGAGCAACTTACTCAAATTGAAGTCCTTAAGGAAGAGCAAGAGAAGCGGGCTGCAATGAGGTTAGAGAGCAGATTGAGGCCCGGTTTGAAGATGCCAAAGAAGCTGGTCGGAATGAAATTAAGGACATGTTCGATCCTTTAATTGTTGAATACAGTGCTAAAGTCCTAATCCATTGTGATCTGAGTTTTCTTAGAGAGGGCTACCTTGAATCGCTCATCGAGGCATAGGAATATATTATTGAAATGAAAAAAGAAACCCTCGGTGATGCTAATTGAGATGAAGAGAAGATGGTATGAGAGATTCTTCGCGGAGGTGAAACTTTAGACCTTGCTGCTATGAGACTCGGATACTTTAATAATTTAGCACCCCCCGGCAAAGGGAAATACATTGCTAAGTCTTGGAAGTCCGATCCCAAAGATTCCCCTTTAAAAACAGTTAAAGCATCACATTCTCTTGGCCCGGGAAAGAATCTGAGTTATGATCTAAACAGACCCTCCTATCAATCAAAGGTGCTGACTCATAATCTAGAGGGGAATACTCCGGCGACAACTGAAAATCAATCGTACTTTTATTCTCCATTATTCAAGAGATTTTGTTCCTCATGCCCAATAGTTACGTGCATATTTTCTTGTTTCCGTGAATTTTATGGTCTTCTAGGTCCCAGCCAAATTCCATGATGCGGTGCCACCATGGAACCACAATCGACATTCACCAAAACTCTGGCAATTACCGACATTTACGGTCCCGATGCTTAAGTTATCAGAGCACTTGATGATGAAAAATTTGATGATTAACCGCTACCGGATGAATAAAATGATGTTGTGATCAGTGGAACAACCGAACATACCAATGAGCTTAGCCTAAAAGAGCACATCGAAAGAGAGGAGTTATTCAAGAAAATAGCTAAGGCTGAACCCACCGATGTAGACATCGACGATCCAAATCTCATCCCATTACAAGTCATTCTACCCAGAAGATCGGTTCCCAAAGAACTCCCTCCAACCTTTGAAAGCTCTCCTGCCAAGGAGGCAAAGGATCAAAAAGAAGAACATGTGAAAGCTCGTGTGGTGCCACTCCTAAAAAATTGAAAAGCGAAATGGGGCAAAAGAAAATAGCATTCATTTCGGCTTAGTTTGTACATAGCTTGTATAACTGCTTTTCTCTTTTTGTTAGTCGTGACTGCGCAAGTACAACCCCTACTTTTAAATAAACTTGTAACATGTTTTCAAGTTTAATATTCAAATAAAAGTTCTTTGTTTTCTGTCAAACTTTTATTTGAATTTTGTTTAAGTGGTCGAGCTATTATTTTCCATTCAATGTACTTGCAATTCGTTGCTCATTAATTCAGACAATCGTCCATTAATTTTTACTTAAGGTCTCCATGTGGTCATGGCCTTAAGTTGTACAAAACACCGGGCTCGAGTCCTAATATTACGCCATCGGATTCAACGGTTTAAGTGATTATACTCCTGCCCCTGGTCTTGGGTTAGCGTAGTTAGATAGTGGATGGTCGAAATCCATCCTTAGTGAGTTTATACTCCTTTCAGTTTCAAGCCGAAGTTTATGGAACAGTGAGTGGTCGAATTGCACTCATCTATTTATTTATACACATATCCGCACTCTGGGGATAAGAGTTAGTTGGTGGGTGGTCGAATCGCACCCAACTCTTGTTTATACTCTAGTCTACACTTTGGGTACTTAGAGTTATCTTGAAAAATAGTCGAACCATACTTTCCTTAATTGGTTGATTTCCCTCCAAGTCAAGGGTTTAACTTAGCGAGCGATTGGTCGTAGCACGATCGATTTTGATCCATGTTTGTCCCATCACTTGGTAGGATTAACTTGGTTATCGAATGGTCGAGTCACATCCATTCCTTGTTAGGTATTCTGTCCATGGGTTATGAGTGAGAATCCTCAAATGGACGGTCGAACCATTCTCATTTTGTTTAGTTCAATCGTGAACTTATGTAATCGGCTAACACCAAACTCTAGGAACTTACTCCGACTTATCAGTATTAGTTAGTCGATATCATAACTAATATGTTATGCTAAAAAATCACAGATATAAAGGAAATTTCACACTTTATTTTCCAAATAGAAAGAAATGACATAATTTGTCTTATTACAAATCTGGAAAATCAAATGCTAAAGCAAATTCAGAAACTAAATACAACTAAATGAAAAAAGAATAAGCTAAGTGAAATAGCATCATAAATGCTCGCTATTCTACGCTCTTAGGAGTATGAGGCCATCAACGGTTGCTAGCTTGAATGTTCCCTCTCTAAGCCTCTGTTCAGTGACATATGGTCCTACACAAGTAGGATTCATGTGCAACGGGGTAGGAAAAACCCATTTCAAGACAAGATCATAGATTTCAAAGGTTCTAGGTCAGACTTTACCGTTGTAGTATCGGACGACTCGATGTCGATGTGCAAATGCCCTCAAATCTACTTTTTTGCACTTCTCATCTACGAAGTCTAGAGATTCCAAGTGGAGATCTCTATTTGTTTTGGGATCATAGTAGGTTACCGAATGAGAAGGGACTTCCAGTTCTATAAGAATGATGGCTTCGAAGCCATAAGCAAGGGCGAATGGAGTATGGTTAGTCGTGGACTTGTAGGTGGTTCTATATGCCCATAATCCAGTCGGTGTTCATCCACCCACTTGCCTCTAGCCTTTTCAATGCTTCTTTAGAATGGACTTTATGATTTTGTTCATAGATTCAACTTGTCCATTTTCTTAGGGGTAAGCAATTGCCGTAAATCTCTTCTTAATATGATGCCGACGGTAGAAGTCTTTGAATTCAGCGTTGTCGAATTGGGTTCCATCATCAGTCGCAATGGTTCGTAGAAAACCAAGATGACAGATGATGTTTCAGACAATGAAGTTGATTACTTTCTTTGTCGTGATTGTGGCTAAAGGTTCCGCTACGACTTATTTTGTGAAGTAATCAACTGCGATGTTGGCATATTTCGTGCCAGCTTCAGAGATTGGTAAAGAACCAATAATATCCATGCCCCATATGGAAAACGGCCATGGACTTACCATGTACACGATTTCTATCGATGGAGCTCTCAGAATTTATGCATACATCTAGCACTTATCACATCGCCTAGCATAATCAGCAGCATTTCGGTTGACAGTCGGCCAATAATACCCATAATTGAGTATTTTCTTTGCTAGGGTTTGCCTCCAGTGTGATAGCTACATTCCCTTTCACGAGCTTCCTTTAAGACCCGTTTTATTTCATCATGAGCGATACATTGGAGCAGGTGAATGGAAAAACCCTTTCTATACATGACTCCTTCCTGAATGATATATCATGAAGCTTCGCGAAGGCCTTGTCGCCTTTCATTCCTCTATTCAAGAAGGACTCCTTGTAGCAAATAGTCTTTGATCGAAGTCATCTAAGAATCCTTCTCTGGTAACCGATCGACTTCCATCTAATTTTTGCTCGGAGTGGGTAGTACTTTGACTGTAACTAAGCCCATTTGCCACACATCTCCATTGCTAGGAAATTTTTCCAATGAGTCAGCCTCTTTATTTTGATCCCTGGGATGTACATGATGTCATAATACTCAAAGCCAATCAGTACCTCATAGACTAGGATAAGGTATGGAGTGAGTCATTGTCCTTTTAGCCTGTTAATCTCCCCTAACTTGGTATACTACTGACTGGGAATCACAAAAGATTTCGAGAGATTTTATCCTGAGTTTTCTGGAAAGTTTGAGTCCAGCAATCAGAGCTTCATACTCTGCTTTGTTGTTCGTTGCAGGGAATTTAAGCTTCAAAACATAAAAAATTGATCAATCCTCTACTGTCACTAGCATAATTTCGACTCCAAAACAACGATCATTGGATGCTCCATCCGTATACATTCTCCACTGAATGGTTGGGGCTCCACCTCTCTTTGGGAGATCATCTTATGTAGTGAATTCTGCTATAAAGTCCGCCAGTTCCTATTACTGGATGGCTTTTCGAGGGAGATAAGTGATGTCGAATTAACTCAGTTCGATGTTCCACTTGAGTAACCTTCTAGGCGTCTCAGGCCATTATAGGCCCGTCGTAACGGCTGATCGGTATAAACAAGAAGCAATCAACAAGCAATACGCCAATTTCCCTATCTTTGGATAATTCCTTTCATCTACAAATAATTGCTTGCTAAAAGATAGACCGGTCTCTAGATCTGATTTTCCTCACGAAGCGGTGCGACACTATAGCGTGCACCGATATTGCCAAGTAAATATACAAGCATCCTTGATCTACTGGCTTTGATAAGATGGGAGGCCTCTCTAAGTGGTTCACCAAAGCTCAGAATGCAACTTTACAACACTGCGTCCATTCAAAGTTCCTTTTCCCTCTTCTAATCAAATCGAAAAAAGGAATGCATTTATCGGTGGCTCTAGAAATAAATTGACTTAGGGCAGCAACCTTCCCATTTAGACTCTGTACTTGCTTAATGGTCTTCGGCACTAGAATGTTGCGAATTGGTTGAATCTTTTTAGAATTAGCTTCGATTCTAAGAGCATTGATGATGAAGCCCAAGAAATTTCCTAATGCAATGCTAAAAGAACACTTTAGAGGATTGATCTTCATTTTGTAATATCAAGGATATCAAGCATTTATTCTAAGTCCCTAATGCGGTCGCTTAATCTTTATGACTTCATAAGCATATCATCCACATATATCTCCATCGTTTTTCCAGTCTGTTCTTTAAACATTCTGTTGACTAGGCATTGAAGGTCGCTCTGGCATTCTTCAATCTTAATGGCATACCATATAGAAATACAATCCAATGTCAGTGTGAAGCTGGTATCCTGGTTGGGAATGTGTATTGGGATTTGGTTAAATCCGAAGTTTGCATCCATGAAAGATAGCAGTTCGTGTCCTATTATTGAATCTACCAGCTGGTCGATCCTTGTAAGGGAAAAACTATCTTTTAAAAATGCCTTATTTAAATCTAAATAGCCAAATGTCCGCCAATTCCCATTCGTCTTTCTCATAAGTACATGACGGTATAGGATGTCTCGAATAAACCCATTGCCATTGATCATATCCACCTCCTGTGTAAGGGCAGTAGATCTCTCTTGATCCATGTCATACCTTTTCTGTTTCATCGGACATGCCTCAGGTCAATTTTAATGTGTGGCTCACAATGGCAAGCAGGAACCCACACATGTTAGAACGAGTCCAAGCAAACACATCAATATTCGCTTAGAGAAAACCAGCAAGTTATTTCATCATCAGGGTCTGAGCTGTGATTTGATCTTTAGGACCCACAATGGGTCATCATGGCTGACCGTGATGTCAAATGTCAACTTAGCCAATGTAGCCTTGGTCTCTTTGGGCTCCCTCGTCATGCCTTGGGTCTATGTTTTTATAGAACCGATTATGGCGCTCGAGCCAAGGCCCAGGCACTGGTTATCAATCTTCGGTGGTTTGGATATGGAGAGACTTGTCCACACCCTTTCCTTTCTCCTTCTGTTGAGTGTCTCTCAATTCAGCCACATATCTTGGTTATTAACTCAGTTGGGAACTTCAAAATCAAATATCATGGGGCAAGAGCTATCTGGAATTCAGCTAGGGATGGTCGGCCAAAAAAATCATTGTATGTAGAGTCAACATCCATGACAAAAAAGGAAAAATCCGCAATCTCCTATGGCCAAATTCTCCCAACTCCATGAGCAATTCAACATATTCGACAACATCAATCACAGCACCGTTAAAGCCATGAATGCGGGCTTTTAATGGTTTCAGGTTTCATATGATCGTAATCTTTTTGAAAATTATATTTACAAAACTTCCACAATCAACCAAAATCCTCATTACTAATGCACGGCAGATCATGGCTGAAATGACCATTGGGTCGATCGTCGGTGCCTTCACCTTGCCCACATCTCTATTTCTGAACACATTGTCATCTGCCATTATACGCTGCTGTTTTACCAGAGCTCTATCTTCTGTATTTGAACAACATTCAAAATTCATAAGCTTGATCATGCTAGCATAGTGCTCCATGTCATGCCAATTCGTATCAGTTTGATGTGGTCCTTCGACTATTGTATTGATCACTAAACTTCCACAGTCCACACAGGCTCCTCGGCCTTGTGTAGCGCTTGTCCTCGGTTGTGGTCGGATGTCGCCTACCCGCCATCCTACGGGGATTTAACGAACTACTGTAACTTTCTTTCCCGAATCAGTTTCTCGATAATATCCTAAAGATTCCTACACTTAATCGTGTTATGACCATAACATTTGTGGAACTGGTAGTATTTTCCAGTTTGTTTCTGTTTCTCCATTGGTTCTTTCGAAGGTGGCTTTTTATACTAGACGGTATTGCATGTAGACAAGTAAACATTCTCTAGAGATGTATTCAGTGGTGTATAGGTATGACATATCGAAATTATAGGTTTTCCTCTTTCAAATACCCTCTTTCGCTCATGGTTTCGATCATTGCCTTTCTTTTGCTGGTTCGGTTTATTTTGGACATTTACTTGAACCTTCCCGGAACTCTTCCTAGATTGTTTCACTGCAATGGTACTCTGTACTCCCACTCCACTTGATCCCACAACATTCTTCTTTTTATAGCATCTAGCTTCCTCTTTCCTTAAATACAGAGCTACTTTTGCATATAAACATTCCAATGTTGTAGGTGGTTTGCCAGCTAACCAATCGCTATTGTCAAACTCTATGTCAACCCCCTTTTTACCGCCATCAATATTGAATGGTCATTCAGATTACTGACTTCTATGAAGGCCATATGAAATCTCTCTAAATAATCTTTCAGCAATTCTCCTAGAGCCTGGATCATGTTGAACAGGGATATTACATTTCTAGGGCGAGTTGTATGCATACGGAATTTCTCCATTAACTTCATTGCTTAATTGTCAAATCTAGAGGTTGACTGTCGGATAATCTCATAAACCACATCACTGCTATTCCGGAGAGAGTGATAGGAAAACATCTACACTTGGTTATATCATCAGCTCGTGCGAAATCCATCAGCTATTCATATCTCATGATGTGCTGCCAGGGGTCGGTTTTCCCTCATAGGCAGGCATCGACAACATGCTAATCCTCCTTGGATACTCTGCTTGTAAGATATTGTTAGTGAACTCGGTATGGCATCTTGAGATCCCCTAATCATCATTGGTCAACCTTAGCTCTCTCTTACTAGATGTTTAACCATAGCCGACAAGTCTGACATTTGGATAGTTGAAGCCAAGCTGTAGTCATGCTTCACCTCACGTGAATGGTCTAGTCGATATCTACAGGCCGTTACATGCCTTCTTGGCTCAACGTCCTCCCGATGTATATCATGTTCATTCACTTCATTGTCATTCCGATGAAGTAATTATCCTACATCCATCTGAACTCTGGAGGAGGGATCGACCCCGATCCCTATAGAGCGATCGGTACCGATAGGTCTCGAAAAGCCTGATCGGTTTGCTTGCTGATGTCTAGAACCTTCTTCATTATATCCATCAGTTCTGCAATGTCTATGTCTATGATAATCATATAATGAACTAGAACTCTTCGATGTAGAATAAGGGGTTGGCTCATCCTAGCTTTCCTACACTGTTGCTTCCTGAGTTGATTCATTAGATCGAATTTGCTTGAATCTGCTAATTCATCTGTCGATGGCTATATACTAGCTCTCTCACTATATTCTTGAAATCATATTTTGTAATGGGATGAGCATGATTTTGGGGATCAACTGGATTGGTAGGATTCATATCTATTGGTGGATTGCTCGTGCATCCTTGCTAGACGCTAGCGTTCTCGTTTCCTTGTACGTTTTGAGATGTAGATCTGGTGTTCCTGACCATTATTGATAGTTTCCTCAGACTTTTGCAAATCTAAATAGAATAGATAAGCTTCTTGAAGATAATTATGGATCTTTTCGGAGGATTTATGCAATTCGGTAGCAGCAAAGGGATCCAAATAGGGCTGAGAAATCTCTTTTTCAGTGATAGCGCCAAAATGTTTGCACCAAAAATTGGCACAAACACCAAATAGAAGTTTTGAAAAGAAAAAAATGAAGAACATAAGATGAAAACAGAGGAAATAAGCAATTAAATAACAAAAAATCAAAGCAATAACACGAACACAACGATTTATGTTGATTCAGCATTATTTGCCTATGTCCATTTTGAATAGGCAGGTTTATTATTCACTTGTAAATTGAGTACAATAGGGATCAAATGAAAATCCTTAGTTACAATAGAGCATAAAGCAACTAGTAGCATGAAGTCCTAAAAATGAACAACCAAGCCTATATTTATAGAGAAGACGATGAAATATCTCCCTGATAATTCGGCAGAAGGATCTCTAAAACCATATGGACCCATCAGAGGATCGCATGGCCCAAATCCCAAGGAATAGTAATCGGTGTCGATCCCTATTTTGGAGGAAATTGGGGTGCGATCCCTGTGGGAGTTGTCCTATGTTATAATATGCTTAGACTCCAAGTTCATGCCAATTGGATTAGTAGAACTTGAGTTATTTCTTGATCTTTGCTGCAATATGAGTTGTTACCTAATTATAACTGATCCCCATTGAAGGAAGAGGGCTGATCCCTCTTGCTTCATCCTTTTGGGGTGCGATCCCTAGGGTTGGCTTCCTAGGGTCCCCACATCTTGCATACAAAATTTCATATGCATTGGACTTGGGAATTTTGAGATATTGATTGCTTCCCATGGACTTGCACTGGCTTAGTTGAAATATGTCGTTCCTTATGCTTGAGAGGGATTATAGCCGATCCTTTTCCTATGTTAAACTATATTCCATACTTTGAACATTCTACATTGCTTATCTCTCTATTCCATTCGATCACGGCTTCATATTGTCATCTGTACTCGACTTTTGGACCCTACAATCACCGCTCTAGACTTACTGGCCTTAAAGAGTAAAATCTAACTTATCTAATCAGTTCGAATATGTTAGGCCAAAATTCTGCATAACAGATGCCATTGGTTATAACAACGCATATGGCCCGCTCAAATGGTCGACAACTACTCAATATCATTTATACTCCTTAATTTGTGGATTTGACTCTAAATAGTTTGAATTTAAGATGCTATTGGCAAAGAAGATGATTAATGGAGGTTTAGAATAGTTTTTAGAAAGTGTAATAATGATTAGGGGTTGTTCCATTAGGTCTAATTAGCTCAAATTCCAAAATGTGTTAATGGGCTAGTTATGGGCTTAGTCAAATACCCGCTAATCTGTCTAAAAATTATCTTACTTCAAATGGCCATGTCTTCTAGACTTTATGGCCAAAATTCTATTATGACTACTTAATGGAAAGAGACGCCATCACGTAATTCATTTGTATGTGGTTTTAGACCCTAATTTGGTTTCTATCAAAAGTTTTGGGCCTTATAATTTTTTATAACAAGAGTGATATTTTATTTAAGTAGAGCATTCATTAGGCCTTACAAATTTTCATGGTTTAAACAGCCCAATAAAATTTCTAAGGGTCTAAAATGTCACCACCAAACATTATCCAAAGTAATAGCCTCATACAATCCAATTTGGATTTTAATTTTTTTTTATAATCCTCTAATGAGTAAAATACTAGTCGTTACACTCTTCCCACTTTGAAAAATTCACCCCCGTAATCCCATCAACAAGATATGGTTAAACAACATAGCTACCCCGCATGCCTAGCACCCATGAGCAAGCCTAACATCCACCAAAATGTATACACATAAGCAAGTAAATGTAACCTACGCCAACCCTAGCATGTAAGGTACTAAACTACTCTACATGATATCGAAAGTGAAAGTAAATGCGATGAAAATAAAGTTTTACCAAGTAAAAAGCTTCGGATAAGCAGTCCTCATGCTTTTCTTGGTCTCCCAAATGATATCTCTCTCGCTTTCACCCCATTAAATCTTCACCAATTTCACCATGTTCCTTCTATGCTACTTTTTATCATATCTGACTATACAAATAGGCCTACAAGGTCTCAAAGCTTCTAGTTCAATCTTAATGTCCTCCAACTGATCCGGTGTCACAATCACTCCTAAGCCATGCAAAAGCTTCCACAAATGAGAAATATGGAACACATTGTGCACATCCGCCACCTTTTAAGGTAAGTCTACTATGAAACCTAGGTTCCCAATTCTCTTGGGTATCGGAAAACGACCCACAAATCATGAAACCAATACCCCTTCCTACCAAATTAAGTTGCATTTTTTAATGGAGAGATCTTGAAAATCACATAATCACTGGTAGAGCAATCAATATCATGTCTTCTCTTACCAGCATAGCTCTTCTATATATCCTGGGAGGCTTTCGTTCATTGCTGAATGATCTCAATCTTCTCCATTATCTCCCCTATCATATCTGGCCCAAGCATTGTATTTTCTCCTACTTTCCACTAACATGAAGGATCATTGCATGGTCGACCATGTAATGCTTCAAATGGTGCTATACCAGTGCTAGTCTGATTACTGTTATTGTATGCAAACTCAACAAGATGCAAATGATCATCCCACAAGCATCCAAAGTTAAATATGCATGCTCACAAGAGATCTACTAAGATATGATTCACTCAAATGCAGCTCCGTTCCTAACACCTCTTGTAAGATTTTCCAAAATACGCTTGTGAATAATGGGTCTTGATTACTTACAACACTCTTTGGCACACCATGGAATTGCACTATTCACTTCATATACAACTCAACCGGTTTGAATATCGTCTAATTAGAATTATTAGGTGTGAATCGTGAACTCTTTGTCAATATCAACTATGACCCAAATGCTATCATGTCCTCCTCTAGTCCTCATCAATCCATCAATGAAGTCCATAAATATCTGTTTCCACTTCCACTAGGGAACTTCGAGCGGTTGCAGCAAACACTCGACTTCTTCTTCCCGCTTTCACTAGGTGACATTTCATACACTTTGAGATGAATGTCCTGACATCTTTCTTCATCCCTCCCCAATAAAGTCTCCACTTCGCATCATGGTACATTTCATTGCCTTCGAAATGTATAGTAAACCTCTAATGACTACACTCATGTAGTACCTCATCTATTAATCCATCGACATTAGGCACAAACAATCTACCTTACACAGCCAACCATCATGGTCAGGTTCGTACTGCTTCATCTCTTCAAACTCTACTCCCATCTTTATCTTAGCAAGATTGCTATAGTGTAGCATCATATCTTTGACTAGTACCAATCCACTCTATCAGAGTAGGTTTGATGGTTAAGTTCGCAAATGAATTTGGCTCTATCTCACATCGAGGTCGGAAGTCATTACCATTAGTATACTATAATTGTTCCTAATTTAGGAATATAAATCCTACGTTGGCACGTTTCCAACTTAAAGCATCGGCGATAACATCTCCCATGCCAGATGTATAGGAAATGTCATGGTTGTAAGGGGTCAAGAACTCTAATCATCTCTGCTAATGAAGATTAAGTTCCTTTTGTGAGAAGAGGTACTTCAATGATTTTTAGTCAGTGAATAACTCAAACCTCTCTCTAAGCAAGTAATGCCTCCAAATCTTTAGTGCAAATACTATCATTGCTAACTCCAAATCATGGGTCAGGAATTTCCTCACATGCGATTTCAGCTGCCCACAAAGCATATTTGATAATACTACCCCTCTGATTAATATAATGCCTAGTCCAGTACCATAGGAATCTAGGTATACTATTAAATCCTTATTCCCTTTCGAAATAACACACTAGTGATCGTGTTAAACTCAACATCAGATTTAAGAACGCATATTAGCATCTTATGTCCTAAATAATGGTCCATTCTTATTCGTTGAGTTGGCTAACAGTGCTACTACCTTTGAGAAGTCCTTTATGAATCGTTCATAATATACCGCTAATCGAAGGAAAGTACTCACTTCTTCGGCATTCTTGGGTAGATCCTAAGCTCAAAATATTGCTACCATGGTAGGATCCATAATGATTTGCATCTCAGAAACAACACGATGCAACATTTCCCTCCTCTAAAAGTGAAACATCAAAAACTTTTCTTTCGGCTATTGCTTCCTCAATGACTCTAGCACAATCCCCAAGGGTGTCTTATGATCCTCCTCTATCCAGGAAAAGACAATAATATCATCGAAGAACACAAGCACATACTTATTTATTTGATCATTGAAACCCGACTCATGAGATTGATAAAATATATGCATTGGTTTACCCAAATGGTATAACTAACCACCCATAGAATCTTGGTGGCATATGGAACATGATAATCGAGACACTCTATCTCGCTACTTTAAGTTGGTGGAATTCCATTACTAGATCCAACCGAGAAAACAATTTAGCATCGTGAAGCTGGTCGAACAAGTCATCAATACGCTGAAGTGGGTACTTGTTTATTTTGTCACTTTATTTTATTCTTGGGAATCAAAATAAAGTCTTTGGTAATCATACACCTTCGTGGAAAACACTACTGGCACTCCCCACTCCGATAGACTCCTATAAGCAAATCCTTTCCTTAATATGTCGTTCACTAGTTCCTCGAGCTCGCGTTGCTTTCTAGGTATCATATGCCTCTATGGCATAAATACTGACTTGACATTCCTCACTAAATTGATGCGGAATTCAATCTCCTATTGTAAAGGTAATTTGATCACCTCCTCAAATACGTCTAGATATTCCCTTTCTGTTAACCTACATTTTGACCAAGCTAATTTCAACAGAGTTAAAAGGCCAAAATTAAGATGAGAAGATTCACAAACTAAAAAACATGCTTAGAAAGGCTAAGAGATTGGAATCAGGAAGTTTGATGGAAACCAATGCTAAGTAGACCACTCGGTACCGAGAAGAACCTCTCAGCACCGAAAGATTTTTCTTCCA
Organism: Allium cepa; assembly: GCA_030765085.1. Taxonomy (NCBI): domain Eukaryota; kingdom Viridiplantae; phylum Streptophyta; class Magnoliopsida; order Asparagales; family Amaryllidaceae; genus Allium; species Allium cepa. The sequence continues at coordinate 612,267,298 of CM060942.1, read as the reverse complement.
CTTGGCACCTTCCCAAACCCTCTACACTTCAAGTACAACCTCAACCACACATCATCAAGTTCTTTTCTTGAAGATTAGACTAGCAATTCTTAAGGTTGATGAGAAGAAAGCAGGATAACACAATAAAATATTCGTCATAATAAACTCAAATTCTATGGAAAAAACATTGAAACACATCAAATTAGAGAGAAGAATATGGCAAGTAAAGGAAGTGGATTAGCACAAGGCAAAACCAATCGATACTGAGAGGAACCTCTCACTATTGAGATGTTTATATTGCCTTAGGGTCCTACATTCTCAATTCTACGACATTGAGCTTGTTTCTATATTTTGATGCATACAGGCTCCCGAGCCCATAAAACCATTTCTCTATAAATGTTAGTCCTACTGCAACTAAAGATGGATCTCCACTCTGATTTGGGATTCACACTCTGCATCTTCTTTTCTCTTATTTTCTTCTCCAAATATACTCTTGAAACTCCATTATAAATCCAAGATCCACTTGATTGTGGTTATATTGATAAAATTAGTTATAATCGGGGGAGAAAACAACTAACAACAAAGATTAAAGTAGATGTGGGCTAGGGATTGTCAAATTACTATAAAAGTTATGTATCCTTTACTGCTTTTACCTTTATCTTATTATAACTAGTGCTTTCATCTAACATTCGGATATTGGTGCCATCTTTGGCATTAACATTTTGGTGTTTTCACTACGAAAGAGCTAGATTTCATAACCTAAAGCTTGGATCCGAAGTTTGGAGAAGATGAATAGACCTAATACCAGTCTAGGTTTGGAAGGAGTCAACCAACGCATGGGGGAAGCCAGGAGGTATCTTTAAATTTCAATCATTCCATCCACATAACCAGAGAGAAAATGGAAGGAATGATGAAAGAAATACAAGATGGAATAATGAATCGGCAATAGGAGATGCTTGATGGATTTTTTAATAACTAGAGCTACTGGAATTTTGAACCAAGGACCAGGAATTGATGCAGGAACAACTGGAGTTGGAGTAGAGCAAACTGGAACAATAATCCCATGACCACAAACAGTCGGTACCAACCATAATCCTCTTGGTATCGAGAGGTATTCACCGGAGGCATGGCCGAATTGGATATATGATGAGCTCAAATGCCTAGAACGAGCAATTTTGGAGCTAGAAAGACAATTTGGAATGTAAATGCACAACAAAAGGAGCTCACCATAGGAATGGGGAGAGGGTTAGAATGAAGCTATGGATTGGAGACTTCCATTAGATGATAACCTTATAATCATAATAGATTGGAGTTAGGTTCGATTTCCCTATCTCATGTTTCATTTGAAATAAATGATGCAATATCACTTTCAAACCGCTTACCGTGTACTGAATCCTGATCGGTCCCAAGGCACGCTCTGAGTTGTAAATTTAAAGTGATCCTTGATAGGATTAGATGTTTTAATGATTGCTAGATGCCCTGACTTAGGCTTCATGAGTGATGAACGACACCAATTAGGAAACACCAATAGTGATTGATGATACCTGAAAATTGATTAAGATTTTATAAACCACTTGAACCCGATGACTGATATTGATCATGGTCTACATATCCAGATAGATAGGACGGTGACCGTAAGAAATGTCCCTTTATCGGAGAGTAGTTGGATGGACTTGCTTGTCGTTGAGCCCCCTTGCCAGGGAGTGAGCGGTTTGGGCTCAACAAGGATCCGTAGAGATCCAAAGTAAGTTCCCTCATCAAAGAGTGAGCGGATGAACTTGCTTATCATTGAGTCCCTTTGTTGGAGAGTGATCGGATTAGGATCAGCAACAATTCGAAGAGATCGAGCCCTGGTTTGGATGTTAAATGATCTGGAGTGATCGAGCCCTGGATTGGATGTTAAATGATCTGGAGCGATCGAGCCCTGGATTGGATGACAAACAGTCCGGAGAGATCAACCACTAGATTAGATAACAAATGATCCAAAGAGATTGAACCCAAGATTAGGTGAGACCCTAGATTGGATGAGACCTTGGATTGGATGTAATCGAAGATTGGATGTGAGACGATCAAGAGAGATTGATCCATAGAATGGACGTTGGCTTGACCTTAGGATTTGAACCTCTTGTGATTAGAACAAAATAGGTAAATCCTGAATGAATACGGGACAATTTTAACATATGATATGATAACTCTAGATGAAAATGGATTGATTGTTATTTATGACTAACACTTAAGCAAGGGCAAGGCTCCTTAGACATGGTAGTCTAGAATGGCCTTTAATTTGCAAGTGAATCCGAAGGAACTAGATGATTCACTAAGTTCAGGATCGACGGATGGCCGGAGGGCTCAACTACCAAATACTGACTACTGCTGAGACTAGTTCTTCAGCAAAGCACACCTTACATTCATAAGATGTACTTTAGGGGCAATGATGTTAACCAACTTTTTGACCAAGCTAATTCCAATTGGACTTAGAAGGCCAAAATGAAGGCAACATGGTTCACAAACCTGGACACATGCTTAGAAAGGCTAAGAGATTGGACTCATGTAGTTTGATGGAAATCAGAGCTAAGTAGACCACACAGTACTAAGAGGAACCTCTCGGTATGAAGGGGTTTTCTTCCACTTGGCAACCTTCTAAACCCTCTACACTTCAAGTATAACCTCAACCACTCATCATCAAGTGCTTTTCTCAGAGAGTAGAAGAGCAATTCTCAAGATTGATGAGAAGCAAGCGAAGACAGTAGGATAATACAAGTGTTATTAGGAGAATAATTAGAATCAACTCAAAGTCTATGGAAAAGAGCTTGAAACACATCGAATTAAAGATAGAAGAATAGGGAAAGCGAAGGAAGTGGATTAGCACAAGGCAAAACCAATTGGTACCGAGAGGTTTATATTGGTGGAAATTAGGTTGGAGGACTTCCCATTTTAGGGTAATAAGTTTTAAGGATAACACTTGTGAATAATTAGTTTTAAGAAAAATTTATAGGAAAATGATAAATTCATTTATCTTTTTAAGTTATACAGGAAAATGATAAATTCACTTATCATTATTTCTATATAATTGAAAACGATAACTTCATTTATCTTTTTCCTGTAAATTGTCCCTTAAAACTAATTTTTCAAAAATGACATCCTTAATACTTATTACCTGCATAAAGAAGCCCTTTGAGTGAAAATATCCTTTATATTGCCCCTGGGTCCTATGTGCTTACTTGTACAACAGTGGGCTTGTTTCTAGACTTCGATGCAACTAGGCTTATGAACCCATACAACTGTTTCTCTCTAAATATCAACCTTACTACAACTAAAGAAGGATCTTCACATTGATCTCTCTACATCTTCTTCACCCTTATTTCCTTCCCCAAAATATACTCTAAGAGCTCCATTGTGAATATGAGATCCACTAGATTATCGTCAGGTCTGATAAAATTAGTTGTCATACAGAGAGAAAACAACTAATAATAAATATTAAAGTGGACATAAGGCAGAGATTCGTGTACCTTTATAAAAATTATGTCTCTTTTTCTACTTTTACCTTTACCTTATTAGTACTAGTGCTTCCATTTGATATTCGACCGTTGGTGCCAATTGTGGCGTCAACACTTTACCATGGTTACAGATGACAACTGTGAAGGAACTGGACCAATCAAAAGTGGGTGAAATAAGTGGATTTTATTTTTTCCCCTATTTTTGACCTATTGGACCTATGAGGTCTAAACAGATTTTACATCAAATCTAAAATTTATTTTAAATAAAATCTTATTTTATATAATTCTATTTAAAATAAGTTAATTATTTATATTTTAATCATTATGAGATTTGTATAAAATAGAGTACATCAAAAATAATCTTGTGTGTATGTATGAGCAATAGTTACTTGTTTAATTTATTTTAGAGAAGAAAGCCTTTTGTTTCTCTTTCAAATTTCTTCAGTTAATTGAGAATATATATTTTTTATTTAAAGGGAGAAACCTTTCATTTCTCTCTTTTATTAAATTATCGAATTACTAATTGACATCAATGACCAAATTAAACTTGTGATACATTGTAAGTGTTATGGACAAATTCACCCACATAGGTGAAAGCATCAAAGAGCTCAGCAATAGTCAAACGAAGGCGACTTGGAAGAAGATAAGCCGGTGGGAAGAGAAAAGGAGAAAAGAGGAGGCAAACCCCCTGTTCGGTACCCTGGATACCAAATAAAATTTCTTTTTTGGTTCCTAAGGGTACCTAATAAAAGTTCTTGTTGGGTACCTCAAGGTACCAAACTGAATCTCTTATTCAATACCCCTTAGTATCGAACAAGATACATGTTTAACAAGGGGAGTGCCAAGGCTAGAGGCATCTACCAAAATAAAACAACCATAGAGACCATCGGACAGAGGATGAATGCGTTCACCGAACCAAGCAGTCGAACCACCAGCCAATGGAACCCATCGGACTAGGGTAGTTGAAGTGGTAAGAACTAGCCAACAACGTGTCCACATGCATGAAGTCGAACCACCAACCACCCAAGTCAAGCTCTCAGCTGAACCGAGCAATGTACATATGGAAGGAAATCTACATATATTTAGAAGTTAGCAAGTATATTCCAGATACACAGGAATACTATATTTAGGCAAGATATATAAGAAAATATCCTAATTTTTCGAACTAATTACACCTTATCTTAACACTAATAAATGTCCAAATATTTGGCATTCAAACAACAACTTTTTGGTATCTACAAGACTCCGAGCTACAAAGTCATTTGCACAGAGCATCCGGATCACCATTTTTTGCTAAAAATCATTATACCCCACACCCAATTCTAGTATCTAAAGTATAAAATAAAGGAATGAAAATGAATGGTAGATGTAGGCCATTATTGCTGAACCAATAGAAACTATGGTGTACTTTACTTTTTCTGCATTTTGTCTTCATTTAATCTATTATAAAAATCGACTAGAGGTGTTTGTCCATTTTTCGTGCAAACATTTTTGGTAATTTTACTGGGAACTAAACATTTTCAACATGCCTCCTAAATCTAAGAGAAAGGTCATTAGTTCTAGTATGGGTGTCAACTAGGATACTATAGAGCATGATAATCACTCTTCTAGTACTCCATCCCTGGATACCATCATTAGAGGTGACTTAAACAAAGTTGTGGAAGACCCAAGCCATTGTGGATTAAATCATGACGCGCTTGGGGCAGACGTAGCTAACTGCACACAACATTGAAACTAGAGGGAGCACCCAGTCCCGTGGGACCAAGAGACAAAAACGGTCGCACTTTGTTGATGGATCAGATTAAAAAAATAGAGGAGCTAAATGATACAACATTGAGGAAGTAGGTCAAGCAGAAGCTCAACCCTACACCGCATCTGAGAACTGGTTCGAAACCAAAACAAACAGGGAAGACAACAAACGAGGGGCGGACACAGCTAAACCTACTCGACCTAGGCTACGCTTTCCAGACTAGATAGAAGTAGGAGCTAATGGTTGGTGGGCTCATCATCGTGAACGATCCCGAAGCAGAGAGCGAAGTCGGTATCATAGATAAGTCATCATCAAAGGTAGGAGAGATGTATCTCGCCTCGATGGGAGAGGTCAACCTAAATTCACCTTTCCTCCAAGCTAGAAGAGTGCTTGGCGTGGCTTATATGGGAATGTGTTCGTCATGAGCAGATAGAGTGCGAAATCGGTACAAGAGTTGACATCCTGCTTTCTTTGGAAATAGTGACTGATCGAAATCCAAGGATGTTTTGGATGTCTACTGTGGATCCTTACCAATGCTCTACCGATCCCATAGTATATCTTATAGATATACGTTGCATATGCTAATGTATGGAGCTATAGAGGAAGTTATGTGCAATTGTTTTCCCTCTTCTTAACAAGTTTGGCGACTATGTTGTTCTACTATATACCCCTCGGCACGATCCATTTATGTGAAATGTTGAAGTAAAAATTCATCGGTCAATTCCAAATCAACATAGAACGACTTAAGGGGCTGTTTTCTTTGTCGAATGTAAAACAATGAGAGGATGAGACTCTATAGTAGTATTAGACTCGCTTCAGCACTGCATCTTCCATCGTCCGTAATCTTGATGAACGATTGACTCTAATGGCATTGTGTAGAGTTGTACATCCTGAGATGGAGATGGCTTGGAGATTAATTAAGGAGAAAGAAGTTACACTTCACGATTTCTTCCATGAAGCTGCAAAGCACATTCGATTGTAGGAAGCCGCATCAGGGCGGTAGGCTGATACCATCACCAAACCATTAAGAGCTTTAAGTAATGCTAATGTTATGGTCAAGAATGGTAAAGGTGGTAGTGTGGAAAAAAAGAAAAACAACAGCTCCTGCAATTCTGGTGGGATGAAAACTGATCGAATAAAGTTTAAACCTGGCAATAAGTTTGACAAGTAAACAGACTTGAATGACGCAATTGATTACATCTATCACACCATGTAAGTAGGGCTCAATATAGAAGGCCTATACCGAAAAAAGAGACTAAAGCTCAAACGAATACTGGAAAGTATTGTAGATTCCACGAATCTCATGGGCATAACACTAATGAATGTTGCCATTTATGTGACATAATTGAAGAATATATTAGAAAGAGGATGCTGGAGTGGTATGTCAAGAGCCCAAAGGCTCTCCCTACCCCTGAGAAGCAAGCCCAAAGGAAGCCCCCACTAGGGCACAGAGATGAAGGGTCTAGTGCCAATCTAGGGAAGGATGAGAGACTGGTGATCAACACGATAATAGGAAGACCGCATGTGGCGGACAGGAGTTGGGATGAAATGGAGAGGTACGCAAGGTCTTTATTGAATGGAGGGCCTACGTATGTGCTATAGATGAGGAGCAGAGAGCTAAGACTCTACATCGAGAATAGGTGACAACAACCTTTGACGATAACAACTTGCAAGGGAAGCAATATCCATATACGGTTTCGATGGTGATTATAGCCATGCTTTGTCCGAAAGAGGTATATCGAATTTTGTTAGATAATAGAAGTTCAGTGAACATTCTGTTCAAAGATGCATTTGGCATGATAGGATCATCCATGGAGGATGTCACACTTTGCAACCAGTAGATACATAGTTTAACAGGAGAAGGCATTATGCCCTTAGGAAGGTTGGATTTGTTTATTGAGACAGGAACCCATCCTCGTTAGCCATACAGAAACAAGTTTTCATACTGGTAGATGGATTCTTGGCTTACAACGCCTTCCTTGAACGTCCAGCCTTATCTGACTTTCTTGCGGTAGTGGCTCCATGGTGCTTAACCAAGAAGTTTGCAATAGCCAATGGGTACGAGTAGTGGAAGGAAACAAGACATGACCTTGGAATGTTACATTGCAAAGCTTCAAGAAAGCAAATGGAGGGAAAAAGGGGAGGGCATAGAAATTTATTTTTGTGCTAAGAGCTCCGTCACATAGCAGTTAAAGGAGGACGTCCCTCTTAGGTTCACAGGTGATCCTCATAATGGGATAGACCCTAAAGATGGAGGAGAGGGGGCCATAGCCGAGCCTGGAGAGGTGATGGAGTTTATGGAAATAGATGAACTAATCCTACAAAACTTATGAAAATAGGATCTGGTTTCAAACGGGATCTTAAGATACAGTTGATCGGGATTCTACGAGACAACCAAGACGTGTTTGCCTGGTCACACAAGGATATGTGCAGAATCTCTCCCTCGATTACTTGTTTTGCCCTGAATATTGACTCAAGGAAGTCCCTAGTGAAACAAAAGAAAAGGAGTATGGGCCCGGAGTGGTCTGTAGCACTAAACGAAGAAGTGAAAACCTTTCTAGCAAATGGCTTCATATGAGAATCATTATAACCAGAGTGGCTTGCAAACTCGACTCTTGTTAAGAAGTCAAATGGAAAATGGGAGAACCTACATTGACTTCTCTAACTAAATGATGTGTGCCTTAAAGACTATTTCCCGCTCCTAAGAATTGATCGGTTGGTTGATGGAACTATTGGATACGGCTTTTATCCTTTATGGACACATACTCCGGATATAACCAAATCATGATGCCTGTCCCTGATTAGGAGTGCACCAATTTCATCATTGATTCGGGGATCAACTGTTACAACATCATGCCATTTGGACTCAAAAATAAAGGAGCAACATACCAACTACTAATAAACTAGACATTCATCGAGGGATTGGGAAATCCATGGCACTGTACATCGATGACAAGTTGGTGAAATCAAAAAGGGCTGAAGACCACATCTCGCGCTTAGAAAGAATTTTTCAAATTCTATGGATATTCGTGATGAAGTTGAACTTGCTGAAATGCTCTTTTGGAGTGGCTTCTAGAAAATTCCTAGGATTTGTCATACGTGTTAGATGAATTAAGGCAAATCTAGAATACGCCCGGGCTTTAAGAGACATCAAAATCGCCAAAACTTGGAAGGAGATGCAAAGTTTAAATGGTAAGGTTGCAGCTTTGAACAGGTTCATAAAAAAGCCACGGAAAAGTGTGTCCCGTTCTTCGAAGCACTCAAAAGGAGAAAAATAAATTCGTATGGAGAGATAAATCCCTGACCGTACCACCGGTTCTCTCTACACCAATCGAGTGGGAAGATCTTTACATATACTTAACAATATCATATCATGCACTCAACGCATCATTGGTTAAGAAGGAAGACCGAGTGCAACGTCCGATGTACTACGTAAGCAAACGCTTTACCTGGCCGGAGTCTAGATATCCTATGCTAGAGAAGTTGGGGTACTATCTATTGATTACATCTCGAAAACTAAGGCATTACTTCTAGTCATATCCTATCCAAGTACTCACATATCAATCCCTGAGGCAAGTTCTACATTGACCGAAAATTTCGAGGAGGCTTACCAAATGGAGCATTGAGCTAAGCCAGTATGAGATAACCTACCACCAGTGGACAACGATCAAGGGGGGAACTAGCATACGTTCTTGTTGAGTTTACTAATCGATGTGATGATGTAAAGACCAAGGGGGAGGAATCCCTCAAGTGGGGAGTGTATGTTGATGGAGCATCCAACGACCATGACTCTAGTGTGGGGGTAGTATTATTGACACCTGAAGGAAGGAAGTTAAGTTATGTAATTTGACTTGGATTCAAAGCAACGAATAACGAGGTAGAATACGAGGCATTCGTAGAAGAGTTGGAGATAGCAAAGAAGCTAAGGATCAAGTCATTGTGCATGCACATTGACTCACGGTTGGTTATGAACCAGGTACTTAGAGAATTCCAAGCCAAGGAAGAACGTTTGAAGTATTACCTAGGAAAGGTGAAAGTACTACTTAATGGGATGGGGCACTACATGATAAAACATATTGCATGGGAGGAGAATTAGGATGTGAACGAGTTGGCGAAGTTAGCAAGTTCAAGAGATGGGCCTTTGCTAGGATCGGTACATATTACAACTCTACATAGGCCTAACTTCGAGAAGGTGATTCGGTTGTGGCTATTAATGGTGAAGAAACTAGGATGACACCGTTAGTAAGATATCTGAGTGAAGGAGTATGCCTAGAAGCAGGAATGAAGCCCAAAAGATACTATGAAAGGCACCCTGTTTTGTTATCCAAGTGGGAATCCTGTATCAAAGAGGATTTTTGAACCCCCTGCTGATGTGTATCATTGGGAATGAAGTTGAAAAGTTATTAGAGGATGTGCATCAAGGGAGCTACGGAGACCATACAGGGGGAAGTCTCTAGCAAAAAAAGGTGTTGCAATATGGATACTTCTGGCCAAATCTAAATCATGATGCAATGGAGTACGCGAAGAGATGTGAGGTGCCAGCGGTTCACCAAGATCCCAGGTTGCCCCCAACTAAGTTAACTCATATGGTCAGCCATGGCCCTTTGCCGTTTGGTGGATAGACTTGATTTGAGAGCTTCTAATGGTGCAAGGCAGAGCTTGGTATGACATAGTAGGGGTTGACTACTTTACTAAGTGGGTGAAAGCAAAGCCCCTTACTAAGGTGTCAATGGCCAAGGTCACAGAGTAATGTGGTATGCAGGTATGGAGTTCCTTTTATATCATCCTGGATAATGGATTACAGTTCGACAGTGATGAGTTTGTTGACTTTTGCAAGCTGCATAAGGTGAAGAAGAGTTTTTTAGCTGTGGCATAGCCATAAGGTAAAGGCTAGGTGGAAGCAGTCAATAAGGTTCTGAAAACTCTTGTAAAGAAGCGACTAGAAAAAGAAAAAAGAGCATGGGTGGATGAGCTTCCTCTAGCATTATGGGCCTATCATACTTTTTTCAAAACAAGAAAAGGACATACTCCTTTTTTGTAGGCTTACGGTCGGAGGCGACGTTGCCTGTAGAGATGACAGTGCCATCAAACAGAAGAATTTACTATGACCCAAACGAGAACGAGGAGCTGTTAAGAATGTCACTTGACTTAATTGATGAAAGAGGTAAGGAAGCTGCTTTAAAAGCTGAAGTACACAAGCGGAGGATAGCCGCACAATATAAAACTAGGGTCAAACACTTCCCAATTAAGGAAGGGACTTGGTGCTAAAAAGAATATTTCCCCGCCCAGGGGCACTTGATCCAATCTGGGAAGGATCATATGTCATTCACAAAGATTTAGAAAATGAGCTTTCATTCTTATTACTGTAGACAAATCCATAATAAAAAAGGCTTGGAAGGTACATTAACTCTGCTGCTATTTTACTTGAACTTTTATCACATTCCTTGTATTACAACTTTGCAATTGAAATAATTATGAAAAATATTCTAATAAAGTGTTCTTTCCCTAATCTTTTGTCATGTCAGGTACATAACTAGTTGGAAATGTAACCTCATATCACCACTTGATCATGATAAACTAATGATAACACCTTAAAGGAGCATCACCCGAGTCCCAAGAGCCGACTCGAGGGAAAATCCGCACTGTGCACTGCATCACCCCTCAACTTCTTAGTCGATAGTAGTGGATCAAAGTGATCCATATGTTTGCGCGCAAAAAATGGACAAACACCTCAAATTCGCATGATTTAGTTGATTTTATGTAGTTCTTAGTAATTTGGGTGAGTTATGCAAATATATAAAAAGCAGGGACTAAACTGTAAAAGACACACAGGTTTATAGTGGTTCGGCCAGAACGTGCCTACGTCCACTTTATATGTTATTCTCCCTTTTCTTTCAGATTACAAGTACAAAGCTTTGTATACAAGTATATGAAAGTTGTTTGAAAGTTCCTTTGGGCCCGGGCTGAAGCAATCTGGCCTGGCATATCTGGTTCGGCAGAGCTTGGTTCGGTATTTGTTGGAAGCGTTGACTCGGCGGTGGATGCGTAGCTTGATTCGGTTGTAGAGGCGAGGAGGTTGGTTCAGCGTGGTCTTGAGCCGGTGGTGTGTGAAGGGGATTGGTCCGGTGGTGGTTTGGTCCGGTGATGGATGGTTCGGTAGTGAGGGGAACTGGTTTAGTTTGGTATTGAAGTGGAGAAAGTTGATTCGGCAGGTAGGTGAGGTATGTTGATTCGGCAGTCATATGGGTAGGTTTGGTTCGGTGGTTGTTGGAGTTATGTTGGTTCGGCAGGCACTTGGTTCTCTTTGGTTCGGCAGGCGCGTGGTTCGGTAGGAGCTCGGAGCTGTGTCGTTCGGTGGGACATGGTGGAGTCGGTTCGGTGAGTGTTGGTTTGGTGGTAGGGAAGGGGCCGGACGAAACTCACCCAACACTTGCCCCCCAAAGCAGGGCATATGCTAGTATATGCCGTGCTTTGTTTTAGCTAGGTGGTCTTCATTCAGTCCCTGAGTGCCGAACCAATTGGTCCGGTGTCCTACATTTGTCTATAAATAGGGGCTATACGCCTTCGTCATTTCTTATCAGCCGAACCACCTCCTTGTCTTTGCCGAATCAAAGAGTTATCTCTGCCGAATCAAAGTCTCTGCCGAATCAGGTGAGGAGCTACTAGGCCGAACGAACTTTATTTTCAATTACCGAATGAAACTTGGACCTTCAATACCGAATGAAACTTGGACCTTCAATACCGAGTGAAACTTGGACCTTCAATACCGAATAAAACTTGGACCTATTTGTTTATATTTCCATACTCCTTGTTCTAACAACATGTTTTTCTTGTGCCGCAGATAAATGTCTCGCAAAGCAGAAACTCGATCAGACAGAAAGAAGTCCAAGGACAGAGAAGAGACTTCTACCGTGCCCCAAGCCCAGTCAGGACCGGCGCAACATGGACCTGCCCCGAGGTCGTTAGTGGATGGGTATGGTCCCCAGGAACTTCTGGTCTCCCCTCCTGACTGCTTTCCTAGCTCCCTGAAGGAGGAGCAACTCGATGTTATATCTCGTTCCTTCGGGATAGACAGAGCGCTCATGGTGCTGCCGGGGGCTGGAGTTATGCCATATGACCCTCCTGAAGGGTATTTTACGTATAGTAGGTACCACTGTATGTGCGGGGTCATTCCTCCCATCAACGCCTGGGTAGTCAGTTTCATCACTTATCTGAAGGTGGCTCCATTCCTACTCCAGCCCAACTCTTACGCCATCCTGGTGTGCTTGTACGCTATCTTTCAGGAGAGGTATGGGCGCGCTCCTTCCAACCGGGAGATACGGTATCTGTACAATCTGAGGGGATACAGGAAGGGATCCCCATATATTAGCTTGGAGTCTGCCGTCTCTTTTAAGTCGGTTCTGGACCTCTATTCGAAGTACAGTATGTTCAAGAAGGAGTGGTTCTTCGTCAGAGATGACTCCGTCTCTATCCGTCGCTTCACCTCCGGATGTAAGTCAAAGTTTTATTTACATCCCTTGTCTTGGCCGCAATTCTTTTCCTTATGTGCTTTCATTTCTTGCTAGCGACAGGTGGCGTTGTGGTCGTGGAGAACGATCGCCTAGTTCAGATGGCAGCTGAGATAGAAGCCATTTCAGAGAGAGACAGATCGGCTGCTTACTTGATCAGGAATGCTAGACTCTTGATGTACAACTTGATTCTTCCACATCAATCCGTGGTTAAACAGAGAGATACGGCGGAAGAGAAAGCTGCCCAGACTACAGGAGGGGCCACAAAAAAGAGTGGCAAGATGAAAACTTTTACAAAGCCTCCGGTTATCGGGGGTAAGAAACTTAAGGAGTCTGACGGCCCCTCTCCCAGCACTTGCCCGATTATCCCGGAGGAGGAAGATGTGGAAGAGGATAGAGGCGAGGGCGAAGGAGGCGATGCAGGAGGAGAGTCAGAGGGTGGAGGAGATGGCGATGGAGAGGGCAATGGTGATGGCGACGGACAGGGCGGTAGTGGCACTGGTGCCTTAACCTCCGGGCAAGTGGAGGAGCTTCAGGAGTGGACGGATGAGGCTCTCCGTCAGGCTTTCGGGGAATCGGAGGGAGAATCGGATTTGGCGGAGAAGGCGAAGAAGACTGGCAAGGCCGGGGCCGGCGCCGATCCATCCCCTAAGAGCTCCTCAGCTAGGGTGACTCCGGCGGAGCAAGGTGAACTTTTGACTTCTGCAGATTCCATTTACGATAGGGACTTAGGAATATTTTATGGTTCGCTTCCGTCCTGGAATGAGATTCAGGACTTATTGCAGTATCCTACTCCTCCGCAGGGTTCGTATAATAGATGTGCCTTCTCACTCTTTTTATCTTAACATATTTCTTGAATTGTGGATCATTGTATGTTCGTAACACTTGGTTTTTATTCCAGGAGCAGGTAAGGCGGCCAAGTCATCAAATATCCGGCACCGCCTTGAACAGTATAGGCTACTCAAAGCTTCTGCCAAACCAAAGCCTCCAACTGGCCGTCCTGGGGATGTAGTTAGATATCGCCCCCTTCTTGGAGTTATTGAGGAAGATATGCAAAAGAGGAAGAGGAAGCGTTCCTTGTTTGATTCACCACTTGGTCCTCAGCCTCCTACTCAGCCTTCCCGAGATACCACGAAGGAGACCACGGAGTTTGTCCCCTCTCTGCTCCTTCTGAGAATCCTTCCGCATAAAACGTCCCGACGTGCCTCGCAATCCCTTTGCCGGCCACCCGGACTTGGACCCAAGCTCTCAGGATATTTTATTTGACGAGGCCACGGGCGAGCATCTTCTCCCCCGCAATCCCATGGTTCGGGTTCTTGATGAGGCTAAGTCCCTAGATCTGGATCTGCTCACTACTCGGATAGCTGCTATGGGGGACGAAGCCAAGGCCAACATCGACCGGGTCGCGGAGGAGGTCAAGAAGTTGATGGAACATCATGCCCTATTGGCCAAGGCCGGGGAGGAGATAGGGAGTGCCAATATAAGGTTGCGGTTAGTGGTTGCTGATCAGGCCAAACAACTTGACGACCAGGCTATTCAGATTTCGCAGCATGAAGCCGACTCCCAATGACTGAAGAAGGCCATGGAAGAGGCTAGCAGAGCTGAGTTGCGGAAAATGGAGGCCGCTTGCAAGAAACGCATTGACATGGCCATTACCACGGTTGATGAGGTTAGGAGGGCGGATCTCGAGCAGGTTGAAGAGATATCTGGGAGGCTTGAAGCTGCAGAACTTGCTCAAACCAAGTTGAAAGAAGAGATGAAGGAGATGAGGAGATCCTCCAGGCCGAGTGCTCGAGATACCGGTGGGAGAGGGATGTTGCTGCCGCTAAGTTGCAGATTTCCGAGGCCCGGGTGAAGAGGTTTGAAGAGGATGAGGGGATGATGGACGATATGCTGCAGGACATGTACTTCCACACTTGGAAGGAGGGCAGCTTATCTTGGATGGATGACCATCCCCGGGTTATGGCCAAGGTATATCTTCGGGCTTTAGAGGAGGCCAGGGTTGATGCGGGTAAGGAAGGTGGAGTGGCCTTTAGTCTGGATGTAGTCACCGCTCAGTTTTCGAAGGAGGAGCAAGCGGCGGTGAAGGAGGGGATGCGGCTGCTTGCTGCGGAGGAAGCGGGTGTGCAATTGGAGGATGAGGATTAAGCGGCGGGCGCTGGTGAGCCTCTTTTCTCTTTCTCTTTTCTTTTTAGATTTTCATAACTTGATCGTTTATTGTTTGTTTAATGAATTCCTCTTCTGAATTGGACAGGTGGGACTTCCGATCAACATGCTGGGAGCTCCGACCCTGCGGCTAAGTAGGCTTGGAGAGTTGGTAGGATGAGGGCGAAGCGTGGACGCAGCTGGTTCCTTGTCCGGGTTCGGCCACCTTTTGATTTCCTTTTATCGCTGTTTATGTTAGTCCAAAACATTGATGTGACTGTAATAATATTGTTTGTGGTGAGTGACTTTATGTAATTTCATAACATAAGCTGATTCCTTTATGTTGAAATGTTATCGCTATTTTGTTGTGCTGTGTAAGTGATGTAACTATGCATGTTACTAGTGACTTGACTGTGCCTGATGCCAAGTTTTTTGCTTAAAGTATAATTTTCTCATTTTGCAACGTAAATGTGATGTGTGAATATGAACTGCAGCTATGCATTAATGTATAAAAGTAGAAGGTACCGCCCTTCATGTTTCGGCTGTGGACGGCAACTTCGTGCGCCCTGTAAGACTAAGCACGGAATGCTGTTGAGTGTCTCGTCATCCGATTGTAAGTTTCTGTTCCTATTAGCGAGCGTTTCCTATTTCATGTCCTGTACTTTCAAGCACCGTTACGGAGAATAGGAGAAAAGTTTTAGATGAAATTGAAATATAGGAAAATTAAAACTTCCAGTCACGGAAGGCCGTCGATGTGCTTAAGTTCGTGGCAAACGGGTTTTGTAGTCACTTTCCCTAGCTGTGGGTCTTGGATACATTTGTCACCCATCTTACGCCTCTACGGGGAGTTTTCTTTTTTACCACAGTCGCACTTGAGACACATCGGAGCCGATCGCGCACAGTAACTACCCGGG
Source organism: Allium cepa (assembly GCA_030765085.1). Lineage (NCBI taxonomy): Eukaryota > Viridiplantae > Streptophyta > Magnoliopsida > Asparagales > Amaryllidaceae > Allium > Allium cepa. The sequence continues at coordinate 612,251,505 of CM060942.1, read as the reverse complement.
CCATTATGGCCCGTAATCGCGGGTATTATTCGATTTACTATAGCCGGCTAGCATGGGGGCCGATCGTCAACTGTGAACTGCCCCTGGCTGGCCACACCTTATGTTGGGGCTTATGATCGGTTCACAGTTGCCGGCGAGCCGAATCGCTGTAATGAGCTGCCATCGGCTATAGTCGGCCTTTTTTTTGATGACTTATACTCGGCTTATTACAGTCGGCTCGCAAACAATGAGTTAACTCGCGGTAGAGGGATACCGGAGCAAAGTGTCTCATTGGCGAGGGCATAGGATCGTAGCGTACCTGTTAGATTTTGTCCAGGTGGAGTTGTGTTGTGAAGTTCTGAGTTGAAATGTCATCTGCAAAGGATTTTGTTCAACAGCAAAGGATAAAGCTTAACAAGTTGCCAAGATATAAAGGAACAAGTTAACAAGAGCCAAGTTTTTTAAAGTGGTTCGGCACGAAAATGCCTACGTCCACTGATTCTCTTTGTAAATTCACTTCATATGGGCAGTACAAGTTAAGAAAAGTATCGACGGAGGTGTCGGATGTTCCATACCCTTTGGAACACCTCTCCGTCCACTGTTGACAAAATATAAGCTCCGTTGTGGAGATCTTTATGAATTACATATGGTCCGTCCCAGATTGGATCCAGCGCTCCTGGGCGCGGAAAGATTCGCTTGAGGACAAGATCTCCTTCTTGTAAGCTGCGATGTTTGACTTTGGAGTTGTATAGTGCTGTCACTTTTTGTCTGTGAGCTGCTGCTTTGAGTGCTGCATCATTTCTTCTCTCCTCAATCAGATCCAAAGACATGAGGAGGAGCTCTTCGTTCTCTTCCGGGTTGTAGTGGATACTACGGTGAGAGGGCACTATAGTTTCAACTGGGAGCATGGCCTCCGATCCGTATGCCAAAGAGAAGGGAGTATGCCCTGTTGAAGTTCTGTAAGATGTGCGATAGGCCCAGAGTGCCGTAGGAAGTTCGTCCACCCAAGCGCCTTTCGACTTTTCAAGTTTCTTCTTGATTAAGGTTTTGAGGATCTTGTTGACAGCTTCGACTTGTCCGTTTGCTTGAGGATAGGCTACAGATGAGAAGCTTTTGTGAATTCCGTGCTCTTGGCACCAATCGACGAATTCTTCGCTGTCAAATTGAAGTCCGTTGTCTGATATGATCTTGAGTGGGACTCCGTACCTGTACAGAATATTTTTGATCAAGAAGTTGATAACTTTTGCTGAGGATATTTTATTTAGAGGTTCGGCCTCCACCTATTTGGTGAAATAGTCAACTGCCACTATAGCATATTTGGCTCCGCCTCGGCCCATTGGCAGTTCACCAATCAAGTCAATTCCCCATACTGCAAAGGGCCAAGGGCTAGTCGTTTGAGTGATCTCATTTGTTGGTAGTTGAAGAATTTTGGCAAATTTCTGACATCTGTCACATCTTCTGACGAAGTCTAAGACGTCTTTGTTCAAGGTGGGCCAGAAATACCCATATCGGAGTATCTTTTTTGCTAGGGTCTGCCCACCGGTGTGGTCTCCACAACTTCCCTGGTGGATATTGGATAGAATTTCCTTGGCTTCTCTTCCAGCAACGCACCTCAATAAGGGGTTAGAGAAGCCGCGCCGATAGAGGATGCCTTCTTGTATTATGTAGCGGGAAGCTTTCCCTAGAATTTTCTTAATTTCATTTCGCCCGACGGATAGGGTGCCGTTTTGTAAGTATTCTTGGATAGGGGTCATCCATGTTTCTTCTTCGGTTGCAGCTATCAGGTTTACTTGCTCTAAACTCGGGGTTAGTAGCCTTGAGACAGTTATCGTTCCAGAAGTGGTATCATCTCCTATGCTAGCTTGCTTTGCCAGCTCGTCGGCCTCTTGATTTTCTTCTCGAGGAATGTGTTTGATCGAGTAGTGATCCAATTGATTGAGCAGCTGCTTGGTCTTTTTCAGATATGCCGTGAGCCGCTCTCCTCGAGTCTGGAACTCCCCTAGTATTTGATTTACGATGAGTTGTGAATCACTGTGAAGACATAAGGAACCGACTCCGATCTCCAGGGCGAGCTCTAATCCGGCTATTACTGCTTCATATTCGCCATCATTGTTAGTGGCAGCGAATTCCAGCCTTAATGCATAACGCAGCTTTCTTCCCCTGGGAGTGATGATCACAACGCCTGCCCCCGAGCCTTGTTCGTTCGATGCTCCATCCACAAAGAGACTCCACTTGATGTCCTCTGTTATTTCAGACTGCTCCCTGCCTTCGTTGATAGTGAATTCGGCGATGAAATCGGCTATGACTTGTCCCTTGATGGCAGTGCGAGGATGGTAGGTGATATCATATTGGCTTAACTCGATGCACCACTTGAGCAGTCGCCCAGAGGTGTCGGGACGATGGAGCACTTGCCTCAATGGTTGGTCGGTTAGGACTCTGATGGGATGAGATTGGAAATAGTGTCGTAGCTTCCTTGATGTGATTAGTAAACAGTACGCCAGTTTCTCGAGTTTGGGATACCAGGCTTCTGTTCCCGTGAACCTTTTGCTTATGAAGTACACTGGCCGTTGTGTGCGGTTGTCTTCTCTCACCAACGCGGCTCTTAGGGCATGTGGTGACACAGCAAGGTATAGGTATAGTTTGTCACCTTCATTAGGAGTTGAGAGTACTGGTGGCCGCTGGAGCTGTTCGATTAGGTTAAGGAAAGCCGTTGAACACTCATCGGTCCATTTGAATTTTCCTTTGTCTTTCTTCAGGGCTTCGAAGAAAGGAATGCATTTGTCAGTTGTTTTGGAGATGAATCTGCTTAGGGCGGCTACTTTCCCATTTAGGCTTTGCATTTCCCTTCGAGTGGAAGGTATCTTGATGTTTTTCAAAGTTTGGACTTGTTCGGGGTTTGCTTCAATTCCTCTGGCATGGACGGTGAATCCTAGGAATTTTCCAGACGATACTCCGAAGGAGCACTTGAGAGGATTCAGCTTCATTCCGTATTTGCGAAGTACTTGAAACATCTCACCCAAGTGGCTTACATGATCGTTGACTTTTCTTGACTTCACTAGCATGTCGTCCACATAAACTTCCATGGTTCGTCCTATCAGTTCTGCAAACATCTTGTTGACGAGGCGCTGATAAGTAGCTCCGGCGTTTTAAAGTCCAAATGGCATTACCTTGTAGCAGTACAATCCTCGGTCAGTGATGAAGCTAGTGTGGTCTTGATCGAGGGCGTGCATAGGGATCTGGTTATATCCTGAGTATGCGTCCATAAAGGATAGGAGTTCGTGTCCGGCAGTACTGTCCACGAGTTGGTCGATTCAGGGGAGTGGGAAGCAGTCTTTCGGGCAAGCGTCATTTAAGTTGGAGAAATCAATGCATGTTCGCCACTTCCCATTATCTTTCTTTACCAGTACCGGGTTGGCAATCCATTTCGAGTAGATGGCTTCACGTATGAAGTCATTGGCATGTAAGTTCTTTACTTCTTCCTCGAGGGCTGCTGATCGTTCTGCCGCCATACTTCTCTTCTTTTGCTTTACCGGTACCTTGGTAGGATCGATGTTTAGTGTGTGGCATGCTATGTCCGGGGAGATTCCAGTCATATCAGCGTGCGTCCATGCAAATACATCCATGTTGTGGCGAAGAAAATCAACGAGTTGATTCTTTAATTCTCTTTTTAACTGAGATCCGACTCTCAGCAGTTTACTTGGGTCGCGTTTGTCTACAGATACGAATTCCATAGCCTCTGCAGGCTCGGCGGTGGCCTCCTCCTCTTTGTCCCTGGGGTCTAATTCATTGAAAGGATCACTGGTATACCGAAGAGGAGGGGCTTTCTTTAGTTGATATGCTTCCAAGCTTTTCATGCAGAGAATAGTCTCTGCATTTTTCCCTTTATCTCTCCTGCGATTATTGCGAAGTTCGGTTACATAGAAGTCCCGAGCGGCGTCTTGATCCCCTTCTACTTCTCCCACTCCATTATCCGTTGGGAACTTCATTTTCAGGCACCACGGGGCAAGGACAATTTGGAAGTCGGACAAGGCTGGTCTTTCTAAAAAGGCATTGTAGGCCGAGTGGTTGTCTATTAGCACGAATGTTTGTTTCCGAACGGCGGAGCGAGGATGACTTCCCAATTCAACAAAGAGATCCAATTGTCCGAGGGGCATCTTTGCTTCTCCAGTGAAACCGTGTAGCAGTTTGTTGCAGGGAGACACGTCCTTCATTGACAGCTTCATTTTGTCGAAAGCATGCTTGAACAGAATATTCACTGAGCTTCCAGTGTCTACTAGGATTCGAAAAACTTCAGCTGGGCCGAAATAGGCAGAGATGACCATATGATCCATATGAGGGTATTGCCTTCCTTCTAGGTCGCGCCCACTGAATGTGATGTCATTATTTTCCTTCCGCTTAGGGTGGCGTTCTTCCATAACAGAATTGATGCAGTCTCCCTCGCTTCTGAGTGAGTTTCCATATCTTTCCATTTCTGCCCAGCTCTTGTTGGCGATGTGTGGCCCCCCAGATATTGTATGAACCACTATCTTCTCTTGACTGGAACCGCTGGTGTTGCGGTTTCCTCCGCCTGTTTCTGGGTGGAGCTGCCCTGGGTTTTCCTTGGCGGGAGCTGGAGTCCTGTCCTGGCCCTTTACATAGCGTTCCAGCCTCTTTCTCCGGATGTGTTCTTCAATTAGGTCTCGGAGATGGCGGCATTCATTGGTATCGTGCCCATGAGACTCGTGGAAACGGAAGAATTTTTCGGACTGGATTGCGCGATCTGACTCTTTCTTGTATGGGGGGCGCTTGTATGTAAGCTCGTCCTGGGTGGCCAGGAAGATGTTCTCGACTGTTTCATTCAAGGGAGTGTAAGCGTCAAATCTCGGTCCTGGTCGGTACAAGCGCTTTTCTCCCTTCTTGCCCCCTACATTGTCTCTGGAGTCGTTTCTCCGGATGTCCTTCGCTGCGGCGGGGGCGTTTCCATGAGCCGTCTTAGCCTGTGGTCCTGTCTGTCTTTCAGTGGCAGCCTCTTCGAGTCTCATGTACTTCCCAGCTTCATGGAAGAAATCGGGCAAGGTAGCTGGTTTTCCTTTAGTTAGTCTTCTAGCAAACTTGGTGTCCGGATACACACCACTACAGAGGGCCATTAGGACAAGTTTCTCATCAGCATCTTGAACTGCTACCACTGCGGCATTGAACCGGGTTAGGTATTGCTGCAGTGTCTCTCCGGGTTTCTGTTTGACAGTAGATAGGGAGTAAGCATCCTTGGGTTGTTCCACATGAATGCGGAACTGGCTGATAAACTTCTCCTTCAACATTTCCCATGAACTGATGGATCCTTGGGGTAGATGGCAGAACCAGGAGGTAGCTAGATCTGCTAAAAATAGTGGAAAGCATTTGCATAATACTCCTTCCGTTGCCCCGCTCATGAGCATATGTTGTGTGTATCTTTGCAGGTGTACAACGGGGTCGGAAGTTCTGTGACGATTCGAATTTTTCGCGTTCGAAAATCGACATCCATACTTTACATTGTACTCGAATGCCGCAGATTCGACCGTTCAAATTCGAGTCGCCGGAGCTTATAACACATTAAGTACAACACAGCGGAAGAAATGAATAACATATATCAATGTACAACATTTGATACAATATCTGATACAACAGAATGATACAATGAACATCAATATACATCAGAGTTACAAAGAATAACAGCGGAAATAAAAGATAACACTAGCAGCGGAACAAAATCTCCAATGTAGCTTCAAGAAAGAACTCCAGCTGTAACTCCATCTCCAAGGCATCAATCCAGAAATAGCGAGGACTCCCAAATCAAGATGAAGAGAAGCAACTCGATCCAATTGTAATTGCCAAGTCCTAAGGCTGAAAGCTATCGAATCTACACCTACTACTGATTATCTGAAAACCCCAACTCTAGACTGCCCGTGTGGGAAAATAGTGGGCACCCAGAGTTTAGGAAAGGAACAATAAACTCCAGGTCAGTCATGGGACTGGTATGAGCAAACAAAAGCATTTGGTCTTTGAACAAACAAGAGAATTTAAATTTGAAATCCGCAATGCTTTTTGGAAAATGAAACTACCATAAGGCCTCCCGGCACACACACAATGCAAACGCACACATGGGGGAGATTTCTCCTTATGATAGTCAAACATGCTTAATACGAGAAAAATTCTGTGATATTATTACTAGTGCATAGTGGAAAATCTTTCGAAAGTATAATATAAATCCTAGCCAGCATAGGTACCATGATGCTATGCCTACTATAGCTGCCATGTTAAATGGCAGGTTCTACAACTAAAACCGTACAAGGCACGTATTGGATGAATGGATTTCCAACAAATGGTCAGGCTAAGGAACTTCCTACTGCCACATGGGATCGCCTCTGGCGGGACGTCCCGAGAAACTAACGTTACGGTTAGATCTCTGCCAACACAAGGCCGGGTTACCTCTGTAACTAGGTAGCTACTACACGAATATGCCATCCCCCGGTCCTTTGGGACCTTTATCCGAGGCGCCACAAAGCAACAACCACACAGTAAATGAGATTGGAGCAACCACATAGGTTAAATACCAGGGCTCCATACCTGATACCACCCTTTACCAGAAGGGAATGACACACCCTAAAGGGAGCGACCCTCATAACCTTGCCGCATCTTTCCTGTTTCGACCATTTCCGGGGAGTGAGGTCCTGATGCAGTCTCGTCCACAAAGCTACGCTTTGTGCAACAAAGCCATGCTTTGGGTCAACAGATGACCAAAGCAATGATCACAAAGATAAATGATCAAACAAATGATCATATCACAAATGATCAACCAATGATCATCACACAGCAGCACTCAGCATGCCACATTACCAAATTGGGAATATCACTGATAAATACCAACTACATAACCTCTGAGCTCGTACGTCTCAGAGAAGGGTGTTAAGCTAAGAGAATAAATTCTCCGCCACCAAGCAGAAATGTATTTGATAGAGATCAGATAACATCTCAAAGTGTAATGTCGGACATACAACCATACAAGTCTGTTCCGGGTTCGAACAGAACCGAAGGCACTTCCGAAGAAGCCCTTGCAAATCCGGGTATCCACAATCCCGATCGGACTTCCCATCACTAAGGAGAACTCTATACCGGAGCAACTCAGTGCAGAGTCAATCGATAGGTTATCCTATCGTTCTCATAAATACCAGGTCTTCAACACCGGTCTTCAAATGCAATCCATAACGTCGTATCACTATTCGGAATGGGCTATATGACACGAAGGTCCTCTCCCGGCTAAACCGAATAGTAAGCGCCATATTTTAAAACATATGGATATGGGATCTCAGTTAAGTCACAACTTAAAAATCCAAACTTTTCTTTTAAATGGTTAAACAAATTACCATTTTAAAATCTTCAAACAAAAAGATTTATTCCACAAAGATCTATTCATAGATTTCAAACAATTCCCATTTCAATTGGATTAACCCAATTAAATCCTTAAATTAAAGATTTATAGCTTTCAAACTCATTTCCAAAGATTTATCTATAACTTGGAAAACAATTTTCCTTTTAGACTTGAAAATCCTTTTAACACAACTTGGAAGTCCATTTCTTATGGGAAAGCAAATCTAATTTATACAAGTTGAAATCTTGGTTTAAATTTAAATTCCAAAACATCACCTTTTAAAATGGTTTAAAACCCCATATAAATCCATTTATAAGTTGGATAACTTTTTAAACCCTAGTTCCCAAATTATAGAATTCAATTCAATTATTGAATTCAAATTTAACTCAAATTATTTAAAATTTCAAAACTCAATTAAGTTATTCAAAATAACTATTTTCAAAAGCTTCAATTCTAATTCCAAAACTATTTTGTATTCAAAAATACAATTTTAAATATATTTCAAAAATCTGTGACGTAACCCATTTCCTCGTGCAATCCATATTGTGTGTGTATAAGTGTGGTTCAGGGGTTTAACACAATAGTGCATAACATCATCATCACAGATTCAATCATAAAGATAAGCGGTATAACCCATAGCGCTTATCTATATTCACAGATTCATAGATAAAGTAAATTATCAATCACAAAAATTCACTAATATGATTCGATGTGGGTTTCGGATAACCAGCTGGAATCCGACTCCCTGTCGCATCGAAATTAAATGTCATTTTACAGGTAAAGGGGTTCGCATATTCATATAACAATATATACATCACAGATATAACAGCTCAGTATACAGCATCACATAGCATCACATCTCAAATATATCAATCCATCACACAATATTCATTAACAATCAAACATCTTTAGTTAAGATGAATAAACCGTGTGGTTATAAATTTATTACCCACATAATTACTTTTATTTATTAGCCCTAATTAATTAACTATCCATATTTATTCAATTAATAAATCTTCAATTATTAATTTAAAATTTAATATCATTCAATTAATGATTTCTTAATTACAAATTAATTATTCTAAGAAAAATTAATCTTAAACTTTAATTAATCAAATTAAAATCCTTAATTACTTTAATTAATTATCCATTTCATTAATTAATTAATTGTATTAATTATCTATTTCATTAATTAATTAATTATATTAATTATCTATTTCACTACCTTAATAATTAAATGAATTACAAATCATAAAAAAAATTCTTTATCTTTAGATAAACATTCCTTATTTAAATTATGCATTTAAAAACAAAATGTTTTTAAATTTACATTAAATTCCATTTAACATTCTCTTTAAACTCAAGACTCAAATTTATTTAAAATAAGATTCTAAAATGATACAAATCTAAATCTTATATGTTTACAAGAAACATATACTTAAATAAATAAGTTGAAAAGGATTTAAATCTCAATTCAAATTCAAATCAAATTTAAAAATCCTTTAAATTTCAAAATTTGAAATATAACTTTCAAACTTATTTTAGTTTTAACTCTTTAAAACTCTTCTATAATTTACATCTTCAATTCGAATACAAATCATTTGAAAACAATTTAAATTTAAATCCTTATTTTAAAAACTAAAGTTTAAAATTTAAATTCAGATTTAAAACTCAGTTTTGAATTCACTTGAATTCCTAAATTAAATACTTAACCTTTTATTTCAAATGCAAAACAACAATGCATTTTATACTTGAGAGTTTAAGATCAAATTTGAATTTAAAAACATAAATGTTTTCAAATATCTGACAAATTTAATTTGAATTCATATTCAAATTCCAAACTTACACTCAGTTTAAATCTCCACTTTCAAATTTAAACTTACCTTTTTATTTAAAACAGAAAACAGTTTTTCTGTTTATTTAAAAACTTAAACTTTGAATTTTTCCAGAATTTAAACTATTTTCAAAAAAACATAATTCAAACCTATTTGAATTCAACAAAAATTCAGTTTTCAAAATTCTGAGTCACATTTGTAGTTTGCATTTAATTCAAATCTTATAAAACTGAAACAGTTCTGTTTTTTTTTTTCAAACCAAATTTAAAATTCTGCATTTAAATTATAACAGAATGATGATTCAAACAATTTGAATTCATCCATAGGTTCAAGTTTAAATCCTAAGTTCAAATTTCCATTTTAATTTAAACTTTATTTTTAAAAATTCTAAAGAAACAGAATAGTTCTGTTTTTAAAACCTGAAACAAAAATACACTGAACTCTCTTATTTGACTTCGAGTTTAGAGACTCCTTGCTTCGAGTTATTCCCATTTTTCCCCAAGACCAACCCGAGTAAAATATCTCTGCAACCAACAATCAACACAAACCTGAAACAGCCTAATCCCCAACCTTCCTAAAACCTGTCAACACCAATCTCTCCACCTCTCGACCACTATCAACATACAAACTCCGGTACTAGCTTCATTACTTCACCATCCACCATCACCCCAAACATCTTTGAACTCGATGCACAGAGGAGTTCAAATTCGACCCAAAACTGTAACCCAAAGTAAACTAGGGTTCATCACAGTAACCTTCCAAATTTTCAACACCAAACCCAACTTCAACTCAATTAAATAATTTTCCCATAATTATTGATATCTACATTCACTCCAGAATCAATTTCACTCAAATCCAATGCAAGGGTCAACTGATTTTGGTAAAAATGAAAAATACAGTTAACTTAACACTGTATTTTATTTTCTTAACACTGTAAACTTAGTTTTTAGTTTTAAATTCTTGAATTTACTAAATGATTCTGTAAGTAATCTTGAAAACACCAATTCATGATATCTATATTTCAAAATTTAAACAGAATTTAGTTTGTGTTTATGTTTCCAAATATCACAGAACTAAACAACCTATACACAGCAACATTTACATTCAACTCATCATGTATGCAGACATTTATATGCACACAAACATAATTTAACTCAAGCAACCTCTTTACAGTTAAAAAAAAATTTAAATGTTACTCACATTCATGCAGGAAATAAAACACAAAAACAGAATAAAGTATGGAGTTTACTCACATAGGAGATTTAACAGGAAGTAATAGATTTTGAAACCTGTAGACATAACTATGAACAAGGCAAAGGCAATCTGCCTAATTCACAGACACACACACATTAAATCTATGTATACATTCAACATGCAGGCACATTCAAGTCCATACCAAAACATTATCACATGAAATCAAAAGGTGAACCAGATTTTAGAGATTTGGGGTGTAATTTGCTCACCTGAAATTGCAGCAGAAATAAAGAACAGAGACAGGCTTTTTATTTTTAAATTTGATCTTTGCTTTGCTGCTTGTCTCAAATTGAAACTAAAATACTTTGATTTTGAAATTTAAATCTGCAACTTGTAATTATAACACTTTGTTAAATCTCTAATGCATGCTCTTGTTTATTCAGTTTATCAAAACAAGAATTTTAAATTCACTTACTGTTTTGAATAAAACAGAGAGCTATTCCCTGGATCTTGAAAAACTGCAAATAGTTTAAGCTTTTGATCTTGATTACTTTGCTGCAAATGATTGGTGAATCCAATGGTTAAATTCTTGTTTTCATTAATGTTTGAAAAATTCAAATTAAAAACTTTTAAAAGAAAATTTTACTTGCCTTCATTGATTTTCCAAAGAACCTTGCATTGGCAAAACTGAAGCAAATCTGCAGGCTTGGCTTTTGTTCTTCCAAAGCTTGAAGATTGTTTTCATGATTCTTAAGGTGTTTTGAATTTCTTTTTGCTTAATGGCTTTGAACCCAGATTTGCTTTTCCAGGTTGCTACTTTCTTCTTTTTTTTTCTTTCTGATTTTTCTTTCTTTGTTGAGATTTGAAATGCAAAATATTTGATTACTGATTTGTTCAGATTTGGTGAGATGTTTTAATATGATTGCATATGGGAAAATGAAGAGTTTTTGTAATTTTTTTTTTATCTTATTATTTTATTTAAACAATTAAATTGAATGCCATTTGTAAGAAATCATCATAACTCTAGATTTTTGCTAATCTCTTTACTCCAAACCCATGTGCATGTATGCATATGTTTGTTTTTTAAATTTTTTAAAGACAAAAGAATGTTTATTTTATTTTATTTTATATCACATTTATTTTATAAATGAATTTACCTTTTATTCGTTAGCATATACATATATACAATGTTGAAAGAATTTTGTTTCTTAGCCAATATTTACATATATACATTTTTTGTTTGTTATTTCAACTTATACCAATTTAAAGAAACAAATGATTTAAAACTAATTTTTATTTATATTTCCAAAACAAAATTTTATTCCAATTATTCTCTTACATTTAATTAAAAAAAATTTTATAATGTTTATATACTTATTTAAAAATTTATATTAACACAATTTACATTCATATAAATTTTCAAAATAAATATTACCAAATTTCTACTAGTATAAAATTATGTGGTTTTAAAATCCAAATTTATAAATATATACATTTTGAATTTTTCAAAATCAAAAATCTTATTTAAAATTTTAACTTTCAATCTATATACATATTTATTCAAATTATAGTGCATATTTATCTCTAATACAATTATCCATAAACCAAATTTCTATTTATAATCTAAAAAATTAAGTTTATCTTGGAAATCTCAAATTAATTCACAACTAAATCCACAGTTTAAATTCAAAATTAATTTAATTATTGAATTATTTTGGCTAATATCTCAGGAATGTTACAAGTTCCCTTGTACGGTTCCATCGTCGGCATTTTCCATTCTCGAGGGGTGATGGCGGTTTCGATGTCGCGGGTGAAAGGGCTGGTTAGCCTAGCGCCTATCCCTCGATCCCTTTGCTCCCGTCGGACGCATTCCCTGAATAATCGTGCCATTCTTTCATCAGAATTTGGAGCGGACAAAAATGAGCTTGGTTCTTCCCTGCGGGATCGATCTCGTCCAGATGACCTGTAGGGATGGTATAGTCTATCACTTCTGACGTTATCCAGTGGCTTTCTTTGGCTGCTCGGATGCATGCTAGGACCAGCTACAGTTGCCCCCTGCCTTGATCTTCCCCTGTGGGGTTCTGTTTCGAGCATTTCCATGGGGTCAACTTCTGGCTGGGTTCTAGCTCGGCTCCGTTCAGGGGGGTTTCTATGATTAGGTGGCATGACTGGCTCAGCTACATCCGACCCTCGCCTGGTGCCTCCCCCATTGGGTTCGGTTCCAAGCGCCTCCTCGAGTCGGAGTTCGGGCTGAGTCCGGGCGCGGCCCCTACATTGTTGTTCCTGTTGATAGCTTCTTCGAAGAGGGAAGACCTTTGTTGTCTCTGAGATCCTCCAGATTGAGACTCACCCCATGATTCAGTATTGCGGTTGGATTCTTCGGCATCCCTCAAGTGTGACATGAGTTGGTTCACCAAAGCTTCTTGTTGGGATGCGAAGCGGTTAGTCACTTCAACCACAACTCTGTCTAGGTCTGCCCTAGTGATTGCTGCCGGTTGTTCCGCGGCAGGGGCTGTCGGAATTGCCTGATCTACATTTGGCACTGCTGTCGTAGTGGGATGGTTCTCTTGATCTGGATCCACTGGATCTGGAGCGCTGCTGGTTGCAACGTTCTTTCCCTTGTTGGCGTCTTTTCTCGGCCTGGAAGTCATGTTTCCTAGGCAATGAAGGGTGCTATTAGGAAAGAAGGTTGAATGAGGGAAGCTGAAGCTTCGAGTTCCAAGTTCTCAGTGAAAGCACCAAAAATGTTTGCGCAAAAAATGGACAAACACCTCAAAGTCGCATGATTTAGTTGATTTTATGTAGTTCTTAGTAATTTGGGTGAGTTATGCAAATATATAAAAAGCAGGGACTAAACTGTAAAAGACACACAGGTTTATAGTGGTTCGGCCAGAACGTGCCTACGTCCACTTTATATGTTATTCTCCCTTTTCTTTCAGATTACAAGTACAAAGCTTTGTATACAAGTATATGAAAGTTGTTTGAAAGTTCCTCCCTTGCTTGAGCTCTCAAACTTGTCTGCCATTGTTGTACCCCTGCCCCTCTATTTATAGAGTGAGGCTGAGGGCAGGGGTCTTGGATGTATATAGCTGCTGGTGGGCCCGGGCTGAAGCAATCTGGCCTGGCATATCTGGTTCGGCAGAGCTTGGTTCGGTATTTGTTGGAAGCGTTGACTCGGCGGTGGATGCGTAGCTTGATTCGGTTGTAGAGGCGAGGAGGTTGGTTTGGCGTGGTCTTGAGCCGGTGGTGTGTGAAGGGGATTGGTCCGATGGTGGTTTGGTCCGGTGATGGATGGTTCGGTAGTGAGGGGAACTGGTTTAGTTTGGTATTGAAGTGGAGAAAGTTGATTCGGCAGGTAGGTGAGGTATGTTGATTCGGCAGTCATATGGGTAGGTTTGGTTCGGTGGTTGTTGGAGTTATGTTGGTTCGGCAGGCACTTGGTTCTCTTTGGTTCGGCAGGCGCGTGGTTCGGTAGGAGCTCGGAGCTGTGTCGTTCGGTGGGACATGGTGGAGTCGGTTCGGTGAGTGTTGGTTCGGGGGTAGGGAAGGGGCCGGATGAAACTCACCCAACACCTTATTTAGGTGTCCATAGCTGATGATCGATTTGACCTTCTTAGTGGTAGTGATGGACTAGAGTGATCCCTATTCGGCTATCTATGTTTGATAATCGACCTAACCTTCTTAGAAGCAGCGGTAGACCGAAGTGATCCCTATTTCGATATCCACACCTGACGATCGCCTCAACCTTTTTAGTAGGAAGTGGTGGACTGGTGTGATCCCTATTTAGGTGTCAACAGCTGATGATCGGCTTAATCTTCTTAACCAGTAGTGGTGGATGGAGTGATCCCTATTCGGGCGTCCACAGCTGACGATTGGCTCAACCTTTTTAGCTGGTAGTGGTGGACCGAAGTGATCCCTATTCGAGTGTCCAAAGCCGATGATAGGCTTGATATTTTTAGACGATAGTTGTGGAATGGAGTGGTTCATATTCGAATGTCCATAGCCAATGATTGGCTTAACCTTCTTAGCCAACAGTGGTGGACCGAAGTGATTCCTTTTCTGGAGTCCACAACTGACGATCGGCTCAACCTTCTTAGCCGGAAGTAGTGGATCAAAGTCATCCCTATTCAGGTGTCAATAACCGATGATCGGCTCAACCTTCTTAGCCGACAGTGGACTGGAGTGATCCCTATCAGGGTCTCCATAGCCAACAATCGGCTTAACCTTCTCAACCAGTAATAGGGGATCAGAGTGATCCCTAATCTAGAGTAACACTACTCCAACGTTCACTATTGTCGATGACCTTGAATTCACGAAGAGTTAAGGAGAACCCAACTTACCTGCAATCAAGACATGACAGCCGTTTAGTTAGTTCTCCCTTGGCATACGGATGAGTTCGACGATAGAAAATGGTGACTAGCAGTTCAAATTTGCCTAAGGCACATAAAGGTTGCATCATATGAAATAAAGATAAAAAGGAAACTGAAACCCACAAGGATAATAACAGACACAAAATCATGCATTCAAGTCATACTCATCAAACATTCAACTTATTATAAGTCAAGAAACCACAAAGCATCATGAAATAATACATACTCGACTTCAATAACACATCAAAATTGGTCTAGCATGAGTGGAATGTTTAATATAAAAAATATGTATACACTTCTAGTTTGTTTCAAACAAAAAGACTCGGATAGAATATGGATGTGGCATCATTTGGAACTGTACTTAGAGGACCCAAACTTTGAAATGGTTTTCATATGGTGGTGCCTTGATCCCTTGTGTTCACCCTCCTTCCTCTCATCTTCCTTCTTGACAGTGGCAGCTGCCTCATGTTCAGCATGTTTCTTCTGCATTTGTTTTAGCTTCAAGTGGGCTGCAAGCTTAACCTTTGCCAAGTCATTAGGATATTTCAACAAGATTTGTTATCTGAATGCTTTCTCTTATCAAAGTCCTCTGTAGGTTTGAAAGCACTCATGGTATCAATGTCCATGTCCTCCTAGAGAGCAACAATCATCTCATGGTGGACTTCTCCAAACGAGGGGTTCGACATGCCAGGGTGCATAGTGCCTGATGGCGAATATTAGAATTAATTACAAGGCCAGTAGGATCTATCATGAGTTCACCACCTGTAAGGAAGTAAGGAGGGTAGTCGGGCATAGGTTTTCTCAAATGAGCTCGAACGTACTGAGTAGTGACCCATGGACCATAGAGGATTATCTTGCCTCCCTTAGAAGACCCAAAGTCATCATTGAAAGTTGAATGTGTGCTGGAGTAGGATATTTTCCTAGAGATTGGCTCTTGGCTAGTGGATCTAAAGAAACATGGTAAATAGTTAGTAAAACATCGTGCATAAGGACATAAACAACCATTTTCAAAAATCTGACCTTGCATCGCCGCTTCAGAGGTTGAGCTATTCTACTTCCTGCTCTCTGCTTCTTCCTTCCAGGCCTTCTCAGCTTTAGTTAATTTAATGTAACCTAGGAAAACGGCTTCCATTTCAATCGTTGAAAAGTGATCCTTAATGGCCTCAAGATTGAAAGATGGGTCTCCTTGTTTACTAGCTACTTTAACTTCTTAGATTAGTCACTTGTGGATGGAAGCCATAACCTCTTGGTAATTGTTCGTCCAAGCCAGAATTTTTTATGTAAATTATATAATAGATCTCATCCCGGAGCCCTTCCATCAGATCCAGTTGACTATTCAGCTCATCACACCCAGTCTGCAGCTTATCATCCCTAGAACTTTCACCAGTCTTTCCCACAGTCAAGGTCTTAGTATCTACCTGGAGAGAGAGTCTCACGACTCTCCACTTCACTGCTTTCTTTTTTATGTTGGCAATGTCGGGCTCCACCCTCTCGGCCACCTTTTGAATCTCCTCCAACTTCTAAGTTAGTCATCAATGAACCGAGTGGTATTCTCATTATATTCCTTCTTGGCGTACTATATGTTAGTAGCGCAATCCCTTTTCAACTACTGCGGCTCTTTGATGTGAGCGTTCTTAAGCTTTTTGATCTCCTTGATGTGCCTATTGGTCTTATTAGTTTGAGATTGCTCTAGTGCTTCCGCCACCATCTTGTGGTTCAAGTCCTCCTCCTATAGTTGCTTCCTCAAGTCAAAAATTCTTAGGTTCTGCTCAATATTCTTTTTAATAATCTCTTCCCCCACCTTGACAACTTTGGCATGATACTCCAAAAGGGCCTTAAGACTACCTAAACCATCCATGAGGAGATTTATTAACCCTACAAAAGAAAGAGGAGGTGCATTGGCAAGTAGGCGAGCCAGGGAGTCTCTTGGCTGGTAAAGCTATTGGAACTCGGTAAAATTTAGGTTCATTGGGTCATTAATGATAGGGCTCCTTCCTTCCCTTTCCCCTTATCCATATCCCCCGAAGCAAGGACTATCGCTCCTTTTCTATCCACTTTCTCTTGTTGCTTAGAGGCCTCTGAGTTAGATAAATGGAAAGGAGACGGCGAAGGAGATTTCGAAGGGAGAACAAGGGTTTGCGATATTCACTTTGTGTCAGGAAAGTGATGCCTTTTGTGCGAACCATCTTTGGGATTTTGGTCTCCCATATGCCCAACTGGGCGGCATTGAACAATATCCTCTGTTTTTAGCTTTGTGGGTGGCTGCCCAATATTTACACCTGGCTCAAATAGAGATGCTGTCTCTTTCACATCCTTGGGAGGCACTTTTGGCCCAATATGCTTCATCTTAGAGAGTAACTTTTCCATTTTTGAGCTCATGTTAACTGCATGGAAAAACATACCCGATTAGAACCAAAACAGACGTTTGAAAGAATCATGGCATTGATATGGACATGTGATTGTGCAAGTGTGAAAGTAAGAGCATGTAGAAACTACACGAAGCGTTGAGGTCCTCGTGGGTCTCCAATTGTCGTTGGAGTTCTGCTATAGATGCGGAGTCCCCATAATCAATCCCAAGCTCCGGGTCCTAAAGGTCTTCAGAAAGATTTATATTCCAGGGAGGATAGTTCCTTCCTCCTCGCGACCAAAAACATGGCGCAAGGACTCATCCACTCTGAGTTAGTCAGGGTAGCTGAACAAATATTTCTAGAGGAATTCTCTATGTCACGGACAGAAGCGGTACGGTCTCTATCATGGGAGCTCGCCTCTCCTACTGTCTTTGTGTAGATGCTGCCATCCTCCCACTCCCTTAAAGTCCTAAGCTGACTACTTTTTTGGGTTCAACCTTGAAGGGATCTAACTTCGGCTCCTCTGAACCCATAAGGATGGTTGGAGAGGCAACATATTGTTTTGTAGTTAAGAGGGCGCCAGAAATGGAAGCCTGAGAGGAAGGGACGTCCCTAGTCTTCTAGTAGTGAATCTTTTTCTTTCTTTCTCCTGGTAGCCTTCTACGTAGAAATTTGCTTGCCTCTCCCAATTGAGAGACCATCCATAAGCAGTCCAAGCTACCTCAAATTATTGTTGGTGACAAGTCATGGAACCTCTTAAAGTTCCTCTAGGATTTGCTACAGTCTGGTCAACATCTCTTCCATGTCATTTCCAGTTGATGCTTTCAACACACCTACAAAGAAATCCAAAGAAAGAAAAGTTTTCCTCTAGCATGGGATTCTTTTGGAATGTTAAAGGAAGACAAATGGGAGGAGGAAACTTACATACCGAGTGCCATTGATGGAAACATGAAGAGTTTTCTCGAATGAAGAAAAATTCCTGCTTAAAAATACTATACTTGGAATATAGATTCTCGGTCGGTTTGAATTTTCTCCCCGCCACAAGATAAATAAAGGAAAAACCCTCTATCTTACTCTTTATAGCATATAGAAATCCAATCCGGCGATGAGTTGAGGGCACCTGGAACTCCCTCATAAAGGTAGAGTACAAGCTAGCAAGGGTATCATCTCTATTGGGATGCAACTGAAATAGAGCAATTTTCTAGTATACAAGAAACCTAGCCATCCACTAAGGAAGAGGATGTGTAGCTCCGGCTTACAACGGTTGCGAGAGTAGGTCGTATACCCTTCGGGCGAGTCATGCGCTCATTATTCTGGAGTTGGCAATAAGAGGTCCTCCCTCGAGATACCATAGGTGGCAATAATAAGGTCTAGCTAATTGGCGGTTAAGCTCGAAGCTTTTGAGTTGATGGGGTTCATTAGCAATGAAGACATCCTTTATCTATGCATGAGAGAATGAGTAGTGCTTGGAAGATTTGAGCAATGCCCCAACTGCACAAAATCCAGTAGTCCAGAAGAAGGAGCCTAATCTCAAAAAGCAGTAAGGGAGCGAGTCTGATGACGGCCCTTCATAACTATCTAACATTATAGATTGTCTCTCGCATTATCACAAAGGATGGAAGTGTTCACATGTGTGCATTTGTGTATACATGTCCATCATAAAAAAAACTAAGTGACTCTAACACTTCTTTTCGGCTATCAAATGACCCAAACCCCAACCCCAACCCTAACCTGGGAGTTGAAC
This sequence comes from Allium cepa, assembly GCA_030765085.1. Taxonomy (NCBI): domain Eukaryota; kingdom Viridiplantae; phylum Streptophyta; class Magnoliopsida; order Asparagales; family Amaryllidaceae; genus Allium; species Allium cepa. Next base: position 612,232,651 of record CM060942.1, on the reverse strand, counting down.
AAAGGAAAGCACGGCTAATCCACTCAAATTATGGCAAGCGAATTGATGGAACTGATGCAGATTTAAGAGAGAGTACTCACCAGATCATGAAGCCGCTTTGAATTAGATGGAGATTGGATTAGAAACTTGAAAACTAAGCATGGCAATGGCGGTTTGGGGAGACGAAGAGTCGTGAAGATTTGTAGGCTCGGCAAAGTGAATGCATGTGTTCGGAGGGAGTAGCTGCAGCAGCTTATATAGGGGTTTTGGATATCGGTGCCGAGTCAGATTCAGGCCGAATAGAGTGCATGCGAGACCAGCCTCTCACCACCCAACTTTTACTACCGAACAAGAATATGCATGGGCTATGGAGGGTGAAGGAATGATACCAACATGTGTTCATCATAGTACTCCTTTAAGGACTTATTCAAATAAAGCCCACCTTGTAAATTAATCAACGAGATTGACTTTATGGGGAAAATGTTATGGACAAATTCAGCCATGTAGGTTAGGCATTAGAGAGCTTAGGAGTAGCTAAATGAAGGTGAGTTGGAAGAAGGTAAGTCGTAGGAAGAGAAAAGGAGAAAAAAGGAGACAACCTCCATGATCAGTACCTAGGATGCCAAACGTAATTTCTTGTTTAATACCCCAGGGTGTCGAACATAAGTTCTTGTTCAATACCTTAGGGTAATGAACATAATCTCTTGTTCGATACCCCCAGGTACCGAACAAGATACTCCTTCAACAAGGGGGAGTGCTAAGGCTAGAGGCATCTACTGATAAACACCCATGGAGCCCATCGGACCAAGGACGAACGCATTCATCGAACCAAGCAGCTATGGATCCCTTTGAACCATGGAAGAGTGCATATACTAGGCCGAGCACTTAGGAGGCCCATCGAGCCGTGACCAATGGAACCCAGAAGACCAAGGGAGTTAAAGCAGTAAGAACCTAGGTAACAATCCATCCATGCGCATGAAGCAGAACCACTAGTCCCCCGAACCAAGCTCTTAACCGAACCTAACACTGTGTATATGGAAGGAAATCTACATATATTTGGAAGTTATCAACCATTTAGACTGGGAAATTCCATCTGAGCAAGACATATAAGGAAATATCATAATTTTTCAAATGAATCACACCTTATATTTACCCCTATAAATATCCCAACATTTGGAATTTAAACAACTTTTTGGGGACTTCAAGACTCCGAGCTATAGAGTTAATTGCATGGAGCATCCAGGTCACCATTTTCCCACTACAAATCATTGTATTCTACACCAAGTTCTTGTCATATCTAAAGTATAAAAGAAAGGAATAAAAATGAACGGTTGATGTAGGCCCATTATGGCCGAACCACTATAAACTCCGGTATACCTTAATTTTTCTGCATTTTATCTTCATTTACAGTATTGTGAAATATCAATTGGAGGCATTTGCCTATTTTTCACGCAAACAGTATGTATATCCAAATATACTCTAGTGTATATTATGTAAATGCAACATATCATGTTAGGAAGAATTATGGAATGAATGAAAGAGAATTTGGCTTAAAGGAAATATTGAAACTCTTCAATTCCTTCCATTAAAACCTTCTTTATTTAATTCCTCGTTAAATCTCATTAAATTCCTTTCTCCTATAGCATTCATGGTCACCATAGAAGGTGCCACATGGGACCTTAAAAATTCCAAAACCACTTAGCAATAAATTTAATTTAATTCATTTTAAATATTTTATCAATATCATATATAGATACATGCATGTATAACTCTTATAAGCACACTTCATTAAATACCAATGGTATTCAAAAAAATAAAATTTGATAATTATTTTTCCATAAATATTTATTATATTAGTTAATTACCAATGGCTATAAATTAATTAGATCATATGGTTTTTCAGAGTATTCATCATTATGGTTATGAGACTCAAATTTGTAAATTTAAACGTCGATTAATATCGAAAAATTAGAATATTAACTTTCATATATCACCATAGCTAGAGATGTGACATTTTGGTTGAATTTATCACATACAATCTCTTTAGTAAAATTTGATTTTGTATTATAAGTTGTACCGGTAGTAACGATTATTTACACCAATTCTCTTTGTCAACACTATATCACATTAGGACTTATGAAATTTGCACTTAGTCAAAATTCCAACATCGTCCACATTCAAATTGATTAGCCCAAACATAAAAACCTTGGTGTAATAACAAATTTTATTGTTAACTGTACTACTTTGGCCAGAGACTTTGACTTTGAGTTGAGTACAATTGACCGTGATACTAACTTTATATAGCCGAGGAGACGGATTATCTATTGAATTTCACTTCCAATGCTTCAACTCTGACCCCACTGTAATCATTCAATAATGTCATCCCATGATTTAACTATAATCAAAGTGGATTTTTCACTTTGAAATTCAACAGTATTCCCAAGTCAAAAGAACTATGTAATATTGCCACCTCGAGACTCTTTATTTGACCTTAGTTATGTTAACCAACATAAAACTCTCGAGTGATTCATTCTATATTATCCAATAACTATCAGTATGTAACCCATAAGTGCCCTTAGTAGTCATGATTAATACATTGCCCTACATTTGGAATGCGTTACGAACTCTAATCCCAATGGATTTAACCATATCTCATATCGAAACATCTTGACTAAGAATATTTAAAATAATATGTTATTTTTAATGAGATAAATTTCATATGATTGCAACACATTGTAATTACTATCACATAACATATCATTCAATGATTTTTTGATTGATATACTTTAAATTAATTACCTATTATATCATAATATAACAAATATATCATATAAAGAAAAACCTTTTATTTTGAACAAGATTGGTTATCGAGTTAGATATATGTAACAATTTACATATAGCCCCTAGGGAATACCCCTAACTCTATCAATCTCCCACTAGCACTTGGGGTCCATTATGGAATCTTGTTCCAACTCGTTGGATCGGTTTTCTCAAAAATTGATCAAGCCAGTCCCTTCATAAATGGTATGGTATATTGTTTTGATCCTCTGTTTTGTAAATCAACTCTCTTCGACTTTGATAAACTTCTTTATCATATGGTACCTTTTGGAGTATGCTTCTGGACTTCGAATGAGCTCTAGTTTCATTTGTGATGTATCACAACATTGTTATTACATAACAATGTCATGGGATTCTCAATATTTGGAATCATCCCTAGCTCAGCTATGAATTTTTGCATATTTATATATATAGTCATTTTATTGCGACGCAATTTAAGGTGATGTACTTAACCTTTTGATTGAATTAGCCACAACTTCTTCATTTGGAACATTTCTAAATTAAAGCTTCCTTAACTAGGTTTGAATATAAATCAAGTTTGACCCACAATACTTAATACCATTTATGAAGTTCGAGTTTGCACACTCCTTCATAAGGAGTTCATTGTTTCTATAAACAATTTTCTAGTATTTTATAAATATTCAAGAACACTCACAATTTTCATATAGTAATATTAATTTGGATTTGTTACTTGCTTAATATAAAATACATAAGCAAAATGTTATATTGCAGATATTAAATCATGTATGATAATCCTATTACCAATGTATAAAGACCCATCCTATATGCTTTATATTAAATAAATTAAAATAGCGTCCGTCTATATCATTTTGGGTTTTGGGACATTCCCAAAATCATGTTATACTGATTATAAAAGGTATTTTTTCAAATCCTATAACATGAAATAAAAAACCAAACTAAAATTATTTTTAACACAAAAACATTGTCAGTAATCATACGTTTGTTGTTTACTTATGGTATTAGAAATATCTTAGCACCTATTAATTTTCTTTCTTGCAGACACATGCTTCCTTTGCATTTTGACTAAAAATCAACTATTTGATTTCTCTATCAAAATACTTGCTTATGTAAAGTGTAATAGTCACGTCAAGGTCCACTAATTTAAGTGGAAAGAACTTTAGATTGTGTGTCTAGAGGTTTTGCGATAAATCCCCCAAGACACCAAAACAAGTGTTCTTCTCAAATTAAGTATCATCCTTGTTATGAAAAAACTTACATACCTTACTACACATTCAAACTATCCTGTTAGATGTACCACTGTATTCCGACCTTAAGGAACATCAAAAATCATAGGCACATATGTTACGAATAACACCTTATTGGTTTTATCAGATACAACTCCTAACTCATGGTCTTTTTCCTAATATAATCTCGACCTTGAACAAAATCAACAATTCAAAAGAGATTATTCACTCGTACCCACCATATCACGATGACTTAAGTATAGTGCACATACCTTAAGGAAGATCAACAAATAAGAGCTTGTATTTTACATCTTTTAGTTAATATAATTGTTGTACTACACATACTCTCTAGCTTATGGAAGATCAAAGACTAAAGAGTATGCAAGCATTCTATTAATATATAAATTATAGAGGAAATTTATATTAGAGAGTCATAACCTTTAATATATTAAGTGATATTGAATTATGGAAAGATGTATTTCTTATGAAATACCTCCATGATTCTAGTGTCAAATACATCTGAAATCATGGTATACGTACCATATATTTACTCGTTAAGCCTAAGTGAGGTTTCTTATTGTTTCATTCCATGTAAATCAATTCATATTTTATTTTATTAATTAAACCATATTTAATAAACTTATTTAATAATTTAATAAATTATTTAAATAATTTAATTAATACTTTAGTAAATTTAGGTTCAAATTTGAACCATGGAATTTTAGTTCTTCATCCTCAATAACTTAAAGATGAATACCGATTATAACATTTATAGTAATTTTATACATATATCGTTATACATGTATATTATTTATTTATTAACTTTTAGTTAATTTAATTAAATATTTTAATTAATTTGAAATTATTATTTAATTTATCAAAAATAATTTTAGGATAAATACAAAACTATAATAACTATAGTTACACACATATCAATACAATTTTTTTAACCAATTAACATTTAATTAATTATTTTATTTTATTCAATCAATCGTAGTTATTAAATTTTAAATTTCAAAATCATTAAAATTAATTATTAAATTCTTTAAAATAATTTTGAAAATTTTAAATGCATTATATAACTTTTATAAATTTTCCCTTTTATATTTAAATTTAACTTTTAAATTTAAGATATAACTTCTAAATTTTCAAATAAAAGTTTGAAAATTAGCCCAAGGCCTAAAGCGATTTAGGACTTTATATTGGGAATAACCTTTGGGCATACTTATCCTCCGAGCCAGGCCAATAGCTAGGTAGGGCATACTTCCAACCTGAACCCAACCTTCGATACTACCTTTCTAAACACCATACTAAATGAGTAGGTTTTAATCGGTTAGCCCTAACATTGCTAATTTAGACCACACAAGCCATTAAGGCTCTGATATATTGAAGGAAACAAGTGAAGTAGCTGGATTTCAATTTTTTTATTTTGGATCTTTTGGGCCTATGAAGTCTAAAGAAACTTTGAATCCAATCTAAAATTTATTTTAAATAAAAATTTTTGTTTAAAAGAATTTTTAATTATTTATATTTTAATCAATATGAGATTTATATAAATGAGTGTATAAAATATACTCTTGTATATACATGTGAGTAACAATTACTTATTTAATTTAATTTAGAGAAGAAACCTTTTATAACAACCTAAATTTCTTAAAACAATTTGATACGCATCATCAAATACTAAGGTAATGCAAGCAATCATAAATCAAAGCTATCATAAGATGATAAAGTTGATATCTTGAGGCTATTGCTAGTTGAAATGATCAAATCCATCGCAAATTGATGTGAATAAGCTATCACAAGTTAAGCCATCATAGATTGACGGAATAAGCTATTACAAGTTGAATAACCAGAGCCGTTGTAGGTTGAATACAATAAAGCCCTCACAAGTTGATGTGATTGAGCCATTATAAGATCGCAAACTCAAAGCTAATGCAAGATAATATAAACAAGCTTTCTCATGTTTATAAAGTTAAAGCCATCTCAAGATGATGAAGTCAAGTCATTGCAGGTTGATAAATGTTGTCGCATAATGAACCCGAGAGAAGTTCACATACCGAAAGAGCTAGAACTATAAAATGTTGATCTTGTAAACTCTCCCTTGATATCGCATGTTAATCTAATAAAGGGTTATCACATATTAACAACATCAAAGCCATTTCCAATTGAACCAATTGAGTTATCACGCATTAACAACATAAAAAACATTGCAAATTAAAGCAATTATTCTATCGCAAGTTGAAACAACCTGGCCATTGCAAACAATCCAATTTTGAGAAGTAATTAATTAAAAATTATAAATGGTGGTATAATTAATTAAAAATAGATTTTTTAAGATTAAACGAGAATATTTTAATTTGTTGAATAAATGGGGTTGAAATGTAAATATAGGGTAACTAAATATAAGTTAAAATATGAAGATAATATTTTGTAAAATTATACATGGAACAAATAATATTTATTTGAACAAGAAATGATTTTAAATTGAAAATTAGAATTAAATTGGTTTATTGAAAATAACTTTGGTTAAATGGGCCAAAATGAATATTTTTGAATAAATAATTAAAAAAAGAATTTATGGGAAATAAATTCTAAAAAATACCAAAATGTTGTATGATCGTTTAAATAATGAAAAATGTATTGTTTATTTTGGAATTTGGTTTTTGTTTGGTATTAAGTAAAAATTAGTAGAATGGGTACTAGAAAAGGAAAAGAAAAGAAATAATCGTGGCCTAAACTTGAAGCCCAAGCCCATATAACCTAAACCCAAATCTTTACTACACGATATCTAGATCATTCTTAGTCTAGAATTTTCTCCACTTCATTCATAAGCAATTCACGAAGTCTCCTCTTCCACCTTTCTCACTTCTAGCTTCAAGAAAATAATGTATGAAATACTTTCTCTTCTTTTTAAATTCAAAATATAATGAAATGAAATTATATAAATTTTCAAATTAAGAAAATAAGTTTCTCGACACTATATCAATCGTTGGATATGGAGGAATCAAAGCATTGATCATTATTTCTTTGGACAGGAATTGCCTTTAAGACGAAGCAATAGAATAGAAGAAAAAAGGGACGTGCTGCTACTTCAAGGTGAGTATAATACTAACAAAATCTATGTCTAATATAGAAAAATTAGATGTGTACATTTTTTTGACATGTACAACATTGTAATGTACTTTGAATTGCTTTGATGCTTGAGATTTGATTGCATTTGGATTGAATATATGCTTCAGAAGTTCAATATCGGTAGGGCAACCGGTCGACCGCTAGCGGTGGACCAATGGTGCCTCTAGTTGTGCAAACCATACAGGTTTCGTTTAATATATATAATATAATATATATATAACATATATATATATATTATATTGAAATTAAAAATGAGTTTTTGTATATGATGTGGTTTTATTGAAGAGTGGTTTTATAAATTAATATTTATATATAAATATTTAAAGTTATTAATTTATTGAAAGAAAATCCATTTTTTTGTTTAAGTAATCCTTTGAAAGTTGTAAATAATTTCATAAATTATGAGGTATTTTATAATTAGTATTCTAAGTATTTAAAAGTATATTTTGTAACTAATAAGTTTAATTAAGAATTATTTTAGTATGTTATATATATTTAATTAAAGAATATATATAATTTATATCTCAACATTTATTCAATTAACCTAATTAATTCAAGAAATTCAGGGGATGACTCTAAAGTGATGTTTAAGTGATTTTATTATGTGTTATTAATGATTTTGCAAAGTAATGATTTTTTTGGATTATATTTTATGGTTTAGGGACAAAAGAAATTATACTAAAGTTTAAGAATTTATTTTAATATGGTATAAATATGGAAAATAAAGAAAATCTGGTTGAATTTTATCACTAGTTCATTTATAAATTAAATTATATTTTATCCATAATTTCTATGTTTTCAGATTTCTCATCTCTTCTATACTGATTCTGGATGATATAAATGATTCACCGTTAGATACTAGTTGGATCGGTTGCTTTTGATGTGTTTTCATACAGTGATGACATCCGTCTACTTAGTCTTGTGATATAAGTAACGAGGAATCTGAATAAATGGAGTTATAATACCATCTATGAGACTTTTGATAATATTTCTCTAGTTATTCTTTGGACTTGTTAGATAGAATATTGTAGAGATTGAGTGTAGTTTATGAGTAATGAATAAATGATTAAGTATCAGGTGGTAGAATGGGACACATATGTGATATTTATTCGGTTAGTTATTAGAAGCAAATATCACTTACGTGACGGGATCAGTGATACTGGGATAATACATACATGATTTGAAGCTCATAGATTTGAGTTAGGTAGGATACCTATATATGTAAATACTATGTGTTTATCTTTCATGATGTACTCTTGGTTATTGTACTGGAGTGAGCCAGATGGCTAGCATTCATCCTAGCGGCCTGGGTTTAGGGTCGTGCATCAGAACCGTGACACACTATAGTATTTATGGCAGGGTGGTTAACCCTAGCCCCTTATGTCCCTAAGCCAACGATCTATTACCATAAGGTATGGAATCGAGTCATGATTGGAAGTCTTCACGTTGACTAGCATACTGGTGGATAGTGTCACGGTTACCATGTAGGTGACAAAAGACCGCAGAAGCAGATCCGGGTGGATAGCCCCTATACTTCTGGAACAGGCATACGACACTCTACATCCCTTTTGGATCGAACAAAGTGATGATGGATATATAATATTTATACCTTCACTTAAGTAGTAAGAGTGGTCCGGATGGACAACCCGTATGCTCATGGAGTAGAAGGATAGCCATTAGCTTCGCAGATTGAGATATGATTCAACTTGGGAGCTTGTGTCTGTCATACAGTCTATTCTTGTCACTATTTAGCATGTGTTATTTTTATATGAGGAGATGGGATTATATATGAGACAGATGTCTAGAGTATAGTGGATTCTCCTATGATTTATTAAATATGATTTTACCTATGGGCAACCTATATTGAATATTAATGCTAATATTTTATTATGTGTGATTGAGAGATTTATTTGAGCACTATTGTGTAATGACCAGATTATACTTGATGATATCTCATTTACTGGTGATTTCTGGATCTTGATGATGATTTTGATATGGATGATTCACTTATTCGTTATATTTGACATTATTTTTGATGATTAATTTTTATTTTGAATAAATGAATTTGGTGTTTGTCAAAATTGAATGATGTTTATGTTATTGAAGTGGTTTATTGTTTATATATATATATATATATATATATATATTTGTATGTATGTATATATGTATATTTATGTATGTATGTATACACACGCACACTTTAAGACCATTTGTAAATATTAGAATGTATGTAAGCATATGTTTTAGACGAAGATTTTAGATTTATGCATAAATATATAATTTATAATAAATGTTTTTTCTAAAACTAAGAAAATGTTTTCATTAAGGATCTTTTGAAAAAAATGTATGTTATAAATATGTTGTTTGGATAAGTTTTATAACGAGTTAATAATTATTCTTTAAAATTAAGTGTATTAAAGGATATGTATAGATAATAATTTATAATTCATGAAATAAATTTATGTTAATTTGTTCACTGGGTGGTTTAAGAATTCCGGTCAATGTGTCTGGCCAACATTATCAATAAAGCTTCCAAAGCACTAGGACGAGACATATGGACACAACATTTTGTAAGGAATTCAATGTTTTAAAAAGATTTGATTATTTTGGAAGGACTAAAAATCTTTTTTTACAATATTAAAAGATATACTTTGAAGAGTAGTATAATATTCAGAAAGGTGTTATAAATTATATTTAAAGGAAAAATAAGTGTTTTGGAAAAGGAAAGTATTACTTGCTAAAATATTCTGGTAAAAGAGTTAAGATGAGAAATTATTAATTATTATTTTTATGCAGTAACGAGTTGTCTAAAATTATAAAGATATTTAATAATTATATGTATATATATTTGTGTGTAGTGAATGTTAGGTTATATCATGTTTGCAGTCTTTTAATATATATGTAGAACATGAGTTGATGGCTACGGATGTTAAAACATAAATATAACAATGGATGGTAAAAAATGTAAATTTAAGTTATATATGCATGTGTGTGTGTTTTTGCAGTAAATTATGATTTATTTATTTTTTGAATAAAATTACGGAGCCATCGATATTTCAGTTTATGTAAAGATGGAATATTTTGAATAAATTCAATATTTTGATTGAGTGAATATAAATGTTTTGGAGAGGTATAATTTTCGAAATTTAGTATTTTAGGTTAAGAAAATTTGTACAAAGACATGTGCATTATTACAAGACTTAGTAAAGACTATATTAATGTAATATATATGGGATACTAAAATGGATTTGTAAAGTCAAAATGAAAAGAAGCTTTAGAATGTGTTTAAATTTAAGTTTTTTATAATAAAAATAATTAAAGTAAACGAAATTTTCTTTTGTCTATGTATATTACTAATTTCTAGAGGAAAGAATTTGCTTGACTTTGATTTCGAAGTGAAAAGTTAAGTTTAAAGGTAACATTTTGAAAGGTACTTACATTGAATATTGAATGGATTTTTGATAATTTTTTTTGGAATAGAAAGGAAATTTTTATGGAATAAATTTTTCATGATAAAATATTTTAAATATTGTGAAGCTAATATATTTATAGAAGATATTTATTAATGGATTTATTTTAATAAGAAATATAATCCCTACTTTTGGAAATGTTGAATTATATATATATGATTAAAGTTCTATATGAATATATTTGAATTTTGGCGAAGAATTGAAAGAATATATAATTAAAAGATTTAACACTTTGAAAGGTAAAATGGTGTTTGTTTATAAATGAATGTAAATATATAAGGGCGAATTAGTTGCAAATTATGAGTAGTAGGTATTTGGAAAAAATGATAATAATAAGTTTAGCGAAATAAATTATCAAATTTTGAAGAATGTTCTAAAATATTAGCGTGTATTAATAAAGGATATTTAGTATGTAATGAATGATAGTGTTATCCAGCTTTTTAACCAAACCATCTTAAGATACATTCGAGCATCAAGACGAAAACGAAATGATTCACGGGCTCCAGAACAAGCTCGTAAGGACAATGGAAATAGGCTCAAGAATTTGGTGCAAGTTTGGATTCTAGGAAACTAGTAGCCGACCACTTTCAGGTCAGTACTGATTGCTTTCGGTGCCTTGTATGGAACTCTAAAGCAATGATTTATCAATTACTGGCAATAATGATCTTCTTGGAGCCATTTTTGGAAGAAAAGGTAAGAAATATCAAGCAAGTTCTGAAGGAAAGAAGACGAGTAGAAGTGATATCATAACCTCTTGGAAACAACATGATCTCTAAGGAAAAATGCTTGAAGTTCATTGGATCGAAGATAGAAAACCAAAGGAGGGAAGGAGTAACTCCCACTCTAAAAATCAGGTCAGTACCGAGTTGTTTTTGTGGCTTTGGGGACTCCATATTCCCCTTCTACATTCTCAGATCTGAAGTAAGACTTGGTATATTGAGATTTTGCGATTCTACCGGACAATTTTCCTGTAAATACAGCACTTATGGCATTGGGAAAAAGTCTTTGGGCACTTTACTTTCTTCATCATCCATCTATCCTCAACCATAATTGCTAAGGAAGCTACTCTTGGTTGTTTTAGGCTGTTAGATCTACAAAACCTTTGTACATGTGACTAATAATCTATAATCAATAACAAAATAATGGACGTAGACTATAGATCTACCGAACCACAATAAAAATTCCAATGTTATCTATAACTTAGTAATTATTTTCTACTAGATCTTTCTTTATTACATTTTTCTTTGGGTGTTGTGCCATTTTCAAGTTCAATAGATAGAGTGTGTGTGTATTAGTGAAACAGAAATTATAGAGAAAACATGGAAGAGAATTTTGTTTAAAAGTAAAGTATTTTTAGATTTGAAGATGAATAAGGTGTTAGCATCTATAATATAAGAGCATTTGTTATAATGAGTAGAATATAAATTTAAATTGTGTTGTAAATTTTAGGATGTCGTTGTGCCATAGAGATTTCTTTGAAGCATCCTGAAAAGCTCAATATATGAGATGTATATATTTGGATTATTATACAAATATTGAAATCTTCCAAATGAGACGATTCAAACTTAAAGTCCATAGCTATAGATATTAGGCAAGGAAGGGAGAATCTGAGTCTTACAGTAAGCCACCGATGAAAGGTCTAACCATTGATTTTGGTAAGACATGGAGTCCCATACCAAATAAAACATCTCACCTCTATACTCATAATATCCAAGAGTACTACTAAGTAATACTGTTAGATAATACGAGAATGAGGCTATATGGGGTACATATATGAATATTTCTTAGGCGAACACTGGTACATATTTAAACATCAAATAAATATCTTACTTATATGTACACAATATCAACGCAAAGCAATAAACACGTGCGTCTCTGGGATAGAATAATACACAATATATAATAAATAATAGAGAATGTAGAGTAAGACTCGTAGAGATAGCATATAATATGAAATATACAAGATATATCCAGTATACAACACAAGGATATCAATAATGAGACTATACAATAAAAGATGATATACGACAATAGTGAATACTAGCCACCTCTGTGCCTTGAAAACACAAGCTAGTCTCATTGTCTTTGAACCTGAAATGTCTCAGACTAACCCGGGTATTATATAAATAACACATAGGTTAGACTATGTTTAAGTAAAGGGGTTACTCATGCATATACACATATTGTTAATCGGCTTTTTGACCAAGCGAATTTTAACTGGAATCAAAAATGTCAAGATGAAGGAAAAATGATTCACGAACTTGGAAACACACTTGGATAGGCAAGAAGATATCATTCAACAAGTTTGAAGCAAAATGGGGCTAAGTGACTTCTCCGTACTAAGAGGTATTTCTTCCACTTAGCACCCCCAAATCCCTTATACTTGATGCAAAACCTCTAGCGATCATCGTAAAGTTCTTTTTTCAGAGAATTGAAGAGAAATTCTATATGACAAGAAAACAAAGAAAACAGGATGAGATAAGCGAAATCAAGGAAATCATCATGAATGACTTACCCTTTATGGGAAATAATTTGGAGAGACAAGCAAATGAAAAGGAGAGATTTTCACCAATACAAACCTCTCGATAACGAGAGGTCCATATTTGGAATTGGGTCGGCATGCTCTCTCCTCCACCTGTGGGATTGTCTCTGGACCTTGTACAACTCGAGCCTATGGATCTATAGAGTAGTTTCCCTTATAAATATCAACCTTATAGCAACTAAAGGAGGAACTTTTCTAGACTTTCGGCACTTCTCCTTCTTCATCCCCTATCTCTCTTCACAATAGTCACCAAAGCAGACGTTTTTGGCAGTTCTAGGCTTAAGAACCTGCCAACTCCTTGTACTTGTGATTTCAATATCTCTTAAATCTTTGATAAATAAAATATAAAGTGGAGTAAGCCAAAGATTGTTGAACTACTATAAAAATTCTTGTGTGTTCTTCATTTTCTTGTTATTTTCCACTGGATTTTATATTTCAATAGCTCTTTGGGTGTTGTGCCATTTTTGGCATCACCATTCTGGTGCTTTCATTGAGAAAGAGCTAGGTTTCATAACCTAAAGTTTGGATCTGAAATTTGGAGAAGATAAAGAGGCATATCACCAGATCTAGGATTGGAGGGAGTCAACCAAAGCATGGGGCAGCCAGGTGGTGTCCTTAAATTCTAATCATTCCATATTCGTGACTAGAGAGGAGTTATTATATGGATTTTTCTAATGGTTGGGACAATAAAGAATAGCCAGAGCATTTGGAATTCAGAACCCAAGGCCGTAAACTAATGTGGGAATATTTGGAGTTGGAACAGAGCAAACTGGAGTAATGCCTCCATAAGCAGGACCAGTCGATACTAACCTGAATTGAGTCGGTATCGAGAGGAATTTACTTGAAGGTGCGATCGATTTAGATCTATGATGATCTCTAATGCCTGGAATGGTCAATGCTGGAACTAGAGAGGCAGATCAGAATGCAATTGCACAATAGTAGGAGCTAGAACCAGAAGCTCATCGTAGGAACGTAGGCAGCATGAAGTTTTGGATCAGAGACATCCATTGGGCGGTAACCCCATAATTGGGACGGATTGGAGATAGGTTCATTTTCCATGCTTTGCTTTCAATTTTAAATAGTTAAGACGATAATAACCTTGAATCACTTACATGTGTACGAGATCACGATTGGTCTAGAGGCATGCTCTGAGTCGGATGTTTGAGATGAATAATTAGGATGTTTGAGATGAATATTTAGAATGCCTACTTGCTTGATTTGATTTGAACATTTATTTTTGAAATCCACTTGAATGTGATTAGTGATATTGATCGTGGTAGTCTAGTCTAGAGAGATGGGGCGGTGACTTCAAGAAAAAAGTTCCTTTACCGGAGAGTAAGTAGATGGACTTGCTTGTTGTTGAGTCCCCTCATCGAAGTGCGAGCGGATTGGGCTCAACAAGGATCCGGAGAGAACAAGAATAAGTCCCCCACCTAATAGTGAGCAAATGGACTTGCTAGTCGTTGAGTCCCCTTGCTGGAGAGCAAGCAGAGTTGGCTCAACAAGGATCTGGAGATATCAAACCTTAGATTAGATGATAAATGATCTGTAGAGATCAAACCCTAGATTGGATGATAAATGATCCAGAGAGATCGAACTTAAGATTGGATAACAAAATGATCCGTAGAGATCGAAACCTAGATTAGATGATAAATGATCCGGAGAGATCGAACCCTAGATTGGATGAGACTCTAGATCGAATGTTAAGTGATCCAGAGAGATCAAAACCTAGAATGGACATTGACTGACCTTAGGATTTGAGTGCCTTATGATTAGAGTAGAATATATAATTCCCAAACAAACACAGTATGATTTTGATATATGATATGATAATTCTGGATAAAACAGACTGATTACGATTTATGACTAACACTTAAGCAAGGAATAGAGTCCTTAGCTATAATGGTCTGGAATGACTATGGACTTGTAGGAGAATCCGAAGGAACCAGATGATTCACCGCAACTTGAATTAGTGGATGGCCGGAGGGCTCAATTAACAAAGATAGACCACTACTGAAACTTGTTCTTGAGCAAAGCACATCTTACATTCATAAGGCATATTTTGGAGGGCAAATGTTAACTAGTTTTTTGACCAAGCATATTTTCAACTGGAATCAGAATGTCAAGACGCAGGCAAAATGATTCATGAACTTGGAAACACATTCGAAAGGGAAAGAAGATGACATTTAACAAATTTGAAGCAAAATAGGACTAAGTGGACCTCTCAGAAATGAGAGGTATTTCTTTCACTTAGCACCCTTAAATCCATCATACTTGATGTACAACCTCTAGCGATCATTGTAAAGTACTTTCATCAGAGAATAAAAGAGAAGTTATAAAGATTGAAGAGATGAAAACAAAGAAAATATTATGAGATAAGCAGAAGTAAGGAAATCGTCTGGAATGACTCAACCTTCATGGAAAAGATCTTGGATTACATCGAATTAGAGAAAAGAGAGCAAAGAAAATGAGAAGGAGAGTTTTTCACCAACACAAACCTCTCGGTACTGGAAGGTCCATGCTAAGAATTGCACCGGCGTTCTCTCTCCTCCACCAGTTGCTTACTTCTAAACCTTGTACAACTCAAGCCTATGGATCTGTAGAGAAGTTTCCATTATAAATATCAACCTTATAGCAACTAAATGAGGATCTTTTCTGGACATTTGGAACTTATCCTTATTCATCCCCTATCTCTCTTTACAATAGTCATTATGGCAAATATTGTTGGCTATTTTAGCCTAAAGAACGTGCCCATTCCTTGTACTTGTGATTTCAATCTCTCTCAAATCTTTGATGAATAAAATATAAGGTGGACATAGGCCAGAGATTACCAAACTACTACAAAAATTCTTGTGTGTTCTTTACTTTCTTATTATGTTCTAGTAGATCTCTATATTTCAACAGGTTTTTAGGTGTTTTGCCATTTATTAGCATCAACAAATATAATGCGCATAAGGAATAACAATATCATAACTAAGTATAGAATACTAAAAAGGAAGCCATCAAAAAACATGTGTCAATGTATATGTATATAGTAATAAATTCATGGTATATATAATTATAATATCCTAAACAATCCCCAAAATATCACAATATATCTCAAAACCATACATAAAGATGTCATCATGGATATAAAATCATATCATATAAGGAATCACATAATAAATGACGTATGTGTGAATCATCCATATGAAAATCTTCATCAAGATCCAGAAATTACAAAAAATTGAGATATCATCAAGTACAACCAGTTAGCACATAGCAATGCCCAAATATATCTCTCAGTCTCACATAATAAAATAACAACATCAATATTAAATATAGGCCGCCTATCAGCAAAATCATATATGATAAATTAAATGAGAATCCACTATACTCTAGACATTTATCATAGTTATAATATCATCTCCTTACATAAAAATAACACATACTAAATAGTGATGGGAATAGACTGTACGATAGACATACGGTCCCAAGAAGAGTCGTATATCAACATGTGAAGCAAATGTCTATCTGCCCAATCCTCATGAGCATACGGGTTATCCACCCTATAAATATAACAGTTTATGATTTTTGTTTGATGATAATACATATATATGTATATGTGTATGTGTATGTATATATGTATATGTGTATGTTTCTAAATGTGTTTGATATAGTAATATTGCAAAATCACATTTAGTAATAAACAAATGAAATTTTATTTCAACAACAAGTTTATTTTAATACAATTTTAAACAGTACACAATTAGAACATGGTTTCCACTATATTTTACATTTTCATTTTCACTCTCATATATAACACACTCTTATATACAATACGATCACTCATTCACTCTAATTCAAACTTTTCTATCCACTTGCTCCAACTGTCTTTTCTCCAATCATCTGCTTTGCCATTAAAATAACAATGCCGTAAAAAGCAAAAAGAAACAAATTCGAACTACAAAGATATAAATAGTTTTTTAACTTGATATTGCCTCAATCTATTAGTTTCATTCTTTTTATATTTTGAAATAGGGACCAAAAATATCAATAATGTACACAAGGAACCTACAGACATGCACATCGTATAATTGTACATTCCATAAGCCCAAATACATACACAAAACATTTGCACCAATTCAACTGCGATCACAAATACAAGGTCAAGCAAAATAGCTCAACACAAGCAAAGTGAAGCTGTAAATCAAAATCATGAATAGAACATACAATGCAATGTACAACAACATGAACAAGCATACAAGTGAATACAACAGGGAAGTACATGCACCCAGGCATGCACATACATTGTACATGCATAAGCTTGACTAGGAAATAGGTGCACACACTTAAGCAAAAGTCAGGCACAAACATGCAACAAACTAGAAACTAGAAAACAATTCAAAGAGAAGGGGAAACTAGAAAATACAAAAGTACATAAGAGCATGCGCACGAATACATGTATTAGGCATTGCAACAAAGTCAGGTTTGGAAATACAAAGGTTAGTACAGATTCAAGTGGAGTGAAATGGTGCAACACAGCATAGGCATGCATAACAAAATACAGTACACATGCTACATGAGGAACACACACAACAACATAGAATCAAATTTCTCCAGCAACTCCACCATAACACCTAGCCATTGAATAACCTAAATCGCAACAACAATTGACACAGTTTCAAATGCAACAACTTTCCATTATGCAACCAAAAAATGCAATAACACCAATACCATTAGATTCAAGCTGTCATCTTATTCTACGGTCAATAAGGATCATCAACAACTATTGTATCTTGACATAGTTAAATACGCAGGTTGAAAAAAATACAGTGTCCCAAAAGTGAAAATGGTCAAAAAGCATCAGAGGAAAATATATACACGTTGAAATATTCGACTAGAAATTTTGAAATAAATGAGAGAATTGAACAAGTCAGAGATCAGATGAATATCGATCAAAAAATCAACAATCAAGTATATCAAGTAGAAAGATTCAAACTGAAAAGTCAAAACCAGAATTATCTGAAATATGTGGAATCATTCTACTATAAAAACCAAATCAAATTCAACGTCAAGTTCAAATTAGCACAACCCAAATAAAAGAAATCATTCCAAATTGAGACATTGAAGAACTCGGCCAAAGGGAGATATCGAGTTCATCTGGCAATACACTCAATCAATTGAGATAAGAAGAAGGCATGAATTCATCGATTAAATTTTTGATCATCTCTGGAGATAAAACACTAATTCATGAACGAAGAGGAAAGAGGAATGACCTAGAATTAAAAGGGTTGCATGCTAAGAAAATTTTATATTGTGTTTATTTACTTTTGGGTCCGTACATTTTTAATCAATTTAAGGTGGTAAATATTAAGGTTTGGTTATTTATTTTATTATAATTTACCTTATAATTGTAAAACTCTAGGTTTTAAGTAAGATTGAACTACGGAGCGTAATTCGAGAAATTATCAACTCAGGGATCGATAAAGGTAGGGTTTTGAGTGTAGAGTTAAAATAACTAGGTTAGCAATAGTCACAGGTTTACAAGATTTGTAAGCATGGTCGATTGTTAATTCTAGTAGAATCTCGAGGGTAGCAGTTTGTAGGTATTACCAAATCTGGGTAAAATTGTGTATTGCTTTTATTTTCGCATTTACTCTGTTATTATATGTGCCGCAATTTTTATTATTCTGTAAATTTATCACAAACCCTATTTACCCCTCCTCCCCCTCTAGAGTTAATTTGATTCTACAAATGGCACTGGAGATAGGTAGGCAAATTCACTTTTTTTAACTATGGCTGGTTTTAATAATGCTTTTTCTGAAGTGCAATCTATTTCTAGGCCACCCATGTTTAACGGTGTGGATTATTCGTATTGGAAAACTAGGATGAAAATTTATCTAAAACCATAGATGCATGGGATATAGTTGAAACTGGTTATAGTCTGCTTACGGTAAATATAGATGGTCATGAAGTTCCTAAGGCAAAAGATAAATGCGATGCTAATGAGCTTAGTTTATATCGGTCTAATGCAAAAGCTATGAATTCTATTATTTGTGCCTTAGATAAAATTGAATACGATCGTGTTTCTCACTGCGTAACTGTGTAAAAAAATTGGTATAGCTTGGGATGACTCATGAAGTTACATCATATGTCAAAGAATCTCAGCTAGCCATGCTCAATAATGAATATGATAATTTCATGATGACAGAATATGTGGATATAAAGGATATGTATGAACGATTATAAATATTGTATTCAAATCAAAAACATTGGGAGAATCTTACATAGAATTGGTGATGGTATGGAAATTCTAAGAATCATTTCGAGAAGTTTTGAAGCAAAAGTGACAGTAATCTGGGAATCTAAGACATGAAACAGCTTAAATTGGAGGAACTAATAGGAAATCTCATCACTTATGAGATGGAACTTGAGGTCGAGAAGAACGTGAAAGTGGAAATTCAGGACGGAAATTAATTTCCCTAAAAGGTACAACCTTTAGTGATGATGATGACAATGCCATGGCTGAGCTAGTATTATTGGTGAAGCAATTCAAAAAGTGGACACAAAAGCATGAAAATCCAATAATAAACTAACGAATAAAAACCCAAATTTTCAAATTTTTAAAAGATTCTAAAGAGGAAGAAATCATATGTCATAGGCGTAAGAAGCCAGGTCACATCAAACCAAATTGTCTGTAGAATCGAGTCGACGGAGCAAAGAAACAAAAGAGAAGAGTTTCATAGCCACTTGGGACGAGAGTGAACAAGAAGGCAAGGAAAACATCGATGGTAAGAAAGAAGAAGACAACATGTGCCTGATGGTAGTTACAAGTGATAGTGGCGATGCACCAAAGGAGGTAGAACACTTATCCGGTCATGATTTGCTTTTGGTATATCACCAGTTAAACACAACCATAAATGTACTGTAACAATGTTATAACGAACTAAAATCTAGGAAAAATAGTCTACTTGGTATAAATAATGAGTTAGAACTGATAACTAAAAAGTTAAAAAGTTAAACTCAGAATGAGTGAAGTGTCAGTATCTAGAGGAAGAATTTAATAGGTATAAGACTAAAATTGAAATCCTCAAAAATGAAAATTTGACTTTCAAAAACAAAAATGAAACTAAAAGAGAAAATTCCATTAAAAGATGCACCTCACTTTTAAATGAAAACAATTCTCTTAGATCTAAGGTTCAACAACTTGAATTGACAATGGGAAAATTTTCCGAGGGAGAAAAATTACTAAACATGTTATTAGAGAGTCAAATTATCATCGACAAAAGAAATGGTCTTAGATATGATAAAGTTAAATGAGTTTCATAATATTTTTAAAATTAGCACATATTCAATGATCGTTTCCATCACTATCATCTTTTTTGCAATCCATCCACCAAAATTTAATAGAGTGTGCAGAAGATGGTATTTCAAAAACAAGAAATTATATTTTTACGTGTAATTTATAATTCTATCCCAAAATATTAACTCTCATTTAAAATTCCTTACGGTTATGCATAGGTGAATAACTTTAATATCTTGATACGTGCTTCCATTCTCATTTAAAAGTCCATACGGTTATGTATGGACGGAACTCGTATACAAGAGAGGGATAAATATTCAAGTAGTTTCTAATCTTATTTAAAAGTCCTCATGGTTATGCATGGTTAGAAAATGCTTGACATTTTTTTCAAGTGACTACTAACCTCATTTAAAAGTCCTATTGGTTATGCATGGTTAGAAAGTGCTTAACATTTTTTTGTACAATATTTAAAAAAGTAATTCACAAAATTTTCCTTTATTAAAAATACCACATTGTTGTCACTGTATAAATTTCACCTAACCATAGTCCAATCGCCACTTTAAAGTGGAATTTGTGCATAGTAAAATATTATGATTTTTGTTTGATTGATTAGAATTTGTAATATATATTTATCTCTATATGATTTATGATTTTTAATCAAAATTCAACACTATTTCGGTTATTATTGTTATTTTGATGATAACAAAAGGGGGAGAGAGGTTAAGATTTTGATGGTCGAGTAATAAATCTATTGATATTCAAGAGTTGTTTTTATTTTTCAGAAGTTGTCTTTGCAATTAATTTGACAATGAATTTTTAATTATATGCGTCTGTGTAGGGGGGTCTAGTTGTGGGGGAGTATGTAAATAGAGGGAGCTTGATTACAACAAATCAAAAACAATTGGTAGGTTCAAAATATTAGTATATGTTTGTTATCATAAAAATGGGAGATTGTAGAATATAGCCGTTTCTGTTTTTTGTTTGATGATTAGAAATACACACACACACAAATATATATATACATATATATGTGTGTCTTTGACACAGTACTATTGTAAAATCGTGGATAGAAGTAAACAAATGAATTTTTTTCAATAAACATTTTTTTCAATATAATTTTAAATAGTACACAATTAGAACATAGCTTCCACTGTATTTTAGTTTTCCATTTTCACTCTCATATACAACACACTCTCATATACAATACACTCACTCGAATTCAATCTTTTCTATCTGCTTGCTCCAATAGTCTTTTGTCCAATCATTTTCTCTGCCTATTAAATAACAAAGCAGTAAAAAGAAAAATGAAACAAATTCAAACTGCAAAAAAATAGTTTTTGAACTCGAAATTGCCTCAATCTATTGGTTTTAGTCTTTTTATAATTTGAAATAGGCACCAAAATATCAATAATGAACTCAAGCAACCTACGACATGCATGGTGTATCACTGTACATGATATAAGGCCGAACACATACATGAAACACATTTGCACCAATTCAATTGCAAGCATAAATGCAAGGTCAATTTAAATAGCTCGACATAAGCAAAGTGAAGCAGCAAATCAGAATCATGAGCAGAACACACAATGCAATGTACAACAGCATGCACAAGCACATAAGTGAATACAGTAGGGAAGTACATGCACTTAGGAATGCACATACACAGTACATGCATAAGCCAGACCAGGAAATAAGCACATACACTCAAGCAACCAGGTGGCACAAACATGCAACAAACCAAAAAAACATCTCAGAGAGAAGAAAAGACCAGCAAATACACAAGTAAACAAGAGCATGTGCAAGAATACATATGCTAGGCAATGCAACAAAGTCAGATTCAAAATTACAAGGGCTAGTAAAAATTCGAGTGGAGTGAAATGGTGCAGCACAGCATAGGCACTCACAACAATACATAATACATAGGTTACACAGGGCACACATACAACAATGCCGAATCGAATTTCACCAGCAACTCCATCATCAACATCTGGCCACTGAAAAACCTAAATAACAACAACAACTAACATAGTTTCAAACGCATCGACTAGCTATTGTACAACCAACAAATGCAACAACACTAATACCATCAGATTTCAGTTGTCATGTCATTCTGTAGTCAACAGTGATCATTGACAATTATTGTATCTCGATACAGTTAAACACATGGATTGAACAAGTATAGTGTTGCAAAGGGAAAATGGTTAGAAAGTGGCAAGGGAAAATATACACATGTTGAAATACTCAATCAAAACTTTTGAAATATATCGTAGAATTGAACAAGTCAGGGATCATATGACCATCAATTAGAAAATCAACAACCAAGCGTATCAAGTGAAAAGTTTCAACCGAAAAATCAAAACCCGCATTATTCAAAATATGCAGAATCAATCCACTATGAAAACCAAATCATCATTTGCAATTCCATGACAAGTTGAAATAAGCCTAAAAACCCAACAAAAAATCATACAAAATCATTCCAAATCGAGGCTTCAATGAATTTGGCCAAAGGAAGCGATCGAATTCATCTGGCAAGGCACTCAACCAATTATGATAAGAAGAAGGTATGAATTCATCGATTGAATTTTCGATCGCCTCTAGAGATAAAACCCTAATCCATGAATGAAAAGGAAAGATTGGAATGAAAAAGGATATGGGCTAAGAAAATTTTATATCTGTTTATTAATTTTTATGTTTGTAATCAATTTAAGGCTGTAAAAATTAGGGTTTAGCTTTTTATTTTATTATAATTTACTTTTTAATTGTAAAAATCTAACTAGGATCGAACTTTGAGGTATAGTTCAGCAAATTCTCAACTCTAGGATTGAGTTGAGGCAGAGTTTTGAGTGTAGGGTTAGAACAATCAGGTTAGCGATAATCGCATGTTTACAGGGCCTCTAAGCGGTCGGTTGTTTAATTTTAGTAGAAACCTTAGAGGCAACGGTAGACAGATTGTGCCTAAGCTTGGCAAAATTATGTGTTGCTTTTATTTCCGCATTTACTTTGTTATTTCCTATGCTACAATTTTTATTGTTCTATAAATTTATTATAACTATTATTCAACCCACCCCCTTCTAGGGTTAATTCAATCCTACAAGTGGTATCAGAGATTGGTAGTCAAATTCACTTTTTTAACTATGGCTTGATTTAATAATGCTTTTTCTAAAGGACAATCTGCTGCTAGGCCACCCGTGTTTAATGGTGCTAATTATTCATATTGGAAAAATAGGACGAAATTTTGTATAGATACTATAGATGCATGAGATATAGTTGAAACTAGTTATAATCAGCCTACGCTGAATACAGATGGTCATGAAGTTCCTAAGGAAAAAGATAAGTGCGATGCTAATGAACTTAGTTTATATTAGACTAGTATAAAAGCTATGAATTATATTATTTAAACCTTAGATAAAATTGAATACGATTGTGTATCTCACTGTGTGACTGTGCAGGAAATTTGGCATACGCTTAAGGTGACTCATGAAGGTACATCACGGGTCAAGGATTCTCATCTAGTTATGCTTAACAATGAATATGAAAATTTCACGATGACAAAAGATGATAATATGAAGGAGATGTATGGACGATTTTCAAATATTGAATTCAAATCCAAACATTGGGAAAAGCTTACACAAAATTGGAGATGGTCTGAAATTTTTTGAAAATCCACCCATGAAGTTTTGAAGCAAAAGTTAAGGGAATTCAGGAATCCAAAGATTTGAAACAGCTTAAATTGGAGGAACTAATAGGAAATCTTATTATTAATGAGATGGAATCGAAGGTCAGAGAAGAATGTGAAAGAAAAAATTCAAAAAATAAATCAATTGCCCTAAAAGGTACAACCGACTGTGATAAAATGCCGCAGTTAAGCTAGCACTATTAAAGAAGCTATTCAAATAGTGGACCTGAAAGCATGGAAAACCAAAATTGTCAAAGTTCTGGATGATTCTGAAGAGGAAGAAATAATGTCATCGATGTAAGAAGCTAGGTCACATCAGCTAAATTGTTTGCAGAATCGACTCAACCAAGCAAAGAAACAAAAGAGGAGTTTCACAACCACTTAGAATGAGAGTGAAGAAGAAGGCAAGGAGAACATCGATAGTGAGAAAGAAGAAGCCAATATATGCCTGATGGTAGAATGAATTGACGGCCACGATGAACCAAGTAAGGTACCACACTTATCTTGTGATGATTTACTTGTGGTACATGCTACTACAAATAAAGATGTCGAACACCTAGGGAAAGCATGTCGAACTCTAGAATAAAGAAGGGGGACTAAACTAGCCATTTAATAAAGGGCAGTAAACTTCAACCAGCCTCAAGAAGGTGTCGAGCTTCTATAGTCAAGAGACGTCGAGTGCTTAAGTAAAGAAGGAATGTCAGGTCTGTAAAGGTGTTGAGTTCCAAGCAGATGATGAGTATAAAGGATACTGAATATGAACATAGCAAAGGAGTAATATTGAGCTTCAATAATGCAACTAGTTATCGAGCCTAAGTCTAAAGGGAGTGTCGAACCTCTCCAATGCATAACATTGTGAAATGAGAAATGAGAGAAAGACACAAAATTATAATGTGATATCGAATACTAGTTGTAAAATGGAGATGTCGAGTACGAAGTATTTTTGGGCATCAAGTTGCTACTACCTGAAACATTATGGAACAGGAGGATGCAGCATCTAATAAAAGAATGGGGATATTGAGTCTTTAAGAGATATTGAGCTTGTGATATATTAACTATTATCGAGCCACTACCTCAATACTATTGTCAATTACCTACCATAATGAATGCTATCGAGTAGTACAAAATGGAATAGTACGTTGAGCCTTTAAGCGGTATTGAGCCTTTATAACCATAGCTGTTGTAAAGCATATAAAAGTGACAATGGATTTCGAACTTTTATAATCGACAAGGAATGATGAATATCAACAATACAAAAGGGATGACGAATATCAACAATGCATAGGGGATGATGAATATATGGTTGATAGACACATGGCAGCCATGTTTCCTACCTCTATTAATAGACCCCATTGGCCATTCAAATAGGGGACGATTAACTTCTTTTCTATTTCTCAAATTTTAAATTTGCAAATCCTAAATTGATTTTGGGATTTTGAGAGTCTATTGCACCCTTGTGACATTTGCGCATAAGACCTTGGATATTTAACAATTGCATAGCATGTTTCTTAGAAGGATTATAACTCTCGAATTTGACACATAAGGACTTGGGTAATATACTTTTTGCATAGCATACTTCTTTTGGATTACTACATTTGACTATTCTTGACTCATGGACAAGCATATGACTATATTCCAGACTTGAGTTTGAATAGCGAACAAGCATATGACTTCACATTGACTCGAAATAGGCTTGCATATTTTTTCCAAGCTAGAAAAAGGCTACTTAAGCCCTTATAAAAACCAATCCCAACCTGCTCTACATATACGATTAGCATAGAAATTTGTTTAAATTTTGGGACCAGTATGAGGGATTAAACCTTCGATCTCCTGCATATCCCAATAAAGGAATTTCATACCTCCTCAAATATACCTACAGTGCACTTTAGGGACTTTTGATTTTCCGCATATCCCTACAAAGGACTTTAGGGACTTTATACTTTCTGCATATCCCTATAGAGAACTTTGGGGACTCTCCATATCTGGCATATTATCGTTGAGGACTTTCTAAATCCTGCATAACCCGTTGAACTACATAATGACCATTTCAAGACAAGGATCTTCAGAGCATCACTTTTCCAAGCCAACTTATCAAGTGACCTATAATCTTCAGTTTCATGAGGAACAAGTGTTAAGAAAATTGGAACTAATGACTTTAGTTGAAAAAAGATGAGTAATTCAACATGACCCGGATAACTAGAATATCAATCCATTCCATATGGGATCTACCTCGACCTTCGCTTATTGCCCTACTCCAAGAAAAGAAACGATGATAAGGAATGATCTGTTGTAAGTAATGAGAAAAACTATACAACTCCAAGCTAAAGGAACTATCTTTGAAGACGAATTAACAAAGGATTTCAATAAATTTGCCCACAAGTGGAAGAGAATAATCAAACGCTTTCCTACTCCAATCAGAACTCAATAACTTTCAAAGAGAAAACTAATCATTAGAGCTGAATGCTTATACAAAGTTATAAGAAAGCCAAATAGGGACCGAAGTCACGATTCCTTGAGAATTTGCGATATATTAAAACCCGTTCCCTTACCACCTCCTACAAATACATCTATCTCCTAACTAAAGAGAGGTTGAATAATTGGCCCTTAAAGAAGTAGCAACTAGGAAATGAAAGAAATATCAAGGGAGCTTATTGCCAATATCACGAAGGAATGGACACGAAACCAATCAGTGTCAAGCCTTTAAAGGAATGATTGAGAATTTCTTGGGGAAATGAGAATTCAAGAATTTGTTAACATGATTTAAGCAAAGGGAAATGTGTCTACAAATATCAAGTGATTAATAAAGAGAAATTCTTCCTAAACAGGATTGATAAAATAAAGGAAAAAGCCTTTGATCCTGCCAAGATGGCTTTGTCAAGGCACTTCCTAGATGGAGGTCGGAGTGCCTTTGGTCTTTCCTATAAGGCCTGGCCAAAGCACTGCAAGCCTTTGATCCCGCCTACGTGGCTTGGCGAAATGCCTCATAGAGGGAGGAAGGAGTAAGATTTTGGTCATGTCTAAGATGTCTAGCCAAAGCACCGACTTGCTTTTAATTCCACCTGAGACCTGACCGGAGTGCCTCCTAGAGGGAGGATGGGTAAAACTTTGGTCCTGCTGAGATGGCTAACCAAATGCATATACTAGACTAAATCATTATCTATAAGGTAATGAAGTGCTCAAGCCTAAATCCACCCAATGAGTGATAAAAGGCAAAAAAACCAAAGCCAAAATCATCACCCAAAGAGTGATAAGGAGCAAAAGAAATCAATCAAATAAGTTTAAATCTACCCTAAAAATGGGTTAAAGCAATCTTCTAGAGAAAGAATAGTCAGGCACATTTAGTTTATCACCAAGGCAAAGTTAAAGTAACCTTTAAAGGAAGGATCAAGAATTATCTATTATCTAGAACCAAGGGTTTTAATGTCAAATATGAACATCTAGGAAATTCTGAATCTTCTCATCAAAATTATTATTTTAGTCTAGGGCTTCATTCTCTAAAATGATGAATTAGCTCTCAATCTTTTATTCATGGATTTGGCATTCTAATTTTCTATCAACTAACAAGAATCTTTATTACTAGATGGATTAATGGTTTCCTATTAAAAGAAGAATAGTTCTTCCATTAAAATAGGAGTTTATGGTCTCCTTACCAGACGGGTTTCTAAGCCTTTATTCCGTAAGATTTTTAGTCTTCTTCTCAAGTGGGTTTTTGGTCTACGTATCAAACCTTGCATCAAGAAAACAAGTCTACATTCAATCAAAGATCATGAATCAAACTAAATCAAGTAAGAACTTTGAAATAATTTGTAGATCGCAAGCAAAAATAAAGGAGAAAATACAAGGTCAATTCAAGGTATCAATCATTCAGGTATGGATTTATTTACCATTTTACATTTTAAATATCATATGCAAAAGTCATGGATATCAAGAAAGGTTAATAGGGAAGAAAGTCCAATCAAGAGTTTCCAAACGACATCAACTCAGTTATTTTCAGTTGAGACTTGAGGTCTTTCACTTCTTTCTTCGGAGCTTTGGTGGCTGAAGAAGATTCAATGATGCGAAAAATCACTATGTCCAATAATTCTTTATGCTTCTTTCTTTCAGATGATGTTTGTATTATCAATAGAGCCAATCTGAGTCTTTAATGCATGATTAAGTGTTTTATTGGCTCACTTTAAAGTTTTAACTTCACTTTATAATTCTTTAACCTTTTGCTTAAGGTGCTTCTCACATCCCAATTCTTCAACTTGACTTTGATACTTATTAAGATGCTTGGAACTTTTTTATACCATTTTCCTTTTAGAAGCGGATAAATTCATATTTGAACGCTTGACGCCTCCTAGAAATCTCTCCATCATCCAAACTCGAAAGCGGGTTTTCCAATGAGAAAATTTATTTCTACCGGCCAAGGATTGAGATCGAGTTGGGGTAGGAGTAGGAAGGCTAAACTTTCCCCTACTTGTGATAAGTTCCATAGATTGGTACAATACGTAGCTTTTTAACTGATCAACTTCAAGATTCTCAATTCTCTTAGATAGGCAAGCAATTTCTACATCTATTTTGATTCCATAGTCGTGGGGTCTAGATCAACCTACTGAACCTATATTCTTTCTTAGCTCTTCAAACTCTTTATCTTTTTCTTTGATTTTCTCCTCTAAACTCGAGGACATTTCATTTACATTGCTCAACGCGGATCTCAGCTTATAGTATTTGTTATACCAATTACATGCTTCTGAGTTGTCCAAAAATGGTGTAGCTGAAGCATATTGAGAGGAGAACTTCCTCATACGTAATATCAGTTTGGCATTAAGTCTACCTAATCGAGAAGGAAGGTTAGAGTCACTTGGTATAAGTATGAGTTGACATTCCTATTAAGAATAGATAAAATAAAATTCAACACATAGGGTTAATATATTCTTTTATTAATAACAACAAGGCTTACAGGCATGAACAAGTTCAAATTACATTAACAACTCAAGTTTTATACATTCAATCCTTAAGTTTAGAAGCAGTATTTTAAGTCTTTTCTTATCGAACCCATGGGCATAGGGTAAGTAGAGTCAAAGGAGATATTAAGCTCGAAAGAGGTGATAGCTGGTGAAAATTGATGATAGTTCCATCTCTTAGCAGAGGGACTAGAATCACCGCATAACATTTAGCATAATTAGACTGGATTTCCTTAAGTAAACTATATTTTTTATCACCAGGAAATCAAAATACAAATGGGGAAGATGTGTATAAACTTTCCTCAAGGTCCTTGAGAAGCAGTATTTTGCTAGTCGAGAGGTTTTGAGGGTTATTGTTTTCTCGTTAAAACCTCTTTTTAGCTTGATAAATTTACTTAAGAGTTCTTTTGAAATGGAAGAGCCCAATGATTCCTTAACCAGTATATTTCATGAAAAACAAACCGAGCTGCAAAGAAATGGGAATTTCAATGCTTCTAAGGATTATTCGAATTACATAATACAAGAAAAAATCATCCGAGTTCATAAATATAGACCCTTTGTAAAATTCAGAGATAAAATTTTCTTTGTTGAACTTGACTTTTTCAGGAGAAAGAGTGTGTAACATCCAGTATGCAGAGGTCAAAAGCGAAGCACTATGGATGTTGAAGTCATCCACAGTATTAACTTCTGGTAACGAAAAATGGCAGCGTTAATGGTATTGACAATATTAGAAGCACTTGAATATGAACAAAATCATAGATTCCAAAAACAATAATTTCAGCGATTATATTTCAAATAAATCATATCCAACAACAACAACAACAACAACAACAAAGCCATTTTTCGCAAATAAGTTGGGGTCGGCTAGAGATGAAACCCGAAACTAAGTGACAAGAGTAATTTAAAGGTTATAATAATAACAATAACAATAGCAATAATAAAATAAAGTCAAATAAGTAAATTAGTAATAATAGTGACTAAGTAAAAATAAAAATAAAGATAGAAATACAAATGTAAAATAGTAATAATAACAATAACAATAACAACAAAAATAACAATAATAAATAAATAAAATGGTCAAAGACTAAACGCTGGTACTTAGGCTCTTTTTCCTTAATCCTATAATCTAGAACTTATAAAACTCATAGCTCATGGTTCTGGTACGCGGATTGCTAACTTCCACGCGCTCCTATCCGTTACCAGCTCTTCGGATATATTCCAACCCTACATGTCCCGTTTAACTACTTCCTCCCATGTCAGCCTTGGTCGACCTCTACCTCTCTTTAAGCAAATGACGTGGCCTATAATTCCAACGCGCACAGGTGCCTCAGACGGTCTTTGTTGGAGATGTCCGAACCATCTTAAGCGATGTTGAATTAGCTTCTCCTCAATTGGTGCTACTCCAAGTTTTCCACGTATATCATGATTTCTAATTCGATCTCTTCTTGTATGACCGCAACTCCATTGCAGCATACGCATCTCTCCTACGTTTATCTTCTGGACGTGTTAATTTTTAGTAGGCCAACATTCTGCACCACATAACATTGCAGGCCTAATTGTCGTTCTATAGAATTTTCCTTTAAGCTTACGTAGGACTTTCTTGTCACAGTGAATGCCAGATGCCTGTCGCCACTTCATCCATCCGCTAGAATTCTAAAACTAACATCTTGGTCAATCTCACCATTACACTGCAACATTGATCCCAAATATCGAAAGGATTCCTTCTTAGGAACTATTTGTCTGGCCAGAATGACATCTTCATTCTCTGACCTGATACCGCCGAACTCGCACTTCATATACTCTATTTTAGTTCTACTAAGCCTAAATTCCTTAGATTCTAAAGTCTATCTCCACAGGTCAAGTTGTCTATCAACCACAATCCTACTATCATCAATTAGCACAACATCATCAGCAAATAGCATACACTAAGGAATCTCTCTTTGTATACCCTTCGTAACTTCATCCATCACCAGGGTAAGGGCTCAAAGCTGACCCTTGATGTAATCCAATGTTAACGGGAAAGCCACTGGTTACATCATCACATGCTCTGACACTAGCCACAACATTGTCATACATATCCTTGATAAAGGTAATATACTTTGTTGGGACTCTTTTCATTTCCAGAGCCCACCACATCACCTTTCGTGGTACTTTGTCATAAGCTTTCTCCAAATCGATAAAAACCATGTGTAAATCCTTTTTTTGCTCCTTAAACTTCTCCATAAGTTGTCTTCTCAAGAAAATAGCCTCCGTGGTTAACCTCACAGGCATGTAACCAAATTGGTTTTTTGAAACGCTTGTAATTCTTCTTAATCGATGTTCGATGACTCTCTTCCAGAGCTTCATCGTATGACTCATAAGTTAAATTCCTCTGTAATTTGTGCAACTTTGGATATCTCCTTTATTCTTAAAAATTGGAACTAGAATGCTTCTCCTCCACTCATCTGGCATCTTGTTTGATTTGAAAATATTATTAAACAACTTAGTCAGCTAGGCTATCCCCACATCCCCAAGCCAGTCCACACTTCAATGGGGATGCCATCAGGCCCCAATGTCTTACCCACTTTCATCCGTTTTAGCACCTCCTTTACCTCGGATTCTTGAATTCTACAAACAAAATGCCTACTGGTGTCATCAAAAGAGTCATCTATCTCGATCGTAGTGCTATCACCTTCTTCATTAAATAGATAGTTGAAGTAATATCTCCATATATTTTTTATCTCATCGTCCTCAACCAAAATTCTATTATTAGCATCTTTGATCTATTTAACTTGATTGAAGTCTCTTGTCTTCCTTTCATGGAGCTTAGCTATCCAATAGACGTCTTTTTCACCCTCCTTCGTACTTAGCTTTTGATACAAGTCTTCATACGCCAGTGAGGCTATGGTTTTAATATTGGCTCGCCAATCCTATCATAACTCTCGTCCTTTATCCTGGCTTGGGACAGACTGCATAGAAAACTACACAGGCGGAGTTAAATAAATCATATCCAAGTTACAAAAATCCCAAATGTAATCCCAAGAATTGATCAAATATAATTTACCATAATATGCCAAGAGCGACATACGAAGAAGCATCCTTGGATGATCAAAGCAATATAGACGTAATTTTCTTAATACAGAGTGGAATTTTTTTAAAAATAGAATTCCTAAATTAGCTATCCATTAGCCAGATACCCCTCTTCGAATGCTTTATTCGCCAAAATCTGCTAAAACCTGAAAACCTACTCAAATCAAATTTTGAGTACCCAGGAGTTTAAAGGGAAACAAAAACATCGAGTCGGACTTAAAGCTTGGTATGAATAATTTATGTTACATCTCAGTTTACCGATAATTAGTGAGACGACGCCACTTAGCAGAACAGGTTCCCCTTACTAATATCTCTTTTCAAAACTTATATTTTGCAAATCCTTTCCTACAACCAAACTGGTTAATTAACTAATTATAATAATAATATAGCAATATCCATTATGCTGAAACAGGAAACGAAATAGACATCTGCCTAAAATCTGAACTATCTATTCTAAATTCTAAGCTATCTGGTCTTTTTTGGACTATTTGTCCTATAATTAATTATAACGATATCATTTATGCTAGATAATGGGCGATCTGCCCAAAAAAGGTAAAAAAGGATGGACTGACCGTCTTTAAAGATTTAGCAAGGTTCATTATGCTAATAAATGAACTATCTATTCATATCATATTCATTATGCTAATAAATGAACTATCTATTCATATCATAGTTCCGTTATGCTAATAAATGAACTATCTGTTCATATCAGAGCTGACTGCCCTTTCTGGACTAATTATCCTGGACTAACAATCCTTTGGGCTGACTGCCAGCAAAATAGATTGACTGTCCGAATTTAAGAAGAGATGACTGCCCAAATTTTATTTTGGATTAACTACCCTACCAATATCTGTGCTAACTGTTCTGCAAAATATCCGAGCTAACTAATCCTTAAATTTTCCTTGAAAACCTTTTTAAAGTGATTTAGTCCGTCAAATCATATATATATATATATATAAGAAAAATATATCTTTATCTTTACTCCAAGCTACTTTTGCCATTTTATATATATACTTTACTCAAAATAATGTCGATGATGTTGAATAAGGAGTATCTATAAAACACTTAGGCTATCTGCCTATTCCTTTAATTTGAAACCTTTGTTTAAAATCTTTAAACAACATTTCAAAGACATAGAAGGTAACTCCTTCAAAAACATTAATAAAACCCTTCGAAAATATTGAAGGTAACTCCTTCATATCCTATAATAAACTTTTCGAAATCATTGAAGGTATCTCCTTCAAAACCTTTTATAAAGCCTTCCTTTTGCAAGCTTTAAAATATATGGCATACCCATTATAAATCCTTTAAACCTTAGCCTTTTGAAACCGTTAAAACCATACCTTACGATCTTGCCGAAAAGTCCTACCTTTCAACCTTATCGGAAGATTTCTTTTCAATCTAGTCAAAAGGTTTCACCTTTCAAATTTTCGAAAGCTAGGGGTACATCCCCTATAAATCATTTACAAACCTTTTGAAAGCATTATAACTCAAAAGTTTTCAAAGACATAGGGTTCAGTTAAAAACAAGTGGAAAATCTTTCGAAACCATTCAAAATTAACTACTTTGAATCCTTTAAAACGTTTCGACTTAAAACATTTGGATTATCCAAAAGGATCATAAAAACATTCGAATCGAAAGTAACTGATTCGAGACCTAAAACCTTTCGAAAACATTCGAAAACGATGAAGTGTTGGAACCAACCCTTCGAAACCAATGGAGAGATGCAGCAAGTTTTAGAAAACAAAAAATAACCTTTGACTCCATCTGTGTCGAAAGGTTAGGAAGCGGCAAATATGCATCCGACCTTGTCGAAAACTCTACCTTTCGACTTTGCCGAAAGGTTTCAATTAAAAACAAGAGAGCAAGCCAATCGAAATGTTTTTCCTTTTTAAACCATTTGATAACGTTGAAAGCTCTTTGTCGAAAGCTAGCATGTGTATTTTTCTTTAAAACCAAAATAAAACTTCGTCTCTTCCGAAAGCTATAACCCTTCGTCCCCAAGCTTTCGACTTCCTCCAATTCACTACATACCAGTTTCTAAATACCATGTGCATTGGTATTTGATCTAATCGAAAGGTTGGATACCCTTCGACCTTGTTGGAAGGTCTGGAATGAAGACGGAAGCTCTTGTCGGTTGAAACAGTGAAAATATTGTTTAAAATAGTTCTTTAGTACCCCACCTGCCTTGTTTGTCTAAATCTGATAGGTTGCCAGAATTTTATATTCGAAAATTTCTGTCGATCTTCCATATTTGGAAATTTGAATAATTTTAAAGAAGCCCCTTTCTCCTTTATAATTATATAAAACATTTAAGTCCCATACCTAAATAATTTTATATAACCATCAAGACACTTTGAAAATTCTAGAAAAATTCCATAAAGTAAATTAATATGTTCTCTTCAACATATAAAATTTTTGAATCTAAACAATAATTATTTTACCCATAAATAATTATTATAATCCAAATTAATATGTTAACTCTTTCTGTTTGCCCATCTGTCTACGGATTGGAAGCGGTACTCATCATAAGCTTGGTTTCCAAACTTACTGTAGACTCTTCTAAAACTCGCTAGTGAACAAGGAATCTCTATCACTAACTATGTTGTTGGGAACTCTATGGAGTCTAACCACATTCTTCATAAACAACCTTGCTAAAACAGGTGCCATCCTAGTTGACTTAACCGGAATTAAATGGGCACCCTTGGTCAATCTGTC
The DNA here is from genome assembly GCA_030765085.1 of Allium cepa. Classification (NCBI taxonomy): domain Eukaryota; kingdom Viridiplantae; phylum Streptophyta; class Magnoliopsida; order Asparagales; family Amaryllidaceae; genus Allium; species Allium cepa. Next base: position 612,197,788 of record CM060942.1, on the reverse strand, counting down.
CACTATAACCCATATACCTTCATTTCCCTTACTCGACCTTGGAAACCTGTACATGAAATCCATAGAAATAGAATCCCACTTCCACACTGGAATATCTAACAGCTGAAACAAAGCACTCAATTTTTGAAGTTTGGCCTTTGCCTGTTGGCAATTGAAGCATTGCCTTACACACAAACCAATATCCCGCTTTATAATTTCTCAGAAGAAAATCCTCTTCATATCCTGATACATCTTGGTGCCTCCAAGATGTATAGTGAACTTCGAACAATGACATCCATCAAAGACTTCTTTTCTTATGTTTCCTACACTTGGAACACATAATCCTCCTTTCTTTCTCAACCACCCATTCTGGTCAATGCTGAAATCTTTTAAGTCATCGCTCTGGGTTCCTTCCTTTAGTTTACTGATCCGTTCAACTAACACTGGATCCTCATCTGCTTAGAAGCTATCTGCATGATCAAAACTGGTCGAACTTCCAAACAAGACAATACAACTATATCTCTACTAGACCCTTCCTCGGATCTCCACTATAATCTGCAAATGCTTCTAAATCTTTCCCCTCAGCCATCACTACTAACACTGCATTTTGATGTTTCCTCCTAAGTGCATCTGCAACCCGGTTGCCTTTTCTTGGTGTGTACTCAATCCCAAAAACATAAGCGGTTATGAATTCTAACCATCTTTGATGTCACATGTTCGGCTCCTTCTGAGAGAACAAATACTTCAGTGACTTATGATCTGTAAATAGCTCAAACCTTTCTCCTAAAATGTAAGCAGCCAACTCTAAATCATGCGTTGGATATCTGACCACATGCGGTATAAGCTGTCTAAAAGCATAGGCGATCACTTTACCTCTCTACATCGGCACAGCTCCTAATCCTATTCCACATGCATCAGTATAAACTACCAAGTCCCGATTCTCTTTTGGAAATACCAACATAGGTGCATGGGTCAATAAGTGTTTCAAACCCTAGAATGCATCTTCACACTTATCCGTCCACATAAAATTCACATCCTTCCCGTCAGCCTGGTCATCGGTGCTGCTATCCGCGAGAAATCCTTAATGAATCTCCGAAAATAACCAACCAACCCAAGGAAACTCTTAATTTTGGTTACTGTCTCAGGTCTGTTCCAACTATTCACTGCCTCGATCTTGGTCAGATCTACTAATAATCCTTCCTCTGAGACGACATGACCAAGAAACTTCACCTCCTTCTTCCAAAAGTTACACTTCGAAAGCTTCACTTTCAACCGATGTAGCCTCAGCGTCTCTAACACTACTCTAAGATGAACTTCATGCTCTCTTTCATCCTTAGAGTAAATCAAGATATCATCTATGAAAACCGGAATGAACCTATCCAAGTGCTCTCGGAAAATCTGGTTCATCAAATCCATAAAGAAAGTTGGAGCATTCGTCAGTCCGAACGACATAACTAACCATTCGTACGATCCATATCGGGTCTTGAATGCTGTCAAAGGTATAATATCCTCTGCTACTCTAAGTTATTGGAAACCCATTGCCAAATGCAACTGAGAAAATACCTTTGCTCCATTAATCTAGTCGAAAAAATCATCAATTCTTGGCAACGGATATCGATTCTTTATCATCATCACATTCAACTTACAATAATCGATACATACCCTCAACGATCCATCCGGCTGCTTAGCAAACACTGCCGCCGCACCCCACGGCAAACTGTTAGGCTTGAAAAAACTCTTGCCCTCCAAATCCACCAATTGCACCTTCGACTCCCTCATCTCTAAAGGGGTCATCCTGCTTGGCGGCCTACTCACTAGTTCTGCTCCTGGAACAAAATCTATCCGAAATTCAATAGCTCATTTTGGCGGTAATCCAATTACAGGCTCAAACACATTTGCAAATTCTCTAACAAGGAAAACTCAACCCAAATCATCATCTAAATCTAATGCACCCAACAAAGAAAACACTACACCGCTAGAACCTTCTCCGGTGAAAACGATCCGATCGCTACAATTCAGGTGACAAAGAGATATCATCCAACCCTGGAAAAATATCTTAGCATCATACTAACTTAACCAATCCATATCTAGGACGATCCCAAACCCCGCAAAATCAAACACATGCAAACTGCACTCAAAATTATGATCTAACAGGTCAAACTCAAATTGGTCACACCCCAACCCTAGAGTTGCATACCCTCCTACTGGATTCGTAACCCGTAAGGAAGTAACTAAATATATGGTTTCAAGGTTAAGCTTATCTATCAAACATCTAGATATAAAAGAATGCGATGCACATGTGTTAACTAAAATGCTAACAGACATAGCATGAATCTGAAGCGTTCCCCCAAAAACTGACTTTCTTTCTCCTGGGTTGGATTGGAAGCGGCAAGCCCAATGCATACACTTTACCCTTATCGTCTCTAATGGGCTCCTTTGCTCTGGTTCTTATACTGGCCTATCTGGTCACAGTTAAATAACCTGATATTCTTCCTCTTAGCCACATCCTTTGTTTTCCCTGAGCGACACTCACTAGCGAAGTGCCCTTTCTTGTTGCATTTATAGCGGACAACTTTCGACTTCGCTTTCTAAGATGCTTCACACATTTGAGCACCTTTCTTGGGAAAGAACTTCCTCTTTTGGCTCAGCCCAACTTCGACCACTTTTTCCTTGCGCTTCTCCAGAGACTCAAGGACTTCTTCCTGCCTCAAAGCCATCTCTGTAACAGTAACCGAAGGATCTCTAAGATGAGACAAAGTAGCACTAGCCAATTCTGTCTTCAATCCTCTGATCAACTTCTCATTCCATTTCAACACGGTATCCATCGAAGCATACCCATACCGGGCCAACTTTTCGAACTTCTTGGCATACTTAGCAACAAACATCTCTCCCTGCACCAGCTCAACAAACTGCCTAATCAAAGCTGACTATGCCATTACTAACATAAACCTTTCCTGAAATCCTCCCAGGTTACTGTCTCCTTACCAACTGTCACTGTTACACTGTTCCACCAGAACAATATGGTCCTTTGAAGCTACCTGGATGCCAACCTCCTCTTCTTCTCATCATTGAGCCCTAAATCTGCAAAAATCATTTCATAGTGCAACAACCAATTCTCTACTTCAATAGCATTCTCCATTCCATAAGCGGCTTCCCTCCTAGCTTCATATAATCACCGCTCATCGTAGCGAAATGATTAACTACCGGAACTTCTGGAACCCCTACGCATTCGGCATTTCCTCCTACCTGCATCATATTCTTGAAAAATAGATGCAAGGCTTCCATTCTGACCTGTGGGACTTCTGCACCAGCATTCTCCGCCTGACCTTGGCCTCTCCCTACATTAGGTCCGACGTTCCCTTTGATGCTTCCTGTTCCTTGGTTAACTCTGCTTCTTTTACCATCCATATCTGTATTCAAACCTCAAAAGATAACCTAATCATAGATAGAAGAATGGAGATCAAGCACATACTTATATATAACAAATACAAGTACGTTACTATAGCGTTAACCCAACCCCAAATCCTACTCCAATTTCCTCGGATTATTGTTTTCAAAACCAATTGTTAGTTAAATTTTTCATAAACCTACACTCAGATAACAAGTTATAACATCCCGTATCTGGAGGCCAAAAGCTAAGCGTTGTAGATGCTACAGTCATCCTCGGTATTAACTTCTGGTGATGAAATACAGCAGTGTTAATGGTATCCATAATACCAGACGCACTTGAATATGAAAAAAAATCGTAGATTTCCAAAAATAATAATTTCAGTAATTATATTTCAAATAAATCATATCCAAGTTACAAAAATCCCAAACGTAATCCCATGCATTGATCAAATATAATTTACCACAATACGCCAAGAGCGACATATGAAATGCACCCTTGGATGATCAAAGAAATATAGACATAATTATCTTAATACACAACGTAAACAATTTTAAAATATTATTCTGAATTAGCTATCCGTCAGCCACCTGCTCATCGTTGGATGCTTTATTCGTCAAAATCTGCTAAAATCTAAAAACCTAAACCCTCAGCCTACTCAAATCAAATTTTGAGCACCCGAGAGTTTAAGGGGAAATAAAACTTCGAGTCAGACTTAAAGCCTGGTATGAATAATTTATGTTACATCTCAGTTTACTGATAAATAATGAGACCACGCCGCTTAGTGGAACAGATTTTCCCTCACTAATATCTCTTTTCAAAACATATATTTTGCAAATCCTTTCCTACAACCAAACTGGTTAATCAACTGATTATAATAATAATATAGCAATATCCATTATGCTAAAATAGGAAATAAAATAAACCATCTGCCTAAAATATAAATTATCTATTCTAAATTATGAGCTATCTATTCTTTCCTGGACTATCTGTCCTAAAATTAATTATAACAATATCTTTTATGCTTGATAATGGGCTATCTGTCCAAAACAGGTAGAAAAAGGTGGACCAACTATCCTTAAAGATTTGGCAAAGTCCGTTATGCTAATAAATGAATTATCTATTCATATCAGAGCTGACTTGTAACGACCCGCCTTTTTTGACAGTTTAAACCGACGATCAAATACACATGTCGATTCCAAACCATTAAAAGGGCAGATAGTTATTGGGGTAATTAAGAAAAGAAAAGGAAGGGAAATAAAGGAAATGAAACAACACAGAATCTCACAGCGGAAGGCTAAAGTATAATAATAAAATAACAGTTCATGAAGCTGTTAATTAAATGAATACATTTGAAATGAATACATTTGATTATTATTATACAACATTTATCAGAGTTACATATACAGCAAATATCATACAACAATGCAGCGGAATGGAATGAATATAATAGTAGTAGATAATATACCAAATCTTCGTCTCCGTCCTCCAAGGAAATGATCTTCAACCTAAACTGAAAACTCAGGACTGACCCGAGCGTAATGAAAAGACAAAACACTCGAGTCAGGACTAAAATATCCTTATGAAAGTTAAATCAATCGTAAATAAATATGAGTGTAACGGCGTCAGAGATGTTTACGGGGTTTGACATCTCATATCCAGTGTCAACGTGCGTGCAATAACTCAAGAGATGTTACGGGATTTTCCATCTCTCAAGGATCCGTGAAACTATCTACTAAGTAGTAATATACGCTAAGTAGATAATGTCTATCAGTAATATAAAGTATCAAAATAGCGTTAAGGCGTTACCATAATCCCCCTTAACACATTTTATATTCCCAAAAGCATATACAAGACCGTAGTTTCCCCAAAACCGGAAGTCACCAGAGGGCAATCCATATACTCAAGGTACAAATCAAAACGTAGTGGTCGCGAATAGGATAATCAGTATGACAAGGTACATGAGGCAATACCAACTAGGATACTAGTAGTTGCGTGATCCGGACTGATGTTGGGCATAGCCAGCAGCTACCCCAACACCGCGAAACAACACTCCCAAATCAAGGGGTGCACCCAAATCGCATCACAAATGTAATAGAAATGGTATCGAAGAAGTGTGTCCGCTAGAGGTGGCGAACCTCAATGGCCCGGCGCGGCTCCTGTTTTAGTCATGTCAGGGGTCATCCAATAATCGTTCTCTTTCTTCAGTCAACGCGTTCACCAAACCATCCACTTCATTCTGGATCATCACTCCGCGTATAATAGTTATTAAAGTGGTTTTCGGTATCGACAGAGAGTATGTCCATATCCGATCCCGGTCTCTTTAATAACTACGTATTATTACACCGTTGGCTCTTTTACATTTCAAATCGATTCATAATTGATATCAAAATATCATATTCGCTTCAAAAATCAAATCCATTTCAAATATCATCGTATCTTTCAAAATATCAGATTCCATTCCAAAATAAATTTTCGCATCAATATCTCATTTCGATTTCAAAATCATTTCGAATTTCAATTTAGGTTGCAACTTCATTTAACTCAATTCGTATTTTAAATTCAAGATTTAAATATAAACATTTCACCTTATTGACCAGCTTAGGATTTTAGAAAAATAGTTTTAAGTAGTTTAAAGGTAGTTTAAATAATTAAAATAGTTAAAATACTTAAAATCTTTTAAAAAAAATGGATTTAAAATTGATAATTAGTTTAAAATAATTTAAATTGGGTTAAGTAGATTTAAAATAGATTAAAATAGTTTAAGTATTCAAAATGGTTTATATAACAGAGTAATTTGGAAAACAAATTAAAACAGCTTCAAAATCAATCCATTTCAATTATAACTTCCCAATTCAAATCAATTCCAATTTCCATTCTACCGATTCAATTTCGATTTCAATTCAAAAACCAATGTCAACTTTTACTTCAAATCAATTCAATTCTACGTTCACCTTTAATTAATTCAATTTCAATTTATATCGATTTGGAGCTTGATTTCTCAAAATATCAATTTATAACACTTAACAAAATTTCCAACAATATTCAAGTTTAAATCCAAATTCCAAATATGATTCAATTCCAAACTCGATTTCAAAATATCATTTTCATATCACTTTTACTTAGTAATATTCAAAGCTCGAAATAATGTTCAATCTTTAAAATAAATAGATTTTCGAAATTCAATCATATCCAAATTTTAAATTTTAAAGTCACAACTTAAATTATTTACCAATTTCTTTTAATCAAAATTTATTTCAACATTCCAACTCAAATTTTCGACAAATTCGATTTCTATAAATTGATTTCTATTTATCACTTTTAAATCGAAACATTTAAATAAATTTCAAATCGACGATTTCAAAAATTATTAATTTAGCCAATTCGGTGTCCGTATATAATTTTCTATCCTATGGCCAAGTAATTATTTATTTCAATTAAATGTCAGGGATGAGTATATATTACTTAAATTAAATCTCAGTATCATATGTATGCATAACAGGATCTATATAAGCAAATAAACATCCAAACATTCAATTATCAACCAATAGCATCCATCAAAATTCATCATCCAATAAACAATACAATTCATGGCAGTTTCATAGTTATCAATGTCAGGTAATTTAATCGCAATTTAATTTTAATTTCAATTTAACTGTCAATTTAATTTTTTCAACGGTTAATGCAAATGACAAGCTATATGACAATTAAATTTTTACCAAACAACGACAAATAAAATCATAACACTTCATAATATCAAATTTAACTAGCATATAATATTTAGTACGGTGTGAGCGTTATAAAACACTCACCTTGATTTTATGATTTCAAATCAAATCGAACGACGTTCGATTTAACCCAAAATTTTCTCTAGCTCCAAATGATTCCAATCTAGCTCCTTTGCGAAGAGCTCGTCGAAACGATTCCAACGCAAAAAGTTTCACGCGTTTTCGACCTCGTATGCAAAAGTTATGCATCTTTAAAGTTTGAACGAATTAATATATATATAAATTCACAATTTTATTATAATTTTACCCTGAAACAAATCAGGCCATTCATTCCTTTTACCTCAGATCTGAAGCGTGCCTTCCTTCTTCCTCTCTCACGTGACTGCTACAGGTTAGAGACGCAACTTAGAACCCATCAAACGCGGCCTAGGGTTCCAAATCGCGGCCACCACGAACGTCGGGAAGTTGATCAGAGACCATCGTTGCGAAGCCCCGCTCGAGAGCCACCATCGGCTGCCACCATGCTGAACTCGGCCTCCCCTATCACCTCGATTTGCGTGAAAAACGCAGCCCCTTCCTACACGATTTTCCGTTGATCCGTGGCTCCGTTTTTGATCATCTCCGTATGGATTTGAAGCTTTCATCGTGCTCTACAACTTTGTAGTTGAGAGTTTTTGCTAATTGTTGATGGATTGAGAGGAAAATGAGAAAGAAGTTTCGAATTTCGTGGCCATTGATTCAGGAAATGGCGGCTAGGGCTGAAGTCAATTAGGGTTTCTGGATTAAGATAATAATAAAACTGCCTCGGTTTGCGTGCGTATTTATATAGGTAGGTCCAAAATCATCCGAACTCCAATCGAGACGTGCCGCCAGGCGTTTATAAGGTTTTACCCCCATTCCGGACGCAATGGAACTAGTTTCAAGGCCTAATTCGATCATATGTGAGAGTTACGGAAATAAACGATCAATTTTAAATTAAACCGATTAAACGATTTTCTATGCGTTTTGGCTTGCCCCGGACAAACGGTAAATCCGTTTGACTTGAAATTTGAAACCTTACAATAATATAACATTACGGATCCAATGAAACTAGTTTCGTCGAAATCCGAGACCGTTTGAAAAATGACTATTTTTAACTCGCCAAATTAATATTAAACAATTCCCACGCGTTTCGAGCTGCCACGGTCAAACGACAACTCCGATTGCTACGAAAATTGAAATCCGATAATAACTAACTATTACGGATCCAATAGAACTAGTTTCGTCCAATTCTGAGACTGTTCAAAAATTGGCTATTTTTCAGGCGATAATTAAATATTAAAATATTCAATTTTCACAAATAAATTTTAAATTCAGTTTTAAAAGTTCTATAACATCACTATAACTCCAATATGATAAAATAAAATTTTACAAATCATTTTTAATCATATTAAACCCGTTATTTTATTTATCCAATAAATTCCAAATATTTAATTTAGACAATTTCGCTTATCCAATAATTCATTATCTTTTGAAATATTGGAATTGAACTTATAAGATTCAACTTTTAAAACCATTTCAAAATTTAGAACACTATTTTCATTTTACAGTTATTCAATTATTCAATAAGTTTTAAATATTTAATTTAAACAATTACGTGTTCAATATTCAATATTTGATTTCAAATAGATTTTACTTATCAATCAATTACTCTATCATACCCAATGAATTCAACATTTAATATCCTATTCAACTATTGATTGCAAAGTCATTTACTAAGTAGCATTTATTTTTCATTACTTGGATAATTGTTGCAATTCATTTCAGTTATTATTATTCCAAACGACTTACAAATTTTTTTCTAACACCAAATCCCGAAATCTTATTAAGTTAGCTAATTTAATTATCGAAAATTTACGGGTCGTTACATGACTGCACTTTCTGGACTAACTGTCCTCTAGGCTCACTGTCTGCAAAATAGACTAACTGTCCAAATTTAAAATGAGCCGACTGTCTGAATTTTTTTGGGTTAACTACCCTTCAAATATCTGAGCTAACTGCTCTATAAAATGTCCGAGCTAACTAATCTTTAAATTTTCCTTGAAAACCTTTTCTAACGATTTAGTCCATCAAATCATATATATAGAAGGAAAATATATCTTTAGCTTTACTCTAAGCTACTTTTGCCATGTTACATATACTTTACTCAAAATAATGTTGATGATGTTCACTAAGGATTATCTATCCTTTTAAAATAAGTTAAAGACCTTTATAACTTAAAACACTTAGGCTATTTGCCTATTCCTTTCATTCGAAACCTTTGTTTAAAATCTTTAAACAACTTTCGAAGACATAGAAGATAACTCCTTCAAATCCATTGACAAAACCCTTCGAAAGTATTAAAGGTAACTCCTTCATATCCATTAATAAACCTTTCGAAATCATTGAAGGTATCTCCTTCAAAACCTATTATAAAGCCTTCCTTTTACAAGCTTTAAAACATATGACATCCGCCTTATAAATCCTTTTAACCTTAGCCTTTTGAAACCATCAAAACCATGCCTTAGGACCTTGCCGAAAGGTCCTACCTTTCGACCTTATCGGAAGGTTTCTTTTCAACCTAGTCGAAAGGTTTCACCTTTCGACTTTGTCGAAAGCCTGGGGTACCTCCCCTATAAATTATTTACAAACCTTTCGAAAGAAATGCATATCAAAACCTTTCGATGACATCGGGTTCAATTTAAAACAAGTAGAAAACCTTTCAAAACCATTCAAAGTTAGCTACTTTGAACCCTTTAAAACATTTCGACTTAAAACATTTGGATATGCAAAAGGATCAGAAAAACATGGGAATCAAAAACAACTGAATCGAGACCTAAAACCTTTCGAAAAAATTTGAAAATGATGAAGTGCTGGTGTTGGAACCAACCCTTCGAAATTTATGGAGAGAGGCAGCAAGTATTAAAAAACAAAAAATAACTTTTGACTCCATTTGTGTCGAAAGGTTAGGAAGCGATAAATAGGCTTCGACCTTGCTGAAAGCTTTACCTTTCGACATTGTTGAAAGGTTTTAATTAAAACAAGAAAGCAAACTAATCGAAACTTTTTCCTTTTCAAACCATTTGACAACGTCGCAAGCTTTTTTTCGAAAGCTAGCCGGTGTATTTTTCTATAAAACCAAAACAAAACATCGTCCCTTCCAAAAGCTATAACCCTTTGTTCCCAACCTTCCAACTTCCTCCAATTTACTACGTACCAGTTTCCTGATACCAACTGCATTGGTATTTGATCTAATCTGAAGGTTTGATACCCTTCGACCTTGTCGGAAGGTCTGGAATGAAAATGGAAGGTCTGGAATGAAGACGGAAGCTCTTGCTGAAAGAGTTGAAACGGTGAGAATACTATTTGAAATAGTTCTTTTGTATCCCTACCTGCCATATTTGTCTAAATCTGATTCGTTGCCAGAATTTTATATTCGCAAATTGTTATCTATCTTCCATATTTGGAAATTTGAATAATTTTAAAAAAAGCCTCTTTCTCCTTTACAATTATATAAAACATTTAAGTCCAATACCTTAAATAATTTTATATAACCATCAAAACACCTTGAAAATTTTCGAAAAAATTCTAAAGTAAACTAATATTTTCACTTCAACATTTAAATATTAGAATCTAAAAAAATTATTTTACCCTTAAATAATTTTATAATCGAAATTAACCTTTTTCTCTTTAGAAAATTATAAGAAATCCACGAAAATTCATAAATTCCTGAAAATTGAAACCCAACTCTAAATATCTTTTTAGATCGTTATAAAACTTCAAAAGGCTTACAGATGTCATTTGATAGGGTTTTCATCTTAAAACATGTCATAAAATCTATATGAACATACATAAATCATCAACATGTATATATAATCTTTTATCATTCGAAAACATGACAAACATTTGCAAAATCACTTGGAATTAACCTCAAAACCGAAACCAAAAATATTTAGAGATGTACAGGTTAATCACTTGTAACGAACCGCAATTTTGAACCATTTAAATCGACAATATTGTCAGACTTGAATTGCTCAAAACAACAGATTGTTGATTTATATTTGGAAAACTTAGCATATACAGTAAAAAAATTAATCACAGAATCATAGACACAGAGTAAAATAATAATAGGCGTGGAACAGATAAATAGATAAAATTGAAGTATATTTAATTTTATTAAATTAAATCTTATTATTAAATTCAATCTAAATCTTATTTTTATATTTTAAAAATAATAAAAATATAAATAAATCTTAAAATCTACATTTTCACACTTAACTTAAAATTTTAAAATTTTCAAAACGTGTAATTTAAAATCTAAATTTTCACATACATTAAATTAAATTTATATATTATATTTTAAAAATCAATATTTATTAAAAATCATATAATTTCTTTCAAAACCTTGGAAATCATTTTCAAAAATAAACCAATGGTGTCCGTACATATTTTCTATCTTATTGTCAAGTGATACAGATATTTTTCATTTCAATCCGCAATTTAAATTTAATATTTATGGGTATATATCATTTCAACCCAAAATTTCATAATCAATGAAAATCGTTTAGGGTTTATTATTTCAACCCATAACGATTTTCTTCTAATCTATAAAACCGTTTGGGTGCGTATCATTTTAACCCATAGGGAACTCTAAACTAACAGGGAACTTGTAGAGTAAGAACAAAAATGAAAATAACAAACATATCAACAACATGCATATATCATCAGTAACGAATTTAAATATAATATACACAACAGGTTATGGTGTCATATGTCATAGGTAAACAATGGTGGAAAATGGCATATCATATTTAACAATTAAATAATTAACAATTCAAATTTAACAGCATATTTTCAATCATCATTTCAAATGAATTACATTTACTAAATATAGGTGTAACGACCCAGAATTTATATTAATTAAAATTTGAATATTTAATTGATTTTAAATATTAATAAGTGAAATTTATTAGTCGAATAATTTTTTTTTGAATAATTAGATTTAATTGGATAATTAAATCGATAATTTAATATGTGAAATTACAGAAAAAATTGAAAATCGGGTTAAATATGATTGAAAATAATTTGTAAAATTTTATTTTATCATATTGGAGTTAAAATGATATTTAGAACTTTTAAAATTGAATTTAGAGTTTATTTGTGAAAATTGAATATTTTAATATTTAAATCGACTAGTGAAATTAGTCAATTTTCGAACAGTCTCAGAATTTGACGAAACTAGTTCCATTGGATCCGTAATAGTTTGTTATTATCGGATTTCAATTTTCGTAGCAATTGGAGTTTTTGTTTGACCGTGGCAGCTCGAAACGCATCGACATTGTTTTAATATTTATTTGGCGAGTTAAAATAGCCATTTTTCAAACAGTCTCGGATTTCGACGAAACCAGTTTCATCGGATCCGTAATGTGATATTATTGTATGGTTTCAAATTTCATGTCAATCGGATTACCGTTTGTCCGGGGCAAGCCAAAACGCCTAGAAATTTGATTTACCGATTTAATTTTAAATCGAACGTTTATTGCCATAACTCGCACAGATGATCGAATTAGCTCCTGAAACATGTTCCATTGTGTTCGTAACATGGGGTAAACCTTAGGAACGCCAACCGGCATGCTTCGTTTGGAGTTCGGAAAATTTTCGGTGAATAGTAAATTGGAATTTTTCTATAAAAGGACCCCTCATCTCATCATTTACATCAAAACCCTAGGGTTTCAATTCTCTTCAGCCGCCAGTTAACCTATCAATGGCCGAAATGCTTCTTTCTTCTCCCTTAAATTTCTTGCAATCCATACTTCAATTCGAGAAACTTTCTAAACGAAAGTTGTAGAGCACAGTACGATCTAAACATCCAACGGCTATGATCGCGGATGGAGCTTTGGATTGACGACAAATCACTCATGAAGGCCGCGACTTTGTTCACGCATTTCGAGAAATATACGTGACCGAGTTTAATGGGGTTCTGGCTGAGAGTCGTGCTAGCAGTGGCCTTCGACGTGAAGGTGTTTGATCGACTTGGAAGTGCCCGTGTGCGTCGCGTGAACTAGGGTTTAGGCGCTTTTGTGGGTTCGACTTTCGTTCGATACCTGAGTATTGCGTGCGCATGAGGGAAGAAACAATCAGGGGCCTTGATCAAGCCGGAAGCAACGGCCTGAGTTGTATAAGGTTTAAAATTGAAAATAAAAGTTGTAATTAAATTATATTATAATTGTTCAAACTTTAAAATGTTATATCTTCTTCATACGAGGTCGAAAAACTACGAAACCAGTTGTGTTGGCTTCGTATGGACGAGCACTACGCTATGGAATTCGATTGGAGTCGTTTGGAGCTAGCGAAAATTTTGGGTAAAATTAAACGTTCGTTTAATTTTATTCGAAATAAAAGCTGAAAACGAAATTGAAATCAAGGTGAGAACTTCTCACTCAATCAAATCGGTTTCAATTTTAATATTAAATAGTTAGATTTAAAATTCTTAATTGTATGTTTGAATGATGATTGTTATCTATTGATTGTTAAAATAGACATTATACGCCGTTAGTAAGCGGAGGTTATTTATTAAAAACATATACCGCAAATATTTCACAGTACAGTGAAATTGGTATTATTTATGTACTTGGAGTTGATTTCCCGCATTATATAGCGGATGAGACCCTATTGCGCCGTCTATTAAGCGGATAATATTTTATAAATCCCATATACCGCGATAATTCCATACTGGAACGGAATTGGTATTGTGCTAACATTTTTGGATGCAGGAAAATAGGTTGGAGGGATCCAACTGGATTCCTTAACAGTATTTATTTGATTACGGATATTTTGATATTCGTTGGTTATCATATACAGATATATGATGTCGTTATTGTCGTGATTGAATATTTGGTGTGTAGCATCATTGGGCCAATTTTAGAATTTTAAAAGGATTTTTAAGTGATTTTTGAAAGTATACGTTATAAAAATATTTTTGGAATTGATTCATTTTGAATAAATAAACGTTATAATGTTAATGTTATAGAAATTACGATTTTTGAGAAATATAGTTAAAAGTTTATTTTTGAAAATATGGGGAAAATGATTTTTATAAAATAGTTTAAATCGGGATTTTTAAATTTATTATAAAAAGTTAAAATATAGGATTTATGAAATTTGATTATTTTATAAATCAAAGAAAATGGTGAAATTATAAAGGAGTTTAAAGACGTTTTAAAATAATAATATAAATTGATTTATATAAAAGATTTATAAATTGATATTTATAAATTAAAATATTTGAATTATAAAACGAGTTTTTATAAGTGTTATAATGAAGTGTAAATGAACTTCATAAATGAATGAAATTTATAGAATTATAAACGGTGAAGTTATAAATGGAATTTTATAAGCAGTAGGTTTATAAAAATTTGTAAAGTTATTAAAAGAATAGATTTGGGTAAATAAATTAATCTTGTAAGTTATAAGATTTATAATTTGGGAAGTTTAAAAGAACAATTTTGTAAACAAATAAATTATAAGTATTTAACTCATAATATGAACCTTTAGTATATAATTGAGTTATAAACTGAAATAGCTTAATAAAGGAGATTTATAAAAGGAAGTTGTTATAAAATAAATAGAAATGGAATTTATAAACATTGTTTTATAAATCCGCAAACGGCTTATTTTGATAAGTAAATTGTTATAACTTATTAATGGAGTTATATTCACGTTTTAGACAGTGAATAATCCTTTAAAATAAAATGTATAGAAATGATGAAATTGGTTAACGAAGTATATTCACGTTTTTGAATAGTGAATAGTATGTTAAAGAAATTGTTTTGGATGTGATATTTTAAATAGAATTAAAACGATCTAACGATGTTTTTAAAATGTGTTGAGATTCGAAACCATAGATTTCAACATTCATTGTTGAAATAGATGTTTTCGAGAAATAGAAGGAAATGGTGGACTATAACACTGTTGTTATAGTAAATGATTTCCGAAAGGAAATGTTTTGTATAGTATTGGGATTTATATATCTATTTTAATTCCAAATCTCTATACTAATGATTTTGGGTTGTCGTAACGATGTTTTACGCAACATTCGTTTTGGCCCAAATAAATGTGTTTTAAGAGAATGTTTTCCTTAAGAATGAAATATATACTTAATTTCGATTTAAGTATATTGAATATTTTCCAAATGTTGAAAATAAATAGATTTGTGAATTACTTATTAATAAATAAGTATGGAAATGTTTTTCCAATGAGAAATGAAACGTTTTGAGAATTTATCTTTCGAAGATAAATTGAAAATGAATAATTGAAATCGTATATTCATAAATATTTTGAAATGCAAATTCACTATGGAATTTATAAAGGAAAGGAAATTTGTTTAAAAATAAACGTTGATTTATTTTTGAAGTGTGGGAATTAATTTACGGATTTTGAACGTAAATATAAAGTAAATCGTTAAGGATTTATTTAACTGGTTTAAATGAACCATGTTGAAATGAAAGTATTTCCGCGTAAGGAAAATGATTGAAATTTGTTTTCAAAAGTGGTAAATGCGAAAAGTGATTTGAAAATTGTTTTCAAATGGTTGAAGTGTGAAAATTATATATCTTGTAAAGATATTTTTGGAAAATAAATAATTTGGAAAATTATGTGGAATCTGGTGATGTTGTGCATATCCATTGATAGTTCAGTAACCGACTATCAATATTTACCTTTGAATGGGTATTTGCTGTGATTTATTTGAATTTGAATGCCATACTTATTTTTAAATAAGCGCTCATTATTCAGGTTAGCCGGGAAATGACCTCGGGGTCGTATAACCCATTTCGAATATGTGATACGTCGTTATGAATTGCATTTGAAGACCGGTGTTGAAGATCGGATATTTTTGAAAACGGAAAGATTACCGTCGATTGTTTCTGCACCGAATGGCCCCGGTATAGAAATTCCATATGTGATGGGAAGTCCGGACGTGATTAGTGAATATCCGGATTGCAAGGACTTCTTTGTAAGTGCCTTCGGTTCTGTTCGATCCCGGAACAGACTTGTATTGATTGTATGTCTAACATTACAAATTGAGACATAAAGCTGATTTCTTTCAAATATATTTCTGTTGGTGGCGGAGAATTTATTCTCTTAGCTTAACACCCTTCTCTGAGACGTACGAGCTCAGAGGTTATGTAGTTGATGGTTATCAGCGATATATTCCCAATTTGGTAATATGACATGCTGAGTGTTGCTGTGAAATGATCATTGTTTGATCATTTGTGATATGATCCTTTGTTTGATCATTTATCTTTGTGATCATTACTTTGATCATTTGTTGACCCAAAGCATGGCTTTGTACCAAAGCGTGACTTTGTGGACGAGACTTCGTCGGACCTTACACCCCGGAAATGGTCATAACAGGAAGGATGCAGCAAGGTTATTAGGGGTAGCGCCCTTTAGTGTATGTCATTCCTTCTGGATAGAGGTGGTATCATGGTATGGAGCCCAGATATTTATCCTATGTTGTTGCTGCAAACTTATCACTTTGTGGTTGTTGGAAATCGAGGATCCTCGGATGTAGATCGGTTACGATCGGGGGATGGCATATTCGTGTCAGTAGTTACCCAGTTAGGGTTAACCTGGCCTTGTGTTGGCAGAGATCCGGTTTGGTTCTCGGGACGTCATTCCAGAGGCTTTTCCATGTGGCAATGGGAAGTTCCTTGGCCTGACCATTT
This sequence comes from Allium cepa, assembly GCA_030765085.1. Classification (NCBI taxonomy): domain Eukaryota; kingdom Viridiplantae; phylum Streptophyta; class Magnoliopsida; order Asparagales; family Amaryllidaceae; genus Allium; species Allium cepa. Next base: position 612,180,947 of record CM060942.1, on the reverse strand, counting down.
GTTGGAAATCCAAAGAAACAATACAATCTTGTACGGTTTTAGTTGAAGAACCTATCATTCACTTATGGTGGTCACATTTGGATGGTAGCTATAGTAGGCATAACTGCGAAATTCCTATGCTGGCTAAGATTTATATCTTTACTTTCGAAATGATTTTTCCTACACTATGCACTAGTAATAATATCAAATGTTTCTTTTAATGCGTATCAAGCATCTTTGACTATCATAAGGAGAAATCTCCTCCGATTCTGCGTTTGCATTGTGTGTGTGTGCGGGAGGCCTTATGGTAGTCTCATTTTTTAAAAGCATTGCGAATTGACTTTAAAAATATTCCTCTATTTTGTTTTTGAAGATAAAAATAAACTGTTTTAGTTCTCACACCAGTCACATGACTGACTCGGAGTTTATTGTTTCCTTCCTAAACTCTGGGTGCCCACCAATTTCCACACGGGCAGTCAAGAGTTAAGGTTTATCAGGATATTCCGGAATTCAGGGGTTGCTGGAGGCAAGATGGATGGCATGGCGTATTCACTAGTATATAGTATTTCTTTTCCGCTGTTTGTTGTTGTCTGATAGTTGTACACTCTGATGATGTAATGAAATGAAATGTAATGTAATGTAATAACTGGTATAGTTCTTTGTTTAAAGATTATTCATTTATCTATTATATGTTGTTCCGCTGCGATTGTGAGATTCTGATATTGTTCTGCTGTTTTCTTTCAGTTATGTTCTATCTTTTCTCTCTTCTTCTACCTCTTTCTCTTTCTTCTTCTTTAACCCTAAAGACTCGTAAATTTGTTCCTCTTTGGCTGGGTTGTTGTGGAATGTTGCCAGCTCAAAGGAGTACGGATTTTCGGTTCTTTACATTTGGTATCAAAGCATATGGTTAAGCGACAACCATGGCTCTGTTGGGTATTACTCATTAGAGATAGAGTCAGTAGTACTCTAGAATTTGAGTATAATAATAGCTATGAGTGCGTATTTGTTAGTGAATATAAATTGTTTTGTATTGTGTTGACTTATCGGTTGATTGTTTATAGATTCTGATCGATGTAGTCTAGCTAACTATCGTAGATAGGGGTTTCTAAACTCTTAAACAAGATAAACCGATACGATATTGTTTTAAATTGGGTAAATGAAATAATTTTACCTTGATTATATTTTATATATAAAGGAATAATTTTTCAGAATTATTAAGTGTATGTAAGTTGATTGCTTGGTTGTTGAAAATATAAGAATATATATATATAAGTAAATTAAAGATGTTTGAATAATCTAAATAAAGGATTCTGTAACTTTTCTTACTTGGTAATTTCGAGGACGAAATTCTTTTAAGGGGGAAAGTATGTAACGACCCAGAATTTATATTAATTAAAATTTGAATATTTAATTGATTTTAAATATTAATAAGTGAAATTTATTAGTCGAATCAATTTTATTTCGAATAATTAGATTTAATTGGATAATTAAATCGATAATTTAATATGTGAAATTACAGAAAAAATTGAAAATCGGGTTAAATATGATTGAAAATGATTTGTAAAATTTTATTTTATCATATTGGAGTTAGAACGATATTTTAGAACTTTTAAAATTGAATTTAGAGTTTATTTGTGAAAATTGAATATTTTAATATTTAAATCGACTAGTGAAATTAGTCAATTTTCGAACAGTCTCACAATTAGACGAAACTAGTTCCATTGGATCCGTAATAGTTTGTTATTATCGGATTACAATTTCCGTAGCAATTGGAGTTTTCGTTTGACCGTGGCAGATCGAAACGCATCGACATTGTTTTAATATTTATTTGGCGAGTTAAAATAGCCATTTTTCAAACAGTCTCGGATTTCGACGAAACCAGTTTCATCGGATCCGTAATGTGATATTATTGTATGGTTTCAAATTTCATGTCAATCGGATTTACCGTTTGTCCGGGGCAAGCCAAAACGCCTAGAAATTTGATTTACCGATTTAATTTTAAATCGGATGTTTATTGCCATAACTCGCACGGATAATCGAATTAGCTCCTGAAACATGTTCCATTGTGTTCGTAACGTGGGGTAAACCTTAGGAACGCCAACCGGCACGCTTCGTTTGGAGTTCGGAAAATTTTCGGTGAATAGTAAATTGGAATTTTTCTATAAAAGGACCCCTCATCTCATCATTTACATCAAAACCCTAGGGTTTCAATTCTCTTCAGCCGCCAGTTAACCTATCAATGGCCGAAATGTTCTTTCTTCTCCCTCAAATTTCTTGCAATCCATACTTCAATTCGAGAAACTTTCTAAACGAAAGTTGTAGAGCACAGTACGATCTAAACATCCAACGGCAATGATCGGGGATGGAGCTTTGGATTGACGGCAAATCACTCATGGAGGCCGTGACTTCGTTCACACGTTTCGAGAAATATACGTGACCGAGTTCAATGGGGTTCTGGCCGAGAGTCGTGCTAGCAGTGGCCTTCGACGTGAAGGTGTTTAATAGACTTGGAAGTGCTCGTGTGCGTCGCGTGAACTAGGGTTTAGGCATTTTTGTGGGTTCGACTTTCGTTCGATACCTGGGTATTGTGTGCGCATGAGGGAAGAAACAATCAGGGGCCTTGATCAAGCTGGAAGCAACGGCCTGAGTTGTATAAGGTTTAAAATTGAAAATAAAAGTTGTAATTAAATTATATTATAATTGTTCAAACTTTAAAATGTTATTCTTCTTCATACGAGGTCGAAAAACTACGAAACGAGTTGCATTGACTTCGTATGGATAAGCACTACGCTATGGAATTGGATTGGAATCGTTTGGAGCTAGCGAAAATTTCGGGTAAAATTAAACGTTCGTTTAATTTTATTCGAAATAAAAGCTGAAAACGAAATTGAAATCAAGGTGAGAACTTCTCACTCAATCGAATCGGTTTCGATTTTAATTTTAAATAGTTAGATTTAAAATTCTTAATTGTATGTTTGAATGATGATTGTTATCTATTGATTGTTAAAATAGACATTATACGCCGTTAGTAAGCGGAGGTTATTTATTAAAAACATATACCGCGAATATTTCACAGTACAGTGAAATTGGTATTATTTATGTACTTGGAGTTGATTTCCCGCATTATATAGCGGATGAGACCCTATTGCGCCGTCTATTAAGCGGATAATATTTTATAAATCCCATAAACCGCGATAATTCCGTACTGGAACGGAATTGGTATTGTGCTAACATTTTTGGATGCAGGAAAACAGGTTGGAGGGATCCAACTGGATTCCTCAACAGTATTTATTTGATTACAGATATTTTGATATTCATTGATTATCATATACAGATATATGATGTCGTTGTTGTCGTGATTGACTATTTCGTGTGTAGCATCATTGCGCCAATTTTAGAATTTTAAAAGGATTTTTAAGTGATTCTTGAAAGTATACGTTATAAAATATTTTTGGAATTGATTCATTTTGAATAAATAAACGTTATAATGTTAATGTTATAGAAATTATGATTTTTGAGAAATATAGTTAAAAGTTGATTTTTGAAAATATGGGGTAAATGATTTTTATAAAATAGTTTAAATCGGGATTTTTAAATTTATTATAAAAAGTTAAAATATAGGATTTATGAAATTTGATTATTTTATAAATCAGAGAAAATGCTGAAATTATAAAGGAGTTTAAAGACGTTTTAAAATAATAATATAAATTGATTTATATAAAAGATTTATAAATTGATATTTATAAATTAAAATATTTGAATTATAAAACGAGTTTTTATAAGTGTTAGAATGAAGTGTAAATGAACTTCATAAATGAATGAAATTTATAGAATTATAAACGGTGAAGTTATAAATGGAATTTTATAAGCAGTAGGCTTATAAAAATTTGTAAAGTTATTAAAAGAATAGATTTGGGTAAATAAATGAATCTTATAAGTTATAAGATTTATAATTTGGGAAGTTTAAAAGAACAATTTTGTAAACAAATAAATTATAAGTATTTAACTTATAATATGAACCTTTGGTATATAATTGAGTTATAAATTGAAATAGCTTAATAAAGGAGACTTATAAAAGGAAGTTGTTATAAAATAAATAGAAATGGAATTTATAAACATTGTTTTATAAATCCGCAAACGGCTTATTTTGATAAGTAAATTGTTATAACTTATTAATGGAGTTATAGTAACGTTTTAGACAGTGAATAATCCTTTAAAATAAAATGTATAGAAATGAGGAAATTGGTTAACGAAGTATATTCACGTTTTTGAATAGTGAATAATATGTTAAAGAAATTGTTTTGGATGTGATATTTTAAATAGAATTAAAACGATCTAACGATGTTTTTAAAATGTGTTGAGATTCGAAACCATAGATTTCAACATTCATTGTTGAAATAGACGTTTACGAGAAATAGAAGGAAATGGTGGACTATAACACTGTGTTATAGTAAATGATTTCCGAAAGGAAATGTTTTGTGTAGTATTGGGATTTATATATCTATTTTAATTTCAAAACCCTATACTAATGATTTTGGGTTGTCGTAACGATGTTTTACGCAACATTCGTTTTGGCCCAAATAAATGTGTTTTAAGAGAATGTTTTCCTTAAGAATGAAATATATACTTAATTTCGATTTAAGTATATTGAATATTTTCCAAATGTTGAAAATAAATAGATTTGTGAATTACTTATTAATAAATAAGTATGGAAATATTTTTCCAATGAGAAATGAAACGTTTTGAGAATTTATCTTTTTGAAGATAAATTGAAAATGAATAATTGAAATCGTATATTCATAAATATTTTGAAATATGAATTCACTATGGAATTTATAAAAGAAAGGGAATTTGTTTAAAAATAAACGTTGATTTATTTTTGAAGTGTGGGAATTAATTTACGAATTTTGAACGTAAATATAAAGTAAATCGTTAAGGATTTATTTAATTGGTTTAAATGAACCATGTCGAAACGAAAGTATTTCCGCGTAAGGAAAATGATTGAAATTTGTTTTCAAAAGTGGTAAATGCGAAAAGTGATTTGAATTTTTTTTTCAAATGGTTGAAGTGTGAAAATTATATATCTTGTAAAGATATTTTTGGAAAATGAATAATATGAAAAATTATTTGGAATCTGGTGATGTTGTGCATATCCATTGATAGTTCAGTAACCGACTATCAATATTTACCTTTGAATGGGTATTTGTTGTGATTTGTTTGAATTTGAATGCCACGCTTATTTTTAAATAAGCGCTCACTATTCGGGTTAGCCGGGAAAGGACCTCGGGGTCATATAACCCATTCCGAATATGTGATACGTCGTTATGAATTGCATTTGAAGACCAGTGTTGAAGACCGGATATTTTTGAAAATGGAAGGATTACCGTCGAATGTTTCTGCACCGAATGGCCCCGGTATAGAAATTCCATCTGCGATGGGAAGTCCGGACGTGATTAGTGAATATCCGGATTGCAAGGACTTCTTTGTAAGTGCCTTCGGTTCTGTTCGATCCCGGAACAGACTTGTATTGATTGTATGTCTGACATTACAAATTGAGATATAAAGCTGATTTCTTTCAAATATATTTCTGTTGGTGGCGGAGAATTTATTCTCTTAGCTTAACACCCTTCTCTAAGACGTACGAGCTCAGTGATTATGTTATTGATGGTTATCAGCGATATATTCCCAATTTGGTAATGTGACATGCTGAGTGTTGCTGTGAAATGATCATTGTTTGATCATTTGTGATATGATCATTTGTTTGATCATTTATCTTTGTGATCATTACTTTGATCATTTGTTGACCCAAAGCATGGCTTTGTACCAAAGCGTGGCTTTGTGGACGAGACTTTGTCGGACCTCACACCCTGGAAATGGTCAAAACAGGAAGGATGCAGCAAGGTTATTAGGGGTAGCACCCTTTAGTGTATGTCATTCCTTCTGGATAGAGGTGGTATCATGGTATGGAGCCCAGATATTTAACCTATGTTTTTGCTGCAAACTTATTACTTTGTGGTTGTTGGAAATCGAGGATCCTCGGATGTAGATCGGTTACGATCGGGGGATGGCATATTCGTGTCAGTAGTTACCCAGTTAGGGGTAACCCGGCCTTGTGTTGGCAGAGATCCGGTTTGGTTCTCGGGACGTCATTCCAGAGGGGTTTCCATGTGGCAATGGGAAGTTCCTTGGCCTGACCATTTATTGGAAATCCAAAGAAACAATACAATCTTGTACGATTTTAGTTGTAGAACATATCATTCACTTATGGTGGTCACCACTGTTTGGATGGTAGCTATAGTAGGCATAAGTGCGAAATGCCTATGCTGGCTAAGATTTATATCTTTACTTTCGAAATGATTTTTCCTACACTATGCACTAGTAATAATATCAAATGTTTCTTTTAATGCGTATCAAGCATCTTTGACTATCATAAGGAGAAATCTCCTCCGATTCTGTGTTTGCATTGTGTGTGTGTGCGGGAGGCCTTATGGTAGTCTCATTTTTTAAAAGCTTTGCGAATTGACTTTAAAAATATTCCTCTATTTTATTTTTGAAGATAAAAATAAACTGTTTTAGTTCTCATACCAGTCACATGACTGACTCGGAGTTTATTGTTTCTTCCTAAACTCTGGGTGCCCACCAATTTCCACACGGGCAGTCAAGAGTTAAGGTTTACCAGGATATTCTGGAATTCAGGAGTTGCTTGAGGCAAGATGGATGGCATGGCGTATTCACTAGTATATAGTATTTCTTTTCCGCTGTTTGTTGTTGTCTGATAGTTGTACACTCTGATGATGTAATGAAATGAAATGTAATTAATGTAATAACTTATATAGTTCTTTGTTTAAAGATTATTCATTTATCTATCATATGTTGTTCCGCTGCGATTTTGATATTCTGATATTGCTCTGCTGTTTTCTTTCAGTTCTGTTCTATCTTTTCTCTCTTCTTCTACCTCTTTCTCTTTCTTCTTCTTTAACCCTAAAGACTCGTAAATTTGTTCCTCTTTGGCTGGGTTGTTGTGGAATGTTGCCAGCTCAAAGAAGTATGGATTTTCGGTTCTTTACAATAGGAATGTTAAATGTGAGTGATTGCTCAAATTGAGGTCAGAGAAATAAGAAGATGACATGGACACGCACACGTATGTGGACACGAACCAACGGGACAGTGACAAGCTAGGAGTTGCTGTGGCAAATCCGATATTGAAAAAGTAAGTCATGATGGACTAGAGATGATGAAACAAAATATAGGTTATATATAAAAATCAAAAATCAATTTTTGAAACATATATTTTCACATCAATATTTAATTCAAACACAAATAAAATAAAACCTCTATATATATTTGAAAAACAAAATCATATACTTATACATATAGGCTAATATATACACATATATATAAACTTACATAATTATTATATTTTAAAATCAATATTTATTATAAAAGTCAATATCAACTTAATTTATTATAATATATATTTGAACTCAACAGATCATATATACGCTTATATTTATATAAACAAAAAATAAGTTACATATAACTTGTGTAAACTTGTAACTTATATAAATTTATATTATAAACAACATATCATCATATATAACTAATATTTTATATAAACAAATTTTTTTTCCATGCGAGAATCCAATTGACTAGAAACATATTTGATCAAAAATCAAAATACAACTCTTATATATAATATGAAGTGGTGGCTTGGCACACTATATTATATTATATCTAATGTGAAAGTTGAACTTAAACAATATTATATACTTAAAACACTACAAGAAAGCAGCATAGATTAGATTATATACATAATAAGAAGTAGAAGATATATCATATACAACCCAAAGTGGAATATATATATATATATATATATATATATATATTAGCATATATATATTAGCATATATTAGTTCACGTGTACAGGTTGTCAAAGCAGCTTATATATATATATATATATATATATATATATATATATATATATATATATATTACCAAAAATCAAAATACATGGAAACTTTAATACATGTATATTTTTTGTATATAACAGGTTTCACAATACATACATGACCTAAATTAGATAACAAGCTTCCTAACCAAACATATATATTAAGCCTATTACAAAATCTACTTTTAGATTATAAATTTAAAATAAATTAGCATATTATATACATACCTATAGTAACATTAACATATATTATATATGTTAAACAAGAAGAGGTTACAATAAGAGCATGGCATGGGAAGTTTCGGCAATTGTTCAGGGTGTATTGACAAGGTGTTGCGGCTAGGAGGTGGAGTGTTGTTGCGTGGCGTAGTTTGTCGGAAAAATGCCGGAGAAGGGAGGAATAATGCGAGTAGCAGAGAGGCCATGGGGTCGGTTGTGTGGATCGGTGGAGATGACAGAAAGGCGAAGGCTAAAGGGTTGTCGAGACAGTGACTGGAGTAAGCCGTCGACTGATGGGATGGGAAAACTGTCATGGTGTTTGCGTGAGTGGTGGATGACATGTGGTGGTGGTTGATCGACGTAGGCGGGGCTGGGTTCTGGTGAGGGGTGGTTGTCACGGGTTCACACGACATGGGAAGGGAAAATCGGCCATAGATGGGTCATGCAGTTCGTCCATGTGGAAGGTGGTAGGGCATCCTCGGGTTGGCTGCATGGTTAAGGCGGTTAGGGTGGTGGAAGGCGTACGTGATGGGTGGAGGATGAAAAGATGGTGGTGGTTTTTGCTTTCGGTTGGAGGAGAGTGGATGTGGCACGGATACGGCGGTGAAGGCTGAGGCAATGCACGCATAAGCTTCAGGAGGGAAGAAAGCAAGCATGTATAATAATTATATTTTATTTTTTATTATATATTTCTTCATTGGATCAGAATGAACAAAAAAGGGTAGAGAAAATAACAAGCCAAAGGACAAATAAAAGCAACTGTTGGAAATAACCAAAAGTCAGAACTATTGAAGTCAGGTAATAAATGCTAATGGCTATTGGTATTTCTACGGTTGATAATGAAGAAACACAAGGAAAACAAAAAGTGTTCGAAAGGGTACCAATACGGTTAACCGTTTTGCGATTTTCATCACGTGCTGGATACCGAAATGTACAAATGAATATACTGCGGGGATTGGCACGACGAGATGAACAGAACAGTACACAAATATCAACGATATGACATTCCTATCAAAAGTCGATATTCGCTGCCAAACTGCTATTAAAACGCTGTAAAATAAGATAAACGGGGATTGAGCAGTCCAAATTCGGTGAAACGAAATACAATGTCTAACTTAGAAAATGATAGACATTTTTATTATGTAAAAGTATCTAGATTTTGAGAATATTTTATTTTCATCAAATTAACTGATTTTAAATTGAAATTGAAAATTACACAACAGAACTAACTTTCATATTTTCTAATAAAAATTTACCAGTTGTTATGTTAAAATAGACGTATTCCAAATATCAAATTTCCATTCAAAATTTTATAATTAATTTCATGAAAAATTTCAATTAATTACGTTATAAAATTGTTAAAATATACGGTTCATTATACTCTCCCCCATTCAAAACTTTTCATCCTCGAAAAGAAATGAGATAGCAGAACAGAAGTAACAGAAAGGAAAGATAGATTTGAAATAAATAGTACCAGATACCACACTTAATTTCCATTTATTTTATTCGATTCAAAGCTTATTAATTCAAAGCTGATAATTTGAACTATTTGGTTTTCCATTTATTATTATTATTCTAATTAACGTACCTTTAACCTAACTTGCATTCCCATCCAATTCACTTTCCTTTTTAATTTAAGTTCATTTTCTTTCAAAACAAATTATATTTTATTTAGCCCATTTATTATTCAATTTATTCACTTAACATGATTTGCAACATGGATTAAGTGTGTAAAAATTTATTATTACTACAAAATTTTATTTATAATTTTCCTTAACAATAATTCATTTTTAAACATCTTATTATTTTTATTTTATATTGTATATTATTCAATTATATTCAAACGCTTTCCCAGGTGAGTTAATGTTTCAGAATATAATTGAACACTATACAAATTCACCTTTTATTTACAACATTTTTATTAAGCAAAATTTAGTTTGAAAATTTCTACTACTAATAAAGAAAATCTGTTGAACTAATTTACTCTACATCCTTTTGAAATTTCGAAAATGCCCTTGCTTTCCGTTTACAATAATATAAACAGCCCACGTTCGAAGCACGGGACAATTCTAGTTTATATTATTTAAATTTCTCTTGTATAACTTTAAATTACACACTCATGTTTATTTTTTACTTTTGAATATTTTAGGTAAGCTATATATGTTATAGAATGTAATTGAGTATTATACAAGTAAATTTATCCTAGTTCAACTATGTTTAGTTATTTCAATTTCTTTTCTCCTTTAAACGCTCTAATTATTCAAAAACTATACTTCATTTCAGTAATTGTAAACTATTTCTCAACATAAAACATAAGAGTAAAGTTTTTGATTTCAGTTCAAACCATTTTGAAATAACTATATATTTTATATAAATCAAATCATATTTGAGAAATTCAAATCAAGTCCATTTTACAAAACAAAGTGTAGCAAAGCTATTAAGCGGTCTCTCTACTCTGAGGCTCGAAAATGATTGTCGATGATGCTGCAGTCATCACTGAAATTATTTTTCAATGACAAAAGAGGAGAGTACCGAATTACTACTTTTAAAATTCTTTGAAAACAATTTCCATTCAAAAATACTATCAAATAATATATTTTCAAAACTTTGAAAACCAAATTGGAAAACACCGGAAATTTAATTCTTAAATTCTTTAATTTAAATTCAATTTCACTTGCAAATCAGATCTATAAATCATGTTTTAAAATTTTCATCTCCCTGTAACATACAACAAAAGTTAACAGTTTAGAAATGTTGATAAAACAATAAATGATAATCTAGTATTATCATTTCTAATAACCAGTTTATTTATTTATCTAATTTCAGAAAATTATACTTATACATATAAAATATAATCATACAAAAATATTTCGTTCACCAATTTTGAAAACAACATCGTGTCATTTTGTTCTATTCAAGTGTTTTGGAATTTCTATCGATAGCATAAGCCAGATGAATCGATCAAAACCCCAAATCAAACTTAAAAACTCAAACAACATAATATAAAACATTTTATATTAATTACAAATATGTTCTCTCATAGGATGAATCAAGAATGGATAGAGATTCAAATTTAGAGTGAACCTAATCAAATAGAATTCTAACAATGAAAAGCTCGAAATGAAGGTAAGATAATTAAGTTACAAAAGAGGAAATGGGGATAAATTTATATTAATCACGGCAACCTAACAGGCTTAATCGAGATTCTCGGAAAGACAAGAATATCATCATTGAAAACGTGGAAAACTAGTTGGAACATCACGGAAAACGTGACTCATGAAATCAATGAAAATATAAGCATTGGTTAATCCATATGTATGACCAACCATTTATAAAAACCATTCGTCCGGGAGGAAGGACAAAAACTGAGCTCCAGAGATATGATCGATTCGGAATTTGATTTTCCGCTTGAGAGGGAGAGAAGTGGCTTCACCAAAACATCAGGAAAGAGTTGGACGATAGGGGTGGAATCAAGATCATTAGGTTGAGAATCAAGTGAAAAGATAAAACTGCCTTCAAAATCTTAAGGCATTTGATATTCGATTACAGTAGAATTACCCAGGTCGTCTTCTAGGGAAACGATTCGGGCTTAGCATGGGATAACTGCATCAAAAACGAGGATGTAGAAAATCCCCAGTGAATGGACGCCTATTTTAAAGGAGTTTCACCCTATTACAAATCATTTAAATATTGGCAGGAGGCCGATGGAATTAGTCACACAAAACGATGAAGTTGCTAAGTGAGGTCGAACCTACTTCAGAGATCAACCGAAATGGAGCTATGGGATGTGCCAGTATCAAAAGGAACACGAACAGGAGAAGACAAGAATGGATTTCAGAACAATAGGATAGTTCTAAAATTTAAAAGAAATCCAACCCAAAGAGGATCCTAACAAAGAATTTCCAGCTCGAACGAAGATGATTCTGTAATTTATTTTTACTCCATACGCTAAGTTTTTCCTAAACCAGAGCTCTAATACTACTTGTAACAACCCGCAATTTTAAACCATTCAAATCAACAATAATGTCAGACTCGAATTTCTCAAAACAACGAATTATTAATTTATATTTGGGAAAACTTAGCATATACAATAAATAAATCAATCATAGAATCACAAACACAAAGCAAAATAACAATAGGCAGCGGAATAGATAAATAATAGTCCATGAAGCTACTATATAAACATCAGAGTTAAAACAAAATACAAAATATATCTCGAATACAAAATAATATCTAATACAGAAACAATTGACAAGTCTGAACTAATCAATGGGAACAACTGAGAAGCTGAATAGACATAGACTGATCATCAAGGAAAGCTCCAAACTCCAAAGGTGTGTCTCAAATGTTGTGACACTCAGTCTGACCTGAGTATAAAGCAAAACACAAAATGCTCGAGTCAGGATTAACATTCTTATACAAGTAAATTCAACTCAAGTGAACTGTCAACTAAAATACAAAATAGCTTAAAGGATGTTTGGCATTTCCATCCTCTAAGGATCCGTGGAACTATCTACTATGTAGTAATATATGCTATTATAATATGTCTATCAGTAAAGTATAGTATTAAAATAGCATTAAGGCGCTTGTAACGACCCGTAAATTTTAGTGGTTTTAATACGTAATTTGAACTGAATTTTTGTGGAATTTTAAAATTGAATGTGGAAATAAATATTTGATATTTGAAATATGTCTATTTTAACATAACAACTGGAAATTTTTTATTGGAAAATATGAATGTAAATTCTGCCCTATAATTTTAAATTTAAATTCGGTTAATTAGATGAAAATAAAATATTATTGAAACCCAAATATTTTATATAATAAATCTGTAAATCATTTTCTGAGGGAGAAGTCATATTTTGTTTTGCCAAATTTGGAATTCTCTAGCTTCGTTTATCTTATTTTCGGTGAATTTGCAGCATTTTTTGGTACTGATAACAACTTTTGATAGGATGGCCATATCGCTAATATCCATATACCTTTTTGATGTCTCGTCATGCTGATCTCTATAGTATATTCAATTGTCAATTTCGGAGTCCGGATGAAGGCGAAACATGCAAAACGGTTTCGTATCAGTTTCGCATTCGATCAGCTTCCCTTACCTTTCATATCCCATCGTCTATTAACCATATAGCGTCTAACCTTTTTATATTCCCTAGAAATTTAATATTGACCATTGCTTTTTCTGAAACAGCTTTTAGCCTTTTTGTTCCCTTTTGTTCAAATAAAAGATATAATTTTGTTTTCTTTTATACATTGCTTGAACCCACTGGCTATTCTTCTTTCCTCCTTCTCCTACCTTTATTTTCCAAGAAACCTAGCTTGCTTTGCCTTCCATTGCTTGCCGCTTTCCCACATTATCAACCCCAACGTAGATTTGCCTCGACCACCCGCCTGACCAATGCACCACGCCTTCCTCCACCACATGTTCGCCTTCATCCACTTGAAAACCAACTCCTCTCTTCCATCCATGTTGGACCTGAGCGCCGCATCTCACCCACCTGAAGACAACCATTCCTGCCTCTAGCTTGCCACGTTCTTCCCTCCCCAACTTTGCCTACTCCACACTCCCTCTCGCAGCCCTCCTTGCCTAGACTATCCATCAAGCTCACCCATTGGATCCGGCCTCCACTTGTTTAATGTAACGACCCAGAATTTCATTCATTTGAAATTCGTATATTTAATTAATTTTAAATATTTAAAAGTTAAGTTTGTAAGCTGAATAAATAATATTTTGAATATAAGGATTTAATTGGATAATTAAATTGTTAATTGAATATTTGAAATTGCAGAAATAATTAAAATTTGCATTTAATGTGAATAAAAATGATTTATAAATTTGTATTAAATTCTATTTGAATTAGAATGATGGTAGAGAACTTTAAAATCGAATTAAAAGTTAAATAGTAGAAATTGAATATTTTAATATTTAATTGATGTGTAAAAATAGTCATTTTTCAAACAGTCTTAGAATTCGACGAAACCATTTTCATCGGATCCGTAATGTTAAATTATTGTATGGTTCCAAATTTCATGTCAATCGGATTTACGGTTTGTCCGGGGCAAGCTAAAATGCATAGAAATCGGCTTAAGTGAATTTTAAATTTAATATAGTCGATTTGAAAACCTATCTTCTGAATACTTTCGAATTGGCTCCCGTATAGGTAAAATGTTATAAATGCCCGGCGGCACGCTTCGTTTGGAGTTCGGAAAAATTCCGAATGAATATTGTCGCGAGAATTTTCTATAAAAGGCCTCAAAGTTTTTATATTTTCACTAAAACCTAAATCTATTAGGGCTAGCCGCCAACTAAAATTCTAATGGCCACAATTTCGCCTTTCTCCCCTCTTAATCTCTTCCAATCCGCAAATCGATTCGAAAAACACTCAACTACAAAATCAAAGAGTGTAATGAGAGCTTCGATTCTATATGGTGATGATCGACTCTAATCGAGTAAATCGATGTCAAAAGCGCCGCGTTCACCATCATTTCGTGCGCGTTTTTCAAGATAAAGGAGGGACCGAGCCTACCATGTTTCTGGCTGTGGGTAGCTCGCGTGATGGGCATTCGAGTGGTGGTGCCTGATCGTTGTAGAAATGAACGAGGAAGGCTCGAAAATTCGAAGAAAGACGGCGGCTTCATGGGCTACTTCATTCGTGTTTTTCACTGGGAAGGAGAAGAAAGGATTCGCGGCCCTGATTTCATCCTTCAAAACGAACGATCAGAAATGAATATAGGGTTTTAAAAAAAAGTGAAATTAGTTTATATTATAATTCGTTCAAACTTTAAAATAGCATAAATTTGTCATACGAGATCGGAAATTCACGAAACGACTTGCGTTGGAATCGTATTCGTAAACACTACACGGTGGAGCTGTTTTGGAGTTGATTGGAGCTAGTGTGAATTTTGGGTAAAATTAAACGGTCGTTTAATTTTATTCGGAATAAAACACTGCAACTGCTATTGGACGCAATGTGAGTACAACTCACTCTTTCTGACTCACTGATATTTCTATATAAGTGAGAAATAATTTATTATATGATGATTGAAGATTGTTTGGATGATATATGATATATTGATTGGTATTTGGATATATACCTGCTATTGGAGCAGATGAGACCCTATACGTTCCCGTGTATGAGCGGATGAACCTTTGTACGCGCGTCTGCCTTGAAGCGGACATTGTACACATATTCTAATATGTATATTTGTTGCAGGTAACAGGTTGGAGGGATCCAACTGGATTCCTCAACAATATTGATTTATTTACAAATATTGTGATATATTCTGTTATCATATGATATACGATGTTTTGGATGCCGTGATTGATGTATTTGGTGCTGTTGCAGCATTGGGCCTATTTTGGAAAATTGAAAGTGTTAAAGTGATGATTTTCAAATTTAAAAGGATTTTAAAGTGACTTTTGAAAGTATATGTTTTTTTGAATTTTGGAATTGATTCATTTTAAATAAATAAACGTTATAATTTTAATGTTATAAAAATTATGATGTTTTGAGAAATATAGTTGAAAGGTGATTTTTGGAAATATGAAGTTGATTATTTTATAAAAAAATTTAAATGGTGATTTTTGAATTTATTATTAAAGGTTTATACATAAGATTTATAAAATTGGATTTTTATAAATTGAAATAATGGAATTATGAAGGAGTTTTGTAAAAGTTTAAAACGAAGTTATAGTGGGATTTTGGCATTTAAATGATATATATGGTGTTGGTTAATAAAGGAATTTTGTATATTGAAGGGTTATAAAATATATATGGAATTTATAAACATTGATTTCTAAATCCCAAATCAATTAATTTGATAGGTTAAATATAGAAGTTTATTAAAGGAGATGTATTCGCGATTTTGGACGGCGAATTATACTTTAAATTAAATGTTGTAATAATAAAGAATTTGGTTGAGAATTATATCCACAATCTTGGACAGTGGATAATCTTTTAATAAAGGTGTAGAAATATTAAATTTGGATAAGAGAACTATATTCACGAATTTGGACAGTGAATAATATTTTAAATTAAATGAATATTTTGGAAAGTGATATTTTAAAATGAAGAAAATGGTTTAAAGATGTTTTAAAATGTGTTAAGTATCGAAACCATAGATTTCAACATTCATTGTTGAAATAGACGTTTTTGAGAAGTAAGGAAATGATGGACTATAACCATGTTGTTATAGTAAATGATTTTCGAAAGGAAATGTTTTGTATAGTATTGGGATTTATATATCTATCTTATTTTAGAATCCCTATACTAGTGATTTTGGGATGTCGTAACGATGTTTTACGCAACATTTGTTTTGACCAGAATAAAGATGTTTAAGAGAATGATTTCCTTAAAGAATAAAATATATACTTAATCGTGTTTTAAGTATATGGAATATTTTCTAAGTATTGAAAATAAAGAGATTTGTGAATTACTTATTATTAAATAAGTATTTGGAATTTTTTTCCAAATATTGAAATGGGTTTGGAATATATCTTTCTAAAGATAAATTAAAGTGAATATTTGGCAAGTGAATTAATTAATAAAAGATTAATTAAAGGGCCCAGCGATTGTTATAGTGCTGAATATTTGTTTTCTTGCTTTGATAGTTAAATAACCGACTATCAAATTGCCCAAAAATTTTAGTTCCTAGACTTGATGTGGAAACTATTTAGTCGTACACTTAGTACGTAGCCTTCTTTGTAGGCTTGCTTATCATTTGTGTTGAGGATGTTGATTCGTATAGTACGGAGTATTACTCCAATCTATCGAGCTTCCTTCTTGGCCCGAAGGATAGCAAGTTGAAAGTTGGAGATGTGATAAGTCTATGAGACTTAATTGCCGTGTGAGGTTGAGAAACGCTTTTGCGTTGTTGGTGCGAAGAGACCGGGATCGGTTTATCCGAAAACCACTTCGGACCAATGTATATGCGACGATTGTACAGGTTGCTTGTGATGATATTGATTTTCGGAGTTTCATAGTGGGGGACTGCTTGTTGATCGTTTGGGGTTAAAATCCCAATATACATCCAGTAGCAGTGGTTTCTTCATTATGAAATATCCAATGCGAGGACTATTCGCTACTAATCCTAGGGATTTTCCCGACAAGATGTGGTAGGAAAGTACCTTCGGTTTGTCCTGTTCCTGGACAACTTGTATGGATGTTTATCTGACATTGCATTTCTATAGATTACGCACATTGGTTTTTACAAACGTACATCAGTGGTGGCAGAGAAGGCAACTTCTCTTAGCTTAACACCCTCCTTGAGACATACGAGCTTAAAGGTTGTATTTTTATGGAAGGCAATTAGTAGTCAATGGAAATGGCCGTGTGGCATTCTAAGTGATGTGATATGTGATTGTGAAAGGTAATCATTAAACTCATCAGGCCTCATCAACCGGAATTGACCAAAATAGGGTTAGATGCAGCAGGGCTAAGTAGGTCATTCCCAATTAGGATATGATCACCCTCTTCTAGATATATCTTTACACGCTATGACGTCGTGTATCTGATTATTATGGTTTGTATGCTATGAGAGCCCTCGGTAAAGGTTGGTAGCGACCGGAGGATGACATATTCAGTACCATCTAGTTATAGAGGTGGGCCGGTCTTGTGTTGGTAGAGGGCAAGCAGATATTCTGTACCTCGGGACATCCATCTAGAGGTGTACCCCTTCGGAAGGTAGTCCCTTCACCTGGTCATTTGTATGGAAATCCAAACTCCACTACGTTCCTGCCAATTTATTTGCAGAGCCTAGTATGTTGGAATTTAATAATGGTAACAATTTCGGCTATTTTAAATATTATTTGTATACTAGATACTAGTATAATATTACATGAGTTTGATATGAAATGTTTTATTTACCGTAAGGTAAAAACATGTCCGTGTTTATGTGTGGACTTGTCTTACGAGATACTTTTGTTTTGATAAAGGAAAAGTTTGGTAATTTAATAAATTCAGTTGAGTGTGTTTCTCATGCTGGTTTACCAGACTGATCCGGGCGTTCTTCCCTTTCAATGCTCGGGTCAGACCGAGTATATCTACAGGTTATGCTTTGGTCCTATTGGAGCTTCAGCAGGAGAGCTGGAGATCTTCATTTTCGTACATCCGTATTTGCTTGATTATTTATTATCCACTGTGCTTTGTTTGTTGTTTTATATTATCGGCAATTGTGAGGACAAGTTATTATAACTGTTCAGGCTGATAACTCTGATTGATTGTTGAACTCTGATTTATGTGTGTATATATATATATACAGTTTCTGTTTTATAGAGATCATTGATATGATATTATATATTTTCCGGTGTGATGTGAGATTCTGTATTGTTATATTGGTTCTATCTTCTCTCTTTCTTCTCTTCTCTTCTTCTCTCTTCTTTTCTTTCTCTTGACTTTCCGTCAGTTTGTACTTTTTGGGTCGAACATGTGTGGATTATTGTCGATTCAAAGGGTACGGATTTTCAGGATGTCACACGTGGTATCAGAGCTTAGATTTTGTATATTCCTAAGCTTTGGTGTGTACTCAGTATAGATAGGGACAATAGCACCCTAGATTGAGTTTGAGTGTATTATATATATAAGCGCATATTTGTTAGTGAATATAAAATGTTTTATATTGTGTTTACTTATGCGTTGAGCTGTTTGTGAATTCTGGTCGTGATGTGGGACGCCATGTTATCGATAGGGATTTCCAAATGCTTAAACGAGGCAAGTCGACATAGTATCATTTTAAATTGGGTAAATGAAATAATTTTACCTCGATTACATTTTATATATAAAGGATTAATTTTTCAAGAATTATTAAAGAATATATAAATTGATTGTTTGGTTGTTTGAAAATGTAAATATATAAAAGTTAATAAAAATATTTGAATAATCTTAATTGAAGACAACAATTGTGAAAGAACAAATTGTATAAGCAAACGAATTATAAGTATGGAATTATAATTAATATGATTTATAATTGTGAAATTATCTTATATATGTAAAGTGAATAGTGAAATTATATAAGTAAAGAATTATAAATGCGATTTATAAATAAAAGAATTTTTAAAAGAATATAAAGCACTGAATTCACTATTGTTGCTGGAAAATAATAAGGGTGATGACTGCATCATCATCAGTATCATTTTTAAGTTTTTGTGTGATGGATTTGCTACAAAAGTAAATTGAAATTGAAGTTTTGTTTTGGATAAATGAATTTGATTTAAAATCCAAGTTGTAACTGATAAATATAAGTAAAATAAGTTTTGGATTTACAATATGAAGTGAAATGAAGTTGGACTTATAATATGAGATAATAGAATTTACTTTAGTAAAGTTGAAAGGAATTTGAGTTAGTAAGTGAATTATATGATTTGAAGTTTAACTAAGGAAGGTTAAATTAAATTGGATCAGATATGTTATTGGAATGGAAAATTAAACTTAAGATGGTAAATGATTACGTAGTATGAATTTGGAAGTTTATAAAAATAAGTTGTATAACTTATAAAATGAGCAAAGGTAGGCAAAACAAATTGTTAAAATGGTTATACAATTTGTTAAGTAAAACGAAATCTGAATTTGAATAAGTGATATGAATTTGACTTAAGTAAAAGTTAAATAAAATTGACTTTAGAATTGAAATCTGAATTGGATTTATAAGTTGAAATTTAAGTTAAGTGAAATAAAGTGATGTTTATAAAAAGAAACGTAACTTGAGTAATGTTGAATGAAGTTGATTTTGGTATCAAAGTAAAGTAAATTAATAAAGTGAAATTAAGTGAATGTGAACTTGAGTTAAGTAATGAAATCCAACTTTAAGATGTAAAATGAATCAGCATTAGAAATGTTGTTATTAGAATTTCATAAACTTAAGTTGTGGATTGATAATAATAATATTGAAAGTGTTGAATAAAAATGTGAATATAGTGAACACTAGAATCCAGTGTGAATCGAATATTAATCAAATGTAAATGAATTGATATGGTAAGGGATGTAAGTGTTAATTCATTAAAAGCTAATGAAATTGAGAATTGAATAATTGAATGAAAGTCAATTGAATGTTAAACCAATTTGAAATTAAATGTGTTGAACCAAATTGAATGAATGTAAAGTAAATAAATTTGGTTATGTCGGATATGCATTGATTGTTAGATGGATGCTAGTGGTTTAAATAAAAGCTCGTATGGAATTGAACTAATGAAATGGAAAGCTAAATAATTGAATCCAAATTGAAAGTGAAGTAAATGTACATAGAATTGAACTTGATTTGAATTGGAAGTGAGCCAACTTGAATGTAAATTAGTGAATATAAACTAATTGAATATGAATAAATGAATGTTAGTAAATCCAATGTTAATGAATCAAATGAGATTAATTGAAAAGCCAATTCAATGAATATTAATGAAAAACGAATGTATATTGATTTGATTATGGATTTGTTGGATAGAGATTGATTTGTTGGATGTTAGTTGGATGATAGTTGTTTGATGGTTGGATTTGTTGTTTTTGATTGCATTTTCTATATTGGCATATATAGTTGTTGGTATATGTTGTATATTGATATTACTTTCATATACATGTTTCTCATGGTTTTTTGAGTGTTTAGTTGGTGCGGATGGCGCTTGCTTCACATTTGGAGCTCGCTTTCGCGCTATATTAGCCGTATATGCTCGCTAATAATATATAAGGTACGTATCTCGGATTACATATCGTACTTTTACACTTTTTTCCCTTCGGGATGCCTCATCCTTGATGATGAGATGTATATTTGTGATATATATGTTGTTATTTTTTTCAGATCGAACACGCAAAGTAGGCTATGGCGAATTTTTCTGAAAATTTAAGGCGTTAGAAAGTTTTTGGGAAAATTGGAAAGATTTGTGATAACTAAAGTTTTGGGTTTTGAGTTAAAAGTTAAACGATATAGTTGGTTTTGAAAAGATAACTATGAATGCATTTAAAAACTTAGAAGTTTTTGTAAGAAGTTTAACTAATGGATATTGAGAAAAGTTAAACACTTAAAAGATTTGGTAATCTATTTGAATGAATTGTTTTGAAAAGTTAATGGATTTTATGACTTTTTCTTACTTGGTAATTTTGAGGACAAAATTCTTTTAAGTAGGGGAGAATGTAACGGCCAAGAATTTTAGTCATTTGAAATTCGTATATTTAATTAATTTTAAATATTTAAAAGTTAAGTTTGTAAGCTGAATAAATAATATTTCGAATATAACGATTTAATTGGATAATTAAATTGTTAATTGAATATTTGAAATTGCAGAAATAATTGAAATTTGCATTCAATGTGAATAAAAACTATTGATAAAGTTGTATTAAATTCTTTTTGAATTAGAATGATGGTAGAGAACTTTTAAAATCGAATTAAAAGTTAAATAGTAGAAATTGAATATTTTAATATTTAACTGACGTGTAGAAATAGTCATTTTTCAAACAGTCTCAGATTTTGACGAAACTAGTTTCATCGGATCCGTAATGTTAAATTATTGTATGGTTTCAAATTTCGTGTTAATCGGATTTACGGTTTGTCCGGGGCAAGCTAAAACGCATAGAAATTGGTTTAAGTGAATTTTAAATTTAAAAAAGTTGATGTGAAAACCTATCTTCCAAATACTTTCGAATTTGGCTCCCGATATATATTTCATTGCATTCGGAATAGGGGTAAAACGTTATAAATGCTAGGCGGCACGCTTCGTTTGGAGTTCGGAAAAATTCCGGTTGAATAGTGTCGCGAGAATTTTCTATAAAAGGCCTCAAAGTTTTTATATTTTCACTAAAACCTAAATCTATTAGGGCTAGCCGCCGCCTAAAATTCTAATGGCTAGAATTTCTCCTTCTTCCCTCTTAATCTCTTCCAATCCACAAACCGATTCGAAAAACACTCAACTACAAAATCAAAGAGCGTAATGAGAGCTTCGATTCTATATGGTGATGATCGACTCTAATCGAGTAAATCGACATCAAAAGCACCGCGTTCACCATTATTTCGTGCGCGTTTTTCAAGATAAAGGGGGGACCAAGCCTACCATGTTTCTGGCCGTGGGTAGCTCGCGTGATGGGCATTCGAGTGGTGGTGCCTAATCGTTGTAGAAATGAACGAGGAAGGCTCGAAAATTCGAAGAAAGATGGCAGCTTCATGGGTTACTTCGTTCGTGTTTTTCACTGGGAAGGAGAAGAAAGGATTTGCGGCCTTGATTTCATCCTTCAAAACGAATGGTCAGAAATGAATACAGGGTTTAAAAAAAAAGTGAAATTAGTTTATATTATAATTCGTTCAAACTTTAAAATAGCATAACTTTGTCATACGAGGTCGGAAATTCACGAAATGACTTGCATTGAAATCGTATTCGCGAACATTATGCGGTGGAGCTGGTTTGGAGTTGATTGGAGCTAGTGTGAATTTTGGGTAAAATTAAACGGTCGTTTAATTTTATTCGGAATAAAACACTGCAACTGCTATTGGACGCAATGTGAGTACAACTCACTCATTCTGACTCACTGATATTTCTATATAGAAATAATTTATTATATGATGATTGATGATTGTTTGGATGATATATGATATATTGATTAGTATTTGGATATATACATGCCTATTGGAGCAGATGAGACCCTTTATGTTCCCGTGTATGAGCGGATGACCCTTTGTACGCACATCTGCCTTGAAGCGGACATTGTACACATATTCTAATATTTATATTTGTTGCAGGTGATAGGTTAGAGGGATCTAACTGGATTCCTCAACAATATTGATTTATTTACATATATTGTGATATATTCTGTTATCATATGATATATGATGTTTTGGATAGCGTGATTGATGTATTTGATGCTGTTGCAGCATTGGGCCTATTTTGGAAAACTAAAAGTGTTAAAGTGATGATTTCAAAATTTAAAAGGATTTTAAAGTGATTTTTGAAAGTATATGTTTTATTGAATTTTTGAATTGATTCATTTTAAATAAATAAACGTTATAATGTTAATGTTATAAAAATTATGATGTTTTGAGAAATATAGTTGAAAGGTGATTTTTGGAAATATGAAGTTGATTATTTTATAAAATAATTTAAATGGTGAGTTTTGAATTTATTATTAAAGGTTTATACATAATATTTATAAAATTAGATTTTTATAAATTGAAATAATGGAATTATAAAGGAGTTTTGTAAAAGTTTAAAATGAAGTTATAATGGGATTTTGGCATTTAAATGATATATATGGAGTTGGTTAATAAAGGAATTTTGTATATTGAAGGGTTATAAAATATATATGGAATTTATAAAAATTGTTCTATAAATCCGAAATCAATTAATTTGATAGGTTAAATATAGAAGTTTATTAAAGGAGATGTATTCACGATTTTGGACAGCGAATTATCCTTTAAATTAAATGTTGTAATAATAAAGAATTTGGTTGGGAATTATATCCACGATTTTGGACAGTGGATAATCTTTTAATAAAGGTGTAGAAATATTGAATTTGGATAAGAGAACTATATTCACGATTTTGGACAGTGAATAATATTTTAAATTAAATGAAAGTTTTGGAAAGTGATATTTTAAAATGAAGAAAATGGTTTAAAAAGGTTTTAAAATGTGTTAAGTATCGAAACCATAGATTTCAACATTCATTGTTGAAATAGACGTTTTCGAGAAGTAAGGAAATGATGGACTATAACATTATTGTTATAGTAAATGATTTTCAAAAGGAAATGTTTTGTATAGTATTGGGATTTATATATCTATCTTATTTTCGAATCACTATACTAGTGATTTTGGGTTGTCGTAAAGATGTTTTACGCAACATTTGTTTTGATCCGAATAATGATGTTTAAGAGAATGATTTCCTTAAAGAATAAAATATATACTTAATCGTGTTTTAAGTATATGGAATATTTTCTAAGTATTGAAAATAAAGAGATTTGTGAATTACTTATTATTAAATAAGTATTTGGAAATGTTTTCCAAATATTGAAATGGCTTTGGAATATATCTTTCTAAAGATAAATTGAAGTGAATATCTGGCAAGTGAATTGATTAATAAAAGATTAATTAAAGGGCCCAGTGATTATTATAGTGCTGAATATTTGTCTATTTGCTTTGATAGTTAAATAACCGACTATCAAATTGCCCAAAATTTTTAGTTCCTCGACTTGATGTGGGAACTATTTAGTCGTACACTTTGTACGTAGCCTTCTGTGTAGGCTTGATTATCATTTGTGTTGAGGATGTTGATTCGTATAGTATGGAGTATTACTCCAATCTATCGAGCTTCCTTCTTGGTCCGAAGGATAGCAAGTTGAAAGTTGGAGACGTGATAAGTCTATGAGACTTAGTTGTCGTGTGAGGTTGAGAAACGCTTTTGCGTTGTTGGTGCGAAGAGACCGGGATCGGTTTATCCGAAAACCACTTCGGACCAACGTATATGTGACGATTGTACAGGTTTCTTGTGATGATATTGATTTTCGGAGTTTCATAGTGGGGGACTGCTTGTTGATCGTTTGGGGATAAAATCCCAATATACATCCAGTAGCAGTGGTCTCTTCATTATGAAATATCCCACGCGAGAACTATTCGCTACTAATCCTAGGGATTTTCCCGACAGGATGTGGTAGGAAAGTACCTTCGGTTTGTCATGTTCCTAGACAACTTGTATGGATGTTTGTCTTACATTGCATTTCTATAGATTATGCACATAGGTTTTTACAAACGTACATCAGTGGTGGCGGAGAAGGCAACTTCTCTTAGCTTAACACCCTCCTTAAGACATACGAGCTTAAGGGCTGTATTTTTATGGAAGGTAATTAGTAGTCAATGGAAATGGCCGTGTGGCATTCTAAGTGATGTTATATGTGATTGTGAAAGGTAATCGTTACCTCATCAGGCCTCATCAACCGGAAATGACCAAAACAGGGTTAGATGCAGCAGGGTTAAGTGGGTCATCCCCAATTAGGATATGATCATCCTCTTCTAGATATATCTTTACACGATATGACGTCGTGTATCTGATTATTATGGTTTGTATGCTATGAGGGCCCTCGGTAAAGGTCAGTAACGACCGGAGGATGACATATTTGGTATCATCTAGTTATAGAGGTGGGTCGGTCTTGTGTTGGTAGAGGGCAGATGTTATGTTCCTCGGGACATCCATCTAGAGGTGTACCGCTTCGGAAGGTAGTCCCTTCACCTGGTCATTTGTATGGAAATCCAAACTCCACTACGTTCCTGCCAATTTATTTGCAGAGCCTAGTATGCTGGAATTTAATAATGGTAACAATTTCGGCTATTTTAAATATTATTTGTATACTAGACACTAGTATAATATTACATGAGTTTGATATGAAATGTTTTAGTTATTGTAAGGTAAAAACATGTGTGTGTTTATTTGTGGGCTTGTCTTACAAGATACTTATGTTTTGATAAAGGAAAAGTTTGGTAATTTAATAAATTCAGTTGAGTGTGTTTCTCAGCTGGTTTACTAGACTGATCCGGGCGTTCTTCCCTTTCAATGCTCGGGTCAGACCGAGTATATCTACAGGTTATGCTTTGGTGTTATTGGAGCTTCAGCAGGAGAGCTGGAGATCTTCATTTTCGTACATCCGTATTTGCTTGATTATTTATTATCCGCTGTGCTTTGTTTGTTGTTATATATTATCGGCAATTGTGAGGACAGGTTATTATAACTGTTCAAGCTGATAACTCTGATTGATTGTTGAACTCTGATTTATGTATGTATATATATACAGTTCTTTTTTATAAAGATCATTGATATGATATTATATATTTTCCACTGCGATGTGAGATTCTGTATTGTTATATTGGTTCTATCTTCTCTCTTCCTTTTCTTTCTCTTGACTTTCCGTCAGTTTGTGCTTTTTGGGTCGAACATGTGTGGATTATTGTAGATTCAAAGGGTACGGATGTTCGGGACGTCACATGTATCCAATTAAATCCTTATATTCGAAATATTATTTATTCAGTTTACAAACTTAACTTTTAAATATTTAAAATTAGTTAAATATACGAATTTCAAATGACTTAAATTCTGGGTCGTTACATTTAACGTGCTGGCCAACTTTCTTTCCTTCCCTCCACTTTGGCCTCTCCCTCCATCTCCAACCTTTCCCCTGACCTTCCTTCCCTCCCCTGTCCAAAGCAAGTTTCCCGAGCTTGCATTTTTTAATTGAAGAAACTGCTCTTTTGTTTATACATGGGTAACATTTAAATAAATTATATTGTTTTAAGTAAGATATATTATATCAGTATATGTATATATTGATTATGTATGTAGTTATATATATATATATGAATTTATATAAGTTATATTATATGTTCGTTTGGATATTTGAATATATATGTTAAGTCTGCAATATATGTATTATACCATATTGGGTTACATATATAATTAGTTGTACATACATATATATATATATAGCGTCTGCATATTGGTTTGTGAGTAGCCTACATATATATTGTACATTGTCTACACATACATTTGTTCTGTGAAGTCTGCAGCCCTCTGATGTTATGTGTAAACGGAAATTATATATATATTGATTGACTTTTGAACATTGTTTTGGTGTATAATATACTAATATCTTGGTTTTAGGAAATGATTCATGTACTGTATTATATATTAGTTATATATTGATTTTTTTATAAAGTATTGATTTTATAATAAAGTAATTTTCATACTTTCATTTGTATGTATATATTACAGTCTAGTAAGTTTATATGGATTTTTATAATAAATATTGATCTTAAAGTGTGCGTATATGTGTGTGTGTGTGTACGTTTAAAAATATATAGTTATATACATACAAGTTCACATGAGTTTGGGTTCTAAAATATACATATAGATTTTATTTTATAGGTGTTAAAGCTAAAATATTGATTTTGAAAATATTATAAAGATTTTATTTTATCTTATTTTAATATGTGTGAATATTAGACATTAAATTTTGTATATATTTGTTCTCATCGATTCCTGTTATCAGCTCTGTTCATCGAATTCGTACCAATCTTGCTTTGCTTTGGAATTCGTGCTTGGATTCGTAACTCATTTCATTATCGAATCTCTCTAGCCTCAAAAGGTTCGCAATCACTCATGATTAACATTTTTATATTTATTAAATTTGATTTCATTTGAAACGAAAATTGAAATATCCTACTAAATTGAACTGTTAATTTTATAACTGCTATATATATGATATGCTATTATCTGTAACTGTTCACCTGTGAGATATGACACCATATCCTGGTGTTCATATTTTATTTAATTTATCACTGATAATATATGCCTGTTATTAATAAGTTATATTATTATCATAACTGTTTTCACTCTACAAGTTCCTTGTTAGTATAGAATTTCCTATGGGTTGAAATGATGCATACCCGAACGATCTTGTAGAATAGGATAAAAATTGTTATGGGTTGAAAAGATAAACCCAAGTGATTTTATTGATTTTAAAATTTTGGGATTGCAGGTTGAAATGATATATACCTGTAGATCTTTAAATTGCGGATTGAAATAATAAATATCCATATCACTTGACTATAGGATAGAAAATTATATACGGACACCGTTGGTCTAAATTTTTAAAATGATTTTCAAAGTTTTGAAAAGAAATATATGGGTTTTAATAAATATTGATTTTTTAAAATATAATATATATAAATGTTATTTTATATATATGTAAAAAAATTAAATGTTTAGGAAATTTTAAATTTATAGGATAGTTTTGAAAATATAATATTTTATTACTTTAAAAATATATAAGATAAGGTTGATACAAATACATTTAATAATAAGATCTAATTTAATAAAATTTAATTTAATTAGTTTATAATATGTTTAAGTATTTATTTAAACTTATATTAATATTTTAAAAATGGATTTTATAACTTTAGTAATAAAGGTTGGGAAGATAAACTAATGTTGGCTTGGAATTTAAATTGGTTAACAAGTGGATTTAAATAGGAATTGATTTAAACGTATTGATGGTTGAGGTTTTGAAAGACATGATTTATGACTTGAATTGATAAAAGATGATTAAATGAATATTCTTAATTTTAAATAAAACTGAGATTGAATATTGATTCAAATTTATAAATTGGGATTCAAACAAATTGTTATAAAAATGATTAAGTAAATATTTTTCAATTTGAAATAAATTAAAGTCAAATGTTGATATATAAATGAAATTTATATTGTAAATGTTTGAAAATATAAACTTGAATCTTTGGACTTTAAATTTGAAATGGTTAAGTGGAATTGATTTAAATTGAATTTTGGAATTTATGTTGACTTGAATCGATTAGTGGGATTGGAGGAAACTATTTTATCATATGATTTCTAAAGTGTTATGATTACAAAGTGTTATGATTTCCAAAGTGTTATGAAATCTAAGTTATGATTTTCAAAGTGTTATAAATTCGAAAGCGTTATAAATTTGGAAAGTGTTATGATTTTTGAAATGAATATTATGTTAAAGGGAGTAATGATCTCGAATTGGTATGGTTTTGAAATGATATGATATTTTGATATGAATTATAAACTATTTGAAATGAAATGACCATGGTGTTATAATAACGTTTGGTTGTTAAGGGGACAAGATCGGTTATTGTCATACTCTCTGCCAATACCCAAAAACACTTTAACAACCATGTACGTGGTGGAGATTCCAGAATGAAGTAGGATGGTTGGCGATGATCCTATATGAGGTATTTACATGGACCTGACTCTCGTGAGTTATCTTAAGATGGCTAAAACAAGAGCAATTGACGGGCCAAGTGAGGTAGCTCCTCCGATCGGACACGCTTCTTCGATACCATTCTATTACTTTGTAATTGATTTATTTATTGTATATGTTTATTTTTGCAAAATATAAATTAACAATCTGATATTTTGAGCAATTCATATCCGACATGTGTGGATGCGAATGGCACAAAGTACCAGGATGTTACATGTGATATCAGAGCTCTGGTTTTAGGCAAAACTTAACATATAGAGTAAATTTAATTATAGAATCACCTTCGTTCGAGCTTAAAATATCTTCCTCTTTGATTCGGTTTTCTTTGAATTTTGGAACTTTTCCCTTCATTCTGAAATCCATTCTTGTCTCTCCATGTTCATGTTCTTCTTGATTTTGGAGTATCCCATAACTCCACCTCCGATCCACCGGAGATTTCTATATCCTCGGTTTAGATGCTGCTATCTCTTTCTATGCCCGTATGTTTCTCTAGTATACGACCAGGGTAATTCTCTTGTGATCAATCTTATTCTGCATCAATCTTATTCTTAAAGTCCTTGTTGACCCAGTTAAGGTCACCCGCGATTTATATTATTCTATCCACCTTTTCTTTTTTTGTAATTTAATTGTCTTACCTCCCTTTCAAGCCTATCTTATCGTTAGAATTCTTTCGATTAGGAACCCTTTGATTTGAATCTCTATCCATTCTTGAATCATTGAGTAAGGGAGTGTATTCGTATTTTAAAATAAAAATGTTTTATATTGTGTTGTTTGAGTTGTTTAGTTTGATTTGGGTTTCAATCGATTCGTCTGGCCAACGCTGTCGATAAGAATTCCAAAACACTTAAATAGAGCAAACCGACACAATATTATTTTCAAATTTGTAAACGAAATAATTTTTTATATGATTTTATTATACATATAAAGGTATAATTTTCTGAAATTAAATGGTTTAATGGAGTGGTTGTTAGAAATGAAAATACTAGGTTATCATTTATTGCTTTCTCAACATTTCCAAATCATTAACTATTGTTCTATGAAATTTTATAAATATAGTTTATAAATCTGATTTGCAAATGAAATAAATTTAAATCAAAGATTTGAGAATATAATTTTCGGTACAATTCAAAAATTTGGTTTTAAAGTTTAGAATATATTATTTGAAAGTATTTTCGAATATAAATTTTTTTCAAAGAATTTTAAAAAGAAGCAAGTCGGTACTCTCCTCTTTTATCGCTGGAAAATAATCTCGGTGATGAATGTAGCATCAACGACATTCATTTTCGAGTTTCGAAGTAGAGAGGCCCCTTAGTAGCTTTGCTACGCTTTTGTTCTGGAAAAATGGATTTGATTTAAAATCTAAATTTTCACATATATTAAAATAAATTTACATATTATATTTTAAAAATAAATATTTATTAAAACTCATATAATTTCCTTTCAAACCTTGGAAATCATTTTCAAAAATAGACTAACAGTGTTCTTACGTAATTTTCTATCCTATGGTCAAGTGATAAGGATATTCATCATTTCAATCCGCAATTTAAATTTAATATTTATGGGTGTATATCATTTCAACCCACAATTTCAAAATTTCAGAATCAATGAAAATTGCTTGGGCTTATCATTTCAACCCATAACGATTCTCTCATAATTTATAAAATTGTTTGGGTGTGTATCATTTCAACCCATAGGAAACTCTAAACTAAAAGGGAACTTGCAGAGTGAGAACAAATATGAAAATAACATAACATATCAACAACAAGCATATATCATCAGTAACGAATTTAAATATAATATACACAACAGGTTATGGTGTCATATGTCATGGGTAAGCAGTGGCGGATAATGGCATATCATATTTAACAATTAAATAATTAACAATTCAAATTTAATAGCATATTTTCAATAGTCATTTCTGACAACTTAAATTTACTAAATATAAGAATGTCAATCGTGGGTGATTGCTCACTTTCGAGGTCGGAGAAACAAGAAGACGACACAGACACGCATACGGATACAGACACGAACCAACGGGACAGCGACAAGCTAGGAGTTGCTGTGGTAAATCTAATATTGAAAAAGTAAGTCAGGATGGACTAGAGATCGATGAAACAAAATATATGTTATATATGTATATATATCAAAAATCAAATTTTAAAACATATATATTCACATCAATATTTAATTCAAACACAATAAAATAAAATCTCTGTATATATTTGAAAACCGAAATCATATATACTGATACATATAGACTAACATATACACATATATATAAACTTACATACTTATTCTATTTTAAAATCAATATAAACTTAATTTATTATAATATATATTTGAACTCAACAGATCATATATACGCTTATATTTATATAACCAAAAATAAGTTTCATATAACTTGTATAAACTTATAACTTATAAATTTATATTATAAACAACAGATCATCGTATATAACTAATATTTTATATAAAATAAAAAAAATTCATGCAAGAATCAAATTGACTAGAAACATATTAGATCAGAAATCAAAATACATTTCTTATATACAATATGAAGTAGAGGCTTGGCACACTATATTATATTATATCTAATACGAAAGTAGCACTTAAACAATATTATATACTTAAAACACTACACAAAAGCAGCATATATTAGATTAAATATATAATAAGAAGTAGAAGATATATCATATACAACCCAAAGTGGAATATATATATTAGCATATATTAATTCACGTATACAGGTTGTCAAAGCAACTTTATGTTCATAAATATATATATTACCGAAATCAAAATACTTGCCATCTTTAATACAAAAATATTATATATATATAACAGGTTTCACAATACATACATGACCTGAATTAGATACCAAGCTTTCTAACCAAACACATATATTAAGCCTATTACAAAATTTATTTTTAAATCATAAATTTAAAATAAATTATCATATTATATACATACCTACAGTAACATTAACATATATTATATATGTTAAACAAGAATAGGTTGCAATTGGAGCATGGAATAGGAAGTTTCGGCAATCGGTCAGGGTGTATCATCAAGGTGTTGTGGCTAGGAGGTGGAGTGTTGTTGCGTGGCGGAGTTTATTGAAAAACTGCTGGAGAGGGGAGGAATGATGCGGTTGGCGAAGAGGCCATGGGGTCGATTGTGTGGATTGATGAAGATGATAGGAAGGCAATGGCTAAAGGGCTGTCAAGGCGGTGACTGGATTATGCTGTCAGTTGATGGGATGGGAAAACTTTCATGGTGTTTGCGTGAGTGTTGGATGACATGTGGTGGTGGCTGCTCGGCATAGGTGGGCTAGGTTTACGGTGGTCGCAGGCTAACACGACATGGGAATGGAAAATCGGCCGTAAATGGGTCGTGCAGTTCATCCACGTGGAAGGTGGTGGGGCATCCTCGGGTTGGCTGCATGGTTAAGGTGGTTAGGGTGGTGGAAGGCACACATGATGGGTGAAGGACGGGAAGGTGGTGGCGGTTTTCGCTTTCGGTTGGCGGAGAGTGGACGTGGCACTGGTAAGGCGGTGATGGCTGAGGTGATGCACGCATAAGCTTCAGGAGGGAAGATAGAAAGCATGTACAAGAATTATATTATATTTTATATTATATATTTCTTCATTGGATTATAACAAACAAAAAATGTAGAGAAAAGAACGTAAGCCAAAGGACAAATGAAAGCAACCATTGGAAATAACCAAAAGTCAGAACTATTGAATTTGGGGAATTAATGCTAATGGCTATTGGTATTTCTATGGTGGATAATGAAGAGACACAAGGAAAACAAAACGTGTTCAAAACGGGTACCGATATAGTTAACCTTTCACGATTTTCGTCCGTGTCGGACACCGAAATGTATAAATGAATATACTACGCGGATCGACACGATGAGACGAACTGAATGGTACACAAATATTAGCGATACGACAATCCTATAAAAAGTCGATATTCACTGCCGAACTTCTGTTAATATGCCGAAAATAAAATAAATGGGGCTAGAACAGTCCAAATTCGACGCAACGAAATACAAGTCTCAGTCAGAAAATGATAGATTTTTATTATGTAAAAATACCAAGATTTTGAAAACAATTTATTTTCATCAAATTAACTGATTTTAAATTGAAATTGAAAATTACAAAACAGAACTAACTTTCATATTCTCCAATAAAAATTTACCGGTTGTTATGTTAAAATAAACGTATTCCAAATATCAAATTTCCATTGCAAAATTATATAATTTAATTTCATGAAAAATTTAAATTAATTATGTTATAAAATCGTTAAAATATACGGGTCATTACATCACCTTTTGCTTTAATAATTAAGGAGCCTGAGATTTGAATGAGTTTGATTTGAATTTGCTTTCCTTAAGCTCCTCTTCTTCTTCCTTCGTTAATGGTGGCCGACCAAGCTTTTAAATTTTTTGAAAGTGAAAATGAACGTGCGTTTTGTAATACACGGCCTGAGGAAGACAATGTAGGAATGGCATTTTTCCCATAATACCCCTTCTCTAATTCATTTTAAACTTTTCTTTTAATTCATTAGTTAAAAGGAATAGCTACCTTAATTAAATCAAATCTCAATCCCCTTATCAACACATTATTTTATTTAGTTTATCTAACCAAATTTTCTAAATAATATTGTCAAAAATCTAGGGTGTTATAGAGTGCATGAGAAAAGTGGAACGGCCTCGATTCTAGGAAGGATCCAGCATTACCCAAGATAAGGATCATACCCATGAGCATTCAAATATCTATAATGCAAAAGCCTATGTAACCCTCCACTCTCTTTCCCTAGAAAAGAAAAGTCGGTAAAAAGGTTCCTAGAATATACTTCATAAAGAAACTCTACTAAAGTGTCCCTACCTTCAATAAGCATCCAAAAGAGTGTAGTCAGCTCTGCATTCTCTTTTATAACTCTTTCCAGACGATGGTAGGATCTTTTCAAGAGCCAAGCTGCTTGTTTTTCTTTAAAATCTTTCAGCCGACTGGCATAACTGAGAAGAAGTCTATACTTGTTAGATAAACTATTGTTCTCCTCAATCAGCTTCGTAATTTCTCTATTTAATCATAGCACTTCCCTTTCGCCTTTCTCATGCAAAATATCAAAATGGTATTTGTTTCTTTTCCTTATCTAATATAAGTGAACTTATTAACTAAAGCTAAGATGTGATTATAAGAATTTAAGAAATGATAAATTTCATACCTGCGTTGTGAGATCTTGAAAAACTGGAGCTTGATTTTTCTCTTTTACTTAATGGATGGGAGAAGAGGCATCTTCTGATGGGTTTTCTTCATGAGGAATGTTTTGAGATCTAGGGGGATCAGGAAAGCCTTTATCATGGGAAGAAGGGCCTAAGTCGTGGCCACTGGATCCACTACCACCATCTCTTAGTCTTTTAGGGTCCTTGTTATCATCACCCCCAACCTCATCATCTTTTTTATCATTGTCACCATCATTATTTTCATTTTCTACGTCATCCTTCCCTTTATTATTTTCATCTTCGTCAAGTGGAGGATCATCAAAAGATAACAGCTTTTTAGAGTTGATAGGAGCCTCTTTTGGGAATTCATCCTGAAGTGACATAGAAACTCATCCTAACTTGAGGTTAAATTTCCTTTAAAAAATTTCATTTAAATCCAGGAGTGAAGGATAACCTTAGATACTCCATTATGTTATCAAAGTCTGCGATGTAGAGGGCATTCTCATAGCATTGTTCCTTAATTTTGGGGAGGGCCTAATTGGTAAAGTTGGGAACTTTTCATTTGACATCTTTGATAATTTTGTTCGCGTAGACGAAGGCGGCATCTTTAGTTTCCATCTAATAGCAATTTGAGCCTTTTCTTTCTTGATTTGCTCAGGCTCCAGAGTCTTCACCCTTTCTTCGACTTCTAGCTTAGTCTTCCTCTCCTCTCCTAGGATGGAGAAAAGATTATCCTTTTTTGAGATAGTATCATCCCTCTCTTCTGCATCATTAAACACAGTACTCAAGGAACTTAACTTAGTTTCCAATGAAGAGATTTGATCTTTAGGATTTGGAACTTGCCGATAGATTCCCGAGAATATTATTGGAGGAAAAACATATGTTTGGAAACCTAAAATGGGTAACATGCAAATAATAAATAAAGGTATATAGAATAAAAAAAAATTGCATAAAGAAACATACCATAAAAAGTTGTTGAAAGAGGATATGGAGATTATTCTTAGAGAAGGTAAAATATTTGGCGTCATGGAAGCCACGAATGTAGATTGAATAACCGAGTGAATTAAACCCTCAAAATTAAAAGGAATATTTTGAACTGGAACTTCGAAGGGAAGAGATTCAAGAGGTGGAGTAACACCTAGATCCAGATATAGATGTAGTATGACATCTCTGGGCGAAGGAATTGAAATATCAACAGTAGGGTTTGGAGTGTGAGTAGCATCTTTTTTGCTTTGAGGATTTGATCTAGCATGCTTAAGTCAACAAAACTAGAATTGTGATTAATTGCAACCACATCTATATTTGATTCTTCTTTGATGGCAATAAGAGTTTGGTCTTCTTTGAGGTGAGGCCTCTTGTTTGGAAAAGAGCTTAAGTCACTGGATAAATCATTGGAGCCTCATTTTCTTTTATGATTCTTAATATCAATATCCATGAGCGCTTCAGTAATGAAGTCCTCGATGGGGTCAGAGTAGTAAGGGTAGTCAATGCAGAAACGTGAGTCTTATCCTTTTTGGATTTAGAGGCTACAACCATAAGAGTAGAACCTAATCAAAGGAAAAATCATAAGATAGTGATGCATGAGGCTTTGTTGGAAATCATAGTAAGAACTTACTAGAAAAGTCACGGTGAATGGGGGAAGATTTAGAAAAAGAAATTTGTATAACGATAACCAGGGATTGTCTCCCATGAGCATTTTTCTTCACCATAGGATGTTCTCCAAGCATCTTGTGGTTCTCCAAGATCAAGGAGTATTTCTAAGATTGACCTCTGTTAAGAACCTAAGTATGTCTCCTGTAGTTTGAGATGCCATACTCAAAGTACCCCAATTGTTTTAGCAATGGAAGGATTTGTTCCCTTAGAAGTAAATTCTAAAAAAGGTATAACTATCATAAGACAATAACATAATATAGTATAAGTAATAAAGGAAAAAAGCGAAAAGATTTACCGGGAGCAGAGAAGGACCCTCTAATTTTATAAGTGGCTCTTAACATAGAAAAATTGGTTCTTCTAGTTTTTAGACCTATTGATCAAATTGGTGGTCATACTTTTCTAAGGGAGAATACGATACATAGTACCTAATGGCCGATTAGCCACTTTAATGGGAGTAACTAATGAGTGAAGGGTATCAACATTGAGAGAAGAAAGTTTAGCTTCTCTAGCTAAGATCTCGAGACAGCTTAGACATGTGTAGGAATCGGGTAACAATTGTATTGGGGCAATGTCTAGGTGATCTAAGTATCATAAAAAGAAGTAGAAAAGACGAAATTAGCTAGAACGCCAAATGTAAATTGGCGTGTAAGCAAAGAAACCATCCAGAGGATTATGTATCCTATCGGATGGTCCTGCAACTCTAGGCTCTACATCAGTAATCCTAAACTGTTCCAGGATGGTATTAACTTCATCCTTGGTAGTTATAAGAGATGCGTCAAGCTTATTATCTTTTTTTTAGGCCAGAGAAAGTTTGGAACCTTTTCCAGCTTTATTGCTAGCTATTTATCTGCCATATGACATTACACAAGATCAAGAAAGTATTACATATTTTATAAGAAGTTTGAAATACTTAAGAAAATGCTAAGGATATGTGGAATTTCTAAATATAGGTCAAAAAAATGATAAACAATCAGATGTCTAGCCAATAAATGCATAATTAAATGAAAACTATTTAGTTCATAATGAAACACCAAGATCATGAATGGTTATCGAATTCATAACTGCTGATAGTTCATTAAATAGTTCATTACTAGATATCGAACCTATAATGAGATGTTGAAATCGTAGCTACCTAGCACCTTCATAGCAAATCAAAAACTCGTTATTGAATTCATAGCGAGATATTAAGTTTGCAACTAGCCATTCGGTTCATAACAAAGAATCAACCTTATATCATGTTGTTGAATTTACACTAGGTAGATGAAATTATGATTAGTTACCGAGTCCATGGCAAGGTGTTAATCTCATGCATTGTTAATGAGTTCGAAGTTATTTGAAGGCACTTTAACTAATTGTCAAGTTTAATGTCGAATGAATAAACAGTTAATGAATTCATAGCTAATTGAAAATGCTATAACTCTAAAACCATAGTGAGATGTCTACTGATACAAATATCGAGTTTGTAACTATATGAAAACCCTTTTAAGTAGCTGCCGAATTTATAGAAGGATAATGACTCACTATAAGGTTGTCGAGTTTATAGTTGAATAACAATCTTTCAAACAGTTATCTGTTTCATAAACAATTATCGAATTTCTAAATGTTGAATTTTTAACTTATTAACGAGTTTATAACTAGTTAGTGAGACCTTAGAAGGATGCTGAAATTCAAATTAATTGTCGAGCTCTAAAGATGACTGATGAATTTGTAAACCAGTAACTAATTAGCAAAAGATTGTCGAATTTAAGTGGATATCGAGTTTTTCACAATTAACTAAATTTCTAATTAAGTGTCGAATTTTTAAATGGTTATCATTGAAGCTTCATAAAGTTATCAAATTTCTAGAAAGTTGTCGAATACACAATAGCCATCAAATTATCAAAAATGAGGCATTGCAATTTACATTTGAATCCAAACATTAAAATTCTCAAAATTACAAAAGTATGCAAACCTAATTGCCTCAAAATCCTAATTTCAAAATTGAAAATCCCCTCTATGTTTTCTTTTAAATTGATTAAAATAGAAGTTGCACCTTTAAATCAAGCTTAAATGCTGTGTAGATCAATTTTTTTGATTAAAACGAAGAAATTAAATTTGTTGTTTCTTGTTTATCTTGTAGGTAATAGCTTGAAGAAGGAGAGGAGAAAAAATTTACAGGAAAAGGGGAAATAATCTAGAGTGTTGATTTCAATTTAAACGGACGAATGAGATCAAAGCATAAAATTTTAGGCGACATATGGATATCAAGGCGGCAATGTGGATATCGAGGAGGCAAATGTCAATATTAAGGTGATAACTTGAAAAGGCAGATTGTACTAAAGCATAATATATCCTTTCCACACAAGGTGGGGTAGATGTTACTACAAATAAAGATGTTGAGCCCTTAGGGAAAGAATGTCAAATTCTAGAATAAAGAAGGAAGAGTAAATTAGGTATTCAATAAAGGGCAGCGATCTTCATGCAGCCTCAAGAAGGTGTTGAACTTCTGCATTCAAGGGATGTCGACTTCTTAAGTAAAAGAATGCCAGGTCTTTAAAGGTGTTGAAATCCAAGAAGATGACAAATATGAAGGATATTGAATATGAACATGGCAAAGGGACAATATCGAGCTTCTACGACACAAAGAGTTGTTGAGCCTAAGTGTAATGGGTGTGTCGAATCTCTCCAACCAAAGCATTATGGAATGAGAAATGAGAGAAAGAATGAAGCTATATTGAGAAATCGAATATCTAGTTGTAAAAGGGAGATGTCGAGTACCAAGTGCTTCTGGGAATCGAGCTACTACAATCTGAAGCGTTATAGAATAGGAGGATCTTGCATCTAATCAAAGAGCGGGGATATTGAGCTTCTAAAAGATATCGATCTTGTGATATATCAACTACTATCGAGCCACTACCTTAATACAAATGTCGATTACCTACCATAATGAATGCTATCTAGTAGATATAAAAAGGAAGAGTACGTTGTCAAACTTATATGAGTAAGTAATGTCAAGCTTCATCAATGTTAAGAAGATACCAAGTCTTTGAACAGTATCGAGCCTTTATAACCACATCTGTTGTAAAACATATAAAAGCAACAATGGGGTTTCAAACTTCGAAAATAAGCAAGGGATGATGAATATCAACAGTACTAAGGGAACGACGAATATCAATAATGCATAAGAGATATCGAATATATAGCTGATAGATACATGGCAGCCATGTCTCCTACCTCTATAAGTAGACCTCATTGGCCATTCAAATAGGGGGCGATTAACTTCTTTTCTATTTCTCAAATTTTAAAGTTATAAACCCTAAATTGATTTAGAGATTTTTAGAGCTATTGTGCTTTTGTAACATTTGCACATAAGACCTTGGATATTTAATAATTGCATAGCATATTTCTTTGAAGGATCATAACTGTCGAATTTGACATATAAGGACTTGGATAATAAACTTTTTGCATAACTTACTTCTTTTGGATAACTACATTTGACTATTCTTGAATTATGCACAAGCATATAATTATATTCCAGACTTGAATTTGAATAGCAGACAAGCATATGACTTCACTTGGACTCGAACTGGGCTTGCATATTTTTCCTAAGCCGTCATAAGGCTAATTAATCCCTTATCCAAACCAATCATAGCTTGCCATACATATTTGGTTAGCAAAGAAATATGTTATCAGTATATCACCAGTTAAAAACAACCATAGGTAGACTTCAATAACGATATAATAAACCAGAATCTGAGAAAAATAGTTCACTTAATATAAAAAATGGGGCAAAACTGATGATCAAAAATGTTAAAAAGTTTAACTCAGAATGTGAGAAGTGTCAGTCTCTAAAGGAAGAAATTAATAGGTCTAAGGCTAAAATTGAAATCTTCAAAAATGAAATTTTTACTCTGAAAAACAGCTATGAAACTAAAAGAAAGAATTCCATTAAAAGATGCACCTCACTTTTAAATGAAAATAACGCTCTTAGATCCAAGATTCAATAACTTGAATTGAAAATAGAAGATTTTTCTAAAGGAGAAAAATCACTAAATATGTTGTTATGAAGTCGGACTGTCACCGACAAAATAAATGGTCCTGAATATGATAAAGTTGAACAAATTAAGAGAAAGAATCACGATAATATCTAAAGGAATTTTTAAAGTGTTTAATTTGTGGAAAATTGGATGTATACAAAATAGATGTTGGTATAGAGACAAACACAAAGCCGTTAAATAAATTTGGGTTATAAAAGGTACAAATGAAAATTTTCATAAATTTAAACAAGTTTGGGTTTCCAAGGGTGTAAATGCTAAGGATTTGTTACATAGACGAATTAGAGTACCAGAGGATACAAATGAAAATAAGAGCGATTCTACATCCTTTATTAGACCACTCGACTCCTTTAATATTTAGTTAGAAAAATTGGCTAAGGAACAACTATGATAGATTTGACTTCGATTTGTGCTATATATGGTTGAAAAGTTATAATTTCAACATTGCTTAGCATAGTAAAAAGAGGTAGAATCTACATATTTTGATGAAAAGGTTAAACTAGAACCCGACATAGAAGGTAAATAAAGAAATGATCTCTAAATCATTTTTTTCCTCTTATTATTAATTTTGTTTTTGTTAACACTATTGTGGTATAATTGTCATATCTTGAACTCCTTAACTCCGATTTCCAAAATTCAAGATGATCTAGAAAATAGACAGAAAATTCTGTAAATTTTATTTTATGTGTTTTTTCAGTATTTGAAATTAAATCATTGAAAAACTGCAAATCATTCGGGATATTGTTTGGAAACTGTTTTAGAACTTTTTAACACAACTATAGTAATTCGATCATAACTTGAACATTTTTAATCCAAAATTTTAATTTCTTGAATTTATGGAAAGCTAACTGATAGGCCTATAACTTTATTGTTTGAGTTTTTGACGATTCATTTTGTAGAACCTTGAAAAGAAGCAATCATTTCAGTACATCACTTGAAAAGCATCTCTGATTTATGCAAATGAGCTGTAGTATTTCAGATATGACCTTTGACTAATTCATTGTCTTGACTTGAAATCAATTTTGTAGAGTAGAAATTTTAAATATATAAAAATTTCAGATGAATCAAACTACGGGCTTAAAGCTTTCAAATGGACTGAATTTTTAAAACAAAAATGGTCAATTGCTTTGATACAACAATTAACTTTCATTGCCTTTAATGACCAACAACAAATTAGTGGCTGGATAATTTTAATATGTGTTCCTTTTCTCCATATAAATGTTTTTTCTTCTATTTGACATAAATGGATTGGCTGAAATTTTTTGTGAACCAATTCGGGTGATATTAAGGAGTACACAGTCTCCATCCTTAAAACATTTTGGGCTACTTGAGCGCAAGCAATATTGGACACGCTTCATTTGAAATCATATTTGCATTTTCCACCTGATTTTAAAGTTAATAAACATCATTTTCACAAAACCCCTTGCACTCGCATTTTATTTGGATTTAGAAATTCTTAAATAACTTAGATTTTTACTTTGATAAAAATACTCTTATTTACTTTGGTAAGGGATTTACTCTAGAAAAGATGGTTGTTGAATGATTGAACCTTTTGGAATCTATCAAAATTATGAATAGATCGAGAAAGTGGTGGGTAACGATTAAATTATACTTCATAGCGAGAGAAAGTATATGTTAAAAGTTTTGTGAAAATTGAACAAGTTTTATAATATTTTCAAAATTAGTGCATATTCCATGATCGTTTCTATCACGACCATCCTTCTTGCAATCCATTCACCATGCAGAATTTGGTATTTCAAAAACAAGAAATTATATTTTTTAGTGTAATTTATAAT
Organism: Allium cepa; assembly: GCA_030765085.1. Taxonomy (NCBI): domain Eukaryota; kingdom Viridiplantae; phylum Streptophyta; class Magnoliopsida; order Asparagales; family Amaryllidaceae; genus Allium; species Allium cepa. The sequence continues at coordinate 612,139,331 of CM060942.1, read as the reverse complement.
TCTGTCCTAAAGTATTCACTCTTGTTTAAAAGTCATCACGGTTATGGATGGGTGAATAACTTTAATCTCTTGATACGTGCTTCCATTCTCATTTAAAAGTCCTCATTGTTATGCGTAGATGAAACTCGTATATAATAGAGGGATAATATCCAAGTAGTTTCTAACCTCATTTAAAATTCCTCAGGTTATGCATGGGCAGAAAATGCTTGACATTCTTTTTAAGTAACTACCAACCCCATTTGAAATCCCTAACGGTAATGCATGTTAGAAAGTGCCTAACATTTTTTTGTATAATATTTAAATGTAATTCACAAAAATATTCTTTACTAAACGAACTACATTGTTGTCGCTGTATAAATTTCTCCCAAACCATAATCCAATCGTCACTCTAAAGTGGAATTTATACCTAATAAAATATTATGGTTTTTGTTTGATTAATTGGAATTTGCAATATATATTTTTCTCTATATGATATATGGTTTTTAATCAAAATTCATCATTATCTCGATTATTATTATTATTTTGCTGATAACAAAAGGGAGAGAGAGAGGTTACGATTTTGGTGGTCAGGTAATAACCCTATTGATATTCAAGTGTTGTTTTTAATTTTTCGAAGTTGTATTTGCAATTAGTTTGACAATCAATTTTTAATTACATGCAATTGTGTGGAGGGCCTAGTTGTAGGGGGAGTATGTAAATAGGGATGAGTTGATCACAACAAATCAAACACATTGCCGGGCACAAAACCATAGTATACATTTGTTATCACCAAAAGGGAGAGATTGTAGAATATAACTATTTATGATTTTCGTTTTATGACAGTAAACACACACACACACACAAATATATATATATATATATATATATATATATATATATATATATAAATGTTTGATACAATACTATTGCAAAATCATAGTAGAAGTAAATGAATGAAATTATATTTCAACAAAAAGCTTATTTCAATACAATTTCAAATAGTACACAATTAGAACATAGCTTCCACTATATTTACATTTTCATTTTCACTCTCATATACAACACATCCTCATACACAATATATTTACTCACTCGCTCGAATTCCATCTTTTCTATCTCTTGCTTCAACTGTCTTTTTTTCATTCATCCGCGTTGCCTGTCAAAAAACATAGCAGTAAAAAGAAAAAACAAATTCAAACTGCAAAAATATAAATAGTTTTTAAACTCGACATTGCCTCAGTCTATTGGTTTTATTCTTCTCATAATTTGAAATAGCCACCAGAATAATCAATAATGTAATCAAGTAAACTATGACATGCACAGCGTATCACTGTACATGTCATTAGACCGAACACATACACAAAACACATTTGCAACAATTCAAATGCAGGCACAAATGCAAGGTCAAGCTAAATGCTCAACACAAGCAAAGTGAAGCAGCAAATAAAAATCATGAACGGAATACCCAATGCAATGTACAACAGCATGCACAGGCACATAAGTGAATACAGCAGGGAAGTACATGCACTCAGGCATGCACATACATAGTTCATGCATAAGCCAGACCAAGAAATAGGCACACACTCAAGCAACCTGGTCAAGCAAAAACATGCAACAAACCAAAAAAAGGCCAACTCGGAGAGAAGACAAGACCAACAAATATACAAGTAAACAAGAGCATGTGCATTGGTACATGTATTAGAAAATGCAACAAAGTCGGGTTCGGAATTACAAAGGCTAGTACAAATCCAAGTCGAGTGAAGTGGTGTAACACAGCACAGGTATGCACAAAAACACCGGTACATAAGCTATACAAGGCGTACACACAACAACGTAGAATCAAATTTCTGCAGCAACTTTATCATCAACATCTAGCCACTGAACAATCTAGATCGCAACAACAACTGACACAGTTTCAAATGTAACAACTACCCATCGTACAACAAACAAATGCAACAACACCAATACCATTGGATTCAAGTTGTTATCTCAATCTACAGCTAACAAGGATCATCAACAACTACTGTAACTAGACATGATTAAACATGCAGGTTGAAAAAGTACAGTGTTGCAAAAGGGAAAAAGGTCAGAAAACAACAAAGTAAAAAATACACACAAAATATTCACCCAAAACTTTCAAAATATATCAGAGAATTGAGCAAGTCAAAGATCATTTAACCATCAATCAAAAAATTAATGGCCAAGCATATCATACGGAAAGATTTAAACCGAAAAATCAAAAAAAAAATATTCGAAATATGTGGAATAAATCCATTATAGAATCCAAATCATCATGGCCATTTCCACGTCGAGTTCAAATTAGCATAAGAACCCAAATCTAAAAAATCATTCCAAATCGAGACTTCGAAGAACTCGGCCAAAGGGAGCGATCGAATTCATCTGACAAGGCACTTAATCAATTGAGACAAGAAGAAAGCATGAATTCATCGATTAAATTTTTGATCACCGCTTGAGATAGAACTCTAATTCGTGAACAAAGAGGAAAGAGGACGACCTTGAATGAAAAAAAGATACTGGCTAAGAAAATTTTATTTTGTTTTTATTTTTTTTAGGGCCTGTACTTTTGTAATCAATTTAATGCTGTAAAAACTAGGGTTTGGTTTTTTATTTTATTGTAATTTACCCTTTAATTGTAAAACTCTAGTATTTAACTAGGATCGAACTACGGGGCGTAGTTTGAAAAATTCTCAAATCGAGGATAGAGTTTAGGCGGAGTTTTGGACGTGGTTAGAACAATCAGGTAAGCGATAGTCGTAAGTTTACAATCTTTAAGCGATCGATTGTTTAATTTTAGTAAAAACCTTAGGGATAGCAGTAGGCAGGTGTTGCCGAAGCTGAGTAAAACTATGTGTTGTTTTTATTTTTGCATTTACTCGGTTATTATATGTGCTACAATTTTTATTATTCTATAAATTTATTATAAATCTTATTCATCTCCCCTCTAGTTTCTACCACTCAGATCCCCTCCTAATAGTTAGGTGAGGGTACAAATATGATATATCCATCTATCACTCCATTAGAACCATAATGGAGACTGTTGGCCGTTTGCCTACTCCAGAAGCACTTGGGCTATCCACCCGGGTCCATTCCTACAATCTTCTATTACCTCCATGGTACTCATGACAGTATCCACCAGTGTGCTCGTCAACATGAAGACTTTCTGCCACGAAACAGTTCCGACCCTATGGTGACAAAATTCTGCCCTACGTGGCACAAAGGGCTATGATTAACCACTTTACTGTGAATATTATAGCATGTCGTGGATCTGAGACGCGACCTCATGATCAGGCTACTAGGATGGATGCTAGCCATCTGGTTCACTCCAATACTATAACACTCTGCTCCTATACTCATACCATCCAAGAGCATTACTAAGTAATTCGGTCGGATAACACGGAGAATGAAGCAATATTTTGCTTACACACAAGAATATTCCCTTAAGCTAACAATGGTACGTATTTAAACATTGTATACAAATAACTCACTTATACATACACAGTATTAGCCCAAGGCAATAAACGTGCATCTCTAGGGTAAAACAATACACAATATACGATAAATGAAAGAGAACACAGAGTCAACATCGCAACGATCAATATATAATAGAGTACATACATAGGTCTGATATACATCACAATGTCATATATACAATGAGATTATAAAAAAAACGATATTCTACACCACAGAATAACTAGTATCCACTATATCCAGAAAACAAAAGCTGGTCTCATCGTCTCTGTACATGAAATGTCTCGAACTAACCCGAGTATTCCATAAATAATACATGGGTCAGACTATGTCTACATCAAAGGGTCTAGACATCTATATTTATATATATAAACTATGCATAGTAAATAAAGATAACACAAATAACATAAGTATATTATATAGCAACTACTCATTATGTGCACACACCAACTAGCTCACATATCAATATTAGACATGTTCAAACAAGGCATATATAAATCAAAATAAGCAAAATGATATCATTACCTATATAAAAGCACAAAAAATAGGGAATCATAAAACCATCTATCATTGGGTGAACCATTCATAACCAAAATCATCATCAAAATCCAAAAAATCATCAATATTGAGATATCATCAAGTATAATCAGACTAGCGCACAACATTGCCCAAAATATATCTCTTAATCTCAGATAATAAAAACACCATCATTAACATATAGGATGGGCTGCCTATCTATAAAATCATATACCATAAGTGGATATGAGAATCCACTATACTCTGGACACCTATCACAAGTATAATCAAGCATTTTATGTTAGAACTACTCCTACCCCTTGTCCACTAGAAGCACACTCTATCATGAATAGTTGCTCAAACTATAACATTGCTAAGACTAAGGGTTTAATCAACTATTGCTTAAGTTTCCCAAATGCTTGTTTGGCTTCATCGCTCCATTTAAAAGCATCATTTTTTAACATTTTTGTAAGGGGCTTGGCAGTTAGACAATAATTTCTAGTAAATTTCCTATAGTACAAATTAACCCAAGAAATCATCTTAATGCTAAAAAAATTCCTAGCATTGTCCACTCTAATACGATTGTACTTTGTTAGGGTCAACATCTACACCTTCAGTTAGATGATATGCCCCAAATATTCTATTGATTCTTTGACAAAATGGCATTTGGGATAGCTTGATTACCAAACTATCCTGACTTGGCACAGAAAGTAAGCTTAAGATGTTCTAAATGCTCAGACTAGGTCTGATTGTAAATTAGTATATCATCAAAAATAGTAACACGCTTACTTAAATAGAGTCTACATAATTCATTCATAAGAGCTTGAAAAATAGAGTGGGAACTAACTAAACCAAAGGGCATAACCACAAATTCATAGTGGTGATCATGTGTTCTAAAGGGAGTTTTATGTATATCATCTTCATTCATGCAAATTTGATGGTAACAAGACTTTAAATCTAGCTAAAATATTTTTAAACCATGTCATTCACCAAATAAATCATCGATTAAGGTGACTTATCTTTGAGGGTTTTTGAGTCGAGACTTCTGTAGCCAATGCAAAGTCTCCATGAACCATCTTTTTTTCTTAGCATAACCACTGGGGAAGAATATGAGCCACAACTTGGTCTAGTGGTTCCATCTTTTACCAATTCTTAGATGATTAGCTCATTTTAATGTGGAACGAATGCCTATACATTTTTAGACACATTGTCTTAGCACATGATATTAAAGGTATCTTATGAACATGCATTCTTTTAAGTGGTAGAGAGGTGTTATTTTTTGCAAATTCAGGCAACTGTTGAAGAAGATCATCATTCTCTAGCGGTATAGTCTTAATGCTTTCTAGTTCAGGAAGATGTTGACAATAAAACACCATGGTTAGTTGTCCTTGAGCACATTTTGTGTTTATGATCTTCCTATTGACCACTTTTAACTCTTCTTGTTTCAAGCCTTGCCATATACAGATTTTTTTATTATATGTAAATTTCACTTGCAGATTTTTCAAATTCAGTGCTACTCCCTAAGTTTTTTCATCCACTTTGCACCAAGAACCACTTGACAACCCTCTGGTGGAAGTAAAGTAGGTCAATAAGCATTCTGCACCCTTTAACATCTGAGAATTACATTGCTACATATACCATAATCTAATAATTTTTCACTACTGACCACTACACTTCATAGGATCTAAACCCACCCACTTTAAGACCTAATTTCTTTGCTAATTGATTATTAATGAACTTATGAGTAGACCCAAAATCAATTAGGATTTGCATTGGTATACCATGAATTATTCCCTTCATTTTGATTGTAGATAAAACGGTTCTGGTACGCATAGCTTCTGAAGTAATAGATAGTGTTTCTTCCACTGCACCTTCATTTATGTTTCTCATATATCACCTGTTGGTATTTCATTAATGTCTTCCTCATCTTTGAGTGACATTACACCCCTTAAAATGTATACTAGTGGTTTTATACATTTATAATCCCTGTGCCACTTTTCCTTTCACCCATAACATAATTTCTACCTCCTCATTTCAATGAGTTGATTGGGTGTCGAGCCGTTGCTTCTGCTAACATTTTCTAGTGTACTCCCTTCCCAACTTATGGAATGATTATCAGCAGATGATGTAGAAGAGTTTCATGAAAACCAAGAGGTAGTGGGATTACTGATGTGGGGTTGATATTGGAAGATTTGTTGTTGTTCTTGGTATGTAACCACTCACTTTCTGGCTAAAGAGACTCTCTCTTTAAATTCAACGGGTTGAGATGTCAACATAATATATGATTTCCTCTCTTAACCCACCAATGAATATGTCTATAAGAAATTTAGGAGGTAATGTATCAAGAACCACTTGCAATTGTTCAAACTTGTTGGGTAAGCTAGAATGGTGGTGGTTTATTTTAGACTGATTAAGGCTTCATAAGGTCTTGCCATCTCTTATGGATTAAATTTTATCTGTGACAACCCGGAATTTCTAGATATTTGAAATTGAAATATTTAATTGATATTAAATATTTGAAAGTTAGTTTAACTTGAATTTCAAATATCACAATGAATTTGGCAATTAAATTATTAAATTTAATTATTGAAGTTGGGTAAAATATTTAATCTTCAGTTTTATGCCTGTTAAAAATATCTCAAAGGCTTATAAAATTTATATTAATAGTACTGAAGATAATGAAAGCTTTAGAATTGAATTTGGAAGTGTTTTGTCCAGTTTTGAAAATATATCGTTTAAATTGATATTTAAAAATAGCCTTCCAAGGCACAGTCTCGGATTTCGACGAAACCAGTTCCATTGGATCTGTAATAGTATATTATATTCGGATTTCAAGTTTAGTTGTATTTGGAGTTGTCGTGTGATAGTACGGTAAATAAAAGCGTTGAAAACTATCTCGAAAATTCAATATAAAATTGGTTCCAAAAAGCTATCTTCTCCATACAATCGAGTTAGGACTCGAAACTTTTTCCATTGCATTCAGAATAGGAGTTTAACTTTATAAACGCCCGGCGGCATGCCTTGATTGGAGATTGAGATTTTGAGTTGCGAAATCGAGACGATTTCAATTTAAATTTAAATAATAAAATTACATTGCAAGCTGCAGACACGTCGTAGAATTTAAAGAACGTGTCACCGCAAAAGGAACGCGTTAAAAATAAAAAGAAATCAACCAGTCGAGAAATATAAACATAAACAAAATCCTTCTTCAAATTTGCTCATATCGAAATAAAAAGAAAAGGAATCGAATTCCTCATTCGAGATGGCCGAGCGAAATCAAACTCAATAGATCTCGCTCTGGTTCTCTAGAAAAAAAATCATAAATATATGATGCCGCGATCGAAATCGATCGCGACTTCACATGGGCGGGGTAGTCGTCATGGCGATAGAGGGGCGACGCATGGCGATTTCGATGGGTCGCGGCATGGGGCGTCGAAGCGCTGGAGGTTTTGGCTCGGGACAGTGGTAAGCATGACGTAGGAGGAAGCTCGCATCGATATTGGGCGAATCGATTTTCAACTGCGGAAGAGGCTTAGCCACCGCGGCAAGGCGAAAGGAAAGGGCCGATCGTGGTGGCGACGATGGCAGTCTGGTCGAGGCCAGTTTGCGTTCGATCAAGAAAGGTGAGGTACTGATTCCTGTCTGTTTTTAATTCAAATTAAATATTTACAGGGAAAGAATATTTTCGACTTATTTTATAAAATTGTGTGTGTGTGTATCCATATTTGAGATAACAGAACTTACAAATAGGATTTTAAATTACAGTAGAAAAAAAATTGTTTAATTTAATGCATGTGTATATAGTAGAAAAGGATATAGAAATATGCATGCAAATAGATTTGATAATTACTGAAGTTAAAATTTTGAAGCTGGGATTTTTCAAAATGTCTTGACTTAGGGAAAAAATATATTTATATTTATAATTTTGAAAATTTATATAACTGATTCCTGAAATGTAGGTGATTTCAAAAGGGGAAATCTAATTGGGTAAAACACTTTAAAAATTCAAAGTTAATTTCAACTCGAACAAATTAGTTAAGTAAATTTATTAAATTGTAATTTATTTTAGATTATTTCCAATATTAATAAATTGTATAAATATTTATACAAGGTCTAAAAATCATAGAGAAACAAGCCGTAATGGAAATGGGTTGCAACAAAAACAAAGTTGAGTTAATCTCACTCATTTGGAATTACATTTAAATTTTAAATAGTTAAATTTAATTATTGGTTGATTGCTTGAATTGATGTGATATGTTATATATATATATATATATATATATATAGTGGAGTGATTGATTTTCCGCATTATATAGCAGATGAGACCCTATGTGTCCCTTACTGTGCAGTTAAAACACTCGGCAGATTCGAAGCGGTGGAGATGCAAAAAGTCATGGCGAGGATACAGCGAGGATATAGCGGGATATAGCGGATGACTCTAAAATAGCATATAAAACTCATACTTAATGTTATTACAAATATATAAATGGTAATTAAATGAAAAATTATCATTCAATTGAATTATAATTAACACATAAATAATTTTAAACAAAAAATATGTGCGAATATACTTTAAATAAACGTAAAACTGTTATATAACATAATTGAATTTAGTAGAATATTAAAGTATTTTCATTTCCGAAAATATATTAAAAATAAAATCAAATAAATTAGTTTCATAATTTTTATAATGTATAAATGCAATTTTTTAATTCATTTTATTGAAGAAGATATAGCGGAAATAACAAAATATAGCGGAAATAACGGGATATGGCGGAAATAGCGGGAATTAAAGCGGAAAGGCTATATTTTGGGGCTATATGGAAAAATCGTAGCGGTAGAAATCCGCTATGAGATATAGCGGGGTTATAGCGGGGTAATAGCGGGGCATTAACCACACCAGCCCCGCATAATAGCGGATGACCCCATAAACCGCGATATTCCACCTCGAAGTGGAATTGGTATTTTATATTGTGCTAACACCTGTGGATGCGGAGAAACATGTTGGAGGGATCCAACTGGATTCCTCAAAATATTAAGATTGTTTTAATATTCTGTGATATGATTATTTGATAATTTGTGAAAGATTATTTTGGAAATTGAAAATACTGAATGTTATGGATTGATCGAATAACTTTTGGATATACTGAGTTATCAAAAATATATAGATGGGATTTTTGAAGGAAAATAAAGGAGAGAATTTTTAAGTAAAATAATTATAGAGAATTTGGATAACTTAAAGAGTGCATAAAAGTTGATTTTTAAATGCTAATAAATAAATTCCAAGTATGGGAAGGGAGATTTTTGAATAAATGGAAATAAATGAATTTTTAAAACTTAAGTGATATTATTTTAAGGAGTAAAGAATTTATTTTTAAACTCAAGTTTTAAATTTTTTTGGAAAAGATTAAGAAGAAATTTGGGAAAAAAATATGAAATTGGTATTTTCAGTTTAAATAAGATTTTAAATCATAATAAGGAAGTTAAATCTGAAATTAATGGGTTTTGAAATAAATTGAGTAAGTAAAGGAATTTATTTTAAATGGAATAAATATGGAAATCGATTTGAAAATTGATTTAATGTTGAAACTGTGTTTTAAAAAAGATAACGAGACTATGGAATTTATAAACTGGGCTTATAAAGTGAAATAAGATATCAGTGCATATTTGGAAGTACAAATTCACAGTGGGAATTTATAAAGGATGTGTAATTTGTTTTTAAAAATAAATAGTGGTTTTATTTTTTAAAATGTGGGAAGGAAATTTATGGAATTGGGACGTAAATTAAATTAAAATAAATCGTGAAGGATTCATAAATGATTTAATGACTATATTTAAATGGGAAGTGTATTTCCCTAAAAAGCCAAGTATATTTTCAAAGAAAGTTTTCAAAGTATAAGTTAGAGTTTTTAAAATGACTTTAAAGAATGTTCTTGATAGAAATTATTAATTAGTAGTTTTAAAATTTTTAGAAGTAAATATTTATTAAGTTAATTATATAGTTAAATTATTTTAAAGGTTTAACTAGTATTATGATTTAAAAGATAATTATCACATATTTATATTTTATAAAATAGTTTTATTTAAAGGAGGTTTGGCAAAAGTTTTATTTGAAACTTGGTATAGAATTTCATAACTTTTATTTTTAAATTTGATAAAGTGTTTTAAATAGTTTTATTTCAAGTGTTTTAATGTATACATTTTAAATAAGTGTTTTAAATAGTTTTTATTTTAAGTGTTTTAAATAGTTTTTATTTCAAAATGTTTTAAAGTATATATTTGGATAAAGTGATTAAATTATTTTGAAATCCAAATATTAAGGCTTGGCGATTTTCAATGGAAATAGAAATTGGGTAGGAATTTTCTTACGAGAGAGAAAAGTGATTTGAAAACTATTTTTTTCAAGAGGTTGAAGAGTGGAAATATATCTTGCGAAGATATTTTGAGATTAATAAATTATTTGAAAAATTATTTATTCCGATGGTTGTTGCTGAATGTTATTTGATATTAGATAACCGACTATCAACATTGGCCAATATGCTGATCGTTTCGAAGAGACCGGGATCAGTATTTATTTTTCGAAAACCACTTCGATCTAGTTTGACGTTTTTGTGAGGAAGACAAGAGCTTCGAGTCGAAGATGGAGCAGTGAAGTGCAAGGGCTAATCGCTACTAATCCTGAGGGTGATTTCAGAATGGATGTAGGAGTAGTGCCTTCGGTTCCATTCGTACCTGGAACGTACTTGTATGGATGAATGCTTTCAGAACATCATCAGGAGGACGATGAGCATTCTAAATGAATATGTGCTAGAAAGGTAACGCATAGCCTCGAGCCTCATCAACCGGGAATGGTTAAAACAGGGGAGGTGCATACAAGGCTAAGTGGCTAGCAACCAATTAGGGTTAGGTCACCCTGTGAGGTCCATTTATTTCGGCTGTGTGGGCGGTTGCTGATCCCAACCGTAGGGTGATCTTATTCGGACTATCCAATAAGGGGTAGCATCGATCTTGTAATGCAGGGGATCAGTTTGGATCCTCGGTACGGTGATCTAGACCACGTATTGTGACGGATGGTACCCCAGTAGACCTGCCATTGATGGAAATCCATTCTCCCAACGTGCCTTTACGGTTTTGTTTGTAGAACCTACTATTGTTGGAATTTAATAATGTAACAATTTTGGCTATTTGAACAAGTATTTGTACATAGACACTACTATAACATTAGAGGATTTTTTTCAAGAAATGTTTTGGTTATCATAAGGAAAAATCCGGCATGTTTATTTGTGGCGTGGTCTTACGAGATACCTTTGATTTTAAAGGATTTTGAAAATTTTAATAATCCAATTGAGTGTGTTTTCCCACGCTGGTTTTCCAGACTGACTTGGGTGTTCGAGTATTATAGGATACAGATTTTGGATGGACTGCTGTGGAGCTCAAGAGACGAGCTGGATGACGAGGCGTATTTTCATAGATGTGTATTCCGTTGTGCGGTGTAGCTGTATATTCAGCTTTGGGAGGACAAGTTATTATAACTGTCGTGAATTGTGTTGTTGATTTGTATTCTACTCTGATGATGTAATGTATAAACAGATATAGTTCTTTTTGTTTAAAGGTCAGTCGTTTATCTATTATATATTATTCCGCTGCGATTGTGAGCTCTGATATTGTTTCTTATTTCTTCTTCTACCTCCTTCTTTAACCATAATGGCTCGGTTTTCCGGCATTCGATTGTTCGACATTAGATACAGTGGACGTATTAATGTCAATTTTCGGGTGTCGAAAAATTGGGTCGTTACGTCATCAGTCTCCTTCTTGAACTTTTGCCGTCTCCCATGGCCTTGTACAATGTTAGTGTACCAATGATACCACTGTGATGCTTCTTTCTTTAGATAAAAAGTGCATATGCCTACCCAAAATTGCTCTTCAATAAGGTGAAATTCAAAGAATTATTCTACTTGTCAAATCCAATCAAACACCATATCTTCTCCATTAAAGTTAGAAAATTCAATTTTAAAGAGCGAAGAGGAGAAATTTGAAAGCATTATCACTATTATTGCGTAGGTGGCGAGGTTTCTTTGTGTCTGAGATATTTCTTAGAAGTTGTATGGACTAGTCTTAGGGTTATTGAGAGTATATAGTACATTTCTTGGCGGTGATATATCATTTCTAGAATTTGAATGGGACTGATACTATTAACAATTTGACATGGATTTGAAAAATTGTTGGTATAAGGATTTGGTAGCAATGGTTCTATGTTGTTGGTTGTTTAAAGATTTGGTGTTGTTTGCACCTTTACTTGTTAAAGAGAGCCTATGCGGTCAAAACATTATGAATTCCACCAAATTTGGTGGTAGATCGTAAGTGATGTTATAACGACCGAGAAATTCAAACACTTCGTCTTCAAATATCGATACATTTTGAGACACGTTTAAGTGTTATATATATGATTTTATAACCTTATTTAACACCATTTAATTAATAGAAAATGATAAGAAACTTATTTTTGAAAAGTGTTTACAAAAATATATTCTTCAAAGAAAATTCAATAATGTGACCGGGTATCAGTTTATCGATAAACAACTTTTCGATGATATAAGTTTTTTGAACTCTTGTGCACTTAACTAATGATCAAATGAACATATTAGCAACTAATTAACATACTTTCCTCTTTATAAAGCAAGGTATGTTCTAGAATGTTCTATTAGGATAAGAGATATTACATGGTAAGGGTAAAATGATAAAATAAATAAAGAAGAAGTGACATAAAGTTGTCATGATAAAAAGCAATTACTGTCATTAGGGTTTTGAGGGGTTTTTGGTCTTTTTCCATCATCATTTCTAAGCCTATATAAGGAGAGGTACACTCTTAGGAAATACATCAAAAATTCCTAAGCTTTGAGCTAAAATTTGTCTTCGTCATCTTCTTCTTCTTAACTTTCTAAAGCAAATAGTTTGCAAATCAATTCCAAATCACCTCAAATTTGGCATAAGATTTTACCACCACATAACAACACCTTTTACCTAGTTAGATTGTGAAAAAACATAGCCAACCCCCCCTCCCCCGGTTAGATTTTAGTGATATAATATTCCATATTTAATTAGATCTTGGAGATATTTGAGTCTATATGAAATTATGACTCAAATTCATTACTTATTTTACAGATTTGATAGAATTTGAAGTGTGATTAATTGCACTTTTTAAAGATTTTGTGTATTTGACAGAGTTATCAGTTGCCTCTTTTATTGCATTAGAGAAGGCAACAAATTATCTACATGGGAAAGATTAACGGAAGTATTCAATAGCTTCTTAAAAAAGATATTTGTCAAGTCTATTATAAATAGACATGTCTAAGGTTGATAAGAGAGGCGTGGGAAAAAGTGAATTTTGTTGGGTGCTTGGATTTGAGATTTCTTCTCAATTTTAAGTCTCTTTTGTATTTTCTTTGTTGAATCAATAAAAAATTTTGCTTTTGGGAGAATTATTTTTGTTTGTTTTCTTCACTACTTTCTCTTCTAAATCTAATTGTGTAGTGATCCCGGAAAATTCTTAACATTTGGTATCAGAGCCAACTACACAAATTTTTGGAAGAGTCTTTGACTATGGAGAAGGTAAGTGTTGAAAAGCTTAATGGAAGGAACTGGGGGTTATGGAAGGCAAAGATGGAAGATTATCTCTATCTTAATGATCTTCACCAACCCTTGGAAAACAAAGGGGAAAAGCCAAATGGAATAACTGAGGCAAAGTGGAAAATTTTGGATAGGAAGGCAGCTGCAGCAATTCGATGTTTTATGGAGAATTTTGTGTTTCATATCATCGCTTGTGAAACTTCTGCTTTTAGCATATGGAAGAAATTGAAAGAAATTTATGCAAAAAAAATTCTGTGACGAATAAGGCATTCCTGATGAGAAAGTTGGTCAATCTAAAACTAAAGGAAGGCGAATCGATTAGCGAACATCTCAACAGCTTTCAAGCAATTGTGAACCAATTGGTGGAGATAAGCTTCAAAATTGATGACGAAACTCAAGCTTTAATATTAATGAGCACATTGCCTGAAAGTTGGGAAACTCTTGTAGTCGCATTGAACAATTCAAATTCTAGTGGTGTTATTTCCATGGAGACTGTGGTTAGCAGCCTTCTTAATGAGGAGATGCGGAGGATAAATTCATCAGAAGGAAAGGCCACTGAAGAAAAGAAAACTATAAATCCATTGGCAGAGGTCCACTTTGCAAAGAGATAAAGACGCTCATTCAAGCCAAATACGGATCGAGATTTCATTTGCTATTACTGTGAAAAACCAGGCCATCAGCTGAAATTTTGCAATAAATTAAGAGAGGATAAAGAGAGGATGAAAACTCAAGAAGGAAGCAAAAATAAGCTGGAGGTAGACGGTGATGAGGAGGTAAACTTTGGCATCAGCAATGATGTTCTTTGTGTTGATATGAGTATGGAAGGAGAATGAGTACTAGATTCTGGTGCACGTTTCCACATTTGCAATCAAAGGGAAGCATTCGCTGATTATAAGGAGGAAGCATGCAAGGTGGAGTTCGCTAATGGTGGAGATCTACAAGTTCAAGGCACAGGTTCTGTCATGTTGAAGATGGATACTGGAAGGTTGGTGACGCTTACAGGGACCAACCTTCCAGGGGTTAGGCATATCCCAGAAATTAAAAGAACCTTATCTCTGTTGGACAGCTGGAACGGAAAACCACAAAGCCTACTTGGAGGTCTTTGTGGTATTACAAGCAATTCTGATCCGTTGATGATGTGCATGTTCTATTGGCGGGCATGCATAGTTTGGAGGGAGGTTTAGCTTTTGGTGAAGACATATGTTTCATTGGATATATTGTTTGGAGTTGAGGTTCGAGAAGGAGCTTGGATGTCATTTATGAAATATTATATCAAGGTGGAGATTGTTAGATTTTAGTGATATAATATTCCATATCTAATTAGATCTTGGAGATATTTGAGTCTATCTGGAATTATGACTCAAATTCATTGCCTATTTTACAGATTTCATAGAATTTGGAGTGCGATTAATTGCACTTTTTAGAGATTTTGTGTATTTGGTAGAGTTATCAGTTGCTTCTTTTATTGCATTAGAGAAGGCAATAAATTATCTACATGGGAAAGATTAACGGAAGTATTCAATAGCTTCTTAAAGAAGATATTTGTCAAGTCTATTGTAAATAGACATGTCTAGGGTTGATAAGAGAGGGGTGGGAAAAAGTGCATTTTGTTGGGTGTTTGGAATTGAGATTTCTTCTCCATTTTAAGTCTCTTTTGTATTTTCTTGGTTGAATCAATAAAGTTTTTGTTTTTGGGAGAATTATTTTTGTTTGCTTTCTTCACTACTTTCTCTTCTAAATCTAATTGTGTAGTGATCCCGGAAAATTCTTAACACCCCTCCCCCCCCCCCCTCCCCACCCCACATATTAAGGCCGTGGGCATTAAGAGGCTTGGAGCAAGGGAAAACAATAAAAGGAAGGAAGGGAAAGATGGTTGCTAGCTTGAGTTGAACTTGAGTGCTTAGGCTTGGTTGTTTGTTAGGTTTAAGCTGAGCTAACTCACCACTTGGATTGATAATATAACTCATATATGACTATATTTTGATGTGTTAAAGTTGTTTGAATTGTTAAGTGACATATGTTAAAACATTGATTTGGATTCTTGCTTTGAAAACAAGTGAAACATAGGATCCATATATGAACTTGAATGGACTTGTATAGCATATGACTAGAATTTGGAACAAAGCACATAGGTTGTAGTTGAATATAGGTTGAGATATAACTTGGATTTTGAAAGTGCACTTATAGTGATAGTTGCTATGGACGCAGTTCGGAATTGCCTTGTTTTTGACAATTGTTATGAAACTTTGTAGAGAGATCCATAGGGATTTCTCGCCATATTTACAATGTTTTATATGTATGTTTGTTGCTATCAAAAGCTTGAATAGTAAAAAGTTCAGTAACATCTCGAAAACAGCCAAAACATCACTAGTGCAAAACTGCACTGTTTAACCTTTGATTTGTGGACTTCAATTGTTTCAAAAAAAAACTTCAAGCTTTGAGCGATTTGTTTCATTCTTTTTAAAAGTATTGCCTAACTCTATTAGAGTATTTTGAAAGTAGCTTGAGATATTTATGAATTTTTAAGAATTAGTTATGAATTTTTAAAGAAAGAAATTTTAGAATAAAACATGTTCTTTTTTCAAGTTTTGTTGATTTTTCAAACATGTTATTTTAAGTAATATTTTGGATAAATGTTTTAAAACCTATTATAAGTATTTCCAAGTATTTTAAATGTTTTTGAAAATGGGTTAGTAATTGCTTAATGGCTAAATAGATAATTGTTTAAATTATTTAATTGAAAATTAATTAATTATGATTAACACTAATAAGCCGACGAAGTAATCTTATCTATTTGTGAGAGTTAAGGTTAACGTTGAGTAGGGACAGAGCAACAGAGCTCTAATATATCAGGCTTCCCTCTTAACCGAGGATAGGTAAGTAGTAAATGTCGAAAACGTGTTATTCGTGTTTATTTCTTATTGTTTATGGAAATCATTAATACTATACTTAACACTAAAAGCCAACGAGATAGACATATTTATTTGTGAGATTCAAGAATGAAGTGTTTGGGCTAGGCTTGGAGCAGCCAGTGCCCAAACTTACCTGGTTTCATTCTTGGATGAGGAATAGTTAAGTTGGAATGTCAGAACAAGTTAAGCGTACGAATCGTGATTTGTATAAGAAATTGTTTTAACTGGATAATCGATTAGTCGATTATCGAATTTGACCTAATATTAACTTAGAAAGTAATCAAAAAGCTTCGTGATTCTATACCAATAAGAACCTTCGGGGAGGAGTATTGGTACAAAACGTCTCTAGCTTTCACTTACTTCTAAAAGAACCTGAATTGAGTTTACCTGAAATTCATCGATTAGTTTAGTAGAGTCCAGGATCAGTAAGTGTTCTACTTACCGAATACCCACTTCAAAGCTAGGATATGAGCTCTATATTTTGGAAGAGGTTGAAGAAAAAGAATCTATGCGAAGATTCGAGATATATTCAAGATGCTCGAATCCACATAGTGATTCGTGATCTGTTCGAGATGTGGGAATCCATTTGGAGATTCATGTTCTGTTCGAGTAATGAAGACTCAGGTGAAAGATGTCGAATGTAACCTCAACATTGGAAATGATTGAGAACAGAGTAGGACGCACAGGCTGGGGTTTTGCGAACCCACGATGGGATATATCAACTTCATTATCTAGAGTATGCTTATCGATGTTGTGCACGGAAGTTGATGGTACTTGGTTCCACATGGTTTTATAGGTTCGTGTATAGATTAGTTGTGTTTACCTTAATGGTATATTTTATCTAGAGATATACGACGCTCAAAAGGTACTTTCTGACCCTTGTCAGGAGGCTGACCTCAGTTTATCTGGGAATGTCTTTAGTGGACATCCAATATGCGAACGTACCTTAGCAGTTTTAAATGTAACCTAAATACGTTGTGGTGATTATATCCTATACCTAAACATTATCTATCACATCACTATATAAACTTAATAAATGGTTGGTTTCTTTTGAGGGGAAAATCGTTACGAGAATCTGTATTGTCTCAATAATTACAGCTTCATATATTCACGTATCTCAAATTTTCTCATACTAGACTTATATTTGACGCTCGGTTTTTGTTTTACCTAAATTCCTCGCGTACTCTTTTGAGTAGTCTGAGTATCAGGTTTTACCTTAGATGCTTCAGAGTTCAAAAGAAGGGCTGGAGGCTTCCATTGTCTATCTATTTCTATTTTTGTTGCTTCATATTAGCTATGTACATATATCAGCATTGTACAGACAGGTAGTTCTAATTGTCCAGGCCGATGATAGTACTAAGGTTTTGTAACTCTGAAAATCTTGTATTTAGAGTAACCATTTGTATTGTTCTTTTGATATTCTAAATTATCGTTCTACTGTGAGATTTTGATATTGTGTTTTTCTTTTCTTATTCTGTTCCTTTTCTTTTGTTTTATCCTAACTTTCTGTCCTTTCAGCACTTGGATGCTCAGCACACGAATACTGTACATGCATTAGTGTCGACGTTCGAGAATCGAGAAGCGGGACATTACAGTGTACTCCAAATTTCTTAATGATGGGGTGTATCCATTTTTGGTCTCCACTTTACTTGCCCAGTTGCCCATGCTTCTTTATATAAGAGAGATGTTTGTAAATTAGCTACTATTGGATCCAAATAAGAGTCTGAATCATGCTCCTCTTCAGCATTGATACCACATTGGAATCACATGCATTTTATAAAGGGTTCTTCGTGGTGTATTGGTCAAAGAACCGATTAATGATGGTCATTAAAATGGAGTAAGAACCACAGTGGAAAACAAAGAGAAAAAGAAAAGAGAAATGAGAGTGAAGAGTGAACTGTCAGGAATAATGTGATCAAAGAAAGATGAACAAGATGGTCGGAAATGGAAGAAATTCAGGTAGGAAGAAGATGTTTCAAATTGGAGAGCCACGAATACACAAATTGCCAAAATAAAAGAAGAATAAATTTGCTTTATTATTTGAAACTTGCTTTATTACATTAATTCAACATACATTTATATACATTGTTCTCATGCATTGGCACAATACTCTTTATTGTGAGCAAAAAATAATTATTTGTATCCCTACTTCCCTTATCCCCCATTGTCAATGCGCACAGGAAGTATATCACTATGCACATGCACAACATGCACACTGATACATGCCATTATGCATTAATCCCTTCCTCTCTTCTCCATTGTCCATCATCACTCTAGCAACCCTCTCCCCCTTTCTTGATGGCCTCATGGTCGAACCCTGACGAACTTGACTATATTTTTGATCAACATCCAACCTAGAACTTTTCATAATAGCAAAAAGGGTTTGGTTGTTACAGGATTAATGTTCTTAAAGAAGATTACAATGAAAAATGTGAAGATAAACAAAGCGACAAACTTTAAATATGATCCTAAAATAAGATCCAAAGAAGGGTGAATTTTTAGGTAGCCTATAAGGGCTTTACATCTAAATTCTTCATGTACAAGTTAGGGGAAGTATTAGAGACTAAATGGTCGTCTTATTTTAAATCACAAATTGGTATGGATGATTCAAATGCAAATTAATCTTTTTCAATATTTTCTAAGATTGGGTATTTATAAACATTTAGATCCCTACATGTCCAAGCTATATACAGTTTGAGGTGGAGCGGAACGCAGCGCTAGGTGCTAAGAATATCTTACCAGACAGAGTCTAAGCGAAGCCTCGACTAAAAAGCATCGGTCATATAATTTGGTTTTTTTTGCAATTGTAATAACAAAAACAATGTAACTACATAAAGTGAAACTTAATTTGTGATAATTAGACTGTCACTGTTTCTTGTTTTTACAAGAGTGATATACATAGATAATTTAAGTTTATCATCAATAAATAAAAGCCGAAATACTATTATATAGTAATAAAATTTGTACCTAATATAGTTTATACATAATGAAATTTATGTCCTAATTATAACGAAATATTTATGTACCTAATAATGACGACTTTATAGAAAAACACAATAATTGTGAACAGTTTAGTTTTTTATTTATAGTAGATTGCTTTGGGTCATACTCCAAAAATATTTTAAAAAGGAAAAAAAAGAATAAGAAAGTACATTAAGAACCATTAAAAGCAAATTTCGAAGAAATAAGAAGTTAATGAGTAATAATTATTACTTCTATTTTTTTGAGCCAAACAACCAATTAAGTAAAAATTTAGAAACATGAATATTGTTAGTTTATTTTGAACTATGAAAAAAGAATATTTATTGAATGATTTTCCATATATTTTGAAATGAAGTATATAAAGTGTAAAAAACATTGAATTATATTAGTAATTGGATTTTTTAGTGTATTGTATTAATCTAGTCAAAGTAAAAAAATGAAATATCAAAGATACCTATTTTCTTAGTGCCCTAAAAACTTACAGCACAGACGGCATTTCAGACACGGATCGGAATAAAGCACCAAAGCAAAAATGTGGAGCGGCAAAATTACAAAATAGTTCCTAAATGGCCCCAACGGTGCCTTGACAGTAGTGCACAAGCTAGTCCGTGAGCTACCAGAAATCTCCTTCAACCTAATATACTCTTAGTTTGTTGTAAAGATCGAGTATTTTGGAAATTCTATCAATTTGACATACATTTAATTTGTTGTTAAGATTAAATAATCACAATTTCAACCCACACCTTGTTACAATTACTCCAAATCTCCATCAATTCAATATATTCTTAATTTGTTGCCACGGTTGAGTAGTCTCAATTACGTATTCATGCGCATATCCATTTCATTTTATTTTAACATGGGGGACACCTCGTTTCATGCTTCAAATCATCACATCACGCCAACGAAGCTACAAATGACTTTATGTCATTTCAGTCACATAAATTCTTATCATATCGCCTTTTCTCAACAATTATCTAAAACAAGAAAATAGATTGGGGGAAATAGTTTAAGGACTTTTTAAGCCACGGACGTAGGTCAAAAAATTTAATTGTAGGACAAAGTAATGTTATGTGTATATAGCATGTAAAGTAACGCTATATGGATATCCCAATTGTTGTAAATATAGTGTTTTTCAAGCAAGTATATGCTAATTTAATTTAGCACTTACACAAATACTATTATATTAATATATACATACATAGTATTTTCTGATTGTTTTTCCTTCAGACTAAACGTTTGAGGTGGTGCTCTTGGTTTAAATTTTTTCTCCAACTTTGCCCTTTTAACTACTTCGTTCCATTTAAAATTCAAGCTTTTCATTAATCTTTCTCCATTGGCTTAAATATCTGTGAATCACATAATAAATACACTGCATGGTACTATTTATAAAATAAAAGTACACAGAATAAAATGCATAAATTGAGGTATAATCTAATACCCTATGGCATTCATCCCCTTCTCCAATATACCTCTCAACAAACAAACTCTAACTACTACCAGGTCCACCGCTATTATCACACGATCCTTTCAACCAATCATGCAACACCCCACTAAGAAGACCAACTTGACATCACTAAGAGTTAGAGCATCTCCGTTGTAGATATGGATAACACAAGGTACCGCTCCCATGGCGAGCATAACAAAATCATAGTCTTCTACTCTCATTCAAATCAAATGTTTACATCTTCATCAACGAATCATCAAAGATGTTGAGATGGATCAACATTTAATGAACTTCATTCACCTGATATACAAAGGAAATATGAAACAAAACCAAACGATTGGTTATTAACTTCCTTTAGAGAGCTCTTCCAAGTCTACCCAAATTCCTTTGGTGGTTGTCTCAACGCTAATTTTGGAAATTATATTATGTCCTGTAGCCAGTTCAGTTGAAGTACAGTAAAAATCCATTCTTCCATCTCTTCCTTCTCAACCTTTAAGATACCGAGAGACAAGTGAGTATCAAAAAACTACCATATGAGTATGACTTCTCTTCAACGTTGCTTTAATCTTCCATTGTAACTTTTGAAAATTATTATCTTCGTTCCTCTTTTCTATCTCAAAAGGGTGAAGTGTGAACCAGACACCACATATGAACTTCTTACATATGGAGCAACAACAAAACTAGAATTGATCTTTGATGGGATATCCTCCATCTTTGTCATCCCAACAAACGCTCTAATACCGGTTATTGGGAAAATTTGATGTTCCCAATTGAAAGAAAATCCCTAAATCAACCAACACTATGGAAGTAATGGATCACTATAGGCATACTACAACAGATGGGTAATAAATTGTAGTTGCCAACAACTTTCAGCTCCACAATTTTACAATCACAAAAGGTAGACAAACAAGTAAACAAGAAATAATGAAAACACAAGATTTATGATGCTACGATCATTGATGCGATAGTGTACGTCTACTTTGAAAATATCAAATTTTAGTAGAACTTTGAAAATAGAGAATTTAGCATAAGATCTCGTTGATTTCCATTGAGAGATGATGTGCGCGCACGTATAAGCGTTCAATAACACTCCAAATAGTGCGGCATACCTGACTTCCACCATAAGCTCCGAATAAAATAATATGAACGGTGCGAAGAGAGAGAATGTATTGTTATTTAATTCGAAACTTGTGATGAAAATCAAAAGACTACAAAGATGCTGCACTGTTTGGATTGATACTGAATGCTCCTTATATATGTATACACACATATATATACACACACAGAGCTAAAGTGGGTCGCAACAGTCAATTAAGTCATAGGTAGATCCACCATCAAAATAGAGAAGACTAAACCCGGAAAGCATTAACCGATCGACCGACTGTGATATGACGACTTTACGGTCAACCATTAGGGATTAAGCCGTCAATCATTTTTTCTTTGGAATGTGTAAAACAACTTAGCAATCGACTAATTCTGGCCTAAGAGATGATTGCAACCTTCATGTATGGCACGCACAAAAGTTGCTGCACTTTATTTTGCTTATGAACTTCCAACCTCAGTAACTTAAAAATTACAGCTTCAAATGACGAACCATTTTCGCCATTGCTATTGTAACAAATTCTCTTCAATATGACATCACTTATTCAACACTCACCCTTTCACGTTAAACATGCTCTACACCATGTTTCAGATACAGATGCTACAATTCATCCTGCTGCGATCAATTCATCATATGTGATATCTATAGTAGCCATTTTATTAGAAGCTTTTATCATTTAGCTCCCTTTTCAAAACTGATAAACAAGTTTAGATTTGTTTTATAACATATGCGAGGAAAATGTTGGACCTTATTTGGTTTGCATATTTCATATTTGAGTTTTTTTAACAATCGAAAAGCATTTGATTTTCAAAACGGTTAATTTGAAAAGTGATTTTAACATGTAAAATTGAGCGACTTGTTTTCCACATTTTCTTACTTTGGAATAAGTTTCCTTGGTTTGGAAGTTATGTTTGATTAATTATACAAACCCTTGTTCGGGACTATAGAACATTAACTGGCTTTATAACCACTATAGAGGAAGAATTTCAAACTCATTACATAACTCAATGCATTTTGGGTTTTCCAACTTTATCTTATTACGGGCATAAATTTTACAAGCCTGTCTCTATAATCAGTTAAGTACAAGATTTTAGCATAAGTATAAAACAAAGCAAAAAACTACTTACCAGTATTGCGAATGATTAAAAAAATTCATGAACTCTTCAAGGCTGATAATGCCTCTTTTGTGGTTGCAGAGATGACAGCATCAGAAGCATTTGGCAGATAATAATATTTTCCTGGGATAAACGGAAAGTGAATAATTTGGAAATTTCTGCTCAGGGTAGAAAAGAAAATTATGAGTAAATATAATACAATACCTTGAGCTACTCTTGCGATTTCCTTTGCAAAACCCGTAGATACAAACTTGTTTTCAGTATCAATGACTAGAAGCGACATTCCTGACTTGTATATTTTTCCAGCCACATCCAATATTTCATCCTTAAAGAACATTATTTTCAATCAGAATCTTCACATTATTTGATAATCATACGTTACCATTTGTTAAGCAGTAGTTCCCAGAAAGACTTCCCAGTTCTTGTATTCTCACTTATAAAGAAAACCGCTGTGCTCTAATTAGCCAGTATCCCTTATAATATTCTCGAAAAAGAAAAGGATAATGTACATTATTAACGGGCAAAATTACAGGTTACAGATTTACTTTGAACTTTGAAAAGAGAAATTAACAGAAGGCCAACATGTCAATGTCTAAAAAACATTATATGACTCTAATTTATTGTTCGCTTTACTAAGTATACATTATTGTATATCTACAAATATGTATCAGGACACTTGCAAGAATAACCATGAATTCATATTTCATATATTTGAATAATAAAGGTGTAAGAATGGCAACTCTTCCGTAGAAAATGGTTTAAGGATGTCCCTTGACACTTTTGCCTACACATGATCAACTATGAGTTGTAAAGTCCAATATACAATTATTAATACTCCTACCATCAAAGGAAGTCATAAAGTATGAAGAAAGCAAAAAGTGGTACTAATCATGATTTTCATATCTATTAATTATATAAAATGTATGGTACTGCAAAGGTAATATAACATATATGTATAACAGCATTTGTGATTAGAATGTACATGAGTTTATTATGTTCGTAAATTATATCATTATGTTTAAAGTGATTATATCCCTTTCATCAAAGAATATCATTGTATGAAGTAGCCAAAATATGGCAGCCTGTAATCATGCTCCCATTCTACTAACTAAATTAAGTGTAGGTTAAGTGCAAAGTGATATAGCATACATGTATTATTACATTCATGTTTAATATGTACATAGAGTTTATTTTGTTTGTTAAGCATAGTAGTATGCTATACTATGTTTTGATAATGTTTATTATTTCTCACATAGCACATGCTATTATATATTTTTATTAGGAAGCACAACAAAGCATACTCTTGTCAAGACTATGTATTAAACTGTAAGAACCCTAAACAGTATCAGGTATAGTACATAGGAGGTAATTTATTCTAAGAAATTTTTTCAAGCAAGAAAATCGTTTAGGGCAGACTAAAGAGTGACTTGGCAAACTCAAACAACTTTACCTGAGCTTATTATTAATTTACTGAGAAGAAAATAGAGACAATATTTAAGTTGAAACAATAACCGAACCTTTAATTCCTGAGAAGTAGGCTTAGGAGCATCTGATGCAGCAGCAGCTTCTGGATCATTGGATCTTTTAAGTGATATGTTAGCCCTACCATCAGTAAGCACAACAATCATAATACGACCAACATCTCCACTCTTTTCGGCATTAAGTCCAACTCTGACTGCCTGCATTAATAGTTGACAATTAAAGAACATTCAATGAAACATAGCAAGAAAATATCACTGAACAGATCGCATGTTCAATAATTTATATATATCACAATGGTCATATAATACAAGCCATATTTAGTGCCATGTTATAACAAGGTACTGCTGTTATAAAAGTTGGACAAGCAAGGTGGACATTTGTCTCATTGCCAACCGCACAATTCTTGTCTTCAAACAACATCGAGACGCGTGGAAAGGCATCTACAAAAGGAGATAGTAGCTAAAGCATAGAAGGTTAACTCACATTTTGGGCCAAATCTTTTGAGAACCAAACCACGTGACTTGACCCATGTGATGGGATGCTTAAGTAAGATACAATATTTATGTTACAGTTGTGGTAAGTAGTGTAATTATGTGACCATGAAATTATCTAAGGATTTTCACAGACCTATTTCCCTAAATTCTTATGTTTGCACA
The DNA here is from genome assembly GCA_030765085.1 of Allium cepa. Lineage (NCBI taxonomy): Eukaryota > Viridiplantae > Streptophyta > Magnoliopsida > Asparagales > Amaryllidaceae > Allium > Allium cepa. Next base: position 612,114,027 of record CM060942.1, on the reverse strand, counting down.
CCAATAAGATCTCCATTTCTGTTCCCCCATGCATCATCCATTCCACAAATTTGTAACATAGTTCATTTCCTCGTTTATATGAAAGCCATTTTCTAAGACAATATAAATCTACAGAGTAGCAGTTTAACATAAAGTCAGACAATAAAATAGTACCTACCGTGCTAAGGCCATGAGCTAATGGTGAACCGCCACCACAAGGAAGTCTTTCAAGACGATTTCTAGCCATTGCAATTGACCTTGATGGAGGAAGTAAAACTTCTGCACAATCCCCACGGAAAGGAATGATAGAAACCTGAAAAGTATATGGACATATTATTTAAGATATTTTGATAATGTTTAAAAATATTTGTAATCTAGTCTATCAAATGCTGAGGAATCATATAATTGCAGTTATCTAACCTGATCTCTGCTCGTATAACTTTCTGCTAGTAGTTTTAAGGCTGCACCCTTCGCATTTTGCATGCGGTTTAGTGCCATACTGCCGCTAGCATCAACCAAAAATATAACCTGATTATACAAAAGTATTTCTATCATTATAGTCTAGTAAACCGACACACACAATGTGCGTAAACATACATCACTTGCTATCATTGTTTTTAAAAATCTGCCTCCATACTCGCCTCGAGGAGTGCCTCGAGGAAATGAGAGATAAAACACCTTGAGAATTTCTCCTAAATGCTTTTTACCTCTAAAGCTTACGCCTCAACAACTTGAGACATACTAAACATACAAAGCGCATGCCTTATACGTCTCAAACTGCCGACGCATGCAACTCAAGAATCTTTTTACCCTTACTTGCATATACTGCAACTAATAGAAGTTATTAAACTTCAATTATTTAATGGAAAACAAAAAAAAGAACAAAATTTAAGATGGAAATTGGTGTTTTTTACTTTTCGATTTTAATATCGATATGATCAAGTAACATTGTTTCTGAAACAACGATCAAAAGCTATGTAATGAATTTTGTCACTGCTATTTAAAGAAAAATTCTAATAGGCTTCATTAAATCTCCAAATAAATTTTGCAGATCGATTTGAATTGGTGGAAGGAGCCAAAAATTGAAAATTGCGGAATCTCCAAAAAAAATTGCGGAATCGAAACTGGAATGATATGGATTTCAAATATTTATTTTTAATCTTTAAAATACAAATAAGAAATGTATACATGTTCAGAGTCAGACCTGAATGATTTGTTTTTCATTTTCTGCATATGTTAACTTAAAATATTAAATTTCATTATATGTTTTGCATTTTACTTTTATCTAAAAAGCTTACGCCTCGCCTCACGGACCTGAAAATGCCTTATGTACGCTTTCGCGTTTTAAAACAATGCTTGCTATACACGATTAAAATTAACCTTATAAATCATGTGTAAAACAGATACTAATAAAAAATATTCGTATACTTTCAAATAATATTTAATTATCTAGTTTTGTTTCATATATAATTTTCATTTTAAGTGGTAAACTTATTAAAAAAAATGATTAACAAATTTTGTGAATAGGATAAAATTTATCATACATTTAACTAAGTGTAGAAAATAGATAGTGCATCATATTAAAAAATAAGTAACAATGAGTGAAGTTCAAATAGCTTCTTGGAAGACTGAAATTCATTTAAAGTTATAATTGACATGAATAAAGGTAGAGTAACAGAAGTTATAAAGGATAACTTTATCGTTTCAAAAAGGCATAAAAATCTTATGAGGTTAACTTCAGAAGAGATAATTATATTGCAGTAAGAAGGAAAGAAATCCACAAGTATTTATTTAATTTATCTCATATTGTACCAGAGCACCCGCTTTCCGTGCCATTCTTTTTGCTCTCATATCAGTTTTTTCCACAAAGACTTTTCTGGTTTTCAGAGTGTCCTTTTCTCTTCGTAGCTTTTGATAAGGTGCAGCTGCTCTGAGCGTTGCATCAACTGCCAGCCTTTTTACAGGACCCTGCTCAAAAAGGGAGAAAAATAATAATAATAAGAAAAAACGTCTAGAAAATTTGAGAAACTCCAGTATCATGATCACAGTGATTTTTCTGATATAGTAATACACATGATTATGTATGATACAAGAGAAGCCATCACATGCTTTTCTTACACATGGGGATACTAACAATGAAATTTTGCACAAAATAGGACATGAGAATTGAGCATCTAGCTTAATAATTAAATTTGTGACTACAAATACCATTGCGTAACAACTTTCTTATTATATACATTAACAAGCACAAAATTAAGGTTTAAGACATGATAACTAATATGCTAGCATAAATTCTACTATTAATAACTAGAACATATAATTTCAACCATGGTCCGTGCAATGTCATTAATACCCCTACACATTTCTACTATTAATAAAGAGAGTTGATTGTATAGGATTCATCCGTGTTCGTCGTTTCAAATGTTGTCAAAGTCACATAAATATTCTTTCACTTTTTAGTTTATCTACATCATATGCATATGGGCACACATCGTATGTATCATACACTAGTTGCGTAGAAAAGAAACCAAACTATGGGGGAAAAAGATAGGGAAAACATATACTGAAGAGATGAAAAAGGGCAGAGGGCTCCCTTCTCATTAAGGTCAGGGATGAGAGTCTCAAAGAGTAGGCTTTCCAATAAATAAAGGACAAAATTTTAAATTTGGCTTCAAAGAAAATTTTATTTCAGTAAATAGGATCCATTCAAAACTTATTACAAAAATAAGCTTGTTTAATGTGTACCAATAAACTTATTACAAATATCAGGTTAACTTTTGTACTCGCACATTTTAAAGTGTACCAATAAACTGTCCCCTGCTAGCAACAAATTGGTTCATCTCTTACAAAAAAAGCATTGATAATTAAAGGGGATAGTTAAAGAGGCCCCAAATTGGCTAAGAGTCGAGTTTATCCTCTTGTTAAAGAGATTCCAAAATTGGCTTAGAGTAGAGTTTATCTTCATTAATTGATAATACTCTTATTATTGTCTTACTGTCTAATACCCTTCCAAATTTGGGATTCTTTTTTCTTTCTGATTTAGAGTTTTCTGATGGCGGCCTGATTTAATTTGAAGTTTGAAATCGAGAGGGGGGCAATCATGTAAGGATGCTGATGAGGGTTAATTTTGTCAATAATTAAATTAATAATTGAAATAATAATTAAAAGTGATTAATATTACTCAACTCTTTTAAGTTTTAACAATCACGTAATAAGATTATAATGGTAGACTGCGATATTAAGTTTATTAACAATATTAAGTTATGATTAGATATTGCAACAGAATAACAGACCTTAATTAAACAGGTCAGGAATTATATATTAATCTATGAATAATAAGACCATGCTTCATTGCTCCCAAGAGGTTATTACTTTTTTCTTGGTATGTTACTTACGATGTTTGTGGAGTTTATTAGTACTGTATGTTAAAGACCAAGAAAATAATAATGATTCTATGAGCATGTGCAGACCTTTGGGAGCATTGGCTTTATGTATCGACCTCTATCTTCAGAAAATATAATATTTTTAGCTCGTCCTGCTTTCCCTTTCTTTCTCTGTGCTTGTTGTGCAAAGAAAAGAAGTTTTTCATCAACAAGACCTCCCTCAGCATCAAAAATGAACTCTTCAGGTATCTGTGGCTCTTGTTCCTCATTTTCATCCTGATCCTCCTTCTCATCATCTTCCTGTTTGTGCATAAATCAGCTTGAGCAAATAGTAGTTCCATTATGTATAAAATATATCCCCAAGGTGATAGAATGCAATATTGAATCATGATACTGGAGAAATTTTCCTCTCAAATGATATTTTTGTTTCTTGACACTGCAGATCATAAACCACATCAGACTAAATTTTGAATAAAATATAATTTCCGAAAAACCAACTCCTTGCATTTTTTACTTTTAAAAAACAATTCTTAATTATGATTTCTAAACGATAAGTTTTAAAAACACCAAATTTCATTTAATGATCTTGCATTTGAAAACATGTTATGCGAAGATTTAAAAGGATAATTTTCCTCTCAAATTAGATTTTTATTTCTTGACACTGCAGATCATAAACCACATCAGACTAAATTTTGAATAAAATATATCTTCTGAAAAACCAACTCCTTGCATTTTTTTTTACTTTTAAAAAATAATTCTTAATTATGATTTCTAAACACAAGTTTTAAAATACACCAAATTTCATTTAATGGTCGTACATTAAAAAAATGTTATGCAAAGATTTAAAAGGATAATTTTGACTCACTTTATCATCTTCTTCTTTTTCTTCATTTTGATCTTCAGAGGAGTCTTGATTTTGTGGTGGTGGTGGAGGGGGAGGAGGAGGTGGCTGATTTTGTTGATCTTCTTGGTTTTCTTTGAATGTTGAGCGAGGGAGAATGACCAGCTCTACCTATAATATTGATTCATGAATGAACTACTGAAATGAGGTTAATATTAAGATTTCACATTTGCAGTGTGGTATATCTGCTAGACATTACATGGGAGCTGAATATGCTAGAGAAAACGTAAGACTAATTTATTATCCATTTGGTGCACTACAAAATAGGGAACACAGACAGATTTAGATGGTTGCAAGAGTAGAAAATAGTTTCCACAAAAAATAATAATGCATGACAGGAAGCATTGGTAAAAATAGATGATAACTGTGATTCATTTATTACCACATCCATAACATGTCAAAGGAGTTTGATTTTCTATATATGAAATAATTCACTATAAGAAGAAGAAGAAAATTGACTCTGAAATATCTCACCAGACACATAACCATTAAACAATCACATTTCTCACTTAATACGCTAGCATATTAATAAACAATCGCATTTCTCCCATAATACACTAGCAGATTAAGCTGATGTGTTCCATAATACTAGACTTTGTATGAAATGTGCACATGTGTGCACGCGCGCACATATGTTTCTAAATGCATGAATTTATATATCTATATGTAAACATGTATATACGTACACATAATATGTATGTATGTATCTATGTATGTACGTGTGTATGCCTGTGTGCATATTTATATACACCTGTGTATGTGTATACTGTATATACATACGTAAGTATACGTGTGTATAGATATTCTGTATATACATGTGTATGTATAGTACATGTTTATTTATATACATGCGTATTTATATATTGAATCCCCGGAGCGTCTATATCTATCTTCATCATATACATGCATATTAATATACATAGAGGAAGGTTCGATGACATCCCTGTTTTGAAGCACCATTATCATATTTTGAGTTAAAAAAATTAATGCCACGAAATTTTGTGGATATGTTATTATCATGCTCATGATCTTCTCCACAAAAACATGATGAGTTTGATATTTCAAAACAGCAGCTAAAATAAATATATTTTAACGGTTGATGTTAACTTATTATTTTAAAGAGCTTACAATTTTCAAAATATGATGGAGTGCTCAAGGGGGCTCCAAAAGAGCGGTATCGTTGAAACTTCCTTGTGTGTATATTTGATAATAGCTATAATATCTTTGGTGTCATACTTTTTCAGTATCAGTATGAACAATCAAAAACAACCTCTACGAATATTATCAAATCTTAATATCACTTAAAATATAATCAAACAATTAAATTTCTTTTACAAATTCAAAACGCCCCTCTACAAATATTATCAAATCTTAATATTATTAACACTGGTTGTAATAACTTTGATGTCACACTTTTTTGGTGTCAGGGTAAACAAAAAAAACTACATAGATATAATCAAATCTTGATATCGCTTAAAAAAATATGATATAACAATTAAACCTCTTTTACAAATTCAAAATGTTCATCTACAAATATTATCAAATCTTAATATCATTTAAAAATAGAATTTAACAAACTTTCTTTACAAATTCGTTCTTTGTTAATTAATAATAATATAGTAAAAATTCAAACTAACCAAAAATTAGATATTGCAATTTAGAAATAAAAATAAAAATTCAAACTAACTACACATAATTTTAACATAAAAATATGATTAAATATTTATGCAAATTATTTTCACTTGAATGTGTTAAACATAAACAATTTGTAGAAAAATAATTCACGAACGAAACATGTATCATCATCATATGCGAAGTGTGTGTCATCATCACGCAAAAAGCGCATGCCGTAATGCTCGTATATATGTATGAGCAATATGAGTGCACACGGAGTGCAGCTAATTACCTACGTTTTCTTTGTTGTGGACAAAAATGTCCTTGAATTAATTGGGTTAAATTGGAATTCAGGTAGTATAATGGGGAGTTAAAGTTGTCTTCTTCTATCCTTGGAACAACTAGCACGGTAAAACCATGTACAGGGTCTTTTAGCTGTATATGTATGTGCATACATTTATAATGAGGCCTCCACATTTTCTTACTCCGATCCTCCTTGAATCCCCTATTCGCTTTATCATATAAAAAGATGTTAGAATGAGCTATATTTTGGTAGATGTGATGGTCTTGTTGTCAATATCTTCCTTGCAAAAATAGTATCATTTCTAAACTTTTATCTCATTCTAAACAATGAATCAGTATGAGCCATCACAAATATATGTTTTAGCCATCAGCTTGAAATGCGTTTTAGAATGTGTCAAAAGTTTGACTTATAAGAAAGATATGGGGCCACACTATATAATAGGGTGTATGTATATGCAAACACACATACACATTCATAACTATATGTATATGTATACGTATGCATATGTATATGTATATATACGTATGTGTGTGTGTATACGTATGTGTGTGTGTGTATGTGTGTGTATGTGTATGTGTGTGTGTATGTGTGTGTGTGTATGAGTGGCTATTGAGACACAAAGAAACATAAGAATCGACGCCATTTATCTTGACCGTTGTATCTCATTGTGCTTACATTTGAGGTTGAAATCAGAAGAAGGTCTAGCAGCTAAGATCAATTGTGTCGAATCTTATGTGTGCATACACATGCACATGCACTTGCGCACATAAACACACACATCGCTTAAGCTCAAATAGAGAAGAAATATGTCTACATAAATGATACTTAACTGCTTTTTTGAGGTCGTCAACATAGACTTTTTCACGTCCTTCCAAAGCAGCTAGACATTTTGCAACTCGAGATGCGTACAGTTCAGCTCGATGGCCCTGTTTGCAATTTAAATGCTATATAACAAAATGGTATTGCACATTTTTATCATCACAAATTAACAGATCAGTCTATACCCACCTAGCTATACAAGTCTATATCCATCTTGCCCAGGGCTAGACCAAAATTTTAGAGACCGTATCTTTGTTTAATCAAAATTTTCCCGATATTTTGATTAAAAAGCTAGGTATACCATACATTTAGTACCAACTTGAAGGAAAATTTTAATAACAAGAATTATAAATTTGAGAAGCTAATGGTAAAACTACAGATTTCGTGGGCGTTGATGAATTTGGAAGGTTTGAGGGGTGTACATAAATTAGTTTGAAAAACCATGTAATGTTTGCTGGTATACATGTATTTATTCATATATTACAGAATCGATAATAAAGAAAAAATGCCTAAATTTTTCCTATGCCACTAGGGAGTTACTGATGGCCTACTTCCACCCTAGCATTTTTGTAACAATGGCAATAGTTCAGGCATTTGTAGCATACAGTGATATTGACAATTTGCAAATTATTGCAAGTTTTATGTAACATCTTATAAATCAAAGTGATAGCAAAACACCAAATAATCAATCCGGAAAAAAGATACGTGATACGTTGTTCACTGCTAAATAATAGCATTTTCACAATCTTCGTAATAATCTGGAAAGGGAAGACAAATCTTAATTTTGGATCAACTAGCTTTGACTAAGCATATAAATTTACATCCTATAACCAAAAACAAATCGGTCTGGATCGCTTGCTCTAGTTTTAATCTTAACAGATGTTTACTCATTACTCTAAGCTGCTAAATCAATGATCTAGTTCACATTAATCTCTGCATATTATCATACTTGATATTTTAAGAAGTTGTTACTGAAAAAGTATCTATTGATTTAAACCACATCATCTTTGATCCAGTTGCCCATATCTATTAGCTAACTTTTGACTTCCAATCAAAGAAATTCTAAATAGAAAATATTTTGATTAAGTTCAGGCTACAAAGTACAAACTAGAGAAAGTACGTCTTCAAAAATAATACTGAAATAAAGGAAAATCATTAACTGAGATATATACATAATGGTCAGAAAGTAAAATCATGTCTAAAGTTCAATAGCGAAAACCTGGCAGCCACCTCGAAGCGCTTCCAAGACCAAGTATTTTAGTTGGTCTCTGCTGATGCTAACATCCTTCAGATATTCTCTTGCCAAGATAATCTGATATGGAATTTTTTTTTTGATGTTATCCTCCAGTCATGCTAGTTTAGTTCAATATTAATAAGAGCACGATAAAGCAATAAGAAAAAAAGTCAGACAAATACAAGTTTTGGAGTTGTTTTGTCCATCTAACAATAAATCTCTTGATGGTAAATTGAGATAACATGTATCAACTAAATGTAGAAAAGACTCTGAACAGATTATGTATTACTAATGTACATGCCTTTTATATGCTTTTGCAACAGACAGGAACTAGAATTTTTTATGATTAAGAGTAAATCATATTTCTCCAAAAAAAAGATCATTATTAGATAGTTCTAAACTTTATTTCTGCTTATGTTTTAAACAAGTATGCAGAGCCTTCCCTTAGTTGTGGAGGTTAAATGAATATCCTTGTAAACCGGTTACGAACAACCATGTAAACTGATATTCTGGTGACCTATAAAAATGAATACTTCAATTCGAGGTGTTAATCCTAATTAGCAACTATAGACCAGATTTACATATAGTCCTAATTATACACCAGATATACATATTATCCTAATTAAGAATCATAGTTAATGATTATACACAAGATTTACAATGATTTTATAGCCCTCCTCAAGTCGATGCATGGATGTCTATCATGCCCGACTTTTCAATTGAGTTGTCGAGCAAATTTCTAAATATTTCTGTAATAAAAACTACAGTAGCTACAAACGAAAAGCAATTGATATTTTGGAAGATTTTCATTAACAAAATGACGACCAAGCTCCACATATTTTGTCGGTCATGATACACTCTGCACCATATGCAATCATGGTGCCAGTGTATCAACATAATGCAAGTTCATAGACCTTTTAAGCTTGTTTCCCAGTTCTTATAGGACATAACGAACCCACAACATTTCAAGAACTCCATGTGTTATACTTTAAAATTCTGCTTTTGCACTTGATCTGGCAACAACTTGTTGCTTTTACGACATCAAGTGACAAGGTTTGCTCCAACAAAAGTGATACCCAGATTTACAATGTCTGTTAGTTTTATCATCAATCCGGTTTGCATCTGTACACCAAGCAACTTTCTATTCAATCTTTTTACTCAAAAGGTGACCTTTTATTTGACTCATCTTCAAATATTTCAAAATATAAAAGACTGGATTCATATACGTCACCAAGGGCAAGGACCGCTTTCCCAAGTGGTAAGGTATCTAAATTATAATTCTAGAGCTCTTAGGTATGAACCATTGGGACATCAAAATGAGTGTTCTTCTTAGATGGACGACCACTCTTATTCTCAAAAAAGCATACTCATCACCAGAACAATGCATAAATGGACTAACAACACTCGGAGCATAAGCAATGTCAAATCTGATATGAGGAAGATAAATTAACCTTTCTACAAGTTATTGATACCTTTCTTTATCAGTTGGACCGTGATAAGGATAAATAGTGAGTTTGCGATTCATCTAAATGGGTGTCTGATTGGTTTGCATTCCTACATCTTTATTTCACCAGTAAATCTAATGCATATTTGTTCTATGAATGTGAAATCTCTTTATTAGACCTTGTAATTTCAATACCAAAATAAAATAAAATGAAAAGATACTTCATTTGGTTTAGGTCCTTCATTTGGTTTAGGTCCTTCATTTTAGAATCCTTTTGCATATACTTTTGGAATTCATTCCACTTTACAATCATTCTCTGTAACGATAATATCAACATACACAATCAGGGTTGTTACCTTTTCGTTCTTGCATTTGATAAATAAGTATGGTCAAGATTAGTCATCGGTATCCAAAGGCTTGAACTTTATAGACCTTCCAAACCAAGCTCTTGGGGAATTCTTCAGAACATAAAAAGATTTATTCAGTCTGCGCTTTGCTGACATCACATGGGTTGTCTTAGCACACACAAACATATATTTGTATGCTTTAAATTCACATTGAGAACCAATTCTTCACGGTGCAAGGGCCAATCTTTATGTGCTAGAGTTAAAATTAGAATTCGTGCAATATTGAAGTTCGCTGAAGGAGCAAAAGTTTCGTCATAATCAAATTGTAAGGGTTGTAACCAACCTCGCCTTACGTCAGTCAATTGACTCATCTGTATTAAGCTTCTTTCTAGATACCCACGACATCCTACAATTGTCTTCTCAACGGACACGGATATAAGCTTCCATGTTGCATTCTTCTGAAGAGCTTCCAATTATTGCCGTTTTGTCGATTTTGGATCTACCAAAGCAAGTAGCATGCTAGTAGACACAATAGATTATAATTGATCAACAAGTGCATGTGAGTCGAAAAGCCTAAGGTTAGACATAGTCATTGTAAGGTGCTTAGCCTTGGTTTTGATGTCATTCATATTGTTTCTAAGGAAATCCGTCGGTAAACCTCTACAATTTCTAAGGCTCAATGCCTTATATCTTAGAAGATCAATTAAAGTTAGGGTGTCTTAGGTGGGTCACTATATGTAAGTCTACAGTTTGTGGTGTAGAAGGGGAAACATCTTTTGTGTAAACTTCAGATATGTCTTGATTTTAATCCAGACTTTTCAAAAAAATCACCTCAACAAACAATGGATTATGACGAAACCAATTAATCGTTTGGCTATTTGAAGGATATGTCTTATGAAACTATCGATCAATGGATCCAAATGGCCAAACTTTACATCTATTCAAAATTTTCCACTCTCCAGACAATCAATCACTATGCTCAACCGATCGATGGTTTTCGAATTCATACAAAATGTGCTATCAGATTGTTCCTCGATGTCTTCCAAGTTTCGAAAATACCAAATTCAACAATAGAACAAAGATTCCCTTCAAAGTCTCGCCCCCTTGAAGAGAAGATTAAATTCACGGATGAGATATCAAGAGATATACGCTCAGCGATGGTGAGTGGTCATAGCACATGCAACCCTAGTGACAATCCACATAACGTATAAAATACACGTCAGGGCACAAGGGTCAATCTTGCCCTATTGTGGCTTTGGTATATAGACATAAGAAGTGCCACAAATACTTGAGGCTCCAAATTAAGCATAGATGGGACAGACAAGAATGTGTGAAGTTTCTGGTGATGATTCTCGAACTCAATTACCTGTGAAGGAGTATGGTTAATGCGATATGCTGTTGATTTCATTACTGCTCCCCAATAGGATCAAGGTAAATTCATGCCAAAAGGAGTAACCACAAACAATTTCCATCAACTGTTTGTTCTTCCGTACCACTAAATCATCTCATTGGGGAGTATAAGAATTGGAGGTTTGATGATGAATTCCTTGTGACTGTCAAAAATCAGTCATACGGCCATTTGCAAACCCTCTGTCAATGTCAAACTGAAAAACTCTGATGCATTGTTGATACCTGAGTTGGCATCATTTTGTGAAATTCAGTAAACATTCCAAATTCATCACTTTTATTTTTTAGTAATGACACCAAGTCATGCGAGGGCAATCATGAAAGAAAGCCACATGATACCCAGATTGAGAAGAAATTTTCAAAGGATCCCAAACCACGGAAGTAATTTTCACAAAAGGAACGTGACTTTTATTTAGACTTAGCAAATATGAAATAAAGTGGCTTTTGGCCACTTTATAAATGTCACAATGAAATGCTAAATCACTGTCAACAGGTTGCAGCTTCTTAAGATTACTAAAGGATGGATAGCATAGCCATACAACTTTTTTCCCAATCTATATCCAAGTTGTATGGATATCATAACCATACAACTTTATTTAGACTTGGCAAGTATGAAATAAAGTGGCTTTTGGCCAGTTAATAGATATCACGATGAAAAGCTAAATCACTGACGATAGGTTGCAGCTTCATAAGATTACTAAAAGACGGATAGCATAACCATACAACTTTTTTTTTCTCCCAATCTATATATAAGTGGCCTGATTAGCTAGCCCCAAAAGATGCTTTTGTTTCTGTCAAGTCTCTATCAGATTCAGGTAGGACACTTTCCCCTTTCTAACACCGTAACCAAGAATCCACTGAGTCAAAATGTCATGAAATGCACGAAAAATGAGTAGATATTCACAATACATGCAAGTGCTAGACTAATTTGACCAACAAAAGATAGGTCATAATCAAGTGAGAACAACTAATACAGATTTAAGATTTAACAAACAGATAACACAACAGAACCTTCTTTGACAATCAGAGTTGGGAGTACCATCCATTGAATAGTCAACACTTTTTAGGAGAACGTCTAAGATTTTTCATAAGGTTAGGGTCATTCTCATATGATCAGAGGCACCTGCATCAATTACCCATGTATTATTCAAAGTAGCTTTACCCATCATACTTGACTGCCTACATTGGGGAAAGCACTATTAGACGTTTTTCATCCATAGTAGCAACGTTGACTTTGCTCAGGTTACATAACTGCTCGGGTTACATAACACAGCTCCTTGCTATAACTTATTTGTTCGTATATGGATTATGCTTATCTAAAGAACGACACGATGGACGACCAAAGAAACCTGGAGGATGACCCTACTCCTTTGAATAGCTAAAACATAGGGTTTGATAAATGTGTATCGCTTCCTAGCCTGTTTCTCCAGTTGCACCTTGCAAATGTATGCATAGCTCTAATCCAAGGCGAATTTAGATTCCTTCTGCGGCACATCTCAAATCACCTGATCATATTCTGAGTCAAATCAACTCAAAAACATATGGACATGAAATCTGGACATTGTTGAAGTCTTTCGAACTACAACTGCAATGTTATAATTGTGGGAGGCAACCCTCTGATCAGTCGTTTGGAACATGGCCATTAATACACTGTAGTAGGTACGAATAGATTGACCACACCGACCTTTGCTTCAAAGCACTTTTTTTTGTTCAATTCAAAGATTCAAGTTTCGTCAGAGTAATCATATAACTTCTCATTATAACTTTCTGAATATCTTTTACAATAGAAAGACAAATATATTAGTTCATAATAGAGAACTCCATGGAGTCAATGAGGCAACTTTTCATTGTTTGTGGCCCAAGTTTCGTATTATGCAGAATTCATGGCAGGTTCAGCCTTCACTCTTATCAGATAGACAACCTTATGTTCCATTGCACATCAGCATAAGGGAAGCCAATAATGGTGTAGCTGGATTCATCATGACAACACTGGTTAGTAGCGCAAAGTTGTCTTGTTGAGTGGTGTGAAGATGATGGATAACTTATGAGGATGGTTGATTCTCTGGCACCATCGCCTTCTCAGGATTTGAATGATTACCCTCAAGCATAGGTCCTACTATTGATGAATTCAGAGTTTTGCAACATTGGGTTTTGTGGAATTTTTCGCAATTCAGGAATTAAAGTGTGCAAAGCAAGTTCAAAGTACTGAATCTGCTCTAATACCAAGTAGAAAAAAGTACTTTGCGGGAATATATATATACAAGTACAAAGGAGTAGTCAAACTTCAACAGGAAACAATCTCCAATGATTATGAAAGATCCAAATTGAGTTAGATTATGGAAGATCCAAACTGAGTAAGAATTCTGTTTAACAATTATACACTAGATCTGATACTATCCTAAAAAAAGTAGTTATAGCTAGCATGTATGCACAATTTAAAGCGATTCAATGCTATTCTCTTAGCTTAACAACCATGTACGCTTACGTTGAGTTGGGCTATAAAACTTACCATAGGAATTAAAAGTAAAAGGCGAATAAAATAGCACAAATACACAGCCCTTACTTTGAGCTGGGTCATCAAAGTTACCATTGAGGTTAAAAGCGAAAAGTGAATATGAGAGCATGATTATACAACACTTACTTTGAGTTGGGTTACTGGACTTACCATAGGGGCTAAAAATGAATATATTAAGAGAGCACAATTATACACAGCTTACTTTGAATTGGGTTATTAAATTTACCGTGGAGGTTAATAAAAAGTGAATTAAGAGAGCACGATTAAAAAACAGAGGAATTTCAAAAGGACCATAAAATAGTTTATTAGCAAGTTTTTTCCTCATAACCACCAAGAATGTACCACCTACATAACCATTAAGAAGGTGCCAGTGTACACATACATCATAAATTACCTGAGTTTTAGCCAGTTCTGTTTCTTCTTCGACCATTTCAAATACCTCGTTGCTGGCTTCTTGAAATTTTGTGGCAATTCCAACAGCTGCAACCCTATCATCGAAATTCATAGGAAGGTCTGCACTGCATAAGATACGATCTTAACAGTTAAGGCCAAAGAAATGGAAAAAACAAAATCTAAGCATGCATGACAGATTCGTAAAACCTTGCATATTATGGATACATATATATCTGATTCAAAATGTCAATAAATAATAATCGTTTTACAAAATAACTTCAATGCATACTGCACATAATTGATAATGTTTGCCTGCTATAACAAAGCTACAGCTACCCTATCAACGGATATTTTCGAAAGCGGATAGTGTCATATCTGCATTAGCATCCAAAATCATTTTCTAATATCGGATTCCACATCCGAAATCATTTTCGGCTATCGTATATTTGCATCTGCTGATAGGACATATCGGATAATTATTTTATCCACCGACGATCAATAAATCAAGAAATATAAATAGAAAATTTTGGTTTTACATAAAAAAATTCTAACCCATTGATTATAAAAGTAGGTAAAATAAATAAATATGATGATAATAAATAGCTTTGAACAGTTAATATGCATTAAATGCATATAATACAAACCGTGAACTCAATAAAACAGTACTAAAAACACATAATCTGAACTATAATTTTGGCAAAAAGCGAACGGATAATTTTCGAATGCGGATACCTTCGTATCCGCATCTGTATCTGTTTTTCTGAACATCGAATATTTATCAGCTTTTCGGATACAGATGCAGATGGATTTCGGATTTTTTGAGTATCCATCGACAGGCTTAGCTACAGCTACCAATACTGGTTAAGAATCATTCATATAGTGTGAGGGATTCCATAAACTGTGGACTTGGTATATTTTTGTCACAGTAGCCAATAACCTACTCGCACATATTCATGCATGCCAGTCCACACACTTGCATACTCACACGCCCAAAGGAATAAAAACGGTCTGCTGAACGCATTAACTTGTGTGTTTAGTACCTTTCAATGGCCTCAGCCTGCTAGGACCTACAAACTTCATATAGGTCCTAAAGCGCACTGCTCATAAGAGGATTCCGACTTGTGACCTGTTCTAGTCCAGAGATGCAATTGCTAAGTGAGCTAAGGCTTGTGTGCAGCAAACTTTATGTTATACTAGACCCATTTCAACCGATTAAAACACAAGTGTTCAACGAAAATTTTAGCAATTCCAGTAATCAAGTACCTCAGATTAATTGCAATTCGATCGAGTAAATGTTCACGCACAGACCCTTCATCAGGATTGTAAGTACAAATTAGAAGTGGTTTACATGGATGGCGAAAGCTTATCCCTTCTCTTTCCACAATATTCACCCCCTCTGTGAGCACATTAAGGAGCAAATTACTAATACCCTCATCTAATAAGTTAATCTCATCGACATATAATACTCCTCTATGTGCTTCAGCAAGTAATCCTGGTTGAAATACGGTCGTTCCAGTTTTTACTGACTCTTCAACATCAACCGATCCTATTAATCTATCTTCCGTGACACCAAGTGGAATCTGTAATATATTGATTATTGATAATTGATAATGTCTAAACGTAAATTGTATTAAAAAAATTAATGTACCTGAACAAAAGGTGATTTTACAATTTCAGTCTTGACGTTGCCAAAGGAATCATATTTTGCTCGTTCTGCTAGCTTGTCTTCCCACCTAGAGTTAAAAAAGAAATAATACCTTAAATAAGCCTATTTATTTGATTAAATGGTAGCTGGCACTTAAAGCGAACAAAGTTGATGACATCAACTATCATCTTAACTCTTCAGGTACATTGGGATCAGCATTCGATATAGAGCCAGCAACCACTTCTATAGGAGGAAGAATAGCATGCAACCCACGTGCCATTATTGTCTTTGCAGTTCCCCTTTTACCAGAGATAGCAATCCCACCAATCTCTCTATCAATAGCACCAAGAAGTAAAGCTGTTTTAATAGCATCCTACAAAATGTGCGGCATAGAAGCATCTCAATAGATCATAAATTAAAAAAGCTTATGGTTTGTCTTATATCATGTCAAGTAAATGATTACAAAGTTACGTAAGGAAAATAAACAAAATCTTCAATAAGATACAGTATTATTATGCAGCAGATATGTGAACTCTTGGATGCTCTGCACCACCGAATGTTCACAGTCAGAAAAGTAAATATAAGCCAGCAAGCCACGTTATATCTTTCCTGTGAATTTATGGAATCACTTCCTGACGTCATGCCTATGTTGGGATGTTGCTCTTACAATACTGGTTAACATGCTGCCGCTTCTAGTAATATGAGAAAAATGTTCCAACTCTATAGAATAGGAAATTTATATGCTCAAATTTAAGTTTGTAGTTAAGCATACGTCATGCTGATCTGAGATGGTATTGAATATTAGAAAATAAATTCTAAAAAGACCAACTAATCATTCTTGCCTTTGTAGAAAATACAATAAAGTATCAGATACAGGACTATTAATTTGTAAATTATTAACCTGATGAAAAATGATAAGGAGACAAATCAAAAATAACTTCATCCCATGTAAAAAATTACTACGGGTATATACTGTTTGCAAATCATAAAACAAAACTCCCCTCTAATAAAATGGAAATCTTCAATATTGTCCCACTAATAGTTTTCTCCTAAGCAGACGACCTTGTTGAATTGCTAGTTTAAGCAGTGATAGGTGCAAATTTTAAATATTCATTATGGCTTAAACTCATTCGATTTTATCTGCATATATATCAGAAATAACCATACATCCCCAAGTCTTAAAAGATACCTTTCCTAATTTTCTCTTTCAAAAAAAATATATATAATAAAAATCAAGAAATCAGTTGAAATTGCTGAAAGATTTCAATTGGTATCTTACTAATATCGGCTAAGAATATCCAACAGCATTGAATATCAAATGTAGGTTATGCCCGTCGAAATCAACATTCATTAAATATGGAAAACTTTATTGATAAACGTTTGTAAATTTTGATCCATACTATTGAGTGGGAAGAAAAACACAAACTTTTGGGTAAAACACTCTTTATCGCAGCCTTACAATGATGTTCAAAAACCACGAACTGATAGTGAAATAAGTCACTTTACAAAATTTGAAAAAAGATAATAGATAAACTTTTAATTGAATATCAAATTTTATCAGAAGTTTAATGTTTGGTCTCAATTTGCATTATGACGTATAACATAAAGAATTGAAATATAAATTGATAATCATTGATACGCTGTAAATATCTTCTGAATTAATTGGTCTTAACAAAAATAAACTAATGTGATTCTCCTCTTAGTCAATAGAGAATTGTTAGGATTTTTTCTAGCATCCATACCCACTTAGATTCTAGAAGAGATAAGAAGTAGAAAAAAACAGTGACAAACAAATTCATCCAAACAAAACCTTTATTAATTCACCAAATGATTGCAAAAGAAAGCATAAAAATTAAAAAGATATCTCAATCCACAAAACCCAAAAAACAACTTTTTCTCACACATCTAATGAACCATATACATACATATTTATAATAGTCTTGATTAAATGCCTCTTTAATCCGCCGTTGATTATTTTCATCTTCCAAAATAAATCCTCCTCGTGTAGATAATTCTTTTTCCTTTTTAATGCAATGAAAAAGAATTATCTCCAAAATCTACAAAACCATAAAGAGGCAATGCATTTAAGTCACAATTACACCTTAACTTAAATATCTCCAAAATCTACTTAAATATAGAATATTGTATCACCAAAATCTAACAAGAATTAGTGTCTAAAGTATCAATTTCGTTAAGACAACCTTAACCCATTAATCTGTAACAAAAGGTAAAATTGTAAGAGGACAGACTAAAAAGGTAATGTCTAGTTGAAGTTCTTATCTAAAGGACAGGCCATCTTTTTCTCATCTTTTCCTTGTTCTAGCATATATATATATATATATATATATATATATATATATATATATATATATATATATATATACACACATGCAATTTTAACACTGTATCTTAATTGCATTATCCAAATTAATGAAAACATTTGACTGGAAGCCTTAGCACTAGTTTGGTTTTTACTGCAATGTTGCTCTACTAAAAATTCCATTGAATGGTACTTTAAGTTGGTCAAATCATCGTATGGAGCAATATCACATGATTGATGAAGTATTTTACCAATTTTAGTAGAAGTGGAGTTGGTGTTTTAAAACATCAACCAACTAATAAACATTGTAGTCTAGGCACCCTATCACCGAATCATGCAAACTTAATACTATCCTTGAATAAATAAAATTTAGGCTGAGAACCAAAGAGTAAAAATATAAGTTCTTTGTTTTAATAATATAATCAACTTGTTTGCTCAAATATACTTATGAAATTTTTAAGAGTATTAATAGTAATTAGTAACTCTTTTTAACACAAAATATGATTTCGTACATTATCTAGATACTAATAACCAAAATATGAAGAAGTAGAATTATGCTCGTTGCTTAAATTAAAATATGATTCAAATAGTAGTTCCCTTTTGAACTTCATTTTTCTGGTATAGTACCAAATAAAATAAATTGTTGATTTCATTTTTTAGAAATCATGTACTGCATCGGTCTCGTCAGTCTCCCTTATAAAAATAACTCACACTCAGGTTCAGGTTTGGCTAAGCAAATTCGACATAATTGGGGAATGAGATAAACTGTATCATCAGTAAAATCAAATGTAAATACAATGTTTGATATCTTTTAAAGTTAGATACTATCACAAAGCAACTAAACTTTTTTTATTCTATTTCATCGCACATTTTATCCTGAAATCCATCTTTAATTCAAAACATGGATTAGGAAGAAGAAACTTTACTAGCAATTTAACACTTACTAAGATCAATATTTCTTTTAATCACAAATATGACTGTTTGCAGCAACTTGTTAGTCAACTCTATGGACCTGGTAATTCATGTTGAACTTATATTATTTCATATATTTAAGATCCGAAGATCCCATTATGGTCAATTCTGAGTTTGACATTATTCTTTTGACAATGTCGATAATGGTCATCATTCTTATAGAAAAGGAAAATTCATAACGCTAGTGGCACAGTTCAAGCAGTACCTACCCATCATGCCATCAGCATTCAAACTAACTCTGGATTGGTGTGCCATACAGATCAAGTGGATATAGCAGTCAATGACTATTAATGGAGTTAATATCCTTGAATGTTATTAATGCTTTTCACATCATAAACACTCGCCCAAAAAAAAACACCAAAACAAAAGCAAAACAGAACAAGAACTGATCAACATTCAATTTCAAACACTTGGTTTTCAAATTCTAATAAACGCAGCCTTAGTTGGAAAAATGAACGATTCGACAGAAATATCTGGCAAGTACAAATAGATGTATCCATAACATAATGCAGAAAACTCTAACAAAAAAGTACTATATCATCAAAGTTTAATTTCAATCATTAGTTACAACCATAAACAGTCACCAAAATATATAGATTACGGAGTGTAGATAAATTAGCTATTATCATCGCGAATCAAACCTTTGATCTCTATTACATCAAAGTTTTTTTTTGAACAACAAATGAACCAAACTCGTAGGGAATATGCACCAACCTCACAGCATATTCCAAGTAATCCAAAAGGATTTACATCACTGGGTTCAAACTAGTGATCAAGCACTCATCTCCCCACAGGACTTCTCACCACACCTAACATATTCAGTAATACTTGGGGCTACAAATATTTTATTTATATTGTGGAAATTTCATTCATTTCACCAAATTATATCTTATTTACTCCATAATGGATTGCTGAACAAGAAGAAACGAAATTATTTGAGAATGTTTTTCCAAATAGATTTTTATTCATTCGGTAATTAATTACTAAATAAAATAGATATGTGTAAATATACAAATTGTCTGCAACTATTTATCTGGAAAAGATAAATGTGATGCCTTCTAAAAAAAAAGGAAGTTCTTAGGTACGCTAATACTGTATAAAAGATGCCAAAGTCAGTTACATTAATCACTTCTCCAAAAATACATACATAATGTGCCTACCTGGCCAACAACTGCGGCCAAGGGGAAGAACTGCCTGCCGTAATTAGAACTCTTCTGAGAATCTTGTGGAGTTGGTTTGGTGGCAGCTCCATTGCTGGATTCCATTGTCGCACTTTCCGTAGCTACTGCTGCGCGAATTTGAGGTTTCCGACTGAATTTGCCATGTTTTGAACCAAAGATATGAGGAGAAGATGACGATGATGAGAACTTGGGGTTTGGGTTGAGCATAGAAAGAGTGGATAAGTGAAGAGGTGGTTTAATTAGAGAGAATGAAAGAGACGCCATTGAAAGGAAATTTTATTTAGGAGCGAAGAACATGCAGGTCTGTGGCTTGTTTGTTTATCTTCCTACCTTTATCCCCGTTCCTTGTATATTTAAACATGGGCCCTCTGCTTTGCCCGAAGGTTTCTATTTTTGATGTTGTTGTAAGAAAAGTCTCTATGATAATAAGTATGTAAATTAAGTCTCTGTTTTTTGTAAATCAGAAAACGCAAATTATCTTACGTTTTTCTTATAAAAGTGCAAGTTAACTTGCGTTTTTCAAAAAAAAAAAATTTAAATTTCAAAATTTTTAAAAAAAATAAAATAAAAAAGCGCAAACTAGCTTGCACTTTTCTGATAAAATATGCAAGTTAGCTTGCATTTTTTGTTAGAAAAGTGCAAAGCACCTTGCGTTTTTTATTTTTCAAAAAATAGGGACTAAATTTATATACTTATATATACAGAGACTTTTCTTATAACAACATCAAAAACAGGGACTTGTAACTCGTTTCTTGTTTAAATAATGTTAAACAAAAACTGACATTTTCAGCTATGAAAAACGGATTTTCCAAAGACATGTCTTAAATTAGGTTTTCGTGATAAAGAAGTTTGTTTTTTTATAATACTTTTTGTTGCAATTCACAGAAAGTTAGTTGGAACTATCAGTTTCAGTTTACATTAAAAAGTGTCATTCGGACTAAAAACAAACTAATTCACAGAAAGTTAATTGTAACTATCATTTTCAATTTATATTAAAAAGTGTCATTCGGACTAAAAACAAACTTGTTGTCTCTGAGACTAAATTTTTTTGCAACTTCTTCCTTATGGCTATTTACCTATTATTTATCGTTTTTGGTATAAAAAATAATAGTAACAAAAAAGTTTTTTAAAATTTTATTTTTGAACTTTAATTGCACATTTATACGATTTAAACTAAATTTTGTATTTATTTATATTTTGTATAATTTTCTTTTTGCAAATATCCAAAACTTACAAAACGTTGGTTTTTATAAAATTTGTTTTTGATGAGAGTCGCTATGTATTTTGAAATTCAAAAGAGAGTGTTTTACAAGAGTTCACCTGTCATTTATCATTTTGCTGTATTATTTAATTTTCATGCAATTATTGAATCGAAAACACCAGTAAACTGTACAGGAAAATATTATCAAGGACATTTTTAAAGATTTGTTCAAGATTCAGGATGGTTCGGTAATATTTTTGCATCAATGACAAAAACATTTAAATTTCTATTCTAGCCTTAATGGCAGACCACTCGTTCTTCTTGTTCTTCTTCTACTTTGTACGCTCGTACTTCTTGTTCTTCTGTTTTGCATACTAAAATTTTAATTCTGTTCTTCATCTTTCTCTATTCTTGTGCAAGAATTTTTCCGTCTTGTTGATTTCATTTCTCGTTTTTTTAATCGGCTTTGTTATTTTCAGATTTCTTTATTATTCTTTGACTGGGTTTTTACGCTTTCTTCTATCAGAGTTTGTTTTAGGTAATTTCTTCTTATTTTTCTGTTTAAACTTGAAATTCATCTTTATTGTTGTGCTTAGTTTTTTGATAGTCTATGAAAAATTTGAAAAGCAGTAGTAGGTATCTTCTGTTTTTTTATCTTTTTTTATGCAGCAATGTTTTCTTGTGTGCTTTAAATTGTCTGGTTTTTAGTTTTTGTTCAGTGATACATATCTCATGGTAAATTTGGTTTGAAAGAAAATATATTGCTATTGAACTATAGTATCTCTGTTATGTATGAATTTGTATCGGTCTCAGTATCATTTTTAGTTTTTGTTATTATCATTTTTCATAATTATGCAATCTGGAATAGTTTTAATGTTTTATCTGTTTGAGTATGTATAAAAAATGAAGTTGTTGCAGCGTAACTATAATGATACGCATCAAAAATCAAATGAATTAAAGAAGGTTTCTTTGTACAACATTTATCCTTTTGCAATTGTGATTAAGTTTTAGAATTGTTTATGTTCTATTTAATTTTGCTTAATTTATTATGTATAAGTGTAATGGTACGCGCTTCGCGCGTGAATTGTTTTTCTTATAAATTGTATATGTTTAAATCAGTCAAAAAAATAATTTCTTATTTTCAAGCGATACTTTGTAAAGAAATATTTTGAATCTGCAAAGAAGGTTTAATTTTAGATCCTATTTTTATAAACGTTTTGAATTTTAAAGCTTGTTTAGTTATTAGATCCTACTTTTATGGGCATTTGAATTTGTAAAAGAAATTTAGTATTAGATCATATTTTTAAGTAATTAAGATTGGATAATATACGGGGGGTATTTTTGGTAGTTCACGTTGATACCAGAAAAGTGTGACACCAAAGCTATTACAACTATTATTAAAGATAAGAAGCATACGGTATGTTATCATATCTATTTTAATATCAATCAGTTTTAACATCAGTAGGTACCATTTTTAATATTTTTGTTTTATCTATTTGTTTCTGTTTTTTGTTATATAAAGAAAATGATATTATTCTAGAATAAAATGACAATTTGAAACAAACGTTTTTCTTGTTGATGTTTTATTTTGCAATGACAATAGCTTTCTTGTTGTGTTTGTATTTAGTGATAATACTTTAAGCACTTGGTTGTCCGTCTATTGTTCTTTCTATGATTTGAAGAATGAAATTGGTCATTACTGGTCTCACTGACTCATTTGTCCATTGAGATTGCATACGTGCTTAAGAATAAAGTTATCATGGTTGATACCGATTTCAATCTTCATGGTATAATTTGTTTTCAATTATACAAGAAGAGCGCATTCTTTCCTTTTACTGTAAGGTTAAGAGTTCTTTATTGGAAAATGGTGGTGATAGTTCTATTTTAATTTCATCTAATCTCCATAGTTATTCATCTTTTAGTGGATCTTTGTGTTTCAATATTGTTATTCGTAATAAAAGTTATTTGAATGATATGTTGAAGAGATGTTCAAAATTATCAATTTCTGATTTTGTTGGTTATTGTTTAGAGGAGCTGATGATTTTAGAGAACTTTTGATGACATACCAAATTCAAAAGGGATATGAATTAGAGTTTTTGAAGAATTGTTCTATGAGAATTATTGCAATTTACTCTTCACCTAAGGGTGGTTTTCTTTTTAAAGTCATGGTTCTTGTGATTATGGACAACTTAATAGGTTTTTCATTAGACGTTTGGTTAGTAATCATTCTTGTAGGGCGGCGGGTCTTAGGGATGTGAATAATCCACATCTTTCTAGTGGATTTGTTAAATCATTGATCAATGATGAGATCCATGATTGTTTAACAACGAATTTTCTATCGGTTTAGAAAATCGCCGATAAATTTTGAATTAAAATTATCGCAAGCACACGACATACGATTTTAGTACGTGGTGAGTACGGGTCGATCCGTAGGGAATTTTTATGATTTTAAATTTTTTTAGTCAATCAAATTAAACCAAAAGTGAAGATTGTATTGAAAACTAGAAAACTAAGAAAATGTTGAGATTAAAAACTATGTGAATAAAATTCAATTTAGAGGCAAATACACTTTCTTATATTTTGCACATAAATCAACAAAAAATCAAATGATCTCTTTTTAATCTAAGTAGGATTAGTGATGTATTTATGATAAGCATGACCTTTTTGAGTTATTAATTAACACAAATCAAACCATCAAAGTATAATACAAATCTAGTCCTACTTTTTCAAATCTCATGAAACATGGCATAGAAAATGAAACCAAAATCTAGTTTAAGCATGATCTATTTACTATTAATTAATAACATAGATCATCGAATTTTGATTAAAACTTCACTTTGTTGCCATGGTCATATTTAAATGAAGAGACAATTTGTGATTAATGAGATAAGCATAACCTATTTGTTATGAACAAATTAGGCTATCAAATTCAACATAAAACACAAACAAACATAAACATCCATTTTTCCATGAAGCATAAAAAAGATCATACATAAAAAAGTATGTTGAATCTACATGATAAAAGAAAGCTTCATTACCCCTAAATTGTAGGGATTTAGCCTCTCATTTGTATTATCATTTCAATGCATAGAGATTTCAACATTGAAGATAAAATAAAGTAGAAAAAAAAAGATTAACTACTAGAAGGGAATGAACTAAACTAAGTGCATAAATGTAAATCTGAGCTATAAACATGAAATGAAAGAGAGCATAAGAATAAAAATGAGCATAAAAGCAAATAAAAGCATGTAGAAAAGAAAAGAGAAAGAGACTAGGAAGCCATTTTTATTTCATGTATTACAACTTGCTTGCTTAATTTCCTAAGTAAAAATGAATTAGGGTTTTAAACTTGTACAAATACCCTAATTTATTTTTGTGGGGAATGCCGAAAATATCCTCTTAGGAAGTGTGGTGGCCAATTTATCATTAACTTCAAATAATCATCTATTAAGTATGCATGAAGATTTAATAGTCTTTTAGCATGTGCATTAGCTCCTAAGTGTACATTAAAGTAGGTGGGTAAGTGGGGTCCTCCATGATCATCATTTTGAATTATTTCCATCTTCATTTGTTCTCTTCACTCTTGTGCATGCATATATCTCCATGAAACCACTTGTAATTGAGTTTAAATTCCTACAAAATAATATAGAAATTTTCAATTAAATTTTCTCAAATTAATTTTTGCACAAAAATGAAAATTTTGCCCCTATATGAAGATGAATATGCGACAATTTGAAAATAATTTGAATTTTGGTTTAAACAAGTTAAAATACCCAATATGGTCATTTATTTAATTTAAATATATTAAATGTAGTGGTAAAAATATGCACATTCACGCGCACATCAGTGATTGTGCTAGTAAAAATGCTAAAGATATAATAGATGATTTTAGAAGGGAATACAATTTTCATCTGGCTTTCTCTTTTGTTTATTTTGGGAAACAACTTGCTTTGATGGAATTGCAAGGTAATAATGTTATGTCCTACAATGATATGACTTGGGGTTTAGAAGCATTGAAGAAGTATAATCCATGTAGTTATGTAGATATGGACATTATAATCCTTGCGATAATCAAATTGAGAGGGTGTTTATTGGTTTTGGTGCTTGTTTATTTGGTTTCAAGCATTGTCGAGTTATAGTATTTTTAGATGCTACTCATTTAAGGGACACTAGATGTTTTTATGGGTGCTATTG
Source organism: Allium cepa (assembly GCA_030765085.1). NCBI lineage: Eukaryota > Viridiplantae > Streptophyta > Magnoliopsida > Asparagales > Amaryllidaceae > Allium > Allium cepa. Next base: position 612,088,174 of record CM060942.1, on the reverse strand, counting down.
CAAAACATGGTAAGCAGTGTATGTTTTTATTTTATTTTAACGTAGCCGTATTGATTTTTTTTAGTTATTGTACAAAAGATTTAGTTCAGGTTTTTGTTATATTTCAATATCAGAATTTTGTAAACAGTTCAGGATTTGAGAACACTTATATTGTGTAGTATCTGTAGGATCTAGATTAACCCTAGAGGGGGGGGGGGTTGAATAGGGTTATAGCAAATTTTCTCGATATAAACACAGAAACAAAACGCAGAAATAAATATGCTGAAAAAGTAAATCACACACAAAATTTACCCAGCTTCGGCAACCCCTGCCTACTGCGCATTCATAGATTTCTATTAGAATTAAACGGTATCACGCTTACAAACACTCTACTAGACTCGCAGACCCTTTTGCTCCCGCTCACAAACACTCTACTAGACTCGCAAACATTTGTTCCCGCTCACAAACACTCTACTAGACTCGCACACCCTGCTCCCGCCTATAGAGTTTCGTTTACTCGCAAACTCTGCTCCCGCCTACTACAGAGCTTTGATTACTCGCAAACGCTGCTCCCGCCTATAGAGCCTTGCAAACTCGCACACCCTGCTCACTGAACTAATTCTAACTAGACAATCTGACACTACCTAAACCAAGGTGGTGATTTACAAATTCTTTGATTTTAAAAAATAAAAACAACAGTTAAAAAACAAATAGAAAAATAAATAACCCTAATTAAAATTTAAAGCCCTTAATAATAATAACAAGGCCGGCCCTATTCTCTTCTTTTCTTTGTTATTCTCCAGCCCAATCCCCTTTATTTCTTTGTTGTGAAAATATGGCCGATCCTCTTTCGTTCCTCTTTGCGAATTAGGGCTTCTGCAAATTTGCTTTTGCTTCTTGCGATTCAAACTAGGGTTTTGAAGCTTGCACCTTTTCGTGTGCTTCGTTCTCGTTCGTTCGCCCTTGGCCGCTTCTGTTTGATCGAGTTCACTGTTGTGATTTCGGTACGTAATTTATCCCTTTTGCTTTACTGATTGATGCTTGAACTCGATGGAATAATTGCCGATGATGATTAGGGTTTTTATAGGATTTGATTTCCTATTTTTGCGTTCGTATATGTTGATTTGAATTTGTCATATGCCGTTCGATCTGGTATTGATGCACCAGATTTCACTGACTTGTTCATATTACTTGAATAACACGGTTTTGATTATTAACTTGGTCAATTATGATTGCTGCCACGGTGAACTCTTGATTGACTTGTTCAACTCTGGTTTATACGGCAGAGATCTTTCTTCTTTTATTTGTGACTTTTTCAAAGATACGAATGCTTGATTTCTGACTTTGTGATTTGCGTCTTGAACATCACAGCACTGTTTTGATTTCGTGAATCATATCCACTCCACGACTCTGCATTACGTCGACCATCACTATTTTCATCCTTGCGAGCTTTGTCTCTGGCATTGACATTGACATTATATCACTGTTCCTTTACTATGTTGTATTATTCACTGATGCACTCGTATCACTGGTATTTGCAGCTTGTAACTGGTCATGTTTGTGCATTTCTTTGTTGGTTTAACCTGTACTTGTGGTTGCCTCTGGTTAATTGCCTGGTGGTCTTGTGGTTGGTCACTGATTCATACATGAACTGTTGCACGTGTGTACTTTGTATTCATATGTGCCTGTCGAGTTCCTCTGGCCTGTTGTAGTTTGATTGTGTGATGTTGTACTTTGGTCTAGTTGTGCACTTGCCCTTGATATTGTAGTCTCTCTGTACTTGTAGTTGTGTAGTTTGCACTGCACTGTTGCCTTGAGTAGATGTTGACTTGTATCACTGGTTCATTCCACTGTTTCATGCATGCTCGACATTGTGATTTGTGTTGTTTGAAGTTACCACTTACCTGACCCTTCCATATACTCTCTGATAAATGTTTGGACTGGTGCATACTGTTGCAGCCTGTACTTGTGTGATATTTGAACTTGACAGCTCTTGGCTCGATGTTGTTATTGCATTCATGACCACTGTCTTGCATTTTTGCTTGTACTATCCGGTCTGGTTGAACTGAGTTTGATTTGGTTTCATTTTTGCTGTGCATTTACTTGGTGTGTTTGCACTGTGGATTGAGCATTGTGACACAAAAACTGCATGTTATATTTCTTGATCATGTTGGCCATTTGGTCGAGCTGTATTTGCATTCTTCAGTTAGTCTTGATGTTTGGTCTGACCTTTGCACATATGATTCTCTTCATGTTGCAGCTGATTATTTTATTTTGATGTTGCCACTGTCTTTTTGTTTGGTATGACCATCTGTATACATGATTGTTGCAGTCCATTTTGCTGTTGGTCTTCGTTGCGTTCATGTCATGTCGCCTTGTGTTGAATCCAGTTTCAAAACTCGGGTTTGACCTTGTGCTGAGAGTTGTGACTTTTATGTTATTGCACGTGAGTTGAACCCGGTTTTTCATTTGGGTTTGACCTGTGCTCACCTGTCCCTGTAAATCAATCAAGTGTATATATTGGCGTGCACGGCCTTGTGGCATATACAGTAATATACTGTGTATGTCACAAGTTGTTCGTGTATGATGAATTCAAATTTAAATTATGACGAACAACCCAAATAACTGAGGAAAATCATATTTTCAAAAAAATATCTTTTATTTTGAATTGCAAAAATATTTCTTTTTCAATTTTACTGCGTTGGTTTATATTTTTGCAGATTTATCAGATGCTGGATTCAAACTGGAATGCAGTTGAAGATAAGTACGAGTGTGAGTGATATGTAGTGAGGTGAACTGTAAATATGAAATGTGATGTAATTGTAATCAAAGTTGTATAGTTATAGTGAGAGCTTGAAATTGTACTATTCAAAAGTGTAATAAATATTTATTTGAATAAAATATTTGTTTGAATTCAAATTCTGTGTAATTTATTTTATTCAACAAATATTTATTTAAACTGTGAAAAATAGAATAGTATATTAACAAATACATTTAAATGAATGTATATATGTTTATTATCATCAAACAAAAATCATATAAGCGCATATTCAAAGTATCAGAATTTAATTACTTTATGTTATGAAAATTTAGTTAACATTTAATATCAGGATTTGAAAAAAGTTATATTCACTACAAGAAAACCCACATTTAGTTGCATTTATTAGTAGCGTTTGTGGTGTGAAAGCAACCAATATTGCCTTTACTTTTGTTTTGGGGGGCTTGGTTACGTTCTATTCTAATTTTTGTGAAACATTGCCACTCGTTACATTTGTTTTTCAAGCCTTCCCTCCACTGACCTAATTTTTCCGCCTTCATCAAAATTTCCCTCCATTGCTTCAACTTCCTTCGCCTTCGCTCCTCCACAAAATTTTCGCTTCATCAAAATTTCCACCTTCATCAAAATTTCCGTTAACGCTCCTTTTTTAGATCTCAGCTCAGCATCTCTGCCTTGTCGATACCCTTAACAAATCAGATCGATCAAATCCTCTGACAAAATTTTCGCCTTCGCTCCTTAACAAATCAGATTTACAGCTCCACATATCCCCATCGTTGATACCGTTTGCTCTAAGGATTTGCTTTTGTATAGCTGATTCAAGGTACGTAAATTGTTTTTTGTTTTTCAATTGTAAAGCATAGGGTTGTGAAGTTGTCAAGGTATAACACTGTAATTAGTTAGCATACTTGAAATATCAAAATATTACAAAATATTGTCATTACGCTCAATGAAATGACATTATGTTTTTAGTTAGAGCTGGTGTTGTAAGAGAAGAAAACAACGTTAATGTTCAACACCAGTTGCAAGTTGTAAGTAGTAGAGCATAAGAGAGTAGCATGAATAATGGAAACTTTATGTTTTTTGGTAATGGTAACCAGGGACTCGATCTAGGGTTCGGTCAACATTCAAGTGGTGTAGGGACTACTAGGCCTTATCACGCACAGTTGCAAGGAGGAAGCAACGTGGATAATGGAAGAGGAAGGATGGTTGCGGTTGGAGATCAGGGTATGAATAATGGGTTGATAAATGGAGTATAGGGTTTGGGGGGGAGTAATAGTTGAGACAGTTAGGTCCCTTGATGTGATTGGAAAGCCTAATGGAGATCTATCATCATTGTGGCCTGATCCGTATAATGTATTCGGGTTAGGTACAAGGGGTAGGAAATGTAGTGGATCAGTGGAGAAGGTTGTAGAGAGGAGGCAGAAGAGGATGATCAAGAATCGTGAGTCTGCTGCTAGGTCACGAGAAAGGAAACAGGTAACCTTTAATGTGTACCTTTTGCACCAGTTTCAAGAGATTAAAATATGTTAATAAATGAATTTTTCAAAACAAACCAGATGTTCTATTTGAATATTTAAACAGAACATTTGTAACCCCACGGGATTCATCAGTGGGTAAGTTGCACAATTAGCTAACCAAGGTTACAGGTTCGAATCTCGCATCCGACAACCATCATTACCAGTCATGTGATTTGGAACATGTTTTAGGGGTCCAATGCATACTCCTTCGGGTTTTATAAGCGGAAGATTGGTTCTCTAAGATTTCAGAAGGAAATAAATAATTGAACGAATGAATAAATCTGTTGCAATTTAGCAAGATCTATAAGTTGGTAGTAAGAAGCAAATAGAAATCAAATTCATTAGAATATGTGTCATATGAAGCATCCTAGTCACAAAAAATTTCTTTATGCTGATATATACATACATATATACATACATACATACATACATACATACATATATATATATATATATATATATATATATATCAAAACCATGAATGAATAAGGGTTATATATATATATATCAAAACCATGAATGAATAAGGGTCAACATGCTGTCAATATTCTACAAGCGCCTGCATTTTTAATTTTACTCTTCTTATCTTATTAGGCTTATACCATGGAGCTGGAAGCTGATGTAGCCAAATTGAAAGAACAAAACCGGGAATTGGAGAAGAAATAGGTGCCTTGTTCCTGAACTTGCAAACATTTAGTGGCATCTGCAAGGAAGTTAGTAGTTTATATATGAAACTTTGAACTTTGTTGTGAAAAAGCTCAATGAACTTTTATAGCTTCTATGAGCCGCTGTATATGCATTTTATGTTAGAATATGCTCTAATTTCCATGTGTTACTTCAATTCTACAGGCTGAGATCATGAAAACACAGAAAAATCAGGTACTTATTTTACCTGTTCGCAACATTAGTTTTGGTAGTAATTTCTGGTAGTAACTCTTGACTAAATATATGTTTAGCCCCGTCTTTTTCCTATTTATCTCACATTTTTTATTTTTACTACTTTATTTGCTTAGAATATGTAATGCTAGATGGATTCATATCCAACCCTGTTGCACAATATAACTCCATGTTTCAATAGCACATACAAGTTCATATTTAGTGCCTAAATTCGAGCTTAGATATAAATGTAAAACAAAAATGTACATAGTTTAGACGAATTAATAACTTGGTCTCTGTCATCTCCCATGAGGAAACAGTTGGCAATGGAAAGCTGAATTTGAAAAAGGTCTTAGTTTGATCCATGAAAGGATTAGTAAGTCTCAAATCTTGCTTTTTTTCAAGAGCCACTAAAAGACTGTTGAATAGTGTCTCAGAGTCTGAACTGAAAATACCAACTCCTTCATGATGAAGGAATAAATACCACGTTTCTACGAAGGTTTTACATTTCGATTTCGGTTTATGGGATCATTTAAAGTTTCAAAATTTCAGTTCCTTCTCGAAAATTACGGATTCGAATTTCTTTATTTTGCGATACATTTTTATGTCTTAACGAATAAGAATATTTAATAAGCATAATTAACAAGTATAATATTTTGCAATTTAGAAGATTGGGTTGAATAGTTGTAAATCTAACAAATATAATGCCATAGAATCCAATATCTTAAGTTGTAATCAATAGACCTACAGTCGGCTGAATTGGGTTTGTAATCACTTGATGTATAATTTAATTAACAAAAAAATCAACCTAAAACCCAAGTACAAAAAGAAACAAACTATTTTCCTTTAAAATCATAATATCTCTTATTCCATCATTTCCATCTCATTTCAAATTCTAAATCATGCTAAATGTGGTGGGATTATCTGCTTGATATCAACTTCAAAAAAATAAAAAAAAAAAGATAAAATGATTACATGCTCAATGCTGCATGATCCAACTCGAATCCAATCAAATTCTTGTTTTACTGTTGGTAGGAATCGATTATTTAAGAATAACCGAGAATTTCGGCATGTTGGTAGATATCTTGAGCTTTGGTTTCTGCTTTTGCATTACTCAACTCCATTATTATTTTTTCTAACATTACGAGCTATATATCCAGCTTCCTCCATCTCCATTTAGATTTAAAAAAATAAACAAAAGTAACATGGTATAAATGGAGGACCACAAACATAGTGGTAAGAGTCTAAGTTATTAATCTAGATGTTCCATGATTAAATCCCCTTGGCATCAACTATGAATTTTTATTATAAGAAAAGGTTTGGGACAAAGTTCCAAACCTTTTTCTTAACATATATGCACGTAGGGAGAAATAATAGTAAGAACCTCCACCCCTCCCCACCAAGTACCCCCAATCCCCCAGCCACCTCCCCTCTCCTATCTTTTTTATAACTCCCAACTCCTCCTAAATGAAGGGCCACTCCCTCATCTTCTAAGCAAGATAAAAGAGTATATATGAATGCAAATATGATCTTGTACCAGCTACCATTATCCTAATCAGACACCAAAGAAGTCACGATTTTCAATATATACCAATATAAGGGGAAAAATGGTAGTGAAGAGCGTAATCAATCGATACAACCAATGTAAACAACGTTTATGTGAACAATCTCCTATAATTGATACAACCAACGTAATCAATTTAAAAAAAGCATAGCAAGTGCCATGTTTTTTTTCTTTTCTTAAATACACTTATGTATGTTCTTTTTTTTTGCAAAACTGTAAATATTATTACGTCTATTTGTGCAAAACTGTAAATCATTGTAAACTTTTTCCATCAAAATTAATTGAAAAATATGATTCCCTTTCTTGAATCTCAACAGTGTATATTCCAAATTAACTTCCAACTAAATCATTCTTCAAAATATAAAGACACAATATTGTGATTGTATTACTTGTGCATCAATTAGTTTCCAATGTTTGGATAATGCTTGGATTATCTATCGGCCTGTGTTTGTTTTGTTATTACTTCACAATTTTTGGTAGGTTAACTCATTGGTATTTAAGATCTGTTATTTATTTCTTGTTTGTGCAGGATGAACCCATTTCAAGTACGTACCTTAATTTGTTACATGATATTTTGAAATTTGCCCTCACAAACATCTCAAAGATTTCTACATAGTAATGGTATGGCAGAGAGTTGTGAAGTTGTCAAGATATTTTGAAGTTGTCAAGGTATAACACTGTAATTTGAAATGGTACAGCAGAGGCAATAGGAAGGGGTGGCACTGTTACTGGTGTTGGAAAATATCTCAAAGAAATGAACCCCAATGTCAAGGTATAAACACTGTATTTAGTTAGCATAATTCAATTATTATAGAGTGATATCATAGTATCATGATTCTTTATCAAATATTGGTCTTAGATATATGGAGTTGAACCAGCAGAAAGCAATATACTAAATGAAGGAAAACCTGGTAATCAAGCAATACATGCTTGATGCATAGTTGAATTTTTTTTAAAGCCAGTCTTCTTTTTTACACCGGAACTAAAGATTTTATAACTCTTGTTCATCGACTAACATTGATTCTGCTTGGTCCTCGTCACATTACCGGTAATAGTGTGGGATTTAAGCCTGATATCCTAGACATGGATGTGATGGAAAAAGTGCTTGAGGTATTATTACGTTTCTAAAATTTCATTTTGATATACTAGAAATGGTGCCTTTATGTCTTAGGAAACTTTCTATATCATGCTCTCTAAGAGTATCCCAACTTTGATCCTCTACCAGAGTAGATGATATCAGTCCAGAAATATGAATCATAGTCAGTGTTGTTTTTGCATTAGCTTCGGATCCTTGGATATGCTTAAGGTAATTTCACATTCTTATTTAATAATATCACGTGCTTGGCAACTAGTGCACAAGTTGTTCACAATATAAGTTTGTAGCTTGAACATGATAGTTCCAATTTTTATCATTTGTAAGTGAGAAATAATAATAAATTAAAAATAACAATAAATTAACCAAACTAATAAAAATTAACTAAGTTTTGTTAAAATTAAATAATTTTTATAAAATTAACTAAGTTTAAGTTAACTAAAATTTATAAATAATAATAATACAACTAATTTAACATTGTTCTATAAATGATGATGATTAATTAACTAAGTTTATAAAAATTAACTAAGTTTATAATAAAAATAATATAACTAAGTTTATGTTAACTAAATTTTATAAATAATAATACTATAACTAATTTAACAAAATTTTATGAATAATAATGATGACAATGACGATGAATTAACTAAGTTTATAAAATTAACCAAGTTTATATTAACAATAATAATAATAATACAATTAATTTAACCTTGTTTTTTATTGATAATAATAAATTAATTAAGTTAACAAAGTTAATAAAATTTAACTAAGTTTTGTTAAAATTAAACAAGTTATATAAAATTAGTTAAGTTCAAGCTAACTAAATTTCATAAAAAATAATATAACCAATTTAACAGAGTTTTATAAATAATAACAATGATTATGATAATGATGATGACTTAACTATGTTTATAATAATTAACTAAGTTTATAATAATAATAATAATATAATTAAATTGACAAAGTTTTAGTAATAATAATAATGATAAAAATAAATTTACTAAGTTAACCAAGTTAATAAAATTAACTAAGTTTTGTTAAAATTAACTAAGTTTAAGTTAACTAATAATATAACTAATTTGACAAAGATTTATAAATAACAATGGTGATGATAAATTAACTTAGTTTATAAAATTTAACTGAGTTTATAATAATAATATAATTAAGTTAACTGAGTTTGAATAATAATAATAATAATAATAAATTAAGTTAACCAAGTTAATAAAAATTAATTAGGCTTTGTTAAAATTAAACAAGTTTTATAAAACTAACTAAGTTTAAGTTAACTAAATTTTATAAATAATAATAATATACCTAATTTTACAACATTTTATATATAACTATAAGATTGGACTTTATTTATTTTATTTCATTTATAACTTTGATTATTTATATGACATTATTTATAATATGATATACTCATACAATGTTGTAGATGTTTGATATTAGACTTGAAGTCCTACGAATTAACATAATTGTTTGACTATATGTTGTGCTTTCACTTATGCAGGCATTGGATTTTCGAAGAGAGCAAAGTTGAACTTTTATGGTGCTAACTTTCACTTGTGCATGCGATAAAGAATTATGGGTAATCAAGCGTTTTGTTAGCACCAGTTTGGTATAACATTTTATTAGTACTAGGTGTGTAAATTTGTATACGAATGGTTATTGTATGTGAGTTTGGTCATTTTATCAAAAAACTATTATAGTAGAATGGTTATGGATATCTTATTTGATTATATGATTAATATGTTTTTTTAATTGTTTGAATACGATGATTATGTGAGTGATTGTTGATTGATATAAAAAAATAGACCATGAACAGGAAATAATAGCATGAAAAAATGGTGCAAAATGATCAACAACTTTTAGTAGCATTTAAAAAACACTACTGAAATACATATAGTGGCGTTGAGTAAATGCAACCGTAAAGAAGGGATAAAGTTGGAAACTCTATTGGTAGCACCAAAAAACCTTTTGGTGGTAAAAAAAAATTGGTGGCATTTAAGAAACGCTACAATAAAAGGATTTATTGTGGCGTTGAAATAAATGCAACTAAAAACCATGGATTTTTAGTTGCGGGCTTTATCACGGCGTCTATCAAAACGCTGCCATAAGTTTTGGTAGCGTTTTTTGTGCGCCACCAAAAATAAAATTTCTTGTAGTGATTAAGTAGTATTGGAGTTTTGGTACTGCCATGCATTAAATTTTACTTTATAGTGGTATTAGCTTCTGGAAAAAAATCTATTGTGTGGTATTAGATTTTAGTTAATATTTGGTATCATAATTTAGATAACTAGTTGGTATCATAATTTAATTCATATGTGGTATTAGTTTTTAATTATTGACCGGTATCAGAATTAAGTTAACATTTGATTAAATTTTTTTTAATATATATATATATATATTGTTTATAGGTTTTTTCCCTTTAGCTATGGGCATAGTTTCTCTAGAAAATGTGGATAATTGAAAATGGTTTTTGAATCATTTAAAATAAATTCTTCAAGAAGATCATGATTTAGTCTTTATGTTGGATCGCCATTAACGTTTGATTTTAGGTGTTTGTGACGTTTTTCCTTAAGCCTTTAATAGTAATTGTTATCTTCATATGGAACAAAATCTTCTTTCAGCTGTAGAGGCAAAAAATGTGAATTTGTCTAATGTTGATTTATTAAAAATATGTTTAGAGCTTCTAATATATATGAATTTGAAGAAGAAAGTTTAAATTTTATGAAATTAGTGGTATTGCTGCTGTGAATTTTTTGAAGGATAAGTCTTATGATAAGTGGGTTGATTTGTTTTTTCGGGGGAAACATTATGGTGAATATAGTTCAAATGTCGTTGAAATTTTTAATATTTGGAATTTATATGAATAAGCCTAGTTTATTACTACATGTTTACATGGAATTTATGTTAAAGTTATGGAACAAATAGCTAGAAAGAGAGAGAAGTGTCGTTTGTGGAATACTACTCTTTGTCCTTCCATTAAGTTTATTTTAGGTGAATTGATAGAAGGAGGATTTGGATGGGTTGTATTCATGTCTTCAGAGTTTATTTTTGAAGTGAAATTGCCAAACTCTCATCATGTTGATCTTAAAGAATAGATTTGTAGTTGCAACCAATGGAAAGTTATAGTATTTCATTGTGCTCAGGCTATTAAGTGCATGAACAAGTCAAAAAAAAATTGTTCATGACTTTATTGAGTATTATTTCACCATCGATGCCTATCGTTGTGTATTATCCACATATTTTCTCACTGTTATATCAAGAGAATAAACAGGAGGATATGGAGACCATGGAAGATAGTGTTACTACAAATACGTATGTCAATCATCTAAAGTATACTGAGCTTATAAATGCATGCCGTGTTAATAAATCTATGATGAAAACATCAAGCCTCGACCTATAGAAAGGCTTTCGAGTGCCTAAAGTAAGAGGCAAAGCCAAAACTTTACAATATGTTGAGATGTCGAAGATCTAAACAGAGCTGAAGATGTATCGAGCCTTTATGGGATAACGAGCATCAAAGGAACATTAAGCATTATCAAGTATTCATAGGTAAGATATGATGTTGAAGCCTCAACAATAAAGAAAAGCATACTGAGCACCTAATACCCAAAAGGTGCTGAATTTAAGGAACGAAAAGAATGTCGAGTTTATACAACATAAGATGTCTAGTATATACAACAAATAAAGAAAGCCACGCTAATAAAGCATGTCAAGCGTTCACTCGCAAAGAAAATATGCCAAGCCTCTACAATGTTAATTGTTCTAGAGAACCTATAAGTAGCAAGTGGTCTCAAGTTCTTACAAACAGTCAGGGATGCCGAACCTTAAATGCAAAAGGGGTGTCAAGTGTCATCGATTATATAAATTGTCAAGTATCTACCATAATACGAGATATCGAACATCAACAACAAAAGGAGGGTATCAAGCGCCTAACACGTAGAAGGTGTCGAGATTCTAAAAGATGAAGGAGTATCGAAATACCATGACACAGAGTACCATAAAGCATAGAGGAAAAAGGAGGATTCCAAACAATAAAGGATATGGAGGCTACAGAGTATCATCAATCATACAAGCTATTGAATATTTATCTTCATGCAAGCCATTAAAAAATTATCATAACATCGGGTGTCGAATGTCAACTGATGCAGGGTTGCTGAGTTTCTATGCATGATATTAAGTTTAGACAAAAAGCGCCACCAAAGCACAATCAAGAAGGAGTACCAGAACCCTCCGATTTGAATCTAGGACATGTATCAACCAACCCGCATAGTTGACACCTCTATAAATAGACCCCATCGGCCATTCAAGTAGAGGCGAATCATTTCTTTCCCTATTTGTCAAATTACAAAGTTGTAAACCCTAAATTGAATTGGAGATTTCTTGATACAATTGTAACTTTTTATGCATAAGGACTTGGACAATAAACTTTACATAGCATAATGCCTTTGATATATGCATCGTTGACTATTATTGAGAGAGTGGACTTGCATATAGCTTACCTTTGGACTTGGATTTGAATGTGGAAATGCATATTGAATATTTGAACAAAGCCATTTAAGCCCTTTCCTAAATTAAAATTTATTTTTCGTAACAACTATAATGCCTATTAGCATATAAATAAAGGATTGAACCATATGTAAATCGCTTACTTAGTCCCTTACACGAGTTTTGGATTATTGCACAATTATGTGATTTGCCTATTTTACCCTTGAATATGTGACATGAACTTTTGAATAGCCTCATGACAGTATTAAAGCTGATGGGCTTTACCGGGACCATTTCAGATAATACTACCTTATGCATCTTATATGTTGAACCGTTTTTTGTTTATTTTTGCGGAAGGAGGGCTTGAACCTCTGACTCATTATTTTCTTACTTAGAAACTAATTATGTAAAGTTTTGTTACAATAAATGGTGAGAACTAAGAAAGCCAATAATCTAAACGAAGAATAATGTAACAAGTGGCCTTGGAAGAAAATGTCACTCTAAGCTTCAATCCAGAGAATGCAAAAGTTGGATAACCTTCAGTACCAAGAAAGCCAACAAATAATGAAGCTAAAATCCGAGATTTAACATGATAGCTTACAACAAAGTAGGAGCTTCTAGAGAAATTTCTCTCTTGAAAGTCCTCTAAAACAGCAAAGCGTACTAAAGGAGGAGAGGAAGTTGAATCTCCAAGAAGAAATATGGAAAGTCAATACTAAAAAGTAAGGAGAAGGGCAAAAGCATATTGGGCCCACCAAGAAAAAGAGGAATCTAAGATAAGGAATCGATAATATATTCTCCAAAGTCACCGGTAGATAATAAAATTAATGCCGATCATCGAAGAGAAAACCAGGAAAATCTAGTAGAAAGGTCTATTGAACGATTAGATAGCTCAATCTCGCAAAAAGAATACAAGTCTTATAGAGGGATTACCTTGATGATGAAACCTGCTTGAGAGATATAGCAAATAAAATGGTGAAAGACATGCTTGATCTTAAAAGGGAAAGGACACTTGACCCTAGAGTTAATAACAATTTCCATGAGGCTCCGTTTAAGAGGAGATGATGTCCTTTAAAATTTTGTCGCACGTCAAAATCCCATCATTGAAGTATAACCGAAACATTGATCCTAATGACCATCTTTGGCTTTTGAAATCCAAATGGATTTTCATGATGCTTCTAGGGCGATATGTTGCAAACTCTTTCCTACAACTTTTCAAGGAGCGGCTTCCAAATGCTACAGGCACTACAAGGAGAAAACTATTTACTCTTGGGGACAGTTTTCTTATGAGTTCTCAGTACAATTTTGCATATGCAAAGATCCTACTAGTAGCTCTAGTGTACTGGCAAATATTAAGCAAAGACCAGGAGAGCTGCTTGGCAAATATTTGAAGAGGTTCAACACTGAGGCACTAAAGGTGGAAAACATGACTGATAGAGAAAAGCTGGTGGCAGTGCGCTCAGGGTTAATCAAACAGACCCCCTTCTAGAAGGAACTCTATATCCATGGGTGTAGGGATTTATAGTATTTTCATTTACAAGCTGATAAGTTTATCTGTATAGATGAAATGTACCATGCTAAGAAGAAACCTTAGCTAAAGAAAGAAGGAGGAAAATTTGGCTATGATCCCCACAATAAAAAGCCAAGTTGGTATGAAAATAAAAGAAGAAGATGGAAGGAAATCCTTAAATCCAACCATGTGTGTAACATTTTCGGTTTTAAGTCAAATTAAAATTGGTAATTTATATAAATTTTTGGGTTTATTTATGAAGTTATTTGATTTTTTTCCAAATTAAATAAGATATTTGTTTATATATATATATATATATATATATATATATATATATGTACATAAATTGATTTTAAATAGAAATTTGATTTGAAATCCAAAAAATAAAATATTTGGAAATAAATTCAAATTTGAAAACTCTATAATTTAATACTAATAAAAATTTGTCTTGAAATTATAATATGTATATGTATATATACATTGTGATTTGAAAGTGATATTTTAATTTGATATAATAAATTTTCCAAAAGCTATTTAAAGAGTTAAATTCAAATATATACATATTTATTTATTAGTGTTTAATTAATTTAAAATTAATTTCTTTAAAGTTATAAACATTTATAAAAAGAAAATGCATTAATTTTGTAAATAGAAAATGTATAAACCATATATATATGTAAAACTAAATAGGAAAATATAATATATAAATTTTAATAACATAAGGTAAATGTAATATAAAGGTTTATTATAATATTCAAATATTAATGCATGAATAAAAAGACAAGTGTAACCATTTTAAAAATGTGTTATAACATTTGTAAGAATATAAAAATATGTTTAAACATTAGTAGCTCATGTGTGCTATAAATTAACAAGTGTCCTATGTCTAATTTTATTTTCACTTTAAAAGTTTAATAAATAAAAGGGAAAACAAGCATATATACATCTATACCTCCCATCTCATTTTCTTCTTAACCAAACTTAAAATAAAAACAAAACCAGAGAACAAAATGAAATCTCAAGAATAACAAACAATCTTCATCCGTTCAACCTGAATCAAAGAACAAAATGAAAAGCAAAACTAGATAAAAGCAAACAACAACCTCTGTTCAAAATCTAAAAGCTGAAGCAAAGTTCAAATTCAACTGGAAACAAAAGGAAATCAAATAGTTCCAAGTTTTAAAGCCAACAACAAATTCAAATTAAAATAGCAGATTCAAATTCAACATTAAAGTGTCAGATTCAAATCAAGTTCAAAGATCAAATCTGCAGTTTCAAATTCCAGATCATTTCCAGGCTTCTCTGTCTCAACATATCAGGTTAGCAAACTACCTTTCAAATGTTTGAATCTGTTTACATATTTGATGATGTGATGAATACTTCAAGTTTGTTGTAAAAAATGTTTTGAACCATACCGTTCTATTTATGCATATCTTGCTCAAAGCCACTGAAACAAAATACAATTGCTCCTCCTATAATCATTTATAGACTATGATTACTAAAAAGAAAATGTTGATAATAATGCAATTTCATTTTAAGAACAATTGAAAATGGAAATACTCAGTAATTATTTCGAAAATAATACAACTGCAATGAAGCTTTGAAAAACAGGAAAATTAAATATTTAATTTCATGATTCGATTACATAACCAGTTTCGATCTAGAAAATGATGATTTTAAAGAATCATTTCAAGATTTTTAGTTTTATAAATAGTGAGAAATTGTATGTTGAAGTGAATTTGCATTTTCATAAATTTCTAGTGATCGACGACGAATAGAGGGTCATGCTCGTTATCGAAGGTAGTTTGGTGGATGCAGATCGATGGAAAAATAGTTAGGGATTTTTCAGATGATCGGCGCGGCGTGGGTCCATCGATTTAGGTTTTAGATAGCCATTTTGATTGACAATGTTTTACGAGTATGTGCATCATCGAGGAAGTACCGAAGGTGATCAGACCAGTGGACTCACTACAACCAACAGGACCTTTAACAGCTTTTAAAAACGCTATAAAAGCTTTTAACAACGTTTTTATGTACGTTGTATATCGACATGCATTTGTATGTCAGGGATATACAATGCCAAGAAATAAACTCTGTTAAATGTCCTTTCTAACAGCGTTTCCCTGGTGTCCTGAAATCTTTTAATAGTATTTGGTTGGGTATAGTTATAGATCTTTCTTAGCGTTTGTTTCGTGCTAAGATAAGATTTTATAGCGTTTTTTCAATGCTGTAATATTTATTTACAATGTTTCCTTGTTGCAATAGATCGAGCTTTATGTTTTTAGATACAATTTAACGGCATTTTTAAAACGCTGTTAAAACTTTCAACGGCGTTTTACAAACGCTTTGGAATGTTTCAACTGCATTTTGAAAACGCTATGGAATGTTTCAACAGCGTTTTGAAAAGGCCGTGGAATTTTTTAATTCCATTTCAGTAAGCATCCACCACAATGTGCATATATACCGTATTTCAAAATTACTATATTATATCAATATCACATTTCACAATCAATATATTATATCAATACCACATTTTGGACACATTTGATAATCAACGATGAAATTTCATAATCAAAATACACAATATTCTTACAACAAACATAAATAGTTTGTCATCAATAGTTCAAAAATATATAGAACAAGTAGCAATAGCAAAACAAAAGCAAGTAGTACATACATTTAGACCAAAAAGTAGTTCTAGCAACAAAAATAACTTCATCCATAACTCGTTGCAACCTTTTTTTGCATCACAGTCATCTATCTACCTGTAAATCAAAAGTAATGCTTGAGAATCAATTCATTAAAAAAGTGTATGCAAAGTTAAATCGGATTCATAATGCAAACACTAAATATCCATCGCACAATTTCATTAGGCGATTGACTAATACAAAGAATACAACATGTCATAAAAACAAGTAGCATTTACAAGTGAACATACAAAATAAGATGTAAACTTTTATTTGAAATATACTAGAAATGCAATTGCGTAGGGGACAACATGCATCCATAACCTTTATCTACACTCCAAGCCCAATCCATAGAAATGCAATTTGCGTGTCCATCATAGAAATCTGTTTCCTGCCATCGCCCCACCATATAAACCATCCACCAGTGATACTACACCACTACTTCCACTTTCTTGCTTATCAACAGTTGCAACAAAATCCACTAAACTACACCTCCACAAACCACTACAACTTGCCACATCACTGTTTCAAGCACTGTAGAACTGGTCATCACCACTCTCCTCCAACCATCACTTACCCACTACAGTTCTCATCATCTTCAAAAACCACGTCCTACTGTAAATTCCCGCAACCTTCATCATTCAACATCTCACTTCAACCATACTTCACTGCCAGGCACAACCACAACCTCATTTCCTCACTTCATTTCCATTCAACATCTAATGTCTAGCAGAATTACTGCCTCAGCACACTACCATACATTGCTGATCAACCCATACCAATCAATCTATCGCCGGCCCATACCATACCATCTTTAAATTCTTGATGTAAAACCCATACCATACCATCTTTAAAATAATATAAAACAATTGTCACTTCTTTAAAGGATATATCATACCATCATGAACATTGTAATTTTTTACATACCATAGTTGAGTTCCAGATTTCAAAAATGAGCTTGAAGCATGCAAAGCTGAATTCATAATATAAACACCCAAGTAATACAATGTGTTGTCGTACGCCATAAGCTTATTGATATGAAGCATGACATTTTCTAAAGTAGAATTGAAGATTTCAGTTGCTATATCTAATCTGATATCATGTTGTAATTGTATTAGGAGGAAAGCATCAAATATGAATGATTCATTCCAAATATGAACACTTAAAGGCCCATATTCTATCAACCGTGGAAGATAGACTCCATATGATGGCTAAGATCACAGTGGCGGCAACTTTCTTATGAGTGCACGAATAACATCCACATCTAAATCTTTCAAACTAAATCTTACATACAAATAATATAGTTATAACAAATTAATCATAGTTTGATTGCAGAATATTTGATGTGTTTTTATGCTCTTGAAGCTTTTAGTTAAACCAAAAATCAATGAAACAGCTTGCAACTTCTAATTCTAGCATATGATGATAACTTGATTTAGATCTCTGCTTGAATACACTGATACAAGCTAGGGCAGTGATTCACTTAGTCAACATCAACTGTACAACCGAAAAATAAGTAGCTCAATGTTTTTCAATAAACATTTCTTTGCTGGTCCCAACGTATTATAATCAATAAACCATGGATCAGTCTAAGTCAATGCATAGACAATATGTACTTTCTGTATTTACATGGTGACATAATTTATTGTCGACATAAACCAAATAATATCCAAATACACAAAACATTGGTATGGTTTGATAGAAAAAGATATCACAAAAAATCCTTAGCTTAAGCGAGCAATGGTTGTGAAATGTGATATATTTTATGCATATCCACAGTTCATTTTACCAAGTATATTCGTTAAATACAACATTATATTTTCATTTCATGGATGCCACATAATTTAGCTAGTGCGATCAATAATTAAGCTATAAACGAGAAAGTGGAATGATTGAACTTTACAAACTAATTCACTTTACCGTATGTAACCAGTTGATCGTGGTAGAAGAGACTGCTTTAGGGACAGTGAAAATTCCAAAGAATGCTGCATTAACCACAAGCAGCACAAACACATAATAAATCAATTAGAATTTCATTATAATTTATTTACTCCATCCTTAAGCTATAAAGGTTGCTTGTATAAACTCAGTTTTATAAACTACAAGTAAGTTTAGTGAATCAATTATGGACAGTGAAATCAATAATATTTCTCAACTGTGCTTAAATAACACACTATCAAATATCAAATATAATAATCTAATTCATGGGTACTTCTAGATTTGCAGGTGTAAGTGAACAAAAAAAATTCTCCACCATAGAAATGAAAAGGATAAAGTCATCTAATTCTATCGTAAAAGAAAGCTTCCATGCACTGAACAAATATGTCTTAAGACTAGTGTGTTGATATGACAAATTGTTCCATGAAAAGCAGCTCAGGATATGGTGGAATATCATTAGCAAGAATAGAGTTACAGAAAATAATGCATCTTTAAAATGGAAAATTTTGTAATGAATATGTTAGTGGCCCAAATTTTGTAGCTATTTACATATTTTGTCATAAGATCGGCTCCTGCTTGCATTATAACAAATGTTAGCTAATGCTTATCACAATCACGTCGTCCGCAAAACACGCCAAAGGATTCTTCTTAATAAATTACTTTTAGGTTTTAATAGCAATAACAGTTAACACTAGTTTGCAATGTATAATGCAAAATCGTAAGAAATAGATTAGAGCCACTCCCTAGCTCTCATCTCAGAAGGTTTCTTTCTGTTCTCTTCAACAAATACGACAGTCAACTCTCTGCCAAGGAAAACTCTTCTTCCCATTATCTGCTGCGTATTCTAGATCAATATACTGAACAAAACCAAATCCTCGCTGTTCTCTGAAATGGACGTCGGAATATTTTTTAGAAAATGATTATTTACAATTAGCAGCAAACTAACATCCAGTGGGTTGTAAGAGCAAGCTACGTCTCATAAACTAGCATACAACTCATAAATAAAGTGATGAATAAAGCGATAAACAAATAAACAACATTGTAGAAAAAAAGGCAAAATGATGTAACACCTTTCAGCGGCCAGGCTTAAAAATAGAGCTTAAACTATTTGATTGCTTCATCTATGGGACTCTATAAGGGATTCCTTGTTCTAAGCGCAAATTTAAGTACACAAAATACAAAGGCTATGATACACTTGAAAATGACAAAACTGAAATGAACAATGTGTGCATGCCTAACATGAATCAAGGAAGCTCTGCCAACAACTTTGCTCCTAAACGAATTGGTAAAAACAGAGAGAAGATTGATCAAATATTTTTATTTTGATATCCTTTAAAGTTTTTCTATTTCATGCTTTCACCGAGCTATATATTCATTACCCGAGTCAGACTTTATAACAAAGTAATGCAAAACTTATATGCATAAATTTTCAAAAAACAAAATCAGTTCGTAATGCCATTGCTAATATGATTACTGTGTTTTACAAAAAACGACGCTATTAAAATACACACTAGCATTTTTTAATTGAAAATTTACATTCAGAAAATTGTTAATTTCACTCAAAGCAATGCTATTAAAATACACATTAGCATTTGTTATCATCCTTACATTATTAGGAACGTGTTTCGTTAATAGAAATTTTACTTAAGCTCATAGCTTGTATTATAACTTAATTTGTATCAGTAAAATCTTAATTTTTTCATTCCTAAGAATTTATTCAAAAATCTTACTTATCTTAATACTTTTAAATGTTTAAAAATACGGGTTGCTACATATCATATATTAGATTTATAAAAAGATTTTAGTTATCATGATTTGGAAAGGACTACCAACATTAGACACTCAAATCAAATTGAATGTTGTATGGTTAGCAATCATTATCACACATCATCGCCTACAACACACATACACATACGCACATGTGTGAGCATGCATAAAAAAAGCTATCATATTGTAGAAAAATTGACCATGGTATAATTATTTGAATGGAGATCCACTATTAAACTGGTATGATTATCTACGTCCATTGCAACAAAATTGTATATCCCTGGATCACTTCACAATTACATGAAAACTGTTAGAAATTTTTCATGTTGAAGATTAATTGGATAGCAAGTGTGAAATGAGAGTTTGATTTTAAAGGAGAAAGTTGTACTTTATTACAAACTTTCGCTTACAATTTTTTTGCTTGCTTGCAATTGAGATACACCACTCCTATTTATAGTAATTCACATTTCAAATGAACGGTGGAGATGTGTTTGATCTTACGGTATACAACTATTCTCTAGAGTTTTCTATAGCTTTCATATAAAATATCTTTAGATAAGAAAACTCTAGATTCTAGTTATTTTATTACAATTTGAGAATGGAAAATTCTAAAACCTCTTCTTCCATGACAACATATATCTAGATAATTCTATCTAGATGTTTCTTTCTAACTTTCTCTAGAATTCTCTTTTAGCTTTTCTTCTTTGTTTGTGGCCCAAATTAAGTCCAATAATCTGGCCCAAAGTCAAGTTTAATTTTCAACATCCTCCCGTAAACTTGACTTTGTCACTCTAAGCATCTTCCGCAGCCTTTGAAAGTCTTCATTTTTTAATGCCTTTGTAAAAATGTCGGCTACTTGTTCTTTTAAGTTAATAAACTTTGCTTGTACTTCCTTTTTTGCAATCCGCTCTCGAATAAAGTGATAACGTGTATCGATGTGTGAACTTCGTTCATGGAAGACAAGATTCTTGGCTAGAGCGATAGCTGACTTACTATCCATGTAAATTTTTATTGCATTGTGTTGTGGTATATGCAACTCCATCAATAAATCTCGAAGCCAAATAGCATGATGAACACAAGTTGAAGCAGCAACATACTCAGCTTCACAAGTGGAAAGTGTCACAATTGGTTGCTTTTTTGAGCTCCAGGTGAATGCTGTCTCTCCCATGAAGAAGACAAATCCAGTCATACTTTTACGATCATCAACATCTCTAGGCCAATCGCTGTCACTTTAATGTATCGAAGAATCCTTTTTGCAGTCTTCAAATGTGATGTTGTAGGAGCTTCCATATAGCGGCTAATGAGTCCAACACCATAAAGTATATCGGGTCTTGGGCATGTGAGGTATCTTAAGCTACCAACCAAACTCTTGAATAGTGTGGGATCCACATCTTCTTCTTTGGTATATTTTGAGAGCTTTGTTCTACATTCTATTGAGGTATTAACTGGTTTACTTCCATCCATCTTAAATTTCTTCATTATTTCCTTTGCATATGCTTCTTGTGAAATAAATATGCCGTGCTCGCTTTGAATCACTTGGATACCAAAATAATATGATATGAGTCCAATATCGGTCATCTCAAACTCTAAACCCATCTCCTTCTTAAAATCTTCAAATGCTTTTGGATTATTTCGGGTAAAGATTAAGTCATCCACATACAAACATACAATCAAGATATCTCCACTTTGATTTGTCTTTATGTAAAGAGCATGTTCATGGGGGCATTTTATAAAATTATTTTCTAGAAAATATTTATCAATTCTAGTATTCCATGCTCTAGGGGCTTGTTTCAAACCATAGAGTGCCTTTTTTAATTTTAAAACTTTATCTTCTTGTCCTTTAATTTTATAACCAAGTGGCTGCTCCAAATAAAATTCTTCTTCTATAGTACCATTCAAGAAAGCCGATTTCACATCCATTTGATATATTTTCCATTTGTTTTAAGTCGCTAAAGAAATTAATAATCTTATAGTTTCTAAACGGGCAACAGGAGCAAATACCTCGTCATAATCTATACCTGCTCTTTGCTTGTATCTTTTGGCTACCAATCTAGCTTTGTACCTTTCAACTTCTCCTTTAGCGTTCTTCTTTACTTTGTATACCCATTTTACTCCAATAGCTTTGGGTCCTTTAGGTAAATCAGCCATCTCCCATGTATCATTTTTTACAATAGCTTTGATTTCTCCATCCATAGCACTCCTCCATCTTTTGTCTTGTTTTGCTTCTTCGAAATTTATAGGCTCACAATTTGCAAAAAGACAAAATAAAGTAATATTATCACAAAGTGGTGTTACCTCGTATAGTTCTTGTAAAGATCTCATGTGCGGCATCCTTTCACTTGAGTTTTCTTCTTGTGGAGTTTCTTGACGAGTGCTTGATGGAGATGACGGTGTTGGACTAGTCGGCTCTTCTTGCACATCACTGTTTTCTTCTTCTTCGTAAAAGGGAAGGAAATTATAATCATCTTCTTGTGTGCTCCAATCCCAAGTGTTTTCTTCATCAAACTCCACATCTCGACTAACAACAACTTTTCCATTTATATGATTATATAACTTATACCCTTTTGACCTTGAGTCATAGCCAATGAACATATATTTTTCACTTTTATCATCCAATTTGGAACGCTTTTGATTCGGCACATGGGCATATGCTAGGCTTCCAAATACTCTCAAAATGTGTTATGCATGGTTTTCTTCCACACCAAGATTCTTCGGGAGTTTTGTTCCACACACTTCGAGTTGGAGAGCGATTAGCTAAGTACACTGCACACTCAACGACTTCAGCCCAAAATTCTTTTGGAATTCTCTTACTTTTCAACATACTCCGTGCCATATTAAGTAGAGATCTATTCTTCCTTTCTACGACCCCGTTTTGTTATGGAGTATACGGGACAGTTAAGGGACGGTGAATTCCATTTTCTTCACAAAATTTCTCAAATTCTTTAGAGGTAAATTCTCCACCTCGGTCGGACCTCATGGTTTTTATCTTATAACCACTTTCATTTTCTACAAAAGCTTTAAATTTATTAAAGGCATCAGACTTTTGTTTAAGGAAATAGGCCCAAGTTTTTCTACTATAATCATCAATAAACAAAGCAAAGTAATTACTTTTTGCAAGTGAGCACAGTTTTATTGGACCACAAATATCGGTGTGAATTAACTCTAGTGGTTCTTTAGCCCTTATGTTGGATTCTTTTGGAAAAATTTTCCTTGGTTGTTTTCCAAATAAGCATCCTTCACATAGTTGATTCATATGATCGATTCGTGGTAAACCTTTCACCATGTTTTTATTGTTTAACAACTTTAAACCCCCAAAATTAAGATGTCCAAATCTCAAGTGCCAAAGCCATGATGAATCTTTATAGCTTGCTTTTAAACATTTGGCAATATTATTTGAAATATAGAGTGGAAACATTCTATTTTTTGACATTTCTACTTTAGCAACCAGATTTCCTTTAGCATCTTTCATGAGAAGGCTACGATCTTTCATATGAATGTCGTATCCCTTTTTTAAAAGTTGTCCAAAGCTTAGAATGTTACTTTTCATATTAGGCACATAATATACGTTAGAGATAAAATCATGTTTTCCATTTTTTAAGCGAATTGATATTTTTCCTTTTTCCTTAACTGGAATTTTAGATTCATCACCAAAATAAATGTTTTCACTTACTGATTCGTCAAGCTCCGTGAACATGTTCCTTCTTCCACACATATGATTGCTAGCCCCCGTATCCAAATACCATGTATTGTTATCACCACATGCATCTCCCTTTTGTGCCAAAAGTAGTGTAGAATATTCTTCCTCTTCTTTAGCAAAGTTAGATCTCTCTAGAACTTTATTAGAAGTAGATCTACATTCGGAAGCAAAATACCCAAATTTATCACAATTGTAACACTTAATTTGTGTTTTATCATACGTTGTTCTTCTATTTTGTTTCATGTTACCTCCTCTTCCTCGACCTCTTGTAGCACATGCGTTTTGGCTTCTCTCATATTTATTGAAAAATTTGTAACCACCTCTTCCACAGCTTTGACCTCTACCTCTTCCTCTTTGGCTATGACTTCTTATATTTCTAAATGTTTCATTCTCGTTTAAGGTGAGTTTGGTTTGAAGAGCTTGCTCCAATGGCTCTTCTTTAACCCTTTCCTTTAATTTTTCTTCATGGGCTTGAAGTGATCCCATGAGTTGATCAATGGTCATGGATTCTAGATCTTTAGATTCTTCAATAGCTACAACTATGTAATCGAACTTTGAATCTAAAGAGCTTAGAATTTTCTCGACCACTCTAGAGTCCTCCAATTTTTCACCGTATCTTTTCATTTGATTTACTAATACCAAAACTCGTGAAAAATAATCATGAATCGAATCGGTTGATTTCATATGTAAAGCTTCAAACTCACCTCGCATAGTTTGTAGTCTTATCTTCTTCACTTTATCGATGCCTTTGAATGCATTCTCCAAAATCTCCCATGCTTCCTTACTACTTTGCCACTTGCTACCTTCTCAAACATATATTCATCCAAGCCTTGATGAATGAGAGTAAGAGCCTTACGATCCTTCTTTCTTAAATCCTTCAAATTATCCTTTTGTGTTTGGGATAAAGTGATGATATCGACGGGTTCAATATACCCATTTCAACAATGTCCCACACATCTTGTGAACCGAGCAACGCCTTTATGCGAATACTCCAATTATCATAGTACTCCTTCTTTAGCAATGGAACTTGAAATGGCGTCATGCCGCTTGCCATATTTTTTTGACTAAGAACCTCGCTCTGATACCAATGTTAGAAAATTTTCAAGTTGAAGATTAATTGGGTAGCAAGTGTGAAATGAGAGATTGATTTTAAAGGAGAAAGTTTTACTTTATTACAAACTTTCGCTTACTATTTTTTTTCTTACTTGGAATTGAGATACACCACTCCTATTTATAGTAATTCACATCTCAAATGAACGGTGGAGATGTGTTTGATCCTATAGTATACAACTATTCTCTAGAGTTTTCTATAGCTTTCATATAAAATATCTTTAGATAAGAAAACTCTAGATTCTAGTTATTTTATTACAATTTGAGAATGGAAAATTATAGAACCTCTTTTACCATGACAACATATATCTAGATAATTCTATCTAGATGTTTTTTTCTAACTTTCTCTAGAATTCTCTTTTAGCTTTACTTCTTTGTTTGTGGCCCAAATTAAGTCCAATAATCTAGCCCAAAGTCAAGTTTAATTTCAAAAAAGCAAACAAAATAAAATAGCTCTTGGATTTCGAAAGGGCCAATACATATAACAATACACCAACACCAATAAACCACGTCATGTTACTACACTTTTTGCAGGTTATACCACCTATCACCTATGCTCTAACAATGGCAACTCTTTTTAATCTTTATCTTTGCTTGCATTTTTTACATGCTAAAAGGAATAAAGTGTCCCAAAGTTGTGTAAAATGGGGAAATTGGGTGTGTTATGCATTTTTTTCTACATAAAATATCTAGTTTCACATAAAATATCCAGTTTCTATAAAATAAATAAGAATCATACTTAAACTAAAGTCAAATCAGAATCAAATAATTCAAAGGAATCAGAGTATCATTAATATATCATTACTCCTTATATGTTTCAACAATATGCATGCATATTAAAAGCCTGAAGCACATACTGTTAGAGCTAACATATTACTAAAACCTGACCATACCTGGATATAGTTTTAGCACCTCCAAGGCGATATAGTTCTTTCTCTTAGGCATCCGATCATTTTACTATTAATTTTGTACCTCAATAAGAAGCTTCTCATATATTAAAAAATAACACACAATCCTTTCCTCAAGAAAACAAAGATTTTACTTAACTAGCGAGCATGATATTTACAGTGAAAATAGAAAGGCAGAAGCTGGAAAAATAAATTATATAGCTTCACCTGGTGCTGAAGCTTTTATGATCTTAAAAACCATACATTAGAATCCTATTCTAATGGAGTTTATACTCCTTACCCATTTATTACTCTATACTTAATAAGCTTGGTTTAATCATCTATAAAGAAAATTTCATACATAACAGAATCTACAACTACAGATGTTCTATTTAAAATTTTTTATTTCTGATTCTAACAATTATTTGCTTTATATTTATATTTTCAAGGAGATAAGAATGGCTTGCTACCATTAAGATAAAAAAAATTCTTCCACATCACAGACTTATTGTAAATTTCATATGTAAATAAATATCTGTTTTTGATATTCGATACTGTCTTCTGAAACTCTTTCATACAAAAATACACACACACACACACACATATAGAGACATATACATATACATGTTGGAATTCCTAGTGTAAATGAAATACACTTGTCCCACATCGCCAAATTTGCAAAGCCATTCCAATATATATATGGCTTTGCAATGAAGGTGTTGGGGCCTATAAGCACCCAAATGTATGCTTCGTTGTGAGGAGGGAGATCATGCATCTCCATCACACACGCGCGCGCGCCACCGCCGCCGTCCGTCCGACCGAACCAGGCCGGGTTTGGGTTTGGGTTTGGATCTAATATGATACTCGTATTTTTACTGCAACTGGATCGGGCTTTTTAACAGTTGCAGGCTATACGAACGGACGCGCATTGCTGAGGAGGTGCGACTTCTGAAGCGAGCGGGTTGAATAGACGCGAACATTAGCGGGTCGACCCGTTACAAGCAAACAGGCACGAACCGATTGAAGCGGACGCGGGCGAACATATGCGACCCGACTATAGAGGTGCATGCGGTACAAGCGGGTGCGAAACAGTACCGTTGGATGCAAGCAGATGCGACCAGTAGCAGGCGGGTGCGACCCGTTAACAAACAGCAGCGACCAAAAGGTAAATGGGTGCGACCCGTCAAACGGACGCGATTGTTTGAAGGGATGCGGACGAAATTATAAATAGGAGAGAATACTGATCACATTCTCATCCTATTCCAATCTAATTTCTTCTGCTTCTTTGCTCTACTGCTCTATATTCCATACATATCACAGAGTTGACATACTCATTACAATCTCGTGCAGATTACGTCTGTTGTATCTTGGGAGAGTTTTGAAATAAAATTCTTAAGGAAATTGTTAGACAAGCCTCAGACGGAATTTCCTTTATATACTGGTTAAATTCACTGTAATCTTCCCCGTTTATAAGTTGTACTATTTCTTACAATAGTATAACGTTGTTGTTGTAATTTATTTACAACGTAACTTATTGTTACATTTATCTAATACAGAATTCCAACGTAGTGGAATTCTAATTAATAAACTTGTGCGACGAGTTTATTGTAGCGTGCTATCTGTTTTAGTACACTAGACATATAACATCTTAAGAATTTTACTGTTTTACACTAAAACAGAGATGTTAACAGTTGACAACATGAAAATGGATAAGTCCAACTTTTCAGCGGTTATTTCTGAATGCAATTTGATTCAGAACCCTAACCAATGGTGGGTTGACACAGGAGCTATTCGTCATGTTTGCTCTGAAACATCCATGTTTTCAACATACCATAAATTCGATCAGAAAGAAAGACTCTTCATGGGTAATTCTGCAGTTTCCATGATCGAAGGCAGTGGCACAGTTATCCTCAAGTTCACTTCTGGAAAAACTGTCAAATTGAATGACGTGCTTCACGTTCCAGACATACGCAAGAATCTCATCTCTGGTGCAGTCCTATCAAAGAAGGGATTCAAGATGGTGTTTGAGTCAGACAAGATGGTTCTGTCCAAAGCTGGAATGTATATCGGAAGGGGATATTTATGTGATGGCCTATTTAAGGCAAATGTAGCCGTTACCGGCAATAAATCTATGTATTCTGATTGTGCTATTAATAAAATTGAAGTCTCTTACTTGCTTGAGCATGAAATTTTACTATGGCACGATAGATTAGGACACGTAAACTTCCGAAAAATGAAGAAATTATCAAACTTGGGATTGATTCCAAATTTCCAAGTAGATAAGAACTACAAATGTGAGACATGTGTAGAAGCAAAAATGGTCAAACAACCATTTAAATCTGTTGACAGAAGCACCGTACCATTAGGTTTGGTACATACAGATTTATGTGATTTTAAATCACTACCTACAAGAGGTGTGAAAAAGTATTTTATTACTTTTATTGACGATTATACGTGATATTGCTATGTATATCTTTTAAATAGTAAGGATGAAGCAATAACCGCGTTTATAAAATACAAGGCTGAGGTAGAAAATCAGTTAAATAAAAAGATCAAGATATTGATATCTGATCGAGGTGGAGAATATGAATCACCATTTGAACAGTTCTGTGCCGAAAATGGTATAATTCATCAAACAACAGCTCCATATTCACCACAACAAAATGGTGTAGCCGAGAGGAAGAACAGAACGTTAAAAGACATGATTACTGCCATGCTTTTAACTTATGGTCTACCGACGAACTTGTGGGGGGAAGCCTTAAATATGTCTAATCACATATTAAACAAAGTTCCTCACAATAAAACGGGAACAATTCCATATGAGATATGGAAAGGACACAAACCAAGCTTTAAATATCTCAAAGTGTAGGGGTGCTTGGCAAAAGTTCCAGTTTCGCCTCCCAAGAGAGTCAAACTTGGACCAAAAACAGCAGATTGTTATTATCTTGGGCCAGCCCAAAATAGTAGTGCCTACAGATTTTTGGTATTCAAGTCTGATATAAATGATATTCATGTAAATACAATCATGGAATCAAGAGATGCCTCGTTCTTTGAAGATGTGTTTCCACATAAAAGAAACGATGGAAATCCTGTCCCAAAAAGGACAAGAGATAACAGAGATGAGACATGTGAAGATGAAACTCATCAGGACAACGAGGAGGTTGAACCAAGAAGAACCGTAAGGGCAAGAACTTCCAAAACATTTGGTTCGGATTTTTTAACTTATATGTTAGAACACGAACCTCAAACGTACAAGAAAGCAATGTCATCTTCTGAATCTTCATGTTGGAAAGAAGCAATCCAAAGTGAGATTGATTCAATTCTAAGTAATAAAACTTGGGAAATTGTTGATATTCCACCAGGAATAAAACCAATTGGCTGCAAATGGATTTTCAAGAAGAAAATAAAAGCAGATGGCTCTATCGACAAGTATAAAGCCAGATTAGTAGCCAAAGGATATCGTCAAAAAGAAGGAGTAGACTTCTTTGATACCTATTCACCGGTTACACGAATAACCTCTATAAGAATGTTAATAGCAATTGCTTCCATATATAATCTGGAAATTCATCAGATGGATGTCAAAACAGCATTCTTAAATGGAGATCTCGATGAGGAGATTTACATGGAGCAACCTGAGGGTTTTATTTCCAAAGGAAATGAAAACAAAGTATGTCGGTTAGTGAAATCACTATATGGACTAAAACAAGCTCCAAAACAATGGCATGAAAAATTTGATAGTGTCATGACGAAAAATGATTTTCGTATAAATGAATGTGATAAATGTGTTTATTACAAACAGGTTGGACAATCATATGTGATGATTTGTCTATATGTAGACGATATGCTAATCTTTGGTCCTAATACTAAAGTAATAGAGACTATAAAGAAGATGTTAATCAACAATTTCGATATGAAAGACATAGGAGTTGCGGACGTTATTTTGGGAATCAAAATAATAAGAACACCTAATGGAATTGAACTATCTCAGTCACACTATGTAGACAAAGTGATTGAAAAATTCCAAGAGTATGGAATTAAAGGAGTGAGGACACCTTTTAATCCATCGGAAGTACTGCATAAAAACACTGATGAGAGTGTAATGCAACTGTAATACTCTCGTGTAATAGGATGCTTAATGTATCTGATGAATTGCACCAGACCAGATATTGCTTACGCAGTAAGTCGACTAAGCAGGTATACAAGTAATCCAGGGAAGGAACACTGGAAAGCACTAATGAGAGTGTTGGGATATTTAAAGAATACCACTAATTTTTCCTTACATTATGGAAAATATCCTGCCGTCTTAGAAGGATATAGTGATGCAAACTGGATTGCAGATTCAGAGGAATCAAAATCCACAAGTGGTTATGTCTTTACCCTTGCAGGAGCAGCAGTGTCATGGAAATCTACTAAACAAACATGCATAGCTCGATCCACCATGGAATCTGAGTTTATCGCATTAGATAAAGCAGGCGAAGAGGCAGAATGGCTTCGTCAATTCTTAGAAGATATTCCATTTTGGCCAAAACCTGTGACAGCCATATGTATTCACTGCGATAATCAAGTAGCGCTAAGTAGAGCGAAAAACCTTGTGTATAATGGCAAATCACGACACATACGTCGTCGCCATAACACAGTTAGGCAGTTACTCTCTAATGGAACTATTTCCATAGATTATGTGAGAACAAATGATAACCTAGCGGATCCATTTACTAAAGGTTTATCAAGAGAGAAAATTGACTGCGCATCGAGGGGAATGAGTTTAAAAGCCTAAACCAACAAGAGTTACCTTATACGAAAACCTATCCTAGCGACTGGAGATCCCACAGACTAGGATCAATAGGCAAACCAGTTATGAGTAACTCAAGAAGTAATGCATTTGTCTGGACTTGGTCCTACTCCATTCCTATGGTGCAAAATATAATGCATGCCTACAGAAGTTTTAAAGGTTAAAACTATGTTTTTTTAATGATGACCATATCTTGGAAATAACAAGTGGGGTATATGTAGGATACTCTTAATGGTTGCGATCACCTATGTTAGTGTGAGCTGGGTCAGCTCTATGAGAATATTAAAAGGCTTTTATTCTCTAAAAACACTCGCAGAACCAAAAATATTGTTCAGGACCAAAATGAACACAACCAAGAGATTGGATGAGAAGGGAATCAATGTTTCGTAAAGCTTATTGTCTGGATATACAATAAAGGCCGACGGTTCAAGATGAAATAATTCACCGATTAGCCAAGTAGATCCGATAAGTTTTAACTAGGGAAAGTTCAAAGTGAAATATCTACTTATCCACGATAAAGCATTATTCCATATGTACTATGTGATATTTCGCTTTGTGTGGGGGAAAAGTATATTATCATTTATGTGGGGGATTGTTGGAATTCCTAGTGTAAATGAAATACACTTGTCCCACATCGCCAAATTTGCAAAGCCATTCTAATATATATATGGCTTTGCAATGAAGGTGTTGGGGCCTAGGGGCGCTCAAATGTATGCTTCGTTGTGAGGAGGGAGATCAGGCCGGGCCGGGCCGGGCCGGGTTTAGGTTTGGGTTTGGGTCTAATATGATACTCGTATTTTTACTACAACTGGACCGGGCTTTTTAACAGTTGCAGGCTATACGAACGGACGCGAATTGCTGAGGTGGTGCGACTTCTGAAGCGAGCGGGTTGAATAGACGCGAACATTAGCGGGTGCGACCCGTTAGAAGCAAACAGGCGCGAACCGATTGAAGCGGACGCGGGCGAACAGATGCGACCCGACTGTAGAGGTGCAGGCGGTACAAGCGGGTGCGAAACAGTACCGTTGGACGCAAGCAGATGCGACCAGTAGCAGGCGGGTGCGACCTGTTAACAAACAGCAGCGACCAAAAGGCAAACGGGTGCGACCCGTCAAACGGACGCGACTGTTTGAAGGGATGCGGACGAAATTATAAATAGGAGAGAATACTGATCACATTCTCATCCTATTCCAATCTAATTTCTTCTGCTTCTTTGCTCTACTGCTCTATATTCCATACATATCACAGAGTTGACATACTCATTACAATCTCGTGCAGATTACGTCTGTTGTATCTTGGGAGAGTTTTGAAATAAAATTCTTAAGGAAATTGTTACGACCAGCCTCAGACGGAATTTCGTTTATATACTGGTTAGATTCACTGTAATCTTCCCCGTTATAAGTTGTACTATTTCTTACAATAGTATAACGTTGTTGTTGTAATTTATTTACAACGTAACTTATTGTTACATTTATCTAATACAGAATTCCAACGTAGTGGAATTCTAATTAATAAACTTGTGCGACGAGTTTATTGTAGCGTGCTATCTGTTTTAGTACACTAGACATATAACAATACATATACATATACATAAACATATACATATACACACACAAACAAGTTTTCACTTTTGCATATCTTCCAACAAAAAACATTGCATCATGATAATCATGCATAAATCATTATCATGGACTATAAATGAATGGCCGTATCACTGATCCCTCTGATTTCTTTCTAGTTAACTAACTAGACAACTATTCATCATAAAGCTAGAAGCCCAAAGGCAAAAGCAATCATGATACTGCCTAAGCTCCACATAAGGTAAGTTAGAGATTTAGAAATCACCTAACCAAATAAATTTGGTTTACCGATGGGCCTCACGTTCATCCCATGATAGATTCGCAAAAGTTGCAAAAACTTTATATACTTGTGCTGTTGGAAATGGAAAGGATGAATGCATCCAAAGTTCGCCATTTTGGATCACATTGCCCATGCCAGTTTTGAAAAAATATTTTAGGTTTTGTTCCTTCCAAAATAGAGAAGAAAAAAGCTAGTTTCTTTTGAAAATTTTATGTTGCTTATATATATCAGTAAACAGCTTTCAATAAAACAGTGTATGACTATCATCACCTCAAGGGCGTTAATTTTTTGTTGAGCCTAACAAAAACCTGATGTAAACTTCAAAGAAAGGAAACGACGCGGTAAATGCATCTGACATCTCAATTATTAAAAGAGCTAAGCCTAAAACCGCTGAGTTCAAATATTTATTCAAACTGATCTTACCAATATCTCATTCCTAAGATAATTATCAAAATTGAACTATAAGAGGATGTTTTATGGGTAAAAAAGTATTACAACTATCGATATCAAAGAACAAAAAGTTCCATATGTCAAAGCAAAATAACCTAAAGTAATTATACCTGTTCTTTGAATATAATAGTTGCGGCATCAAGAAGGAATTCTCTTGCAAGCTTGAGACTCTTTGCGTGCTTCTGTGGCTAAGGACCATCACAATTAGGCCTGTAAACGGATGCAATCAGATATGGATAGTGCTGTATCCATATCAGTATCCGTATCCGAAAATAAAAATACGTATCCGAATTCGTATCCGATATCCACGAATATCTATTAAATAATATCCGTATCCGTATCCACGTCCGAAAATATCCGCATTCAAGCTTAAAACTTCAATATCCAAAAATATCCGCATTCAAACTTCAAAAATTGTGATAATACATCAAATTAAGAATAGCTAATTCGATCACATGAAATCCATACGATAATGTTTCATAATTCATCGTATAATCCATAGCCTAATTCAATCACACAAAATCATAAAAAACATAAAGGAAATGCATCATACATGTTTTAAATTGTATCAAATACCATAATTCATCTTAGTAGCACACATATAAACTAAAATATTGCATTCTTTCTCCATGGAGTGGTTGAAGCTTCAAAAGATGACCCTGTAGAAAAATATAAACATGTATATTAGTTTATAAATAATTAAATTTCATAACAGCAAGCCTGCATCAAATACCGGGTATGAACTTAAATTTCATAGCCTGTGTTGCTGTTTCGAAACAGCAAGCCTGTAGCTTTCTGTTTCAGCAGCAAGCACAAGGCTTGCTGTTTCAAATGGTGGGGGGTAGGGGGATGTCGACATATTAGCTGTTTTTTAGAGTTTCAAATTTTAAATGAAGAGACATTTCCCTCCATCTCTTCACTAAAATACGTCTCTTCAACCACTATTTAAAGGCCCTTGAAAACGAATTTTAACATCAAGAATTCTTATTTTCTCTTACTCCTTCTTCTCTAAACATTTGCAAAAGAAATCCATTGCATACTCTTCAAATCTCCTTGCAAATCGATACTATTTCACTCCAACTCTTCACTGATTTGCAAGCCACACAATATAAAAGAGTTTTACTTTAATTCACATCATTCTCTCTGGTTTCATCCTATTCCTCAAAGAATTCAAAGATATATTGCCATTGGAGGTCTATAGGATCATTGTACCGAATCTGCAAGAATCTGTATTGAAGGTACAACCACTTGCCATAGTTTGTTATTGGTGATAAGGAGAAGATGTTCTTGTAGCCTGTAAAATCAAGTGGGTGTGTCTTGTATCCCGTGAAACCAAGATTGTAAAGCTATTCTTGCCATCTGTGGAAACAAGCGATAGTGGAATTCTGCACGATAGAGTGCAGGACTGGATGTAGGATTGGTTAATCCGAACCTGTATAGAAATCCGGGTGTTATTTACATTACTGCAATTTACTTTATTACTTACTTTCTTTGATCACTTCTTTCTGTTTGCAATTTGAGTAAATACAGTTTTATATTCATAAGTAAGTAGTTAATACACAATTCACCGCATCTAGTGTCTGAATAGCCTTAAGATCCAACATTGTGTTATAGCCACCCCACTTTCCAACATTTGGTGTCAGAGCATTGGTTTTTAAAAATTCATAACTTGGTTTTTGAAAAGTATAAATGGCTAGTGATACTAGTAACACATTTTTTAACACTTTTGTAGAAGGGAAATCTACCACTAGACCCCCTCTATTTGATGGAAGTGGTTATGCATATTAGGCTTGTAGGATGAAATGTTATTTGCAGTCTAATGGTTTGGATATTTAAAACATTACCCAAATAGAAAACATAGAGCCTCAAACTGAATATTCAAAATGGACGCTAGACCAAAAGACACAACCGCTTAATAACTCTAAGGCCATGAACATTTTATTTTGCTCCTTAGATATAAATGAATTTAATCGAGTGTCTATTTGTAATTTTGCATATGAAATTTGGAGAACTCTGCAAGTCACACATGAAGGCACCAATAAAGTAAAACAAACAAAGATATCTATGCTAACTAACCAATTTCAACTCTTTCAAACGAAACCAAAGGAGTCTATTTCTGATATGTATTCTAGATTTCAAGATATAGTACATGCCTTAATATCATTAGAAAAGAAAATTACTGAAGAAGACCAAGTCAGAAAGATCCTGAATTCACTTCCTAGTGAATGAGATCAGAAGACTCTGGTAATTGAAGAAGCCAATGATAGTAGTATTATGAATAAAAGATTTAATTGGTAACCTAATGTATTATGAAGTAAAGATGCAGATTAGAAAAGAGAATCAGGAAAATGAGAAGAAATCACTAGCACTCAATGCTATGATCGACACAGATGAACCAGATGATGATGCTATTGATGATGATATAGAGTTTATGACCAAGAAGTTTAAGAAATTCTTGAAGTATTGGATAACAAACAAACTTCGAAAAACTAACAACAATAATTCTTGAAATGGAAATGTTGTTAATTGTTTCGAATGTGATAAACACGGTCATTTGAAAAGAGACTGTTCCAAACTGAAGAAATCAAAGTTAAACACTTTCAATAAGGAGAGGAAATAGGCATTCAATGCAAAATGGGATGATTCAGATACATCATCAAGTGATAGCGATTCAGAAACAGAAAATGCCAACATGTGCTTTATGGTAAAGGATGACCAGGTACAAAACAATGTATATCAGATAGCAGATGCTCAAAGCATATGACAAGAAATCTATTGAACATTGGATAAATACGAAAAGAATTTGTTATTGGCATTGGCAAAGTCGGTAACTCTAAAACTCATCTGATTATTTGATAAGTTTATTTCATGCTTTGAATTGCTTTGGTTTCCCCTTAAGTGTTTTAAAGCATTTATCTCTATATACAAACTCTATATATTGTCTAGCAGTGATTTAAGCGACTCTTTTTCGCCCTTTTTGTTGATGACAAAGGGGGAGAAAAGGTATAAATATACTAGGCAAAATGATAGGAGGAGTCAAATATAAAAGTATTATATTTTATCTCTCAAATATTTATATGGTTGTCATCATCAAAAAGGGGAAGATTGTTAATACTCTAGGTATTGATTTTGATGACAACAACCACATAAATATTACTACTAACGTATCTTCGAGTTATGCAGTCATATCAGATATATTATGGAGACATTTACAGAGATAAACAAGAAAACAGTGGAAGCAAATGAATTATAGAAGAAGGTCAATCTGAGAAATTGAAGAACAAAACTCAATTAGAGAAGAATGCTGAAGGATAAAGGTGTTTAAAGTGATGAGGAGTTGGTTGAACCTTAGAATATATTGTTAAAGATCTCATAGCAATTATACTTGAAGATCATCAACCATTGATCTCAACCGATTCACAAAAATCCAAAATATAAGGTAATTTGAAATGCTAAAAATTTGCAACACTTACTAGTGTTGCTGTTCATTTTGCAACACACCCATGTCGACATGGGGGTAAGGGGATGTCAACATACTAGCTGTTTTTCAGAATTTCAAATGAAGAGACATTTCCCTCCATCTTTTCACCAAAAGACACGTCTCTTCAACCACTATATAAAAGCCTTTGAAAACGAATTTTAACATCAAGAATTTTTATTTTCTCTTACTCCTCCTTCTCCAAACATTTGCAAAAGAAATCCATTGCATACTCTTCAAATCTCCTTGCAATTCGATACTATTTCACTTCAATTCTTCACTGATTTGCAAGCTACACAATATCAGAGAGTTGTACTTTAATTTACATCATTCTCTCTTTGATTTCATCCTATTCCTCAAAGAATTCAAAGATATATTGCCATTGGAGGTCTATAGGATCATTGTACCATATCTGCAAGAATCTGTATTGAAGATACAACCACTTGCCATAGTTTGTTGTTGGTGATAAGGAGAAAGGTTTCTTGTAGCCTGTAAAATCAAGAGGGCGTGTCTTGTAGCCCGTGAAACCAAGATTGTAAAGGTGTTCTTGCCACCCGTGGAAAGCAAGCGATTATAGTGGAATTCTGCACGATAGAGTGCAGGACTGGATGTAGGATTGGTTAATCCGAACTAGTATAAAAATCCGAGTTTTATTTACATTACTGCATTTTAATTTATTACTTACTTATTCTCTGACTACTTCTTTCTGTTTGCAATTTGAGTAAATACAGTTTTATATTCATAAATAAGCAGTTAATACACAATTCACTAAAACAAGTGTCTGAATAGCCTTAAGATCCAACATTGTGTTACAGTCACCCCAGTTTCCAATAGATTTTACCGAAGCTGGGTAAATTCTGTGTTGTTCTATTTCTACATTTTTATTATTC
Source organism: Allium cepa (assembly GCA_030765085.1). Taxonomy (NCBI): domain Eukaryota; kingdom Viridiplantae; phylum Streptophyta; class Magnoliopsida; order Asparagales; family Amaryllidaceae; genus Allium; species Allium cepa. Next base: position 612,050,809 of record CM060942.1, on the reverse strand, counting down.
TGCTATCATCTGTGCTGAAATTATTTTATATACTTCCGTAATAAATTTTAATAATTAATAGTATCACCCTATTCACCTCCCTTCTAGGGTGAAATCGATCCTACAAGTGGTACCATAGCAAGGTTCAAAAACCATTTTTGTTTTAAAAAATTTGATTTTTCAAAGACCAATTTTTTTACAAATTTGAATTTTTAAAATGGCTATTTTTACGGAGGGTCGGTCTAGTATTATCCCTCCTTTTTTTGATGGAACAGATTTTTTGAATTGGAAATTGAAAATGGAATTTTAATTAAAATTTATTAATATTAAATGTTGGGATATTATTGAAAATGGGTGTGATATAACAGACCAGAAAATAATCTCGATTAATGCTCTTGCTATGCATATAATATATTCTCATATTAATCAAGATAATTTTAAATTTATCTCTCATTGTGAAAATGCACAGGAAATTAGGAATATTTTTGATGCAATATATAGTGCAAAAGTCAACGGCAATGAGAAATCCTCCTCAATCGACTCAGTTAAAGAAACGAGCTTAATAGGATTGGTAAAAAGCAGTAGCGATGAGGATGACGACGATGAAGCAGCTGAGCTGGCGCTACTAATAAAGGGATACAAAAAGTGGAACCACAAATACGGAAATCCAGCTCCAAATCAATAATTGAAAAGCAGAATAATCAAAGCACTAGATAATCAGAAGAACACGAGATCATTTTTCACAAGTGCAACAAACCCAGTCATATCAAGCCAAACTATCCTCAAATTCAACACGACCAAGAAAAGAATTCAAAAAGGAAAAGTTTTACAGCCTCGTGGAATAAAAGTGATCATTGTAAAAGTACTAACATTGAGAATGAAAGAGTAAAACTGAGCCTACGAGGAGATATAACCGATAGTGATGATGACGAGCCAAGCGAGGTATCAAAACTCACTCACTCAAAATTACTTATATATTTCGACGAAGTAAATGGCTGTTTTGAACGACTTAGGGAGAAGTACGTTAAAACTGAATCACAAAGAGATACTTTGATAGAACCAAATAAACAACTGGACCAATTAGTTAAAAACTATCAAAGTAGGATCCCTAAGTGTGATAAGTGTCCATCACTCTAAGAAGAAATTAAAAAATCAGAACTTAAAATTAAATCGCTTGAAAATGAAATTCTGATTTTGAAAGTGAGTGAAAATACTAGGAGAGAGAATTCTATTAAAAAGTGCACTCAATTATTGAAAAAAAATGAATCTCTCAAAATATAAGTCCAACATTTGTCTACACTTTAAGAAAAAATTTCAAAAGTGAAAAATCATTGAATATGCTATTAGGAAAGCAAACCGTTAGTACAGTTTGACAAGGACTTGGGTATAATCAATTTGAATCTGCTAGAAACGAAATTAATCAAGTCAATTCCATGTTCACAATTTGTAGAAAATTTGGACGCAATCAAAACATTTGTTGGTATAAACCGAAACAAGTGAAAACCATTCCAATTTGGGTTCCCAAAGGCACAAATATAAAATCTCTCAAAGTTGAACAAATTTGGGTGCCGAAGGGAGCATATATGAATAGTTTTGGGTATCCACAAACATATTTTTCAAAATCTGCTACCACTAACAATCATGGACCTGTAAAAACAAATATGTCACAAAAATCATCTCTCGTGTAGGTGTGGTGGTAGGCTAAGGAACAACAACGGTGTTATCTGGATTCTGGTTGTTCCAGAAACACAACGGGCGTCAAATCAAAGTTTCTTAGCCAAGTATAAAGGTGACAGAATCATAATGGACAACAACAAAAAATATCGTAAAGGTAAAACAGGTAATGGTATATTGAACGATTTACTAAATGTGATAATCTGCACCTTAATTCAGCCAGTAATGTGATAATGAAATAAAAGTTGATTTTGATCTTAAAAATGTTGATTATGATTCCGTCTTTTTCAAAATTGTTGGCCAAATTATTCTTTTATGCCGAGAACACTTTAAATGTCTCTAGAGTCTTTTAACTACTTCATATAGATTTAATTGATGATAAAACATTTGGCTAACTCTATATTCACGGTTTTGTTTACACAGTTTCAACTCAAATTGAAAAGATGTAAAAATGATTTCAAAGTATTTCATACAACATCATGATCTGGTCTATAACGTTCAACCAATGACAATCTCTAGTGAAAGAAAAATTCAGATGCAGATTGCACTGGTAATCTAATCGATAGAAAAATTACTAGTGGAACGTGATTTATGCTGAGACGTTCAGTAACGACATCGTTTTTCAAAGAAAATATCTGCATAATTTTCAGTTCAAGTAATTTTCAAAAAGAAGAATTTTTCTTACAAAACCCCTTTTAGAAAATAACTTTTGACATTGTTTCAGATTGGTCATCTTAGAAAATTCGATTTTATAATTATTTTTGGATTTAATTTTAAATGATTACATTGACTATCTGACTCCCTATTAATTATCGAAAAGATAAATAGTGATTGAAAAAGTGATGAGTGTTGACATTAATCATATATTATAACTTGAGGCTATATATTTAGTTAATTTCTTTAGAAATTTGAACAAGAGTTATAAAAACTTTGTGTTGGTAAAAAATTCCATGACCATCTCTATTTCTATCATATTTCTAACGGTCATCACTCATCAAAATTCAATATAGTTTGTCAATATGTGGTATTTTAAATAGGAAATCATTCGTTTTTCATTTTATATATTTTTTAAAAATATAAATAAATAAAATCCAAAGTATTCACTCTCATTTAAAAGTACTCAAGGTTATGCATGGGTGAATTACTTGGAATTTTTGATTATGTGCTTCCATGTTCATTTAAAAGTCCCCACGGTTATGCATGTATGGAACGCATATCAAAATTGATTTACTAAATAAACAAGTTGATTTTAATCTCATTTAAAAGTCCTCACGGTTATGCGTGGTTAGAGGATAATTGAATTCATTTTTTAAAATAAAATTGGAATACTACTAATCTCATTTAAAACTCCTAACGGTTATGCATGGTTAGTAGATATTCCAATTCCTGATACAAATATACCATAAATAGACACAACTATATGGTTTTATATGATGACATTAATTCTATCATTCTAAAGTGGAATATGCGCCTTGATTTTTTTTTTATTTTTTATTGAAATTTAATATTTATACTTAATTGGAAACTAATGTTGTATTGATATCTATCACTTTATCTCTATTTTTCTAACACTATTACTCTTTTGCTGATAATTAAAGGGGGAGAGAAAGGTTAAGATTTTGGCAAATAAAAGTCAATTCTTTTATTTTCTATATGCATCAAGGCTCATTTGAATATTTTTATTTATTTTCATGCATATATGAAGGGGGAGCTTTATGTAGAGAGGAAGCATTCAAATAGGGCGAGAAAATTGAACGATCAAATACATTTAACAAATTCAAAATCTTAAATATATGTTTGTTATCATCAAAAGGGGGAGATTGTTGAATACGCGAGTATATGATTTTTGTTTGATGATAATAAACATATATATATATATTCATTTAAATGTATTTGTTAATGTACTGTTTTATTTTCACAGATTAAATAAATATTTACTGAATAAAATAAATAACAAAGAGTTTAAATTCAAACAGATATTTTATTCAAACAAATATTTATTACAATTTTTGAATAGTACAAATAAATGTATTTGTTAATGTACTATTTTATTTTTCACATAACTAAATAAATATTTGCTGAATAAAATAAATAACACAGAGTTTAAATTCAAACAGATATTTTATTCAAACAAATACTTATTACAATTTTGAATAGTACAATTTCAAGCTCTCATTATATATATATATACAATTTCGATTACTATACAAATTTAAATTAAATCACAAATTTTCTTTTACAAATGCACCTCGCTACATATCACTCATTCACTCGACTTCAATCCAGATTGAATCCTACATATGAGCAATCTGCAAAATAAACACTGATGCGGTAAAATTAAAAAGAAAATATTTTTGCAGTGTAAAATAAAATGTAATTTTGAAAATATTATTTGCCTCGGTTGTTTGGGTTGCTCGTCATCATTTAATTTTGAATTCATCATACACGAACAGCTTGTGACATGCACAGTGTATCACTGTACATGCCACAAGGCCGTGCACACCGATATATACACTTGAAAAAAATTACAGGGACATGTGAGCACAAGGTCAAACCCAATTAAAAGCCAGGTTCAACTCAAGTGCAATACAAATAATGTCACGATATCAACACAAGGTCAAACCTGAGCTTTAAGCTAGATTCAACACACGTGCAAATCCAAATGAAATGGTCAAGACACATAAATCAAGCCATGACCAAAATTCAATGTCAACATGCACACAGAAGTACACTCGCATGCACATAGCAGTACACTTAGAAATTGCTCGACGCGCAATGAAACTGCACCAGACCAAGCTAATGAACAACAGAGATGTGTGCATATACACCAGACTACAAAGGTTCAAGGCTGAGACAAATTCAAGCACCGTAGACGCAAGCATACTCGAGTCACAGTGCAACTAGAACCTAGACAACATATACAATGGACAAAACTTTCTGGAGTGAAGCATATTCAAGTAATAATGGATACAAACTCGAGAATACAATTACATTGGAGCATATAGATGAATTAGATCAATATCACTGGACAATGCAATGAAGACATGAACATGACTCGAGTGCTACCAGAACTCAATGAACTAAACAATGCATATTGAAGCACACATGCCCAGGCTCAAAAACCAACAAAGACTGTATGCAACCTGACTCGAAGCAATGCAGTGATATGCAAAGTGCACAACAACTACCAAGTGCAACAAGATAACAATGACACAATAAAATAGTTCATCGGGACTCAACATAACAAACATGCACATGCAAAGGCCACTCAAGCGACAAGACATTATGCAATAAAACAGTGAATGCATACCTCAAATGCAACCTGAACAAAAGACTACACGTACAAAGCATGCACATCAAATTCACTATACAATGCAACCTTCTCAGGTCAAATCAAATTGTACAAAACTAAAGTGATAAAACACAGCAGTGGCACCTAAAGTAACATCAATATAGTTCACATTCGAATATAGTGAATGCATCCAGATGACAATGAATTGCAATGAATCAGATAAGTCACATGAAGAAGCAACTCAACAAAAACCAGGTCGAAGCAGTGACAAGGTCGAAGTCAAAAAGGAAATATTTTTGCAGAGGAATAATTCGAAGAAAAAAAATTCACGTAGCAGTTTTATCAAAGTCGAATAGAGACAATGTCATGCCGCAAGTCAATCATGTTCATCATAAATGGAACGCCCAGCCATTTTGTACGCTTTAAATCAACGATAAACCACACACATCAGACTCAAACCATACAAAAAGATGGATTGTTATGGGGTAAATAAGAAAAAACAGAGAAAGAAAAAAACAAAACAGAATCTCACAGCGGAAGGATTAAATGTAATAATCAAATAACAGTTCATGAAGCTATTTTACAAAACATTTGATTATACTTATACAACACATATTAGAGTTACAAATACCAGAGAATAATAAATAATGCAGCGGAACAGCATGAATGCAGTGGAATAATATAATAAATAATAGCAATACAATCTTCATCTTCGTCCCCCAGAGAAAAAGTGTTCAAATACTGAAATGCTCAGGCTGACTCGAGTGAATTGAAAAGACAAAACACTCGAGTCAGAACTAAAAGATCTTATGTAAGTCAAATCAATAGTAAATAATATAAGTGGAATAGCGTCAGAGATGTTTATGGGATTTGACATCTCCTATCCAGTGTCTAACGTGAGTGCAGTAACTTAAGAGATGCCCGGGATTCACATCTCCTAATGATCCGTTAAACTATTTACTATGTAGTAATGTTTTGCTATTATAATAATGTCTATAGTAAAGTAAACTTACTTTTAAGTAGCGTTAAGGAGTTACCCAATCTCCGCCTTAACACAATAATAGTCCCAGTAGTCCATCCCATATCAGCGCATCTCCAGATCGAGAGACTATCCTAAATACTCCATGGGCTATGAGACAAAACCAAACTCGTACAGGGCACGCTAGGGTAGGTGACATGGCACACAAGGCAATGCCAGGGTAGATATACCAATTACGCATCAGGGCTGGTGGTAACGCGTAGTAGCTACTACCGCCCACTCGAGGCACACCCCAAAATCAAAATCATAAGTGACCATCGAATCAGTCCAAAAGTCAGAGTATAATAACGAAGGAGTGTGTCCGATAAGAGGGGCTACCTCCTTGGCCCGAGAATCGCTCCTGTTTTAGCCACCTTATGCCAACTCACGGGAGTCGGGTCCACGTATATACCTTAATAGAACGTCGCCACCATCCTACTTTATTCTGGAATCTCCACCGTGTACACGGTTGTTAAGTGGTTTTTGGAGTTGGCAGAGAGTATGACAACTTCCGATCCCGGCCTATTTAACAAACAAAATTTATTATAACACCGCGGTCATTAAAAATAATTATGCTTCAAAACCAGAATATAATATCCATTTCAAAACCTTATAAATACGATATCATTTCCGTTTCAAAAACCCATCAATGTGATATCGTTTTATTAAAACCCAAATCAATATAATATCATTTTATTTCGAAATATCTTTTCTAAAATCATAGAACTTTCAAAATAATAATATTTCGAAACCAAATGCTTGAAATAACCTTTCAAAACATAATACTTCGAATTTCATAGCTTCCAACCAAACTTCTAAAACTTAAATTGTTTGGATATTCAAACAATATGTAAAATAAAATAGTTTGAATTTAAAATCACTTTATAAAGTAAAATAATTTCCTCGACTTCACAATTTTATTCACTTTAAATTAAATCTCAATTCACAACTTTCAACTCACTTTCAGTTTCAATAAACCAGTTCAATTTCATTATATTTCAAACTTTGAGTATTAAATAATTTCAAAACTAAGGTTGATAATTAAGATTCAACAATTCAACGTTCTATATTTAGTTTTAAATATTTGCATAATAAATCCATTATCCTTAAAAAAAACTCAAATTCCAAATAACTAAATATCTCCCTCAATTTAGTTATACGTGTAATACTCATTTAATTCACTTTGACCCCAAAATCAGGTTATAATAATTATACCTTTAAAAATTTCCAATTTAATAAATTTCACATCAGCCCTTTTGAGTTTAATTCTTAAATAAATTTAATTTCAAATAAATCTCCAATTTATCTCCCATCCTTAATTTATTTAAATCATTATACACTCTATATATATCAAAAAATTTAAATACTTACTCACATTTATTTTAATAAAATCAAACTCTATTATTTAACTTAAATATTTATTTAACAAACTTATACATAGCTTAAATTCAAGCATTTAACTATATATAAAATAATATTTATATAATATCAAAAAAAAATCAATATTCAATAAACCGTATATTTCTTTCCAAAACCATAAAAATCATTTTCAAAATATTTTATATATAGACCACGGTGTCTGTATATACTTTTCTACCCTATGGTCAAGTGATACAGATATTTATCATTTCAATCCGTAGTTTAAAATAAAAATACGGTTATATATCATTTCAAACCGCAATCCTAAATGAAATGAAAATGTATAACAACTTGTAGTTTATAACAATATAAATACAACATCCATTCATCCAATATCAATCATGAACCATTTATCACAATCATCATCCAATTCAAATAATAATATCAATATGGAACAGACAATAAATAACAGGTATTTACTGACAGTTTATATTCAATAATAAATTAAACAACAACTTAATTGACAGTTTATATGCAATAATAAATTAAATAACAATTAAATTCAATAAACTTCAATTTAACTGGAATGATGATAAAATGTACCAAACAGCCTTAAATAAATTCCTAATCACATCGAAAATTAATTTAAGACATATAATAAATTTTAGAAGTTGTGAGTGGGTTAAAACACTCACCTTTTGAATTTAAATTGAATTTAAATCCAATTTAAACCCGAAATTCCAACAGTCTCAGAATTCACTCAAAATAGCGTCAAAATGCCCGGAATTCCAATACGAACCTAGTGGAGAAAACTGCATGTGAAATGGACCTCGTATGCAAAAGTTATATTGATTAGAACATTTGAAAATTTAATTTAATTAAAATAAACACAAATGAAATTACACGTTAGAAGCTTACACATCAACATCCTCCTTTACGCGCACGAACCCTACAACATACGAGAACGACACGAACCGCCGCCTTCTTTAATTTTGACCACCGATTGCTCCTGCCTCTGACCACAATAGCGCCGTCGACCACCACCTATCTCACCGTCGCGACGAGCCGCTCCTGCCGAGCCCTACCATGTCGCCTCCGATCGCCAACGTCAGCCAAAAAATGCAGCCGCCGCCGAGCATTTGCAACCCTAATCGAATTATTGCGGCGCATCCAACCGTTGAATCGACCAACTAGCCACGCCGATGAACTTCCCTTGCTGATCTCCACCCAACAGTACCACCAATTTTTCGATCAGGCAGAATCAATCTCGACGCGATGGATGGCCGAGAATTGATTCGCAAATTCTGGGCAAACGGTGAACCGATTTGAAAAACGAATCACATCAGAAGATTACGCTCTTCGAGAGCTTCAGATTGATATAAAATTTGATAGCATTTGCGAAATTTGAATTTTTGGCTATGAATTTGATTTGATTTGAATTCCATCGTATGAAGAAGTTATGGTAAAATCAAATTATTTCAAATTGATTTCAATTAATCGATTTCAAGGCGTTTCAAGCCCATACGATCAAACGACAAGCTCGATCGTTATGAAACTTGGAATCCTATGATAATTCACCGTTACAGATCCGATAAAATTGGTTTCGCCGAAATCTGAGTTAGTGACCAAAATGGCCATTTTTACATTAAGTAAATAAATTTTAACATTAATTAATCAAATCAAATCTTAAATTTCAATTCTATAATTGACAAATTTTACCCCTTTCAATTTTCTTAATCATTTACACTAATTTAAACAAATTTAGATGTCAATTTAGAGTTGATAAATTCGTCAATTTCAGTGTTAAATTTCAATTTCATTAAATTCAGAAATTATATAATAAATTACCAATAATTCCATTAAATTAGACCTTTCATCATATTATTTAATCTATCATTATCAAATGGATGAAATTTACAGTGGTTTAATATTCTCAAGTTTCAACTTAATTTCAATTAACGTAATATATTATTTCATTTAATTTCAAAAATCCATTTATTACAGCTCAAAACCCAATAAATTTACCAAACATGAATTTCAATTGTTTTCATTCAATCAATTGCCATATTATGGGTAGTGTTTGCATTGGTTACCTCCTGTTGAATTGACAATCTTCACTGACAAATTAAGTCTGCCCTAACTGCACAAATTAAGTCAATTAATTGCAACTGATTTCACACTTAATTTTATGAACTAAACAAATAGGTAACTTATAACAATTGTTACCATTAAACTTAGATTACCTTTAAGTTTATTACTTTAAAATTATATTATAATTACTTCCAGAACATTGATTTATTTAAATTCATTAATTAATTCAATGCTTGCATTTGTTTTCTTATATTCGATTTGCAGCTAAGTATAACATCTACATTATTTTCAATTTACAAATTACCATCCATTATACCTTACAATTGTTCAATTTATTGGGATTGCGCTAAATTAGTTATTTATTAACTTGAATTAACCTTCTTACATTTCATTCTCGTTATAAATTCATTAACAAATTACAAATTCTTATTTATTCCAGATTTAATTGCCAAAATCTTATTAAATCAACAAATTTAATTATTGAATTTTTACGGGTCGTTACACTCCCTACCACTCAAAACTTTCGTCCTCGAAAAGGAAAAGAAGGGAAAAGAAAGGATTAAATAAACAATATATCTTATTCAAAAATATTAACTTTATGAAAAAATAAATTTACAAAATTTAATAAATTAAATAAAATATAAAATATATCAATTTATAACCGTTAAATCCTTTTATACTCAAATTAATAAAGTTCGGAAAGCATTTTTTTTAAATTAATTCCAAAATTTACGGAAAATTTCGGCAGAATCTCCTTTGTACGGAGAGGCTGGGAGAAAATATAATATCAAATATAATGATATACAACATATATTTTTAAAAATAATATATCCCAACATGGGAAAACAATATAATAATGCTAGAAAACCGTAATCCGAGAACGTACCTATTTGTCGGGCAATTAACGCTTAAATTATGAAACCAAAAGCAGTGGCAATTGCTTCCATAACCTGCATTTCACTTATATAATCTAAAGAGTTAATAATTATATAAAATAAGACATTTAAAGTTTTTTTCAACTACTAATAGATAAGTCAATATAAAACAATGACAATCAATTGCAACCAACATACAATCATCATATACAATCAACACAAATCAATTTGTTCATCCACATCAACCAAAACAAGCAGTTAGTTCAGGCTTAGACACTTTTAAATTGCATAGAATAACAAATAAATTATTAGGTATACCATTTACTCAACAGTCTTAGATAAAACTTAATAGATTATTCATACATCCAAACAATTTTAAAGTATCCTTGCCCAAACAACCATAAACCAAAAAACAATAAGCATAAATTACATTCATACTTATTAATTTCATTTCAAAACATTTATTGCTTCACTTCTCTTTACATTCATATAATAATTTATCTTTTCAATTTACATTTTATTTCTTACAGTTTCATTTCTTACAAAATCTCATGTTCATTTATTCATATCATTCCAGTTTCCCTTTTTTTATTGTATTACATTCATTCATTTTTACATAATTCCATTTATTAACATTCATTTATTTAAAATATTCATGTTTAATTCAATTTCGTTGCATATTAATTCATTTACTTAAGTTTATAATATTATACTTACGATACTTACTTCCTATTACCTTTATCACAGTACCATTTCAATTATAACTTAAGTTCACAACATCTACAACATCAAATTCTTATTTATAAAATAATTTCATTAAATACTTTCGTTACCTCAAGTTTATTACTTGTATAATATCCATTACATTTTCTTATTAGACATTAGAACTTTTAATATTTGGTAAGTTATGTGTATGCTTTTAAGGATGTAATTGAAAGTTACACAAGTTTATTTTTATTTCTTTTAGTGAATCAAATGTTCAATGATCATATCTTCCGTTTTTACAGGTTATATATTTCAACTTTTTGGAAATTTCATTTATAACCTAGCATTTAATCTCTTATTTCAATTAGGGGTTCCAATTTATTAATTTGTTACATTCCATTTTACTTCCAATAATTGAAACTTATTAATTAGCGGAAACTTAAGAACTAAATACCAGGTAAAACTTCAAATTATTTTAAAAATAATAGATAAATGTATATACTTACAATTTATATATCTGATTATATTTAAGACAATTTAAAATTTAGATTTGTTTATCAAAATGAATCTGCAGTAAAACTACTACAGTGGCCTTCCCACTTCGAAACTCGAAAATGAATGTCGATGATGCGTGCGCTCATCACCGAAATTATTTTCCAGCGATAGAGAGAGGAGTACAAAATTTGTTCCTTTCAAAATTTCTTTAAAATAATTCTTTTCAAATTATATTGAAATATTTATATCAGAAAATACTTCTAAATATTATTATTATTATTATTATTATTATTATATTCCAAAATCATTCGAAAGAAAGTTTCAAAACCCGGAACTTAAGTTCTAAATTCCCAATTTTCATTTATTTTATTTTCAATCTCATTTCAACTATTATTTATAAATTTCACTACCTAACAACCAATATATTGCAACCAAATATATATATATATATATCATTTATAAAAAAAATTATTTTATATATATAGAAAATATAATAGGCAAAATTATTTCATCCACATATATTTCAAAACAAATATTGTGTCGGTCTGTCCTATTAAGTGTTTAGAAATCCCTATTGATGTCATAGCGTCCTATGCACCAACCAGAATTTATAATTACAAAACGTAACAAATTAACACAATATTAAAACCTTTGTACAACACTAACAAAAACGCTTTCTCATATATATACGCTCAGCGACTCATCATAGGGTATTACTACCCTATTAGTAAAGAATCAGACCCCACAAAGCTAAGGTTTATCGCTAAACCTAAGCTCTGATAACAGATGTAACGCCCAGCCTTTTGTACGCTTTAAATTGACGATAAACCACACAAGTCAGACTCAAACCATACAAATGGGCGGATTTTTATGCGGTAAATAAGAAAAAGCAGAGAAAGAAAAAAAACAGAATCTCACAGCGGAACGATAAAATATAATAATCAAATAACAGTTCATGAAGCTGTTTTACAAAACATTTGATTATACTTATAAAACACATATCAGAGTCACAGAAACAAGAGAATAATAAATAATGCAGCGGAACAGCATGAATGCAGTGGAATAATATAATAAATAATAGTAATACAATCTTCGTCTTCGTCCCTCAGAGATAAAGTCTTCAAATCCTGAAATGCTCAGGCTGCCCTAAGCGAATTGAAAAGACAAAACACTCGAGTCAGAACTAAAATATCTTATGTAAGCCAAATCAACAGTAAATAATATGAGTGGAACAACGTTAGAGATGTTTACGGGATTTGACATCTCCTATCCAGTGTCTAACGTGAGTGCATTAACTTAAGAGATGCTCGGGATTCACATCTCCTAAGGATTCGTTAAACTATTTACTATGTAGTAATATTTTGCTATTATAATAATGTCTATAGTAAAATAAACTTACTTTTAAATAGTGTTAAGGAGTTACCCAATCTCCCCCTTAACACAATAATAGTTCCAGTAGTCCATATAATATCAGCGCATCTCCAGATCGGGAGACTACCCTAAATACCCCACGGGCTACAGGAGAAAACCAAACTCATACAAGGCGCGCTAGGGTAGGTGACACGGCACACAAGGCAATGCTGGGGTAGATATACCAATTACATATTCGGGATGGTGGTAACGCGTAGCAGCTACTACGGCCCACCTCGAGCCACACCCTAAACTCAAAATCAAAAGTGGTCACCGAATCAATCCAAAAGTCAGAGTATAATATCAAAGGAGCATGTCTGATAAGAGGGGCTACCTCCTTGGCCTGAGAATCGCTCCTGTTTTAGCCACCTTATGCCAACTCATGGGAGTCGGGTCCACCTATATACCTTAATAGAGCGTCGCTACCATCCTACTTCATTCTGTAATCTACACCCCGTACACGGTTGTTAAAATGATTTTCGGAGTTGGCAGAGAGTATGACAACTTCTGATCCCAGTTTCTTTAACAACCAAACGTTATTGTAACACTGCGGTCATTAAAAAATAATTATACTTCATGACCAGAATATATATCCATTTCAAAATCATATAAATACGATATCATTTTCGTTTCAAAAACCCATCAATATGATATCGTTTTATTAAAACCCAAATCAATAATATATCATTTTATTTCGAAATATCCTTTCTAAAATCATAGCACTTTCAAAATAATAATATTTCGAAACCAAACACTTGAAATATAACCTTTCAAAACATAATACTTCGAATTTCATAGCTTCTAACCAAACTTCCAAAACTTAAATTGTTTGGATATTCAAACAATATATAAAATAAAATAGTTTGAATTTAAAATCATTTATAAAGTAAAATAATTTCCTCGACTTCACAATTTTATTCACTTTAAATTAAATCTCAATTCAGAACTTTCTACTCACTTTCAGTTTCAATAAACCAGTTCAATTTCAATATATTTCAAACTTTGAGTATTAAATAATTTCAAAACTAAGGTTGATAATTACGACTCGACAATTCAAAGTTCTATTATTTAGTTTTGAAATATTTGCATAATAAATCCATTATCCTTAAAAAACTCAAATTACAAATAACTAAATATTTCCATCAATTTAGTTATACTTGAAATACTCATTTAATTCACTTTGACCCCAAAATCAAGTTATAATAGTTATACCTTTTAAAATTTCCAATTTAATAAATTTCAGATCAGCCCTTTTGAGTTTAAGTCTTAAATAAATTTAATTTCAAATAAATCTCCAATTTATCTCCCATCCTTAATTTATTTAAATCATTATACACTCTATATAAAAATAATTAAATACTTACTCACATTTATTTTAATAAAATCAAACTCTATTATTTAACTTAAATTTTTATTTAACAAACTTATACATAGCTTAAATTCAAGCGTTTAACTATATATAAAATAATATTTATATAATATCAAAAAAAATCAATATTCAATAAACCGTATATTTCTTTCCAAAACCATAGAAATCATTTTCAAAATATTTTATATATAGACCACGGTGTCTGTATATGCTTTTCTACCCTATGGTCAAGTGATACAAATATTTATCATTTCAATACGTAGTTTAAAATAAAAATACGGTTATATATCATTTCAAACCGCAATCTCGAATGAAATGAAATTGCATAACAACTTGCAGTTTACAACAATATAAATAAAATTCCATTCATCCTATATCAATCATCAACCATTTATCACAATCATCATCCAATTCAAATAATAACATCAATATAGAACAGATAATAAATAACATGTATTTACTGGCAGTTTAGATTCAATAATAAATTAAATAACAATTTAACTGACAGTTTATATGCAATAATAAATTAAATAACAATTTAATTCAATAAATTTCAATTTAAGTGGAATGATGATAAAATGTACCCAACAGCCATAAATAAATTTCTAATCACATTAGAAATTAGTTTAACACATATGGGAAATTTTAGAAGTTGAGAGTGGGTTAAAACACTCACCTTTTGAATTTAAATCCAATTTAAACCCAAAATTCCAGTAGTTTCAGAATTCATTCAAACGAGCATCAAAATGCCTGAAATTCCATTACGAACCTAAAGGAGAAAACCGTGCGTGAAACGGACCTCGTATGCAAAAGTTATATTGATTAGAACGTTTGAAAATTTAATTTAATGAAAATAAACACAAATGAAATTACACGTCAAAAGATTACATGTCAACATCCTCCTTTACACGCACGAACCCTACAACATACGAGAACGACCCGAAGCCGCTGCCTTCTTCAATTTTTTACCATCGATTGCTCCTACCTCCGACCACAATAGCGCCGCCGACCGCCACCCATCTCACCGTCGTGATGAGCCACTCCTGCTGACCCCCACCATGTCGCCTCCGATCGCCAACGTCACCCAAAAAATGCAGTAGCCGCCGAGCATTTGCAACCCTAATCGAATTATTGCGGTGCATCCAACCATTGAATCGACCAACTAGCCATGCCGATGAACTTCCTTTGCGGACCTCCGCCCAACAATACCACCAATTTGTCGATCAGGCAGAATCAATCTCGATGCGATGGATGGCCGAGGATTGATTCGCGAATTCTGGGCAAACGGTGAACCAATTTAAAAAATGAATCACACCAGAAGATTATGCTCTTTGAGAGCTTCAAATTGATATAAAATTTGATAGCGTTTGAGAAGTTTGAATTTTTGGCTTTGAATTTGATTTGAAATTGCAATTGGAATCTGGTTTAGTGAATTTGTCTGCCATTGAGGATGAAGAGGAACATAATAAATTGTACGTATAGACAAATGACAATGAGGAACAATTAGGGTTTAGAGGTATATATAAGTAGGTCAGAAAATAGAAACAATTGGATCGAATCGGTTTGAAAATTGAACGCTCCACGGCCCAAAAAGCCCATTTTGACTCCAGAAAGAAAATGGGTCAACCCATATAACAAAATAGATGTTTTTGAATATTTTAAACTCGATGGAACAGGTTTCAAATCCAAATTCCATCGTATGAATAAGTTATGCTAAAATCAAATTATTTCAAATTGATTTCAGTTAATCGATTTCAAGGCGCTTCAAGCCCATACGATCAAACGACAAGCCCGATCGTTATGAAACTTGAAATCCTATAATAATTTACCGTTACGGATCCGATGAAACTGGTTTCGTCGAAATCCGAATCAGTGGCCAAAATGGCTATTTTTATATTAATTAAATAAATTTTAAAATTAATTAATTAAATCAAAACTTAAATTTCAGTTCTATAATTGAACTTTTTTACCCCTTTTAATTTTCTTAATCATTTACACTAATTTAAACAAATTTAGATGTCAATTTAGAGTTGATAAATCCATCAATTTCAGTGTTAAATTTCAATTTCATTAAATTCAGAAATTATAGATTAAATTACCAATAATTCCATTAAATTGTACCTTTCATCCTATTATTTAATCTATCATTATCAAATGGATGAAATTTACAGTGGTTCATGATTTATTGCACAACATTCTCAAGTTTCAACTTAATTTCCATTAATGTAATATTTTATTTCATTTAATTTCAAAAATCCATTTATTACAGCTCAAAACCCAATAAATTTGCCAAACATGAATTTCAATTGTTTTCATTCAATCAATTGCCATATTATGGGTAGAATTTACATTGGTTACCTCCTGTTGAATTAACAACCTTCATTGACAAATTAAATCTACCATAACCGCACAATCATTTAACTGCAATTGATTTCACATTAAATTTTATGAACTAAACAAATAGGAAACTTATAACAATTGTTACCATTAAACTTAGATTACCTTTAAGTTTATTACTTTCAAACAATATTATAATTACTTCCAGAACATTGATTTTATTCAATTATCATTTATTATAATTTAAATTCATTAATTAATTCAATGCTTACACTTCTTTTCTTATAATCAATTTGCAGATAAGTATAACATCTACATTATTTCCAATTTACAAATTACAATCCATTATACCTTACAATTGTCCAATTTATTGGGATTGCACTAAATTAGTTATTTATTAACTTGCATTAACCTTCTTATATTTCATTCCCATTATAAATTCATTAACAAATTAAAAATTCTTATTTATTCCAGATTTAATTACCAAAATCTTATTAAATTAAAAATTTTAATTATTGAATTTTTACGGGTCGTTACAATAAACAAAGTCAAAGGGAACAAAGAACGAAATCAAGCATCAGTGTCAACTGGTCGATGTCAACAGAGTGTCGAACAAGTTTATATTTTCACAAAATCAAATGACCGAAGTCAAATGCAAGTATTAGTTTTAAACAAATCAGAGAATACGAAGTCAACCGCAAACCAAGCCGTGGTGACCTTGAAATCAAACAAGCCGTGACAGCCAAGAAATCAAGCCCTGACAAGCAAGCAAATTATACAATTGAAGAAGCCAGAAATCATCACCGGCATCAAAACAAAATCGAACGGCCGGAACAAAGAAATTGACGAATTCAAATAAATGTATATGAATGAAAATCAAGGGTTTCGAACCATATAGAAACCATAATATCATCGATGCAATAATGCATTCAAGTTCGAGCTAAATAGAGAACAATAATCATTCAACTCGAACCAAGATCGAGTTCAAGCAATCAACCAGAAAAGCAAAAAGGAAAATAACATACCAATTGATCGAATTGATGTAGCCGAAAGCGATTGACAGAGACAAGAGAGGAATCGAAGCTTCAGAAATCAAGCGGCGACTTCATCCAGAAGCCCTAATTTCAGAGTGAACGAAAGAGAAAAGGAAGTCAACATTTTTTCACAAACAAAAATGGGCCGAACAATATAAAAGGAAACAAAAGGGAGGTCGGCCTTGTTTTTATTTTTAAAAGGCTTTAGTTTATTTTATATTAGGTTTTTGTTATTTAAATTTCTTTAAATTATATTTTTTCTTTTTAAACTTGTGTATTGTCTAGTCGTGTAACTAGGAGACGAGATATAGTGGCATAGTTCGAGAATTCGCAACTTAGTGGTTGACTTATGGCAGGGTTTTGAGTGTATAGTTAAGGTTAATCGATAGCGGGTGTCGCGAGTTTACGTGTGTAAGCGTCCGACTGCTTAATTTCTAGTAGAAACCTTAGAGGCAGCACGTAGGCAGGGTTTTGTCGAAGCTGGGTAAATTCTGTGTTGTTCTATTTCTGCATTTTTATTATTATGCTATTATCCGTGCTGTTGACTATTATTTGTGCTGAAATTATTTTATATACTTCCACAATAAATTTTAATAATTAATAGTATCACCCTGTTCACCCCCTCTCTAGCGTGAAGTCGATCCTACAGGTTGTGATATGTTATTGTTGTGTGTAAAATCCCTGGATTACACTACATACACATATGGATTTCACGGAAAATTGGTTAAGTTATGGGTTTTTGAATTTAAAATGATTTAAAAGTTGAATTTTGAATCCAAAATGGTTTGGAGGTGGTTTGGGTCAAACTTATGAAAGGGGAATTTTAGAATTAAAATTATTTTAGATATAATATGGTTTGTTAAAGTAATTTGAATTTGATTTCAAGATTTGAAGTTGATATATATATATATATATATATATATATATATATATGTTGATTTGAAAACTATGATTTAAAGGGAATATACAAGTTATATGGATTTTAAACCATTTTAAAGGAATTAAAGTTTATACTTTAAAGACCATAACTTGTGCATATTTGATTGGATCTTTTCGAAACGGAAATCCTTGTTTTTCAAATGATAATAGCTTTTAGATAAAGGAAAAAATTCCCAGTTTGGTTGAAAGGATTTCAAATTTGAAATAGAAATAGTTTTGAAAGTTATGAATGAATCTTTGTGAAAGATTAGTGAAACATTGCTTCAAATTGAAGAGGATCTTAAAAGGGCGAATCTTTTGTTTAAAAGATTAAAAGTGGAAAATTGTTTAAACCATTCAAAACGAAAGGTTTTGGGAAACAACTATTGAAAGTTATGACTTAACTATGATCCCAATATATCTATATGTTTTTAAAGTTAAACTCTCATTATTCGGTTTAGCCGAAAGAGGACTTTATGTCATATAACCAATTTCGAATAAACGATACGATGAAATGGATAGCAATTGAAGACGGTGGTGAAGACCGGGTATTTTTGAGAACAATAGGATTACCTGTCGAATGTATCTGCACTGAGTTGCTCCGGTATAAAGATCTCCATATGTGATGGGGAGTCCGATCGGGATTGTGAATACTCGGATTTGCAAGGGCTTCTTTTGAAGTGCTTTCGTTTCCATCCAGACCCAGGATGGACTTGTATGGATGTATGTCTGACATTATACTTTGAGATGTAAAGCTAGTTTCTATCAAATACATTTCTGTTTGGTTGCAGAGAATTTATTCTCTTAGCTTAACACCCTTCTATGAGACGTACGAGCTCAGAGGTTATGTAGTTGATGGTTACTAGCGATATATTTCCAATTTGGTAATGTGGCATGCTAAGTGCCGCTGATCATTTATTGATCAAAGCATGGCTTTTGTGAAAAGAATAGCTTTGTGGACGAGAATTCGTCGAACCTTACACCCCGAAAACGGTCGAAACGTGAAGGATGCAACAAGGTTACGAGGGTCGCGCCCTTTAGGGTATGTGCATTTCCTTCTGCATAAAAAGTGGTATCATTGTATAGAGCGTAGATATTTAACTTATGTGGTTGTTGCAATTTGTTGGCGAATCCCGAGATAAAGGTCGGTGACAACTGAGGGATGACATACTCGTGATAGTTAGTTACCTAGTTACAGAGGTAACCCGGCCTTGTATTGGCAGAGAGCTGGTTAAGTTCTCGAGGCGTCCCTCCGGAGGCGTACCCATTCGGTGTAGGAGGTTTCTTAGCCTGACCATTTGTTGAAAATCCAATCAAACAATACGAGCCCTTTATGATTGCAGCTGTATAACCTACCACCTCAGGTGGTAGCTATAGCAGTCATAATATAATGGTACCTATGCTGGCTAAGATTAATATTATACTTTCGAAATATTTTCTGCACTATGCACTAATAATAATATCAAAAGGATTTTGCGTATCAAGCATGTTTGACTATCATAAGGAGAAGTCTCCTCTAATTGTGCGCTTGCATTGTGTGTGTGCGGGAGGCCTTATGGTAGTTTCATTTTCCAAAAAGCATAGCGGATTTCATTTTATTTCTTTTTGTTTACTTTTCTTCAAGATAAATTATTTTTTGTTTGCTCACACCAGTCCCATGACTGACCAGGAGTTTATTATTCCCTTTCTAAACTCTGGGTGCCCATAATTTTCCACACGGGCAACCTAGAGTCCGGTTTTCAGATAATCAAATAGTAGGTGTAGCTTTTGGCAATCTTCGAAGTCCTTGGATTTTGGCAATCGCATTGTGCACCAAGTTTGCTTCACTTTAGCATGATGGTGGTTTGAGCTACTGGTTTGAAGTTTTGAATCTTTGGCATTGGAGATATGGTCTTTCCGCTACTCTGTTCTTTCCACTGTTGTATCTATCTATGATATGTTGATAATCATTTGTATCATATTGTTGTATCATGGTTGTGCATCTATAAATTTATTCTTTTATTTCCGTTGTGTTGTATTATCTAATGTTGTTATAAGCTTCGACGAACCAGGCTCAATGTTTGAATATGCGGCATTCAAATACGGGTGATGTATTTGGGTGTCGATTTTTGTAGATCGAGTCAGGGTCGTTACAATGTGGCTTTGAATAAACCTATTTCTTTTATTTTTTCATGGTTAAGGATGGAGGAAACATCCCTACATCTACAAGGCAAGGAATAATCAAGAATCGAAGAATGAGGGGAGATTATTGCGCTAACCATAAGGCGAACGGACATAAAACTGATGAATGCCATGTTTTGATCAAAAAATCTAGAACATGATTAGATCTGGATCTTTGAAGGAATTTGTCAAAGAGAATCAAAAATCCTCCAATTCTGAAGGGAACAATCAGGGCCCTCAAGCAATACTATAAATTTCATGGAAAATGATTCTTAACCAAATTTTATTCCATGATAGGATGTCATCTATGGAGGTCCCATCCCATTGGAAGTAGCAAAGGGGCCAAGAGTAGATAAATAAGAGAGGCGAGAGATGGAGTCTTTTCTGTTCTAAAGGAGCCACCATTCAAACATTGTAAATATTAGCTTCAAATACCTAACGTAATAATAACCTCACAAGAGTTGAGGAAAATCTGTCACCTACATAATGATTTGTTGATGATAACTTCACAAATTGGGCTCTCTGTGGTAACAAAGATCTTAGTGGATACTGGGAGCAAAGTAAACTTCACCTTTAAAACACTTTCGATCAAATAGGTATTCCAGAGGAGAAGTTCGAGCTGAGATTTGAGCCAATATCCGGTTCAATAATAAAGGATCTATTCCAATAGGACAGATTAAGCTCTTGTGTAGATGGGAATTCCTCCACATTCTATGACTTTTAAACCATGTTCGTAGGACCAACCTTCCCACCACAACTTTTTTTGAAAGACCAGGCCTAGATGAAGTGGATGCGTTTGTTTCACCCAAAATATATAATGGTGATTTTTTTTTACTAAGAATGGTTGGGGAACGATAAGGGGGAGCACTTTAGCTTTCAAGAATTGTATTTCACTACAATAAGCAGTTCAAAAGAGTTAGTGTTTCCTATTGTGATTCAGAGAGAAGCGGATTAAGTAAAACTGATGTTGAGAAGCTCTTGGATGATAGTCCTTCAAACCGACTATCCAAAGTAAATAAGAAGAGAAGAATAACTGAAACAACCAAGAATGTACCGAGAAGATCCAACTTTTTCGAAAGGAAAAGAAAACGAAAAGAGGCAAACCAAGTAGATAATGAAATAAATGGTGAAAATTACTAAATTCGATTGTAGTTATGAGAAAGAAAGAACAAAGTATGTCGAAGACTTAGAAGAGATAACCTTATATTCACTTGACCCAATAAGAATAGTAAAGATCGAAAAAAGTGTTGGGCCATAAGCTCAGAGAACTTATCCAATTTCTCCAGTCAAGCAAGCATGTGTTTGTATGGACCAATCGGATATGGTCAAAACAGACCCAATGATCATGAGTCACACTCTAAATTTAGATCAAAATATTGTCCCCATTTGGTAAAAGAAAATACAATTTGATAAAGTTCATGCTAATGCATTGAAAGAATAAATTAAAAGATTAATTGAGAATGAGTTTATCAAGGAGGTTTTTTTTACTCCAAATGGCTAGCCAATCCCATGTTAGTTAAAAGTCCAGTAAAAAATGGAGAACGTGTGTTAATTATATCGATCTAAACAAGGCATGACCTAAGGATTGTTATCCTTTTCCTAAATAGACCAGTTGATTGATGTCATAAGCGGACATAAGCTATTATCTTTTATAGATGCATACTCGGGTTATAATCAAATTTGCATGTTCAAACCAAATGAAGAGCATACAAGTTTTATAATAGATTGGGAAATTTACTGCTGCAAAGTTATGCCTTTCGGGCTGAGGAATACAGGGGCTACATGTCAAGGTTGGTAAACAGAATGTTTAAAGAACAATTGGAAAGAACGTGGAAGTATATATAGATGATATGATGGTGAAATGTCAGGAGGAAACCAACCACTTGAAGAATCTTGAAGAAATGTTTGAAGTACTAAGAAAGTATAAAATGAAACTAAATGCACAAAAGTGCTCCTTCAGGGTATGATCTGAGAAGTTTTAGGGATACATTATCAGTGCTCGAGGAATCGGGGTTAATCCCGATCAATTCAAAGCCAATAAGGATATGGCAGAACAATAAACAAGTAAAGATGTGATGAGCCTAAATAAAAAGTGGTAGCTTTGAATGGGTTTATCTCTAAAGCCACTAATAAGTGCATTACTTTCTTTGATGTGATTAGGAAAAAGAAGAACTTTAAACGAGGAGAGAATTGCCAAAAGGCCTTCAAAGAATTAAAGGACCATATTGTAAAACCTTCGATCCTACCAAGCCCTATAAAAAGGGAGAATTCAGATCACTACATGGCGGTTTCCAAACTTGCAGTAAATTTGATTTTAGCAAGAGAGGAGAATAAAAATCAACTTTCGATATATTATATTGGTAAAAGGATTAAAGATTAGATGCTAGGTATCCAGTTATAGAGAAGTTGGCATATTTTTTAATTCTCAGCACTCAAAAGTTAACGGCTTACTTTCAAGCATACCAATTGAGTTCTTAACCAATTTTCCACTTAAATAAGTTTTCAGTAAACCCAAGGTATTGGGAAGACTAGTAATGTGAAGAACAGATCTTAACCAATATGATATTGAATTCTAACCCGAGTGGCGATTAAAGGACAGTCCCTAGCCAATTTTGTTAACGAATGTATAGGGTTCATTCAAGAACAATCAAAAAAGGAGAAGGATTTAAAACTAAATGACAATTATTTGTTGACGGGGCCTCAAAAGAACAAGGTGTTGGCACAGGATACATAATTATTACCCTTGATGGACATCAATTGCATTATGCAATAAAGTTAGGTTATCCCGCTGCCAATAATGTACTTGAGTATGAATATATGGTAGTGGAATTTACCTTAGCCCTCCAGTTGAAGATCCCAAGAATAGAAATTTCCAACGATTCACAATTAATGGTTAACCAGCTAAACAAGACATATCAAACAAAAGATGCCAAATTGATCCTTTATGCCAAATAGTACTAATGATGTTAATCAATTTGAAGATTTTTCAATATAGAAGTACCTAGAGGGAAAAATTCCCAACGCACTCCTTTAGCCAAATTGGCTAGTTCACGAGGAGCACCAGAGATCCAAACTGTACCAGTAGAATTCCAACAAAGTCCCAGTATTGAAGAAAAAACTCCCAAGCCGAAAAATAAGGCAATAGTATTGACCAGATCCAAAGATCTTATACACACAGAAAAAGGAAAAGAAATGGGAGGTGGAAGTGATGCCATCCAAGAAGGGACCATTCATACAGAAATGAGCAACTAGTACGAGAGCAATTCGATGATGCCTATTGTTAAATACTTGGTAGAAGGAAAACTACCAAAGGATAAAACATAAGCTAGAAGGATAAGACACCAGGTTCTAACTTTTATTGTGATTGAAGGGACACTTTTACAAGAAATGATACTCACTTTCATACTTTAGACGTGTTAATTCAGAAAATAGCATAAATTTGTTGAGAGAAACCCATGAAGGATTCCGTAGAGACCATCAAATGGCAAAAAATTGGCCAAAAGGTCACGAGACAAGGTTTTTATTGGCCCCATATGAAAAACAATGCAATGAATTATGAAAAGAGATGTGGGAAATATCAAAGATTTTCAACAATTCTACATACGCCCCCATATGAGTTAACCCCAATCTCAAGTCCATAGCCCTTTAATGTATGGGAAATCGGCTAAATTGGACCATTGCCTATATCTAAGGGTAGAACAAAGTTTGTAGTCATTGCTATCAACTACTTTACCAAATGAGTAAAAGAAGAACCATTACCAAATATAAGATCAGGAAAAGTACTAAAGTTTGTGACTAAAAGCATAGTCACTCATTTTGGAATATCACCTAAAATAATATCCGATAATGGAATTCAATCCGAAGGTGAGGAATCCACCAGATTTTGCAATAAGAATGGAGTAATTATAAATTTTCATTGGTAGCCCATATTAAGGCAAATGGAGTCGTTAAAGCTACCAAAAAAATCATTAAGACTATCCTCGAAAGACTGGACACAGCAAAAGGAAAGTGGATGGAAGAGTTACCACTCGTGCTTTGTGCATATCAAACTTCTGCAAAAACTACAATAGGACATATACATTCTCTTTGACATATGGATCTGAGGGAATGTTTCCAATTGAAATTGAGATACCATCTAATTAAAGAATCACATATGCTTTTAACCCTAATCAAGAGTTTAGAAAGGAAACCTCGGACTTGATTAATGAATTGAAGGATAAAGCGGCCATACGAACAGTCAAATATCGACGAATGGTATCAAATTACTATAATTCCAAGGTTAAAAAAAGATCATTTCAAAGATGAGAATTTGTATTCTGAAAGATCATGGCAAATACCAAAAATCCAGTGGATGGGCTGCTTGGACCACACTGGAAAAGACCCCTCGTTATCCATAAAGTAATCCCGCCAAGGACCTATTGACTATGCCGACCTGATGGAAATGTATAGTAAGAAGATGGAATGCCAAACATTTGATACCATACTTTCCTTCAAAATATATAAATAAAGAGATTAAGGCAAGTATATCTATAGAGTCAATAATTGAATTGAGGAAATGAATTATAAGGAAAAGCCTAAATCATTACCTATAAGGTAATAAGGGGCGAAAGAAAGCCTTTGATCCCGCCACAATGGCTTGGTCAAAGCACCTCTTAAAGGGAGGTCAGAGCAAGTCTTTAGTCCTGCCTAAAATGATCTGGCTAAAGCACTACAAGCCATCGGTCCTGTCTACATGGCATGATCGAAGCGCCTCCTAGAGGGAAGATGGAGTTAGCCTTTTGGTCCTACCTAGGATGGCTTGGCCAAAGCACCGAACCATCCTTTGGTTCCGCCTATAAGGCCTGACCGGAGCGCCTCCTAGAGGGAGGACATGTAAGACTTTGGTTCTACCTAAGATGGCTAACCAAACGCACCGACCAACCTAAATCATTACCTATAAGGTAATAAGGGGATCAATCAAAGCCTAAAACATCACCCAAAGAGTAATTAGGGGCGAAAGGAATCAAAACCTATATTATCAACCAAAGAGTGATATGGGGCAAAGGAAATCGATCAAATAAGTATGACTTCATCCTAAGAATGGATCAAAGCAATCTCCTAAAAGGAAGTGTAATGAAACATGACCAATCTGACACTAATCTAAGAATAAGGCAACCTTCAAAGAAAGCAACAAGGAGTATCTACTACTAAGAACTAGGGATCTCAGCGTCAAATATAGACATCTAAGTAGTTGTGAATCTCTTGGTCAGAAATACTCTAGTAAATTATTGGAATCTCCATTATTGCTTAAATATCCAGTCTACTATTAGTTGGGATGTATTATAACCAGATGGATTTTTGGTCTTTTATTCAAATGAAATTATGATATTATTACCAGATGAGTTTCTGATCTTTTATTCAAATGAAATTATGGTATTATTACCAGATGGATTTCTGCTCCTCTATTCAATGAAACTATGGTATTATTACTAGATGGATTTATGAACTTCTTAACTAATGAATTTATGATCTTCTTGCCAAATGGATTTTTAACCTTCATGTTAAAAGGGAATTTATGGATTTTTTTTCCAGATGGATTTCTGGATTTCTAAACAGATGGGTTTCTGGTCTTCTTATTAATTGAATTTCTGGACTTCTTATCAAACAAATCTCTGGGATTCTTGTAAGATGAATTTTCGATCTTCTTGTTAATTAAATTATGGTCTTCTTATCAAGCATATTTTTCATCTTATTAATTAAAACTTAGCTTTACACTGAAACATAAAAGCTCCTTTATATGAAGACGAAGATAAATTAATCCACGTCTTTACCAAATTCGTAAGGGTTTGTCTAAAATTCAATTTAAAGTAAATAATGAAATCATCATTATTTACTTTATGATTTTCAGAAAATAGGATTGAAGAGAAAATCTTACAGAAAATTGGAAAGATACTTTATTTTACACTAAAGTGTAAAAAAGCTTCTTTTATATACAGAGGGAGGGAAATGTTATCCACATATTTTCTGACTATTATGTTAAAAGAATAAACAAGAGGATATGGAGCCATGGAAGATAGTGTTACTATAATACGTATATCAAGCATCTAAAGAAAGTACATCGAGCTTATAAATACACGTCGAGTGTAACGACCCGTAAATTTTCGATAATTTAAATTATTAATTTAATTAAATTTTGTTATTTAATATTGGAAGAAATAAAAATTTGTAATTTAATAATGAAATAATAAATTGTTAATAATGATTGAATGAAATTTGTGTTATGTAAATAATTGTAACAATTGTTTAGGAATAATAAATTATAAGGGTGATTGAAAGTAAATGGTAACAAATATTTTATGTTACCTATTTATTTAGCCTGTTAATTTAAATTTGGTTAGAACTGCAATAAATCTAAATTTAATATTTTGTTAATGTAAATTTAGTTAATGATGGGAAATAACATTTACTTTATTCATAATATGACAATTGGTTGAATAAAAGGAATGGAAAATCAAGATTTAATAATTTATTGGAATTTAAATTTAATAATTGAATTAATTGCAAATAAATGGAATTTAATATTTAAATATTACGTTAACGGAAATTAAGTTGAAAATTAAGAATATTGTGTAATAAATCATGAACCAATGTAAATTTCATCCATTCGATAATGATAGATTAAATAATAGGATGAAATGTCAAATTTAATGAAATTATTAAAAAATTAATTTATAATTTCTGAATTTAGTGAAATTGAAATTAAACACTGAAATTGATGAACTTATCAATTTTAAATCGACAGCTAAATTTGTTTAAATTATTTTGTGAATGGTTAAGAAATAAAAAATGGTGAAATTTGCAATTATCGAATTGAAATTGAAAATTTGATTTAATTAAGTAATTATTAATTTATTTAACTAATGTAAAAATAGCCATTTTGGCCACTGACTCGGATTTCGACGAGACCTGTTTCATCGGATCCGTAACGGTGAATTATTATAGGATTTCAAGTTTCGTATCGATCGGACTTTTCATTTGATCGTACGGACTTGAAACGTCTAGAAATAAATTTAATTGAAATCAATTTGAAATAACTTGATTTCATCATAAATTCTTCATACGATGGAAATTGGACTTGAAACCTGTTTCATGCGTTTAAAATATTTAAAAACATCTATTTTGATATATGGGACGACCCAATTTTATTCCGGAGGCAGAACGGGCTTTTCGGGCTATTTATCGTTCAACGGTCCTAACCAATCGTGTCTATTCATCTCTATTTCTGACCTACCTATATATACCTCGTTATAAACCCTAGCCTATTTCTTATGTTCATTATTTTGTACGTACAATTCTATTTGCTTCTTCTCTTTCAATGGCAAACAGGGCCCTACATCCCAAACTGCAAATTCAAATCAAAAATCAAATTGAAAATTCAATCTTCTCAACAACATCAAATTTTATATCAATTTGAAGCTCTCGACGAGCGCACTTCAAATCCATAATTCGTTTTCCTATTCGGGTCACTGTTTGGCCAGAAATCAAAGATCAATTATCGGCCATTCATTGTCCGTCGGTGAACCTCAATTGATCGTCAAATTGGAGGATGGTTGTATGTAGAGTCAAGTGGGGAGACCATTAGCATGGGTTGCGCAGCGAGTTGATGGCCAGATCGACGGAAAAAATTCAATTTGGGCTCGAATTTCGAGCGGCGGCTGCAACTTCAGGGCGTCGATCGGCGACGCGCTGGATGAGGTGGAGGTTGGGGAGCCGTAGGATGGTGGCGCGACGTCAGGGGAGGGGCTGATGTGCACGTAAATGTGCATATTTTTACCACCATATTTACTCTATTTAAATTAAATAAATGATCATATTGGGTATTTTAACTTGTTTTAACCAAAATCCATATTAATTCCAAATTGTCACATATCCATCTTCATATAGGGGCAAAACGGTCATTTTTGTGCATTATTTCTTTGAGAAAAATTAATTGGAAATTTATATATATTTGTGTAGGAATTTGATCTCAAATAGGAGTGGTTATATGAAGACACATGCATGCAAAATAAATACAAAGGAATGGAGATGGAAATAATTCAAAGTGAAGAACATGGAGGACCCCACCTACCCACCTACCTTAATGTACAAATTAGAAGCTAACGCACATGCTTATGGAATTAATGGCTTCATGTACATTTAAATGGTGATTAGTAGAAGCTAATGATTACTGGGCCTCCACACTTTCTCAAGGGTATTTTGGGCATTCCCCAAAAATATGGATTAGGGTTTCATGCTTGTATAAATAACCCCTTATGCTTCATGTAACCTCCCTAACCTCTTCTCTTAGTCTCTCTTAGGCCTCCTTCTCTTTAGTTTAGTTTAGATCAAAAATAAAATGAAAGCTCCTCTTTCTCCTTTCATGGCTACTTAGTGATTTTTATTTTATGTAATCTTTTTTATTTTATGCAATTTAATACATGCTCTTTCCTTTTCATGTTCATTTACTTTCATGTTGTAGTGTAGATCTCTTCTCTTTTATGCAAGTAGAATAATTTTTCCTTTCATTTTGCTCTCTTTTTCGTCTTCTTTTTATTCAATGTTGCTTGCTACATTTGTTCATATGATAGCAAATATGAGAGGCTAAACCCCTTCAATTTAGGGGTAATGAAGCTCTCTAATTAATGTAGCTTCAATATTTTGTCAATTCATGCTCTCTTTTTGTGCTTAATGACAATGCTTGAAGTGGTTTAATTTGTTGTCTTTGCTTTGAATTTGATAGTCTATATTGTTGACACCAAATAGGCTATGCTTAAACAATCACTAACACAAATGCCTCTTCATGAATATATGATTATGGCATAAGAAAGTGATTTGAAATTAAAATTTGATGGTCTATGTTTCTAATCAATCGTTAATAGGCCATACATAAAATAGATTTCATTTTCTTTGTCAAGTTTCATAAAAGTTAGTAAGTGTTTTAAGGGGTGTGTTATAGTTTGATGGCTTATGTTGGCTAATCAATAGCTCAAATATGCCATACTTATGATAAACACATCAATTAAAACACTAATGACCATAAAAGAGAGATCATGATTTCATGTGTTGAACTACATGATCTAGAGAGTGGATTTATTCTCTAAATTGTCATTTAACTCTCATATATGCATTTCTTTTCTTTTTGTTAGTTAGTTCATCTTCTCATTTTCTAGCTTAAACACACTCTCGACTTTGGTATAATTTGATTGAGTAGGAAATTTAAATCAACAATTCTCTGTGGATCGACTCGTATTCACCCCGTACTACAAGTGTACGCCATGCGCTTGCGGTTATTTTTAATTTGAAATTTTTCGACGGTTTTCTAACTCGATAGAATTTCGTCAACTAACAAGTTTTTGGCGCCATTGTCGGGGATTGTTTTGATTTTGATTTTCTATTCTTCGATTCTTTTGATTTTTGCGTGTTTTTTATTTTATGTGTTCGCATTTTAAAAAAAAATTGTTGTGAGTTTGTTGTTTGATTTTTTCTTGATTGTTTGTTTTGTGTGCATTTAAGTTGTGTGAGTATAGTTGTTCCATTTGTTTTTTCTTGCATTTGCAATTTTCATTTCTATTATAAAAAAAAACCATTCACATAAGCTCAATTGAAAATAAAAAATAAAAAAATTTCCATTTGTTTTTGTGTTTCAGTTTACATTGTATAGTATACATCTCTCTGATTTTTCTTTTTTATTTACAATCATTGTCACACCTCTCAATAAACATCCCCACATTCAACTGCTAAGCTCCTCACTTCTCAAACACTGCTTCCGATCATCCTCTGCTGCAACCACTTCTGTCACTTCCATTACGTCTGTTTCAACTTCCTCCACCAAAAACAGTAATCACTTTTCATTGCAGCTAGCAACTTCACCCCTGATCCACCAAGCAAACCACACAGCAGCTTCCAACATACAAATAAACCACAGCATACAACAAATACAACTTCTGCATCTACTGCCATTCGACAATCGGCCACCGGTCATAACAATTCAATAGCCACCTCCATCTAAACCACACTCGACATCGCTTCTATTCAATCATACAACAGCCTCTCTGTTACACTGTGCATCACTGTGCCATTCAACCTACTGCAATACAAAACCGTGCATACAGACAACCTTATTTCTACATACAAGCTTCATCATCTCATCTCTGTGCAAACCACCCAATTTCCCTCAAAACAACTGCTCCCACTTCACATTTCAACAACAATTCCAACACCCACATATTTCACAAAACCAAAACAACCTATCCATAAAACTTCACCTTCTGCACTGCCCTGAACAATAACTTCTATCCACCTGCAAACTTCCACCAACACTTCATTGCTACACCTCGCATACATCCACAACTTCAATTCAGCACTCCACCACCAAGCCCCCTGTTCCAGCCCATCAACCACCAGTGCTTCTGTTTACATCACCCACCACATTCCATTACTGTAGTTAAACTTCAACAATCCTAAATTGTCATAGCCACCCGCGTACATCACCCGAACAACCAGAAGCACCGATACCCACTTCCTCGATTCAAAATCCCACAAACTCGAGAATCTGCAACATCACATGTTTGCACAAAAATTGGGCAAACACCTCCTAGTCGTATGATTTAGTTGATTATATGTTGATCTGGATGGTTTGGGTGATTTATGCAAATATACGAAATAGATGGACTAAACTGTAAAAGACACACAGATTTATAGTGGTTCGGCCAGAACGTGTCTACGTCCACTTTATATGTTATTTTCCTTTTTCTTTCATATTACAAGTACAAAGCTTTGTATACAAGTATATGAAAGTTGTTTGAAAGTTCCTTCCGTGCTTGAGCTCTCAAACTTGTCCGCCATTGTTGTACCCCTGCCCCTCTATTTATAGAGTGAGGTTGGGGGCAGGGGTCTTGGATGTATACAGCAGTTGGCGGGCTTGGGCTGATGCAATCTGGCCTGGCAGAGTTGGTTCGGTTTACCTCGGTTCGGTGGTAGGAGACGAGTGGACCGGTGGAGCTTTGGTCCGGTGGTTGGAGATGGTTGGACCGGTGGAGCTTCGGTCCGGTAGTTCGTGGTCCGATGGTGGTACTTTGAGTTGGTTCGGTAGGCACGGGGAGTAGGTTGGTTCGGTAGGCACAGGGAGTAGGTTGGTTCGGTAGGCACGGGGAGTAGGTTGGTTCGGAGGCACTTGGGGTAGGTTGGTTCGGCATGGGCCGGTCCGGTGTGGATTTTGGATCGGTGGGGGATGATTTGGTGATGAGAGGCTTTGGATCGGCTTTGAGATGGAGAGGCTTGGCTCCTTTTCTTTTGGACCGGTGGTGGTGGAAATGCACCCAACACTTGCCCCCCAAAGTGGGGCATATGCCAGCGTATGCCACGCTTTGTTAATTGGATAGTCCCATTTGGTTCTAAGCGCTGAACCGTTTGGTCCGGTCACCTCGTGCTTGCCTACAAATAGGGGCCTCATGCCACCGTTTTCCTCATCAGCCGAACCACTCCCTCGTCTTTGCCGAATCAAGTCATTATCTCTGTCGTATCAAAGTGTTAGCCGAATCAAAATCCTCGCCGAATCAGGTGAGGGTCTACTCTGCCGAATGACCTTTTGTCCTTGAACTACCGAATGAGGTTTTACTCTGTACCGCCGAACGAACTCCTTGGAGCTCGAGTGCCGAACGAGTCTTGTGCTTTGCTTTACCGAATGAGCTCCGTAGTCTGAGTGCCGAATGGCCTTTCGGTCTTGTGCTACCGAATGAACCTGGAAACCTTTATCCCTTGAGTTTTGAATTCGAGCAAAATTCCAGACCACATGCCTTTGTTTACTTATATCTTTATACTCCTTGTTTTAACAGTGCGTTTGTTTTTTTTTGGTGTTGCAGATAAATGTCTCGTAAAGTTGAAACTCGATCAGAAAAGAGAAAATCTACAGACCGAAGTGAGCCTTCCGCCGTGCCTCCAGTCCAGCCGGGACCAGCGCGACATGGACCTTGCCCCGAGGTCATTAGTGGACGGATATGGCCCTCAGGAGCTCCTGAATTCCCCGCCCGACTGTTTTCCTAGCTCCCTCAAAGAGGAGTAGCTTGATGTTATATACTGTTCCTTTGGGATCGATAGAGCGCGCATGCTATTGCCGGGGGAAGGAGTGATGTCGTATGACCCCCCTGAAGGCTGCTTTGCTTACAACAGATATCATTGCATGTGTGGTGCTATCCCGCCTCTCAACGCCTGGATAGTTAGCTTCATCACATACCTGAAGGTGGCTCCATTCCAGCTTCAGCCTAACTCCTATGCCATTCTGGTTAGTCTTTTCGTCATCTTTCAGAGGAGATACGGGCGTCCTCCTTCCAACCAGGAGATCCGGTATCTGTATAATCTGAGGGGCTACAAGAAGGGGTCTCCATATATCAGCTTGGAATCGGCCGTATCCTTCAAGCCCGTCCTGGACTTGTATTCGAAGTACAGCATGTTTAAGAAGGAATGGTTTTTCGTCAAGGACGATTCCGTTTCTATCCGTCGCTTCACCTCCGGATGTAAGTCAAGGCTTTATTTATAATTTCCGTTCTGGTTGCAATGCTTCTTCTTATGTGTTTTTATTTGCTAGCGACAGGTGGTTTTGCGGTCCTAGAGAATGATCGCCTGGTTCAGACGACAGCGGAAATAGAAGCTATTTCGGGAAGGGATAGGTCAGCTGCTTACTTGATCAGGAACGCCACACTTTTGGGGCTCAACCTGATCCTGCCACATCAGTCCGTGGTCAAGTAGAGGGATACGGCGGAAGAGAGGGCTGCTCAAGCTAAAGGAGGAGCCGCGGCGAAGAGTAGCAAGAGGAGGCCTTTCACAAAACCTCCAGTTGTCGGAGGTAAGAAGCTCAAGAAGTCTGATGGACCCTCCCCTAGCACATGTCCAGATATTCTGGAGGAGGAAGGTGGAGAGGAAGAAAGAGGCGAGGAGGAGAGCGGAGGAGATGGAGAAGGTGAAGGACAGGGTGGTAGTGGTGCTGGGGCTTTGTCTTTCGAGCAGGCATGGGAGATTCAGGAGTGGACGGATGATGCCTTCCGCCAGACTTTTGAGGGGTTGGAGGAAGGATCAGCCTAGGTGGAGAAGGCGAGGAAGGCTGATCAGGATGGGACTGGTGCCGATCCATCTTCTAAGGGTCCTTCAGCCAAGGCAACTCCGGCGGTTCAAGGTGAATTATTAACTTTCGCAGACTCCCCTTATGATAAGGACTTAGTATTATTTTATGGCCAGCTCCCGTCCTGGAATGAGATTCAGGACTTATTGCAGTATCCCACTCCCCTTCAGGGTTTGTAAAATAAGCGCGTTTTCCTACTCCTTTTAACTTAACATATTTCTCGGATCATAGTTTCATGCATACTTGTAACACTTGGTTTTTATTCCAGGAACGGGTAAGGTGGCTAAGACATCAGATATTCGGCACCGCCTTGAACAGTACAAGCTACTCAAAGCTTCTGCCAAACCAAAGCCGTCAACTAGCCATCCCGGAGATGTGGTTAGCTATCGCCATCTTCTCGGAGTTATTGAAGAAGATATGCAAAAGAGGAAGAGGGGCCGATCTTCGTTTGAACCCTCTCCTGGCCCTCAGGCTCCAGTCCAGCCTATCCATGATATTACTGAGGAAGATACCGAGTTTATGCCTTCCCCACATCCATCCGAAAATCCAACCGTCACCCCGATAGACCATCCTGGTTTGGTTCGCAACCCATTTGCCGGCCACCCGGATCTGGACCCGAGTTTTCAGGACATCTCTTTTGACGAGGCCACGGGTGAGCATCTTCTTCCCTGCAATCCCATGGTACGGGTGCTTGATGAGGCTAAGTCCTTGGACCTCGATTTGCTTACTACTCGGGTTGTGACCATGGGGAATGAGGCTAAGGCAAACATCGATCGGGTGGCTGATGAGACCAAGAGGCTAATGGAGCATCACGCTCGACTGGCCAAGGCTGGGGAGGAAATCGGAAGTGCTAACATTCGGTTGCGGCTAAAGGTTTCTGATCAGGCCAAACAGCTTGCCGATCAGGCTATCCAGATATCCCAGCATGAAGCGGCCTCCAAACGACTAAAGAAAACCATGGAAGAGGCTAGCAAGGCTGAGTTGCGAAAAATGGAGGCTGTTTGCAACGAGCGAATTGACATGGCCATCGCAACGGTGGACGAGGTTCGGGGAGCGGATCTTGAGCAGGTAGAGGAGCTATCTGGGAGGCTTGAGGCCGCAGAGCTTGCTCAGGCCAAGTTGAAGGAGGAGATGAAAGTGATGCGGAAGTCCCTTCAGGCTGACTGCTCGAGATACCGATTGGAGAGAGATGCTGCTGTCGCACGGCTGTCGGCTTCTGAGGCCAGGATGAAAGAGTTTGAGGAGAACTAGGGGATGATGGACGAGATGCTCCAGGACATGTATTTCCGTACTTGGAGGCAGGGCAACCTGTCCTGGATGGACGATTATCCCCGGGTTATGGCTAGGATATATCTCCGGGCTTTGGAGGAAGCCAAGGTTGAAGCGGATAAAGAGGGTGGCGCGGCCTTCAGAATGGATGTGGTTACCGCACAGTTCACCAAGGATGAGAAGGCGGCAGTAAAGAAGGCATGAGGCTGCTTGCCGCCGAGGAAGTGGGTGTGCAACTGGAGGATGACGACCAGGCAGCAGACGCTGGTAAGTCTTTCCTTTTAACCTTTTCATGATTTGATTGCTTATCTTTCATGATAATTGATGGATTCTCTTCTGAATTGGATAGGCGGGACCTCTGGAGCACATGCTGGGAGTTCCGATCCTGCAGTTAAGTAGATCCGGAGGGCTAGCGGGATGGAGGCGAAGCCCTGATTCTTTGACTTGACTTGTACATATTTTGGTTGTTGTCTATGTTAGTCCGAAACATTAATGTAACTTGTAATTATATTATTTGTAAAGAATGACTTTATGTAATTTTATAACATAAGCTGATTCTGTCATGTTTGAATGCTGTTGTCATTTTGATATGTTGCATAAGAAATACAGCTGCGTGTTTATGCATGTGATTCAATCGTATTTGATGCTAAGTGTAATGTCAATATGATGTGTGAATAAATTAAAGCCATGTGTTTGTATACAAGAGAAGAAAGTACCGCCCTTCGTGTTTTAGTTGTAGAGGGTTGCTTTGAATGTCTTGTGTGACTGAGTATGGAATGTGGCTGAGTGTTTCATCATTCGGATGTGAGTTCATATTTCCACAAGCGAGAGTTCCCCTATTTTGTGACCTGTACTTTAGAGACTGTTATATAGGATAGGAGAAAAGTTTTTAAATGTAATGGAAATATGAGAAACAGTAAAACTTCCAATCATGGAAGGCCGTCGATATGCTTAAGTTCGTGGCAAACGGGTTTTGTAGTCACTTTCCCTAGCTGTGGGTCTTGGAGACATTTGTCACCCATCTTACGCCTCCGCGTGGAGTTTATCTTTTTTACCACAGCCGCACTTAAGACATATCGGAGCCGAGATCGCGCACAGTAACTACCCGAGCCATTATGGCCCGTAATCGTGGGTATTATTCGATTTACTTTGGCCGGTTAGCGTGGGTGCCGATCGTCAACCGTGAACTACCCCTGGCTGGCCACACCTTATGTTGGGACTTAAAGTAGGTTCACAGTTGCCGGCGAGCCGAACGCCGTAATGAGCTGCCATCGGCTATAGTTGGCCTTCTTGATGGCTTATAATCGGCTCATTACAGTTGGCTTTGAGGGCAGTCGCGAGCAATGAGTTAACCCGCAGCAGAGGGATGCTGGAGCAAAAGTGTCTCATTGGCTAGTGCATAGATTCGCATAGTACCCGTTGGGTCTTGTCCAGGTGAGGTTGCGCCGTGAAGTGTTCAGAGTGGAAATGTCGTTATACATGATTTTGTTCAACAGCAAAGGATAAAGCTTAACAAGCAGCCAAGATATAAAGGAACAAGTTAAAAAGAGACAAGATTTTTAAAGTGGTTCGGCACGAAAATGCCTACGTCCACTGATTCTCTTTGTTAATTCACTTCATCTGGGCAGTACAAGTTAAGAAAAGTATCGACGGAGGTGTTGGATGTTCCATGCCCTCTGGAACACCTCTCCGTCCACTGTTGACAAAATGTAGACTCCGTTGCGGAGATCTTTATGAATTACATAGGGTCCGTCCCAGATTGGATCTAGCGCTCTGGGGCGCGGGAAGAGCCACTTGAGGACAAGATCTCCTTCTTGTAAGCTGCGGTGCTTGACTTTGGAGTTGTATTGTGCTGCCACTTTTTGCTTGTGAGCTGCTGCTTTGAGTGCTTCATCATTTCTTCTCTCCTCAATTAGATCCAAAGACATGTGGAGGAGTTCTTCGTTCTCTTCTGGGTTGTAGTGGATCCTACGGTGGGAAGGCACTACAGTTTCAACTGGGAGCATGGCCTCCGATCCGTATGCCAAAGAGAAAGGACTATGCCCTGTTGATGTTCTGTGAGATGTGCGGTAGGCCCAAAGTGCCGTAGGAAGTTCATCCACCCAAGTGCCTTTTGACTTTTCAAGTTTCTTCTTGATTAGGGTTTTGAGGATTTTGTTGACAGCTTCGACTTGTCCGTTTGCCTGGGGGTAAGCCACAGATGAGAAGCTTTTGTGAATTCCGTGCTCTTAGCACCAGTCGGCGAATTCCTCGCTGTCAAATTGAAGTCCATTGTCCGATATGATTTTGAGTGGAACCCCGTACCTGCATAAAACATTTTTGATCAAGAAGTTAATAACTTTTGCCGAAGATATTTTATTTAGAGGCTCCGCTTCCACCCATTTGGTGAAATAGTCAACTGCTACTATGACATATTTGGCTCCGCCTCGGCCCACCGGCAGTTCGCCAATCAAGTCAATTCCCCATATTGCAAAGGGCCAAGGGCTGGTCATTTGAGTAATCTCGTTTGTTGGTAGTCGAGGAATTTTAGCAAATTTCTGACATCTGTCACATCTTTTGACGAAGTCTAGGGCGTCTTTGTTTAAGATGAGCCAGTAATATCCATATCGGAGTATCTTCTTTGCCAGAGTCTGCCCACCAGTGTGATCTCCGCAACTTCCTCGATGTATGTTGGATAAGATTTCCTTGGCTTCCCTTCCAGCGACACACCTTAATAAGTGATTAGAGAAGCCGCGTCGATAGAGGATGCCTTCTTGTATCATGTAGCGGGAA
This sequence comes from Allium cepa, assembly GCA_030765085.1. NCBI lineage: Eukaryota > Viridiplantae > Streptophyta > Magnoliopsida > Asparagales > Amaryllidaceae > Allium > Allium cepa. The sequence continues at coordinate 612,012,920 of CM060942.1, read as the reverse complement.
GCTTTCCTCAAGATATTCTTGACTTCGTTACGCCCATCGGGCAATGTGCGACTTTGTAAGTACTTCCGGATGGGAGTCATCCAAGTTTCCTCTTCAATTGCAGCTATCATATTCATTGGCTCGTAACTTGGGGCCAGCTGCTTTGAGATGGTTATCGTTCGGGAAGCAGTGCCGTCCTTCATGCTAGCTTGCTTTGCCAGTTCGTCGGCCTCCTGATTTTCTTCCCGAGGAATGTGTTTGATTAGATAGTGATCCAATTGATTGAGCAGCAGCTTGGTCTTCCTTAGATATGCTGTGAGTCTTGTCCTCGAGCCTGAAATTCTCCCAGTATTTGATTTACAATAAGTTGAGAATCACTATGGAGACACAAAGTACCGACTCCAATCTCCAGGGCAAGTTCTAATCCGGCTATCACTGCTTCGTATTCTGCGTCATTGTTGGTGGCAGCGAATTCCAACCTTAGGGCGTAGTGCAGCTTCCTTCCCCCGGGGGTGATTATCACAACACCTGCCCCCGAGCCTTCTTCATTTGATGCTCCATCTACGAAGAGATTCCACTTGATATCTCCTGCTATTTCAGATTGCTCCTTACCTTCGTTAGTAGTGAATTCGGCAATGAAATCAGCTATGGCTTGCCCTTTGATAGCAGTGCGAGGATGGTAGGTGATATCATATTGACTCAGTTCAATGCACCACTTAAGTAGTCGCCCAGAGGTGTCGGGGCGATGGAGTACCTGCCTTAGCGGTTGATCGGTTAAAACTCTGATGGAATAAGATTGGAAATAGTGTCGCAGTTTCCGTGACGTGATTAGCAAACGGTATGCTAGCTTTTCAAGTCTAGGGTATCTGGCTTCTGCCCCAGTAAATCTCTTGCTTACAAAGTATACGGGCCGCTGCGTGCGGTCGTCTTCTCTCACCAAAGCGGCGCTTAAAGCATGGGACGATACAACAAGATATACGTATAGTTCTTCGCCTTCATTCGGAGTTGAGAGTACTGGTGGTCTCTGGAGGTGTTCGATTAAGTTAAGGAAGGCCGTCGAGCATTCGTCAGTCCATTTGAACTTTCCTTTGTCTTTCTTTAGAGCTTCAAAGAAAGGGATGCATTTGTCGGTTGCTTTAGAGATGAACCTGCTTAGGGCGGCCACTTTTCCGTTTAGGATTTGCATCTCTCTTCGAGTGGATGGTATCTTGATATCTTGCAAAGCTCGAACTTGTTCGGAGTTTGCTTCAATCCCCCTGGCATGGACGATGAATCCTAAGAACTTTCCCGACGATACTCCGAAGGAGCACTTTAGAGGGTTCAGCTTCATTTCATATTGGCGAAGTACTTGAAACATCTCATCCAGGTGGTTTATATGATCGTTGGCTTTCCTCGATTTTACCAGCATGTCATCCACATAAACTTCCATAGTTCGTCCTATTAGTTCCGCAAACATCTTGTTGACAAGGCGCTGATAAGTAGCTCCGGCATTTTTAAGTCCAAAAGGCATCACCCTGTAGCAGTACAATACTCGGTCAGTGATGAAACTAGTGTGGTCTTGATCGGGGGCGTGCATAGGGATCTGGTTATATCCTGAGTATGCGTCCATAAAGGATAAGAGTTCGTGTCCGGCTGTGCTGTCCACGAGCTGATCGATTCGGGGGAGTGGGAAGCAGTCCTTTGGGCAAGCGTTATTTAAGTTGGAGAAATCGATGCATGTTCGCCACTTCCCATTAGCTTTCCTTACCAGTACCGGGTTGGCGATCCATTCTGGGTAGATGGCTTCTCGTATGAAGTCATTGGCATTTAAGTTCTTTACTTCTTCCTCGAGAGCTGCTGATCGTTCTGCCCCCATGCTCCTCTTTTTCTGCTTCACTGGCACCTTGGTGGGATCGATGTTCAGCATGTGGCATGCTACGTCTGGGGAGATTCCTGTCATGTCAGCGTGCGTCCATGCAAATACATCCATGTTGTGGCGAAGAAAATTAGTGAGTTGATCCTTTAATTCTGCTCTTAACAGAGACCCGACTCTCAGCAATCTACTTGGGTCGTGTTTGTCTACAGATACAAATTCCATAGCCTCTGCAGGCTCGGTGGTGGCCTCCTCCTCTTTGTCCCTGGGGTCTAATTCGTTAAAAGGATCGCTGGTATATCGAAGAGGAGGGGATTTCTTTAATTGCTATGCTTCCAGGTTTTTCTTGCAGAGAGAAGTCTTTGCATCCTTCCCTTTATCCTTCCTGCGGTTGTTGCGAAGCTCAGTTACATAGCAATCTCGAGCGGCGTCTTGATCTCCCTCTATTTCTCCTACTCCGTTATCTGTTAGGAATTTCATTTTTATGCACCATGGGGCTAGGACAATTTGGAAGTCAGACAAGGATGGTCTTCCCAAAAAGGCGTTGTAGGCCGAGTGGCTTTCTATTAGCACAAATGTTTGTTTTCGCACAACGGAGCGGGGATGACTTCCTATTTCAACAAAAAGGTCCAGTTGCCCGAGGGGCATCTTCGCATCTCCAGTGAAACCATGCAGTGGTTTGTTGCAGGGAGATACATCCTTCATTGATAGCTTCATTTTGTCGAAAGCATGCTTGAATATGATATTCACCGAGCTTCCAGTGTCTACTAAAATTCGGAAAACTTTGGCCGGACCGAACCAGGCAGAGATGACCATAGGATCCATGTGTGGGTACTGTCTTCCCTCTAGATCACGCCTACTGAATGTGATGTCGTCACTCTCTTTCCGTTTCGGGTGGCGTTCTTCCATAACAGAATTAACGTAGCCTTCATCGTTTCTAAGTGACTTACCGTATCTTTCCATCTCTGTCCAGCTTCTGTCGGCGATGTGTGGTCCTCCCGATATGGTATGGACCACTATCTTCTCTTGACTAGAGTCGCTGGTGTTGCGATTTCCTCCGCCTACCTCTGGGAGGGGTAGCCCTGGGTTTTCATTGGCGGGAGCTGGAGTCCTGTTCTGGCTTTTTACATAGCGTTCCAATCTCCTCCTTCTAATGTGTTCTTCAATCAAATCCCGGAGATGGTGGCATTCATTGGTGTCATGTCCATGGGATTCGTGGAAGCGACAGAACTTTCCAGATTTGAGTGCGTTATCTGACTCCTTCTTGTGCGGGGGGCGCTTGTATCTAACTTCGTCTTGGGTAGCTAGGAAGATGTTTTCGATTGTTTCATTCAAAGGAGTGTAGGAGTCAAATCTTGGTCCTGGTCGATATAAGCTCTTTTCTCCCTTCTTGCCTCCAGCATTGTCTCTAGAGTCACTTCTCCGAACATCCTTTGCTGCAGCGGGAACCCTGTCTGGAGCTGTCTTAGCCTGTTGCCCTGACTGCCTCTCAGTGGCAGCGTCTTCAAGTCTCATATACTTTCCCTCTTCATGGAAGAAATCAGGTAAAGTAGCCGGTTTTTCCTTGGTTAGTCTTCTAGCAAATTTAGTATCCGGATGTACACCACTGCAGAGGGCCATTAGGATAAGTTTCTCGTCGGCATCTTGGACTGCGGCCGCCGCGGCGTTGAATTAGGTCAGATATTGTTGCACTGTCTCTCCGGGTTTCTGTTTAATATTAGATAAGGAATAAACGTCCTTGGGTTGTTCCACATGAATGCGGAACTGACTGATGAACTTTTCTTTCAACATTTCCCATGAGCTGATGGACCCTTGGGGTATGTGGCAGAACCAGGAGGTAGCTAGATCTGCCAAGAATAGTGGGAAGCATTTACACAACACTCTTTCTGTCGCTCCGCTCATGAGCATATGCTGGGTGTATCTTTGTAAGTGTACGATGGGGTCAGAGGTTCTCTTGTAAGGTGCCATCGTTGGCATTTTTCATTCCCGGGGGGTGATGGCAGTTTCGATATTGCGGGTGAAGGGGCTGGTTACCCTAGCACCTATCCCCCGATCCCTTTGCTCCCGTTGGACGCACTCTCTGAACAATTGCGCCATCCTTTCATCAGAACTTGGAGCGGATAAAAATGAGTTTGGTTCTTCCCTGCGGGACTGATTCCATCCAGATGACCTGTAAGGATGGTATCGTTTATCACTCCTGACATTCTCCAATGGCTGCCTCTGGTCTTCCGGGGGCATGCTGGGGTCAGCCACAGTTGGCCCTTGCCTTGATCTTCCCCTGCTGGGTTCTGTTCTTAGCACTTCCTCGGGTCCAACTTCGGGCTGGACTCCAGCTCGGCCCCGTCTACTGGTGTTTCCATGGTTAGGTAGCATGACAGGCTCAGTTACATCCGCCCCCCGCCTGGTACCTCCCCTGTTGGGTTCGGTTCCAAGTGTCTCCTCGGGTCGGAATTCGGGCTAAGTCCGGGCTCGGCTCCTTCCATTGCTGTTTCTGTTGTTAACCTCTTCGAAGAAGAAAGACCTTTGTCGCCTCCCAGATCCTCCAGACTGGGACTCACCCCATGATTCAGTGTTGCGGTTAGATTCTTCAGCATCTGTTAAGCGTGACATGAGTTGGTCTACCAAGGATTCTTGTTGAGATGCGAAGCTGTTAGTTACTTCAGCACAACCCTGTCCAGATCCGCCCTTGTAATTGGTTGTTCCGTAACAGGGGCTGTCGGATTTGCCTGATTTAAATTTGCTGTTGGAACTGGACGATTGTCTTGGTCCCTGATCACTAGATCTGGGATACTGCCAGTTGCGATGTCCTTTCCTTTGTTAGCATCTTTCTTCCGTCCGGGAGCCATATTTTCCAAGAAATGAACGGTGTTGATAGGAAAAGGGTTGAGTGGGAGAAGCTGAAGCTTCGAGCTTCTTGCTCTCAGTGAAAGCACCAAAAATGTTTGCACAAAAATTGGGCAAACATCTCCTAGTCGTATGATTTAGTTGATTATATGTTGATATGGATGTTTTGGGTGATTTATGCAAATATACGAAATAGATGGACTAAACTGTAAAAGACACACAGATTTATAGTGGTTCAGCCAGAACGTGCCTACGTCCACTTTATATGTCATTCTCCTTTTTTTTTTCAGATTACAAGTACAAAGCTTTGTATACAAGTATATGAAAGTTGTTTGAAAGTTCCTTCCGTGCTTGAGCTCTCAAACTTGTCCGCCATTGTTGTACCCCTGCCCCTCTATTTATAGAGTGAGGTTGGGGGCAGGGGTCTTGGATGTATACAGCAGTTGGCGGGCTTGGGCTGATGCAATCTGGCCTGGCAGAGTTGGTTCGGTTTACCTCGGTTCGGTGGTAGGAGACGAGTGGACCGGTGGAGCTTTGGTCCGGTGGTTGGAGATGGTTGAACCGGTGGAGCTTCGGTCCGGTAGTTCGTGGTCCGGTGGTGGTACTTTGAGTTGGTTCGGTAGGCACGGGGAGTAGGTTGGTTCGGTAGGCACGGGGAGTAGGTTGGTTCGGCAGGCACTTGGAGTAGGCTGGTTCGGCAGGCACTTGGGGTTGGTTGGTTCAGCATGGGCCGGTCCAGTGTGGATTTTGGATCGGTGGGGGATGATTTGGTGATGAGAGGCTTTGGATCGGCTTGAGATGGAGAGGCTTGGCTCCTTTTCTTTTGGACCGGTGGTGGTGGAAATGCACCCAACACTTGCGTATGCCACGCTTTGGGGGGCAAGTTTGAAAAATAAATTCTTGAAAAAACAGAACAAAAATCAATTTTCCATTTTGAAAAATAAATTCTACTTGTAAATATATTTTTTTTATAAAAAAAAACCAAAAAAAAATTCTTGAAAATGTCTGAGTTTCCTTTTTCTTGCTCACTTGAATTTAGTTGTGAAAATCAATATAATCCATATGAGTTCACTCCAAATTCGTACGGATATTTTAACAACAACTTTTGTTTAAACAGTTCGAATTTTGAACCACCAAATTTCCAAAATAATTGTCAACCCTCAACTCTTGAAAATAGCATTTCGTCGTAACTTGAACTCTCTACGCAACAAAATCAAGAGATAAATGAGTTGTACAATTCATATTTGTGCTATAACTCAAATCAAGGTTTTCAAAATAATCAAAATTTGAATTCACTTCAAAATTCAAATGATTTCGGGTGTAAACCATGCCAATTAAATTTCGAGTTTCAAGATGAATTTCAAAATCAAGACGAAAATGTGAACCAATTTTCAAATAATTTTGGCAATGGAAATAGTTTCAATAATGGTACGATTGAAAACTTTGGTTATCAACAAATTCGAAATGAAAGTTTTCAAATTAATAATCATAAATTTGAATTTTTTGACCAAATGGAAGAAGATAACGGGGATTTATTACTTGAAAAATACAAAACTTTTCGTGAAAATCGTAATCAAATCTTAACTTGCGAAGAATCAAATAATAATCTACCGTTTATCGAAATTGACAATTCTTGTTCTCAACGAGTCCAAATAGAAAATTCTCAAGTTAATAATTATAAATTGGATTTTGTTGAGCAAATGAACGAAATTTACAATGATCACACGAATTCGTCATTTGAAACATATATGAAACAACATGAAAAACAAAATCAAATTCCAACGTGTGACGAGTCAAACGATAATCCATCTTTTATCACAATCGACGATTTTCAAACAACAACTATTGAAACTGAAAATGATGATCCTAATGAAGTTGTTGAAAACACGGTAATTGAGTTGGATTTCAATTCTTTTGAGGGTGCGAAATTGGATTTAAACTTCGATCTTCCTTTTTCTGAAAATTTGAATACGACAACTTTGAATTTTAAACTCGATTTACACGATGAAGTTGTTGATAATCCAACAAAGGAAGTCGAATTTAACGAACATGATTTTTATGGACTTTTTGAAAATGAGTTGTTGAATTCTGAAGGGGAAAATTTGGATCACCATTTTGATTTTGAAATCGATAATTTTGAAGAACTTTTCAATGATAAGTTTGAACTTCAATTTGGTGAAAATAAATTTGAATTTCAATCAATTGTTTTATCAACCCTAAAAATCATCGAAAACAAAACAACTCATTCAATTTTCAATAAAATGACAATCGTTTTTCCAAATCAACATTCAACTTCGAAATCTTTTATGGTTTGGTTTTTCGTGCTTAAGCTGTGTCTCACACATTTGACGAGACAAATGAATCGGTCTTTAGAAGACCGTTTCATTTACTTTTGACTGTATACTTTCTCATCTCTTGTAAATAATCATTTTTCATGTAAATATTGGATTTTTAATTTATTTTTCTCCTTCCACTTGGGTTGACTGTGGGGACACAGTCAAAATCAAGTGTGGGGGGGAGACTCATCTTCGATTTTTATTTTTATTTTCATGGTTTATTTTTGCTTTATAATTTCAAAAAAAAATCACAATTTTTTTTCTTTTGATTTATTTTTAAAAGAAACACTAAGATAAATATGAGGTTTTGGTTTATTAAATTGAAAATTTTGAAAATTTTTTGTCTTAACAAAAATAAAAATGAAGTTTGATTACAAATAATAATGGTTTAACTAGTATATAGGAAGATTCATACGTGTTAATTATGAAGTACATCCTAATTGAAAATCTTTGTTTTAAAAAATGGTTGATTTAAAGTAAAGGATATAACATTTTTTTTTTGCCTTCTAAGTTAAATAGTGCTAAGATGATTTTGCAAAACTCTCTCTCTCCCTCTTTAAAAAAAAATAAAAAAATAAAAAATAATAATATCCAAGTATTCACTCTCATTTCAAAGTCATCACGGTTATGCATGGGTGAATTACTTGAAAACTCTGATTATGTGCTTTCATACTCATTTAAAAGTCCTCACGGTTATGCATGTATGGAACACATGTAAAAAAAACATAATAAAAACCGCCTATAGTCGATAGGTGTATGCACGAAAGTGTGTGCACTCGCCATGCTCTGTACTCCCCTCACATAAGCCCGAAAGGCAGTGCATGGGTGGTATATCTGGCCTCAGTTTACCTGAGCTAGGTGTGTAATTTTTCTTGCAAATAATGAGAGAGCAAGCAATTGAAATCCTAGCACTATTTTTACTTAGTTGATTTGATTTGTTATTGAAAAGAAATGAGAATACCACTTTGGTAAACTTTGATGATCAACTACAGATCCTTTTCATAATTACACTTTGTTATCAACCGAAAAAACGAGTTAAACTATAGTCTATTTGTTATAATAACTTGATTTTTGTTGGAAATTTTGATGAGTAAATGACATAAATTTTCAAGATAATAACCAAAACCTCTATTTAACTTATTAGTGTCAATTTAAAAATAAATCCTTCATCTGTAAATATTTTCAAAAAAAAAAATTGCATTCATCTCTTTGTAAATGAATCTTGCATTTTGTAAATATTTTCATCCTGCATGTGGATTTTGTGGGTAGTATCCGCTGAAAACCCTCACGAGACAACACTCGTCCTACTGGGGACACACAGAGGTTTAACGGCTTGTTGCATACGCTCAATGCAATAGTACTCCCTACGAAAACGGACTTATCTTAGTTTTCTTTATTTGAGGACGACTAAAAAGATAAGTGTGGGGGTATTTGATGTGCACGTAAATGTGCATATTTTTACCACCATATTTACTCTACTTAAATTAAATAAATGATCATATTGGGTATTTTAACTTGTTTTAACCAAAATCCATATTAATTCCAAATTGTCACATATCCATCTTCATATAGGGGCAAAATGGTCATTTGTGTGCATTATTTCTTTGAGAAAAATTAATTGGAAATTTATATATATTTGTGTAGGAATTTGATCTCAAATAGGAGTGGTTCTATTAAGACACATGCATGCAAAATAAATACAAAGGAATGGAGATGGAAATAATTCAAAGTGAAGAATATGGAGGACCCCACCTACCCACCTACCTTAATGTACAAATTAGAAGCTAACGCACATGCTTATGGAATTAATGGCTTCATATACACTTAAATGGTGATTAGTAGAAGCTAATGATTACTTGGCCTCCACACTTTCTCAAGGGTATTTTGGGCATTCCCCAAAAATATGGATTAGGGTTTCATGCTTGTATAAATAACCCCTTATGCTTCATGTAACCTCCCTAACCTCTTCTCTTAGTCTCTCTTAGGCCTCCTTCTCTTTAGTTTAGTTTAGATCAAAAATAAAATGAAAGCTCCTCTTTCTCTTTTCATGGCTACTTAGTCATTTTTATTTTATGTAATCTTTTTTATTTTATGCAATTTAATACATGCTCTTTCCTTTTCATGTTCATTTACTTTCATGTTGTAGTGTAGATCTCTTCTCTTTTATGCAAGTAGAATAATTTTTCCTTTCATTTTGCTCTCTTTTTCCTCTTCTTTTTATTCAATGTTGCTTGCTACATTTGTTCATATGATAACAAATATGAGAGGCTAAACCCCTTCAATTTAGGGATAATGAAGCTCTCTAATTAATGTAGCTTCAACATTTTGTCAATTCATGCTCTCTTTTTGTGCTTAATGACAATGCTTGAAGTGGTTTAATTTGTTGTCTTTGCTCTGAATTTGATAGTCTATATTGTTGACACCAAATAGGCTATGCTTAAACAATCACTAACACAAATGACTCTTCATGAATATATGATTATGGCATAAGAAAGTGATTTGAAATTAAAATTTGATGGTCTATGTTTCTAATCAATAGTTAATAGGCCATACTTAAAATAAATTTCTTTTTCATTTTCTTTGTCAAGTTTCATGAAAGTTAGTAAGTGTTTTAAGGGGTGCGTTATAGTTTGATGGCTTATGTTGGTTAATCAATAGCTCAAATATGCCATACTTATGATAAACACATCAATTAAAACACGAATGACCATAAAAGAGAGATCATGATTTTATGTGTTGAACTACATGATCTAGAGAGTGGATTTATTCACTAAATTGTCATTTAACTCTCATATTTGCATTTCTTTTCTTTTTTTTAGTTAGTTCATTTTCTCATTTTCTAGATTAAACACACTCTCGACTTTGGTATAATTTGATTGAGTAGGAAATTTAAATCAAAAATTCCCTGTGGATCGACTCGTATTCGCCCCGTACTACAAGTGTACGCTGTGCGCTTGCGGTTATTTTTAATTTGAAATTTTTCGACGGTTTTCTAACTCGATAGAATTTCGTCGACTAACAAGTTTCCGATAGAATTTCCGTCGACGAACAGGGGCGCATTGTCCTAGCGGCAGCGGCGTTCATCGACGTGTATGCGGCTGTCTGGTAGCAGTTGGGAATCGTTATATTTGCTGTTAGGATTTCGAAGTTGAGATGGTGACGTGGCCTTGATCTCTCTTTTCCTATTTTATTCTATTTAAATTCAAGTTCAATTGTTCTAATTGACATAACTTTTGCGTACGAGGTCCAATTCATGCACGGTTTTCTCCGCTAGGTTCGTATTGGAATCTCGGATATTTTGGTACTGGTTTGGATGAATTCTGAGACTGTTCAAATTTTGAGTTTAAATTGGATTTAAATTCAAAAGGTGAGTGTTTTAACCCACTCACAACTTCTAAAATTTCTTATGCTTGTTCAATTAATTTTTGATGTGATTAGAAATTTATTTATGACTATTTGACATATTTTTAATCATTATCTCTGTTAAATTGAATTTTTTTTGAATTGCCAGTTAAATTGTTATTTAATTTACTATTGCATATAAACTGCCAGTTAAATTGTTATAAACTGCCAGTTAAATTGTTATTTAATTTATTATTGCATATAAACTGCCAGTTAAATTATTATTTAATTTGTTATTGCATATAAACTGCCAGTTAAATTGTTATTTAATTTATTATTGCGTATAAATTGTCAGTTAAATTGTTATTTAATTTGTTATTGCGTATAAACTTCTAGTTGAATTGTTATTTAATTTATTATTGCATATAAGCCGCTATTTAAATTGTTATTTAATTTATTATTGCATATAAACCGCTAGTTAAATTGTTATTTAATTTATTATTGCATACAACTACCAGTTAAATTGTTATTTAATTTATTATTGAATATAATCTGCCAGTAAATACCTGTTATTTATTATCTGTTCTATACTGATGTATGATTGAATTGGACGATGATTGATATTGGATGAATGGATGTTGTGTTTTATATTTTTATAAACTGCATGCTGTAATGGATTCTTATTTTTTGGAATTGCGGTTTGAAATGATATATAACCGTAGTTATATTTTAAATTACAGATTAAAATGGCAAATATCCGTATCACTTGACCATAGGGTAGAAAATTATATACAGACACCGTGGTCTATATATAAAAGTATTTTGAAATGATTTCTATGGTTTTGTAAAGAAATATATGGGTTATATAAATATTGATTTCAGATGTTATATAAATGTTACTTTATGATTGATTTTTAGCTATGTGAAAAATTATTTTGAAATATACAATAAGCCAAATAATAAAGTTTGATTGTTTTTACATAATATGGTTAAGTATCTGTTTAAGTTATAGTGTATATAGAGTTTACGGTGACTTAAATAAAATTAAGGTTGGAAGATAAATACGAAATTGATTTGAATTAAATTATTTAGGAATGTTACTCCAATAAATTTGATTTAAAATTTAAATAAAATTGAGATTTTAAAGGGTATGATTTTTATAACTTGGTTTTGGTTTATAGTGCTTTAAATGAATATTAAGTTGATTTAAATGAATACATCAAGTTAAATAAATTGAAAGAAAATCCTGTTATTTGAAGTTTAAAAGTTTTACTTAAATAATATTGGATTTATTAAGTAAACATTTCAAATCAAATAATAGTAATTGAGTTTGGTATATGAAATTATCAAAGAATTAGTTTTGAAATGGTGGAATATATAAAGCTTTGAAATATATGGAATTAAAATGGGTTATTTGGGGTTTCAAATCTGTATTTGGAATTGATTTGTGAAACTGAAGAAGCTATTTTATTTTATAAAGTAATTTAATATTTAAGCTGTTTAATGTATAAATAAAGTAATGGCGACTGGTCTGTTTTCCCTTGGAATCGCTTTTGCCACTGCGTAACGGCTTCTTCCTTCTTGCTCTCGGCTCCTTTCCAACTTTATGTCTTCCCCGTCGCAAGCCAAGGAGAAGCTTCTTTCGGTTACCAGATCTGGCAAGCTATTTGCGTCTGTTACTGCTCCTTACAATTCCGTAGCTAGTCGAGTCTCTGCTCTTGGCATTTCTGCCACCGAGTCATCCTACTTGCTTGCCTCTGATAAGTCCATGCTTCTTTCTGATATTGCCAATCCACCGGCTTTTGTTCCTGATGCGCCAAGTCTCGATGCTGATTCCGATGCGTCACCGTTCTTGGCCGATATTTCTCTGTCGAGTAAGTCACTTATTGGTATTTCTACTCCTACTGTTGTGGATGTGTTGGTTGGTTCTACTGACGAGATGGTAGATGGTCTTTCTGTTGATAACGCTAGTCCTAAAGGAGCAAGTTTGTTCAACCATGATGCTTCAGGTGGTTATCCCCTTCAGAAATTTTTTTGCTCTCCTGGTGTTTGCTTTAATGCCTCTGAAGCTCCAGCTACAAATCTAAAACATGTGCCAGTTTCTGCTGCGGTTCCTTCTGAGTTTCCTGGTCCTTCTGTTCCTCCCTCATGGAAGTCTTTGTTCAACAAATTACCGAATAATGCTGGATCTTATACCCCTCGTATTTTTGAGCATGCTGAATGTGACGGACCTTTGGTTCCTTCGGAAGAAGTTATTCAAGCCGGTATTGACTATTGGACGGATTATCTTGTTGGATTTTTCTTAGATGATAATCATGCTTACCAACTTGTAAAAGCTCGTTGCAATCAGGTATGGAAGCCAAAAGGCAGTCTCAGTGTCCATTTTGATAATGAGATGTTCTTTTTCAAATTCTCGCGGAGTGATGAAAGGCATCGTATTCTTGAAGCTGACCCAATTTTGATAGCTGGAAAGCCTTTCATCATCACCACTTGGAGCCCGTCTGTTGATAGGGCTAAGGATCAGGTTCTTTCTATCCCAGTTTGGGCCCATTTTTCTTCTATCCCGTCCGTCCTTCAGCCGATACTTGGGCTTGACTGGCTGGGTAGCCAAATAGGTAAGGTTATCTGTTATGACTCCAACACTGAAGCAAGGAAGAGATTAGTCTACGCTAAAGCACTCATCGAAATAACCCCCTCCAAGCTACTGCCTTCTTCTCTCAAGGTCCGAATTGATGATGGTCATGATGCAGAGGTCTTTGTGTGCTACAGTTGGAAACCGGACATATGTTCACTTTGTCAGTCCTTTGGTCATCTTCTAGAGACATGTTCTCGTGGGATTGGACAAGGACCTCTGCCTATCCCGGATCGTGTTCCCCTTCCCCGTCCCCCTGTCAGGAAATGGGTGCCTAAGTCTGTTGCCCCTCCTGTTGTTTTGGATCCTATTGTTTCAATGGTTGACCCTTCTATTGGTGTTGCTGTTCTCAGTGCGGCTTTGGATTCACCGGTTGATCCTTGCCCTATGCCTCCTCCCCCTTCAGTAGTGGAAGTTACTCCTGTATCTATCATATGGGTCGCCGATGAGAATGCATGGGTTCACTCCCCTTCCGGCATGCGATACTCTCCTACGGGAGGATTATATTATTCCTATGTCAGTGACACTGATGGTGAGAGCAGGTATCTTCTTTATCACGTTGTTGGCGAGGGTCTGATCTTGGCTAAGGAGGGGGATGACGGTGAGACGAATAATTGTATCTTCTCCGACAACTCTTGGGATAGGAAATTTGTTTACTCAGTTGAGTCTGATGGTTATGTCTCTGTTCTTGCTTGTCTTTTCTCCGGGTATGCTGGTGTTATTGGTCCTGTCTCTTTGTGTGATGCTGATCATCTCCCTCTTCTGGGGGATAGTCTAGTCTCTTAGTTGTTTAGGCTTCTTGCCTATCTCCTGCGCTTTTTTTTTCTGTGTGGTCATCCTCTCATGTTTTGCTTTGTGTTTGTTCTGCGTCATTTTACTAGCTGTTAGTCGTTGTGACTAGCACCTGTTCTCTAATGTTTTATTATTTGTTATAATAAAGGTGGCACGGCCCACTATAAAAAACCGGTTGGCCTTGCCAAAAATAAAATAAAATAATATTTAAGCTGTTTGAGTGGTGTAGTTATGTTTCAAAGTTATGAGTTTCAAAGTATTATGATTTGAAAGTGTCATACTTTAAGTGTCTTGATTTCGAAGTGTTATAACTTTGAAAGTGCTATGATTTTGGAAAAAGGATATATTTGAAATAAAAATGATATTATACTAATTTGGACTTTATAAAAATGATATCATATTGATTTGGATTTTAAACAGGAATAATATCGTATTCATATGGTTTTGAAATGGATATTATATTTTGGTTTTGAAGTATAATTATTTTGAGTGACCGCGGTGTTATAATAACGTTTGGTTGTTAAAGAGACCGAGATCGGAAGTTGCCATACTCTCTGCCAACTCCGAAAACCACTTTAACAACTGTGTACGCGGTGGAGATTCCAGAATGAAGTAGGATGGCGGCGGCGTTTCCTTTATGGTATATATATGGACCCGACTCCCATGAGTTGGCATAAGGTGGCTAAAACAGGAGTGATTGAGGGGCTGAGAAGGTAGCACCTTTTATCGGACACACTCCTTCGATACCATTCTATTACTTTGTGATCGATTTGGGCCCTTTTTGATTTTGGGGGTGTGGCTCAAGGTGGGTGGTAGTAGCTGCTACGCATTACCACCGGTCCGGAAGCGTAATTGGTATATCTACTCTGGCATTGCCTAGTTGTGCCGTGTCATCTACCCTAGCGCGTCTTGTACGAGTTTGATTTGTGTCGTACCTATAGAGTATCCTCTGGTAGCCTCTCGACCAGGAGGTATTACGGTACTGTATAGATTATTGGCATTATTACGTATTAAGGGGAATATTGGGTCATTCCTTAACGCTATTTAAAAGTAAGTTTATTTTACTATTAGACATTATTATAATAGAGAAATATTACTACATAATCAATAGTTTAACGGATCCTTAGGAGATGTGAATCCCGAGCATCTTTTAAGTTACTGCACTCACGTTGACACTAGATAGGAGATGTCAACTCCCATTAACATCTCTGACGCCGTTCCACTCATATTTATTTCTGTTGATTTAACTCATATAAGATCTTTTTATTTCTGACTCGAGTGTTTTATCTTTTCAATTCGCTCGGGTCAGTCTGAGCATTACTGGATTTGAAGACTTTATTTTGGAGGACGAAGACGAAGATATCATCATCATCATCATTATTATTATATACTATGTTGTTCCACTGCATCACACTGTTCCGCTGTATTATTATTTATTATTCTCTAGTATGTGTAACTCTGATATGTATTGTATAAGTATAATCAAAGGTTTTGTAAACAGCTTCATGAACTATTTATTTGATTACTATATTTTATCGTTCCGCTGCAAGATTCTATTTTGTTTTTCTTTCTCTGCTTTTTCTTATTTACTCCATAAAAATCCGCCCTTTTATGTGGTTTAAGTCTGATGTGTGTGGTTTATCGTCGATTTAAAGCGTCCAGAAAGACGGGATGTTACATCAAGTTAATAAATCTACGATGAAGATATCAAGCCTTGACATTTGGAAAGGATGTTGAGCGCCTAAAGCCAGAGGTGCAGACAAAACTTTACAATAAGCTAAGATGTCAAACATCTAAAAAGAGCATGAAGAGGTATCGAGCCTCTATGGGATGGCGAATATCAAAGGAAGGATAACCATTATCAAGTATTCATATGTAAGATGCGATGTCAAAGCCTCAACGATCAGGAAAATCATACCGAACACCTAATACCCAAAAGGTACCGAGATTCAAGAAATGGTAATAATGTTGAATTTATACAACATAAGGTGTCGAGCATATACAACAAAGGAAGAAAGCCATGCCAATAAACCATGTTAAGCATTTACTCGCAAATAAAAGATGCCAAGCCTCCACAATGTTAATTGTTGTGGAGCACCTATAAGGAGCAAGTAGTCTTGAGTTCTTACAAACAGTAAGGGATGTCAAACCACAAAGGCAACTTGGCTGTCTGAGTGCCGCCAACTATATAAATTATCAAGTATCTACCATAATACGTGATATCAAGCATCAACAATAAAAGGAGGGTATCGAGCACCTAACACCTAGAAGGCATCGAGTTCCTAAAAAATGAAGGAGATATCGAAATACCATGACATAGAGTACCTTAAAGCATAGAGGAAAAAGGAGGATTCCGAACAATAAGGGACATGGAGGCTACCGAGTATCATCAATCATACAAGTTATTGAATACCTATCTTCATATAAGCCATTAAATAATTACCATAACATAGGGTGTCGAATGTCAACTAATGTAGGGGTTGTAGAGTTTTTATACATGATATCGAGTTTCGGTAGAAAGCACCACCAAAGCACAATCAAGAAGGAGTGGTGGAACCCTCCGATTTGAATCCAAGACACGAGTCAACCAACCCGCATGGTTGACACCTCTATAAATAGACACCCTAGTCATTCAAGTGGGGCGAAACATTTTTTCTAAAATTGCAAAGTTGTAAACCCTAAATTGAATTGGAGGTTTCTAGATACTATTGTAACATTTTGTACATAAGAACTTGGACAATGAGCTTTGCATAGCATAATGCTTTTGATATATGTATCTTTGACTATTATTGAGTGAATGAAATTGCATATAGCTTACCTTTAGACCTGGATTTAAATTTGGACTTACATATTGACTATTTAAACAAGGCCATTTAAGCCCTTGCCTAAATCAAAGTTTATTTTGCATAATAACTATAATGTACGTTGGTATATGAACAAAGGATTGACCATATGTAAATTACTTACGTAGTTCATTACACAAGTTATGAACAATTGTGCAATTATGTGACTTGCCTATTTTACCCTTGAACATTTGACATAAACTTTTGAATAGCCTCATGGTGAAGTTAAAGCTCATGGGCATTATGTGACCATTTCAGATAATACTATCTTATGCAACATCTTGGATGTTGCACCATATTTTTGGTTTAACATTGTTCTTATGCTAATGCTATAAATCTTATTCCTAATTTTGATAAGCCTATTGTTGATGCTAGTGTTGAAGTGTTATTAAGCCACACAGACCATCTATCAAACACAAAGAAGGATTTGTATATTTTCAAAATAAGAAAAATAGATGTGGTGTATGCAAGCAATTTGGACATAATAAGTGTAATTGTCAAGCCTTCAAGAAGATATGAACTGTTTTTCATGTTATTATGAATTTTTTGAGATTTATAGTTGGCTGGATGAATTTTTTGGCAATTTTTTGTACTTGAACCTAGTTATAAAAGTGTATTCATTTTAGCATATTTTTAATTTGGCATTGACTTGCTCTTTGTAATTGTATCCAGTTTTATAATATTATTTATAGTTTTAGTTTCGGTATCAATTTGTAGTATAACCTATAATGCTTTTATTATTTGTTTGTTTATAGGTTATTTTGAATCATTACTTTTAAAATTTTGTGTTGAATTTTTCTTGATTAAGCCAGTAATATTTATCATGTGGTGATGTTGGTTAATTTTTTCAATATTAGTTCTTTAGTATCAATTTTTACACACTAGTAATATAAGTTTATTGTATAACAAAATATGGTATCAGTTTTTATATGCTATTAGTATCGGTTCCAGACATAACAAAATATGTATCAGTTTTTGCATACTATTAATACAGTTTTATGTATCACAAAATATAATATCATTTTCTTAATACTATTAGTATCAATTTCAGGTATGACAAAATGTGGTATCGGTTTTGCATGCTATTAGTATCAGTTTTAGATATAACAAAAGATGGTATCGGTTTTTGTATACTATTAGTATCAGATTCAAGTATAACAAAATATAGTAGTTTCTGGTATAACAAAGTATGGTATCAGTTTTTGCATATTTTTAGTATCGGTTTCAGGCATGACTATAAATAAAATATAGTCATAACATAGCATCACAGGTATATAAATTTAAACAAAGCTAATTTTTACAACATTAGAAACAAGATCATAGTTTTTACGACAAATTGGCATATTTGAATAAGAAATTGTTTATATCTAAAGTAAAACAAAGCTAACTTCAATTAGTTCTAACACAACATCTCAGATGTATATTGGTTGAACTAAACATTAGAGAAATTTTTACAACGACTTTACTATTGTATATGTTCTTTTTCTTCTAGTATTGACACGAAATCAAATAAATTCCAGTAGTGGCCGTTGTCTATTAATATCTCCAATACAATTCTTGCTCTGTTTTGCAAAATAAGTTCGGGTTTTATCTTGGTTGGGATTTGGCATTTGTTCAGTGATGTGATAAATATCACAATATATATTCCACAGTTAATCCTATTTAAAGAAAAATATATTATTGATATCGGTTCGCATCAATTGCAGAATCATGCGAAAAACAAATATATAGCATTGTATTTAAGTGATAATGGTGCAAACAAGTAAGATGTTTCGAAATGAAATAATTAGCAGTTTCAATATTAGTGTTAATATCGAATGTAATATTAGTTTTATTGCATGTAGGAATCATTTTTAACATCTATGATAATTGTTTTATTTCTACTTTAGTTATATATAGTTTTCTTATCAGTTTTTTCACCTGTAGGTGTCAGTTTTTATGCCTATATGTATCAGTTCTGATCTAAAGCAAACTTTTAATGAACTGAAAGAAAATTTTGTCTGTACAATAAATAATTTTTTGCTATCATGACCAAGTTTTTAAAATAGCTTGTGTACCCATCTACTTCAACTCAGTGTATTAGGCATATAAGAAATATATAATATTTTATATAAAAAAACCATAATCTAAACACATAACATGTTCTAATATTAAGTGACCACCTGTTTGCATTACCGTCAGTTTCACTTCTAATATCAATTTTATTGTCATTAGGTGTTATAGCAAATAAAATAGCTTACGTGTCTTCTTCTTGTTGTGCACATTTAATTTGATGAATTTTATCTGGCTTCACTTCCAGAAATTGTATATTATTGATTTTCCTGCTACTACAAAATACATCATTTGCTTAAGCTGTTTAACCCCTACTGCTTCGGTTCAACAACCGAAGCAAATGAAGACGTTGCAAAAGTCCATTGTCCGTTGCTCAGGTTGTTGAAGCAAATGTCGTTTTTTGCTTTGGTCGTTCGGTAACGACCAAAGCAAATGACTCACTTTTGCTTCGATTGTTTAGGAAGATCGATGCAAATGAACGTAGGCCATTAAATATCTAATTTCTATTTTTTTCGGTTGTCATGTAACTATCAAAGCAAAAGAGGTCAATTGCTTCGATTATCATGTGACGACCAAAGCAAAAAATAATCATTTGCTTCGGTTTAAAAATCGAAGCAAATGTTAGCTGAAGCGGAAAAAACTGATACTGTTTCAGGTTTTAAAGTCTGAACGGTATCAAACTGCATTTAAGAAATTCATAAATACAATATTACTAAGAATCTTGTTGGATAAACAATATAATTACATTATCTATTAACGTAGTTCATGTTCACTGCATAGACTAAAAAAGAATAAATAATATATAATTACATTAAGAAACCATAATATATTTACTGCACATTCATACAAACAAAATTCAAAACTTGTATTTTCTACGAGCTTCTATTTCGGACTCTAGTAAAAATGAGGTTGGGTATGGACAGGCTACAAATGTAAAGAAAAGCAACCTGTTGATATTACTGCAGGTTGCTTGATATTGCTGTAGGTTGCATGATACAAATGCAGAGAAGAAAAGCTTCCTTGCCTTTCCTATTGGTTCCTTGCTTTTCTTTTTTTCCTAAAGAAGAGAACAATATACCTTGCTTTTAACTTTAACGAAATGTGATTGATTAAGGCACTGCAATATCAGGTTGAAGAGTAAACATTTTCTAGCAAAAATAAAGCTGCGGCAAGTGAACCGGTCAGTGTAAAAATTCGTCAATGCATATTGTACACGTACAAAGCACCAGTAGGCATAAATGACAGCATACATCTTAATATTTCAGCATAATTCCATATTTGGTTTTATGGAAATGGGTTTTCAACTCCACTTTCTTAGTAGTTACAGAATTGTTCTTATTTATACTAATATATTTCAAGCAATAAACTCATAGAAACAAATTTTTAATCGCATTCTTTTTAGCTTCTACTTGGTACTGTTCTATAGATGGATGCCATTAGACAATTCTAATTCACACATATAAACAAATCAAAATATAATTGTACCACTTTATTTTGACTTCCAGGTCATGTTTTCTTTTCCCTAAGACACCTTGATTCACAAAAGTAATAAAGCATATGATAATAATTATTTTTCCAGATACAATAACCTGAATTTGAGCTATATCAATAATAGCATTTTACGATTAAGAAGGACATAAGAAGTTAAGAACTATGTAACGACCTGAAATTTTCGAACCCGAAAATTCCAGATAGTTATGAAAAAGAAGAAAGAGATAGAAGAAGAAGAACAGAAACACCAAATATCTCACATTCGCAGCGGATAAAATATAATAATCAATAATAACAGTTTACAAAAAAAATACTATATCCGTCGATTACATTAAATATACATTAGAGTTTCACATAATTTACAGTCACTGAATATTTACAATTATCATGTCTCAGATTAACAATAATATAAATTCAGCGGAAATACTCTATACGATATTGCCATCCAGCTCGCCTCCTGAGCTCTAGAACGTCCTACCTGAAAATCTGTAATACTCGGTCTGACCCGAGCATTACACCAATGTAACACCCGGGTCAGGCTGGAAACCAGCGTGAGTAAACCCAACTAACATGGAATACCCAAGCAAACAACTTATATAAACTCGGGGTAGCTTATAACAACTTAACCCATTCTTATAGGAAACACTTATTTCACATATCGATCTCTAAGAACCAAACTTAGATAAACAATCCAATTCACTTCAATCATTTCATTCCAGCCTATTGATTTCACAAATCAATATATAAAAATTCGAAGTGGGTTCGGTATTTCCTAATACCCGACCCCGGTCTCTTCGAAACTCATGTCATCCTAACTCAAGATATCCAAATGAAATACACAACATTCATATCAAAGATATCAACTCATTCAAGCATCCAATATCTTTCAATCACCCACAAGCAAAGCTTAATCACATACAAATCAATTCAATCGATTCTAATTAAATTTCAAACTCCAATTACTTAGATTCCTTCATTCAACGTTAATTAATTCCAAATCAATTAATTGGTCAACTCATCATTATTCATCTTAATTAATCACTCTGGATTAATTATTATTTTCAATTAAATTCAAGTAATTACCTTTAATTAATTTCACGTTATTAATTATCCTTAATTCCCAATCAATAAGTAATCCTAATTGCTTCATAAATTAATTAACAATATTAATTACATTAATCCTTCAATACTTATATTAAATAACTTCTCATAAGTCTATTACATTGATTTATTTTCTTAACTAATCTATCTCTATTCACTTCATTAATTAAATAAATTAATGATTTCTCATTTACATTTCAATTCATTCTAATCTGATTTCATTACTCTTTTTATAATGGAAGCTTAAAGGAAATTTAAAACCAAATTTATTTTTAAATTCAAGTCAATTTACAATTACACTTTAACATTCAAGTTTTTAAACACTTAATATTTAAAAAAAACACTTTATTTGTTTGATTTAGAACTAGTTTTAAATCTCTACTTACAATTTAACTCTAGCTTTTAAATATCACCTATATTTCCTTCCAAATCATTCTTATTTTATTCTATAATTATTTCAAAATTTCACTCTTCTATTTCTTTTCAAAAATCCAATTTTTTATATATTTCGAAAACTCAGGATACCGAAATATTCAAGCACACCACATCATTCAAACTTCCAATTACCAATACTATCCATCACAGAATATAAATCACCCAATATATATTATACTACCATATATAATATAGCACATCAAAACAAACCAATCATTCAACCAATCATTTATATTTAACCATTTAAATTTAAATGGAAATCCAAAAGCGTGAGATTTACTCACCTTTATCATTTGCAGCCCATTTCCTTTATGACTTGTTCTTCACAATCATTGACCTTGTAAAACAATACATAATTTATTAACATCTCAAATAATCTCTAAGTAACTTATCATTCAATGAATTAAATTAACCAATAATTTAGTTTAAAAAAAATCATTTGGTTTTATAACGAAAAAATTTATTACCTTATTAAATTATTTTTAACGTAACTTAATAAATCAAAATACATGCATATAATATTTTCTTTTAATTTCCTGTAAACAGACAGTGTTCCTTACTGCAAATATTCGATTTCTATTATTTTTTCCTTTTCTGCGTAAATAATTATATAAATAAATGTTTAAGGAAAATACCTTACTGACTCGTTCTCTTCATAGTATCGGACCTTAAACCAATGCTTTCCTTTTTCTTTTTTTTCTTTTTTTAGTTTTCACGCTTTTGCTTTTCAGCCTATACTCGAAACCCAACATGCTCGGCCTCCAAAATTTGAGCACAGTAAACCCTAGATGCCTCGCCTCCTGAATCCTAGTCCAAACCTGTCGCCATCTCCAGTTCCATCGCGAACAACCCTTCCCCATCTTCATGCCGCCGCTCCTAGCTCGAGAAGCCCTAGCTCGCGCGCGACCGTGCTTCTTCCCCTCTCGAGTTTGAGTCGCCCCCCCTTTTTTTTAATACACGAATTCGATTTGGAAATAGGAAAAGATGGAGGCTCGGTTTCCATTTTTTTTGAATATGTTTTCGTGAGTTTAACTGAAAGGGTGGAAGAGAGTAGATGTGATATAAAGTTGGCGGAGCGTATTGGAGAAGATTGCTGTATAATTGATTTTACATTTATATATTATTTTTTTCAAAATATCTCAAACTCCTATCAACACGTTTACATACCGTACGATAACACGACAACTCCAAACATTATGAAAATTGAAATCCGACAATAATACAATATTACAGATCCAATGGAACTGGTTTCGTCGAATTCCGAGACTGTGCCTTGGAAGGCTATTTTTAAATTCCAATTTAAATGATATATTATTAAAATTGAACAAATTACCTTTACATTAAATTTCAACCATTCTATTATCTTCAGTATCATCATTATAGATTTTATAAGCCTTCAAATTATTTTATACAGGCTTAGCATCTCGGATTCAACAATTTATCCAATTTCAATTATTAAATTCAATATTTAAACTATACAATTCAATGATTTAATTATCAAGTAAATATTGATATCCTGCAATTCAAGTTAAAATCAACTTTTAAATATTTTAAAATCAATCAATTATTCCAATTTAATTTGTCAAAATTTCCGGGTCGTCACATTCCTTCCCCCTTAAAAGAATTTAGTCCCTGAAATTACTAATTAGGAAGAATGGACCAATACCCGTTTACTTTTTCCCAAAACCCACAATTCAACAGTCTTACCAACTTGCCACAATATATTCTTTATTAAAGTTCCATTATTACTTCAACCTATTTCCCAAAACCTTCTATAGTTTCAAACGATACCCTTTTGCCCAATCATCTAAATTTCCATTTAAAACCAAATTTTGAATTATCAAAATTTTCTCAAAATTTTTCTAACTCTCTAAATTCTCGAATTTTTTTGCCAGCGTCTCCTTTGCGCGGCTAGCTCGGTACTACTACAAAAGGCCTCTACGGGCTCCCAAATTCCAAAAGAAAACAAAAGCCAAGTGGCTACATCAAAAACCCAATCCAATTTCATACAGAAATTTAAATACATACCTTTTTATCGGGCAATTCAAATTTATCCTTTAGAATCAAATCCAATTCCTTTTTCCATTAATACCTGCATATCTTTTTTAGCAACAATATTCAATCGAAACTTTACAAATCGTTTTATACATTCTCTTATATAGGTTTTTATATTTACTTCTATTCAAATTCGTTTTCCCCGTTTTAATATGAATTCAACTTATTTCAATTTTGAATATTAATTTTTTTTTTTATTTTCCATTTATAACTGAGTCTTATTAGTTCCATCTACTAATCTATTTCAGTTTCATATTTAAAATCGTTTAATTGCTTAACAAAAAATTTTTCAAAAATTTTCCAACTCCCAAAATTTTCGGAAAATTTTGGCAGAGTCTCCTTTGTACGGAGGAGCTTTTGCAATTTGATAAGAGATATAAATATGTATACATCGACCAACCCGGTCGGAAAAAGCAAAAACAGTTCATATTTCCTATTTTTATTGCGTAAGCGTACCTTATTTAACATTTTAAGCAAGCGGCTTATTAACTTTAGCAAAAAGCAAAACCAAATCCAGCCAAACGACTTCCTGGTACCTGTACTTACTCAACTTAAACATATAAGTGCTATATAAATGAAATTTATAGCATTTCTCTTACATAAACAACTGTAACACTTCAATTCTAAAAGAAATGCATTCAAAATAACTTCCACAAGCAATTTATATGTTTTCAAAACTAATTCAATTGCTTTCAACCAATTTACATACCATTTCATTCAATTTCAATGGTTTGGAACTCAATTTCTTACATTCCATTGATTTTTAACCCAAACAAGCTCATATTCACTTCAAATGATTCAGAACCAATTTTATTTAATCTCTATTGACTAATAGCATTTTAATTACTTTCATTACGCCGAACGACAACCATTTTTATGCAATTTTGACAATATTCGTTTAATAGAGTATCTATTTTAGTATATAACTACTTTAAATTAATTTTCAAGTCATTTTATATTTACGTCCATTTCATTTCTAATTTATTCACCCACCATTCATTAGCCCGACACATTTCATTCTTGTATACTACTAGCCATTCCCAAATTAATTCAATGCAAGCTTTATTTAATGGGTTTTCTCCCTTATTCGAAGCCAGGCTTCCATAAATTTTAAACTTAAGTTAATTTACTTTAATTTAATCCAATGTCAAACTTAAGTTTACTTCTATTTGATTCTCATTTAATCAACTTCCATTAAATTTAGTTAGCCCATCCATTTTAAATTTTAATTTCAAATTCACCTTCTCAATTTATCAAAATAATATTCAAGCACAAACTTGACTCATTTACACTTCAAATTAATATGCCACCGAATTTAAGTTCAGTCTGATAATTCAATTCCAATCACAACTTTGGTTTAGTTTTTATGTAACCAGACTTCATCCATTTATTATTTAACTCAATTAACCCTTTTTAATTTACGTACTTAATTCATTTTCGATTTTATTTTATTAATACATGGCCATTCTCAATTTATTTCTATTCACTTGGATTTTATTGCAATTAAACCATGTCTATTATAAATAAATTTCATATGACGACACTTCTCTTACATCTAATTTACTTGCAAATTTCATTAAATATTATTCAAATCACCTTTGAATTTTATTTGTAATTCAAACCATCACATTTTTCAACCCAACTCTATTTTATTTTTATTTTACAACACCTCCTCATATTCAATTCATTATCAAATCTAAGTCGAATTCTATTTAAAATTCGAATTCATCCCCAAAACCATTATCAACTTACAACCCATTTATTTTACCAAGTTAAATTTTATTAATATACTCAGTCAAATAATTATTTAGCCAATTAGCTTACTCTCAACTTCTAAATCAATATTCGATTTTAATTACAAATTCACTTCATTAAAATTCCAGTCTGGATTCCCTTGATCTTCCAAAATTCCAACATCTTTATTTAAAAATTTTAGAAATGCTTTTAAATTCAGATAATACTATTTAAAATAGCTTTTTATAAAAATACTTTTATAACTTGATGCCTTAACCAGTCCATCCTTGTTCTCATAGAAATTCAGTCATACTTTGATCAGGCGTAGGACTGAAAATCTATAAGTACTTGGTAAACCCGTTTTCAACACCCAGTGAAAATATTTGAAAAAAAAAATACTTTTATTGAAAATATAGAAAACAGTTTTTGAAAGTAGAGAAAATATTTTTAGTGAGGATGCTCTGAGAATCATCACTCCCATCCATGGTCGCAGTTAGCCCGATGGTTACGTCGCCATCCCGACAAAATCCATAGATAACTGTAGGCCTCCGCGCCCCTCGATTACACCATGGAACCCACGACAGATCGCAGCTACAACTGGGGTTACGTAGCTATCACAGCAAAAACACATATAACTGTAGGCATCAGCGCCATCGAATTTCGCTGCCAAAAATGAAACTTCTTCACTCCACTTGATCATAGATCGCAGTCTACCGATGTTGCGTTGCCTTCCTGGCAAAATCAAGTGTAGACCGTTGACACCCATCCTCCACACGATTTTCGCTATGGTCCCCACAGTAGATCGCATCGACATCGAGTTACACTGTCGTCACAGCATAACCCAAATGCCCCTGTAGGCATCAGCGCCATCGACTTTCGCTACCCAATAATCCTCAGGAACTAGTTTTGTCCGGACTCCTCACATGATCAACTTTAGAACCCCCCCTTGGGGCTCAAGGCAGCGCCTCCCAATGGCACTCCTGAGAAGTTCATTTCAAGGGAGCGCCTTTTTCCCCAGAGCCATCATCAAAACATTTTGTACCATACACATATAGTATCTTCAAATCATACACCTAGTATGATCTCATACAAGGCTCCTTTACACAAAATCGATTATCCCAAAATTGATAATTCACAAACTAGGCTTTCCAAATTCAATATTGATTTTACCCAAAAATCAAAAGCCTTTCCAAATCCAAAGGTTCCCAAAATCTTTTCAAAAATCCTCATAAGATCCTTTATATATATACAGATATATATAATTTTTAAAATCTTTCTTTTCAATCTTGTATAAAACTTTTTTTTTAAACTTCAGACGCTTTTTAAACCCATAGAAATATTCAATTTTCACCTTTATTCATTGTATATTTCTCAAAATATTCTTTCTTCTCAAAGAACCATTTCACATTTCTTATTCACAAATTTCCGATATCAATTTCATTCAAATCCGTACGATGTACACATATCATCCGTACGCTATATCGATCTGATCGCTCACTCGATCACACAATTTCATTTCCGAACTAGTATCGTCCACCCGACTTCCTAGTGCGGACTCAGATCTGGTTTCTTGATCAGAAACCGTCATTCTCCTTGCATAGCCATAACTATGATAGAGAATATCCAGAACCAATCAACAATCGATATCCAGGTTCGCCGTCGAAAATCGAGTGGAAAATCCTAATTCAGATCGATAAACTATCTCGAAATTCTGTGCTCGAATCTGGATCAAATCACTATGCGAATAGAATAATATACGTAGATCCTACGTACTTATTTCCATTGATTATTAGCCAAATCAATTTCCTTTCTATCCACATTTCCTTAAATTCCCCTTTCACTTATTTACAATTGCCTGAATTCCCATTTGGATTATCACTTCAATTCTTATCTCAGTTGGATATTTAAATCAATAACAGTTTGAACTCCGACTAGTTTTAGAAAATAGCTTGAAAATTTAAAAATGGGTAAGTAGTTGAAAAACATAATTAATAGTTTGCAAAATAGCTATAAAATAGTTGGAAAATAGTAAATAGTTTCAGAAATTTTAGATAATTGCAAAATAGTTGTAAAATAGTGATTTATTTGTAAAATAGTTTAAAAATAGTAATTAGTTTATAAATAGTTGAAAAACGGTTAATAGCTCCAAAAATAATTGTAAAATAAATATAAAATAATTTGGCTTTAAGAAAGAAAGGTTGTATATATTTAATAACTTGGAAAAATAAGTTTACATTAAAACAATTTATTTAAAATAGTCAAGAGTCAAACTGTTCACCACCCCAACAATTTAATGTACACTTCCATTTAAATTGATCCAATTCTAATTTGGATAACTCCAATTTCCATTGAAATTTATTTAATCCCAAGGCAACTTCAATTCTAATTAATTCAAACTAAATTCAATTTGTACTAATGGAATTTAAATTTCAACTTTAACCCATCTCGAATTATATAAATTCGAGTTAAATCCTCAAAGGTTGGTTTAACTCTTCAAACCACATTAACTTTTATTTAAAAATTTATTCAATTTAATTCCTGAGTTCAATTCTCAAAATTCCATTTAAATTATCTTTACTTATGTATTTCAAGGTTCAAATAAGATTTTAATACAATTTTATTTTAAAAATTTAATTTATTATTAAATTTTATCTTCCAGTTTGAAGCCAGTTCTTTAACAAGTTTAATTTACAATTTAATTATTCAAATTTATTTTATTTATACAATACCATTCCCAATTTAAAGATTTTTATTAATAACAGGATGATATCATCCAATTTAATTTAAATCGTCCATCCATTTTCAATTTTTAAATCTCAAACCCGTTTTGAGATCACACAAATTCCCAACCTCTTAGAAAAACTCAACCTCTTTGGGTTTTTACATCACTTCAGAGAAAAAAAAAATCAAAACTCAACCTCTTAGAGTTTATTTCAAATTATCTTTGATATCATGTATATCCATACATACATATTTATTTCTTGGCCCTCCCAGCCATGTTTTAAAATTTTAAACCACCTTTGGTTTTAAATCCAAGTCAAATTTCAAACAACCCATTGTTTGCAACAAGTCCCAGTTATCTAAATAATACTTATTTATTATTTTTCATCACTTCGAAACAAAATTTTCAAATTCCGGGATCAAATTTAGAATTTTATTTCCAATCAATTAAATTTTAATTTAGTTGTATTTCTATTTCTACTTAATTTAATTTTTAGTTCGAGATTTCAATTTGGTTGTATTATATTACTTCTTAATTTAATTTCAATAATTTAACAACCAATCACCTTAGTTATTTATTTAAAAGAAATATTACTTTATATATCAAAATATATTATACAATCATTTAAAATCTTTATATAAGAAAATAACAAGTACGCGCTCACACACACACATATATATATATATATATATATATATATATATACACACTCAACTCAT
Source organism: Allium cepa (assembly GCA_030765085.1). Lineage (NCBI taxonomy): Eukaryota > Viridiplantae > Streptophyta > Magnoliopsida > Asparagales > Amaryllidaceae > Allium > Allium cepa. The sequence goes on along the minus strand of CM060942.1, from coordinate 611,983,991 downwards.
TCTAGAGTACTACAGACTCTATTAAATGAGTAATCCCCACCAGAGCCAAGGTTCTCGTTTAACCTTCTGCTCTGATACCACATGTAACTATCTGAAATTTTCGAAACCGAAAATTCCAGATAGTTATGAAAAAGAAGAAAGAGATAGAAGAAGAAAAACAGAGACACCAAATATCTCACATTCGCAGCGGATAAAATATAATAATCAATAATAACAGTTTACAAAAAAATACTATATCTGTCGATTACATTTAATATACATTAGAGTTTCACATAATTTACAGTCACTGAATATTTACAATTATCATGTCTCGGATTAACAATAATATAAATTCAGCGGAAATACTCTATACGATATTGCCATCCAGCTCGCCTCCTGAGCTCCAAAACGTCCTACCTGAAAATCTGTAATACTCGGTCTGACCCGAGCATTACACCAAAGTAACACCCGGGTCAGGCTGGAAACCAGCGTGAGTAACCCCAACTCACATGGAATACCCAAGCAAACAACTTATATAAACTCGGGGTAACTTATAACAACTTAACCCATTCACAATTTGCTATAGGCAACAATTATTTCACATATCAATCTCTAAGAACCAAACTTAGATAAACAATCCAATTCACTTCAATCATTTCATTCCAGCCTACTGATTTCACAAATCAATATATAAAAAATCGAAGTGGGTTCGGGTATTTCCTAATACCCGACCCCGGTCTCTTCGAAACTCATGTCATCCTAACTCAAGATATCCAAATGAAATACACAACATTCATATCAAAGATATCAACTCATTCAAGCATCCAATACCTTTCAATCACCCACAAGAAAAGCTTAATCACATACAAATCAATTCAATTGATTCTAATTGAATTTCAAACTCCAATTACTTAGATTGCTTCATTCAACGTTAATTAATTCCAAATCAATTAATTGGTCAACTCGTCATTATTCATCTTAATTAATCACCCTGGATTAATTATTATTTTCAATTAAATTCAAGTAATTATCTTTAATTAATTTCACGTTATTAATTATCCTTAATTCCCAATCAATAAGTAATCCTAATTGCTTCATAAATTAATTAACAATATTAATTACATTAATCCTTCAATACTTATATTAAATAACTTCTCATAAGTCTCTTACATTGATTTATTTTCTTAACTAATCTATCTCTATTCACTTCATTAATTAAATAAATTAATGATTTCTCATTTACATTTCAATTCATTCTAATCTGATTTCATTACTCTTTTTATAATGGAAGCTTAAAGGAAATTTAAAACCAAATTTATTTTTAAATTCAAGTCAATTTACAATTACACTTTAACATTCAAGTTTTTAAACACTTAATATTTAAAAAAACACTTTATTTGTTTGATTTAGAACTAGTTTTAAATCTCTACTTACAATTTAACTCTAGCTTTTAAATATCACCTATATTTCCTTCCAAATCATTCTTATTTTATCCTATAATTATTCCAAAATTTCACTCTTGTATTTCTTTTCAAAAATCCAATTTTTTTATATATTTCGAAAACTCAGGATACCGAAATATTCAAGCACACCACATCATTCAAACTTCCAATTACCAATACTGTCCATCACAGAATATAAATCACCCAATATATATTATACTACCATATATAATATAGCACATCAAAACAAACCAATTATTCAACAAATCATTTATATTTAACCATTTAAATTTAAATGGAAATCCAAAAGTGTGAGATTTACTCACCTTTATCGTTTGCAGCCCATTTCCTTTATGACTTGTTCTTCACAATCATTGACCTTGTAAAACATTACATAATTTATTAACATCTGAAATAATCTCTAAGTAACTTATCATTCAATGAATTAAATTGACCAATAATTTAGTTTAAAAAAATCATTTGGTTTTATAACGAATAAATTTATTACCTTATTAAATTATTTTTAACGTAACTTAATAAATCAAAATACATGCATATAATATTTTCTTTTAATTTCCTGTAAACAGACAGTGTTCCTTACTGCAAATATTCGATTTCTATTATTTTTTCCTTTTCTGCGTAAATAATTATATAAATAAATGTTTAAGGAAAATACCTTGCTGACTCGTTCTCTTCATAGTATCGGACCTTAAACCAATGCTTTCCTTTTTCTTTTTTTTCTGTTTTTAGTTTTCACGCTTTTGCTTTTCAGCCTATACTCGAAACCCAACATGCTCGGCCTCCAAAATTTGAGCACAGTAAACCCTAGATGCCTCGCCTCCTGAATCCTAGTCCAAACCTGTCGCCATCTCCAGATCCATCGCGAACAACCCTTCCCCATCTTCATGCCGCCGCTCCTAGCTCGAGAAGCCCTAGCTCGCGCGCGACCGTGCTTCTTCCCCTCTCGAGTTTGAGTCGCCCCCCTTTTTTTTAATACACGAATTCGATTTGGAAATAGGAAAAGATGGAGGCTCGGTTTCCATTTTTTTTGAATATGTTTTCGTGAGTTTAACTGAAAGGGTGGAAGAGAGTAGATGTGATATAAAGTTGGCGGAGCGTATTGGAGAAGATTGCTGTATAATTGATTTTACATTTATATATTATTTTTTTCAAAATATCTCAAACTCCTATCAACACGTTTACATACCGTACGATAACACGACAACTCCAAACATTATGAAAATTGAAATCCGACAATAATACAATATTACGGATCCAATGGAACTGGTTTCATCGAATTCCGAGACTGTGCCTCGAAAGGCTATTTTTAAATTTCAATTTAAACGATATATTATTAAAATTGAACAAATTACCTTTACATTAAATTTCAACCATTCTATCATCTTCAGTATCATCATTATAGATTTTATAAGCCTTTAAATTATTTTAAACAGGCTTAGCATCTCGGATTCAACAATTTATCCAATTTCAATTATTAAATTCAATATTTAAACTATACAATTCAATGATTTAATTATCAAGTAAATATTGATATCCTGAAATTCAAGTTAAAATCAACTTTTAAATATTTTAAAATCAATTAATTATTCCAATTTAATTTGTCAAAATTTCTAGGTCGTCACAAACTAACTAATATGAGGCGATTCTTATGGTTGATATTAAATCCATGCACTTGAATTTGAGGAGCACCCTTTGTAAATCCAATAACAGTAATGACTTCAGCGAGAATTTAGAAAATCAATAGATGGAAAATTACACATAAAGATGACAAACTTGAATACTACCTGTCAAATAATATCATTAAAAAGTGACAAACTGGTTATTCAAGAAATAAAATCATCTTTTGTTGAAATGAAGTGAACAGAAGTGGACTGGAAATAGACGTGGCATGAATTAACCTAAGAAAGTTACCAGTACATTATCCTCTAGCGGCGGACCTGATGGGGATGCTTCATTGAAATGTTGAATCAATAGGATAATCATTTAGAAAAGAAAAGAAAATTCTACAGCAAAAATATAAAAGTTATTACCTTCATCTTCTCCAAAAGCAATGTACTTAAGTTTCTCCTCGGCTATTCTTTGCCCATCACAACACCAATCAAAATTTTCTTCACTAGAAAATCTAGACCTCTCCTCAACCTTTGAATCCCTTCCTGCCTTCATCGAGCGCTTAAATTTATTACCCTAATACATTCCCAAGAAAAAAAGATATTACATTATAAAAGAAATCGTTTTGATGTGTAAACAAGGAAAACAAGAGACCAAAATTTCATTGTATGTTAAAATCAATACTTTGGATTTTAGTAATTTGATTTTAAATTACTAGTTAGGAAATTATACTCTAAACTTAGACAAACTATAGGACAGTGACCCTGCCATTCAATTTATATGGTCTAAGCCTTATATACAACAGCTCGATCGATATGTTATCAAAGATTGTTTTTTGAGTACATATATATCTCTAAAGTTTAGCAGTGGATCACTATCGACTTTTAAACTCGCAACTGATTAAGATATGAATTTATAAGAAGTTAATCAGATCTAAAAAAAAAATGTAAATCAACTTGGCTTAAAAATAAATTAGCGAAGAAATTCATCTTAAGAAGATCCATTCATTTCAAAGTAAACCGATATGATGTTGGTTAGCATGGTAGCATTATAAACAATCATAACACTAAAATAGACCAAAATCCCAATGTTAAATCTATAAAAGAAATTACCGTTGGTCGACGAAAACCAGTGGCACTAGCATCCTAAAGCAACTTGTAATCATCCTCATCAATAATTTTTTTTTACAGTCTCTCTGCAAATATAAAAGCTATACAGAGATTGTAGAAATCCAAATTAAAAATAAAACAAATTTATATGTTTTGAGCATCATGCACTTTTTTTCTTCTTTCTTTGACATCTCAATTGGTCGTTGTCATCCCTTTTGTCTTCTTCTTCAACCTCTTCTTTATCTTTATTGTCATCAACTATATTTTCATCCTTTTCATATTCATATTCATCCTGCCCTTCCTGTGCATAACATTACAAGATTTGAAAATTTGAAGCCTAAAACTTTTACTCGTTTTTTCCTTAAGAATTACAAAAAAACAATAAAAATACTTACAAGCTCAAATAACAGTGAAACCCTGCAGTTTTCAATTTGTTAACCCAAAAAATAGATCAACACCCTGTATTGAGTGTGAAAGCACCCGCCATGTTTTTACAGAGTAATAATATAGAGAATAAATGTAAAAAAGAGTAGAAATAGTAAAGAGACAAGAAGATATTTATAGTGGTTCGGCTGTAACGAAGCTTATGCATCCTTATGGATGTATTCTTGACCTGTTTTTCTTGAGGTCCACTGAATTGTTTTCTTGATTGTCTTGGTTGAGTCCTGAGTTATTCTGACATACTCTGAATGTTCTAACACCTATTGAATTCTGATAGGTTAAAAACTTGATTAGCACAATTAATCAAAAATTCAAATCTTATTATTCTTCTTCTTTGTCATCGTCTGCATGTCTCTCCTCAACATTCGTAGCTAGTTAAAAGATCGAGCAATTGACATTGAATATTGTAAATATAGGCTGACATATAAATTTTAGTAATAAAAAAATGTATAGATATTCCAATTTTGCAAAGAGTGGATCTGATAGCTATTGCTGGTTAAAGTAACATAGTTGAAGGACACAATAAACATAGAAAGTTACATTTCTAAAGTTTTTCAATGAGATTTAAGCATTCTACATGTTTAATAAGATTTAAGCATTTGTAATCCATTCATAAAACTCTCTTTAACATGAAACACAAATTACATAGAGAATCATACAACACCACGTTGTTATCATGGGCATTTATAATCATGTGCTGGTAAATTTATCTTATGGTTGTTCTGACTTCTTAAATTTTATCGATTATATGGCTATCTAGTCAATTACCTCATCATTTCTTTTTGTTATTATGTTGCTTGTTCATTTTTATACCAATACATTTTTAGTCTATGTCCTAATTTTTATTGTTTGATATGTAACTGTATGTCTGAAACATTGCAGGCTGTAACAGTCTCTGTATAATAGAAACACTACTATGGGACCATAAACAATAACGTGAACTTAAGTGCAGAGGTTGTTTGATGAAATAAAAATTGAAGGACAACAATTATACATATCAGTAAGGAGAAAACATTATCAAAAGAAAATAATACTATTAGAGAGCATAATAATATAAAACCCCAATAGATAGAAGAAGGCCATAATTTCTATAGCAAAATTTGATGCACATAAAACATCTTAAGTATATACTAGCTAATAACTTGTATGAGATAAGATAACAACTTTTACTAACTACATGGTCAGATTCCAGTAAATGATAGAATTGTACAAAATCAAATGTTGCATATATATTTACTTTAACACTTCTATTTTGAAGCAAGTAGCCCCTAATATTGATCGTGATGTTTCATCTTTATAAATATTTGAAGACTTAAAGGTGTAGTGGATAGTAAACATAATCAACAAAAGGTTATCTCCCAAATTTCTACATTTTTTTGTTATCTTGTAGTAATGTATTTTTCCTAAATTACTTCCTCAAATGGATATGTTGATTTACAAAATCTCAGTATCAAAATTTTCAGTTGTCAATGATTTGGAAAGAGATGCAAAATTCCCATAATATTTCAAACCAAACAATCATTTGCTCAATCAAATAAGTAGGTAGGAATTCTAAATACAAATGAATTTGGATTTCAGATAGCATTCTAAAAATAAGTGTACTTGGATTTCTTTATGCACAAAACCGATAAAATGCAAAAAAACGACAATGATTAATTTTATGCTTGTCTATATAAGTAAAGGCATTGCTATATACTTAAAATAAATTTACTTACTAATACTTGTGGTTACTTTTATCATTCATAGATTCACAATAATTGACTTAGTTTATATTTCTTGATATCCAAATGGTAGCTATGCAAGCATGTTTTTTTGTCACTTTCGTGGTTAAGCCAGAATTCATCTATTAATGTTTTGGATGATACTTAGTATAATCTATTAAAAGAGTCAATAATGTGAACATATTAGTGTAACTATGTACATGAAAAGTGCCGAGGATAAAGAGCATTTACCACTAGAAAATACTAGTACAGAAGTTAAATAGCCTACATTAAAAAATACTATTAGCACCCAAGTTCGAGAAAATTATATGTCATCAGAAGTACCGGAGCTCAAAAAAATAAAAGTTCTGCAACAATCATTGAAAAAACACAGAATATTGACTAAAATTCATAAACAAAGACTTACTGCTGAGAAATCTTACACGATTACTGACTAGACATCTCCCTCTAAGAATTCGTGTCTATACACTTGTTGCTCCAGATGTTTGAATGATCTTTTTATGCTAGTTAGTGAATCACATCGTAAATGCAGGCAGTCTATCAAACAGCTAGGAAATGATAGTACTAAATAAAAAAGTTGTTTCAAAACTTCGGGAACTGTATATCTAAAATAGTAAATTCATTGCTAATATGAAAAATGACTTTTTAGCACAGTCAACCGGAGAAATTGAAACAATGTGTCTTCTGGCTATTTTGACTAATATAGTATTAGTTAACACTTGTTTAAAGGCAACATCTTTGTATTAAACAAACGTTGATTATGATGCTTGTTAATAATATCATCCATACTCCATTTTCTATATGTTGTTAATGGACTATTTTGTCTAAGTATTCCATTCCATCATGCATACTATTTGCTTTTCCTGTTGGTGGACTCCTCTTATTTGCAGTTTATTTTCTCCCGAGAAACCGAAAGAGAGTGTGGATTAAGAATCTTAAGACTAATTTAACATTAAAGGGGAAGGGGTGAATATTGTTTAATGGATTCTAAAACTTATAAGGACTAAATTAAAATTATGACACAAACTGTTTGCACAAAAAATGGACAAACACCTCCAAGTCGTATTATTTAGTTGATTATATGTGATTTTCAATGATTTTAGATGAGTATGTAAATATGAGAAAAGTAGGGGCTGAAATGTAAAAGACACACAGATTTATAGTGGTTCAGCCAGAATGTGCCTACGTCCACTTTATATGTTATTATCTTCTTTCTTTCAGGTTACAAGTACAATGCGTTGTATACAAGTGTATGAAAGTAGTTTGAAAGTTCCTTCCTTGCTTGAGCTCTCAAACTTGTCTGCCATTGTTGTACCCCTGCCCCTCTATTTATAGAATGAGGTAGGGGGCAGGGGTCTTGGAAGTATATAACTGCTGGTGGGCCCGGGCTGAAGCAATCTGGAATGGTAATCACCTGGTTCGGCGGAGGTCATTCGGCATGGAGTTTGGTCCGGTGGTAGGCGTGGTCCGGCAATAAGTGTGGACCGGTGGTAATGAGTGTGGAGGTGGACCGGCAGTGAGGTGGTTCGGTACTTGTTTGGTCCGGCCGTGGAGTTGGTTCGGTAGTGGGGTGATGGTTGGTTCGGTGGGGTATGGTCCGGCTACCGAATGGGATGTGCCGGATGGAAATGCCTTATGCCTTGCTTTTGCCGAATGGACCAATGGTTGGGCTTTGCCGAATGGATTCTGGTCCGGCATAACAGGGAGAGGCCGGACGTAACTCTGCCGAATGGGAATGCCGGATTGACTTCCATGCTTGTACCGAGCCTTGTGTTCATCGAACGAGGTGGAGGTTGCAAGCCCGGGTGAAACTGTGGCTTCTTGGTCTCGAGGTCTTCTGGGTGAAAATTCGCCCAACATTTGCCCCCCAAAGTGGGGCACGTGCTTGCATGTGTCGCGCTTTGTTTTTCTTGTGGCAGGAAGATTGGCTTTGTAACGCCAGCGATTGGACGTTCGTATTCTGTTAATGTCCTGCAAAGGAATTTACAGTTTTAGTGTGATTTCGAATAACGGCCGTTCATGATCGAAATATTCGAGATGAAGTGAACTGTGCCGTTCGAGAGAGTGAGTCCCGAAGGGGCTCGGCATCGTCGATGCCCGGTCTATGTTTGTGAAGATGGTTTATTGCCAGCTCAGAGCATGCCTAGGGATCGTTCGCAACCCCGTACATGTGTAAGTAGCTTAGCCATTTCATAATTATCAGAATCAAGGATCCTTTTAACCGGTGAGCTTAAAAAGGGATGTCAAAGTGTAAATTCTCACGGTGATAGGGTTAATAGCCATTCAGAGCATGCTTATGGACCGTTCGTGGTCGCGTGCACGTGTGAACGATTAACCCATGTTAGTGAGAGATTCACGACTTATCCATTGTTATCATATTCTTTATTTTATTAGTAAGATCTGGGGTTCGGGACTTATCTGAGTGAGGCGCCCTACATGCCCCCTGTTTCTGGCTTCTGCTGGTAGAGACAGTTTCATTCGGTTTCGAGTAGGCATATATTCTTATTCGTTTGGAGGTTGGTTGGGTATGGAAGGTTTCATTCGGTACATAGTTGGTCCGGTTGTTGTTGGTCCGGTTGTTGTTGGTCCGGTGATAGGTTCTCGTCCGGCATGGGGTTGGTCCGGCAGTAGGTTCTCGTCCGGTATTCCAGAGCTCGCCTATATATAGAGGCTACACCCCCCTTAGTTTTTCTCTACCGAACAAGAGGAAGCCGAATCAAAAGCCCACCGAACCAACTATTTGCCGAATCAAATATTCGCCGAACCAGGTATATACTCTTTTACCGAATGAACTCTATAACCGGATGGGCTTATGCCGAATGGGCACGGAAGCTTTGCTTTGCCGAATGAACCTCAGATTCCATTGCCGAATGGAAGTCAGATCCCATTGCCGAATGAACTTGTACTGCCGAATGAACGTAAGACCCTAGTGCCGAATGGTCTTGAACCTCCAGTGCCGAACGAACTTTGTGTCTGGACTTTGAGTGGAACTCCGGACTTATGTATGCTTGTTTGTTTATACTGTCGTTCTAACATCATGCTTTTTACTTTTGTGTATGCAGATAAATGTCTCGCAAAGTTGAAACTCGATCGGGCAAGAAGAAATCCAGGGATAGCGGAGAAACTTCTGCCGTGCCCCCAGCTCAGCCAGATCCAGCACATCACGGACCTGTTCCGAGGTCACTAGTCGATGGGTATGGTCCCCAGGAGCTTCTTGTCTCTCCTCCTGATTGCTATCCTAGCTCTCTGAAAGAGGAGCAACTTGATGTCATATCCCGTTCCTTCGGGATTGACAGAGCGCTTATGTTGCTGCCGGAGGCTGGTGTCATGCCGTACAACCCTCCCGAGGGGTATTTTGCCTATAGCCGATATCATTGCATGTGTGGGGCCATTCCTCCTATCAACGCTTGGATAGTAAGCTTCACCACATATTTGAAGGTGGCTCCCTTCCAGCTTCAGCCTAACTCATATGCTATCCTGGTGAGCCTCTTTGTCATCTTCCAGAGGAGGTACGGGCGTCCTCCTTCTAACCGGGAAATCCGATACTTGTACAACCTGAGAGGCTATAAGAAGGGGTCTCCGTATATTAGTCTGGAGGCGGCCGTACCCTTCAAACCAGTTCTGGACTTGTATTCCAAGTTCACCATGTTCAAGAAGGAGTGGTTCTTCGTCAAGGACGATGCTGTTTCTTTCCGCCTTTTCACTTCCGGCTGTAAGATTGATTTCATTTATATTTTTCATGCGTTTTGACTGTAGTGTTTTTTCTGACATGCTTCTATTTCTGGCTAGCGACATGTGGTATTGCAGTCGTGGAGGACGATTCCTTAGTGCGAATGGCTGCTGAACTAAAGGCTATTCCGGCACGGGACCGGTCGGCCTCTTTCTTGATCAGGAACGCAACTCTCTTGGAGTATAATTTGATCTTACCGCGCCAGTCCGTGGTTAAGCAAAGGGATACGGCTGAGGAGAGGGCTGCTAAAGCTAAGGAGGGGGCTACGGTAAAGAGCGGTAAGAGGGAGCCTTTCGCAGCGCGTCCTGCGGTTGGGGGGAAGAAACTGAAGAAGTCCGATGGCCCTTCTCCAAGTACTTGCCCGACTGTCCCGGAGGAGGAAGGTGTAGAAGAGGAGGAAGGAGGCGAAGTTGGAGAAGGGTCGGAGGGTGGAGGAGATGGCGACGGTCAAGGTGGTAGTGGTGTTGCTGCTCTAACCTCTGAACAAGACCTCGAACTGGATGAGGCTCTCCGTCGGGCCTTCGGGGAGTCGGAGGGAGAGTCGGAAACGGAGAAGGGAACGGAGAAGGTAAAGGAAACCGGCAAAGCTGTGGCTGGCACTGACCCATCCTCTAAGGGTTCCTCAGCTAGGGTGATTCCGGCGATGCAAGGTGAACTTTTGTCTTCTGCCGATTCTATTTTCGATAAGGACTTAGAAATTTTTTACGGTTCACTTCCGTCCTGGAATGAGATCCAGGACTTATTGCAGTATCCCACTCCTCCGCCGGGTTTGTATAACAGATGTGTCTCCTCACTTTTCTTTCTTTTTAACTTAGCACATTTTTTGAATTGCGGATTATTGTATGTTCGTAACACTTGTTCTTTATTCCAGGGGCAGGCCAGGCGGGTAAAACGTCGGGTGTTCGACACCGCCTTGAACAATTTAAGTCGAGGAGAGCTTCCGCGAAACCTTCTACTGATCGCACTGGGGACGTAGTCAAGTACCGCCCTCTTCTTGGGGTCATCGAAGAGGGCATTCAGAAAAGGAAGCGGAGCCGTTCCTTATTTGAGTCTTCTTCTGCTTCGCAGCTTCCTACTCTGTCTCCCCCTACTCAGCCTCTTCGTGATACTACGGAGGAGAGCACGGAGCCCTGCCCCCCTCCTCCTCCTTCCAAGAGTTCTACTGTCATTCATATAAGGCGTCCCGATGTGCCTCGCCCCGTGCCTCGTGACCCTTTTGCCGGCCATCCTGATTTAGACCCAAGTTTTCGGGACATTTCATTCGATGAGACCACGGGCGAGCACCTACTTCCCCGCAACCCCATGGTAAGAGTGCTGGACGAGGCCAAATCTTTAGATCTTGATTTACTTACTACACGGGTAGTCACCATGGGGGATGAGGCCAAGGCTAATATCGACCGGGTGGCCGCAGAGACCAAGAAGTTAATGGAGCATCATGCTAAGTTGGTCAAGTCCGGGGAAGAGATCGGGAGTGCTAACATTCGGTTGAGGTTAAAGGTTGCCGATCAGGCCAAGCAACTCGCCGACCAAGCCATCCAGATTTCCCAGCATGAGGAAGCCTCCAAGCGTCTGAAAGAGACCATGGAGAAGGCCAGTAGGGCGGAATTACGGAAGATGGAGGTCGCTTGCAGGGAACGGATTAACATAGCTATCGCAACGGTGGATGAGGTTCGAAATGCGGATCTCGAGCGGGTAGAGGAGTTGTCAGGGAGGCTCGAGGCTGCGGAGATGGCTCAGGCCGAGTTGAAGGAGGAGATGGAGGAGATGAGGAGGTCCCTCAAGTTGAAGGAAGAGGAAATGAGGAGGTCACTCCAGGCTGACTGCTTGAGATACCAATCAGAGAGGGACGTCGCCATCACCAAGTTGCAAGCTTCCGAGGCCCGGGTGAGGGAGTTTGAGGAAAACGAGGGGATGATGGATGAGATGTTGCAGGATATGTACTTCCACACTTGGAAGGAGGGCGGCTTGTCTTGGATGGACGATTACCCTCGGGTCATGGCCAAGGTGTATCTCCAGGCTTTAGAGGAGGCCAGGGTGAATGCGGGTAAGGAAGGCGGAGAGGCTTTCAACTTGAGTGCGGTTACTGCTCAGTTCTCAAAGGAGGAGCAAGCGGCGGTGAAGGAGGGGATGCGGCTACTCGCTGCAGAGGAAGCGGGCGTGCAGTTGGATGATGAGGATCAAGCGGCGGATGCTGGTGAGTTATTCTTTTCCCTTTCTTTTCTTTTCGTGTTTTCATAACTTGATCGTTCGTTTAATGAATTCCTCTTCTGATCTGGACAGGTGGGACTTCAGATCCACATGCTGGGGGCTCCGATCCTGCGGCTAAGTAGGCTGGGGGAGTTGGTGATGGAGTGTGGATGCATCTGCCATCTTTTTGTTTTTTTTTTTTTATCACTGTTCATGTTAGTCTTTGATATGCAACTGTAATAAAATTATTTGCAAAGAATAACTTCGCGTGATCTTATAATATAAGCTGATTTTGTCATGTTTAAATGTTGTTGCTATCTTTATGTGCCGTGTGAGAAGTATAATTATGTATATGCCTGTGATTCTAGTTGTGTTTGATGTTAAGTTTTTGCTTGAAATATAACTTCACGTTTTGCAATGTCATTGTATGAATAAGCTATAGTTACGCATTTATGTACAAGAGAAGAGAGTACCGCCCTTTATGTTTTCTTCGCAGGCGGTAGCTTTGAGTGTCTTGTGTAACTGTTTACGGGTATAGCTGAGCGCCCTGCCACCCAGTACGCAGGCTTAGAGCCTCATGAGTGAATGCTTCCTATTTGGTTTCCTGTACTTTAGAGTTTGTTACACAGGATAGGAGAAAAATATTTAAATGAAATGGAAATATAGTAAAAGTAAAACTTCCAGTCACGGAAGGCCGTCGATGTGCTTAAGTTCGTGGCAAACGGGTTTTGTAGTCACTTTCCCTAGCTGTGGGTCTTGGAGACATTTGTCACCCATCTTACGCCTCCGCGGGGAGTTTTCTTTTTTACCACAGCCGCACTTAAGACACATCGGAGCCGAGATCGCGCACGGTAACTACCCGAACCGTTATGGTCCGTAATCGTGGGTATTATTCGATTTACCGTGGCCGGCTAGCGTGGGTGCCGTTGGCCGTGAACTACCCCTGGCTGGCCACACCTTATGTTGGGGCTTAAAGTAGGTTCACGGTTACCGACGAGCCGAACGCCGTAATGAGCTGCCATCGGCTATAGTCGGCCTTTATGATGACTTATAATCGGCTCATTACAGTTGGCTTTGAGGGCAGGCGCGCAATGAGTTAACCCGCAGCAGAGGGATGCTGGAGCAAAAGAGTCTCATTGGCGAGTGCATAGAATCGTGGCGTACCTGTTAGGCCTAGTCTAGATGAGGCCGCGGTGCGTCTTGAGTGGAGATGCCATAGGATTTTGTTCAACAGAAAGGGATAAAACTTAACAAGTAGCCAAGACATAAAGGAACAAGTTAAAAAGAGACAAGATTTTTTAAAGTGGTTCGGCACGAAAATGCCTACGTCCACTGATTCTCTTTGTTAATTCACTTCACATGGGCAGTACAAGTTAAGAAAAGTATCGACGGAGGTGTCGGATGTTCCATGCCCTCTGGAACACCTCTCCGTCCACTGTTGACAAAATGTAAGCTCCGTTGTGGAGATCTTTGTGAATTACATATGGTCCGTCCCAGATGGGGTCCAGTGCCCCGGGGCGCGGAAAGATTCGCCTGAGGACAAGATCTCCTTCTTGTAAGCTGCGATGCTTGACTTTGGAATTGTATAGTGCTGCCACTTTTTGTTTGTGAGCTGCTGCTTTGAGTGCTGCATCGTTTCTCCTTTCCTCAATCAGATCCAAAGACATGAGGAGGAGTTCTTCGTTTTCTTCTGGGTTGTAGTGGATCCTACGGTGGGAAGGCACAATAGTCTCAACTGGGAGCATTGCCTCCGATCCATATGCCAAAGAGAAAGGAGTATGTCCCGTTGATGTTCTGAAAGATGTGCGGTATGCCCATAGTGCCGTAGGAAGTTCGTCCACCCAAGCGCCTTTTGACTTTTCAAGTTTCTTCTTGATTAGGGTTTTGAGAATTTTGTTGACAGCTTCAACTTGTCCGTTTGCCTGAGGGTAAGCTACTGATGAGAAGCTTTTATGAATTCCATGCTCTTGGCACCAGTCGGCAAATTCTTCGCTGTCAAATTGGAGTCCGTTGTCTGATACGATCTTGAGGGGGATTCCATACCTGCACAGAATGTTTTTGATCAAGAAGTTGATAACTTTTGCTGAAGATATTTTATTTAAAGGTTCCGCTTCCACCCATTTGGTGAAATAATCGACTGCCACTATAGCATATTTGGCTCCGCCTCGGCCCGTTGGCAGTTCGCCAATTAAGTCGATTCCCCATACAGCAAAGGGCCAAGGGCTGGTCATTTGAGTAATTTCGTTTGTGGGCAGTCGAGGGATCTTGGCGAACTTCTGACATCTGTCGCATTTCTTAACGAAGTCTAGGGTATCTTTGTTTAGTGTGGGCCAGTAATATCCATATCGGAGTATCTTTCTTGCCAAAGTCTGTCCTCCAGTGTGATCTCCGCATCCTCCCTGATGGATGTTTGTTAATATCTCCTTGGCTTCCCTTCCGGCGACGCATCTTAATAAGGGGCCAGAGAAGCCACGCCGGTAGAGGATGCCTTCTTGTGTTGTGTAGTGGGGAACTTTTCTCAAGATCTTCTTGGCTTCGTCACGCCTGTCGGGTAGTATGCCATCTTGCAAATATTTCCGGATAGGGGTCATCCAGGTTCCTTCTTCGATTGCAGTTATCAGATTTACTTGTTCGAAACTTGGGGCTAGCTGCCTTGAGATTGCTGGTGCTCCGGGAATGGTGCTGTCCTTCATACTAGCTTGCTTTGCAAGTTCATCTGCCTCTTGGTTTTCTTCTCGAGGAATGTGTTTGATTAGATAATGGTCCAATTGATCGAGTAGCAGTTTGGTTTTCTTTAGGTATGCTGTGAGTCGTTCTCCTCGAGTCTGGAATTCTCCTAGTACCTGGTTTACGATAAGTTGAGAATCACTATGAATACATAAGGAATTGATTCCAATTTCTAGGGCCAGTTCCAATCCCGCTATTACTGCTTCATATTCAGCATCGTTGTTAGTGGCCGTGAACTCCAATCTCAATGCATAGTACAACTTTCTTCCCCTGGGGGTGATGATCACAATACCTGCCCCCGAGCCTTGTTCGTTCGATGCTCCGTCTACAAAGAGGTTCCACTTGATGTTTTTTGCTACTTCAGATTGTTCCTCGCCTTCGTTTATAGTGAATTCGGCAATGAAATCAGCCATGGCTTGTCCTTTGATAGCGGTACGAGGATGGTAGGTGATATCATACTGACTTAGTTCGATGCACCATTTGAGGAGTCACCCAGAAGTGTCAGGACGATGGAGCACTCGTCTCAGTGGTTGATCGGTTAGAACCCTGATGGAGTGAGACTGGAAGTAGTGGCGCAGTTTTCGTGACGCGATCAATAAACAATATGCTAATTTCTCAAGTTTAGGATATCTGGCCTCTGCCCCTGTAAATCTCTTACTTACAAAGTAAACCGGGCGTTGTGTGCGGTCTTCTTCTCTTACCAAGGCGGCGCTTAGAGCATGAGATGATACAGCGAGGTATAGGTATAACACTTCACCTTCATTTGGAGTTGAGAGTACTGGTGGTCTCTGAAGGTGTTCGATGAGGTTGAGGAAAGCTTTTAAGCATTCGTCGGTCCACTCGAACCTCCCTTTGTCTTTCTTGAGTGCTTCGAAGAAAGGGACACACTTGTCAGTTGCCTTGGAAATGAATCTGCTTAGGGCGGCCACCTTTCCGTTTAGGCTCTGCATTTCTTTTCGAGTGGAAGGCATCCTTATTTCTTTTAAAGCTCGGATTTGTTCAGGGTTTGCTTCGACTCCTCTGGCGTGGACGATGAATCCTAAGAATTTTCCCGATGATACTCCGAAGGAGCACTTTAGAGGATTCAGCTTCATTCCATATCGGCGAAGTACCCGAAACATATCGTCCAGATGGCTTACATGGTCGTTGGCTTTCCTGGACTTCACCAACATGTCATCCACATACACTTCCATAGTACGTCCTATCAGTTCTGCGAACATTTTGTTGACGAGGCGTTGATAGGTAGCTGCAGCATTTTTGAGTCCAAAAGGCATGACTTTGTAACAATATAATCCGCGGTCGGTGATGAAGCTAGTGTGGTCCTGATCGGGAGCGTGCATGGGGATCTGGTTATATCCGGAGTATGCATCCATAAAAGATAGGAGTTCGTGCCCAGCTGTGCTGTCCACGAGTTGGTCAATTCGGGGAAGTGGGAAGCAGTCTTTCGGGCAAGCGTCATTCAGATTGGAGAAGTCAATACATGTTCGCCACTTTCCATTGGCCTTTTTTACTAGCACTGGGTTAGCGATCCATTCTGGGTAGATGGCTTCCCGTATGAAGTCATTAGCAAGTAGATTTTTTACTTCCTCATCAAGGGCTGCTGATCGCTCTGCCCCCATGCTCCTCTTTTTCTGCTTTACTGGTACCTTGGTGGGATCGATGTTCAACATGTGGCATGCTACGTCTGGGGAGATTCCTGTCATATCGGCATGGGTCCATGCAAATACATCTAAGTTGTGGCGGAGAAAGTCAATGAGTCGATCCTTCAATTCCGTTTTCAGCTGAGATCCGATTTTTAATAGTCTACTTGAATCATGCTTATCTACCGATACGAATTCCATAGCCTCTGCAGGCTCGGCGGTAGCCTCCTCCTCTTTATCCCTGGGGTCTAGTTCATTGAAGGGATCGCTTGTGTATCGAAGAGGAGGGGCTTTCTTTAGTTGCTATGCCTCCAAGCTTTTCATGCAGAGAGTAGTCTCTGCATCTTTTCCTTTATTCTTTCTGCGGTTATTGCGAAGTTCAGTTACGTAGCAGTCTCGGGCAGCACCTTGATCTCCTTCTACTTCTCCTACTCCGTTGTCTGTTGGAAATTTCATTTTCAGGCACCAGGGGGCTAATACAATCTGAAAGTCAGACAAGGCTGGTCTTCCCAAGAAAGCGTTGTAAGCCGAGTGGTTTTCTATTAGTACGAACGTTTGTTTTCGCACAACGGAGCGGGGATGACTTCCTATTTCGACGAATAGGTCAAGTTGCCCGAGGGGCATTTTTGCATCTCCAGTGAAACCGTGCAGTGGTTTGTCACAGGGGGATACATCCTTCATTGATAACTTCATTTTGTCGAAAGCATGTCTGAATAGGATATTTACGGAGCTTCCTGTGTCTATTAGAATCCGAAAAACTTTAGCTGGACCGAACCAGGCAGAGATGACCATAGGATCCATATGTGGGTACTGTCTTCCTTCCAAATCACGCCTACTGAATATGATGTCGTCGTTTTCTTTTCGTTTCGGGTGGCGTTCCTCCGTAATGGAGTTAACATATCCTTCGGCATTTCTAAGCGACTTGCCGTACCTTTCCATCTCTGCCCAACTTCTGTCGGCAATGTGTGGTCCTCCTGAGATGGTAAGGACTACTATCTTCTCTTGACTAGAGCCACTGGTGTTGTGATTGTTGCGACTCCCTCCGCCTACTTCTGGGAGGGGTTGCTTTGAGTTCTCATTGGCAGGAGTTGGAGTCCTGTTCTGACTTTTCACATAACGTTCCAGTCTTCTTCTTCTAATGTGTTCTTCGATCAAGTCCCGAAGATGGTGGCATTCATTGGTGTCATGTCCGTGGGATTCGTGGAAGCGACAGAACTTTCCGGACTTGAGTGCGTTATCTGATTCTTTCTTGTGCGGGGGGCGCTTGTATCCGAGTTCGCCCTGAGTGGCTAGGTAGATGTTTTCGATTGTTTCATTCAAAGGAGTGTAGGAGTCAAATCTTGGCCCTGGTCGATATTGGCGCTTCTCAACCTTTCTGCCCCCAGCATTGTCTCTAGATTCATTTCTTCGAGCGTCCTTAGCTGCAGTGGGAACCTTGTCCTGAATTATCTTGCCTTGTTGCCCTGGCTGCCTCTCCGTAGCAGCGTCTTCAAGTCTCATATACTTTCCAGCTTCATGGAAGAAATCAGGCAAGGTAGCTGGTTTTTCCTTAGTTAATCTTCTGGCAAACTTGGTGTCTGGATGCACACCACTACAGAGGGCCATTAGAGTGAGTTTTTCATCGGCATCTTGAACTGCTGCCGCTGCGGCGTTGAACCGTGTTAGATATTGTTGCAGCGTCTCTCCGGTTTTCTGTTTGACATTGGATAGAGAATAAGCATCCCTGGGTTGTTCCACATGGATGCGGAACTGGCTAATAAACCTTTCTTTTAACATCTCCCATGAGTTGATGGATCCTTGGGGTAGATGGCAGAACCAGGAGGTAGCTAGATCTGATAGGAATAGCGGAAAGCATTTACATAATACTCCTTCTGTTGCTCCACTCATGAGCATATGCTGGGTGTATCTCTGCAGGTGTACGATGGGGTCGGAAGTTCCTTTGTAAGGTTCCATGGTTGGCATTTTCCATTCCCGGGGAGTGATGGCAGTTTCGATATTTCGGGTAAAGGGACTGGTGACCCTAGCGCCTATTCCCCGGTCCCTTTTCTCCCGTTGGACACATTCTCTGAATAATCGTGCCATCCGCTCGTCAGAACTTGGAGCGGACAAAAATGAGCTCGGTTCTTCCCTGCGGGATCTATCTCGTCCAGATGACCTGTAGGGATGGTACAGTCTATCACCTCTAGCATTATCCAGTGGTTGTCTTTGGCTGCTTGGATGCACGCTAGGACCAGCTACAGTTGCCCCCTGCCTTGATCTTCCCCTATGGGGTTCTGTTTCGAGCACATCCATGGGGTCAACTTCGAGCTGGGTTCTAGCTCGGCTCCGTTCAGCGGGGTTTCTATGATTAGGTGGCATGACTGGCTCAGCTACATCCGACCCTCGCCTGGTGCCTCCCCCGCTAGGTTCGGTTCCAAGGGCTTCCTCGAGTCGGAATTCGGGCTGAGTCCGGGCGCGGCCCCTATCATCGTTTTTCCTGTTGATAGCTTGTTCGAAGAGTGAAGACCTTTGTTGCCTCCGGGATCCTTCGGATTGGGATTCACCCCATGATTCAGTGTTGCGGTTGGACTCTTCAGCGTCCCTTAAGCGTGTCATGAGTTGGTCCACCAAAGTTTCTTGTTGGGATGTGAAGCGGTTAGTTACTTCAGCCACAACCCTGTCCAGATCTGCCCTAGTGATTGGTTGTTCCGTTGCGGGACCAGTTGGATTTTCCTGATTTTCATCTGGTACTGCTGTTGAAGTGGGCTGATCTGTGATTGCTGGATCTGGAAGGCTGCTAGTTGCGATGTTCTTTCCTTTGTTAACATCCCTTCTCTGTTTGGAAGGCATGATTTCTAAGCAACGAGTGATGTCGTTAGGAAAAAGGTTGAGTGGGAGAAGATGAAGCTTGAGTTCAACTCTCAGTGAAAGCACCAAAAATGTTTGCACAAAAAATGGACAAACACCTCCAAGTCGTATTATTTAGTTGATTATATGTGATTTTCAATGATTTTAGATGAGTATGTAAATATGAGAAAAGTAGGGGCTGAAATGTAAAAGACACACAGATTTATAGTGGTTCAGCCAGAATGTGCCTACGTCCACTTTATATGTTATTATCTTCTTTCTTTCAGGTTACAAGTACAATGCGTTGTATACAAGTGTATGAAAGTAGTTTGAAAGTTCCTTCCTTGCTTGAGCTCTCAAACTTGTCTGCCATTGTTGTACCCCTGCCCCTCTATTTATAGAATGAGGTAGGGGGCAGGGGTCTTGGAAGTATATAACTGCTGGTGGGCCCGGGCTGAAGCAATCTGGAATGGTAATCACCTGGTTCGGCGGAGGTCATTCGGCATGGAGTTTGGTCCGGTGGTAGGCGTGGTCCGGCAATAAGTGTGGACCGGTGGTAATGAGTGTGGAGGTGGACCGGCAGTGAGGTGGTTCGGTACTTGTTTGGTCCGGCCGTGGAGTTGGTTCGGTAGTGGGGTGATGGTTGGTTCGGTGGGGTATGGTCCGGCTACCGAATGGGATGTGCCGGATGGAAATGCCTTATGCCTTGCTTTTGCCGAATGGACCAATGGTTGGGCTTTGCCGAATGGATTCTGGTCCGGCATAACAGGGAGAGGCCGGACGTAACTCTGCCGAATGGGAATGCCGGATTGACTTCCATGCTTGTACCGAGCCTTGTGTTCATCGAACGAGGTGGAGGTTGCAAGCCCGGGTGAAACTGTGGCTTCTTGGTCTCGAGGTCTTCTGGGTGAAAATTCGCCCAACACAAACGAATGCAACTTAATCACAGAACAATCACAGAATCAAACACAGATGCAGAAAGTAAATAAAAAGCAGTAAAAGGAAAGAACACACTGAATTTTATACTGGTTCGGAGTTACCCTACGTCCAGTCCTGTACCAAGGCAAACACCCCGTACAGATTTTAATTATACCAATGTCGAGATTACAATTCTCAATTTCTAAAGGCCTTGAGGTACCCTCCCGTCTTCAAGTCTGGGGCAAACTCTCTTGATTTACTGGACACAAGATCACCTAATTGATTTTCAAGCACAACCACACCTTATAGAGAGTCTCGATAAACTTTTGATTACAAATTGATCCTATAACTTTGAATAGCACTTTGATCTTCGAGAGAGGGCAGAGAATCAAACAAGAATGAGATTCTAATTTGATTCACTTGAGAAATCAGTAGAATTTCTACACGATCTTAAAAATATGAAAATTTTAGAATATGGATTTGTGTAGAAGGAGTGAAGAAAATAGTTAGTTAAAAAATTCGTTTGTGAAGGCTATTATAGACCAGTAACGGTCATAACCATTCGTGAAGAGATTTAAATGAATAAATACTTCTTTTGAAAATTGAAACTTTTGAATTTAACAGCCACCATGTCGACATGGGGTATCCCATGATGTCGATATCTCTTAGTTAAAAACTATGTAAAATTTGTTTTGAAAATGGTATTGAAAGGAAAACAAGATGAAATGATTCTGAAGTAAAATAAACTAATTTTCCTATGTTTTAAAATAAAGAAGAGTAGAAAAATATAATTTTAGACTGTATATATAAATTTGATTTTAAATCTCAAGTATATATATTATAAAGAATATTTAAAAATCAAAAGATAGTTTTAAAACAAATGAAGTTTAAAACAAGAGTTTATTTAAAAACAAAAACAAAGAATATTTTAAGGCTAAAATATGTTTTTGAAAATCATTTGAAAAGATAATTTTTAAAGCTAAAACATTTTGAAAAGCAGTTTTGAAAATTATTTTGAAAAACTATTTTGACGTAGTTTTGCAAGCTTCTTCCTGCAAAATATTTCATCACATCAGGACTCGAGAACTTGTACAAAACTAGGATATTCGTGGGTTTGTAAGCCATTTGTCGTAGGTTTGTAAGCTACTTGTCGTGAGTTTGTAAGCCACTAAGAAGGTATAAACGGGTTCCATCCCAAATGAAATTTGGAATGAAGATTTCCATGCTATTATGAAGTTTTAACAAAAACTAAATACTTATCTTGAAATCTTGATCTTGATACTCTAGAGTCTTCAATCTTGATATCTCCATTCTGAATCTTGAGTCTTGAGTCTTTATACTAATCAATCTTCAGTAATCAATACCTGCATATATATATATATATATATATATATATATATATATATATATCCCGCATAGTTCCTGCATATACATGTCTATCTAGACAATAATGTTAGTATATATTTTATAATAAGATAAGTTAAAAAGGTTGTTGTCATCAAAACCAACATCTTAGTTTCTAACAATCACCCCCTTTTTGATGATGACAACCTGTATTTATAAAATATACTTACCATACCATAACTCCTGTCATAACTCCCCCTTACTCCATGATTCTTCCTTACTCCAATCATAACTCCCCCTTACTTCAAGCCAATTACTATTTTATAACTTCTCCCCCTTTGTCATCAACAAAAACTTCTTACTAATAAATTTTCTGAACTTGATATAAGATAATCAAGCACAATATAATAGAGTAATCCATATATAAGTGTAATAAGTGCTAAGTGTGATCATAAGTATGAAATGTGATCATAAATGTGAAATGTGATCATGAGTGTGATCATAAGTGTAATCCAGAAGTAAGTCAATCATCATCCAATCATATTTACTGTAATTATTCAATTCAATCATATATATGAACCGCACCAAATGTTTTAAACAAGTCAAGTCAATCAAGTTTAAAATGCACCAATCAAATCAAACAAATAACATACAGAATGACTAGACATTCCTTGATACTTCCACCCATCTTCTCCAAAGATAGGGTCTACTTTGATGGAATCCCATTCATCTTTATCTTTGTCGAGAGTGACTGGTGGATTTCCTTCGAGGTCGTCATTGTTAAGGGCCGAGATCATCCAATGAAGGGCGACGAAATGTCTCTTTTGCTCCTTGATCATCTGCATTTGACTCAATTCTAATTGGCGCTGATTACGAAGTATGAATGTAACACTACTTGCATCCCAAAATATTCCCTAAAATTTCACAATCAAAACTATTTGTGTTCCTTTAACACTACTTCAAATTTATCCATCTTGTCCATCATAAAAACCACGATTCAAATTCGCATAAAACATCATAATAAGATTTGGATAACATACAAAATCATTTTGTTTGTTTGTTTGTTATCTACTACACTAATAATAGAACATTGTTGAAAAAGATTTTCAATTTCATAAGAAGGAAAATCTTCAAAAATAGCAAATTTCTCCGTATGAATTTTACCAAAGTTCACATAGTTGATGTAAGCTTTGGTAGCTTCCAGGTCATTAAAAAGAAAGATTTTTAATAGATTTTGAAAGCCTAATGGTGTTAGGAGTGCTTGAAGAGGCTATTGAAGAAGTTTGAGAGGAGTTGAAGATGATGAAGATAAATTTGAAATTTGAAATAAAAGTGAAAAGTGATGATAAAGAGAGTGAATTATATAGAGATTCTATAGACACGTTATCTGGTCAAGAGGCATCTTTCCAGAGCATTGAAGTTGGTGAAAAGGTGGAGGAAAATTTAAAAGTTTGAATTCAAATTTTGAAATCAAATTTCTGAAGGACCTGTCGACATGAGGTATCCAGGTATGTTGACATGTGCCTATTGAATCAAAGCACAAGTGTCTATTCCTAAGTTCTAATAAATGTATATATTATATCCTATTTTCTACTTATATAATTCCTGTGATAACATTAAATATAATAATACACAAATATTATTAAAATAACATTATTTTTGAATTTAAAATTTAAAATTCAAATTTCAAGGGATAAATTTGAATTTAAAATTCAATGAATTTAAAAAAAATCATGCAAACGAACAAGCATCCATTCAAACAAGAACAATTAAAAATAATGTAAATACATACCTATTTTTAGATCCGTACTCCCATCGTCGTTTTATTCGTGAATAGCAGTGAAACATAGATTAGAATTGTCCCTCTTCTTTTCATCGTCACTGGATGATGAGTCTGAGTCATCAAGAGTTGCTATGTATGCTTTCTTTCTTTTCCTTGACGAATCATTGTTTGAAGGGGACAACTGTTTATCTGGATACAGACAATCTTTCCTATGATGCCCGACTTTATTGCAATTGTAGCATCTATCATTGTCGCGACGACCCGACTTACTAACCACATAAAATCACATCATCTTGAAGAAAGAAAGGAATAGAAAAGAGAAAAAAAAGAGAAGAAAGAAGAAACAACAACAGAATTTCAACAGCGGAACGAATAAATTATATTAGTAACATAAATATTTTATAGTATACAACACTAATCAGAGTTACACAGAATATACATCACATACTAGACAGTTATAAACACCTGTCTAGTTATACAACTCAAACAAGAGATACCAACACAGAGAACACACAGTGGAAACTATATATTTACAACGCAGAAGCCTCCTGCTCCATTGCTCCTCCACAATTCGTCAAAAGCTAACCTGAATCCCTTGGCTACTCGTAAAAATTTAAGTACCCAAGAGTTTAAAAAAACAGAAGATAAACTTTGGGTCAGACATGGGTCTGGTGTGAGTAACAGGTTAAAGTTGCTTAACTTTGAAAAACCTTTGAAAAGAAAGGTATCACGTAAGACTTCCCACACATAAACATGAAAAAGTTTTTACCTTACGCTAACCAAAACATTTGATAGGAAATCCAGTAATATTATAATAGGTCTAGGGTTTTCAAGTAAATATAAAATAGCTAAAATTGCTACATCTATTAAATTCAAGCTACTAGCCACAAAAGTGGGTAATACAATCAAAACCGTTGGCATTTATTGGATTTTGGATTCCATCAATGGCAGTGCTACTGGGGTACCGCCCGTCACAGTACGTGGCCTAGATCAACGTACCGAGAATCACTCCCAATCCCCTGCAACACAAGACCGAAACAATCTCTTACTGGACAGTCCCGAACAAGACAACCCCGCAGTTGGCTTACGTTCCAACCGCCCACTAAGCCGAATAAAAAGGAACCTCTAGACAGGGGAAAATCTCGTCCTACTTGGGCGTGACCCACTTAGCCTTGCTGCACCTCCCCTGTTTTAGCCATTCCCGGTTGATGAGGCTTGAGGTTACGATTACCTTTAGAGAACACATCTCTTAGAATGCTCATCGTCCACCTGACGATGTTCTGAAAGCATTCAATCCATACAAGTTCGTTCCGGGTTCGAACGAAACCGAAGGCATTACCTCGTTACACTCATTTTGGAATCACCCTCGGAGTTAATGACGATAACCCTTGCACTCTGAATCTTTATCTCGAATCTGAAAGTACTACTCCGTCAAACTCATCTCGGAATAACCCTCAGAGTTATACTGACGAATATAGTTCCTACACCTCGAGTCTTCACTCTTCACATGAGATTCACGACCTATCGTTAATTTGGATTCGATGTGGTGTTCGGCTACCCAAATATAGAAACCCGATCTCGGTCTCATCGATATCCAAAGCGTGTCTTTTAAGGCCAAGTTGTTTTAAAGGTTTAAAACAATTCAATTATCTTATACACAGATAGATAAATCACAGATTTACAATAGGTAGTCAACATTATCATCAGAACAGATAATCCATATTATCATTATCAAAAAGTAATCCAAATCATCATCACAATGCAACCAATGCATCCATATCATTCAACATTACTTATCTCATATCTGAGATTCAAACCATTCAAGGCAATTTATATCATCCATCCATATAAGCAATGATAATAATCACACCAACACAACACCAAAAAGGCAATTTCCTCACGGTTATAAGCGTGACAAAACTAATTTGTCACGGTTATAACCGTGAAAATAGGTACCGTGGGCAAATTCAGTCACACTTTTGCTCACGGTTATAACCGTGACAAAATAGTAATTTCTCACGCTTATAACTGTGACAGAATAGTATTTACTCACGGTTATAACCGTGACAAAATGGTAATTTCTCACCCTTATAACTGTGACAGAATAGTATTTACTCATGGTTATAACCGTGACAAAATAGTAATTTCTCACACTTATAACCGTGACAGAACAATAGTTTCTAACATTTACAACCATTGCCAAAAAGGAAACTCTAACACTTATAACCGTGACAAATGCAAATTATATCACAGTTATAACCATTACGAAAGGTTATTTTCTAACACTTATAACCATGATAACTAAAACAATATCAAACAAACTATATAGCACCAATATTTTATTACAACTACAAACAATCTATACAAAAAATATATAGTATTAACATTAAGAAAACATACGATCAATAATTAAAACAACACCAAACATTTATGTATCATACAAACACCACAAAGGATACTTCATACCAACACCACAAATTATAGCATACAAGCATAGTATATATATTTGAACAAAAACTAATACATCCTCGTCATGCCAAACTGAACAGCACCAACCTTTCTATGGTGAGGATTAGCAGCAGCAACCATCGTGGCAGCAGCAATACCGTGCCTAAAAGCAGGCGGTTTCCTTGACTGCAACATGCTCACTTCATCAGCAAACCCCTTTTATTATTCTACAAAGATATGCCCAGATGGATGTTAGTATAAATTTTGACATTAACAAACCCCTTTTTTCAGACCAACCAAAAAAAAGAAGGATTAATGGAATATTTTTGCCAAAAGCGTTCCTAGTTCCTATGTTACAATATTTAACTCATTCGAACTCAGGCGGACTTGGGAAGAACCAGCAAATGCATGTAAATATTCATAAGCATCGTGCACATAAATTTTTTATCATGGTACATGCACATCTTGTACAATTGAAGTGTTAAAGCATCCATCTTAAGTGGAGTTTACTCCAGCATAGTATGCAACCTAAAATCTAAATTATATGTCAATTGAATGATATATACATATAACATATTATTATATTAAGTTTAAGCCTACAAATAAACTGCGCATTAGAAGTAAACTATATTCAGAAGTGTATAAAATGCATGTTAAGATCATGTTTTACCTTCATTGCTGCAATTGAAGCAAACAATTCTCTACATTCATTGAGCAACAAGCTCTCATATGCTGCAACCTCAGAAATCCCAGATATATGTGAATTTATACTCTCCACCTGTCCATTATATCTTAACTAGAGTCAATACCCCAAATTTACTCTATCCTATAAAATTATGTGAAAAATAAGATGAAATGAAAGGCTACCTATCTTATGTACCCTCCAGACTTTCTCACATTATAAGTTGCAGACTCAGGAACAATGATGTTCATAAATTTCCTCCTTGCAAATGCTAACCACCATTTGTTAGGCATTCCATTTGATCTATAAGCACAGCTCAACAATCTACCGCTCGTTTCCTCTCTGATTTGCTTTAAATAGCTCCTGAATAGTTCTAGAAAAAAAATCAAAATTATTTACGAAAAATAAAATAAAGTTTGCAGTTTTATGCCATTGCAAAAAAAAATGTATCGGCTTCATTATCGGACTGAGCAAGAGAGAAGAGACCGGGAAAAGGAAAGCATGCCGCTCTAGGAACTGGAACATTTTCAAGTCCTAAGTTAATGATAGCTTTTGTACCGAACGCTAATGTTCTGCAACCTTTGAGTCTTTTTAATGCCACATTTACGTAAAATTTCAAGTATATTAAAAGCTTGTCAGCTGAGCTTTTAATGTCGAAATTTCTGAAGAAGACATTGGCACGGAAGAATGATATTGCCTCATCGACAATGTCAACTTTGTCTGAGATCGTTGTACATATAGTTAGAACTAAGGGATGAAAATTTAAAACATTACGTGGTAGTTTTAAGTGGATGATAATTTACCTTCGTCAAATATGGCAGCTAGGCCCTTTATATGAGTTTTTAGTGGAAGGAGAGGGCATCCACAAGCTTTAGTAACACCTTCGTCCATGAAACTAGAATGATACACCTAGTGATTAACAGATGATTAGGATTATAATGTCAAGCAAATCATTATGCTGAGCAATTTACATGGTGTAAGATCAAAAAACATGCATCTTTAGTTACATAAACTGAAGAATAAACAAGTAGAAGGGTTAAAAGATTATGTACAAGTTGATTTATTAGACTTCACATGTCATATAACCAAACAAACGAAGAAAATGACTGTAAAATTAATTACATAAGATACGTGTCCTAAATGAAGCTTCTTTACCACAAAGTATCTTTTCAAATGGCCTCTGTGAGCCGTGTATGAACGAACCCATTTACAAAATGCATCCTTAGCCAGTTGCTTCAGTTTGGGCTGCACCAAACAAGTAGTGTATTAGTATGACAAACAAATAACAGTGTGGATATCTTAGCCCAAGTCATCTTAAATTCAAATCAAAGCTACAATTTGCTCTGTATGCATATTTGATATACTAATGGAAAAACTGGTAATCAAGCAAATTCAAAGAAAAACATGAGACATTTCTATGGAGATACCAACCTTAATTAACTTTATAGAACCAGTTAAAAATATTTTGAATCGTTTCAACAATAAAAGTTAGATGGATCATTGACTATCCACAAACCCAACCTCTGAACTAAAAGCTCAGCTGCAACTATAAATTCCTATGATAATTGAGTACCATAAATTTTTTCAAGTATACACGCAAAGTACCATAAATTTTGTCAAAAATGAATTTAAACTAAAGATAATTGAGTGTTCCAATCAAATTCATTCAAGTACTTTAAGGGACTAAACATACTGCTGCAAGATACTCATAAAGGAGGAAGGTAAATTTCTGCTATACCTTGTATAATTTATCTGATGTTAATTAAGAAAAAAATTCTTTCAACAACTTTTTTCTTTTAGTAAATACTCAATTCATTTTTCTTCACATCTTATATAAAATGGTAGCAAAATGTAGTGAAAAGCGAAAACTAATATAAGAGGATATTTTTTTACAGGTTGATGGATCGGGGATATCAAAAACTACATGTGAATTGATATTATTGGCCATGAAGATCAAAAGGAACAGATTCGATTTTACGGCTGATTTTTGAAGAAAGCATATATATATAGGAAAAGCGAACACACACCTCATTTACTATGAAGCTTTCCAGTGCCCTTTGTAAAAACATTACCCAAGGATGCATATCCAAATAAACCAAGTTTTTGTAGTTTTTCCCTTGACCATACAAAGGAAAACTATTTACAATCTTTTCAAGAGGATACTCTTTTAATGACACACCATGTTTTTTAAGATCATGTAAATAATCAATTTCAATAGGTTGTAGGAATAGTAAAGCTTCTCCTTTTTCACCTGATCGAGCTGTTCTTCCAACCCTACAAATATCATGATAGATACAAGCAAATTAATACACTCATATCCAATAAAATAGAAACAAAACAAGCTTAACATGTCTAAAATTGTAGGGAGCCTAGTTTTCCTTACAAGATAAACTAGAGACTATAAAATATAATGACATAGTCAGATAAAACATGAAGAAAGGCAACAATAACAAAAACAAAGGACAAGAAGGATTATTGAGAAAAGAAGAATGACGGAGGCGGTGACATACTGTTCTCGCGTCTTCAAAAATCATTTACCTTTATTTTCAGAAAACTCAATCTTGAATTTGAATTTCATTAAAATTTTACAAAAGCAATTGTGAATTCGTTAGATATAATCGTTACTTAAGTTCTATTGGGACTGAGAAGTTGTAATTGAAGTAAATACCTAATTTGGAATTAAAAATTAGGTTGCAATCAATTACCAAAATAGAAATCAAGCCCTAACCTTCGGTTGAAAATAAACAACGGAGGCGGTGGTAGAATGACGGAGGCGATAGCAGAAGGCGGTGGCAGAACGATGGAGGTGGTAGCAGAAGGCGGTGGCAGAACAGCGGAGGCAGCGGTAGAATGACGGAGATGGCGGTAGAGCAATCGAAGAGGCGATAATCCTAAAACAATAGAGGAAATAAAATAAAAAATGAAATGTTAACTGTTGGTAACCGTGAGAAATGGGATGAATAATAATATAAGGTAAAATTACAACCCTACCCATATTACTTTTAACTATTTACGAAATTACCGGAATTGGTAACAGTAATAACCGTGACAAACGCTTGTCATGGAAATATCTGTAAGGAATTTGTCACGGTTATTACCGTTACAAATTTAAAGCGGAAAAGTGTTACCAAATGGTCTATTTGGCGTAGTGCAAATATAATTAATTTAAAATGGATTAAATTAATCACATCATTCTAATTAATTTAAAATGAATTAAATTAATTACTTCATCATTACCAAACTTTCTTATATCACTATTAATAAATTATCAATCCATTAATAAATCATCAATTAATTATTCATTTTAATTAATCATCCCTGATTAATTAACCTTTAATTACATTCAAGTAATTATCCACTAATTAATTTCTCAAATTAATTATACTTAACCAAATATAGTAATTAATCTTTAATTTCTTCCTTAATTAATTAACTATAAATTAATTACATTAATCCTTAATTAATTACATTAATTAATTCCAAATAAATCTATTTTAATTACATTATTAATTATAATAATTAATGATCTCTAATTACAATTCTATTTAAATTAATTACATTATAAATTAATCTTTATTTAAACCATAATTATTAATCACCCTTGATTAACTCCATTCAGTAATTAACTTCCCTTATTTACTTCACAAAATAAATTAATTACTCCATTAATTAATTATCTCAAATTAATCCCTTGATTAATTCACAAAGTAATTATACTCAAATTACTTCATCATCAAATCACTTCAATTAATTACATACAGTAATTACCCATTGATTACTTCTCTAAGTAATTTCTCTTCATTTAATTACATTAAGTAATTATACTTCACAAATCATCAAATGATTATTTAAATTAATTAAACTGAATTAATTAACTTAATCTAATCAAATTAACTCAATTAATTACAATTAGTAGTTAATTCCTTAATTACTTCCATAAGTAATTATACTTAAAAATTTACACAAATGTTTGTCCTTAAATTAATAATCTAATTAATTATTTAAAAATTAATCACATTAATTAATTATTAAATAATCCTTAGTTAATGACCTCATTAACTATTTAACAATTCATTAATTGTTTTTCTAAAGTTATTAACTTATTTTATTCATTATTAATTACAAATTAATTAATCATTAATAACCCATTTAACTAACCCCTAATTATTTAGTTATGTGTTAAATGTAACTTAATTAATCATTTATTACTTGATTAATTAATTATTAATCATTAATTAAAATCTAATCTTATTAATTAATGAATCTTAAATTACAAGTTAATTATCCTAAGAATAATTAATCTTAAACCTTAAGTTTAAACCCTTAATTACCTAAAGTAATTATCTATTGCATTAATTTATTAAATAAATTAATTATCCATTTAATTACCATAATAATTAAATGCATAACAAAGCATTAAATTATAATTTAACTTTAACAAGTTTTAAAATCAATTTAAAACCCTTTAAATTTATATGATAAATAATACTTTTCTTATAAAAGAAATTTTACAAGAATATAAAACAAATTTCTTTTTAAATATTTAAATTTTTATCATTCAAAATTGTTAAACACTTAAATTTATAAAAACTTAAATCTATTTTAAACCAAAGATTCAAATTCAGATTTAAATCAGATTTAAACTTGTTTAAAACATTTCTTTACATTTCAATTTCCAATTTAAACTCAAATTTCTTTTAAAAACATTTTTAAACAATAAACCCCTTTAAAATTGATTTAAAACAAATTTGAATTTAAAATTTATTCATTCCCATCTTAATATTCAAATTAAACTTGAATTCATAATTAAAAATTAGATTTAAAACTTAATTTAAATCTTTGCTTTATACTTTTAAAATTCAGTTTTAATTTGGAAGCAAAACACGTTTTCTAACCATGAAAAAAATTAACTCGAGCTACAATTTATTCGAGTCTAACCTAATCTTGCTCGAATCAACACTAAAATAAACTCGAGTAACTCGAGTAACCTTCCTATCTTGAATTTATTCAAATTTAAATATAGTCAGGTTTTACAAAATCCTGTAATGACAGTTACAAAAACATGAAACAACTAAACACCCGAGCCCACTCAACCATGACTTCGAGACAAACAACCTACAGCTTCGAGCAAATAAAAAATTAACCCGTTACAAACACGAGTTTCTCTTCTTCCCCAAAACACAACCGACACACCAAGATTCCCCCGTGCACCTGCACCACCACGGCAACCAATTCTGACCCCTCGCGATAACACTCGCAAGTTAGCGACCATCCCCATCTCGATTCCGACCATCAACAAATTACAGAAGCCCCATATCAAAAATGAGCATTCGAGCTCAAAAACTAAAACAAATGTCGAATCTGTAACCGCCTCAACCACCAAATTCTGATCACCAGAGAATCTATGCCTCCGGCCACTACATCCTCCATACCCTATCTACCATCAACTCAATTCTAGAAGAACTCGATCGCCTATAGCGGTTGTGGTGATCAATTTACTGATCAATAGTGAAAACTAGAGTTATAATTTTTGATTCAAGATCACAATCGCCCCAAAGCTTTAATCCACCTACGACCATTTTTCCCTGCAACTTCGATCAACACTAAATCACCAGAAAAGATACTGGCCACTCAAACTTCCTAGATTGACAGTTCTAACTCAAAATAGGATTTCTGGTTGAACTAGAAATACTCAACCAAATTCAAACTATAAATTCTAATTTTAGTTTTAAAATTCAAGTCTTTGATAATGTAATTGGTTTATAAGCTTTAATCAATGAATCTGGCAAATTAAATTACTACTTTCATATAATTTGATCTGTTATATTTTTGTTTCCCAGAGTCAACTACAGAGATTTTTTTCCTTGTTATATTAATAAAGTTTTAAACTTTAACTTATGTTACATAACATACTATGTTTAAATCTTAAACTATAACAAGGATTTGAGTATGATATCATGATTTTTGATCAGGATTTAAATCTGAATTCTAGAACAGGCAAGATCATATTTTCAATCAGCAGGCATATATTCATACGTCTACCAGTAATGAACTTGTAAATTTGCATGCAAGCACATTATTTCTAGAGTAAACAAGCAACTAAGTTATACTTAAGTTTATTTAGTATAAAATGTTACTCACCAGTAATCTATGAGCAGAGCAACTATTCCTAAAAATGCTTGAAACTGGATAGTGCTAGATTTGAAAACTTGAAGTTGTTGAAGTTATTTAAAACTGCAGTTTGCTTTTTTTTAAAAACTTTAATTTGCCTTTAAAAACATTCATCTTGTTTTCTGCATTGCTCCCTGATTTTTATAACTGCATGCAGGTTCTAGAAAAAAAAAAGAATTGCAGGCATGGATTTAGCTTTGTAGTTGCATGCAGGCCTTTGAATGTTGCAAATTGGTTTCATTTTGGTTTCTTTGGGGAATTTACAGATTTTGCTTTGAACAATAATTTCTGTTTTGAATGAAGATTACAAATTTATCTTGTTTTGATTTGAAGAAGATGATTTCAGATTTGTTTGAATGTTGATTGAAGATTTTAGGCTGAAGACTTTCTTAAGTTTTGGGAAAGAAAGAATAGAAAAAGAAAAAGGATGAGAAGTAATATGTTTATATAAGTAGATTTTTATTTAATTATAATAAAAAAAAGGACACTTGTTTCTTAGTTTAACATTTGTCACAATTCTTATTTCATGCTTAACACGTCATATAAGTGTTAAGAGATTAACACATGTATTAAGAGTATTTTTATTTTAATTTAAAATTGTTTATAAAAACTTAACTTATTATATTCCTTATGTATATATATATATATAAATGAATTACTTCCCCTTTTTAATTTAGAAAAAACATAACAAAAAAAATTATAAATATAAGCTTATTCAAATATTTTTATGTATTTATTCTTTTAAATTTCACAACATTAAATTCAAATTTTAAATTAATTTACCAAATCCAATTTTAAAAATCAAGTTATATATAGATGCATATATAACTCTTATTAAAATTAAAAATAACAAATTCTATTTCTAACAAAGTCTATTTATGTTTATAAAAACTAGGTATTAAAATTATCATTTGAAAATAACAAATTAAACAATATCAAATAATTTATAAAAGAGATTGTAATTTACTTCCATTACTCAATAAATTAAGATCATATGTAATTTGTAATTTAAATTCTTATATATAATTTCAAACCATATTTAAAAAGAAAAATAAAACAAAGCTTTTATGTTAATCTAATTCAAATTCATATTTAAGTTAATTAAAATATAATTCCAAAACAAATAAGATTTACCTTAAGTATAAACCATATAATTTTAATAAATTGTTTTGAAAAGGTAAATGTTAATTTTAAATCAAAATTTCCAATTCACCAAAAATAAATTAGAATTAGAAAATTGATTCATTACTAAATTCCAAATCAAAGCTTATCAATTCACAATATATACAATTATATATATTATAAACAGAAAACAATTTATTAGCTTTTAAAAGATAAAATCTTCCAATTTAAATATTTATTAAAAGAAGATTATTAAATCAATTCAAAATTTATTATAAAAAATTATCAAATCAATTTAATTTTTAACACAGATTATTAAATTTATATTGCCAAATTTCCAGGATATCACATTCCTCCCCTCTTAAAAGAATTTCGTCCCCGAAATTTAAAAGCAAAGGTTATTTAATAATCTATCTTTAGATTTTATTTTAAAAACCAAGCATATATTATCAAACATATGCTAACAACCATAGCAACCAATTCAATCAAACAAACAAATCTAATTATCCAGAAAAATTCTGGATAGAACTTCCACGAGTTTTCCCCGGTATAAATATCGGGATACTCGCTCTATAGAATTCAAACAATCTATACTACTAAGCTACAGAGTTCCTATCCAACAAGATCTACCTAAACTAAACAGGATATCAGACTATAGACAAGTCTGACTTAACAATCACATCCTCCTGAAATGCTGGTTCCACAACCAGAGATAGATCATACACGTACTCCCTCAGAGATACGTGAAACACATCGAATCCCAGTTATCCAAACTGGCAATTCAACCTTGAAAATCAAACACCAATTCTCACAAGAACACAAGAAAGATCCAAAACACCTTGGAGCTGACTTACCCAGTCTTACTCAATATCAAGTCTCCGACTCCGGAATCCAAATTCTTCGTCTCTTATCCACAAAATACTTCTGCTGATCCTGGGCCACCTTCACCTCTCCCGATCAGCTCAACCTTCGCTGATGTCTCTAGAAACAAACTGGACCAAAACAACCCAACATAATGATCTCCTCAAGATTAATCCAAAACCAAGAACACCAACTCTACTCCACAAACATCAGAAGACTAACTTACTTTCGGAAAAGACAAAACAAAAGCACTTCCAAACTGCTTCCGCTGAACAACTCTGATCTGGAGTAGATGAAAAACTCGAGCACAAACTGGACAACACATCTCAGAAATATGGTTCAACAAATTCATAAAAGAAAATCCAGATGTTCCACCTGAACCTAAGCTACTAAACTGAACCACCGATAGCACTCCTGGAATCCAGTCGATAAGAAAACTCAACCTCCAGATGCGGACAAACTTCTGATAACTCAAGAGAACATTCAAACTATCGCAAGTCACTTTTGCGATCAATCAGTCCAATATCCAAAGAAAACTGTTCTCTCTTTACCAATCAGAACAGCTTACGCTTAACTAGCCGATCCATCGAAGAAATGGATCCACTCTGCTGCTTCTGAACTCTATCTTTAGAAAAAATGCTAACCAGAAGACCTTCTTGTTGGCACACAGAATACTCCGAGCTGCACTTCTGACATCGACGCCAAAGACTTCCTAATCCAAAACTCTTCGAGAAACTCAGGCCTCAAACCAAATAGAAACATCCTGTTGAACCCAGCCACAACATCGAAGCGGACATACTTCCTAAACTTGTTCCAAAGAAAAATCTTCGGAGATATCCATAGTCGCTGCGTCTCATCACATAACTACTAACTCCTGAGGTATCAAGATACCATTATTTTCTTCTGCCCAATCGACAGATCCAAACTCTACTCATCCAACTCAAAGGTTGATGCAGCTCAGACCAGGGTTGAAAAATTACAAGTTATCGACATGAGTCGTTCACGACTTAGTGGGAGTTTAAGTCGTTCACGACTTAACAGATCAGAAGAAGAAGTCATGAGTCATACACGACTCAAGTTGTCACGAGATAGGGAACAGAGCTTTAAGTCGAATGGAAGGATTGAGTCGTCCACGACTCAACATGGAGGAGTTGAACCATACACGACTCAACTGGAGGCCATGGAGTCTCGAGAGAAAGAGCTACGGGTTAATGAAATGATTTTAAGTCGTTCGCGACTTAACAAGAAGAATGCGAAGGAAATACGACTCGATGAGAGCCTAAATCGTTCTGATGTGATGAGTCGTACACGTCCTAACTGCATAGCTATGAGTCGTACACGACTCAACGACTTATATATATGTCGTACATGACT
Source organism: Allium cepa (assembly GCA_030765085.1). Lineage (NCBI taxonomy): Eukaryota > Viridiplantae > Streptophyta > Magnoliopsida > Asparagales > Amaryllidaceae > Allium > Allium cepa. The sequence continues at coordinate 611,947,857 of CM060942.1, read as the reverse complement.
TATCCTGGAGCAGGGAAGAGTACCAGCAAATAAAGCCTTTGAGTGGGAGGCGGAGCACGACCTATGTTGAGTCGGTGAAGTCTTGAGTCGGTCATGTATGTAAATTTGTGTTGAGTCGTATCATTTTGGGGTCGTGTATGTGTGTGTTGTAATATAAGTCGTGAGTCGCTGTCTGTTGCATTTCCTTGAGTCTTAAAGCGTTGAAGTTGAGTCGTTTAAGCCGTGTGTTGGTGAGTCGCAGCTGTCCAGGTTGTGCCTTTAGGAGTTGGGTTGTGCTTGGGAATGAGTCGGTGCTGACTCAATGAGTCATAAGTCGCAAACGACTCAAGGACCAGGGTTGTAAACTTCTATAAATACGCGTGTGTTGTACATTTTTAGGTGGTTGATTTTGAAATAAAATTTCTTGTTAATTGCTTTGTGCTTTCTTCTCTAATTGGTAGTTGAGTGTAATCTCCTATCTCCACTTACGTCATTCGAGTGCGCTCGAATCCACGTTTGTTGAAGACGATTCACGGAATCTAGTGCGCTAGATCAACGTACGAAGAATCGTAGATCTTTGAACACAGCATAGTGCGCTATCAACGTGTTTGAGATAGCTAGAATTCGGTATCTTCGGATCAACGAATTTGGGCATTTCGGTATCTTCATTCCATCGATCGCTACTTTCACCGATTGAAGTTTGTTTCGAATTATCCGCTGCGTCAGTTTTTGGTATCAGAGCCATACTTAGCCAATCATAGCTAAGTTGATTCTTGGAGCCAAGTATTTGAAGTTGAAGTTTGACGTTGTGTTCGTTGTGTTCATCTTGAAGTTGCAACAAGTTCGAAGATTTTGATCCATCTCATTTTGGATCTAGATTTGGAGAAGTGTTTGAATTTGAAGTTAGGCCGTGTATACTTGTGAAGTAGCCGAGCCTAGTGAAGGGTCTTGAAGCTTGAGCCGTGACTTATTATTGTTTGGTTGAAGTGTTGTGTTGATTCAATCATGCCGCCAAGGAGAGCTAACCGCCATCAAAATGTTGAAGCTTTGTATCGAAGAGAAGAAGCCGATCAAATGGAGCAACGTATGCATGAGAAGATTGATGAAGGCATTGGTAGGTTGGAGAAGCTTATGATTGATATGAATCAAAGTAGAAGAAGAAATTCACCTGAATCCATCCGTGGGGGTAGTAGAGTGTCATCACATTCAGAACGGGAGAGGAGAGAAAGTCAAGAGCCTAGGAGTGTTGATAATCGAAGTAGGAGGAAAGTTGATGATCATGATAGACGGGATATTGGTAGTAGGAGTGGTGGTAGAGATGCTGGAGGGCGTGAAAGACAATGATATGCCTCAGACTTTGATGAGGAGTTTGATGGTGAGAGGGGAAGTATTCATTTCAGAGACCGAGATCAGGGACAACGTCAGTATCGGGTTATTGATGATGATAGACGTTGGGAATCGGGAATGAAGATGGAGATTCCAGAGTTTAAAGGTGGGATGGTAGCTGAAGAATTCTTAGATTGGTTATCTAATATTGAGGAAATCTTTGATTTCAAGGAGGTTCCGGAGAATCGAAGGGTGAAGTTAGTTGCTACAAGGCTGAGGGGAAGAGCTTTGGCATGGTGGCAGCAAACTAAACTTACTCGTGAACGAATGGGGAAGTCAAAGATAGAATCTTGGGAGAAGATGAAGAAATTGATGAGGGCTACATTTTTGCCATACAACTATCAATCGCTTATGTACCAGAGATTGCAGAATCTAAGGCAAGGGACGAAGTCTGTTAGTGATTATGCCGATGAATTTTACCAACTCATTGCCAGAAATGATATTATGGAGACGGAAGAACAGCTAACTGCTAGATTCATTGGGGGATTGAGAATGCAGATCCAGGATATGGTTAATATGTTTGATCCTAGATCAGTAGCAGAGGCACATCAGAAAGCGTTGGCTTGGGAGAAGCAAGGAAGGCGTGGAGGTGGTGTGTTTACTAATTCCAATAATCAAGTGAAGGGTGTTAGCGGGAGTTCTAATGTTTCTAAACCTGTCAGTAAGCCAGTGGTGAAGGAGGCTGAGAAGGCAAAGGTTAACAGTGGTTTCAAATGTTACAATTGCCAGGAGTTGGGTCATAAAAGCAATGAATGTCCGAAGCCAAAGAAGAGAACCATGGTTGCAGAGGTTGAAGAAGATGATGAGGAGGCAGAATGTTCAAATACACCTTATGTTGAGGAGGAAGAAGAATTATCTGGAGATGAAGGTTGTAATCTTATGATGAGGAGGTCATGTCTTACACCAAAGCAAGAGGAGGATTGTAGTTGGTTGAGAAGCAATATTTTTCAGTCGACATGCACTATTCTGGGAAAAGTTTGCAAGTTCGTTATTGATGCTGGAAGTTGCGATAATATTATTTCTACCGAGGCTGTGAAGAAGTTGAACTTGAAAACTGAGAAGCATCCTAAACCGTACAAGCTAGCATGGTTAAGGAAGGGTGGTGAAGTGAAGGTGTGTCGAAGGACTTGTGTGAACTTTTCTATTGGGAAGAAGTACAAAGACGAAATTTGGTGTGACGTTGTAGATATGGATGTGTGTCATCTGTTGTTGGGCAGGCCATGGCAGTTTGATCGAGCAGTACAACACGATGGTCGAGCCAATAGCTATAGTTTCATGTTCGAGGGTACTAAAATCACTTTGGTTCCCAAGAAGCAACAACAGAAGGAGAGCAAGTTAGAGGAGATTGAAGAGCTGAAAACTTTATTATCTTTGAAGGAGTTTGTTAAGGAAGTTGAAGATGAGCCTGAAGTCTATTTGTTGATTGGACGAGAGAGTCATGAAGAGGTTGAAATTCCTGAAGAAGCAAAGCCAGTTTTGAAAGAGTTTGAAGATGTATTTCCAGAGGAGTTGCCTAAGGAGTTACCACCATTGAGAGACATCCAACATCAAATCGATCTTGTTCCAGGAGCAGTGTTACCACATCGACCACATTATCGAATGAGTCCGAAGGAACATGAGGAGTTGCGAAGGCAGGTGGAAGAATTACTTGAGCAGGGACGTGTTCAGGAAAGCTTGAGTCCTTATGCTGTGCCAGCTTTGTTGGTACCGAAAAAGGATGGAACATGGAGAATGTGTACAGATAGTAGAGCTTTGAACAAGATTACTGTCCGCTATAGATTTCCTATGCCGAGGTTGGATGATTTGTTAGACCAGTTGAGTGGGGCAACTATATTTTCGAAGATTGATTTGAAGAGTGGTTGTCACCAGATTCGAATTAGACCGGGAGACGAATGGAAGACAGCTTTCAAGACGAGAGAGGGGTTATACGAATGGTTGGTTATGCCATTTGGTCTATCGAATGCACCGAGTACATTTATGAGAGTGATGAATCAAATTTCAGACCGTACAGTGGGAAGTTTGTTGTAGTTTACTTTGATGATATTCTGATTTATAATGCGAGCACAGAGGAGCATGTGGAGCATTTGAGAAAGGTGTTAATTATTCTTCGTGAGGAACAATTTTATGCGGCTACGAAGAAATGTGTGTTCATGACGAGAAGTGTTTTATTTTTGGGATATGTTGTATCCGAGAATGGAATCCAGGTGGACCAGAGTAAAGTTGAAGCTATTAGAAATTGGCCACAGCCGAGAACTATCACTGAAGCTAGAAGTTTCCATGGATTGGCGTCATTCTACCGAAGGTTTATTCCACACTTCAGTAGCGTGATGGCACCAGTTACTGATTGCATGAAGGGGAAGCAGTTTGTATGGTCGGAGGAAGCGGGAGTTGCTTTTGAACGAATCAAAGAACTGTTGACGACAGCGCCAATTCTTGTTTTACCTAATTTTCAGTTGTTGTTTGAATTACATACCGATGCTTCAAAAGTTGGTATTGGCGGAGTTTTAAGTCAGAATGGAAGGCCATTTGCTTATTTCAGTGAGAAATTATCAGGAGCAAAGATGAGGTATAGCACGTACGATGTGGAGTTTTACGCAATTGTTCAGGCTGTTAAGCATTGGAGACACTATCTGTTTCAGAAAGAATTTGTTCTGTACACTGATCATGAGGCGTTAAAACATTTACAAGGCCAAGACAAGATTTCAGCGAGACATGCATCATGGGTTGCCTATTTGCAGCAGTTTACTTTCGTTGTGAAACACAAAACAGGGGTAACAAATCGTGTAGCGGATGCTTTGAGCAGGAGGAATCACTTGTTGACAACATTGAAAGTTGAAGTGACAGGATTCGAATTATTGCCAGAGTTGTTTGAGGAGGATCCTTACTTTGCAAAGTTTGTTGAGAAAGTTAAGGATGGGAATACCGATGAATTTGTATTGGTTGATGGATTCTTATTCAAGGGGAATCGATTATGCATTCCAGATTGTAGCTTGAGAATGAAGATTGTTAAAGAATTACATGAAGAAGGCCATGTGGGTAGAGATCGTACGTTGCAGTTAATTTCTCAATCTTATTTTTGGCCGTCAATGAGGAAAGAAGTGGAAAGGTTTGTGGAGCGATGTCATATCTGCCAGGTTTCGAAAGGAACTGCGACCAATGCTGGGTTGTATATGCCGTTGCCCGTACCCGCTAAACCATGGGTTGATGTGAGTATGGACTTTGTTTTGGGTTTGCCAAGAAAACAAAGGGGTAATGATTCTATATTTGTGGTGGTTGACAGATTTTAAAAGATGGTACATTTTATAGCCTGTAAGAAAACGGCAGATGCTGTTCGTGTTGCTCAGTTATATTTTAAAGAAATCTATCGTTTACATGGGTTGCCGGAGTCTATTGTTTCAGACAGGGATACCAGATTTTTAAGTCATTTTTGGTTGAGTTTGTGGAAGATGATCGGGACAAAGCTGAATTTTAGTAGCGCTTACCATCCACAAACTGATGGACAGACAGAAGTTGTAAACAGGTCATTGGGAAATTTGTTGCGATGTCTTGTACAGGATAATTTGAAAAGTTGGGACATGAAGTTATGCCAAGCAAAATTTGCTCATAATCATGCCGTAAATCGTAGTACGGGTTACAGTCCATTTCAGATTGTTTATTCAAATTTACCCAGGGGACCGTTGGATTTGGCAGTAGTACCACAGTCGAAGGGGACAGTTAAACGAGCTGCTGATTTTGTTGATGAGTTGACTGAATGTCATAAAATCGTTCAGGAACGATTGGTGAAAGCAAATGAGAAGTATAAGCGAGTTGCAGATTTAAAGCGACGAAATATTGAATTTAACGAAGGTGATTTGGTGTATGCTGTGTTAACAAAGGATCGTTTTCCAGTGGGCACTTATAATAAGTTGAAAGCCAGAAAGATTGGTCCTGTAGAAGTTGTGAAACGGATCAATGAAAATGCTTATAAATTGAAGCTACCGGAGGACGTATACACTTCTGACTTATTCAATGTTAAGCATCTTGTACCATATTATGGGGATGAACAATCTGAGGTGGAGGAAGTTACAAATTCGAGGTCAAATTTTTCTCAACCAGGGGAGGATGACGCAGCTCAGACCAGGGTTGAAAAATTACAAGTTATCGACATGAGTCGTTCACGACTTAGTGGGAGTTTAAGTCGTTCACGACTTAATAGATCAGAAGAAGAAGTCATGAGTCGTACACGACTCAAGTTGTCACGAGATAGGGAACAGAGCTTTAAGTCGAATGGAAGGATTGAGTCGTCCACGACTCAACATGGAGGAGTTGAACCATACACGACTCAACTGGAGGCCATGGAGTCTCGAGAGAAAGAGCTACGGGTTAATGAAATGATTTTAAGTCGTTTGCGACTTAACAAGAAGAATGCGAAGGAAATACGACTCGATGGGAGCCTAAATCGTTCTGATGTGATGAGTCGTACACGTCCTAACTGCATAGCTATGAGTCGTACACGACTCAACGACTTATATATATGTCGTACACGACTTATCCTGGAGCAGGGAAGAGTACCAGCAAATAAAGCCTTTGAGTGGGAGGCGGAGCACGACCTATGTTGAGTCGGTGAAGTCTTGAGTCGGTCATGTATGTAAATTTGTGTTGAGTCGTATCATTTTGGGGTCGTGTATGTGTGTGTTGTAATATAAGTCGTGAGTCGCTGTCTGTTGCATTTCCTTGAGTCTTAAAGCGTTGAAGTTGAGTGGTTTAAGCCGTGTGTTGGTGAGTCGCAGCTGTCCAGGTTGTGCCTTTAGGAGTTGGGTTGTGCTTGGGAATGAGTCGGTGCCGACTCAATGAGTCGTAAGTCGCAAACGACTCAAGGACCAGGGTTGTAAACTTCTATAAATACGCGTGTGTTGTACATTTTTAGGTGGTTGATTTTGAAATAAAATTTCTTGTTGATTGCTTTGTGCTTTCTTCTCTAATTGGTAGTTGAGTGTAATCTCCTATCTCCACTTACGTCATTCGAGTGCGCTCGAATCCACGTTTGTTGAAGCCGATTCACGGAATCTAGTGCGCTAGATCAACGTACGAAGAATCGTAGATCTTTGAACACGGCATAGTGCGCTATCAACGTGTTTGAGATAGCTAGAATTCGGTATCTTCGGATCAACGAATTTGGGCATTTCGGTATCTTCATTCCATCGATCGCCACTTTCACCGATTGAAGTTTGTTTCGAATTATCCGCTGCGTCAAAGGTAGACTCCGAACCTTAACAGGTTACCTTCAGAGATCGATGAAATCTCTACACTCTGTACAACTCACTCGAGACGGTATTAGGTCTACAGTCTTGACAAATACACTTCCAACCTCAACACTCAAACTCCAACCATTTGTAGTAGTCATGTTACACACCCACTACCTTATCTACCTTTATAACCTATATTGGAAAATCTGTACGAGTAATCCAACAAATAGGTAGAAGTAAATATATATATATATATATATATATATATATATATATATATATATATTCAAAATTACAAATACGCTCTCTCAAGAAAGAAATCACTTCAAAGCCTAGGTATTCACTCAACCTGGCTCTGATACCACCCGTGATGACCCGACTTTCTAACCACAGAAAATCGCATCATCTTGAAGAAAGAAAGGGATAGAAAAGAGAAAAGAAAGAAAAGAAAGAAAAGAAAGAAGAAACAACAACAGAATCTCAACAGCGGAACGAATAAATTATATTAATAACATAAATATTTCATAGTATACAACACTAATCAGAGTTACACAGAATATACATCACATACTAGATAGTTATAAACACCTATCTAGTTATACAACTCAATACAACTCAAACAAGAGATACCAACACAGAGAGCACACAGCGAAAACTATATATTTACAACGCAGAAGCCTCCTGCTCCATTGCTCCTCCATAATTCGTCAAAAGCTAACCTGAATCTCTTGGCTACTCGTAAAAATTTAAGTACCTAAGAGTTTAAGAAACCAGAAGATAAACTCTAGGTCAGACATGGGTCTGGTGTGAGTAACAGGTTAAAGTTGCTTAACTTTGAAAAACCTTTGAAAAGAAAGGTATAAAATATTTTTGGAATCGATCCATTATAAATAAATAAACGTTATAATTTTAATGTTATAAAAATTATGATTTTTGAGAAAAATAGTTAAAAGTTGATTTTTTGAAATATGGGGTTAATGATTTTATAAAATAGCTTAAATCGGGATTTTTGAATTTATTGTAAAAAGTTTAAAATATAGGATTTATGAAATTTGATTATTTTATAAATCAAAATGGTGAAATTATAAAGGAGATTAAAGATGTTTTAAAATAATAGTATAAATTGATTTATATAAGAGATTTATAAATTGATATTTATAAATTAAAGTATTGGAATTATAAAACGAGTTTTATAAGTGTTAGAATGAATTGTGAATGAATTTCATAAATGAATGAAATTTATAGAATTATAAACGGTAAAGTTATAAATGGAATTTTATAAGCAGTAAGTTTATAAAATTTATAAAGTTATTTAAGGAATAGATTGGATAAATAAATGAATCTTATGAGTTATAAGATTTATAATTTGGGAAGTTAAAGGAACGATTTTGCAAACAAATAAATTGTAAATATTTAACTAAAATTATGGACTTTTGGTTTATAATTGAGTTATAAATTGAATAGGTTAATAAAGGAGATTTATAAAGGAAGTAGTTATAAAATAAATAGAAATGAAATTTATAAACATTGTTTTATAAATCCGCAAACGACTTATTTTGATAAGTAATTTGTTATAACTTATTTATGGAGTTATATTCACGTTTTAGACAGTGAATAATCCTTTAAAATAAAATGAATAGAAATGATGAAATTTGTTAACGAAGTGTATTCACGTTTTTGAATAGTGAATAATATGTTAAAGAAAATGTTTTGGATGTGATGTTTTAAATAGAATTAAAACGATCTAACGATGTTTTCGAAATGTGTTAAGATTCGAAACCATAGATTTCAACATTCATTGTTGAAATAGACATTTTCGAGAAATAAAAGGAAATAGTGGACTGTAACACTGTTGTTTTAGTAAATGATTTCCGAAAGGAAATGTTTTGTATAGTATTGGGATTTATATGTCTATTTTAATTTCGAGTCCCTATATTGGTGATTTTGGGTTGTCGTAACGATGTTTTACGTAACATTCGTTTTGGCCCAAATAAATATGTTTAAAAGAATGATTTCCTTAAAGAATGAAATATATACTTAATTTCGATTTAAGTATATTGAATATTTTCCAAGTGTAGAAAATAAAAAGATTTGTGAATTACTTATTAAATAAGTATGGAAATGTTTTCCAATATAAAGTGAATATTTTGAGAATTATCTTTTTGAAGATAAATTGAAAATGACTATTTGAAACCTATTGAAAATCGTATATCAGTAGATATTGTGAAATATAAATTCACTATGGAATTTATAAAAGAAAGTGGAATTTGTTTAAAAATAAATATTGATTTATTTTTGAAGTATTGAAAACATATATCTTGTAAAGATATTCAAAGTTTAAATTGTAAAAATCATATCCTTTTCATACGAGGTCGAAAACGCGCGAAACTAGTTGCGTTGGAATCGTATGGATGGGCACTTCACTATGGAACTGGATTGGAGTCATTTGGAGTTAGTGAGAATTTCGGGTAAAATTAAACGTCCGTTTAATTTTATTCGAAATAAATCGCTAAAACGAAATTGAAATCAAGGTGAGAACTTCTCACTCAATCGAATCGGTTTCGATTTTATTTTAAATAGTTAGATTTAAAATTCTTGAATGTATGTTTGAATGATGATTGTTATATATTGATTGTTAAAATAGACATTATGCGCCGTTAGTAAGCGGAGGTTATTTATTAAAAACATATACCGCGAATATTTCATAAACAGTGAAATTGGTATTATTTATGTACTTGGATTTGATTTCCCGCAGCATATAGCGGATGAGACCCTATTGCGCCGTCTATTAAGCGGATAATATTTTAAATCCCATATACCGCGATAATTTCGTACTGGAACGGAATTGGTATTGTGATAACATCTTTGGATGCAGGAAAACAGGTTGGAGGATCCAACTGGATTCCTCAACAGTATTTATTTGATTATGGATATTTTGATATTTGGTTGATTATCATATCGATATATGATATCGTTGTTGTCGTGATTGACTATTTGGTGTGTAGCATCATTGGGCCAAATTTTGGAATTTTAAAATGATTTTTAAAGTGATTTTTGAAAGTATACGTTATAAAATATTTTTTGGAATTGACCCATTATAAATAAATAACGTTATAATTTTTAATGTTATAAAAATTATGATTTTTGATAAAAATAGTTAAAAGTTGATTTTTGAAAATATGGGGTTAATGATTTTATAAACTGGTTTAAATTGGGATTTCTGAATTTATTGTAAAAAGTTTAAAATATAGGATTTATGAAATTTGATTATTTTATAAATCAAAATGATGAAATTATAAAGAAGTTTAAAGACGTTTTAAAATAATAATATAAATTGATTTATATAAGGGATTTATAAATTGATAATTTATAAATTAAAATATTTGAATTATAAAACGAGTTTTTATAAGTGTTAGAATGAATTGTGAAAGAATTTCATAAATGAATGAAATTTATAGAATTATAAACGGTGAAGTTATAAATGGAATTTTATAAGCAGTAGGTTTATAAAATTTGTAAAGTTATTAAAATAATAGTTTTGGATAAATAAATGAATCTTATAAGTTATAAGATTTATAATTATGAAGTTTAAAGGAACGATTTTGCAAACAAATAAATTGTAAATATTTAACTAAAATTATGGACTTTTGGTTTATAATTGAGTTATAAATCGAATAGGTTAATAAAGAAGATTTATAAAGGAAGTAGTTATAAAATAAATAGAAATGGAATTTATAAACATTGTTTTATAAATCCGCAAACGACTTATTTTGATAAGTAAATTGAAATAACTTATTTATGGAGTTATATTCACGTTTTAGAAAGTGAATAATCCTTTAAAATAAAATGAATAGAAATGATGAAATTTGTTAACGAAGTATATTTACGTTTTTGAATAGTGAATAATATGTTAAAGAAAATGTTTTGGATGTGATGTTTTAAATAGAATTAAAACGATCTAACGATGTTTTCAAAATGTGTTAAGATTCGAAACCATAGATTTCAACATTCATTGTTGAAATAGACGTTTTCGAGAAATAAAAGGAAAGTGGACTGTAACACTGTTGTTATAGTAAATGATTTCCGAAAGGAAATGTTTTGTATAGTATTGGGATTTATATGTCTATTTTAATTTCGAATCCCTATACTGGTGATTTTGGGTTGTCGTAACGATGTTTTACGTAACATTCGTTTTGGCCCAAATAAATATATTTAAGAGAATGATTTCCTTAAAGGATGAAATATATACTTAATTTCGATTTAAGTATATTGAATATTTTCCAAGTGTAGAAAATAAAACTATTTGTGAATTACTTATTAAATAAGTATGGAAATGTTTTCCAATATAAAGTGAATATTTTGAGAATTATCTTTTTGAAGATAAATTGAAAATGAATATTTGAAACCTATTGAAAATCGTATATCAGTAGATATTGTGAAATATAAATTCACTATGGAATTTATAAAAGAAAGTGGAATTTGTTTAAAAATAAATATTGATTTATTTTTGAAGTATTGAAAACATATATCTTGTAAAGATATTTTTGGGAAATAAATAATTTGAAATTTTTTTTGGAATCGGGTGATGTTGTGCATATCCATTGATAGTTCAATAACCGACTATCAATATTTACCTTTGAATAGGTATTTGTTGTGATTTGCTTGAATTTGAATGCCACACTTATTTTTAAAATAAGCGCTCACTATTCGGGTTATCCGGGAAAGGACTATGGGGTCGTATAACCCATTCCGAGTATGTGATAGTTGTTATGGATTGCATTTGATGACCGGTGTTGAAGACCGGGTATTTGCGAGAGCGATAGGATGACCTGTCGATTGACTCTGCACCGAGTTGCTCCGGTATAGAGTTCTCCATATGTGATGGGGAATCCGATCAGGATTGTGGATATCCGGATTGCAAGGACTTCTTTGTAAGTGCCTTCGATTCTATTTGAGCCCGGAACAGACTTGTATGGATTGTATGTCTGACATTACAAATTGAGATATAAAGCTGATTTCTTTCAAATATATTTCTGTTGGTGGCAGAGAATTTATTCTCTTAGCTTAACACCCTTCTCTGAGATGTACGAGCTCAGAGGTTATGTAGTTGAAGGTTATTAGCGATATATTCCCAATTTGGTAATGTGACATGCTGAGTGTTGCTGTGAAATGATCATTGTTTGATCATTTGTGATATGATCATTTGTTTGATCACTTATTTTTGTGATCATTTCTATGATCATTTGTTGACCCAAAGCACAGCTTTTGTATAAAGCGTGGCTTTGTGGACGAGACTTCGTCGAGCCTCACACCCCGGAATGGTCAAAACAAGAAAGATGCGGCAAGATTATGAGGGGTAGCTCCCTTTAGGGTATGTGCATTTCCTTCTGGAAAAGGGTGGTATCATGGTATGGAGCCCAGATACTTACTCACGTTGAAACACTTTATTTATTATGGTGTAATGTTGATTACGAGCGCTCAGATAAAGGTCCCAAAGGACCAGGTGATGGCATACTCGTGTTAGTAGTTACCCAGTTAGGGGTAACCCGGCCTTGTGTTGGCAGAGATCCGGTTTGGTTCTCGGGGACGTCCTTCCAGAGGCGTTCTCATGTGGCAATGGGAAGTTCCTTGGCCTGACCATTTGTTGGAAATCCAAAGAAACAATACGATCTTGTACGGTTTTAGTTGTATAATCTGCCATGGAATGTGGCGGTAACCTGCTATTGAACATGGTAGCTATAGTAGGCATAAGTGTGGAATGCCTATGCTGGCTAAGATTTATATCTTTACTTTCGAAATGATTTTTCCTACACTATGCACTAGTAATAATATCAAATGTTCTTTTTAATGCGTATCAAGCATCTTTGACTATCATAAGGAGAAATCTCCTCCGATTCTGCGTTTGCATTGTGTGTGCGTGCGGGAGGCCTTATGGTAGTCTCATTTTTAAAAGCATTGCGAATTGACTTTAGAAATATTCCTCTATTTTGATTTTAAAGATAAATAAACTGTTTTGAGTTCTCACACCAGTCACATGACTGACTCGGAGTTTATTGTTTTCCTTCCTAAACTCTGGGTGCCCACCAATTTCCACACGGGCAGTCAAGAGTTAAGGTTTATCAGGATATTCTGGAATTCAGAAGTTGCTGGAGGCAAGATGGATGGCATGGCGTATTACTAGTTTATAGTATTTCTTTTCCGCTGTTTGTTGTTGTTTGTTGTTGTACACTCTGATGATATGATGTAATGAAATGTGATGTAATGTAATAACTGATATAGTTCTTTGTTTAAAGATTATTCATTTATCTATTATATGTTGTTCCGCTGCGATTGTGAGATTCTGATGTTGTTATGCTGTTTTCTTTCCGTTCTATTTTCTTTTCTCTCTATTCTATTCTATCTTTTTGTTTCTTCTTCTACCTTTTTCTTTTTCTTAAACAATGAGAATTCGTATTTCTGTTCATCTTGAGTTAATCTATGGAGATTAGTGTATATTCAAGGAGTATGGATTTGCGGGTCGTTCGATTTTAAAAGTTCTAAAACATCATTCTAACTTCAACATGACATAATAAAATTTTACAAATCAATTTAAATTTAATTTGTGAAAATTGAATATTTTAATATTTAATCGTCTAGTGAAATTAACCAATTTTCGAACAGTCTCAAAATTGGACGAGACCAGTTCCATTGGATCCGTAATAGTTAGTTATTATCGGATTTCAAATTTCGTAGCAAACGGAGTTGTCGATTGATCGTGGCAGCTCGAAACGCATCGAAATTGTTTTAATTTTAATTCGGCGAGTTAAAATAGCCATTTTTCAAAAAGTCTCGCATTTCGACGAAACCAGTTTCATCGGATCCGTAATGTGATATTATTGTATGGTTTCAAATTTCATGTCAAAGTAAATCAATAAAATCCAAGTTGGAATAAATGTGAGTTGTCATCAAAGACATGTGATTTGAAATTTAACAAAAGGAAAGTTAAATAAATTGATTTGGATTTGATAAGATGTTTGAAATGGAATATAACTTAAGTGATGTTGAATGAAGTTGATTTTTGGTATCAGAGCATATGGTTAAGCGACAACTATGGCTCTGTTGGGTATTACTCATTAGAGATAGAGTCAGTAGTACTCTAGAATGAGTTTGAGTGTGATAATAGATATGAGTGCGTATTTGTTAGTGAATATAAATTGTTTTATATTGTGATGATTGGTTTGTTGAGTGGTATATGGATTTTGGTCAACACGAGTAATTAACGTTGTTGATAGGGATCTCTAAACACTTGAATAGAACAATTCGACACAGTATTGTTTTAAATTGGGTAAATGAAATAATTTTACCTTGATTATATTTTTATATATAAAGGAATAAATTTACGGATTTGGAACGTAAATATAAAGTAAATCAGTAAGGATTTATTTAATTGGTTTAAATGAACCATTTTGAAAAGAAAGTATTTCCGAGTAAGGAAAATGATTGAAATTTGTTTTCAAAAGTGGTAAAGGAGAAAAGTGATTTGAAGATTGTTTTCAAATGTTTGAAGTGTGGGAAATTTTATATCTAGTAAAGATATTTTGGAAAGTAAATAATTTGGGAAATTATTTGGAATTTGGTGATGTTGAGCATGCCTATTGATAGTTAAATCATCCGACAATCAATATTTACCTTTAAATAGGTATTTGTTGTGAATTGTTTAAATTTGAATGCCACACTTATTTTTTAAAATAAGCGCTCACTATCCGGGTTAGCCGGGAAAGGACCTTGGGGTCGTATAACCCATTCCGAATATGCGATACGTCGTAATGGATTGCATTTGATGACCGGTGTTGAAGACCGGATATTTTTGAAAATGGAAGGATTACCGTTGAGTTACTCTGCATCGGCTGATCTTCGATATAGAGGTTTTATCACCCTTAGTGACGGGAAGTCCAGACGTGATTAGAAATTATTCGGAATGCAAGGACTTCTTTGTAAGTGCCTTTAGTTCTGTTCGATCCCGGAACAGACTTGTATGGATTGTATGTCTGACATTACAAATTGAGATATAAAGCTGATTTCTTTCAAATATATTTCTGTTGGTGGCGGAGAATTTATTCTCTTAGCTTAACACCCTTCTCTGAGACGTACGAGCTTAGAGGTTATGTAGTTGAAGGTTATTAGCAATATATTCCCAATTTGGTAATGTGACATGCTGAGTGTTGCTGTGAAATGATCATTGTTTGATCATTTGTGATATGATCATTTGTTTGATCACTTATCCTTGTGATCATTTCTATGATCATTTGTTGACCCAAAGCACATCTTTTGTATAAAGCGTGGCTTTGTGGACGAGACTTCGTCGGACCTCACACCCCGGAAATGGTCAAAACAGGAAGGATGCGACAAGGTTATTAGGGGGTAGCGCCCCTTTAGTGTATGTCATTCCTTCTGGATAGAGGTGGTATCATGGTATGGAGCCCAGATACTTAACCTATGTTGTTGCTGCAAATTTTGTGGTTGTTGGAAATCGAGGATCCTTAGATAGATCGGTTACGATCGGGGGATGACATATTCGTGTCAGTAGTTACCCAGTTAGGGGTAACCCGGCCTTGTGTTGGCAGAGATCCGGTTTGGTTCCCGGGACGTCATTCCAGAGGCGTTTCCATGTGGCAATGGGAAGTTCCTTGGCCTGACCATTTGTTGGAAATCCAAAGAAACAATACGATCTTATACAGTTTTAGTTATAGAACCTATCATTCACTTATGGTGGCGCCCCACTGTTTGGATGGTAGCTATAGTAGGCATAAGTGCGGAATGCGTATGCCGGCTAAGATTTATATTCTACTTTCGAAATTGTTTTCTACACTATGCACTAATAATAATATCAAATGTTTCTTTTTAATGCGTATCAAGCATCTTTGACTATCATAAGGAGAAATCTCCTCCGATTCTGCGTTTGCATTGTGTGTGTGTGCGGGAGGCCTTATGGTAGTCTCATTTTTAAAAAGCATTGCAAATTGACTTTAAAAATATTCCTCTATTTTGTTTTAAGGATAAACTGTTTTGAGTTCTCACACCAGTCACATGACTGACTCGGAGTTTATTGTTTTCCTTCCTAAACTCTGGGTGCCCACCAATTTCCACACGGGTAGTCTAGAGTTTGGTTATCAGGTTACTCTGGATTTAGGAGTGCTATGGAGCTCAGGAGGCGAGCTACATATCGAGACGTACCATTTGTATATGATATCATACTATGTATTATTCCGCTGTGTATTCTGTATGAGGACAAGTTTATATAACTGTCCATTGATGTATTGACTCTGTTATCTATTGTTGTTGTAAACTCTGATAATGATGTAATGTATAAATGTACAGTTCTTTGTTTTAAGGATTATTCATTTATTTATTATATGTTGTTCCGCTACGAATTGTGAGATTCTGATATTGTTCTGTTGTCTCTTTCTGTTTTGTTCTATCATTTTCTCTCTTCTTCTACCCTTTTCTTTTTCTTAAACCCTAATGGCACAGTTTTTCGGCTTTCGATTGCTCGGCAGTTGATACAGTGGACGTATTGATGTCGGCATTAAATGTGACGATCGCGATTTTTCGTCGCTCGAAAACCGACATCAATACTTCCACTGTATCAACTTCCGAGCAATCGAAAGTCGAAAAACCGTACCGTTATGGTTAAAGAAGAAGAAAAGGTAGAAGAAGATAGAAAAAGATAGAACAGAACGGAAAGAAATTACAGAACAACATCAGAATCTCACAATTCGCAGCGGAACAACATATAATACATAAATGAATAATCTTTAAACAAAGAACTATATTAGTTATTACATTACATTACATTTCATTACATCATCAGAGTGTACAACAACAAACAACATCAACAGCGGAAAAGAAATATTATATACTAGTAATACGCCATGCCATCCAGCTTGCCTCCAGCAACTCCTGAATTCCAGAATATCCTGATAAACCTTACTCTTGACTGCCCGTGTGGAAATTGGTGGGCACCCAGAGTTTAGGAAGGAAAACAATAAACTCCGAGTCAGTCATGTGACTGGTGTGAGAACTAAAACAGTTTATTTTTCTTTAAAATCAAAATAGAGGAATATTTTTAAAGTCAATTCGCAATGCTTTTTAAAAAATGAGACTACCATAAGGCCTTCCGCACACACACAATGCAAACGCAGAATCGGAGGAGATTTCTCCTTATGATAGTCAAAGATGCTTGATACGCATTAAAAGAAACATTTGATATTATTACTAGTGCATAGTGTAGGAAAAAATCATTTCGAAAATAAAGATATAAATCTTAGCCAGCATAGGCATTCCGCACTTATGCCTACTATAGCTACCATCCAAACAGTGGGGCGCCACCATAAGTGAATGATAGGTTCTACAACTAAAACCGTACAAGATCGTATTGTTTCTTTGGATTTCCAACAAATGGTCAGGCCAAGGAACTTCCCATTGCCACATAGGTACGCCTCTGGAAAGACGACCCGAGAACCAAACCGGATCTCTGCCAACACAAGGCCGGGTTACCCTTAACTGGGTAACTACTGACACGAATATGTCATCCCCCGATCATAACCGATCTATCCGAGGATCCTCGATTTCTAACAACCACAAAATTTGCAGCAACAACATAGGTTAAATATCTGGGCTCCATACCATGATACCACCTCTATCCAGAAGGAATGACATACACTAAAGGGGCGCTACCCCCTAATAACCTTGCCGCATCCTTCCTGTTTTGACCATTTCCGGGGTGTGAGGTCCGACGAAGTCTCGTCCACAAAGCCACGCTTTATACAAAAGCTGTGCTTTGGGTCAACAAATGATCATAGAAATGATCATCAAGATAAATGATCAAACAAATGATCATATCACAAATGATCAAAAAATGATCATTTCACAGCAACACTCAGCATGCCACACTACCAAATTGGGAGTATATCACTAATAACCTTCAACTACATAACCTCTGAGCTCGTACACTCAGAGAAGGGTGTTAAGCTAAGAGAATAAATTCTCCGCCACCAACAGAAATATATTTGAAAGAAATCAGCTTTATATCTCAATTTGTAATGTCAGACATACAATCCATACAAGTCTGTTCCGAGATCGAACAGAACCGAAGGCACTTACAAAGAAGTCCTTGCATTCCGGATATTCACTAATCACGACCGGACTTCCCGTCACTATGGGTGATAAAACCTCTATATCGAAGATCAACCGATGTAGAGTAACTCGACGGTAATCCTTCCGTTTTCACAAATATCCGATCTTCAACACCGGTCATCAAATGCAATCCATAACGACGTATCACATATTCGGAATGAGTTATACGACCTCAAGGTCCTTTCCCGGCTAACCCGAATAGTGAGCGCTTATTCAAAAATAAGTGTGGTATTCAAATTCAAGCAATCACAACAGATACCTATTTAAAGGTAAATATTGATAGTCGGAATATTTAACTATCATTAAAGGTGCTCAACATCATCAGATTCCAATTAATTTTCCAAATTATTTATTTCTCAAAAATATCTTTACTAGATATAAACTTCCACACTTCAACCATTTGAAAACAATTTTTCAAATCACTATTCCTTACTCGGAAATATTTTCATTTCAAAATGGTTCATTTAAACCAATTTAAATAAATCCTTACCGATTTACTTTATATTTACGTTCCAAATCCGTAAATTTATTCCCACACTTTAAAAATAAATCAACGTTTATTTTTAAACTAATTCCCCTTTCTTTTATAAATTCCATAGTGAATTTATAATCCCAAAATATCTATGATGTACGATTTTAAATCGATTTTCAATATTCACTTTCAATTTATCTTACAAGGATAAATTCTAAAACGTTCATTTCACATTGGAAAAATATTTCCATACTTATTTAATAATAAGTACATCACAAAGCTATTTATTTTCAACATTTGAAAATATTCGATATACTTAAATCAAAATTTAGTATATATTTCATTCCTTAAGGAAATCATTCTCTTAACACATTTATTTGGGTCAAAAACGAATGTTGTGTAAAACATCGTTACGACGACCCAAAATCACTAGTATAGGGATTCAAAGTTTAAATAGATATATAAATCCCAATACCATACAAAATATTTCCTTTCGAAAACCATTTAAATATTGAATCTATAATTTAGTTATTTTAATGACACAGATATGTTGATTATATACGTACAGATTTGGAAAAATTTATATATAAAGTTATTATTATTATTAAAATTTTATTTTTACTGTAAGCTGTAGAATAAATTCTTTTTTGAATAGAAAATGAAATCCATATACAAATGAAATTTGAGAATGTAAATTATAAATGTGATTTATAATTAGAAATAAAATTCCAACGAAGTTTTAGGAAATGTTTTTGAAAAAGTTTGGAAATTTTAGAAATTAAATTCCATTTTGGTTTGGAAATAATTTTCAAAGGTTTTTGGAAAAATGTTTTGAAGGAATGAAAAGCTCTAATACCGCTTTGTAACGTTCGCGATTTTTCATTGCCGAAAAACCGAACCGTTAGGGTTTAAGAAGAAGAAAGAGGTAGAAAAAGAAAGAAAAAGATAGAACAGAACAGAAAGAAATAACAGAACAACATCAGAATCTCACAATTCGCAGCGGAACAACATATAATAGATAAATGATATTACATTACATCACATTACATTTCATCATCAGAGTGTACAACAACATAACAGCTGAAAAGAAATACTATATACTGGTAATACGCCAAGCCATCCAGCTTGCCTCCAGCCTCTCCTGAATTCCAGAATATCCTGATAAACCTTACTCCTGACTGCCCGTGTGGAAATTGGTGGGCACCCAGAGTTTAGGAAGGAAAACAATAAACTCCGAGTCAGTCACAAGACTGGTGTGAGAACTCAAAACAGTTTATCTTTAAAAAAAAATAGAGGGATATTTTTAAAGTCAATTCGCAATGCTTTTAAAAATGAGACTATCATAAGGCCTCTCGCACACACACACAATGCAAACGCAGAATCGGAGGAGATTTCTCCTTATGATAGTCAAAGATGCTTGATACGCATTAAAAAGAAACATTGGATATTATTACTAGTGCATAGTGTAGAAAAAATTCATTTCGAAAGTAAAGATATAAATCTTAGCCAGCATAGACATTTCACACTTATGCCTACTATAGCTACCATGTTCAATAGCAGGTTACCGCCACATTCCATGGCAGGTTCTACAACTAAAACCGTATAAGTCTCGTATTGTTTCTTTGGATTTCCAACAAATGGTCAGGCCAAGGAACTTCCCATTGCCACATGGAAACGCCTCTGGAAAGACGTCCTGAGAACCAAACCGGATCTCTGCCAACACAAGGCCGGGTTACCCCTAACTGGGTAACTACTGACACGAATATGTCATCCCCCGATCGTAACCGATCTATCCGAGGATCCTCGATTTCCAACAACCACAAAATTTGCAGTAACAACATAGGTTAAATATCTGGGCTCCATACCATGATACCACCTCTATCCAGAAGGAATGACATACACTAAAGGGGCGCTACCCCCTAATAATCTTACCGCATCCTTCCTGTTTTGACCATTTCCGGGGTGTGAGGTCCGACGAAGTCTCGTCCACAAAGCCACGCTTTATACAAAAGCTGCTCTTTGGGTCAACAAATGATCAAAGTAATGATCACTAAGATAAATGATCAAACAAATGATCCTATCACAAATGATCAAACAATGATCATTTCACAGCAACACTCAGCATGTCACATTACCAAATTGGGAGTATATCACTAATAACCTTCAACTACATAACCTCTGAGCTCTTACGTCTCAGAGAAGGGTGTTAAGCTAAGAGAATAAATTCTCCGCCACCAACAGAAATATATTTGAAAGAAATCAGCTTTATATCTCAACTTGTAGTGTCAGACATACAATCCATACAAGTCTGCTCCGGGCTCGAACAGAACCGAAGGAACTTACAAAGAAGTCCTTGCATTTCGGATAATTTCTAATCACGTCCGGACTTCCCGTCACTAAGGGTGATAAAACCTCTATATTGGAGATCAGCCGATGCAGAGCAACTCAACGGTAATCCTTCCGTTTTCGAAAATATCCGGTCTTCAACACCGGTCATCGAATGCAATTCATTACGACGTATCACATATTCAGAATGGGTTATACGACCCCAAGGTCCTTTCCCGGCTAACCCGAATAGTGAGCGCTTATATTAAAAAATAAATAAGTGTAGCATTCAAATTCAAGCAATTCACAACAAATACCTATTTAAAGGTAAATATTGATAGTCGGTTATTTAACTATCAATAAAGATGCGCAACATCACCAGATTCCAAATAATTTTTAAAATTATTTATTTTCCCAAAAATATCTTTACTAGATATAAACTTCCACACTTCAAAAATAAATCAATATTTATTTTTAAACCAATTTTCCCTTTCTTTTATAAATTCCATAGTGAATTTACATTTTCAAAATATCTATGAATATACGATTTTTCAAATCGATTTCTAATATTCATTTTCAACTTATCTTTAAAAGATAAATTTTCAAAACGTTTCATTTCATATTGGAAAAACATTTCCATACTTATTTATTAATAAGTAACTCACAAATTCATTTATTTTCAACACTTGGAAAATATTCAATATACTTAAATCGAAATTAAGTATATATTTCATTCTTTAAGAAATCATTCTCTTAAACACATTTGTTTGGGCCAAAACGAATGTTGCGTAAAACATCGTTACGACAACCCAAAATCACTAGTATAGGGATTCGAAATTTAAATATATATATAAATCC
This sequence comes from Allium cepa, assembly GCA_030765085.1. Classification (NCBI taxonomy): domain Eukaryota; kingdom Viridiplantae; phylum Streptophyta; class Magnoliopsida; order Asparagales; family Amaryllidaceae; genus Allium; species Allium cepa. The sequence goes on along the minus strand of CM060942.1, from coordinate 611,926,437 downwards.
CAATACTATATAAAACATTTCCTTTCGGAAACCATTTACTATAACAACAGTGTTATAGCCCACCATTTCCTTATTCCTCGAAAACGTCTATTTCAACATGAATGTTGAAATCTATGTATTCGATTTATAAATCATTTTTAAAACATCGTTAAAACGATTAACTTCATTTTTATAATATTCATTTTCCCAAGCATATCCATTTTATTTGATAATATATTCACTGTCCAAAATCGTGAATATACTTCCTTAACCAATTTCAACTTTCAATTTATCAAATTACATGGATTTCGAATTTATAAACAATGTCTATAAATTCCATTTCTATTTATAAGCTTCGATTTATAAATCTCCTTTATTAATCCAACTTAATTTATATAACTCAATTATATACCAAAGGTCCATATTATAAGTTAAATGCTTATAATCCATTTATTTACACAATCGTTCTTTTAAAACTTCACAAATTATAAATCTTATTACTTATAAGATTTCCTTTATAACCCTATTTTCAACATCAATAGAACTCCTTTTAAAATTCTATTATTTCTATTTATAAAATATATATTTTATAAATCTCAACTATAAACCATTTTTGCTTCATCAAAGATTTCAATTTAAATGCAAAAATCCGATTTATAATTTAATTCCTTAATATCTTTTGTCTTACAACATCTATTCATTTTATAACTTCACAATTCATAAATCTATAAATTTTCATTCACTTATGAATCCATTTATACTTCACTTTAACACTTATAAAAACTCATTTTATAATTCCAATATTTTTAATTTTAAAATATCAATTTTATACATCTTTCATATAACTCGTTTTAAAATAATTCAAAAATTCCAATTTAACTATTTTATAAATTTATAACTACTTATCTCAAAAATCACCTTTTGGTTATATTTCACAAAAATCTTAATTTTTATAACATAAGAATTTATAACGTTTTAATTATTTAAAATGAATTAATTCAAAAATTTGAATAAACGTATAATTTCAAAAATCACTTTAAAAATCCTTTAAAATCAAAATCGTTATTTTTAAACTTAAAAAAATGGATCCGATGATGCAACACATCAAATAGTCAATCACGACTTTCAAACATCATATATCGATATGATAATCAATCAAATATCACAATATATATAAATAAATAAATACGGTTGAGGAATCCAGTTGGATCCCTCCAACCTGTTTTCCTGCATCCACGGATGTTAGCACAATACCAATCCCGTTTCAAGACGGGATATCGCGGTATATGAGATTTTATAAAATATTATCCGCTTAATAGGCGGCGCAATAGGGTCTCATCCGCTATATAATGCGGGAAATCAATCAACTGCAATATATACATATGCCAATATATATTGCTATATACTAATATATATATACTATATCACATCCAAATAGCAATCAATCAATAACTGCAATCATCATTCAAGCATTCAATCAACACAATCAAATAATTTTAAATCTAACTATTTAAAATTGAAATAAAAACCCCTTTTTTTCTTTCTTTCTTTGGTTTTTTTTTAAGAGGATCGGCCATTTTTTTTTCTGATGTAAATCGAACAACAATGGAAGAGAGGAATGGAGGAAAAGAAAGAGGAGTCTCGATTTAAACTGGAACGAGATGCTTTATTTTGTTTTCTATCGGCCATTATTCGAATTGAGAGAGGGAGAACGAGATGTCGCCATTTTCTTTTGAACTTGATTTCTCTTTTTTTTCTTCTTTCGAACTGATGGAAGAGGAAGAGGGTTATTTAATTTTGGAAGAGGCATGGTTTACACGATCTTATTTCGTGATATTAGGCGTAATTTTAGGCATGATGTTAGGGAGATAACATGCTGATGTGACCAATTATAAGTTTAAATTTAAATTGAATTCGATTTAAATTTCAACGCGTTTATGCGTCGTACGCTCACACAACAAATCCAAATGCTACGAAAATTGAAACCCGGTAATAATTCAGTATTACGGATCCAATGGAACTGGTTTCGTCGAATTCCGAGACTGTGCCTCGGACGGCTATTTTTTTAAATATCGATTCAAATGATTTAATTTCAAAACTGAACAATTCACTTTGAAATTCAATTCTGAAGCTTCTATTATCTTCAGTATTATCAATATAAATTTTACAAGCCCTTGAAATATTTTTAATCAGCTTAAAATTGAAGATTCAAATTATTATTCAACTCTCAATAGATTAAACTTTATAATTCAATCGCCAAATTCATTCTGATAATTTGAAATTCAAGTCAAACCATCATTCAAATATTTAAAATTAATTAAATATTTCATTTTCAAATGTTCAAAAATTCTGGGTCGTTACGATCCCACTTTTTAGTTACAAGAATTTATATATTTCAAATGTTCAAATGTATACTCTTCAAAAATCACTTTAAAAATTCCAAAATTTGGCCCAATGATGCTACATACCAAATAGTCAATCACGACAACAACGCCATCATATATCGTATATGATAATCAATCAAATATCAAAATATCTGAAATCAAATAAATACTGTTGAGGAATCCAGTTGGATCCCTCCAACCTGTTTTCCTGCATCCAAAGATGTTAGCACAATACCAATTCCGTTCCAGTACGAAATTATCGTGGTATATGGGATTTAAAATATTATCCGCTTAATAGACGGCGCAGTAGGGTCTCATCCGCTATATACTGCGGGAAATCAAATCCAAGTACATAAATAATACCAATTTCACTGTTTATGTAATATTCGCGGTATATGTTTTTAATAAATAACATCCGCTTACTAACGGCGCATAATGTCCATTTTAACAATCAATAGATAACAATCAATAGATAACAATCATCATTCAAACATACATTCAAGAATTTTAAATCTAACTATTTAAAATAAAATCGAAACCGATTCGATTGAGTGAGAAGTTCTCACCTTGATTTCAATTCCGTTTTAGCGATTTATTTCGAATAAAATTAAACGGACGTTTAATTTTACCCGAAATTCTCACTAACTCCAAACGACTCCAATCCAATTCCATAGCGTAGTGCTCTTCCATACGATTCCAACGCAACTAGTTTCGCGCGTTTTCGACCTCGTATGAAAAAGATATGATTTTTACAAGTTTTCACGATTTTATATAAGCTAAATTTACAACTTTCTTTATAATTTTAACCTAAATCTTTACTGGCCGTAGGATCTCACCCTTCAATCGTGACCGTGCGCATCATCTTCCATCTCACGCTGCTCCTACAGGTTACAACATGCGCAAGAACCCATCTATGTTCGAAACTAGGGTTAGATTTTGCAATCACCACGCTCATCTTCACGTCGATCAAGCAACCCCACGTCGAAGGCCACCACTAGCTCCACTTTCGGTCCAAGCCATGATGAACTCGGCTGCGCCATTTGCATGAAAAACGAGGCCGACCGTGCTCCCTTTCGGTCATGATTTCTCCCTCCACGTCGCTCCGATGATCATCATCACCATTGAACACAAAGATCTCGCTGCCCTCTACAATATTCATGTTGGAAGTTTCTTGAGAAAATTGATGGATTGAGAGAGATTCGACGAAGAAGACGAGAGTTTTCTGGCCATTAAGATTATATGGAGGCGGCGGCTGCAGATGGACCAGGGTTTCTAATTTTGTTGCAAAATGAAATTTACAAGTCCTTATATAGAAAATTTCAACGACACTATTCATCCCGAAATTTCCGAACTCCAAACGAAGCGTGCCGGTTGGCGTTTCTAAGGTTTACCCCACGTTCCGAACACAATGGAATGTGTTTTGGGAGCTAATTCGGTCATCTGTGCGAGTTATGACAATAAACGTTCAATTTAAAATTAAACCGATTAAACAATTTTCTAGGCGTTTTAGCTTGCACCGGACAAATGGTAAATCCGATTGACTTGAAATTTAAAAACTTACAATAATATCACATTACGGATCCGATGAAACTGGTTTTGTCGAAATCCGACACTGTTGGAAAAATGACTATTTTAACTCGCCAAATTAATATTAAAAATAATTTCGATACGTTTCCGGCTGCCACGATCAAACGATAACTCCGATTGCTACGAAAATTGAAATCCGGTAATAACAAACTATTACGGATCCAATGGAACTAGTTTCGTTCAATTCTGAGACTGTTCGAAAAATGGCTAATTTCACTAGTTGATTAAATATTAAAATATTCAATTTTCACAAATAAACTTTTAATTCGATTTTAAAAGTTCTAAAATATCATTCTAACTCCAATATGATAAAATAAAATTTTACAAATCATTTTAAATCATATATAACCCAAATTTCAATTATTTCTGAAGTTTAACATATTAAATTATCGATTTAATTATTCAATTAAATCCAATTATTTGAAATAAAATTTATTCGACTTATAAATTTCACTTATTAATATTTAAAATTAATTAAAAATACAAATTTTAATTACTAAAAATCCTGGGTCGTTACAATCTTCCCCCCTTAAAAGAATTTCATCCTCGAAATTACCAAGTAAGAAAAGTTACAGAATCTATTAACTTTCCCAAAATTCATAGTTAAACTTCTTACAATAACTTTACTAAGTTTCCAAATCATACTTAGTTATCTTTTTAAAAACAACTACTATTGTTTAACTTTTAATTCCAAAATCAAAGTAAAAGTTTTCTAAATTTTCCAATTTTCTTAAATTTTTTCTAACGCCTTAAATTTTCGGAAAAAATCTGTCATAGTCTCCTTTGCGTGGCTCGATCCAAAAAAAAATGACAGTATATATATCACAAATATACATCTCATCAAGTAATGAGGCATCCCGCAGGGAAAAAGTGTAAAAGTACGATATTTAATCCGAGATATGTACCTTATATTTTATTAGCGAGCATATACGGCTAATATAGCACGAAAGCGAGCTCCAAATGCGAAGCAAACGCGATCCGCACCTATTAAACACTCAACAAACAACATGAGAACATGTATATAGACAACAGTATCGATATACAACATATAGTAACATAATAACTATATATGCCAACATATCAAATGTAGTAAAAGCAATATATTCAACCATCAACCAACTATCATCCAACTAGCATTCATAACCAATAAATATTCATTCATATTCTCATTAATATTCAATGAAATAGGTTTCAATTTAATCACCTTTGATTCATTAACAGTGGGTGTTTTTACTAACATTCATTGTCAATTAGTTTATATTCACTAATTCATATTCAAGTTGGTTCACTCCTAAATCAAATTCAATTCTATTTAAGATTCACTTAACTTCCAATTGAATTCCAATTACTTTAGCTTTCAATTTCATTAACTCTTAATGAATTATATACAATCAACTAACAACCATATAACAACCAATGTATATTAATTACAACCAAATTCCTTTGCTTATATTCATTCAATTTGGTTTAACACCTTTACTTTCAATTGGTTTAATTAAATTGATTTTCATTAAATTATTCAATTTCCAATAACATTTGATTTTAATGAATTAACACTTATATTCATTACTTCATACCAATTATTTACATTCAATTGATTTACATATTCAATCCATTCATTCAATCCAATTACTAAAGTTGAATTTCATTACATAACTCAAGTTCATATCTATCACTTAACTTTATTAATTTACTTCGATACCAATATCAACTTCATTCTACATCTCTTAAGTTATATTTCATTTTACAAACATCACTTGGTTTTACATAACTTAAATTCCCACTTATAAATCAATTCAGATTCCAATTCTAAGTAAATTTCCATTTAACTTTAAATTCATTTTTATTTACAACTCATATTCATAAATATATTCATATAGTTTCACTTCTTATATATATAAGTTTATCTCACAATTGTAAATTACATTAATTATAATTTCATACTTATAATTCTTTTGCTTATACAATTATTCTTTTATTTAGATTATTCAAACAACTAAACAATCAACTTATATACACTTTAATAATTCTGAAAAATTATTCCTTTATATATAAAATATACTCAAGGTAAAATTATTTCATTTACCCAATTTAAAACAATATCGTGTCGAATTGTTCTGTACAAGTGTTTAGAGATCCCTATTAACAACGTTAATTACTCGTATTAACCAGAATCCATATACCACTCAACAGACCAATCATCACAATATAAAACAATTTTATATTCACTAACAAATACGCTCTCATAGCTATTATTACACTCAAACTCATTCTAGAGTACTACTGACTCTATCTCTAATGAGTAATACCCAACAGAGCCATGGTTGCCGCTTAACCATATGCTCTGATACCACCTGTGAGGACCCGCAAATCCGTACTCCTTGAATATACACTAATCTCCATAGATTAACTCAAGATGAACAGAAATACGAATTCTCATTGTTTAAGAAAAAGAAAAAGGTAGAAGAAGAGAGAAAAAGATAGAAAATAGAGAGAAAAGAAAATAGAACGAAACAGAAAGAAAACAACAGAACAATATCAGAATCTCACAATCGCAGCGGAACAACATATAATAGATAAATGAATAATTTTTAAACAAATAACTATATCAATTATTACATTACATCACATTTCATTACATCATATCATCAGAGTGTACAACAACAACAACAAACAGCGGAAAAGAATACTATATACAAGTAATACGCCATGCCATCCAGCTTGCCTCCAGCAACTCCAGAATATCCTGATAAACCTTAACTCTTGACTGCCCGTGTGGAAATTGGTGGGCACCCAGAGTTTAGGAAGGAAAACAATAAACTCCGAGTCAGTCATGTGACTGGTGTGAGAACTCAAAACATTTTATTTATCTTTAAAATCAAAATAGAGGAATATTTCTAAAGTCAATTCGCAATGCTTTTAAAAACGAGACTACCATAAGGCCTCCCGCACACACACACAATGCATACGCAGAATCGGAGGAGATTTCTCCTTATGATAGTCAAAGATGCTTGATACGCATTAAAAAGAACATTTGATATTATTACTAGTGCATAATGTAGGAAAAATCATTTCGAAAGTAAAGATATAAATCTTAGCCAGCATAGGCATTCCGCACTTATGCCTACTATAGCTACCATGTTCAATAGCAGGTTACCGCCACATTCCATGGCAGGTTATACAACTAAAACCGTACAAGATCGTATTGTTTCTTTGGATTTCCAGCAAATGGTCAGGCCAAGGAACTTCCCATTGCCACATGAGAACGCCTCTGGAAGGACGTCCCCGAGAACCAAACCGGATCTCTGCCAACACAAGGCTGGGTTACCCCTAACTGGGTAACTACTGACGCGAGTATGCCATCCCCCGGTCCTTTGGGACCTTTATCCGAGCGCTCGTAATCAACATCACACCATAATAAATAAAGTGTTTCAACATGAGTAAGTATCTGGGCTCCATACCATGATACCACCCTTTTCCAGAAGGAAATGCACATACCCTAAAGGGAGCTACCCCTCATAACCTTGCCGCATCTTTCCTGTTTTGACCATTCCTGGGTGTGAGGTCCGACGAAGTCTCGTCCACAAAGCCACACTTTATACAAAAGCTGTGCTTTGAGTCAACAAATGATCATAGAAATGATCACAAAGATAAGTGATCAAACAAATGATCATATCACAAATGATCAAACAATGATCATTTCACAGCAACACTCAACATGTCATATTACCAAATTGGGAATATATTGCTGATAAGCTTCAACTACATAACCTCTAAGCTCGTACGTCTTAGAGAAGGGTGTTAAGCTAAGAGAATAAATTCTCCGCCACCAACAGAAATATATTTGAAAGAAATCAGCTTTATATCTCAATTTGTAATGTCAGACATACAATCCATACAAGTCTGTTCCGGGCTCGAACAGAACCGAAGGCACTTACAAAGAAGTCCTTGCAATCCGGATATCCACAGTCCTGATCGGATTCTCCATCACATATGGAGAACTCTATACCGGAGCAACTCGGTGCAGAGTCAATCGACATGTCATCCTATCGCTCTCGCAAATACCCGGTCTTCAACACAGGTCATCAAATGCAATTCATAACGACGTATCACATATTCGGAATGGGTTATACGACCCCAAGGTCCTTTCCCGGATAACCCGAATAGTGAGCGCTTATTCAAAAATAAGTGTGGCATTCAAATTCAAGCAAATCACAACAAATACCTATTCAAAGGTAAATATTGATAGTCGGTTATTGAACTATCAATGCATATGCACAACATCACCCGATTCCAAATTTTTTTCCAATTTACTATTATTATTTCAAAACGTCTTTAAAGTCCTTTATAATTTCATCATTCTCTTTAAAAATTCCAAAATCACTTTAAAAATACTTATAAACAGTATATTTAGTAGTTGGAGATTTTTAGTCCTGCGCCTGGCCAGCATATGCCTAATGTTTGTAAGAACGACGATAGACTTGTTAAACTTTGAGTTAGCAAGTATTTTCAAAACTTTAAATAGCAAATCAATAGTATGAAATTAGAATTACATAATTCCAACCTAATGAACTAAGGAAGAAGATTTTTAAAATATCTTGAAGGCACACAGCTTTGGAAAAGATGTAATATGTAAATATCTAGCATGAAGAATTTCAAGTTTAAAATCTGAGTTTTGTAAGTCGAAAATTTTGGTAAAAGACTTTTGTGTCTTGACCATAGAAATCAATGAACCAAGCTAGTGAGATTAAATAAATGGAATGAATCCTATATCTATTTATAAATTTCGAACTTGGTAAAAAAATTGTGTAGGGTATAAATATCGGTGAAATTTAGCAATCGTTTTCCTAACTTATAATTTCGGGACGAAATTCTTTTAAGGAGGGAAGATTGTAACAACCCTGAATTTTGAACAATTTAAAAATGAAAATATTTAATTAATTTTAAATATTTGAATGATGGTTTAAATTGAATTCCCAATATAACTATGAATTTGGCGATTAAATTTTAGAATTTAATCTATTTAAAGTTGAATTGAATATTGAATTTGTATTTTAAATTCAAACTAATGACTTAGAAAAATAATTTGGATGCAAGAATTATTATTTATTTAAATTATTAAATGGATGGTTAGTTTTAAATAACATTTTTCTTTTCTTTAAAATAAAAAGGAATAAAATTTTAATCAATACAAAAAAATAAAGAAATACACATAGTTAAAAATTCAAACAACAAAATTTACAAAACAAAGTAAAGAAAATAATTATACAAAACAAATTAAATTTAAAATGAAAAAAATTATATAAAAATAAACATAAAATAAAGAAAAAAAAATTACATTGCCTTACTCTTATCAGCTGTAAACGCGCCTAAATTTATGCCGTAACCCACGCCAAAAACATGTCTCTCCCCTACTCTTTTATACCCGATCCCCTTTATTCATTTTCTCGTTCATTTTAAAACCCAAATCAGCAAACGAAAAGAAAAAAAATGGCGACGTTCAAAGCTTAGGGCTTTTCAAATTAGGGCTTGCTCGACTCTCCTCTCTACTCGCGGCCGCTCCAGGCAATGGTGAGTGAACTATCACTCACATCTACTTCACTCTTAGGCTGTTCGAGTTTATTTTGATGTTGATGTTTTTTTTTCGTATGGGTTCGATTTCGTGTTTTTCCTGGTTTTGATCTCTGAGTTTTATGATTTTTGAACTGTGACTTCGGTCACTTTGATTCTGCAGATTGCCTTGTTTTGATGTTGATTTCCGTGTTCACTGGTTTCGAATTTCTGGCAATTGATTTATGTCGACTGTTGCCATGCTCCATGTATTCATGTAGTTCGGTCATCATGGCACCGTTGTGATTTTGAGTCACCATCACCATAATATTTGATTCTGTTTTTTTTTTTGGCTGTTGACTTCATTTGGTAGTTGTCTTATGCTCTGAATTGTTGATGACTTGTTCATCACAATGGTTCCCTTTTTGACTTCGGTCATTTGCTGGCCACCACAATTCGACTTATGACTTGCTCAACTTCGACTTCGATTTTGTGATAATATTTTGGCTTCGGCCTTGACTATATTGAACTTGATTTTTGTGATGTTGGTCTTGTTCGACTTTTGCCATGCTATATTTGGTCATTATATCTTTACTACCATGTGTATACACACATCTATGTGTGTATATATGTGTTATATGAGTAATGTCCACTGTGATTTACTCGAGTTGTACTCTGTGGATTTGGCCTTACTGCCCACTGTTCGACCCTGTTCGATTCCACTTGGTTATGCTTTTGGTCTCTCAGCTATGAATTATATTGTGATATCTTTGTCACTGTTTTGCATTTTGGGTTTAAATCATGACCTAATAGAGTTGTTGCCATTATTGTTGGTCTCGACTTCATTTTGTCTGCACCTGGTTGATCAGGTTGCATATTCCCTGACGCCTTTACGTGCTTTGTTTTCTGATGATAATTGTCTCTGCAGTCTTTACTGCAACTTGGGTTAGCATAATTAATATGTTGATACTGTATGCTTGCATATCCAAATTGCATATGTACTGTTCTTTGATGGCTGATCGTTTGTATACATACATTCTTGTATGTATATATGTGTATGGCCACTGCATTCTGAAATCTTTAGTTTGGTTTGTCTACACTCACTACTGCCTTTGTAGTTGATCAAATTTGGTTTGAACTGAATCATGCAGTTCTATTTTTGTTGCATTTTTGAATATATATGCTGACTTGAGCCTTTTTATTGTTTCACTGCAACTTGGGTTAGCATAATTAATATGTGGATACACTTGAATATTTTATAGTCCCACTGCACTTGTATTCATGTTGCAGTGACCTTTGTACCTGTTGCACTTGCTTGATCAGTTTCATTCATCCTTGTATATGCATTTCTTGGTCATGTTATGTTGTCTGCTATCTTCATGTACATGTATACACTTGTTGTATATTTGAGCATTTGGAATGCATTGAGCTCGTGTGGTCTTCATTCATGTGCAGTTTGCATTTATATTGCCTATGACCTTTTGGGCATGCAAACATTATTTCATGTTGTCCCTTACTGTAACATGTTGCCACTTGTACACACTTTGATTGGAGTTGCATTGTTATCTGAACTGCTGTGTTATGAGCAGTTTGTAATTTGTTGAGCATCATTTATATGCATACATATCTATGCTCCAGTGATATTTCATTTGGTATGTGCTGTCTGCACTTGTTTCTCCTCATCTTCAACAATGAAGTTTGGGTCTTGTTAGCTTGAGTTTTTGTTGCACCTACTTACTTGATTAGTCTGTAGCTCCAAGTTGCCATCTCTGATCTTTGGTGGTGACTGCATTCTTGTTGCAGTTTGCTCTGGATTCAAAATGACCGCAGTTTCATTTTGTATAAAATATCACACTTGTTGACGTGTGCAGCCATGAGTTGTTTGGAAACTTGTTTCTTGAGTTTACTTGAGTATATGCAAACAGTTGCATTTTAAACCTGGCCATGTTGCATAGGGTTTGGTGTTGCAGTTGTGTTGAGTCACTGACTTGACCTCTACAACTTTGATTTCTGATAGTATTCTATGTTGAGATGATTTCACATGTTGTTGTGGCGAGGCAGTGCACGCAAGCGTGAACTGCAGCCACACAGAGTTAACATTTTAAATGTGGCGAGGCCGTGCATGAGTGTGTGTACTGCAGCCCTACTAGATTTGATGTTTTAATTAATGTTTTTCTTTTTGATGAAAATTGTTTTATGTTGCCAATTCAATATATTTTAAATCGCATTTTGATGATTTTGTTGTAAATTGCCGTTTAGGAAATTTTGATGTTTTTTTTCCTAAATTACCTTCATTAAAAGTCCCTTCATCTATCTTCATTGAAAATTTAAATCTGCTGATTTGTTGCTTAACACTGTTAAGCGTTATATTTACCGTTATCCGATTTCTTGTTAAGGATCGGATAGGTAAATTTATTTTGACTGTCGTCTAATTGCTATTTGATTATTATTGCCTCTATGCACTAATAACTGAGTTTGAATTAGACTGACCAGTGTATTATTTTCTTTTGAACGTAATACCCAGGTCAGACCCAGTATTTTACAGCTTGAAGATTTTCGGGCAGCGAAGTTAGAGAGAGTTGGGGAAACGCTTCACTTTAGCTTTTCGGCGATTTATTTTTGTACTTAAAGAAATATTCCGCGTATAAAATTTAATTCATTATATAAACTGTGATATATGTATAAAAATTCATTCTTGTGAAATATTAATATTATTATTCTGTGTTTCTGTGGCTGATTCTGTTTAAACGCTATAAACTGAATAACAATCCGTCTTTTTGAACGTTTCAAGTTGGTTTAATTACCGACTGGGGGCGGTCAGGAGGGCGGGTCGTTACAAAAAGTGGTATCGGATATTTAAAAAAATTATTTAAAATAAATGGAGTTGATCACTGCTGTGTTAACTCTGGGTGCCCACCAATTTCCACACGGGCAGTCAAGAGTTAAGGTTTATCAAGATATTCTGGAGTTGCTGGAGGCAAGCTGGATGGCATGGCGTATTACTTGTATATAGTATTCTTTTCCGCTGTTTGTTGTTGTTGTTGTTGTTGTACACTCTGATGATATGATGTAATGAAATGTGATGTAATGTAATAACTGATATAGTTATTTGTTTAAAGATTATTCATTTATCTATTATATGTTGTTCCGCTGCGATTGTGAGATTCTGATATTGTTCTGTTGTTTTCTTTCTGTTTCGTTCTATTTTCTTTTCTCTCTATTTTCTATCTTTTTCTCTCTTCTTCTACCTTTTTCTTTTTCTTAAACAATGAGAATTCGTATTTCTGTTCATCTTGAGTTAATCTATGGAGATTAGTGTATATTCAAGGAGTACGGATTTGCGGGTCCTCACAAAAGGTATCACGTAAGACTTCCCACACATAAACATGGAAAAGTTTTCACCTTACGCTAACCAAAACATTTGATAGGAAATCCAGCGATATTATAATAGGTCTAGGGTTTTCAAGTAAATATGAAATAGCCGAAATTGCTAAATCTATTAAATTCCAGCTACTAGCCACAGAAGTGGGTAGTACAATCAAAACAGTTGGCACTTATTGGATTTTGGATTCCATCAATGGAAGGGCTACTGGGGTACCGCCCGTCACAGTACGTGGCCTAGATCAACGTACCGAGGATCACTCCCAATCCCCTGCAACACAAGACCGAAACCATCCCTTACTGGACAGTCCCGAACAAGACAACCCCGCAGTTGGCTTACGTTCCAACCGCCCACTAAGCCGAATAAAAAGGAACCTCTAAACAGGAGAAAATCTCGTCCTACTTGGGCATGACCCACTTAGCCTTGCTGCACCTCCCCTGTTTTAGCCATTCCCGTTTGATGAGGCTTGAGGTTACGATTACCTTTAGAGAACACATCTCTTAGAATGCTCATCGTCCACCTGATGATGTTCTGAAAGCATTCAATCCATACAAGTTCGTTCCGGGTTCGTACGAAATTGAAGGCATTACCTCGTTACACTCATTTTGGAATCACCCTCATAGTTAACGACGATAACCCTTGCACTCTGTATCTCTATCTCGAATCTGAAAGTACTACTGTGTCAAAATCATCTCGGAATCACCCTCAGAGTTATACTGACGGATATAGTTCTTACACCTCGAGTCTTCACTCTTCACATGAGATTCACGACCTATCGTTAATTTGGATTCGATGTTGTTTTCAGATACCAAATATGGAAACCCTATCCCGGTCTCATCGATATCCAACGCGTGTCTTTTAAGGCCAAGTTGTTTTAAAGGTTTAAAACAATTCAATTATCTTATACACAGATAGATAAATCACAGATTTACAATAGGTAGTCAACATTATCATCACAACAGATAATCCATATTATCATTATCAAAAAGTAATCCAAATCATCATCACAATGCAACCATTGCATCCATATCATTCAACATTACTTATCTCATATCTGAGATTCAAACCATTCAAGGAAATTCATATCATCCATCCATATAAGCAATGATTAATAATCACACCAAATATAATTAATTTAAAATGGATTAAATTAATTACATCATTCTAATTAATTTAAAATGAATTAAATTAATTACTTCATCATTACCAAACTTGCTTATATCACTATTAATTAATTATCAATCCATTAATAAATCATCAATTAATTATTCATTTCAACTAATCATCCCTGATTAATTAACCTTTAATTACATTCAAGTAATTATCCACTAATTAATTTCTCAAATTAATTATACTTAACCAAATATAGTAATTAATCTTTAATTTCTTCCTTAATTAATTAACTATAAATTAATTACATTAACCCTTAATTAATTAATTCCTTCATTTATTAATTATTTCCAAATAAATCTATGTTTAATTACATCATTAATTATAATAATTAATGATCTCTAATTACAATTCTATTTAAATTAATTACATTATAAATTAATCTTTATTCAAACCATAATAGTTAATCACCCTAGATTAACTCCATTCAGTAATTAACTTCCCTTAATTACTTCACAAAATAAATTAATTACTCCATTAATTAATTATCTCAAATTAATTCCTTGATTAATTCACAAAGTAATTATACTCAAATTACTTCATCATTAAATCACTTCAATTAATTACATACAGTAATTACCCATTAGTTACTTCTCTAAGTAATTTCTCTTCATTTAATTACATTAAGCAATTATACTTCACAAATCATCAAATGATTATTTAAATTAATTAAACTGAATTAATTAACTTAATCTAATCAAATTAACTCAATTAATTACAATTAGTAATTAATTCCTTAATTACTTCCATAAGTAATTATACTTAAAAATTTACACAAATGATTGTCCTTAAATTAATTAATCTAATTAATTATTTAAAAATTAATCACATTAATTAATTATTAAATAATCCTTAGTTAATGACCTCATTAACTATTTAACAATTCATTAATTATTTTTCGAAAGTAATTAACTTATTTTAATCATTATTAATTACGAATTAATTAATCATTAATAACCCATTTAATTTACCCCTAATTATTTAGTTATGTGTTAAATGTAACTTAATTAATCATTTATTACTTGATAATTAATTATTAATCATTAATTAAAATCTAATCTTATTAATTAATGAATCTTAAATTACAAGTTAATTATCCTAAGAATAATTAATCTTAAACCTTAAGTATAAACTCTTAATTACCTAAAGTAATTATCTATTTCATTAATTTATTAAATAAATTAATTATCCATTTAATTACCCTAATAATTAAATGCATAACAAAGCATTAAATTATAATTTAACTTTAACAAGTTTTAAAATCAATTTAAAACCCTTTAAATTTATATGATAAATAATACTTTTCTTATAAAAGAAATTTTACAAGAATTTAAAATAAATTTCTTTTTAAATATTTAAATTTTTATCATTCAAAATTGTTAAACACTTAAATTTATAAAAACTTATATCTATTTTAAACCAAAGATTCAAATTCAGATTTAAATCAGATTTAAACTTGTTTAAAACATTTCTTTACATTTCAATTTCCAATTTAAATTCAAATTTCTTTTAAAAACATTTTTAATCAATAAACCCCTATAAAGTTAATTTAAAACAAATTTGAATTTAAAACTTATTCATTCCCATCTTAATATTCAAATTAAACTTGAATTCATAATTAAAAATTAGATTTAAAACTTAATTTAAATCTTTACTTTATACTTTTAAAATTCAGTTTTAATTTGAAAACAAAACACGTTTTCTAACCGTGAAAAAAATTAACTCGAGCTACAATTTATTCGAGTCTAACCTAATCTTGCTCGAATCAACACTAAAATAAACTTGAGTAACCTTCCTATCTTGAATTTATTCAAATTTAAATATAGTCAGGTTTTACAAAATCCTGTAATGACAGTTACAAAAACCTGAAACAACTAAACACCTGAGCCCACTCAACCATGACATCGAGACAAACAACCTGCAGCTTCTAGCAAATCAAAAATTAACCCGTCACAAACACGAGTATCTCTTCTTCCCCAAAACACAACCGACACACCAAGATTCCCCCGTGACCTGCACCACCACGGCAACCAATTCCGACCCCTCGTGATAACACTCGCAAGTCGGCGACCATCCCCATCTCGATTCCGGCCATCAACAAATATGCAGAAGCCCAGTATCAAAAATGAGCATATAAGCTCAAAAACTAAAACAAATGTCGAATCTGTAACCGCCTCAACCACCAAATTATGATCATCAGAGAATCTACGCCTCCGGCCACTACTTCCTCCACACCCCATCTACCATCAACTCAATTCTGGAAGAACTCAGTCATTTATAGGGGTTGCGGTGATCAATTTACTGATCAATAGTGAAAAATAGAGTTATAATTTTTGATTCAAGATCATAATCGCCCCAAGGCTTTAATCCACCTACTACCATTTTTCCCTGCAACTTCGATCAACACTCCATCACCAGAAAAGATACTGGCTACCCAAACTCCCTAGATTGACAGTTCTAACTCAAAATAGGATTTCTGGTTAAACCAGAAATACTCAACCAAATTCAAACTATAAATTCTAGTTTTAGTTTTAAAATTCAAGCCTTTGATAATGTAATTGGTTTATAAGCTTTAATCAATGAATCTGGCAAATTAAATTACTACTTTCATATAATTTGATCTCTTATATTTTTGTTTCCCAGAGTCAACTACAGAGATTTTTTTTCCTTCTTATATTAATAAAGTTTTAAACTCTAACTTATGTTACATAACATACTATGTTTAAATCTTAAACTATAACAAGGATTTGAGTATGATATCATGATTTTTGATCAGGATTTAAATCTGAATTCTAGAACAGGCAAGATCATATTTTCAATCAACATGCATATATTCATACATCTACCAATAACGAACTTGTAAATTTGCATGCAAACACACTTATTTCTAGAGTAAACAAGCAACTAACTTATACTTAAGTTTATTTAGTATAAAATGTTACTCACCAGTAATCTATGAGCAGAGCAACTATTCCTGAAAATGCTTGAAACTGGATAGTGCTAGATTTGAAAACTTGAAGTTGTTGAAGTTCTTTAAAACTGCAGTTTGCTTTTTTTTTATAACTTTAGTTTGCCTTTAAAAACATTCATCTTGTTTTCTGCATTGCTCCCTGATTTTTATAACTGCATGCAGGTTTTAGAAAAAAAAAGAATTGCAGGCATTGATTTAGCTTTGTAGTTGCATGCAGGCCTTTGAATGTTGCAAATTGGTTTCATTTTGGTTTCTTTGGGGAATTTACAGATTTTGCTTTGAACGATAATTTCTGTTTTGAATGAAGATTATAGATTTTTCTTGTTTTGATTTGAAGAAGATGATTTCAGATTTGTTTGAATGTTGATTGAAGATTTTGGGCTGAAGACTTTCTTAAGTTTTGAGAAAGAAAGAATAGAAAAAGAAAAAGGATGAGAAGTAATATGTTTATATAAGTAGATTTTTGATTTAATTAAAATAAAAGAAAAAAATAAAAAATAAAAAGGACACTTGTTTCTTAGTTTAACATTTGTCACAATTCTTATTTCATGCTTAACACATGTCATATAAGTGTTAAGAGATTAACACATGTATTAAGAGTATTTTTATTTTAATTTAAAATTGTTTATAAAAACTTAACTTATTATATTCCTTATGTATATATATAAATGAATTTCTTCCCCTTTTTAATTTTAGAAAAACATAACAAAAAAAATTATAAATATAAGCTTATTTAATTATTTTTATGTATTTATTCTTTTAAATTTCACAACATTAAATTCAAATTTTAAATTAATTTACCAAATCCAATTTTAAAAATCAAGTTGTATATAGATGCATATATAACTCTTATTAAAATTAAAAATAACAAATTCTATTTCTAACATAGTCTATTTATGTTTATAAAAACTAGGTATTAAAATTATCGTTTGAAAATAACAAATTAAACAATCTCAAATAATTTATAAAAGAGATCGTAATTTACTTCCATTACTCATTAAATTAAGATCATATGTAATTTGTAATTAAAATTCTTATATATAATTTCAAACCATATTTAAAAAGAAAAATAAAACAAAGCTTTTATGTTAATCTAATTCAAATTCATATTTAAGTTAATAAAATATAATTCCAAAACAAATAAGATTTACCTTAAGTATAAACCATATAATTATTTATTAAATTGTTTTGAAAAGTTAAATGTTAAATTTAAATCAAAATTTCCAATTTACCAAAAATAAATTAGAATTAGAAAATTGATTCATTTACTAAATTCCAAATCACAGTTTATCAATTTACAATATATACAATTATATATATTATGAACAGAAAACAATTTATTAGCTTTTAAAAGGTAAAATCTTCCAATTTAATTATTTATTAAAAGAAGATTATTAAATCAATTCAAAATTTATTATCAAAAATTATCAAATCAAATTAATTTTCAACACAGATTATTAAATTTATATTGCCAAATTTTCGGGATATCACAATTGTTGACGTTCTCCGTATTATTTCTGGAATTTCTTTGATCGTTTCTTTTGTAATTATTCATTTTTCTATATTTTAGGAAGTTTCGGAAGTTTCTTGTCATGAAAACAATCTCCTCATCATTGTCTGATTTCGAATCTTCAGTTGTTGCATTGAATGCTAATGATTTCTTTTCTGTAGCCTTGTTTTATTTTCTTCCTTATAGTTGAACTTCATAAGACGTAAGATACCCAATCAATTCTTCTATTTTCATTAGACTGATATCATTTGCTTCTTCGATTGCAAGTGTCTTTTGATCCTATTCTGGAGTGAGTGAATTTAGAATTTTTCTGACTTGGTCTTCCTCCGAAAAGCTTTTTCCCAGTGCAATTAGTGAATGAAAAATATCTTGAAATCGATAATACATGTCGAAAATGGACTCATTTGCATGCATTTTAAACAATTGAAACTAATTAGTTAATATGGAAATTTTAGTCTATTTAACTTTGCTTATTCCTTCATGAGTAACTTGCAAAGTTTTCTAGATTTCAAATGAAAACTTGCAAACAGACACTCTATTAAACTCATTCCTATCTGGTTAACAAAATAATATATTCGTGGCCTTTGAGTTATTTTGTGCAACACCCTTTTGCTCAGCAGTCCATTGGGAAAAATCGCTAGTTGGTTCAACATCTCAGTTTGTGTGATATTCCAAGTGTCGAATCCTACTGATTGTAAATAAGTTTTCATTCTACAAGCCCAATATGCATAATTACTGCCATTGAAAAATGGTGGTTTGATAGTAGACCGACCTTCTATAAATGAACTAGTGTTAGTATTAACAAAACTAGTGCCAGAGTTAACATTACCAGTGTTGGTAGTCATTAAAACAATTTTTCAAGTTTCAGATTATGAAAACTATGAAAACCAATGCTCTGATACCAATTGAAAAGGAGTGCAGATTAAGTATCTTAAGGCTAATTTAACACTAGAGGGGGATGAGGAGTGAATAGTGTTTAATAGATTCTAAGACTTATATGGACTAAATTAAAATTATGACACAAACGAATGCAGAACTTGATCACAGAACAATCATAGAATCAAACACAGATGCAGAAAGTAAATAAAAAGCAGTAAAAGGAAAGAACACACCGGATTTTATACTGGTTCGGAGTTACCCTACGTCCAGTCCTGTACCAACGCAAACACCTCGTACATATTTTCATTATACCAATGTCGAGATTACTATCCTGAATTTATAAAGGCCTTGAGGTACCCTTCTGTCTTCGAGTCCGGGGCAAACTATGTTGATTTACAAGACACAAGATCATCCAATTGATTTCCAGGCACAACCACACCTTATAGAGGGACTTGATAAACTTTTGATTACAAATTGATCCTATAAATATGAACAGCACTTTGATCTTCGAGAGAGGGCAGAGAATCAAACAAGAATGAGATTTTAATTTGATTCACTTGAGAAATCAGTAGAATTTCTGCACGATCTTAAAAATATGAAAATTTTAGAATATGGATTTGTGTAGAAGGAGTGAAGAAAATAGTTAGTTAAAAAATTCGTTTACGAAGGCTATTTATAGACCGGTAATGGTCATTACCATTCATGAAGAGATTTAAACGAATAGACACTTCTTTTGAAAATTGAAATTTTTGAATTTAATGGCCACCATATCGACATGGGGTATCCCATGATGATGACATCCTTTAGTTAAAAACTATGTAAAATTTGTTTTGAAAATTGTATTGAAAGGAAAACAAGATGAAATGATTCTGAAGTAAAATAAACTAGTTTTCCTATGATTTAAAATAAAGAAGCGTAGAAAAATATATTTTTAGAATGTATATATAAATTTGATTTTAAATCTCAAGTATATATATTATAAAGAATATTTAAAATCATAAGATAGTTTTAAAAACAAACGAAATTTAAAACAAGAATTTATTTAAAAACAAAAACAAAGAATATTTTAAGGCTAAGACATCTTTTTGAAAATCATTTGAAAAGATAATTTTTAAAGCGAAAACATTTTGAAAAGCATTTTTGAAAATCATTTCGAAAAACCATTTTGAAATAGTTTTGCAAGCTTCTTCCTGCAGAATATTTCATCACATCAGGATTCGAGAACTTGTACAAAACTGGGTTGTTCGTGGGTTGGTAAGCCACTTATCGTAGGTTTTTAAGCTACTCTTCGTGGATTTGTGAGCCACTAAGAAGGTAGAAATGGGTTCCATCCCAAATGAAATTTGGAATGAAGATTTCCATGCTATTATGAAGTTTTAACAAAAACTAGACACTTATCTTGAAATCTTGATCTTGATACTCTAGAGTCTTCAATCTTGATATCTCCATTCTGAATCTTGAGTCTTGAGTCTTTATACTGTTCAGTCTTCAGTAATCAATACCTGCATATATATATATATATCCTACATATTTCCTGCATACACATATCTATCTAGACAATAGTGTTAGTATATATTTTATAATAAGATAAGTTAAAAAGGTTGTTGTCATCAAAACCAACATCTCAATTCCTAACAGTCTCCCCCTTTTTGATGATGACAACCTGTATTTATAAAATATACTTACCATACCAAAACTCCTATCATAACTCCCTCTTACTCCATGACTCCCCCTTTCTCCAATCATAACTCCCCCTTACTCCAAGCCAACTACTATTTTATAACTTCTCCCCCTTTGTCATCAACAAAATTTCTTACTAATAAATTCCCTAAACTTGATATAAGATAATCAACCATAATATAATAGAGTAATCCATATATAAGTGTAATAAGTGTTAAGTGTGATCATAAATATGAAATGTGATCATAAATGTGAAATGTGATCATGAATGTGATCACACGTGTAATCCAGAAGTAAATCAATCATCATCCAATCATACTTATAGTAATTATTCAATTCAATCATATATACAAACCATACCAAACGTTTTAAGTAAGTTAAGTCAATCAAGTTTAAAACACACCAATCAAATTAAACAAATAACACACAGAATGACTAGACATTCCTTGGTACTTCCACCCATCCAACTTCTCCAAAGATAGGGTCTACTTTGATAGCATCCCATTCTTCTTTATCTAAGTGAGGGCATGGCTAATGAAACTTCTAAGAGGTGCTTAGGGACTGTACGTAGGAGAGGTGCTCCGAACCTGTATAAAATCTTGGTGTCTTTCCTTTATTTACTTTACCTTGCATAATTACTATTATTAGCTTATTTTAGTTAGCCATACTTCTACTATATGATTCACCAGTTCTTTTCACGGTATAAACCCGACAGTGATTACAAGAAATTAGAGTTAGGGGAAGCAAGAGCCAAAAGATCCTTAGAAACGAGCCATGCCTCTCTATTTATAGACGTTGGAAGCATAAATTCTCACCCAAAAGATCTCCACCTCGTTTTCCATGCCGCAGGCTATTTCTCTAAAGAAATAAGGGGACAACAGATCATTTATCATGGATAGGTACCGATCCTAGGCTTGGATCGGCACCGATTCATAATTTTATTATATGGATAGTTTTGGCCATCTTGTTTTGGCTCGATTGGTGGTTAGCTTTGTGATTTCAATCTTGTTTAAACTAATATTAGCTTGTTTCTAAGTTCGAATAACAGATCCATGGAAGAACAAATTTACAGACTTAAGTGCTCATGAAGATTGATAGAGAATCGCTTTAAATCAAAAAAATGACACTTGAAATAGGCTTGTAGGATCATCACAAATATGTAATAGAAGTCGAGGAAACTTTGGAGGATAAAACTAAAAGTCTAGTGGATGTATCTATTATGATTTATGTATTAGTATATAAGTGTATACCAATATACAAGCTAAATATAGCAATATAACAAAGTATAAAAACAAGAACACCAAACAAGACCACCAATATACGAGCTGATATACGAGCTAATGGAGATTATAGGAAGGGTATACTATATTGAGTGAATATTCAAGAACACACAAAGTTATATGTCTTTTATTCTATTGTATTAAGTCTTGTTGGAGATCTTCAGGCACGAGATCCACTAGACTTTTGGTTTTTATACTCTCCTTTGAATGATAATGAGTGTGAGTTGCTTGGATTTATAGGAAATAATTTAAACAAAATATATAGATTTTGGTTGAAGGTGATTGAGAATATTAATTCAATGATAGCATAAGTGAATATGAATATAGAAGTCAAAAAATAGTAAATCAAGCTTTTTTAATATCTCAATCGATTGAAGTATTTATAGAATCAAAGAGTAGTATTTGAAAAGTTATGACTTCTTAAAAGATTATTCTTTGATTAATGATTGCAACTGTTGAAGGAGGAAGAAGTTTGTTCAAAACAGAGGAAGCATCTATTCAAAAATGACAGTTGTTGTTTTCTATTTACAGGCCGAGATAGTTCACAAGCGTCTGTCCTTATGTCACTGACATATGTGCCTGTCTGTAAATAATTAACAGACATTTATCATAGATGTCTGTGACAAAATAACAGACGTCTATTATGTTGTAAAGTATAAAATCAGAGTAGTATGTTAGTAAGATTTGTCAGTTTGAAATTGTATGTGTCTTGATCGCTCAAGGAGATTGTAAAATATATATCTATGACTATAATACGATAATATGACCTTACTTTTATATTATATGATATGTCTTTATTCAATTATCTACGAGCCATGATTTTGTTGTGCACCTTGATCTTCTTCTAATATATATACCTATAATACGATAAGATATACATTGTATAGGTATTGTCATTGAAATCACATAATAGAGGTTCCAACATTCTTTCCCTTTTTGATGACAGCGACTATATAATAGTTAGTAATAAGTAATGAAAAGATAATTCCCCCTGAATGTTATCGCCCTTTATGTATATGCATATTCATATCCCCCTTTTGCATTATCAAAAAATAATAATAGCGGAACTTAACTTAAAACAAAGCTATAAAAATCATGATGAAATAGTTAGGGAAATAATAGTATCAGTACTAGTATGAATAAACAATAGAGAACAAAAAATAAACAATCATAAAAGTGCAAGGAACAGCCATTAATGGTTATGATAATTGTAATTAAAGAAATCACCATAATTATCAAACAGACAGTGTAGGCGAACAAAGTAGAATGATAGTTTCCTAGCCATTGCATATATTCTTCATTTTCATGAATGGATAATCCTTGAAATGTCAAAAGGTTCATTTATTGTGGTGCTGAAGGATCGGGCCAAGACATATCATCGCTATCTTCATGTTCTTCTTTTGGTTCTTCCTGCACAATTGTCTTTTCTCGATCTTATTGGGAACTTCGTTCCTAACAAGATGATCGATAAGGATGGTAAACAAGAGTCTGTGCTGAAGGAGGTGGTGTTGGAGAAGGAGAGAGGGATGATCTACCATGAACTTTTCTCATAACTTTGCCCAAAGTGGAAACAACATTTTTCAAAGTTTTCTCCATTTTAGTCATTCGTGTGAAAAAAAATCATTCTAAGCTGACCATTTTATTTTGCAAAGATTTTTTATTTTCCTCTAGAGCTCTTTGAGTGACCGTGATCAGTTTTTATTTCAAAGCATTGAATCTTGGATAGATCCATTTTGAGTCGGTACAATGCGAGCTTCATAAATCTCCCAATCAGAATGATATTTGGCAGTGTGGGAAGAAGAACCAAATTGTTGTGGAGGATGAGGGATTGAGCTTGTTGTCGAGGAGGAGGTGCCAGAGCCTATTGCGGAGGAATCGCATGCATTTATTGTTGTTGCTGATTAGTCCATTAAGCAAGAGACATGATTGGAGGTGGCCTATCGGGAAGATGCATTAAGGATAAAAACCTTGTACTACTTTCTTTTGCAGGAATTTCTTTGTACTGAGAAATATAAGAAGGTACTCCGAGACCTTGTAAAGACGCATGACATATGGAGCATATATAATTGTGCGCCAGTGGAAAGACCAAAAACTTTTAATTCCATCATGAATAAATTGAGCCTAATTTACTTGAATTCCACAAAATATAACATATAGGATTTATGGTCATTTTCATATATTTTCTCATGACTACCTAATCGGGGAATGATCGCATTAATTATCATAAAATTTAATAGTCTAGCTTTTGGTCGTAGATAAACGGATTTCCATTGCGATATTCTATCTTTCCAAACTTGGTGTGTGACTTCATCATGTGCAGATTTCTATGATCGGGAGTTTCCTCTAAATCAAGTCCAGTAGAGGAACAATCGAGTAAACGACCAATTATGTTTACAATAATTTTCACA
The DNA here is from genome assembly GCA_030765085.1 of Allium cepa. Taxonomy (NCBI): domain Eukaryota; kingdom Viridiplantae; phylum Streptophyta; class Magnoliopsida; order Asparagales; family Amaryllidaceae; genus Allium; species Allium cepa. Next base: position 611,901,657 of record CM060942.1, on the reverse strand, counting down.
TGACTATACACGCTAGTCCATAACCAACCACCTCCATTATTAGATGTCCAAATATCATTACTGCATAAGTTTGCATATAAAAGAAAGAAGCCAAATGATCAATTTGTACCTCATTTTCATTGAAATTGATTAAATCTTGACATCCGAAGGCGATGGTGAGGTCTTGATGACCATATTCTCTAAATTTGCATAATCGGTAGAACATGCCAGAATGAAGTCTTTTTTGCTTTATCTCTTTGAATCTTTTGTTAGCAATTCGACTATTTCGAAGCCATACTTGAATATGGGAATTGGTGACAAGATGTTTATGAGAAGAAGAAGATTGGCCTCTCTTTGATCTCTTATTAAATAGATTTTTCGTTTTGGCGGCCATTTTTGACGAATTAAGATTTTTTGAGTTCGAGTTTTAGAACTGAAATAGATTGGGTAATAGTTGAAGAGTTAGGTGAAGAAAAATAATACGAAGTGGCATTTGTAATAGCCAAAACTTGGCTTAGATGTCCGAGGAAGAATGATAGACATCTGAGATCACTTAGGAATGCTTTTCCAAGAAATTCGACAAACTTCTATCACGTCTTCACAGACGTTTGAGGACGGTAGAATTGTAGTTTTAGTATGTTGTTTATATTTTTTTAATTGAATATTTTCATAGAATCAACATAATAAATGATTACGATAATCAAGAAGCACACAAAAATTATATGTATGCGTGTTTGTATATATATGTGTGTGTGTGTGTGTGTGTGTGTGTGTGTGTGTAGGGGAGAGGAGAATTATTCATTTGTCGAAGGATTTTTAAATTCAGGTTAATCCCAAGAGTTTGTGTTAGTTTACTTATCTTGAGTCTTTAGTGGAGACCAACTTGGCCGAGCCGTAGTGTCAGTCCAGTCTTAGTTTGAGGGCCTTGCCTTCCATAAATATCTTGGAGCAATATTGAATGTTTTTACCAGAGTTTCTATTTAACAAGGAGATTTTTTATGTAAGAAATATTTTGTTGGTGAATGACCAAAAAATACTAGAAAATATTTTTCGATAAAGTTAAGATAAGATCCTTGACATCGATGCTCGTAATATATTTTTCGTTGAACTCCTATCATTTCTTGTTGATGGTGATATATTGCATCAACTTTAGTATTGAGAGATGATGATTCAAGATCAATCACTCGTTTTTCTTTCTTTTCCTTAAGAAAGAAGCTGGCGTGATATGTAAGTAATGCCTTAATATTTAGTGGGACTAATCGATTTGGCGGAGGTTTGGTTTTTATTGGTGGCACGTGGGTGCTAGCTGATGAAGGTGAGTTAAAGTCAATAGTTGAATAAGTGCAGTTGTGATCAGAAGACATGTTTAGTTTTTCTAAAGTTATGAATAATATTTCTATATTTTTCTTTAGCCATGTATAAATAGAATGCAGTCTATTTATAGTTAAAATTTTGTAAGGATACAACAGTTTTTTTATGGTTGTTAAAAGATTGGCTGAAATAAATTAAAGGTAGAATTTTATATAGATTAACAACGTTTGAAATTTTATAACGAGAAATAAATGTGACGTATATTAATTAATTCATTAGTTGAACATATACCAAGGTCTCATCATAGATTTATAAAAGTTGATTCACACAGCGGTTTAGTGAAAATATCGGCAATTCGATTCTCAGTGTTAACAAATTCAAGAGAAATGATTCCATTTTCTACATTATCTCTTAAAGAATTATGAAGAATGTCGATATGTTTTGTTTAAGAATGATTAATTGGATCCATAGAAAAATTTATAACACTGGTATTATCACAATATATATGAGAGTAAATTATAATTTACAAAAACCTTGAAGTGTTTGTTGCATATAAATTACTTGTCCACAAGCTAAGGATGCGGAGATATACTTGGCTTCACATGTCGAGAGAGAAGCACAATTTTGCTTTTTATTAAGCCATGAAACTAGAGATTGATTAATAAAATGACATGTGCCACTTGTATTTTTTCTATCCATCTTAAAACCACCAAAACCTACATTGCCATATGATGCAAGTTCTAAAGAGTTGCCTTTTGGGTAGAAAAGTCCGTAATCTTTGGTGTTGGTTTTGTATCGCAAAATTCTTTTAACTGCTCAATGATGTCACTCCTCAAGTTGTGCTTGAAATCCTACATATAAATAAACTCTCATCATAATATCTGATATACTAGTCGTTAAGTATGACAAAGATCCTAGCGTACTTGGTATAATTTTTGGTCGAAATCCTTTCCATTTTCATCTTTATCTAAATGTAAACTCGTGCTCATTGGAATTGGTTTACTTGAAGTACTGTCCATTCTAAATCGTTTAGTAATTCTCTACAATATTTTTCTCAATTTATAAAAATCCCATTTTCTAGTTGTTTTGTTTGTAAACTTAAAAACAAATTTAATTTTCCTATATGCAACATTTAGAATTCATTTTTCATTATGTTAGAGGAATCATTATATAGTTTCTCGTTAGTTGATCCAAATATGATGTCATCAACATATATTTGTACAATTAATATATCATTATCTCCTCCTTTTATAAATACTACATAATCAATTTTCCCAATTTGAAAACCAGACTTTAATAAATGTGTTTTTAGTCTCTCTTATTAAGCACGGGGTGCTTGTTTTAATCCATATAATGCCCTTTTAAGTCTAAAAATATGATCCAGATATTTCTCATGAACAAATAAAGGTGGTTGTTCAACTTAAACTTTTTTGATGAAGCCATTTGAAAATGCGCTCCTAACATCCATTTGAAATAATTTAAAATTATGATGAAATGCAAAAGTAAGTAATGTCCGCATAGCTCAAGACGTGCTATAGGAGCGAATGTTTCTTCATAATCAATTCCTTATTCTTGAATGTATCCTTGAGCAACTATTCTTGCTTTATTACGAGCAATGTTTCCATCTTCATCTGCTTTATTTTTAAAAACACATTTAGTTTCTATTACCGATTGACCATTTGGTCTTGGTATAAGTACTCATAAATCATTTCTTTCGAATTAATTAAATTCTTCTTCCCTTGCGATAGTCCAAAAATCATCTTTTGATGCTTCTTTATAATTAGGTTCCAAACTAGATATAAATGCAACATGACTTATTTGATTTAATTGATTTCTAGATGAAACTTTTATGTTTAAATCACCGATTACATTATTTATTTGATGATCTTTTAAGATTCAAGGTGGTGATCTCAAAAGATTGTCACTATTATTCATGGTATTGTTGTTTTAAGTTACAGAAGTATGCATTGTTGTTATTTACTACTTCATTGTCGTCGTCATTTTTGGTATTCTTAAAATCTTCATCAAAAGAAACATGAAGACTTTCTTCAATAGTGTTAGTTTGTTTACTAAAAACCTATGTGCTTTTCTACAATCTGAATACCCAATAAAATATTCTCCATCGGCTTTTGGATCGAATTTTCTCAGATTATCTTTTGTATTCAAAATAAAGCATTTAGAACCAAAAATATGAAAATACGATAATTTAGGTTTCTTTTCAAAAAACATTTCATAACATGTATTCTTAGTCATAGGTTGAAGTGTTACACGATTTAGCACATAACATGTTGTAGCAATAGCTTCGGCCCAAAAACTCTTTGGTAAACTATTGGTACTAAGTGATGTTCATGTAGTGTTTGATTTTTCCTTTCTATTAAGCCATTTTATTGAAGTGTTCATGGAAACGAAAAATTACGACTAATTCTCTTTTTATTGCAAAAATTTTCAGTAATGTTAATTTCAAATTCTCCACCATGATCGCTTCTTATATTTTTAATTTTTATGTTCATTAAATTTTTAATTCTCTTAACAAAGATTTTAAATGTTTCAAATGCATCACTCTTATGTTTTAAAAATAATGCCCAAGTGTATAGTGAAAAATCATTGACGATAATACATACATGTTTGTTATGATTTATTGATCGTATTTGAGTTGGGCCAAACAAATCTAGATGGAGTAATTCAAGTGGTTGTTTGGTAGCAATTTCTTTCTTAAGTTTAGAAGAACTTTTCTTTAATTTCCAAGTTAACAAGCATCACAAAGATTTTTAACTTTAAAATTAATTTTAGGTAACACTCTTACTAAATCATTCTTTGCTAATTTATTTATATATTTAAAATTTACATGACAAAAGCGCTTGTCCCATAGCCATGGGTCATTATGATTGGCAGTTAGGCATAAATCATTATTGTTTTTAACATTCACGTTTTAAACATAAATATTTTGTTTTCTTATTCCTTCAAAAATTAATTTTTTTTATGATTGAATATAATGCATTTATCTTTTTCGAAATCAATCCTAAGTCCTTTATCACATAATTGACTTATACTTAATAAGTTATGTTTTAAATTTTCTACTAAAACATTAGTAGTAAGAGGAGAAGTGGATATGCCGATGTTGATGACGTATCCAATGCCAATGATAAATCCTTTTGAGTTGTCTCTAAATGCCATAGTGCGACCATCGATATATGTTATAATTGATAACATGCATACATATCTGGTCATATGCGTGGAACATCCACTATCGAGTATCCATTTCTTCTTGCCTTTTATTTTATTTTTGGGTTCCTACAAAATAGTAAAAGTTTAATTCATACCCACTTCCTTTGTTATAGTCCTATGTGTTACTGGGTGAAGGTAACCATACCCAAGTAGGTTTGGGGCCTTTAAAGACATAATTATTATTATAAACAATATTTTTTAAGTATTCATCTATATGTTTTTGTCTAATAAAAGTATTCTATTATTGATTTAGGAATCCATATTTTTACATTATTTGTTCTAGGAATATTAATCTTACTTTTTGAGACATGTTTCTTAAGCTTATTATATAGTGCACTATAGTTTATATGTTTTTGCTTAGTTTTAAATCCTAATCCATTTAGATTTCCTGATGGTCTTGATATTTTGATCAAATTTTCTAAGTTTTGTTTTTATTTATTAAATTTTGATACATTATTAGTTATTTTGTCTTCTTGTTTTCAAAATGAAAATTTTCAATAATGCTAGAATCTAAACATGCCTTAAGTTCTAGTTTTTCTTTTTCAAGTTTGGTATTTTCTAATTTACTATTTTCTAAATCATGTAATAGAGTAGTATTTTGAGAAGATAACTTTTTTACATTCTTTTTGAGCCATTTCTATTTCTCCTTCTAATATTGTTTTTTCATCTTTTAATAAACCAATTTCTATCTTCGCTCTATTTAGTTTCCTATATATTCCCTATTTAGTTTCTTAGATTCTTTATATTTATCATCCAATTCTATACTAATTTCAAAAATTTAATCATATATTAATTCAAGGCATACTTCATTAGTATTAGCCATAAAAAAGACATTCGCTTGTTCCCAGTCGCTTTCACAATAACTGTCAAAGGAAGAAAATGAACCAGAGTCATCCCAAGTTACTTGAAAAGCTCTTTATTTTTTTCGAATTTCACGAATTTGCTTTTCTTTTTGTGGTTATTGAGTTTTGGACAATCTTTCTTCATATGGTCGAAACTGTCATAGCCATAACCTTTGATTGATGTTTGGTTTGATGGGATTGAATTGCCACCATTCTGAAATTTTGTCATCCTTTTGAATTTCTTGAATTTATTGTAGCTCTTGGCTATGAATGCAATTTCTTCCTCGTCCAAGTCGGAACTGTCATTATTTGCCTGAAAAGCAATATTCTTCTTTTCTTGATTTTGCTACTTTCTTACCTGCAGATTAACTTCATTTGATATCAGATTTCATATTAGTTCTTCAACTTTGAGTTGAGAGAGATTGTTAGCTTTTTTGATGGCTAAAACTTTTCTTTCCCATTCGACAGTCAAAAATTTAAGATTCGTGTAACTAGATCAAAATTAGTGAATTTGACCCAAGTGCCATAAAATATGTTATAAAGTTTGAAATCTAGCATACATGTCTAGATTAGATTCATTTTCTTTCATTTTAAATGATGAAAATTGAATTTGTAAAATAGGAATTTTTATTTGCTTAACTTTTTTTGTGTCTTCGTCAGTAACTTGTGAAGTGCGCCATATATCATATGTAGTAGTGCAAAGCAAAACTCGTGAAAATTCATTTTTATCAAGTGAAAAAAATAAAACATTCATGGCTTTGGCATTATCAGGTGCCTTGTTCCTTTGTGCATTGGTCCACATGCTTATGACAACGTTAGGTTCTTATAAACTAATTTGGGTAGTTTGTCAAATTTCTAGACGATTAGCTTCCATAAAAATTCGCATACATCTTGACCAATAAGATAATAAGAACAAGTAAATAGTGGGGGACAAGAAGTTGATCGACCATCTTGAAATGTACTTTCCATATTAAAAAAATTTCAATCATGTATTACTATAAATTGAAATTACCGTGCTCCAATGCTAAGTGAAAGTTTAGTGGATCATATCTAGTATGACTTTTGTATTAGTATGTGAGTGTGTACCAGTATATGAGCTAAATATAGTATAACAAAGTATAAAAGCAAAGTATAAAAACGAGCACACCAGAGTTCTTATACTGACTCGAACCTCCCATCCTACATCCAGTCCCGAAGCTCCCCTTCGGTATTTCACTAAACAATAACCCTCGGTTTGCCTGGAGAAATGGGCTAATACAAAATATTCCTTTGACAATCTTGTGTTCAATACAACATAGATATTGACTATAATTACAATTATTCCTATAATCTTCTTTGAATGATAATGAGTGTGAGTTGCTTGGATTTGTAGGAAATAACTTAAACAAATATAAAGATTTTGTTTGAAAGTGATTGAGAATATTAAGTCAATGATAGCATAAGAGAATGTGAATATAGAAGTTAGAGAATAGTAAATCAAGTTTTTTTTTTTAAAATCTAAATCAATTGAAGTATTTATAGAATCAAAGAGTTGTATTATGACTTCTTAAAAGATTACTCTTTGATTAATGATTGCAACTATTGAAGAAGGAAGAAGTTTATTCAAAATAGAGGGAAGCGTCTATTCAAAAACGCGAGTTGTAGTTTTCTATTTACATGCGAAGACAGTTCATAGACATCTGTCCTTATATCACAGACATATGTGGTTATCTGTAAATAATTAATAGAGATTTGTCACAAACGTCATTGATAGATGTCTATCATATTGTGAGGTATAAAACCAGAGTAGTTTGTTAGCAAGATTTGTAACAACCTAATATTTTCAGCCATTCGCATCCACACATGTCGGACTTGAATTGCTCAAAATACCATATTGTAAATAAATTTGGAGCAAATGAAAAGCAATCACAGAAGCACAGACACAGATAATCAGAATAACTCACAGCGGAAATTAAAATACCATAGTAGTTCATGAAGCTACTATAACAAAATCTCAAAACAAATACATAATATCAGTCTGAAAAAAATATACAGTAGAAATCTCGAATACATAGAAGTTTATAAATATCAGAGCTGAAATAGAACAACTGAACTGAAATAGAGAGATAACTAGACAAGTAAAAAAAAATCTCCAACGATTCATAGGTCTAGAAAAAGAAATCCAAAGCTAAGTTGTAAATACTCAGGCTGACCTAAGCGTAAAGTAAAACACAAAACACTCGAGTCAGGACATACATACTTATATAATGCAAACCAACTCAAATGAACTGTAGTATTTATGCACAATAACTTAAAGGATGCTTAGGATCGCTCATCCTCTAAAGATCAGTTAAACCATAAATTAAATACATCCCGTGGTTAAAATTTCAAAATCGTATCAGATATCATTTCAAAATTCAATATCATTTCAAGTTCATTTCAAAATATCAAAATATCATATCCTTCCAAATCCTCATTCATTTTTATTTAATTTAAATACCATTTCAAATCACATTTCAAAATGGTTTATATTTCAAATCAAAATACTCCATTTAAACCATTTAAAATGAAGTCATTATATTTAAAATTCAAATATTCTATTTCCAAAATTTTAGCATTTTCAAAGTTCATTTATTCAGTTAAATTTATTAAAAGGGTGAAATTTTAGCTTTCGTAGCATTTAGAAAATGCTACGGAAATTTATGTTTTAAAACAATTCAATTAACAAAAGACAACATTTACAGATATGCTGTGATAGTTCAAGTTCCACACAAAAGCTTTAGTTAAATTCTGCAACTACAGCACTTACAAAGTGCTGTAATAGCCTTTAGTTCGATTTCAGCCATTTACTTTATTTGTATCAACTACAGCACTTAGAAATGCTGTAATATCCTTTACTTCAGAACTGATAGCATTTTTGAAATGCTGTTAAATTAAATTTCAAATTCCAATACAATCCATAAACCATTAAACTTTAATTTAAACCATTTTTAGCTTATAAAATCATATTTTCTCACTTTAAAAAATGATCATTTAAATACCCTTTAATTTTATGATTTTATAAAGTGAAATTTCATGCAAAAATCAAATTTCTTTAATAATTCACTTATATATTTTAATGTATAAATTTATAACATTTTATTTACTTAACATTTAAATTTAATGTACCATTTCATAAATTAATTTAAATTCCATTTATTTTCCTTAACTTAGCTTTTCATTTTTAAACACATTTCACATTTTCTAAGTTAAGTTGTATTTCAAATTTCAATTTTAAACATTTATTTATTTAACTATATTTTAATTTACAGAAAATCATTACACTTTATAAAATCATTTTTAAATTTAAATTTAAATCAAATTATCATATTTTCTTACTTAACTTAAACTTCATTTATAACCAAAATCATAAATTCCAAAATTAACTTATATTTCAAATCCTACTTTACCATTTATTTATTTCACTTATTTAACTTATAGAAAATCACTAATATTTTGTAAAAATCATTTTTAAATTTAAATTTAAATCAAAATATCATAATATTTACATTTATAATATTTTAAAAATTTTAGAAAAATATATATTAACCACGGGTCTGTATATAATTTTCTAACTTAAGTCAAATGATACGGATAATATGTCATTTCAATCCGTAATTTACAAAGGAAAAAACCGGGTTCTATCATTTCAAACCCTCAATCCCAAGTTAAATGAAATAAGTAAAAATCATTCAGGCCTATCATTTCAGCCCATAACGATTTTTCCCTATTCTAAAGTCCGTTCGGGTATGTATCATTTCAACCCATAATGATTCTATTCTACAGGGAACTTGCAGTGTGATAAACATATATAAATAAACAGAATAACATCATATAACAGTAACAGATGATATGATAGGTGTATAAACAGGGTGAACATCATATGATCATAGCATAGGCAGGTATATCATGATAATATAGTCTACAGATTCACATGCTATCAGTTTGCTAATTATATAAGTACAAAATGCCTTGTGAGTAATACTCACTTGTTTCAAGCTGGAGATAGCAGACTAAAGCACACTAAAGAATTCCGAAAGCACGATAACACGACTTTTGACTTGAGTGGGAAGAGAACCATGTTAGATCTTGTACACAACCCATAGAACAAGACAAGTATAAATATGATTTCAACACAAATCTACTTTAAAACAAATTGAATTTAATGACAATAATGAAAGGAATGACGTGACCTTTGCCTCCACCTTCATGTGCTTGGCCTAGGGTCAGGTGTGCTTAGCCAAAGTTGTGTCATAGGGTTAGGATATGCATGCATGCATGGCTACAAGTAGTAAAAGAGATGGAAGTTGCAACAAAAAGGTATACAAAGGTTTTAAGGCAATTTAGTGGCTTTTGTGCAACCATATGGCTCAGCCAAAGGACCATTGGGCTTGGCCTTTACAACGTGAAGGTTAGGTGGGGTTTGGAGTGGCGGCCAGAGGTGGTGGAGGGACTGGCGGCGGCGACTAAGGAGGTGGTTTAGGTGAAAAATGAAGGGTATGTGCATAAAGGAGTTCGGCTAGGCTAGTTTCAAGGTGATTTTGCAACATTTGGTGATGATAGCTTCAAGGGGGCTCATGGCTTGGTCAAGACGGAGGAAAAGGATGGTGGAGTGTCCATGGACAGTGGTGGAGTTGGTCGAAGGAGGTGGTGGAGGAATATGGCCAAGCAAAGCATGAAGATTTCAAGGCAATTTACAAAGGAAAATCAATAAGAGAAGGTGAAAAAGAATAGTAAAGAGGAAGTCATTACCATTTCTTTTTCCTTCAGATCTAAAATGAACGTGAGAATGAAATGAGAAAGATTATTTCTCATGCGAAATGCATAAAAAAACTCGTGGCTATTAGCCTAGTAAAGCCGGTCAAAACATGAAAAGATGTAAGAAGATAAAAAGTCAAAAGTAAATGAAGAGTTTTTGTCTTTTGAAATTTCCTTTTCATATATGCAATTAAACTCATGTAAATAAAATAAAAGTGAATACAAAATACTGTGAAATTGAAATGAATAAATAAATTTTAGAAAAATATGGAAAAATATAAGAATATAGCTAATTATATATAAACTAGTATTGAAAATTGGAAACAAAATATAACTTGTTTTGGAAAAATAACAACTACACTTAAAAAAATGCTTTAAAATAAAAAATATATATAACATGATATATTACACACATATACAAAAATTAGAACAAGATATGATAAATAAAAATATTATTTATATAAATTAAAAATAGATCAATTTACATACAATATTGTAAAAAGCATAACTTTCACAATATAAATCGGATTTTAACGTAACAAAAAGCAGTATTCTTGAAATTTAATTTATTTTCATAATAAAAGATAAAATTCAAAAATTCAAATAATTAAATTTTAAATTTAAAAGTCAAAGTTTGACCAGATTGACCAAAAATCCACTTTTCTGGAAATATTCTATTTATTCAGGTTTGGAATTATAATTCACACAAAAAAATCAAAATATATTTTTGAAATAACAAAATTTATCCATTTTAATAAATAAAATAAAGTTTTGAAATCAGCAATTCAATTTAAAATAATCAGAATAAACAATTAGAAATAATCACAAAATACATGGTTGTTACACTCTCCCCCACTCAAAACTTTTCGTCTCCGAAAAGGAATGAGCAAGGAAAATAGGGAAAAGCAAGATAGGAAAAATAAATAGTACATGAAAAAACAATTCCGGATATGAAGCCCGAATGCTCTCCTCCGTCTCCCAGGTACAATCTCGATCATCAGTACTCCATCGTACTTTGATCAGACTAACAGATTTCCTACTTAGCTGCTTCGCACCTTTGCTGACAATACGAAGTGGCTTACTCTCGACAGTCAGATTAAGCTCAATATCTAAACCATCAAGAGAAGAATGCAGAACAATGAGATGGGTCATGAATATACCGACGATGATGCGAGACATGGAATACATCATGCACTCCTGAAAGTCTCTCGGGCAAATCCAGACGATAAGCCAAAGAACCAACTCTTCCATAATACGGAAAGGATCCTCAAAGAATAAGAAGGTAGGAATTGCTAGAAGGAAAAATAGGTTAAAAGACAAGGATGAATCATTATTTTAAAACCATATAAATTTCAATTTAAAATTTTATATTTATAACATTTTACACATTTAATATGATAAATAGTCATTTGATTCAAATTTGATAGTTCGAAATAAACAATATTTACAACATTTTAAATTATTTAGAAAAGTAAAATAAATGATCAAAATATCCTTTATATAATAATTTATCAAAATACTTTTATAACTCGATGTCTTAACAAGTTTACTTTCGTTCCTGCAGACTCTGGCCATGCGTTGATCAGGCGCAAAGCTACAATTCTCCAGGTACTTAGTAGAATTGTTTCAACACCTAGTGAAAATACTGGAAAACCTTTTAAAAACAGATATGGAAAGTACAATCCAAACAAATCAACCTAACCGAACATTTGTTTAACCATGGATCGCAGATACACAACGGTTACGCCTGGATCGCCCAGGAAACATCCGTACCTGTAAGTTATCTCAGCCTGCGAATTACGCCATGATGACTAGTAGACCGCAGATACACAATGGTTATGCCTGGATCCCCCAGGAAACATCCATACGCGTAAGCTATCTCAGCCAGCGGATTTCGCTACTAATACAACCTACATAGATCGCAGGATACACAATGGTTACGCATGGATCCCCCGGGAAACATCCGTACCCCTAGGCCATCTCAGCCAGGCGAATTACGCTATGTAGTTGCGATCATCAGACCATGGAGATCGCCATGGAATTCAATGGACACTTGAGTATTATATCCGAAAAACCCAAATTAGAGAGAATAATATCGATAGAATGAATCCACAGTGTGGCCACAAAGCGGATATCAAGCAGAAGGCACTTTCCATATCTTTACTTCGAAAATATATATCATATAGTACCTTTCAAAATCACTTTCAAATATCATACTTATATAAAGTCCATCATATATAAATACTTTCCAAATCAATAATATATCAAATCATACTTATATAGACTTCGATTATATAAGATTTCACTTTACAAATTGAGTACCTTTTCCAAATTAACTGTTTTCAAATCACTTCATACTTATACAAATCAAGTTTATATAAGTCCGATAGCTCCCAAATAAAAGTATTTAAATAAACAAGGTTCTCAATTTCAAACCATTTCAATATCAATTCAGTTTCAAAATCATATATGATTTCACCAAATCATTTCTTCCTAATTAGATATATTCAGTTTCAAAGTTTATCAAAACAATAGATTTAGAAAATAATCCAAATTTCCAAATAAAAAAAATTAGGTCAAACAAATTCATTTTCATTTCAAACATATATTTACTTTCAAAAATCATAATACTTTGAAAGTTACAAATCTTTCGAAACCAAAATACTTGAAATCATTACACTTTGAAAATTGTAACCTTTCGAAATCATACATTTGAAATCATAAAACATTCCTTTAATCCTTTACATTTCACAATTTTATTCAATTAAATCCAAATCCAAAATTTCCAATTTTAATTCAATTCAAACCATCAGTTTCGTCTAAATTTAGTTTTCGAACCAAAACCATTTCAAATATTATCAAATTTCAAATAAAGTTTTGATCCATAAAATAAACTATTCAATCTTTAATATATTTCAAAGCTTAAATATACCATATTCCGAAAGTAAATTTTATAATTTCATATATCTCAAATTTTACTTCATTATTACTTAGTTTTGAAATATTCATTTCATAAATCCATCATTTTTAAATAAACTCAAATTACAAGTAAACTAAATATCCTTTCATACAAATATAAACTTCAAATATTCATTTATCAAAATCAATTATCGTTTCAAATTTACATTCTTTATCAAAATAAAGAATAAATCATTTCCAAACCATTTCAATCATCAAAATATCTAAAATGGTTGCTAAGTTTAAAACCATCCCTTTTTAAAACCTTCAAACTATTTATTTCTATATGAAAAATCCAATTTACTATTGGAAAGATTATTATTCTATATATACTTTATTCAAAACATTTCAAATCTTTATTTCTTACCAGTATAATTCAAAATAGTTTTATTTATTTCACTCAACAAATAGTTTCAAACTTATACAAATCATATTACTTTATACTTTAATCATTCCAAACTAAACTTATATTCTTTATCAAATACCTTATACCTTTCAAAATTTCTTTGCTCTGAAAAGTTAATCTTGTTTTGGAAGTGCTCGAATCTTCAAAATAGTCGAAGAAATCATATTTTCAATCCAAGAGTAGGAAATCACCAACAAATCAGTAAACCAATTACAAAAGATTGGGTTATACCAAACAAATCTGAATCTCGAGGACTAAATACCGTCTTACTTTAAATCATTTCAAATACACACACACACACACACATACATCTTTCGAATATCAAACCATACTTCAAAATCTGAAATCAAAATTGATTTCACAGAATCACTCGCATAGCAAAGCTACTAGAGTGGCCTCTCCCCCACTCAGAAACTCGAAAATCAATGTCGATAATGCATGCATTCATCGCCGAAATTATTTTCCAGCGATATAAGTGGGTTCTGGACGTTTATTTTCTTGAAACTTCTTTGAAATCTCTTTGAAATCATTGGAATTCATTTGAATACATTTTAAACATTTCTTATTCAGAAAATATCTTTAAATCATATTATTATTATTATATATTTTCCGAATCTTAATACCGATTTCAAAACACCAGAGTTCGATTCCTCGAAATTCAAATTCAAAACCCTTCAATTATAAATCATTTTATATAAGTCAAATTCTTATAAATTTTCAAAATTTCAAATCCTTTCGAAATTTCAAATTTTCATTTTTAAAAGATACAAAATCCTTAACGAAAACATTTTACTTTTATATACAGATAGGGTCATCCTTATCAAAATAATAATTTCTATGTATGCACAAATTCAAAATACAATGAAACACAAATTCCCAAAGAATGATTCAAGGATGGATTTCAAACAAGCAGAGATTCGAATTAAGAGGAAATCTAATCAAATAGAATTTTGGTTCGAAGATAAACTTGAAAAAAGATAAGATAATTTTATTACCAAATAGAAGATGGATAAGCTTATATAAATCGCGGGCGACCATGACCGGTCCACTGAGACTTCAAGAATATAATCAATTCGAAAATCTAAGGCAAATCAACATTCGATCGCCAGAGATAGAATCTAGATATAGCAAAAGGTAGATAGCATCGTAAACCGAGGATACAGAAATCTCCGGTTGATCAATACCAATTATAAAGGAGTTTTACCCCTCTACAAATCATTAAAAGATTTGCGGAATCACCGATCTTTATAGAGGTCATTCCAAAGTGGAATTATGGAATGCTCCAAAATCAAATGGACAAAATAAGGAAGACAAGACTGGACTTCAGAACAAGTGGGAGTGTTCCAAAGTTCAAGGAATCCTAATAGATAAGAATACTAACCAAGAGATTACTAACAAGGTGGATACCGAAGGGATAAAGTTTAGAAGATCTTGATTTCAAACTAAGAAGATTTTTATACCAATAAAATCTTTGAAAATACTTTAAAAATCATTTGGAAATCATTTTATACTTCGAAAATACGTTCTCTCACAAGGAAATGATTCTGAAATTGATTTCACCCATTCGAGGGTATTTCTACTCTATCTCTAATGAGTTTTTGCTCCGCAGGCTATGGTTTGCCTAAAACCAAAGCTCTGATACCAACTGTAACAACACGATATTTTCAGCCATTCACATCCACACATGTCAGACTTGAATTTCTCAAAATACCGTATTGTAAATAAATTAGGAGCAAATGAAAAAAAATCACAGAATCACAGACACAGATAAATTAGAATAATTCCAGCGGAAATTAAAATACCATAATAGTTCATGAAGCTACTATAACAAAATATCAAAACAAATACATAATATCAGTCTGAAAAATATATACAGTAGAAATCACAAATACATAGAAGTTTATAAATACCAGAGCTTAAATAGAACAACTGAACTGAAACAGAGAGATAACTAGACAAGCAAAAAATCTCCAGCGATTCCTAACTCTAGAAAAAGAAATCCAAAGCTAAGCTGTAAATACTCAGGCTGACCCGAGCGTAAAGTAAAATACAAAACACTCAAGTCAGAACATACATACTTATATAATGTAAACCAACTCAAGTGAACTGTAGTATTAATGGACAATAACTTAAAGGATGCTTGGGATAACTCATCCTCTAAAGATCAGTTAAACCATAAACTAAATACATCCCGTGGTTAAAATTTCAAAATGGTATCAGATATTATTTCAAAATTCAATATCATTTCAAGTTCGTTTCAAAATATCATATCCTTCCAAATCCTCATTCATTTTTTTAATTTACATACCATTTCAAATCACATTTCAAAATGGTTTATATTTCAAATCAAAATACTCCATTTAAACCATTTAAAATGAAGTCATTATATTTAAAATTCAAATATTCTATTTCCAAAATTTTAGCTTTTTCAAAGTTCATTTATTCAGTTAAATTTATTAAAAGGGTGAAATTTTAGCTTTTGTAGCATTTAGAAAATGCTACGGAAATTTGTGTTTTAAAACAATTCAATTAGCAAAAGACAGCATTTACAGATATGCTGTAATAGTTCAAGTACCAAATAAAAGCTTTAGTTAAATTCTGCAACTACAGCACTTACAAAGTGCTGTAATAGCCCTTAGTTCAATTTTAACCATTTACTTTATTTGTATCAACTACAGCACTTAGAAATGCTGCAATATCCTTTACTTCAGAATGATAGCATTTTTGAAATGTTGTTAAATTAAATTTCAAATTCCAATACAATTCCATAAACCATTGAAATTTAATTTAAACCATTTTTAACTTATAAAATCATATTTTCTCACTTGGAAAAATGATCATTTAAATACCCTTTAATTTTATGATTTTATAAAGTGAAATTTCATACAAAAATCAAATTTCTTTAATAACTCACTTATAAAATTTAATGTACAAATTTGTAACATTGAATTTAGTTAACATTTAAATTTAATGTACCATTTCATAAATTAAATTTAAATTCCATTTATTTTCCTTAACTTAACTTTTCATTTTTAAACACATTTCACATTTTCTAAGTTAAGTTATATTTCAAATTTCAATTTCAAACATTTATTTATTTAACTATATTTTAATTTATAGAAAATCATTACACTTTATAAAATCATTTTTAAATTTAAATTTAAATCAAATTATCATATTTTCTTACTTAACTTAAACTTCATTTATAACCAAAATCATAAATTCCAAAATTAACTTATATTTCAAATCCTACTTTACCATTTGTTTATTTCACTTATTTAACTTATAGAAAATCACTAATATTTTGTAAAAATCATTTTTAAATTTAAATTAAATCAAAATATCAAAATATTTACATTTATAATATTTTAAAATTTTTAGAAAAATACATATTAACCACGGGTCTGTATATAATTTTCTAAACTAAGTCAAATGATACGGATAATATATCATTTCAATCCGTAATTTACAAAGGAAAAATCCGGGTTCTATCATTCCAAACCCGCAATCCCAAGTTAAATGAAATAAATAAAAATTGTTCAAGCCTATTATTTCAATAAATAACGATTTTTCCCTATTCTAAAGTCCGTTTGGGTATGTATCATTTCAACCCATAGTGATTCTATTGTACAGGGAACTTGCAGTGTGATAAACTGATATAAATAAACAGAATAACATCATATAACAGCAACAGAAGATATGACAGGTGTATAAACAAGGTGCACATCATATGATCATAGCATAGGCAGGTATAGCATGATAATATAATCTACTGATTCACATGCTATCAGTTTACTAATTATATAAGTACAGAATGCCTTGTGAGAAATACTCACTTGTTTCAAGCTGGAGATAGCAGAACAAAGCACACAAACGAATTCCGACAGCACGATAACATGACTTTTGACTTGAATGGAAGAGAACCAAGCTAGATCTTATACACAACCCATAGAACAAGATAAGTATAAATATGATTTCAAACTAAATATACATATGATTTCAACACAAATCTACTTTAAAACAAATTGAATTTAAAGACAATAATGAAAGGAATGACTTGACCGTTGCCTCCACCTTCATATGCTTGGCCTAGGGTCAGGTGTGCTCAGCCAAAGTTGTGTCATAGGGTTAGGATATGCATGCATGCATGGCTAAAAGTAGTAAAAGAGATGGAAGTTGCAACAAAATGGAATGAAAAGGGTTTAAGGCAATTTTGTGGCTTTTGTGCAACCATATGGCTCAGCCAAAGGACCATTGGGCTTAGCCCCTACAAGGTGAAGGTCAGATGGAGTCTGGTTTAGCGGCCATAGTTGGTGGAGGGACTGGCGGCGGCGGCTAAGGAGGTGGTTTAGGTGAAAAACGAAGGGTAAATACATAAAGGTGTTCGGCTAGGCTAGTTTCAAGGTGATTTTGCAACATTTGGTGAAGATAGCTTCAAGGGGCCCCACGGCCTGGTCAAGTCAGAGGAAAAGGATGGTGGAGTGGCCATTGATAGTGGTGGAGTTGGTCGGAGGAGGTGGTGGAGGAGTATGGCCAAGCAAAGCATGAAGATTTCAAGGCAATTTACAAAGGAATATCAATAAAAAAAGGTTAAAAAGAATAGAAAAGAGGAAGACATTACCATTTCTTTTTCCTTCAGATCTGGAATGAACATGAGAATGGAATGAGAAGATGATTTCTTATGTGAAATGCATAAAAAAATCATGGCTATTAGCCTAGTAAAGCCGGTCAAAACATGAAGAGATGTAAGAAGATAAAAAGTCAAAAGTAAATGAAGAGTTTTTGTCTTTTGAAATTTCCTTTTCATATATGCAATTAAACTAAATAAAAAACCATGTAAATAAAATAAAAATGAATACAAAATACTATGAAAATGAAATGAATAAATAAATTTTAGAAAAATATGGAAAAATATAAGAATATAGTTAAATATATATAAACTAGTATTGAAAATTGGAAACAAAATATAACTTGTTTTGGAAAAAATAACAACTACACTTAAAAAAATGTTTTAAAATAAAATATTTATATAACATGACATATTACACACATATACAAAAATAGAACAAGATATGACAAATAAAAATATTATTTATATAAATTAAAATAGACAATTTTATTAAATATATCAATTTACATACAATATTGTAAAAAGCATAACTTTCATAATATAAATCAGACTTCAACGAAACAAAAAGCAGCATTCTTGAAATTTAATTTACTTTCGTTATAAAAGTTAAAATTGAAAAATTCAAATAATTAAATTTTAAATTTAAAAGTCAAAGTTTGACCATATTGACCAAAAATCCACTTTTCTGAAAATATTCTATTTATTCTGGTTTAGAATTATAATTCACACAAAAAAATCAAAAAATATTTTTAAAATAACAAAATTTATCCATTTTAATAAATAAAATGAATTTTTTAAATCAGAAATTCAATTTAAAATAATCAAAATAAACAATTAGAAATAATCACAAAATACATGGTTGTTACAAGATTTGTCGATATGAAATTGTGTGTGTTTTAATCACTCAAGAAGATTGTACAACATATATCTATCTCCATAATACAATAATATGACCTTACTTTCAAATAGCATGATCCATCTTTCTTCAACTATTTGTGAGCCATGATTTTGTTGTGCATTATGATCTTCTTCTAATATATATACCAGCAATATGATAAGATATATCCTATACATGTGATTTTATAGTTGTTATCATTGAAATCACAGAATAGAGGTTCTAAGAAAACCTTGGATCGGTACCGATCCAGGAGGTTGGATCGGTAATGGTCTACGACTTTGGTGGATATCAGTTCCTTTTCACTTGTGTTGGCTTCGTTTTGTCATCGAGCTCTGTTTGTACTTAGTTCCTATACTCTGGGGCTATCTCTCCAGACTTCCTGCCTTGATAACTCCAAGTTCGACTCATTCAATTTGTCCAAATATTGCCTGTCAAAAGGCTAAATAACACTTAACCTCTAAAGTACATTTCGTTTCAAACGTAATGTGTTTTGAATCTAGACAAGTTAAGATTGCTACGTAGGACTCCACTCTATGTTCTGAATGGTGGTTATCCTTCTTGTTAATCGATTCAGTGAAAGGTCATATTTATGGCAATTTGTGGCGATGCTTCACTAGCATCTAGCATTATAAAATCTAGAGTGTGCTCTCATGATCTTTTATTCAAAGCTCTATAATTTTAAACTAGTTCCTTTCATGAATTTTCCGTATTTGAATCCAGTTGCCTTTGAATTTAGTCGTCGGTTCTGATAGGTTTACATACACGCATACATGTGTGCATTCTTGCATAGCTTCATTATCCAATTCATGTACCCATATGGGCACACACACACACATATATATATATATATATATATATCATCCATTTTTCCTCTCTTTTTAAGAATGGTGGATTGGTATCGATCCAAATTCATGGATTGGTACTGATTTTGGACTTAAGCAAGTCCCATTTCGTTGCCTAGAAAATAAGTCTTACTGAGTTAAATAACCAACTTCTTTCCATTATCTTTCTCACTTTTATCCCTACCAATCCAAAGCTCCTAAGCTCCGCTATTGACAACCTAGTTTTTTTTAGTCAGGACCTGCATTCGAAGCATTGCCTCTCCTTATTTGTGACCACCCTCATCAACGCCTCCTACCCTAACCTTGACACTACCAGTGCCGCCTCCTTAGACTTAGCCTTCAATGAACCAAAACCGATCCATGACTCTAACTTCCAAAGCCAAATCTCAATTTGAATCATTATCAAAGTCGAAGAATTTTAGGTAGGTGGAGGAGGTTGGGACCACATATTAATGGAGGTAAACTTGGATATGGATGAGTTCCAATGTGGGTGGTCATGTATTAGGATTGGGAGAGGATGGAGAATAGGAATGGAAATTCCCTAAGTAGTTGGATCAACATAAATCCAACACTTAGGTAAATTTCGATAAGTCCAAGTTCACAAGTAAACTTTGCCTTGTGGATTTGTGTTGAATTTGTCCCTAGGCTTAAAACGTTTCCAAAGCATGGCCGATAACGTGATGCTTATCGGGACGGTCAATAATGGTGGTCACCTTGGGTGATATCCAAACTTTTAAAATAAACAGTTAAATAATATTGAAAACTCTAATTGCACTACACTACAAGACACTGCACTAGGTTTCAGTTTAGCATGGAGGGCATTACTTATAATTTATTTGATTTGATTTCCTATCGAGTTTTTTATATAGAAATGGAGCACAAATGTTCTAAGAGTCTTGTCGCTCAAGCTGCAGGTCCATCTGCTTCCAAATACATTAAACTCGATGCTAAGTCGAGTTCAATTACGACCCCACTTGCATAGCAAACTCCAGTATAGAAGGTGTATTAAGAAGAATATCCATAGGTTGAACAACAAGATCCTAAAAATCTAATAGAGCCCGCGGAAGGGCTTGAACTTGCTTTGATACTCTCGAAGATGCTGTTCTTTTAGATGATCCTATGAGAGATCTCTTCGCAGAATCTACGAAAAGCACGGAATTCCATTCAATGACGTATTAGTACCCTCTCGCCAACAGTGAGCTCACAGTTCCCTAAAAGGCTACACTGCTTGTAATAGATATATATGTTTGGCGGGACGTGTTCCACCATTCAATCCATTCATTCGTCGAGTTTCGAATTTTATGAGATTTGCTGTGATGCGGTTACACCTAATTAGCTATGCCTTTCTCTCGGCATGTTCATTGTTTATGTTCAACATTTGCACCGAGTACCCAGTGACGAGGAATTCTGGTACATATATTGTTTTAAGAGCTAAAGAGGAAGTCCTTCCTTGACTTACTTAAAGCCAGCAAAGAATTGCAGAGTTGTAATATCCCACCTTATTGGATGGTTCAAATCGGCAATAAACTACACATGTCAGACTCAAACCTTTCAAAATGGAGGATTATTAATGTGGTAAATAAGGAAAAAAAAAAGAAGAAGAAAAAAGAAAAGAAAAAAACAAAAAACGGAATCACGCAACACGATAAAATATAATGATCAAATAAACAGTTTATGAAGCTATTTTACAAATAACATTTGATTACACTTTTACAATTCAAATCAGAGTTATACATACATCAAAAATAAATAAATATTACAACGGAACAAAGAATATAGTGGAATAATAGATAGCAATTATATAATGAATCTTCGTCTTCATCCTTAAAAAATAGTCTTCAATACACTGAAAAGCTCAGACCGACCCGAGCGTAATGAAAAGACAAAACACTTGAGTCAGAACTTAAAGATCTTATGTAAGTCAAATCAAAATAAATAAAATAGAAGTATTAGTACAATGGTTACATAGATGTTCCGAGATTTTCATCTCCTATCAAGTGGACAATGTGAATATAATTATTTAAAAGGTTTCAAATAATTCGAAATATCAATCTAATCATCTAATTAAAACAAATCTAAAGTTTGAATTAACTTAAACCGTTAAAATAATTCAATTCCAAATAAAATCCAAATTCAATAAATTATATGGGTATATGTCGTTTCAACCAGTACCAAAAATCAACATTTTCAAATTGATGAAAACCGTTCGGGTTTATCATTTCAACCCATAATGATTTTCCCATAATATATAAGATTGTTCGGGTATGTATCATTTCAACCCATAGGGATACAAAGATATAGACATAAATAACATCCAATCATCCAAAATTTCAACCACTAACATCCATTCAATCACCTAAGTATGGACAATTGAACATACAACACAATTATTATTGAAATCAACCAATAACTACCAACAATTTAGCGGTTATCATTAATAGGTATTTAACTGGAAATTTAAATTTAAATATTAAATTTAATGAAAAATAAATTCAATAAAAGTCAGACTTAATTGGAATGACATTTTAAAATATACTAAACAATAACCAATCAATTTCTAATCGCATCAAAAATTCAATTTAACTAACATAAGAAAATCTAATAGTTATGAGTGTTTGTTCACCTTTCGTGGCTATGAAGTGATGATGAAAATGGGGTAATATGGATATTCCTAGAAAAGATCCAAATGCAAAGAAAATCCAACAAAGCTTAGGCACCAACACGAGTCAATAAATAAGTTTCAACAGTTTCCAACTTCCGAACAACCCAAGTCCAAAATACGGACAAACCTGAAACTAGGTCATCTTTAAGGAAATATTCTAACCAGAATAATGTTGAATCTATAAAAGTGTCTAACTAGAAAGTTGTTACAAATTCTTTTCTCTCCACTTTAAAAAAAGAATCACTCATAAATATTCTGCCTTGAGGAAGTTATGGTCAAAACAAAAGCAGGTGTTTTATGAGTTGAAAATCTAAGTTTAAAAATATGTAGAAAAGATATGAGTTTTTGGCATAGCAAATTAATGAATTTGAAGAGCTGGTCTAAAACAAAGTTGAATAAACTGGAAAAATAAATGGTTTAGAAAAAAGAATCACATAATTTGGTTCATTCTCGAAGGAGATATGATTGATACAATATGAGGTATTTTCGGCCAAAACTGGACCCGAGAAAGGACTTGAAAAATGGAGTTTTTGTTTAGAAATATTCGAAATGGGAAGAAGGGTTAAAAAAAAAGTTGTTGCCATTGATATTATACACGACTTTAAAAAAATTAATTATTTGATTGAAGTAGTTTAGTAGAATATAGAAGCTATGGAAATAAAGGGAAGAAAGAGGGAAAAAAAGGAAGGGAAAACGAAGGGGAAAAGGAGAAAGAAGAGGAGAGAGAAGGTGGAGCTTTAGCCATAGGTTACTGTCGTGGGTTGTGGGTAGTGATGGAGGTGGGTGGAGGCAAGAGGAGAGAGGTAGGCTAGGGTTTTGAAGAAGGAAGGATGGAATTTGATTTGGAGATTTAGGAGTTTTGGGGTTTGGAGTTTTCTAAAGATTTGAGCAAAAAGAAGAAGGATATATGCAGAAAGTTTCTCAAATAAGAAATTTCTGTACGTACTTGGTTTTAGTCAGATAGGAAATAGAAGGTGAATGGGTGGGAGAAGAAAGGGTCCAAAGTCTCTTAAGGTTTCTAGAGTCTCTTGGTTTACTAAGGAATCCATTAGTCTAAAACAAACTCAATAAGACTTAGCCAAAAAAAGAACACAAATATACATTGCAAATGAAAGAAATAAGCTGGAGGTTATTTAATAATTAGGAAATAAAGATGGAGAGACAAAAACAAATGTCACATTTTATTCTGAAAGCTTCAGACATTAATAATGCATAAAGAAATGTACGTAGGAATGGAAAAGTTTGCAAACCAAAGAAAAGTAAAATTTTGTATACGCGAAATTGAGGGGGCAAGAATCAAATACGACTTAAAAGTCTAGGCTCAGGTATTA
Organism: Allium cepa; assembly: GCA_030765085.1. Classification (NCBI taxonomy): domain Eukaryota; kingdom Viridiplantae; phylum Streptophyta; class Magnoliopsida; order Asparagales; family Amaryllidaceae; genus Allium; species Allium cepa. Next base: position 611,877,797 of record CM060942.1, on the reverse strand, counting down.
AACAGAAGGAGAAATGAATGGATGAAGTATTAATAATGAGATAACTATTTTAAAACATACATGCAACAATTAATAACAAAGAAATGAAGGGACCATGTACATCGCACAACCTTTTTGAAATCCAATCTGCGAAACATAACCAAATTAACATAATTAACTCAAATAATATTCAAATTTGTACGCTTTTAGCTTTTTTATCTATGCATAATAAATAAAATTACTCACTTAAAAATGAAAACGTTCAATTTGGTTTTCCCAAAATGATCATTTATTTCCATTAAAACATCATTTCTGTTTAACAAAAAGGTGCGTTTCTTTTATTAAATCTATTAATTGCAATTAACGTTTTCTTCCATTCTAATTGAAATATTTAAATAGCATTAATTGCATTTACTTACAAAGTTAAATTTCAAAACAGACAACTAATATGGACAAAAAATAGAATAATTGTTTACTTTAGTCATTAAACAGCTTTATAAATTTGTTGTTTATACTGCAGAGTAATAAATAACTCAATTAAATAAATTATTTTCCTACTCTTGTAATCCATCTGTATGCTAAAACAAAATTCAAATATGCATATGTTTCTTCCTTTAAATCAATCATTCTATTCTTTATTTTAATAAAATTTAACCTACATTCAAAAATGAAACATTCATTTTATTTGATATATGTTAACCCGCCCTTTTGTCAAGGCCATGGATATGCGGATTTAACTAAATCGACTACTCGTCTGTCACTACGGGGATACGATGGGTTTGAGTCAACTGGATGGATAGACGATCAATCACAGATGATATATATATATATATATGATTGCAAAGATGAGGTTCAGCCACGTGGTTCAGCCATTCAGTCATACATGGCCCGGTCGAGGAGTGGAGACCATGCATGGTTCGGTCTTAGAAGGCATGTCATTCAGACAGATATGGTTCGGCTTTGGAAGGGTCGGCATTGGTGGATTGGTTATGTGTGGATCGGCCAGGGTAGTTAGGCTGAGGTTGTTCGGCATGTTGAGATGGGTCGGTCTCGGTGATATGGATTGGTCGGCTAAAGTGGAACGGTGTTAGGTTGTAGGAACTTGGGTTCAACATTCCTGGATAGGTCCAAGCAAGTAGGTCAGCATCGTCACAAGACTAGGTCGGTAGCATGGGTGGTTTGGTATCGCGAGTGATTCGACATTTCGCGTGGGCCGGCATGCTGAAATGGCTTGGCAGGATGGTGTGGCTCGGTCGGCTGAAGTGGATCGGCGTGGAGTGGTTCGGCATCAAAGTCGCTCGGTCAAGGTGGGTTGGCATACATCGGTCGGCTGAAGTGGTTTAGTCTTGGTGCGGTTCGGTCAAAGTGGTTCGACATAGGCTGATCATCATGTGTGGGTCAGCACAAGTCGGTTGGCATGTGTAGGTCGGCTACCCAGAGTCAGTCTTCGAGTCGGTATTAGTCCTCCGTTCGGCTTGAGTGGATGGGATCGACTTATGGAGAGCTTGGGATCGGTTGGGTTGAAGAGTATGGTTTGGCAATGGTCCTGACGGGCCCGTACTACTCAGGAAGCCTAGTAATTCAGGATTTTCCTATAAATACAGCATGTGGGGCTTCAGAAAATGGATTTTCATTATGTTTCGTATCTTCTTCCCTATTAAGGCTACTCTGCCATTATTATTTTGAAAACTCTATATTGTAACCGTAATTGATTCTAACATTAATAAAAAAGGAAATTTCTAGAGTGGACGTAGGCAAGAGTCAGCCGAACCACAATAAATCCTATGTTCTTATTGCTTTCTTTTTAATTTTTACCGTTCTTCATATTTATACTCTCAACATACATTCTATCTGTGTTCTATAACTGTGATTAGGTACTTTCATCTGAATTTCGGTGTTAGTGACCAATTTTGGCGCTAACATTTTGGTGCTTTCATTGAGAAAGCTAGCACTCAGGGATTCAGAAGCTTGGAGTTTGGATTTAAAGGCTTAAGAACTTGGATTCTAGAGACTGTGGCAAAGCAATCAACTAGGAGACAGAGGATGGAAAGAAGTCGACAGGAGGGAAGTCAGGAGACTTCCTCTAGAGAAAATCAACCCTTCGTCTACATTACTAGCCACGAGATGCAGGTCATGATGAATTCCATGTAGGAACAGATGAAAAGGCAAGAGGAAACGATGCAGGCACTTTTTAGACAATTTGGACAAGCATGAACTGCAGAAGCTCAGATCCATGGAGCTGGATCAAAAGGACTCAACCGGCAAGTAGATGGAGTGGTTTAGTAGGGGGTAGCCCTCAATCAGCAAACAACTGTCAATCTAGGTGGACCTGGACTTGGGGGCATGCCGCCAGGTAATGTTGGACCAACCCATGAAGGGATACCAGATAACGCTGCACAGCTTGGCACCAACAGGAATGCAGGAGTGCATGACGAGGAATATGTATCGAAATTCCCTCGAGGACTTGGAGGGAAGTTAGGATATGTAAATGGAGGGAAACCCTTTGTAGGTAACACTGGATTAGTTGACACCATCAGGTGAACCATTCGCGGAGGTCTAACAAATAGGGATTTGGAGGGAGTCAACAAAAGTCTGCTTATCTGGAACACCAGGATAGCTAGGAATCCACCCGATTTCAAGCTACCCACTCTAGAAGTATACAACGGTATGTTGGATCCCACTGACCACTTGATGAGTTATACAAGGCATTTGGAAGTGCTGGGGGCATTAGAGGAGGTCATGTCCCGATGTTTCCCCTTGGACTTGACCGATATAGCTGCTATGTGGTTAGACAGCTGGAGGATGGATCCATTGGAACATGGACAAAACTTGTAGTTAAGTTCTTAAGTCAGTTTCGAGTTCACATAAGAGGCCAAAGAATGTGATGACGCTAACGTCGGTTAAGCAGAGGGTGGATGAATAGCTCAGGACTTTCTAAACTCGGTTCAATGCAGTAGTTGCTTTGGTGGATTGGCCGGATCCATCAATGGTTCTGATGGCGGTAGTGTTAGGAGTCAGCGATGATTCGGATTTCAAGGTATCATTGATACAGGATCCACCACTAGACCTTGAGGAATTCTTTCACGAAGATGAGAGATTTCTTCTACAAAAGGATGCATGTTTGGATATGAAGTCAAAGGAAGTAAACATGGTTAAGGATGAAAGACTGCCCGATGAAAGCTTGGGTAAAGAGAAGGATAAAGGGAAGAGAAAGAGCTGAGAAGAACCAAAATTCTCCACTTACACAGGACTGAATACAACATTGGAGCGGATATTCTTGGATACTCAGGTCCGCCTCCCTTATCGAAGGCCGGCGAGGATGGAACCCTCAGAACGCGAAAGGGCATCAGGAAGGCACTGCCTCTTTCATTACCTGGACGGGCATGATACTAACAGCTATCGGCATCTAAAGGATATAGTCAAGGAGCATGTAAGGAATGGTCAATTACGACAATATGTCGAAACTCGAAATTCAGCGGTAGAATAGGAGCAGCCATCGCCTACCTTGAATGACGATGGCAGGAGGCTAAGGAATGGTGACCGATTGGTCATCAACTAATCGTGACGGTTTGGAATAGGTAACAAACTCTGGACAAACGGCTAAATCACTTACTCTTGTACGAGGACGAAGACATCCCCGAGGCATGCTCTAAGATGATGATAAACCGTGACGCTCTAGTTTGTGAAATCTGTTTTTTCTTTTTTGCTTGGACATTTTCTTTTCCTGCGTTGGTTTTGGAGTTCGTTTTGAACTCCTGGTTTTGTTGGTTTCTTGGTTTGGATGCTTGATTTTTGATTTGGGTTTTGATTTCGACTTTAGATATGGATTTCTGATTTTCTAGTTTGAATCTAGGTTTCAGATTCAATTTTGGTTGACTTTTATCTGGTTTTTGGCTAAAAGGTCATCAAGTATGGACTATGCTCGGCAAGGGCCCGGAGAGACCAGGATTAGGCCTAGGACTTAGGCCCCATATTATCTATCGGTTACTATTTCAAGTCGTCGAGTGTGGACTATGCTCAGCAAGGTCCGGAGCGACCAAGATTCGGCTTAGAAATTAAGCCACGACATTACTCAACGTTCAAGGGCAGTGAACCAGAAACACCATGGAATTACTTGACATAGGTTGTTAGGTGCGGGATGCGCTTGGCAATAACCCAGAGACGTTATGGATTTGGATATTGGCTTTAAACAGCTAGGTATTTGGGCATGGACCCGGAGCGGCCTCGAATTTGGATATCGACCCGGTGAGGTCCCAGATATGGATTTTAGGACTCGATGAGGTCCCGACTTAGGATTTGGACCCAGAGAGGTCCCTGACTCAGATCATTTTAAAATGATCCGAAGAGATCGTGGATTCGGTTAATTGATTTCGGATAGATGTGGGATTGGATGCGGATTTGGTTACTGAATAGGTATTGGATATCGACTCAGAGCAGTCATAGATTCGGATAAGGGTAGGCAACGACACATGGATAAAATGGATTGGATTTGAATAGAAGAGTATGGCTATAGATAACATTTAGACTTCGGATATCGGATTTGAGACTATTCAAAACACACCTTTCGATAGCAAGGCATGTTTTAGGGGCAAAAAGTTAACCCGACTTTTGGCAAGGCCGTGAATAGGCGAATTTAACTAAATCGACTACCTGTTTATCGAGAAAGGGATAGGATGGGTTTAAGTCAACTGGATGGATAGACGATCAATCACGATGACATATATATGGTTACAGAGCTGAGGTTCGACCATGTGGTTCAGTCATTCGGTCATACATGGCTCGATCGAGGAGTGGAGACTATGCATGGTTCGGTGTTCGAAGGCATGTCTTTCGACAAGATATGGTTCGGCTTTGAAAGGGTCGGCATAGGTGAATTGGTTTTGTGTGGATCGGCCAGGGTAGTTAGGCTGAGGTGGTTCGACATGTTGAGGTGGGTTGGTCTCGGTGATGTGGATTGCTTGGCTAAAGTGGGTCGGTGTTTGGTTAGGAACTTGGCTTCGGAATTCTTGGATCGGTCCCAACGAGTAGGTCGGCATCGTCACAAGGCTGGTTCGGCAGCATGGATGGTTCGGCATCGTGAGTGATTCGGCATTTCGCATGGGCCGGCATGTAGAACTGGCTCGGCAGGATAGTATGGCTCGATCGGCTGAAGTGGATCGGCGTGGAGTGGTTCAGCATCGAAGTGGCTCGGTCAAGGTGGGTTGGCATACATTGGTCGGCTGAAGTGGTTCGGCATTCGGAGTGGTTCAGTCTTGGTACAGTTCGATCAAAGTGGTTTGGCATAGGCTGATCGACATGTGTGGTTTGGCATAGGCCGGTCGGCATGTGTGGGTCGGCTACACAGAGTCAGTCTTTGGGTCGGCGTGTGTTAGCCTTCGGTTCAGCATGAGTGGATGGGATCGGCTTATGGATAGCTTGGGATCGGTCGGGATGAAGAGTGTGGTTCGGCAATGATCATGATGGTCCCGGACTACTCAGGAAGCCCAGTAACTCGGGATTTGTATATAAATACAGCATATGGGGCTTCAGAAAAGGGATCTTCATTCTATTTCCCATCTTCTTCCCTATTAAAGATACTCTGCCATTATTGTTCTAAAAACTCTATATTGTAACTGTAATTGATTCTAACATCAATAAAAAGGAAATTTCTGGAGTGGATGTAGGCCGTAGTCAATCGAACCACTATAAATCCTCTATTCTTATTGCTTTCTTTTTAATTTCTACCGTTCTTCATATCTATACTCTCTACATACATTCTATCTGTGTTCTGTGATTGTTATTTGGTGCTTTCATCTGGTTGGGTGTTAGTGACCAATTTTGGCACTAACAATATAAATATTCTTTTCATTAAATCAACTTTCCTTACATTTTCACAAAACATAAGCTACGTTTAATTACACCTATTAATTTATAATAGGGTGTACTCTCCACCATTTATTGAAATTATTCAATCTCATTAATTTCAGTTGTTTACAAAGGGGAATTTCAAAATAGAAAAAATAAAACGTAATGAAAAATAGAACAGTTATTTCCTATCTAATAGTAATTTAAACATATTTATACACTATTGGATACAAACAGGAATTATACATTTCTTACCAAATAATAGTTTCTCGTCTCTGCAATCAATCTTTACGTTACCAAACATTTCAAATAAATAAACATATGATTTCTTCTTTAATAAAGAAATATTTATTATTCTTTATTAACATTTATTTTTCCAATCAATTGGAAATTTACATTCAAACAATTGTTAATTTCACTCAAACCAATGTTATTAAAATACACACAAGCATTTGCTATTATCCTTACATTATTACAAACATGTTTCATTAATTAAAATTTTACTTAAGCTCATAACTTGTATTATAATTTAATTTGTATCAGTAAAATATTAATTTTTTTATTCCTAACAATTTTATTCAAAAATATTATTTAATTTAATATTTTTAAATGTTAAAAAACGGGTCGTTACAAGAGTTGTCATTGGCACGTGGAATAAGTTGAGCTATTTCAAAAGCGAATGGCTATGTGTACACTGTCTACTTGGGTTTGCACGAAGGTGGATATCTAGACGTAAGTTCCACCTCATTCATTTACTATGGGTTCGTTGTATTAATTATCATGCATAAATCATATTCTTCATGTCATTCTGATGTTCTAGCGAGGCCCAACGACCTGACTCTTGTAAATGCTGTTGGAGTTCTCATGTCACTTTCGAAAGGGGACATAGACATCGAAGTTCTTATCTTCAAAGATAATCTCCTAACCCATACTCTACTAGAAGAGGGCGTAGAACTGGTCAAGTCTAAGTGGCCACTAATGACGACGATGATAATAACTCACCTAGAGGATGCGAGGCTAATCTAGATGCACCATCGGTCTTGAGTCCAAAGGCAGAAGTTAAAGGAAATATTGAAGAAAGGGAAGAACATATCGAGGAAGGTGGAATTGTAGGTGGAAATGACAAAACTGGCCATGACTATACTATTGTAGGCCATCAGTTTTTAGCTGAGCAAACGACTAACAATCCACCTCGAAAAAGAGACTAGGAACTCAACAATATCAGAATCTCACAGTGGAACGGAACAAAATATAATGTATCACATAGATATTACATGGTCAATTACATCAGAGTTACATAGATACAACAACACAAAATAGAAAGTTATAAAAGTCTGTCTATTATACAACTCTAATACAATATATACATCCTCACAGAGATATAACACAGCAGAAAACACTATATATCTATAAATGCTGAAGCCTCCTCCTCCATCTCTCCTCCGAAATTCATCAAAGCTAACTCGAATTCCTTGGCTACTCGTAAAAATTTGAGTATCCAAGAGTTTAAGAAAAACAGAATAAACTCCGGGTCAGATATGGGTCTGGTGTGAGTAAACGGGTTAAAGTTGCTTAACTTTGAAAAACCTTTGAAAACAAAAGGTATCTCATAAGACTTCCCTCACATAAACACGAAAAAGTTTTTACCTTACGATAGTCAAAACAGTTGATAGGAAACCCAGTGATATTATAATAGGGTCTAGGGTTTTCAAATAAACTAGAAAATAGCCGAAATTGTTACATTTATTAAATTCCAGCATACATAGTTATACAATCAAATCCGAGGGCACTTATTGGTGATTGGATTCCATACAATGGCAGGGCTACTGGGGTACCATCCATCACAGTACGTGGCCTAGATCAACGTACCGAGGATCACTCCCGACACCTTGCAACACAAAGCCGGAACCATCCCTTACTGGACAGTCTCGAATAAGACAACCCTATGGTTGTAGCTAGCAACCGCCCAGACAGCCGAATAAAAAGGGACTCTAGACAGGGGAAGATCTTATCCTACTTGAGTGCGACTCACTTAGCCTTGCCGCACCTTCTCTGTTTTAGCCATTCCCAATTGATGAGGCTTGAGGCTACGATTACCTTTATCGAACACATCTATCTTAGCATGCTCATCGTTCACCTGACGATGTTCTGAAAGCATTCAATCCATACAAGTTCGTTCCGAGTTCGAATGAAACCGAAGGCATTATCTCATTACACTCATTTTGGAATCACCCTCAAAGTTTACGACAACAACCCTTACACTCCGAAACTCCATCTCGATCTTCACTTTGAGATGTCACGGCCAATCGTTTAACTTGGATCGATGTGGTTTTCGGATAATCAAATTTGATACCCGATCCTAGTCTCATCGAAATCCAAACGTATCTTAAAGGCCAAGTTGTTTAAAGAGTTAAACAATTTAATTTCAATTCAATTCTTGAATTCACACAATATTTACACAGGTAAATATCACACATTTATCACTGATATATCCAATATCACATCACATAATATCATAGCATATCATCCAATAGATATCATCCAATTCAGACATTCTAAACAAACAATCATCCACAAAAAGGAATTATTAATCCAAATCATAATTATTCACCTAATCCTGCTTAATCAACCATTAATTAATTACAAACCATTTAATTAATTAATCACTCCTTAATTTCCTTATCAATTAATTAATTAATCTCTAATCACAGATTAATTGTCCTCTAACTATTAACTAATAAGCCTTAATTATTAATCAATATCTCTCAATACAAATTAATTAATCCATAATTACTCTTATAATTAATTAATTAATCTTTAATTAACTAATTAATTATCCCTTAATTATTAATTAATAAACCTTAATTATTAATTAACAGCCTTAATTACAAATTAATTAATCCTTAATCACTAGTGGATTAATCCTTAATTAACAGTTAACCAATCCTCAATTACCATTTGATTAATCCTTAATCGCCACTTGATTAATCAATTAATTACCATTTAACAGATTCTTAATTAATATTTAATTACAGATTAATGATCCTTTAATTATTAATAAATAAAACCTAGTTATTAATTAATAAAACTTAATTACAAATTAAGCACTTCTTAATTACAAGTTAAGTAACCTTTAATTACTTAATTAAATACTCTCTAATCACTTAATTAATCAATCTTAATTACTTAGTTAATTCTTAATTACACTTAACTAATTAATTAATCAATCTCTAATCATTAGTTAATAATCTTCATTATCTAATTAATGATCTTTAATTACAAACTAAATAACCTTTAATTAATTAATTTTTAAATTCTTAATTATTTATTAATCAAATCAATTAATTACTCTTAATTAATTTCTTAATTAATCCTTTATAATTAATCAAACTAATTAATTAATTATACTTAATTTCCTTTAATTAATTTAATGAATCTCGAAGCATTAAAACCTTAATTATCTTAAGATAAAACATTATCTTATAAATGCCTTAATTACCATTAACATATTTAAACTCTTTTATCTTTATAATTAACTCTACTTAACTAAATCATTAATTAAGTTTTAAAATAAAATAATCATCTAACTTGATAAATTAAAGCTATCAAAACATAAATTTCTTAAAATAACTTAAAAACATTTATCAAATAATAGTTTCAAAAACTAGTTTCAATTTGAATTTAAAAACTTGCTTTAATATCAAATTTTTAAAAATTTCATTCCTAATTCAAGTTTTAAAATCACTTTATATTTACTTAACAAAATTTAAATTTAACAAATTTCAAACTTCTTAATCAAAATGTTAAGGAAAACATTTATTATATATAAAGTAATTTATATAAAAAGGTTTTAATTAAATTTAAAATTTAACTTTCAAAAACCTTGTTTTTAAAAATCTTTTTAAAACTACTCAACACATTGTTTCGGGTCAAACCCGAAGGCCACTCGGGTTTAAACTCGAGTTTCTTCCTCTTCTTCCCATTTCCAAAAACTTAAATTTATTTTAAGTTGAAAACCTGCTAAACATCCACTCACGAATTACTCGTGTATAAACTCGAGTTCATCCCTCAAATCCCCGAGCACCCCTTTGAGACTAACCCAACCCAAAAACACGAACACGCAAAGCTCCACCGTGCACATGCACCATTGCCTGAAGCTACTCCGACCATCGACGCACCCTCTAGCATATCACTGAACGTCGCAGCAACCCATTCCGACCATCAAATCCCAAATACAAGCCTCGATCCAAAATCGAGTTTCATAGATGAAACAGGAACCAAAACCACCTCCAGTAAAACCCTTTCGACCAACCCATTTCGACCACCAGAGGTCGAGAGACTCTGGCCACACCCTGCCGACACACCATACCACCATTTCCCAGAATCTTATGCAACTCGAATCACCATAGGCTCCGGAGTAAGCAAATTTCTGGCCACTATAAAATCTAGTGTTTAAAACCCAATTTGACCACCGCCGACGCCATAGTGATCTAGGACTCCACCTGATATTTTTGCCTAAACCACCAGTCCCTCCTCCACCTTTAGTGAAGTTCCCGATCACCCAAGATTCCTGGCCACCAGAATTTACCCAAAAACCCAATTCCAGTCATCCCCAAAATGCACATTCATTTCAATGTTAAAAATTCTGATTTTTGTTTTAAAAATCCAAAATTTCAAATTAGATTCAAGTTGTAATCCTGAAACAGCAATTTGCAATGATTGATTTTAACATGATTTAAACAATTTCTACTATATCCTCATTTCCTAGATGAACTTTTATATATTTTTACTTAAATTCATTTTTAAAATTTAATTTATATCTAAACAAACATTTATTTTTTGAAGACCAAACCCTATAGGAAATCAGAGGAAGAGAAAAAAATGAAATTTTGTCTAAACTTGAAAATTCGATAACAAGAATAGGAAAGAACAATACAACTCTGACATGCACCTCTGAACCTAATCATATAAACATAAATACTACACTTGTACATACACATGTAGAGCGTCATCATCACAGAAATTTCACAAGCAACAATTATTTACCTACTTAACTTTTTAACTAAAATTTTTACCCACCTTTTGAAAATGCAGAGAGCTTGAAACTGGAATGAAAACTGAAGCTTTGAAAATTTGAATACCACTGTTGTTTCGATTCCTAAAACTTTGTCTTGCTTGATTTCTTTAAAACTGGAATGCTCAGTTAAACTGGAACATGATGATGAAATGATCTAGACTTTGATTCCAGGTTGCAGTTGTTACAGACTTATAAATCTTAAGCTTGTAAAAAATATTTTCAGGTTTGATTTTTCTCTGGTTTGCATTTGTTTTTGAGGAGATTTGAAACAGAAGTGGATTCAGGCTGAAGATAAAAGGGTTTACAGGTTTGTATTTTTTTGGATTGTAGAGTTGAACTGGTTGAGTTTTCTCTGGATGAAGATTTGTATATTTATGGATTGAATAATGTTTTACAGGTTGATTTGTTTTCTGAGGAAATGATTGCAGGTTTTGCTGTTTTGAGAAGATTATAGACTTTGAAAATGCTTAAGAATTTGTTAAATATTTTGAACTTGAGTTTGTGAAATGGTTTCAGGTTGTTTTTGTTTTTGAGGAGATGGTTTCAGGTTGTATTCCGGTTTGTAAAATATTTACAGGTTGAGTTTGAAAAGAGAAGATAGGAAAAGAGGTGACGAAAGAGGGTGAATTTTTATATAGTGTTAAATTTAGGATATGTAAATATTGAAGAAAATGAAAAAAAAAATGACACTTGCCAAATTTGTCTACATTTGTCACAAACCATTATTTTACTCTTAACACATATATTTAACATGATTAAGAAACCAACACTTGTCATTACTTATTTTTATATTATTTTTAAAATTTTTTATTATTAATTTTCCTCATAAATAAGTGCTTTTATTAATTTATAAATGCTTTTCTTGATTTTATATAGATAAAACTTTTAAAATAACATAAAATAAAAACTAATTATATTCTAAATTAAATCATATATAATATATTAAATTCATTTTTAAATGTTAATGTAAAAGCTTTTGTTTTTATTACTATTAAATAAATACTTTCTAAATTTATATAAATAAAATTTTTTGTTTAAATTAATATAAAATATCTTATTTTAAATAAAACTTTATTCATATATTCTTTTATATCCAAAATAATTTATATATATATATATATATATATATATATATATATATATATTCTTTCTAAACTTCAAACTTAAATCCAAATTTCAAATTCAATTTCAATTTAAAACTTAAATATAAAATCAACTCAAATATATCTATATTAATTTAAACAAAAACATTATTAAATTTGGAAATATTAAATTCTAACTTTAAAGTTAACTTAAATAAATATATATACATCCCTACATTAAACAACACTTAATAAATTTGAAATAATAAATCTATTTAAAATCAAATTTATAAAATAACACAAATTAAATAATTATTATATTTAAAATCAATCTATATCTATATTTAAAAACATCACATTATTATTATTTTTGAAAATAACAACTTTATCAGTTTTAAATAATTTAAAATAAGGAGATTATCTCATTTTAAATTCCTTGAAATTCTAGGATATCACATTCCTCCCCCTTAAAAGAATTTCGTCCCCGGAATTTAAAACAAAGATAATCCAAAATCTTTTATTTCATTTTAACAATTTCAAGCATACAAATCAACCATATACTATCAACCAAACAACAATTCACCCAAACAACAATTTATTCAAACAAACAATTCATTCAAATAAACAACACTTGCTATCCGGACACAGATCCAGATAAGCCTTCCTAAAACTACTCAGAATTTCCCAAGACAAACTCTGAAATCCTAGCTCCACAGAATCTTAACTAGCTATACCACTATGATCCAGAGCTTCCTCTCACTCCGATCCATAAATCTGAACCAGATATTAGACCATACTTAATCAGCTCAACTATCAGATCCTTCTGAACTGCAGATCTCAACTAAGATGGATCGTTCACATATTTCCTAAGGTACATGAAAAAATTGTGAATTCCAGCCATCCAAATTGGCAATTCAATCCTGTAGACCACAATCACTAAATCTATTCTTGATAAGCTCCACCATCGCAGATGCCTCTCAGATCAAATCTGGACCAAGAACAAGACGATCTCCGGACTCTTCCAATCAGGATGGGAATCTACAAGGTCCTCCAAAAAACGCTTCATTAGGTGCCATCTAGAACCTTGCCTGATAACTATACTAGAATTCCATTAATGTAGATGGTCCTCCCAACATTCACCCAAAATCCAAAACACAAGTCCTCTCAAATCGCTAGAATTTGGTCCAGCCTTTCCGTCTGACCGTCGATCTGGGGATGATAAGCTGAACTCAAACTCAATCTCGAACCCAAAGATGAACTGCAAAGCCTTCCAAAACTTTGCTGGTGAAGATAGAATCACAATCGCTAACTATGCTGACTGGAACACCAAGCAGTCGGACAAACTCTTCCAAGAAAATCTCAGTCAAAGATGCTGCAATACGGATCGCCTTAACCAGAATAAATTGGGCGTTCTTGGTCAACAAGTCTTCAATCACCCATATTCCTTCATTTCCCTCTTTGGTCCTTGGAAAACCGTCGACAAAATCTAAAGAAATCATTTCCTACTTCCACTTCGGATCTTCCAAAGGCTGCAACAATCCGGCGGTCTTCTGTTGATCACCTCTAACCTGCTGACAGATCGCACATCCACAGATGAAAGCAGCTACATCCTTCTTCATGCTCGGCCACCGGAAGACTCTCTTCATATCCATATACATCTCAAAATCCCTAGGTGGATACTCAGTCTGGAGCGATGACTCTCTGCCAGAACTTCTTGCTTCAAATCCCAGAAATTCGGAACATAAATCTTTCCGATGACCCTCAATGTTCCTTGGCCATCAATCTCAAAACTGGAATACTGACCATTCTTGACTCAATCCATCCACCTTTGGCACACACAAACATCCGTGCAGATCTCAAACTAACTCTTGCTATCAAGAATAGTTAGAACAGGCACACTAGTCAACCTTGCCTTCAAATCCAAGAAAACCTCTTCACACTTGGATCCACTAAAACTTCCTATAGAACTCTGCCAAGCCAGAAAACTGTGGTTGCTTCCACTCCTGAATAGTAGCTATCTAGGCCGTATCTACAGAAATACCATCATCAAATACAAAATGCCTCCTCAAAGTCTCTAACACTAACTCCAAATGCCGCTTGCCCTCCTCTTCAGACTTGGAGCAGACAAGAAAAACATTGATGAACACAAGAACAAACTTACTCAACATATCATGAAAAACTTGGTTCATCAAATCCACACAGAATCTCAAAAGACTCATCCAACTAAGCCACAAAGAAAATAGTTGAACCTTAACTGGAAAAAAAAACTAGGCCGAATCAAACCTTACTCTAAGAAATCTTGGGTCTGCTCCTCCAACTCTTTTCCCTTTCCTTTGGCGCCATCCTTCCCCTAGGCTGAACAACATGCACTTCTCCCGGAACTAAGACGATCTGAATCTCTATCTCCTGATGAGGGCAAATCTTACATTTCCTTGGAATATTCGGAGAAAATCTTTGACCACCTCAATGGATTCTACGCCTTTTGGAGATTCCTCGACTCCATGCAAAAGATTACTCAAATAAACTCCGGAATCATCGCAAGTTACTTTTGCAATTCTTCCCGACTTAATCTCCAAAGACACAATCCTTGCTTCGCACACCAAAGACAACCTTATACTAATGCAACCAATCCAAAGCTAGAATAAGATCAATCCCTTTTGAATTCCAATATAAAAGGGTCACAAGAAAACTACGGGGGAGATAAGAAAATCTTAAACCTCTACAGAACTTATCTAACTTGGTTATCCTGCCTATAGGATTAGATACAAGATAGGACGGTCAACCAAACAAAGAGAGAGATGAAAATCCTCTAGAACTCATGTTGGAAACCCAAACAGATATCCAACAAATTTATATAGGTATATAGTTATATAAAATTACAAATACGTGCTCTTAAGATAGAAACCACTCAGAGCCTAGGTATTATCTCAACCTACGCTCTGATACCAAGTGTAACGATCCGCCTTTCATTCCACAGAAAGACGCATCATTAATAAGAAAAAAAGAGGTAGAAATAAAATAGATAGAAGAAAGAACTCAACAATATCAGAATCTCACAGCGGAACGGAACAAAATATAATATATCACATAGATATTACATATGAATGATTGAATTGATTGATGTGCTATATTATATATAGTAATATATAGTATATATTGGAGTGATTGATTTCCCGCATTATATAGAGGATGAGACCCTATGCGCCGCATAATAGCGGATGATATTATATTAATCCCATATATCGTGATATTCCACCTCGAAGTGGAATTGGTATTTTATATTGTGTTAACGTCTGTGGATGCAGGGAAACAGGTTGGAGGGATCCAACTGGATTCCTCAAAATTATCTTGATTATTCTAATAATTCTATGTTATGATTATTTGCTGTTCTGGGTTGAATTATATTGATAATTAGACATGTTGGATGCTATGGGTTGATTTAATATATTTTGGTACCGAGTTATCAAAAATATAGAATTGGTCTTTTGGGAGGAAAATAAAGAAGAGAATTTGCAAGTAAAAATAATTATAGAGAAGTTAACTAAATTTAAGAATGAATTGGAAAAGAATAAAAGTGGATATTAAATGTTAATAAATAAATTCTGAGTAGGGAAAGAAGATTTAAATAAACAGGGAAATAATGAATTTTTAAAACTTAAGTGGAGCATTTTAAAGAGCAAAAGAATTTATTTTAAAGATTTAAGCTTTAAATTTATTCAAAGGAGTAGAGAAGGAATTTGGGGAATCTGAAATTGTTATTTTTAGTTATGAAGGATTTTTAATTATAATTAAGAAATGAAATATGAGGTTAATGGATTTTGAATAAATTGAGTAAGTAAAGGAACTTATTTCAAATTAGGTAAATTGGAAATCAAATTGATTTAAGTGTTGGAATTGGGATTTTAAAAGGAGGTTGTGACTATGAAATGTATAAACTGGGTTTATAAAAGTAAAGTAAAATATAGCAGTGGATATTTGGGAAGAATAAATTCACGGTGAGAATTTATTAAAGGAATGTGTAAATTTGTTTAAAAATAAATAGTGATTTATTTTTAAAGGATGTGAAAGAGAATCGTATTTCCCTGGATAGCCAAGTACGTTTTCAAAACAGAATTTATAAGTATGAGTCAAAAGTTAAAATTGTTTTAAGAAATATGTTTTAGAAAATTTATTATTTTAAATTTTAAAGTAAGTCTTTTCAAATCTATTATAGTAGTAATTATTTAAAGATGACTTAGTATTATGTTTTAAAAGAGGAAAATTTAGTTTATATTTTATAAAGTAGCTTTATTTTAAATATTCTTGAAGTACATATTTTTAATTAAGTATTAAAATAGTTTTTATAAATTTAAATGTTAAAGTATGTTTTATAATAAAGTGTTTTAAATTATTTTTAAAATCTAAGATGTTTGTACTTGGTAATTTCAGTGGGAATCGAAAATATTTGGGAATTTACTCTAAGAGGGAAAATGGTTTGAAACTGTTTTCAAAAGGAATTGGAAAGTGGAAATATATCTTGTGAAGATATTTTGAGATTAATAAATAATTTAGTGAAATTATTTTGTTGAATGGTTGTTTGTGAATGTTAATTGATAGTTAAATCACTGACTATCAATATTGGCCAATGCGTTGATCGTTTTGAACAGACCGGGATCAGGATTAATTCCTCGAAAACCACTTCGATCCAGTTTGAACGTTTTCGTGGGAAAAACGAGTTTGGATTTGAAGATGGAGCAGTGAGGTGCAAGGGCTAGTCGCTACTAATCCTGAGGATGATTCCAAAATGGATGTAGTAGGAGTAGTTCCTTCGGTTCCGTTCGAACCCGGAACGGACTTGTATGGACGAATGCTTTCAGAACATTGTCAGGTGGACGATGGGCATTCAAACTGAAATGTTCTAAAAGGTTACGCTTAGCCTCAAGCCTCATCAACCGGGAACGACTGAAAAACAGAGGTTATGCAGCAAGGCTAGGTGGGTAGCACCCATTTAGGGTAAGGTCATCTCTGTCTAGATGTCCCTTTTTTCGGCTTAGTGGTGCGGTTGTTGATCCCAACCGTGGGGTGGTCTTACTCGGGATTATCCAGTAAGGGGTAGTCCCGGTCTTGTGTTGCAGGGGGTCGGGAGTGATCCTCGGTATGCTGATCTAGACTAGGTATCGTGACAGGTGGTACCCTAGTGCCGAATCATTAGTTGGAAATCCATTATCCCTACGCACCCTTTATGAGTTTTGTTTGTATTACCCATGATTGTGGCTAGTAGCTGGAATTTAATAGATGTAACAATTTCGGCTATTTTGATAAGTATTTGTAAATAGACCCTATTATAATATCAGAGGATTTTATAAAAAGTGTTTTAGCTATCGTAAGGTAAAAACTCGACATGTCTATTTGTGGCGTGGTCTTACGAGATGCTTTTGTTTTCAAAGGATTTTTGAAACTTTAATAATCAATTTGAGTGTGATTTCTCATGTTGGTATTCCAGACTGACTCGGGTGTTATTTAACTATAATGCTCGGGTCAGATCGAGTATTATAGGATACAGGAAAGGATGCTGTGAAGCTCTAGAGACGAGCTAGATGGCAATACATACTTCCATATTTGATTTCAATATTCCGCTTTGTATTTCAGATTTGTGAGGACAGGTTATGATTACTGTCCAGTTGTGTGTTATGTATACTCTGATGATGTAATATATAAACAGATGTATTTGTTTTGTGTAAAGATCATTCATTATCTATTATATTTTATTCCGTTGCGATGGCAAGATTCTGTTGTTGTTTTCTGTTTTCTCTTCTTCTACCTCTTCTTTTTTAACCGAAATGGTTCGTTTTTCTGTTCATCTTGAGTTGATTGATGTAGAATAGCGTTGACGCAAGGGGTACGGAACTGCGGGTCGTTACATTACATAGTCAATTACACCAGAGTTACATAGATACAACAACACAAAATAGACAGTTATAAAAGTCTGTCTATTATAAAACTCTAATACAATACATATATCCTCACAGAGATATAACACAGTGGAAAACAGTATATATCTACAAACACCGAAGCCTCCTACTCCATCTCTCCTTCAGAATTCGTCAAAGCTAACCTGAATCCCTTGGCCACTCGTAAAAATTTGAGTACCCAAGAGATTGAGAAAAACAAAATAAACTCCGAGTCAGACATGGGTCTGGTGTGAGTAAACGGGTTAAAGTTGCTTAACTTTGAAAAAACTTTAAAAACAAAAGGTATCTCGTAAGACTTCCCGCACATAAACACGGAAAAGTTTTCACCTTACGATAACCAAAACAGTTGATAGGAAATCCAGTTGACATAATATCACAACATATCATCCAATAGATATCATCCAATTCAGACATTCTACACAAACAATCATCCACAAATAGGAATTATTAATCCATATCATAATTAAAATTAACTTAAAATAAATTAATTGCTTAAGAATTAATCACCTAATCCTGCTTAATCAACCATTAATTAATTATAAACCATTTAATTAATTAATCACTCCTTATTTTTTATCAATCGATTAATTAATCTCTAATCACAGATTAATTATCCTTTAATTATTAATTAATAAAGCTTAATCATTAATCAGTATCTCTCAATACAAATTAATTAATCCATAATTACTCTTATAATTAATTAATTAATCTTTAATTAACTAATTAATTATCCCTTAATTATTAATTAATAAACCTTAATTATTAATTAACAGCCTTAATTACAAACTAATTAATCCTTAATCGCCAGTTGATTAATCCTTAATTAACAGTTAACCCATCCTTAATTAACAGTTAACCAATCCTTAATTACCATTTGATTAATCCTTAATCACCATTTGATTAATCAATTAATTACCATTTAACAAATTCTTAATTAATCTTTAAGCACGGATTAATTATCCTTTAATTATTAATTAATAAAACCTAATTACTAATTAATAAAACTTAATTACAAATCAAGCACTTCTTAAATACTAGTTAAGTAACCTTTAATTACTTAATTAACTACTCACTAATCACTTAATTAATCAATCTTAATTACTTAATTAATTAATTCTTAATTACACTAAACTACTTAATTAATCAATCTCTAATCATTAATTTATAATCTTCATTATCTAATTAATGATCTTTAATTACACTATATAACCTTTAAATTAATTAACTTTTAAATTCTTAATTATTTGTTAATCAAATCAATTAATTACTCTTAATTAATTTCTTAATTAATCCTTTATAATTAATTAAACTAATTAATTAATTATACTTAATTTCCTTTAATTAATTTAATTATTCTCAAAACATTAAAACCTTAATTATCTTAAGATAAAACATTATCTTATAAATGCCTCAATTACCATTAACATATTTAAACTCTTTTATCTTTATAATTAACTCTACTTAACTAAATCATTAATTAAGTTTTAAAATAAAATAATCATTTAACTTGATAAATTAAAGTTATCAAAACATAACTTTCTTAAAATAACTTAAATTTTTTTCAAGTAATAGTTTTAAAAACTAGTTTCAATTTGAATTTAAAAACTTGCTTTAATATCAACTTTTTAAAAATTTCATTCCTAATTCAAGTTTTAAAACCACTTTATATTTACTTAATAAAATTTAAATTTAACAAATTTCAAACTTCTTAATCAAAATGTTAAAGAAAACATTTATTATATATAAAGTAATTTATATAAAAAGGTTTAAACTAAATTTAAAATTTAACTTTCAAAAACCTTGTTTTTAAAAATCTTTCTAAAACTACTCAACACATTGCTTCGGGTCAAACCTGAAGGCCACTCGGGCTTAAACATGAGTTTCTTCCTCTTCTTCCCATTTTCAAAAACTTAAATTTATTTTAAGTTGAAAACCTGCTAACCTTCCACTCACAAATTACTTGAGTATAAACTCGAGTCCATCCCTCAAATCCCCAAGCACCCCTTCGAAACTAACCCAACCCAAAAACACTGACACACAAAGCTCCACCGTGCACATGCACCATCACCTGAAGCTACTCCAACCATCGATGCACCCTCCGGCACATCACTCAACGTCGCAGCAACCCATTCCGACCACCAAATCCTAAATACAAGCCTCGATGTAAAATCGAGTTTCTCAGATGAAACAGGAACCAAAACCACCTCCAGAGAAACCCTTTCGACCAACGCATTCCGACCACCAGAGATTGAGAGACTCTAGCCACACCCTACCGACACACCATACCACCATTTCCTAGAGTCTTATGCAACTCGAATCACCAAAGGCTCCAGGGTAAGCAAATTTCCAACCACTATAAAATCTAGGGTTTAAAACCCAATTTGACTACCGCCGATGCCATAGTGATCTAGGACTCCACCTGATATTTTTGCCTGAACCACCAGTCCCTCCTCCACCTTCAGTGAAGTTCCCGATCACCCAAGATTCCCTGGCCACCAGAATTTACCAAAAAACCCAATTCCAGTCATCCCCAAAATGATCATTCATTTCAATGTTAAAAATTCTGATTTTTGTTTTAAAAATCCTAAATTTCAAATTAGATTCAAGTTGTAATCCTGAAACAGCAATTTGCCATGATCGATTTTAACATGATTTAAAGAATTTCTACTGTATCCTCATTTCCCAGGTAAACTTCTAAATATTTTTACTTAAATTCATTTTTAAAATTTAATTTATATCTAAACAAACATTTATTGTTTGAAGACCAAACCCTATAGGAAATCAGAGGAAGAGAAAAATGAATTTTGGTCTAAACTTGAAAATCCTGTAACAAGAACGGGAAAGAACAATAGAACTCTGACATGCACCTCTGAACCCAATCTTATAAACATAGATACTACACTTATACATACACATGCAGAGCATCATCATCATAGAAATTTCACAAGCAACAATTATTTACCTACTTAACTTTTTAATTAAAATGTTTACTCACTTTTGAAAATGCAGAGATCTTGAAACTAGAATGAAAACTGAAGCTTTGAAAATTTGAATACCACTGTTGTTTTGATTCCTAAAACTTTGTCTTGCTTGATTTCTATAAAACTGAAATGCTCATTTGAACTAGAACATGATGATGAGATGATCCAGACTTAGATTCCAGGTTGCAGTTGTTACCAGCTTATAAGTCTTAAGTTTGTAAAATTGTTTTCAGGTTTGATTTTTCTCTGGTTTGCATTTGTTTTCGAGGAGATTTGAAACAGAAGTGGATTCAGGCTGAAGATAAAAGGCTTTATAGGTTTATATTTTTTTGGTTTGTAGAGTTGAACAGGTTGAGTTTTCTCTGGTTGAAGATCTGTATATTTATGGGTTGAATAATGTTTTACAGGTTGGTTTGTTTTCTGAGGAAATGATTACAGGTTTTGTTGTTTCGAGAAGATTACAGACTTTGAAAATGCTTGAGAATTTGTTATAATATTTTAAACTTGAGTTTGTAAAATGGTTTCAGGTTGTTTTAGTTTAGAGGAGATGGTTTCAGATTGTATTCTAGTTTGTAAAATATTTACAGGTTGATTTTGAAAAGAGAAGATAAGAAAAGAGATGAAGAAAGAGGGTGAATGTTTATATAGTGTTAAATTTAGGATTTATAAATATTAAAAAAAATGAAAAGCAAAAATGACACTTGCCAATTTTTTTTTACATTTGTTAGAAACCATTATTTAACTCTTAACACATGTATTTAACATGATTAAGAAACCAACACTTGTCATTACTTATTTTTATATTATTTTTAAAAGGTTTAAAATCTTTTATGATTAATTTTCTTAATAAATAAGTGCTTTTATTAATTTATAAATGCTTTTCTTAATTTTATATAAATTAAACTTTTAAAATAAAATAAAATAAAAACCAATTATATTCTAAATTAAATCATATATAATATATTAAATTCATTTTTAAATGTTAATGTAAAAGCTTTTGTATTTATTGATTAAATAAATACTTTATAAATTTATATAAATAATATTCTTTTGTTTAAATAAATATAAAACAAATCTTATTTTAAATAAAACTTTGTTCATATATACTTTTATATCCAAAATAATTTCAAGATTATATTCTTTTTAAATTTAAAATTAAATCCAAATTTCAAATTCAAATTCAATTTAAAACTTTAATATAAAATCAACTCAAATATATCTATATTAATTTTAAAAAACACATTATTAAATTTGGAAATATTAAATTCTAACTTTAAAGTTAACTTGAATATATATATATACACACACATTAAGAAACACTTATTAAATTTGAAAATAATACATCTATTTAAAATCAAATTTATAAAATAACACAAATTAAATAATTATTCTATTCAAAATCAATCTATATCTATATTTAAAAACATCACATTGTTATTATTTTTGAAAATAACAACTTTATCAATTTAAAATAATTTAAAATAAAGAGATTATCACATTTTAAATTCCTTGAAATTCCGGGATATCACAGAGTATAGATCCATTGGCATCGGTGACATGAGCCTCGAGGGTCTTGAATCCCCCATCCACTTTAACGGTGACATTCCTTCCATCAGCAAAGGGGAGATCACTACTATGAGAAAGCTCCAGAACATGTTCTATCGAGGGGACGCTAAGACACTCACACACATGTGCACTTCATTGCAGTAGGTT
This sequence comes from Allium cepa, assembly GCA_030765085.1. NCBI lineage: Eukaryota > Viridiplantae > Streptophyta > Magnoliopsida > Asparagales > Amaryllidaceae > Allium > Allium cepa. The sequence continues at coordinate 611,855,170 of CM060942.1, read as the reverse complement.
GCACTTAACTCTACTCCTTTCTTGTCGAAACTAATTCGTTCTTGTTTCGTTTCCAGTATCCATGGAGAGGAAGAAGTGTAAATATCAATCTTTGGAGAAACATATCTTAATCGCATAGGCACTGTCCAAGCACATACCATCAAGGCAGAGGTCGAGATTTAAAATTTGGTTACCAATCTTGTCAACATAGAGGCAGTCGTGACAGAGGCAGTTACGATTGAGATTATCTGCTATATGACTGCTTCCAAACGTCATTCTAGGTCTAGGTTACCTCTTCCATGAGGCTTAGAAAGACATTCTGATCGCCGTGATGACCTGCCACCAGGCGACATTTCTCATGCACCAACTCCAGCTTCTATTCTTTTGCAGCACTTGGTATCCTCTCACGCCAGCCGATTCTCTGACTACATGCTCCATAAATGTTGTTTTGAGACTTCCCATCATAGAGCCTGCAAATTATCGATCAAAGCTCCAGTTGTTATTGTAGAGAAACAATCTACCTCCAGCGCCTGAATGGCTGAAATAAAAGAACAATTTCCAGGTGTTTATTTTGATGGGCCCATGTTCGTACCCAACTTAAGAGAATTCCGCCTGATTTCCAAGACAAGACCATTGCTTGTGTAATCGAGGCTTATAACCAATACAATGAATGGTTGCGAGTAGCCGAGAAAATATCCAAAGTCTTAATAGAAAGGCAAATCGAGATTGATAATTTGAATCTCATGGCAGTGCAAGACAAAAGAATCATTGCCCACCTCGATACTGAGGTTAAAAACTTAAGGAAATCACAAACCAAAGCCGAGAAGAAAGTCGAAGATGCTAACTAGGTGCTCGAAGATGAGAGAAAAAGCATCGAGATGAGGTTGAGGCTGCGCATCATCGAGATTCCTCCTTAGTGCTGAAAAGAGATGCCTTAAACAAGAAAGAGATTTAGTCGTTGGCTAAACTCGAGAGCGAGATAAAGGAGAAGAACTTGCTCTCCAACATGCTCAGGACTATTGCGAAGAGTTGCTTGCTACTTGTGGTGAAAGAGACAAGGCAGTTCAATGTGCTAAAAACATAAATGCACTTGTCCAAAAGGAGGTTGAAGCCGCGGAACAACGGAAAGTGGAGAAATTCGAGCCATTACTTAACGTGATCAGATTCCATAACTAGGAGGGGTTCAACAACGATTACCCCAGAATTCTTGCCATAGATTGGGAACAAATTATCGAGGAAGAAAAGGAATTTCTTAATGGTGGTGAGGTAGATCTGGCTTAGCTAGAGAAAGAAATCTTCATCCGAGATGATCCTAAGGTGTTGAAAGAGGGTCAGCTTATTCTGCATCCTTATCTAGCCGCTACAATGTAGAAAGACTTAGGCGAAGGCTTTGGATCATCACCTTAAGATGCTACTATTGGATATAGCCCTAGGCCCAAAACTATTCCTGGTCCATCTTTGATCCCAGGATACAATCTAGATCAGCCTCAAATACACAAGCTTGGTACCCTCTCTCCTATTGTGAAGAGGAACTCTAGCAGTACACTGGCCTACATAGAGGCCCAAACTGAAGGAGGTAGCTCATTGGCCTCATCTATATTTCAGAAAGTTCATAGGTCTGCGATTGACATTGCTAATCTCTCTTTTTATATCTCTCAAGTTTTAGGTTAGCTCTAGTCTCCAATCGAGTTAACAAGTGACTACAATAGTATCGGTGACTATTACCATTTCGACGATAATGCCGGCTATTTCGAATAGCGAGAATCCTAGGCCTGGCTAGCAGATGATAGATGCTCTTCAGGATGAAGGGATTGGTGAGCTCTATGGAACTCGGACTTAAGATGATGTTATTATTACTGAGTTCTTTGAGCCTTCGTAGGGTCCCATCATAAGTACCCTTGAGAAGTAATTGGTCCTAGCCAAAAAGTTTAAGCTAGAGAAAATAGAGACTTTTCCACCTCCGCTATCCATAGCTCTGTCTGGGAAGGCTATCTTTCATCCCATAACCATTCCTATGCCCGGGAGAACTCAAAGCATGCATACTAGATCATCATAGAGCACTCTATCCAAAGGCAAAGGAGGCATGAAAAATATATGGAAGCAACTGGAAGGATCCAGTGCGCCATCTTTTGAAGAGAAGAAGGAGAGGAAGGAGGGAAAGAACAAGGTTAAGAAGTGACCATTCATCTTCTTTATGTTTTTTGATTGTATAGCCGCACTTAGGCTCTTTTTACTTGGTCTCTTTTGTTTTCTTGGCCAGTATTTATATGGATTCGACCTTCACTTTTGCTTTTTATTTAGGCTTAAATAAAATCTATACTTATCTTTCCAAGTTCTATGCGAATAACAAAGGTTTTTGTTTTGTTAAGTCTTTATGCGAATTTTGCCTAAGTTATTCAAGAGATGTACTTTCCATTTAATGTACTCATGATCCATATCTTTCGTGGTCGTTATTGGGCTAAGTCATTAATCCATTCTGTGATTTGCCAGTCATTTATCGCTCTAGGGAATGCAAGGAAACCATTGAAGTGCCAAACTCTAGGCATCGAATTGGGTAAACCATTCAGCGTAACGGTTACGATCTCCTTTTCTAGGATAATGACATTCGACCGTGCTAAGCTGCAGGCGCCGGTTTCAGTTAACTATGCAATCTTGTAGTTTGCATATCCTCATCCGGTATGTTTATTTTTATTCATGCCTAAATATGGACATGGACTGATGTTTATAGGTAAGATCCCTTCTCACATCAAGCATGGATCTTCGGCCTTGCCTACTCCAAGCGAAATGTTAGTGATCGGATGGTAGCATCACATCCAATTTGAGTCGTACTCCTGCTCTCATATCAGGAGCAAGAGTTTGTGGAGGAACGTTCATATCATGTTTATTTCAATTTATACTTTGCGCCTATGTCCACTTAGGTTTATACTCTTAACCTAAATCCTAGGACAAGAGTTAACAAATGGATGGTCATATCACGTTCTTTTAATTTATACTCCTGCCCCACATCAAGGGCAAGAGTTAGCTTGCAGGTTGTTGTATCATGTCCATTTCAAGTTTATATACCTACCCCCACATCAGGGGAAAGAGTTAGCCGATATCGATCTCCAAACACCGAGAGTGATTGAACTTCAAGGGTTCGACCGTGCACCATTAAAGTTTGGTTGGCACTTATCTTCGGGTGCCTGCATGCCTGCATTACACGCATGCAGATTCATTCGAGTCGGTCACATTTCACTTCTTGTGAGCAATGTAATGACAGATCTAGAAATCCACTTATTGAAAATGGGAATAAAAGATTCATCTTATTACGTGGCTTCATTCAATTATGTTCTAATATATTTCTAAGTGAAATAGCATCATAAATGCTTGCTGTTCCATGCCCTCGGGAGTGAGAAATCGTTAACCATTGCAAGCCTTAAAGTGCCATCTCCAAGCTTTTGTTCTATTGCGTATGGACCTTTCCAAGTAGGGTGCATGTTTTTGGGGTTTGGTTCGTTTAAGGACCAGGTCGCCTATTTCAAAGGTCCAATATCCGACCTTAGCATTAAAATACTAGGCGACTAGGTTGTTGTGTGCACATGCTTGTAAGTCAGGTTTGTCTCATTTCTCATCGATCAACTCAAGTGACTCCAAAAAGATTTTCTCATTTGTCTGTTGGTTGTAATGAATTACTTGACAAGAAGGGACTTCCAATTCAACCGGAATCATTGCCTCCAATCCGTAGGCTAAGGAAAATGGACAATGGCCAGCCGTTGACTTATGATTTGTTTGATAAGCCTAAAGTACTAATGAAAGTTCATTGACCTACTTGCCCTTAGCCTTTTCCAATTGCTTCTTAAGAATGGACTTGAAAATCTTGTTTATAGTTTCAATCTATCTTTCATTTAGGGGCGTGCTACTGTAGAAAATCTCGTCTCCATGCGTTGTCTGCAGCAGAAATCCTTAAACTCGGTGCTTTCAAATTAGGGTTACATTATCGGTGATGATCATTCATGGAACTCTAAGGCGGAAGATAATATTCCAGACTACAAAGTTGGGCACTTTCTTCGTGGTAATCATGGCTAATGGCTCCACCTTAGCCCATATGGTGAAATAATCAACTACAGTGATGGTGTATTTCATGCTACCTATGGATATCGATAACACACCGATAATATCAATCCCCCAAACTAAAAATGCTTAAGGATTGACCATTTGAGTAATCTCCACCGGTGGGGCTCTTAAAGATCTTAGCAAACCTCTGGCACCAGTCGCACTTTCTAGTGTAATCAGTCGCGTCTTGGTTCACAGTTAGCCAGAAATACCCATAGTGGAGAATCTTCTTCGCCGAAGTATATCCCCCAGTGTGGTCATCGCAGGCCCTTTTTTGCACTTCTCTCAGGACTTGTTTGGCCTCTTAATGAGCAACCCACCAAAGCATAGGTACAGAAAAACCCTTCTTCTATAGAAATCCTTCATTTATGATATATCTCGGAGCTGGACGAAGGAGTTTCCATCACTCATTGCTCCTTTTAGAAAGGATTCCTCTCTACAAGTAATCTTTTATCGGAGTAATCCATGACCCTCTTTCAAGTTCAACCTCCAAAATCCCATCGACATCCATCTAGTTGATGCTTGGTGCTGACATATTTCCACTGGAACCGAGTCATGAGCTATGCATCTCTGGAACTGACCAGCTTAATCAGTGAGTTAGCCTTTGTTTTTTCCTCTCAGGGAATCTGCATTGTCGTATAATATTTAATGCCATTAAGCAGCTCAAGGACATGGTCCAAATAAGGGGCTAGCCTTGCTCCTTTTGTCTAAAATTCTTTTTGCACTTGACATACCACTAGTTGAGAATCATAGAAAATATGTAAAGTCCTTATCTTTAGTTTTTAGCAATCTTAAGTCCTGCAATCAAAGCTTCATACTCCACTTCATTGTTTGTTATAGGAAAATCGAGTCTAAGGGCATAATAGATTAAATGTTCCTTGGGAGTGACAAGTACAACTCCAGCACCGGAACAATGTTCCTTTGATGCACCATCAGTGTACATCTTCCACCTAGCATTTTGTTCACCACTACTCTCTGAAGTATCATCTCGTCCAGTGGCTTCAACTATGAAATCCGTCAAAGCTTGACCCTAGATAGCTCTCCAAGGGTAATATAATGGCTCAATTCAATTTTCCATTTCAACAGCCTTTCCAGAAGTCTCTAGTCGTTGCAAGATTTGTTGTAAAGGCTGGTCGATAAGAACTTTGATCGAATGAGCTTGAAAGTAGATCCTTGAACTAATCAATTGGCAGTATGCATGCTTTTTCAGCTTTAGGTAATTTCTTTCTGCTCCCATCAATCGCTTACTAATGTAATATACCGATCATTTGATGCGGGCTTCCTCACGTACGAGTGTGGCGCTCAAAGCTTGCACCAACACTACCAAATATATAAAGAAGTCCTCGTCATCCACAGGCTTTGAGAGGATTAGGGGTCTCTCCAAGTGATTGACCAGGGCCTGGGATGTGTTTGCGCGCTCCTGCATTCAAGAAAAGTTCCTTTTCCTTTTGGAATTTTAGCTTTCTTAATCATGTCAAAGAAAGGGATGTATTTGTCGATGGCTCTGGAGATGAACCGAATTAAAACGGAATCTTTCCATTTAAAATCTTGACCTTCTTAACTATCTTTGGGGCCTTAATGTCCCTTAATGCCTTTATCTTCCCCGAATTAACTTCAGTTCCATAGATATTCATAATGAAGCCCAAGAATTTCCTTGATGTAATGACAAAAGATCATTTATAAGGGTTGGGCTTCATCTTGTATTTTCTGAGAATGCTGATTATATCTGACAGTTAGTTAATATGGTTTTCTGAATGTTGTGACTTCACGAGCTTGTCATCCATATAGACCTCCATCGAACACCCAATTTGATCTTTGAACATCATGTTTAAGTCTGTGGTAGGTTGCTTGAGGGTTATTTAACCCAAATGGTAGGACTTGATAGCAATGCAACCCCAAGTTGGTAATAGAGCTGGTATATTCCAAGTCCTGGATGTGCATTGGAATCTGGTTGTATTCAAAGTACGCGTCCATAAATGAAAGTAATTCATGTCTGGCTATTGAGTCCACCAACTGATTAATCCTCAAAAGCGGGAAGCTGTCGTTCAGACATGTTTTATTCATGTTAGAATAATCGACGCATGTCCTCCATTTTCCATTAGTCTTCTTCACCAAGACAAGATCAGATACCCATTCTGAGTATAAAGCATCGCAGATAAAGCCATTTCCCTTCAACTTCTCCACTTCTTCTTTGACTGCAGCGAATCTCTCTAGACCCATGCCATGGTGCTTCTATTTCATAGTAACACATTTGAGATTTATGTTCAATGCATGACTCGCTATCTTCGGTGAGCTCCTACACATTTCAGAGTGCGTCCAAACGAACACATTTTGGTTTGCCTAAAAAACCAATCAACTCCTTCATCATTCTGACATTAAGCCATGATCCGACTTTAAGGATCTGTGGTGGGTCATCCTGACCGACCAGGATATAAATTGTTAGCTCGGTTTGAGCTACTCTTTCATCCAGTGGCTCTTTTCGTAGATCCATATCCTTTTGGAACCGACTGTGCTGCCCAAATCAGGATTTAGGCATTGGTTACTATGAGCCCAAATCCTTGATGCATGAGTCCCTTATACACCACTACCTTTTTCCCTTCACCTCGCCTCTCTTGGCTCGAAGGCATAACATTCACGGCCAAGCCCTTGATCTCCATGCATCACTCCCAAACCATTCTCCGTAGGAATTTTAAGAGTCAAACACTAGGGAGCTATAACATCTATGAGTGCAGCCAAGATCGGTCGGTCCAAAAATGCATTATAAGTAGAATAAATATTCAACATAATAAAATGCATGAACCATACTCACATACGGTCACCCTCTCCAAGCACTACTGGTAATTCCACATATTTGACTAGCTTTATAGCTGTCTCACTAAATCCTTGGATCTAACATTTACATGGTTTCAAGTTCTTGCCCTCTAGAAGCACCATATCGTAGGCTCTTTGGAATAAAATGTTGATCAAACTCCCATAGTCAACTAACAAATTTTGCATGATAGCAGGACCATTCGTGGTCGTTATAACCCACTAGTCAATCGTTGGGTCTTCTACCCATCAACATTTTATTCCGAAAAACAACGTCATCTATCATGGTTCTGAATTGCTTTGCCGAAGTTCTATCCTCAACTTCCAAACAACTCTCATACTAGGTATGGTTCAAAGCACCAGCATATCCGACCATCTCATTCAAACTCTTCTCGGTTGGATGCGATCCATCAATGACTGTATTTATCACCAAGCGTTTTTGAAGTTGCCTAGGCTCGTCGCCACTAGGACTAGGTTGCTCCTGCTTTGTTGTTGACCCAGAGGGATTAGAATTTTTCTCTCAATGTTCTATGGCTCTTTCACAAACTATTGCAAAAAAAATTTAATCAGCTTTTCAATCATATCATGGATATGCCTGCATTCATTAGTATTATGACCATACATTACAAGAAACTTACAAAACCTGCCAGATCTCTTCTCCTTCTCAATTGACTCTCTCAAAGCCGGCTTCTTGTACTGTTCGGTGCCTTGAGTTGCCAAATAGATGTCCTCGATTGAGTTATTTAGTTCAGTATAATTATCGTATTTAGAGATCTTAGGACGATTCCTATTATCAAGCTTTTTTTGGCCCTACTATCGTGCATTTTTTGTCTACCACTCTTGCTGCCAACATTCACATCAACGTTTCCAGACCTTCCTCCAGATTTCTTTATAACAATGCTGCTTTTTATTACTTCATATAAATTTCCAACATCGCTTCTCTGGGGATGATTGGGTGCTTCTTCCAAGTGTAAGTACCGACTAGCCTTTATACAGAAAGCATCCTTCGTCGATGGGGTTTCCACCCCAACCATTCGTCAAAAGCCATCGCGGGATGAATCCCTCTAATCATCGCCATCAATACTATGCCATTATTGCGATTTGATACTTCCATCACAACTATATGGATCGGTTCAAGAAATATTTAAGGACCCTCCCGCTCCATGGAAGAGGTTTGATAATGACATAATATCTTTTGGATGTGCAGTGTGTAAACAAAATTACTTCAGAAATTTTCATGACAACTCGCCAAAAGATGATATGGATCTTGGCAGTAGTCGAGTGAACCACATTGTCATTACTCCTTCTAGGAAAATTAGGAAACAACACATCTCACGGCAATCAGATGCTCTAGAAGAGTCCATATGGCATTCGTACTTCATCAAACGCTACCTAGGATCTGTCTTTCCACCATATATCGGCATCGTTGGCATTACAAATCTCAGTGGATATTTCTTACATAAAATGTTTTTAGTAAAAGGATTCCGACTTGGAGTAGTATCGCAATTGCTTCTGAATTGGTTTTCACTCACAAGTCTTAAGAATATCCTCTAAGTACTCCGAGTCCACAGGTTCAGCTGAATGGTAGTGATCGAGAGCTGTTCTAAGTGTTCGGCCTGGCAAACACTCTTGGGCATACTTTCGATACTTGGGTTCACCTGACTTTAGGAGATCCGTTCGTCCAACATTACACTCTATTTGATTCCCGTTCATATCATCATCTGCAGTTGTCCAATATTCAACATTCTAATCATCCATGACTCATCCAGATGTTAGATCCACGCCGCTATCTATGCGGCAAGCACTAGGCCCATCATCAAAAAGATCAGTACCGGTCCGTCATTTAGGATCTGTACTGATCCATGAACTCATGCCTCGAGTTTGTCTTCTTTATTGATATGATGCCCCAGCGGTGTTTTGAGTCTTCTTCTACTATCTCTCCATCTCTGATCGGATGATGGGGAACTTTCATATTCTAAACCTTAATCCCTTCTGCTCATCCTTTGATTGTTATGCATTAGTTTGTTCAATAGCCTCAAGCTCTATTGCATCTTCCGGTTCATCTGGTTATGACTCTCCTGGAACAAATTCTCCATCTACTTCATCATCCGATCCATTTCCACTCAGGTCACGACATCCGTTGGATTCTGGATCTATAGGGCTAGTTTGAGTGCAGACCAATCTCATGCTGATCACCTTTATAACATAAATAAATCGATCCCGATTCTATGATATTGAAGCCGTAAACCATGAATTTCACCTTCGAATGAGCCACTGTGCTCCTCTATTTGTTATTGTTGGATAGGAATATAGAACTAAATATAAATAAGGGATGAACAAACAACCACGATTCTCAGCATCATTAGTAGATTAGAAGTTGTAGCATGCTCTCTCATTGATGAGGCCGTAGGAAATTGCTTTTCTAAGATTATTGAAAATCTTAGTGGTAGAAATATAAGGTTGGAAAATTGGATCTATCTCTTGGATCTATGACAGATGGTGGATCCAAGTAGCCTGAGAATAGGAGCTCTTAGTGAAAGCACGAAAATGTTGAACCAAAAATGGCACAAACACGTAGAAGATTAAATAGAGGGTAAAAGGTGAAGAAATTTAAATGAAAGTGAGAAGAAAAGAACACACATCAATTTATAATGTTAAGCTAATCTTAGCCCACGTTCACTTTGTAATTTTCATTGATTATCTTGCCTATTACAAGCAGGAATTCCTATGGACTGGTATAAATTCGACAATGGCTATACCAGATTAGATTTAGTGGAAGCAAGAGCCAAAAGATCCTTAGAAATGTGCCATGCCCCTCTATTTACAGATGTAGGAATACTAAAATCTCGTCCAGATGATCTCCATATCGTTTTCCATGCCATAGACTGTTTCTCCAAAGGAATAAAGGGATAACTCATAAATTATCATGGATTAGTATCGATCCATAGGTTTGGATCGGTACCAATCCATAAGTTGATCACTTTTATTTTTTTTGTCTTCTTTTCTTGGCTTAATTAGTGGTTAGCTTTGTGATTCCAAACTTGTTTGCACCAATATTAGCTTCTTTCTATGTCGGTGCGATGGATCTGTGGAAGAAAAAAGTTACCAACTAAAGAGCTCATGGAGATCGATAGAGAATCATTTTAAATCAATGAATGACACTTGAAAAGGCTTGTAGGATCATCATTAGTATGAAATAGAAGTAGAGAAATTTTGAAGGATAAAACTTAGATCGATACCGATCGAGGAGGTTGGATCGGTACCGATCCTCACTTGGGTGGATATCGATTCCTTTTCTCTTGTGTTGGCTTTGTTTTTGTCCCATGGCTCTGTTTGTACTTAGTTCTTGGACTCAGGGGCTATCTCTCCAGACATCCTACCTTAATAACTCTAAGTTTGAGTCGTCCAGTTTGTCCGAATATTGCCTGGTCAAAAGGCTAGATAACAATAAATGTTGGGATTTATATCTATAATGTATACATCAGCCATTGATGGGTGCATTGACTGTCTCAAAACATTGTATAAATATGTATATGTGTAATTATATTATACAAAATAAAATTAATTTTAATTAACTAATATAGTATTTCGACCAAGCTAAAAGACTTAAAAAGTCAAATTTTATATTTAGATATTTGATAAGACTTAGCAAACAATTTTAAACTTCAAATTTAGATTTAGATATTAATTAAAATATCTTATATATATATATATATATTTATATGAAATAAAATACTAAATGAAAAATTATATATATACATATAATTTAAATACATATATATAGCAAAAAATGTTTACATATAAATAGACAAAATTATATATATATATATATATATATATATATATATATTAGTATAAAATTAATTCATAATATTAAATATATGTATAAAATTCTTCTTGGCCATACTTTTTTTAAAGAGAGCCAAAAGCATAATCAATAAATATATATGCATTAGTATTGTAATTACTAAATGAATATTGATTTAAATAATTTAAATGTATGTAATAAATAAAATAATTCTCAGCCAATTTCTTTTTTAATTTGCTGAATGTATTTAAGATTAATGCAATAAACATATACATACATATATATATTGTATTAAAAACTATGTTAATAGTTTTGAACTTTAGAAAATAAGACATTATTTAAAACTATAATGATAAATTGATACATTTGTAAAACTATACATATATACATATAAATATATTAAAAATATATAGCTGAAAAATATATTTTTTATTATAAAACCATGACTTTAAAAATATATATTAAATGGATATTCGTTTAATAATATTAAAACATAGATTGATATTGAAGGAACTGAGCTAGTAGAAAGTGGATGAAAAATTGTAATATTGTAACATACGAGCTTTATCATCAACCATTATCCACGTACTTATCAAAAATCTCATTTAAATGTAATATTGTAACATCTTATCTAGAATAAGTTAATCCCACTGGTCATTTTATGCTGTTAGAGTTAAAGGTATGCTCCAGGATCAACTATGTATTTTGATTGCGTATAACAAATCTTATTCAAAATAAAACTATGGTTTTAGTTTTAGTTTTAGTTTGCCGTATCAAATTGTCTCCATCTATCCTTTTATGTATGTGTTTATATATGTGTGCGCGCTATTTGGGACAACATTATCATCTTACAAGCAGAAATACCTAGGACAAAGTACTTAACCATCCGTAGTTATATATGGACTAGTAACCATGAGTATTGGATTATACGTATAAACACCTAATCTAATATATTCCTAGTTAAAGCAGTTTCAAGAATGGGATATCAACACACCAACTGTTGGATCTAACCTAATTGGCAGCAGGTAAAATTGGCAAATTTAAAAAAATTCCGTGATCAGATCTTATTTGTTCCATGAGATGTATTACTTAAAACATACAAATGCGATATATGGACATTGTTAGATCCAAGCTGGTTTACAGCGGTAAATTGGATAAACTTCGATTTTCCCCTTTTTGGATCGTAGTGAACCTATGAAGTCTAATTGGATTTGCTAGATCTAATTTAGTTTATATATAAAACTTTAATTAATTTCTTAATTTAATTAATTAATTAAATTAATTAATTTAATAATATTTCTATAAATTAGAGTATATCAGTATATACTCTTGTGTGTGTGTGTATACATAAGCAACATAGTAATGTGTACATAATCAACGTATACACATATATAGATGTTGGGATTTATATCTACAACATGCACATTCACCATTAATGTCTGCATTGACTATCTTAAAACATTGTATAAATATGTTTGTATGTCATTATATTACATGAAATGGAATTAGTTTTAAATAACTAATATGATATTTTGACAAAGTTAAAAGACTTAAATAAAAGTTTATAAAATATAGGAAATGACTAATCAATTCATGGGATCTTTTGTGAATTTGGTGAATATGGGTTTGAGGTTCGAGAGCTTGGCCACAAAGCTGCCTATTTCTACACCAGTTAGGGACAACAAGTAGAAGTTTCAATCATCGAGAGATTCTAGTGCGGTTTGCCATAAGTGTAGGTAGTAGGGATACTTTACTTGGAGTTGTAAATCGAGGAAAGAAGAGTAGGTGGCTAGAGCACAGATAGTGGAAGCACCGATTGGGAAGTTTCTAGAGCTTGAGGCATAGTTTGCACCGAATAATAATTACAGTTTCCATCAGCCTAGTCATTTTGTTAGAGATTGTCCTATGCTCAAGAGTGGGTAGCAGTTTAGGGTTGTTGCTGTTTCTACAACTGAGAAGGGAAAGCAGATTCTTGAGGGTATACTGTCTATTTATTATTTATCTATTCGCGTTTGGTTTGATATTAGTGATTCTCATAGTTTCATATCCCGTAAACTTGTTTAGTCTGGCTCGACATGTTAGGAACATTGGGTATTATTTGCTATTGATTTATGCTCAACCAATTTTTGAGTAGCTTTACCTTTCTACATCATAGGCTGGGTAGACAGTAATTATGGGTACGTTAAATGAACACCTTGTGAATTAAGTTTCACGGCTTGACTATAAGGCATTTGATGATAACATTGGGTTAGATGTTAAAATTTAGTAAAGATGTTTACTATAAAAAAAAGGAAAGTTAGAATATTTTGGAAATAAATATTAGTGAATAGATTTACATAAGTAAGTTTATAAATATGATTTACAAACAGAAAGGATTTGAATAGAGAATTTAAGAACTTAAATCTTGGTATTTCTAAAAAAGCTTTTCAAGAATTTGGAGAAAATAATTTAATATTATTTGAAAATAAATATTTGGGTGATTGATTTAACAAATCGAGATCACGATACCTAGTATTATTATATGAAATTTCTGATACCACTTTGGAATGATTTTGGTTCAAGATCAAAGTATGGTTTGGAAACATAGAACTCACTTTGTCGCTTGAAAATAATTTCGGTGATGAAAAGCATCAACAACGTTCGTTTTTGGGTTTCTAAGTGTAGGATGCTACAGAGTTATTTTCGGTAAAGTGGATTACAATTTAAATCCTGAAAGTAAGATTTGATAAACAAAAGTTAAATGTATATGTTATTTCAAAATGATTTGAAATGAAATTTGATCTTTAGTTCTAAAAGTTCTATTGTTAATTTATTTCATGGAACATGTAGCCTATGCATTAGGAAATTATGGTATGTCCATCATGTATGATTTTTTGTTTGGTAGTTTTCGTTTATCAAAATGAATGGAATTTTCAGCAATTTTGGATAGCCGGGAACTTCCGAGTTGTTATAGAACTTGTAGTTAAGTATGTTTGAAGATATAAAGTTGAGTCTATATAACAGTTGAATTAAGAAGATAGCAAGTTAAAACAAGTGTTAAATGGTTAAACATGCTAGTTTGGTAAAAAATTGAAATTTTGTGTATGCTCTTAGGATGTAATGGAGTACTGTACAAATCTGAACTTAATTATAAAATATGGATAAACATGAAGTTATGTTTTATGAAATAATTCATAAATGATTTTAATATTGAAGACATACTAATTTTGTAAATGAATGTGATTAAAAAGGACTTGGTGCAGTTAAGAAACCAATAGGATAAATATGTAAGTTGTATGTAGATCGTTTTACTCGCATAACCGTTCTTGATCCAGTATTCAAGTACATGTTTTCAAAATGGTTTACATCAGTCAAAACAAGTATTTATCACTTGATTCTTGACAACGAACACATGATACAGATTTGTGATATGATTTCGATGTTTTCTATCATAATATATGGCTATGCAAGGAGAACAGAGTTTTCTAATTAAGGAACTAAATCAGAGTCCGCACTAGAGAGGTTAAGTGATCTATACTAGTTAGGAAGTGTAATCTATGTGATTAAGCAAGTGATCAAATTAGATATTATGTATGAATGGTCTATATACATCATACGGGCTTTAGTTCATTTGTAAGATGTTTTGTTGGCTTATAAAGAGTTTAGGTAATGACTCTTCGATTCATTATAAGGTTGCATGAATAATCATCTAAGTAATGAACTGAGGTTATTGAGCATAAAGTATGCTTAGTAGATTGTTTATCATTCTCGAACAATGGGAGAGTTTTGAACCTAAGCAAACCATGGGCATTGGTTGCTAGTAATTGTGAATACTATTTAAGTATTTGTGTGCCTGTTCCTTTGTTAAGGTTAGAAGTGCCAAGAAGCAAGGATTCTGGAGGTGGTACTAAGAACATGGAGGACAGTTTGAAGGGGACCCATCCATAATTTCTTGTAAACTAGGGATTTCTTCTTATCTTAGTATTGTGTATCTTTCGTAGTGTACCTAATGCTTGAGGTGGAGTCGCTTAGTATGCATTGGTTATAGTTTAGTTTATATATAGTTTCAGCACTATGCTTTATATATGTATATCTCATTTCGTTCGCCTCCTTTAATTATCGTTGTTGTTTGAATTTCAAGGACGAAATGTTCTAAGTGGAGGAGACTGTAGTGGCTCGGAAATTTGAACACTTCATCTTTGAATATCGAATCACTTTAAAATATAATTAAGTGTCATAAATATGATTTTATAACCATGTTAGACATCATTTAATTAATAAATAATCATAAGAAACTTGTTTTTGAAATTTCTTTACGAAAAATATAGTCTTCGATGGAAAATCGATGATATGATCGAAAATCGGTTTATCGGCAAACAACTTTTTGATTGATATTAGTTGTTTGAACTCATGTTCACATCTAATGATAAAATGAACACATTAGAAACTAATTAAAACACACCTCTTCATTAAGCTTGGAAGGTTCTAAAAACTTCCATATGATAAGAAATATTATGAGAAGGGTATAAGAGTAATATTCAAAAAGGAGAAGAGGCACAAAGGAGAAGTAAAGGGAGATGAAGCTTTACGTGGAATAGGGGCTTTTGTGCAAGACTAAAGAGCACCATCTTGAGCCCATAAAATGATGGTCACACCCTTAGAGTGTAATCACAAATTCAGAAAACAAATACAAGATTTTCTAAGGGCTTCTTCTCTCCTTTTTCACTAAATGTTCAAAATGAAATAATTGCAAATCAACTCTAAATCATTTCTGGTACAATATTAGAAAACCGCCCACCATGTTAGTAGTTGAAGAATTGGAGCCATACTCCTCAATCATGCATAGGTCATGGGCAAAGGGATGAATGGAAGGGTGGAAAAGCAAGTGGAAAGCGAGGAGAAGGAGGAGGAGGAGGAAAGGTGCTGCTAGCTTGGTTTTAGGTTTGGGTTTTTGGATCTTGGTTGTTTGTTGGATTAAAGGTGAGCTAACTCACCATATTGATTGGAAAGGGGCTAGAATTGCCAAATGGTATAAAACCTATTATAAGTATTTTTCAAGTATTTTAATAGTATAAACTAGAAGTTTAGAAAGGGGTTAGAATTGCTAAATGGTCAAATGGTTCATTGATTAATTACTTATTTGAAAATTAATTAACTATGCTTAGCACTAAAAGCCAACGTAGTAAGGCTTATCTATTTGTGAAACTTAAGATTGATGTCGAGTATGGATGGAGTGATATAGCTCTAATCTAGTGAGCCTCCCTTTTGATCGAGGAATATTAAGTCAAAAAACTTTGGAAACGTGTTAATCTTGTTAATTTCTTATTGTTTATAGAAATTGTTAATACTATACTTAGCACTAAAAGCAGATGAGGTAAACTTTTCTATTTGTGAGATTCAAGAATGAAGTGTTTAAGCAAGGCTTTGGTACAATTGGTGCTCTAACTTACCTAGCTTCACTCTTGAATGAGGAATACTAAAGTTGGAATGTCGAAAATGAGTTAAGCTTACAAATCGTGATTCATATAAACAATTGTTTTGACTGGATAATCGATTAGTCAATTATGAACTTGAATAAATACGACTTAAGATGTTATTAAAAGGCTTCGCAGTTTCATATAAGTGAGAACCCCTGGGGGAGCATCGGTACGTAATGCTCTAGCTTTCCTTTACTTTTCAAAGAACTGAAATTGACTTAGTCGGAAAATCATCGAATAACTTTAAAAGAGACCAATATTAGTAAGTTTTTTATTTATCGAATACCACTTCAAAAATAGCATACGGTTTATATATTTTTAAAGAGGTTGTGAAGAGAAATGGTTGTGAAGAGAAATGGTTGTGAAGAGAAATGTTATAGAGTTAAACTGTTAATCCTATGGTTAAAATCTAAGGGAGTGGTCAGCGTTAACATTTCCAACGAAGCTATCTTTTGGGACTATCTATCTTGAGGATATTCAAAGAGAGAGGACAACGTTAACATTCGTCCGAGGACTTATACAGGGAATCTATATGGAGGATCGAGATCTGTTCGAGATGCTTGAATCCACGTAGCGATTCGTGATTTGTTTGAAATATGAGAATCCAGTTGGGGGTTCGTGTTCTTTCGAGTGATAAATGCCAAGTGTACCCTCAATGTCAAAAATGACTAAAACCAGAGATAGGATGCACAACCAAAGGGAACGTATCATATCAGCAATCCCAAAGGTGTAGCAACTCTATCCAATATCACTTATAGACATACATACATGAGCGATACATTCGAAACCATAATTTTTTAAGCATGGGCCAGTTATGCATTTCCTATAGTACATTTCATAGAGATGTACGTTGCTCGAAAGGATATCTATGATTCTTGCGTGGGAGTTCAAATTTGGCTCGATCCAAGGAAATCTCCATGGAAAATCCACTATGCGAATGTGCCTTAGCGGTATTGATTGTATACATATTATTATTATGGCTTTCACACAGCAACTATTTGATATGATTTATGGGGTACACTCTAGAAATTATATATCATGTCCTAGATGTTAAACTTAGTGAATGGTTTGTTTCTTTAAGGGGGAAATCATTATGGGAATTAGTACGGCCTCAATGGTTACTATTACTTATTTCATATTTCTTGAGATTCTCACGCTAGTTTTCCACATTGATCCGGGAGTTATTTTCTTATAATGCTTGGGTCAGCCCTATGTATGTTTCTTGATTTAGCTACGAACACTTAAAGCTTATGGAGAAGAGCAGGATGATTACCTTCCATAGTATTCTTATTTTTGCTGCAATTATGTATTATATATATCGGCACTGTGAGGACAGACAATTATAACTGTCCAAGCTGATCATATTGTATTATTCATATTCTATTATTTTTTCTATTTTACCCCAACTTTCAGTCTTTTCAGCACTCAAGTCCTCGGCACATGAATACCGTGAATGTATTTATTATTGACACTCAAGGGTCAAAAAATCAGGTCGTTACTAGGCCAGTCGGAAGCGGTGAAATAGGTTGATTTTAATTTATCTTCTATTTTAGATCTTTTGGTCCCATGAAGTCTTAAGATATTTTGATCTAATCTAAAATATTTTAAATAAAATCTTTATTTATTTTATTAGAAAAATTATTTTAATTATTTACATTTTAATAAATATGTGGTTTTCATAAAATAGAGTATATAAAATATACTTGATTTAGTAAATAACAATAAAAACTAAAGTTATACTTGGCATATATTGTGAGTATATCCAAATATACTATAGTGCATATTGTATAAGTATCATATTGTGTAAATAGTTGTTGTGTACATGTTTGGTGCTAGAATTTACATCATAACGGACACATTCTCCCTTTATATGCACATTGATTGTCCAAACCAATGTTTAAAATTATGTGTATGTGTTCAAAAATATTTCCAATATATATATATATATATATATATATATATATATATATATATATATATAAAACCATGTGTGTATGTGTATGTTGTTAATGCATCCTTTAATAAATCTAAATGAAGTTAATCAAGTCAACTAGACGAATTTGAAGCATGTAGAGATTTGATTTAGTGTAACAATTTAAAAACATATCTTAATTTATAAAACCAATATCACATATGTGTACATGTTGGTTTAATAGTTTAAAGTAAGATTAAATAAATATATTTTATAGGCAATAATAATTTGCCAAAAGTATATTTTATTTAATAGTACTACGTGTTTATTTATATTCATTTATACATTAATGTAATCCCCCTTTATCATTAGTATGTATATTTATGAAAAGAAAATTGAGAACTTTTTAATGTAAAATATTTCTGAATTATTTTAACACATGCTTGCACACACATATATACGTACATATGTACATATACATAAAACACACACACATGAATATGTATATGTATCTTAAAATATTAAAAAATAAATTTTTAATCATGGAAACAACCGTTAACAATTGAATAAATAATTATATAAAATAACAAATTTGCTATCGGATATATATTTAGATCAAAATCAATAGAAACTATAAATGAAAATCATCGGTAGAAATTATCAATGTCAATTCACAATCAATTAAAATGTTAATAGGTATAATACTTTAAGATTTACACTTATGTATATTTATAGGAGACAACAAATGCATATATAAATTTGTTAAAATGAATTAATCCCTAGATCTACAATATCGTGTAATATATAGATAAAAATTAATTTTGATATCACCTTATTGATGTTGCTTTTTATTTTGCACCTTGATGAAGAAAGCTCTTAGATTATACTGAATCACCTCCAAAAATTGCAATAGTCTAAAACACCACCCTTTACATTTATTTTATTTGATTTTTGATTTTGTTGTAAAAATTTCGCCATAGACACCATGAAAAATTTGTCCATTCAGGGAGAGGAAGGGTTAGAAGACAAAAAAATAATAATTTGTCATGAGAGTGAATGAATTAAGTTTGCTTTTAAGAAAGTGATAAAAGAGAATTAATACAAGGGATCTTTCTCTTTCTTTTTATTAACCTCTTCCTTCTCAAATAAAATTTGAAAAAATTCCACATCCTCTCTTTGGTCAACCACAGAAAGAGGCATAGTAGGCCTCAAAATTACCTAAACCCATTTAGCACTTAATTCTAATTAAGTCCAATTTAAATATTTTATCGATTTCTTATATCGATATGCATACACAAGACTTTTATTTATATGCATTTCATTATATCCTAATAACATTCAAACATAAAATATAATATAATAATTAAAATTTCATAAATAATAATTAACTTAATTAATTTACTTTAATTATAAATTAACTAAATGGTATGATTTTTTTAGAATATTCATCATTAGATTATGTGCCTCAAAGGTGTAAATTTGATCGACAATTAATATCGAAAAATTCGAATATTAACAATCAAATGTCACCTTAGTTAGTAGTATGATATTTTAGCTGAGTTTATCGCTTATATATCTTTTTGGTAAAATCCAATTTTACTATTATAAGTGGTACCCAGTAGTAACATTATATACATCAATTCTCTTTGTCAACACTATATCACACTAGAACTTATGAATTTTTTTTTTGCTAAATTCCAAAATAGTCCACATTCAACTAGAATATTTCAAAGACAAAGTCGTTTGGGCAATCACAACATTTATTATTAAACGTAATACTCCTGCTAGGGAATTTAACTTTGAGTTGATTATAGTTGACCGCGATAATAACCTCTTATAACCGAGGAGATAAATACTATATTGAATAGCGTTCAACTTCCAATGCTTCTACTTAGACCCAACTTTAGTTGTTTGATGGACTCTATGCCACAATTTAACTATAATCAAAGTAGAATGTCCACAATGAAGCTCAACTGTATTTTGTAGTCAAGAGAAACATGTAATATCGTCACTTCAAGATTCTCTATTTGAACTTTTTTATATTAACCAACACAGAACTCTTGGGGGAGTAATTCCATAGTTATCCATTAACTACTGGTAGATAACCCCTTGATGCTTCAGCAACCGTGAGTAATACATTGCCCAATATTTAGAGAACATTAGATACTTTAGTCTCAATGGATTTATCAATATCTTATCTTGAAACATCTTGACTAGTAACATTTAAAATAATATGTAATTTTTAATGCGATAAATTTCTAATGATTATGGCCATTGTAGTGAATATCACATAAGATATCATTTAAGGATTTTCTATGTAATATGATTCAAATTGATTACTTGATTAATTATATCACAATATAACACTAGATAATAGAAAGAAAACACCTTTTATTTTGAACAAGATTGGTTATCAAGTTAGATATATATAACACATTGCATAATCTCTCCTAGGGCTTACCCCTAATTCTAATAATCTCTCACTTGGACATGGTGTCAATTATCGAATCTTATTCTAACTCCTACAATTGGTTTTCTCAAAACCTAATTGGCTTGGTCCCTTAGTGAACGAGTATGTTATTTTTTTTTAAATTACCTACCCTGTCAATCAACTCTCTTTGACACTAATAAATTGCATTTATCAAATGTGTAACTTCCCTCTTTAAATCAAGCCTAATTTTCGACCCAATGAGAACTCATCGGACCTTAGGTCCATTTTGGAGATGATTATTATTTAGCAAAACTAATTAAATAAACAATATATAGAGCTATTTATGTATGCTTTCAGAATCTTAAAGCGGAAGGGATAAAATGTAACAATAAAATAAATACCCTTCCACACATTCAAAATGTCAGAAATACGATATCCCAAATATCCATAAGTACAATGTCCCAAAATAGTACATTGACATGTCAAAAAAATCAAGGTACATCAGAGTCGGTCATAAACATAAATAGATAGCTATACTGCCTCCTTCACACTCATCACCCGTAAAAAATTTCCATAACCTGTAGGTTGTAATGAGGAGGGAGTCAGAACAACAATGTCTAGTGAATAAAAATCTCAAGTCATTCCATAAAAGAATTAGGGTTGTAGCATTTAGATAAGTATCATGTTTTATGTATTCAAAATTACATCTTTCCGAGTATACCTCTGACTATAAGCCAATGGCCCTTCCATCCTAGTTTCATAACATATCTTCAACCATTAACCAATAGTCCTTTCCAGTCCAACTTCATAACTATAATGTAGGTGTAACGAAACTATGGAGTATATCGGATTCAACAACACATCACCATTTTGTCATACCCTAACGATGCGAGAGAAAGTACCATGTCACTTAAGACCTTTTAAATAGGAAATAGGTAGACTTCAGCCATTTAATACCAAGACCCTAAGTAGATCTCCACCACTTAATACGTTGACCCAATGCAAACCCTTCCCTTGTATTTCCTAGCAAACATCGTAAGAAATCTCACAAGGCTACTTAGCACTACTTCAATAAGGAAGAGGTAGACCCTCGAAGCCATTTAATACCTCAACCCCGAAATGAAGCCCCTTCCAAAGATTTCTACTATCGCACCTAAAAGATAATCTTGACCATTTAATACTTCTTGAATAGGAAAGAGGCAGACCCTACAACAACCATTTAATACCTTAATCCCGAAGCATGCTTTTCTTTAGATTACTCACATTGTTTAGTGGAATTCCCCAAGTCATTTAATACTTCTTATTAAGGAGGAGGCAGACCGTAAATCAGCAACTTAATACTTCAACTCTGAAGTAGACTTCTACTACAACTTCCTTGTTCATATGGCCTGTAACCTAATCGTGACATCTCACATTAATCTGATTATTTGTAAGTGTTGGTAGCCAGATCAGATGGCCAGGTTTACCCTCTAAAATTAGGACTAACCTCGCATCTATAGAGGTATTTATTATTGGCCATGTCCCATATAAGGTACAAAAGTACACAACTGGTAGTCAAATCAGCTGGCCAGACTTCTGTGTATTCTTAACTGATCTCGCATCCCTATAACCTAGCCACATTTCCCACTACATAACTTTCAACGTTGAACTATGCTAACATTTTTAAATACATACTATATATGTGCATATTACTTACCCATCTTTATGTAGCAAAGGCCGTACAAGGGAAACTCCTTATTTCACCTTTACTTATGGATAAAATTCCATAATTATTCTTAACTCCTTTTTATATGGTTTATTGTTATTTGTTAATGGTCATTCAATTGGATGGTTTCTTTATTTATCACCTTATTTATGTTGTACGTTACTTATTATATTTATACTTAACATTAATTTCTTTCCAATTAGTTTCTATTAAATATTTCTAGGTATATGTAAAAGCATTTCTATACAAAAGTTTTCACCTCTTGTTCGGGGTGTGAGGATAATTTAAATGTCATAATCTCCATGTTCATACAAGTCCCAATCCAATATAGCAGATTACACAATAACTAATATCAAATTTTAAATTAGCCAAATAAAATAGACTTACAGATATTCAAAAATGGAACCAAAACATCTGACTTATTATACGTTAATATAGAAGAATTAACGCCTCTATCATAAAGGAGAAAAACTTTACAATTTAAATCCTTTATATTCTATTCAACTTTTAAAAGTATAATGCTGAAGTGGAAAATGATTCATATTTATTTTAATTATTGAAGTAGACGATGCAGATAGGGAAAAATTCATACTTAGCACACCCATTTCTATTTTTTTTTAAATTTTTTTGGTCATAATAAACACAAATTGAGAAGCAAAAATTAAATGGAACATAAATTATTTATATCTTAGATGATAACGGATTAAAATTTTACCATATTAACGTAAAAAAATATGATTCCAACCACTTATAGTATTAACACATTTCAAGGAAATTTTGGATTTTTAAATTTAAAGTTTTCATATACAAAATTTCCTAATGCCTAAAACAAATCCAAGCATCAATTACATGAACTACGACGAAAAGAAAAACTAAGATTTTCTACTCACATATAGTTTCTCCTGAATTTTCTTAGATTTGCTTTGGTGTTAACGCCAATCTATTCCTCAAATAATCAACTTTCATCAATATTATATTATATTTCAATTCATTTGTATATAGATTAGATTCAAAATTCAAAGATTATGAAGAACAAAAATAGAGAAATATACATATTTGTAAAATTCACTGTCTCTCACTACAACTGATTAATTTCTTTCCTAGTGCTTAGATCTTCAATGTATATTCGTGTTTTTTTAAAATTTAGTAAGCTAATTGTAAAGGAAGAAAGCTGGCAAAGTTCCACTAGCGTGTTTGTTTTTTCCAAATAAAAATGAAGGGGTTAGCCTATGATGACTCAGAATTTCAAACACTTTATATTTAAATATCTTAACTATTTAAATATTTGAATCTTGGATTTAATGTGAGAAAATGCTTTAATAACTTTATTAACCCTCTTTTAAAACTAGTAGTGGTAAAATTATTTTAGAAAAATATTTACAAAATAAATAGTTTGAAGAAATATCGATAATGAGACTAAAAATTGTTTTATCGATAAACAACCCCAAAACATGTGAAATTATCATCCTGAGGCACTATCTTGGATTTGACAAAATAGTGTCATCGGGAATGGAAAAATGAGTTGATGTCCTCGACAAGTTTCGTAGTGATATGATGTCCTAGGTGATCGTACGAGCTTGTAGCGTGTACCTAGTTATTTGAGAAATTAAATATAATACATAGATATATATATATAAACACCCCCATACATTCACTTCTCTCTCCATCTTTTTCCTTCTTTTTTATTTTCTTTTGACAAAGAAAATTCAGCGCCTCCTTCTTTGATTTTAATCGAGCGTTATGGGCCATTTCAAATGGTGAGACAAGATCCGTTAAGGTTGGGGAAGAAAAGGCTTCACATCCGTAGTCTCGATGTTTGTGATTGACCTTGGCCATGCTCGAATTTTGATAGCATTGACTAGGATTAGGGATTGATGGAGTTTGAGAAGGAGATAAGTAAAACAGAGTATGGCATTGAGCTCATGCATGGAGACGAGTTGGTGGTGGTTGTTTGGGGTGGTCGGCACTATCTTTGGTGGCTCGACATTTTAGCTGAGTGAGGGAGCATGTTTGGTCGTGATTGCGTGTAGGTGATCAGAATTGACAAATGGAAGCTCATTGTGACGAGCAAGCGTATTGGACCATAATGGCATAGTTGGCATTTAATTTCATGGAGCGAAGCTCTATATCACTGTGTGCATGCACAATTCAGGGATGGATTTCTTGTCCGTATATAGGCTGAGGAAGGAAATGGGGAAGAAAAGGGAAGGTGTTTCGGTGAGTTAATTAATTTACATTTAAAATCCACAATCTTATACAATTCATTTCTCTTGCATACGAGGCCCAATCAAGACGCAGTCTTCGTCATTGTACTCGTACTGAGATTATCTACGACTTGGTTTAGCTTGGGCTTAAGTGAGTTGACTCATCATTTAATTTGTGTTATGTGTATATAATGTTTGATTATTGGAATATAAAATGTAAAGTGAAAACAATTCAATTTATTATTTTGGACCCATTTATGCTTTGGAAAGCCAGTGATAACATTATATATAGTATAATCTCTCTTATTACCCTCTAAAATATGTATCATAGCCTGGACTTGTTGTTTACATGTTTGATAATGTTGTGTGCAAGTTGGAGTGTATTATGAATGTTTGAATCAAAATGGTCGCTATAAACGCACTTTGAAACCCTTTTTATTTATCTTATATTTAATTGGTTAACTTGTGAATATATTGTGAAAGTATATATTTGGTTGTTCACTACACATGTTTTTGGAGTGTTTGACATAAAAGAATTGGTTTGGGAAGTCATAGAAATTGTGAATGAAAGTTGTGAGAATTACAAGCGAAAAGGCCGCTATGGATGCACTTTGAAAATACATTTTTTTTGATGATTTTTAAAGTCAACTTTAAACGACATCCTAGTGGTTTCTTTACATTTTTAATAATTACTAAAAGTGTGCTTATTACTGGTAAAATGTCGAAGTTTAAATAGATATTTTTAATTATTTATGAATTTTTAAAGTAAAGGGATTTAAATTATAAAACATGCTTTTGTGGTTTTTAAATATATTATAAACTAAGTATTTTTTAAGTAATATAAAATAAATATTTCAAACCATATTATAAGTATTCTTAAATATATATTGTTTTTAGAAAATTAATCAAAGATTTTATTGAAGTATTAAAAAGTTTATGCAATATAATATCTTTTAAATTATTTTAGAATTTTATTAAGTATACTAGCATATAAATAAATTAGTGCACATATAAATATGTACATCATTTTAAAACCATTTTTAGTAAATATATAAGTTGGAAAAAACAATCTAAGTCTTTTATAAAGAAATAAAGGAAGATTTGGATTATAATACTTAAGTTAAAAGAAATGGGTTTGCATAGTTAAGTAAAAGTATCTTAACTTGTTAAATTAGTGTGGGTATAAGTAAATATAATTAGGACCATAATTAGGACTATAATTAAGATAATAATCAAAAATATAATAAGGACTTAAATAAAGGATATTTTAAGCTAATAATAAGTGAATGGTTTTGGGTTGTAGTAAACATCGTTTAAGTAATATTTGTTTTTAATCTTTATATATATAGTTAAATCTTTAAAAAGCAAGTTTTAAAGATAATGTTTAGATTATGGAATGTTTTGGGTTTATTGTGACAAAGCTTAAGTAACAGTTGTCTTAAACCCTTAGAAAAGTAATTAAATCTTTAAATGAGAGCTTTAAAAATAATGATTAAGTGTGAATTGTTTTGGATTTGTAGCGAATATTGTTTTAGTAGCATTTTTGTAAACCCTTGAATTATATTTTAAGATGGTAAAAGTATCATGAATATACTTAGATCTTTAATAATGGAATTTTAAAGATAATAACAAGTATGGAATCTTTTGAAATAAAGGTAGAAAAAGTAATTGTTTAAAATATCACAGAGAGAAGGGATTTATAGTAATAATGTTTAAGTAACGTTTATTTTAACCTCTTTTATTATATTTTTAATTAATTAAATTTTGTTAAGTGATTTGTGAATATACTTATACCATTGACATAAATATATGAATACCTTTTGAAGTATTGAAAAGAGTGTAAATGAAGAGTGAAATAGTAGAATGCAATATATACCTTTTATAAAGAGAAATTAAACATATATATATATATACAAGTATATAAAGGAAGTTTTAGTTAATAATGGAGTTTAATTAGTAAAGGAAGTTTAATTCATAAAGGAAGTTTAATTAATAAAGGAGGTTTAATTAATAAAGGAGTTTAATTTAATAAGGAATTTTAATTAATAATGGAGTTTTATCAGATTAAATGGAGTTTAACTAATAAAGAGGTTTTAATTAATAAAGGACTAATTAAATAAAAAAGGGATTAAAATTCGTTTATGTCACTTGATCGTGCGTTGTGTGTTGATCGTGCTATGTGCGATTACTTGTCTATGGAAAGTATTTAGTGTTGTACTTACCACTAAAAACCGACGAAGTAGACTTGTCCTATCTGTGAGAAGTAAGATTGATGGTTCGAGTAGGGTGCAGATGCAATAGTGCTTTAACCTACCTAGCTTCTCTCTTGTCTGAGGTATAGTGTAAGTTATAAAGGTTGGAAATATGATAGGTATACGGGACTTAGTTTCCATATGCGGTTATTTCATTGTTGTTGAATTTATCCAATTTAACATAGGAAATGCCTACGACAAATATGAGAATTTGATGGTATGTCTATTCACACGGGATGATATATTATACATATAGAATCGTCTTGCTCTTTTAGGACAAATGATCGGTAAAATCTGTTTGGATAAGAGATAATCTCCACCCTTATTATTGTCTATTTATTTCTAAAAGAATCGAAGTTAAGGTAACTAGAGGTTCATTGATTCGGTCTTGAAGAGACTAGGAACGGTAGGTGTTTTACTTGTCAAAACCACTTCAAGAATAAGTGATCTATTTGAGATTTTGGAATCTATGCGGAGATTCATGATCTATTCGAGATGCTTGAACCCATGTAGAGGTTCATGATCTGTTCGAGATGCTAGAATCCATTTGGAGATTCATGATCTGTTCAAGTTATGACTCGTGTGTTTAGATATCGAATGTAACCTCACTTTAGGTATACAACTGAAGACAGAGTAGGATGCACAATCTGGGCTTTAGCTAATCCATGAGGGTATATCAACTGCATATTTAGAGAATGCTTATCGATATGTTGTGTGCAGGAGTTGTTAGTACTTGGTTCCATGTAGTCCGCCTATTCAGGCGATGCATCATTTGTCTTTATCTTATGGTATATTTTATCTAGAGATATACAATGCTCAAAGGTATTTTTTGATCCTTATCATGGAGATTGATCTTGATTTACTGGGGAGGTCTCCATGGAAAGTCCATATGCGAATGCACCTTAGTAGTTTTAATTGTACTTTAATATTATTGTGACACAAGAAGCAAGTGGTACATCTATTTTTTGATTTATATTATTCACCGTAAAGTTATATATTTTATCACAATATGTACTTATTAGATGGTTTGGGTCTTCTGAGGGGATATCCATTACAATGGTCTCAAAAGATGCTGTTATATGTCACACATATTTCTCGAGCTTCTCATACCAGACTTTTGTCAGACCCATAGTTTTATTTCTTTTCTTATTTCCATGGGTGCTCTTTCATGTAGTCTAAGAAAGGCAAGTTTTCATTGATATTCATTGAGCTCTTGAAGAGGTGCTGGATGTTTTACCTACCATAGTATTCTTATTTTCGCTGCATTATTGTTATTATTACTATTATTATATATTAGCAATTGTAAAGACGACCAATGGTAGTATTTTGGTTAAACCTCTAAAATGCTACCTATATTATAGTAGTTCTATGTATTATCTTTTGATATTAAATGTTATCATTCCGCGTGCGATATTTTGATGTTTTTGTCCTACTCTTTCTTCTTCCTTTTCTTCTTTTTCTTTACTGTAACATTCTATTTTTCTGGCACTTAGTTGTTCAACATGTGAATACCGTGGTTGTATTATTGTCGAGATTTGAGAGTCGAAAAGGTCATGCATTACATTATGATATTAGTGCTGAAGGTTAAGCGAGAAACTTGGCTTTGGTTAGGTATTACTCGTGAAGAGATAGGATAACGAGATTCCTTAGCGTGAGTTGAGTGAAGTATGTATATGAGAATGTATATATTTGTTATACATTAGTTATATGTATAAGTATATATTAATAGTGTAGTTGATTAATGTAGGGATTAGTGATGTCCATTTATCCCTCATTTATTAGCCTAATCATGCTTGGCCATTTTATGAGCGTTGATTATTTTGGTTGATTATTGTTTTGTGTTTAACTAGTTTATAAGTAATTTACCTTTTACTACATAGGTTGGCTAGATGATCATTGTAGGAACATTGAACGGACACCTTGTGAACTAAATCTCACAGTTTGAATATAAGGCGTTCGATGAAATGTTAGGCTAAAAGTTAACTTTGAAAAAGTTGTTTATTGTAATCTAAAAGAAAGATAAGATATTTTTGAAAATAAATATTTATGAAAATATTTTATATAAGGTAAATTTGTATAAGCATGGTTTTGAAATAAGGTTTATAAAATAAAATGGATTTAAACTGTGAATTTGAGAACTTAAATCTTGGTGTTTTGAAAATTGTTTTTATATTTTTTTGAGAAAATAATAGTAATAATACTATTTGAAAGTATTTATGAACATAAACTTTGTAAAAAGGGTTTTGAAGTATATCGGAAGTACTGAACATACTTCTGCCATTGGAAAATAATTCGAGTGATGATTGTAGCATTATTAGTGTTCATTTTGAGTTTCAAAGTGGGGGATGCTACTATAGTAGTTTGATATCTAAAAGATATATGTATATATTATTTCAAATGATTTGAAATGAGATCGGGTGTTTAGTTCAAAAGTTTTCTTCAAAGAAATTTAATACTGAAATAAAAATTAAACTTTTATAACTCTTAATCTGAAAAGATAGTAAGTTAAACAAGTTTAAAATTTATTGAATGTCCTTGAAAAATAAAAACCAAGGATGAATGTTTTGCATATACTCTTAGGATGTAATGATATATTATACGATTTTGGACTTAAGTCCTGAAATATTTTGAAATGAAATTGTGTTTTAGTGAAATGTTTTATAAATAAAGATAAGTCTTTATTAAATGTTTATAAACTTAATAAATGTTTTATGAAATGTTTCTTTAATGATTTTAGTATCAAATGAGAAATGATTTTTCTGTAAAGGAATGTGATTTATAATATAAAGAAATTGGTGTAGTTAAGAAACCAAGGGAATGAATTATATAAGTTGTACATAGATCATTATGTTCATATGATAATTCCTGATCTTGGATTCGAGTACATGATTTCGAGGTGGTTTGCATCGTTTTGAATAAGGATTTTTCATTCAATTTTTGACAACGAACTCTTGATATGGATTCTTGATATGATCCCAATTATATCATATTATATGACTATGTAAGGAAAGTAGAGATTTCTGATTGAGGAACCTGATCGAAGTCTACACTAGAAAGGTTAAGTGATCTGTACTAATTTGGAAGTGAAATCCGCGTGATCGTGCAAATGATCGGGTTTGATATTGCATAGGGATCATATATATACATAAGACAGCCTTTGGTATAATTGAATGCTATGTTTTGTTGGCTTATGGAGAGTTTGAGGAATGATTCTTCGAATTGTTTGAGGTAGCATAAATAATCGACTAAATAACAACCTGAGGTTGTTGAGCATAAGGTACGCTTAGTATGTTATTTATCTTCTTTGTACGATGAGAAGGTTTTTGATCCTGGGAAACCATGAGATTTGTTTGCTTGTAATTATATTACTATTTAGTATTGCTATGTGATTGTTTCTTTGGTTTCTCGTGCTGGAATTTTGAGGATGAAATATTCTAAGTATGGGAAAAAGCAACGACTTAGAATTTTGAACACTTTTATTTAAATATCTAAATTATTTAAATATTTGAATATTAGATTTAATGTGATTATTGATTTAATGACCTTGTAAACCCCTTTTAATTAACAAGTAATGATGTTAAATTTGTTTTAGAAAAATGTTTACAAAAATAAATGGGTTGAAGAAATATCAATAATGTGACCGAAAATCATTTTATCGATAAATGGCCACAAAACGCATGAAATTATCATCTTGGGGAATTATCTTGGATTTTTACAAAACTAGTGTCATTGGGAAGGTGATGTGCGTCGACAAATTTTATAGTGATCTGTTGTTATGTGATCATTCAAGCGCGAAGCATGTGGAAAATTATTTGAGAAATTAAATATAATATATATTACTATATATACCCCCACACGTTCACTTCTCTCTCCATCCTTTTCACTTTTTTCATTTTCCTTCGACTCATAAAGTTCAGCCGCCACCTTCTTTGAATTAAATCAAGAGCTACATGGCACTTTGTAAAGTGAGACCAGATACACTGAGCTTGGGAAAGAGAGAGGCCTTCACAACCATAGTCTTATTGATGGTTGTGGTTGACCGTAGTTGGGCTTAACTTTTTCTTCTACCGACTAGGGTTATAGGTTGACGAAATTTGATGTGGAGATAGGCAAAATAGAGTGTGGCATGGAGCTTCACGTAAGAAGACGAGTTGGTGGTGGTTGTTTAGAGTGGTGTGGCACTGTCTTTGGTAGCGCGACATTTTGGTCGAGGGAAGGGAGCATGTTACGTAATGATTGCCTACAATGATCAGAATTGACATATGGAAGCTTGTTGCGATGATCGCACATAGTGGAGCGTAAAGGTACAATCAGCGTTTGATTTCGTGGAGCGGAGCGCTGTAACATTGTGTGCATACACGATTCAAGGATGGATTTCTTGTGCGTGTATGTAGCGAGGAAAGAAATGGGGAAGAAATGGGACATGTTTAGCTGTGTTAATTAGTTAATTAGGTAGATTAATTAACACTTAAAAACTGTATTCTTATCAAATTCATATATCTTGCATACGTTGTCCGATTAAGATTCGGTCTTCGCCTTTGCACTTATAGTAAGATTATCTATGACCTGGTTTAGCTTAGGATTGGGTGAGTAACTCACCATTTTAGTTTTTTATATGAGTATGTAATGTTTGATTATTGAAATGTAAAATATAAAGAAAAAACAATGTAAGTACTTTTGGACACTTCCTTGTTTGGAAAGCAAGTGATAACATTATATGTAGTATAACCTCTTCATAACCCTCTAAAACATGTATTACAATCAAAACCTGAAACACCACACATTTTTAGATAACTAAATAATCAAATAACGATGAATAGTGAAAATAGACATTTTTGGAATTGTCAGAATATGGCCTCAAACTTATACTATTGTGTTCGTGGCGATTTTATGATTAATTTCCATATATAACTTGTCGAAAACATAGTTAATATGAAGAAGTTACGAGAAGAACAAGAAATCAAAAATATATAATTAATTAAAAGAAAAAAAATAACAAATAAGAGGACCCCATGGGTTGACCATCAGGTAGACCCGCAAAGCAGCAGGGTGGACCCTAAGGTCGATCCATAAAGAACACAGGTCGACCTATAGGTCTACCCGCGTTTGCTCTGGACGTTAAATCATCCAGGGACGTGCCGAGCTTTTCTAATTCCATTTTCATGCGATCTAAAGTGTTGTATTTTGGATCCAATGATTCACAGCGAGCCTGTGATGTGATCGCACTAGATTCACTCCAAAAACCCGATGGTCTGAGATCCCGAACCTCCCTATAAATAGAACCCTTGGCATAGCTATTTTCTCACAACCAGATTTTCATCCAATTGGGCTCTTTGCTTGAGACTGAACCCTATATAGAAAATATTTTTAGGGAGAAGATCTTCTTAATAAAAATATTAGATGCCTTAGAAGGGGATCTAGGAAGGCCATGGAGCAAAGCTAAGGACGATAGGTGAGTGGATTTAAATTATATCTCTTTTATGTTTATGATATATAATATCATTAGATTCCCGTTAAATATTTAATTCAGCATTTATTTCAGTAATTAGTTCTACTAATTAGTTATGACGAAACTGTAAATTTTATAAGAGAAGTGTACTTATATTTAAATGTTATTTATTTGGAAAAAGAAAGAAATCCAATTAAACATAAGTAATATTAGGCTTAAAAGTTGTAGAGAAAGGTATGAACCTAAAAGTGAGAAATTTACCGTAAATTATGTTAAAACAGAAGAAATAAATTAAAAAGGAGAAAAATCTAATAACTTGATTAAGAATTTAGTGATAAATTAGTTGGTTGGTTTAGAAAAGGGAATACATTTCCATAGTTTAATATTGTAAAGAATAACGATAAATGTAACTGCTAGAATAAAAGCAAAAAAAACAGAAATAATGCAAAATAGAGACATTACTGTGTTTTGCATTACCCAATAATTAAAGAAACAATAATAGAAAATCTTGTAGTTACGAGATATTGTTTATCTAACGGGCCCTGACTCGACCTTCAAAAATCGACACCGAATACGACACTCATATTCCAATGCCGCAGATCCAAACGTCGAATCTGGTTCGCCGTAGCTTATAACACATCAAGTATAACAACACAGCGGAAGAAAAAGAAATGAATATCATATACAATTCCAGTGAATACAATATCCAATGATATACAACAATGATATCAATTATCAGAGATACAAGAAATATCAGAGATAATAAACAACAGCGGAAAACAAATAGCCAAGAGACAACTCCAGTGATCAACTGCAACAGCACACTAATGCTCCAAAGCTAAACTGGTTTCACCATCTTGTTTCACCAAGCTAAGCAAGTCTCGTCCTTGAATCCAAAGACTGCAAAGAATACCAGAGAAAAAGGTTAAAGCTACCAAATCGATATCTATATCTGAAAAACCTAACTCTAGACTGCCCGTGTGGAAAATAGTGGGCACCCAGAGTTTAGGAAGGGAACAATAAACTCCGGGTCAGTCGTGGGACTATGACGTGTCGGATATTAACGAATGACAACGAAATAAAGATTTCACGTCAAACTAACCGATGAAATGATTAGTTGAAACAAGATAAATCGATGGATTGAAAATACCGAACTCCCAAATTCGTTGATCTCGAGAGATACCAAATTCTAGCTATCTCCAACACGTTGATCGCGCACGATACCGTGTTAAAAGATCTACGATTCTTCTACGTTGATCTTGCGCATGAGATTCCGTGAATCGGCATCAAATCCGTTGATTCAAGCGCATTTGAATAACCGAAAATGGAGAAAGGAGACAACGCTCAACTTCCAATTTTAAAGAGGCACAAAGCACTCAAACAAAAGTTTATTCAAAATCAACTCACTTTACAAATGACCCATCACCTCTATTTATAGAGTTTTTACAACACAGCTCATATACAGTAACTCACGACCTAACAGTAGTGCGACCTAACAACATGCGACCCAACTCCAGTGACTCGTGATCTAAGTCACACACGATTTAACAACACAACATTTGTACAGACCACAACACATACAACATCCGAGTCACGACTTCAACTCAAGGACAAACAACACCGGCGAGTTACAACATCAACTTCTACAACACTGCGACATAACAGAATATCATAACAGCTTGAGCGACCTATCCATTTGAGCGACCTAAGCTTCAGGTAAGCATTAGCTTCATGCGCGACTTAAGGAAACAACTTCATGCGACATAAACTTCAGCGACTTAAAATAAGTGGTATAAGGTAGACGCCTTAACTCGCTAGGTCGCCTCAACGACCTAATGCGTAGCTCGTTATCTCGCTAGGTCGCTTGAACGACCTAATGCATAGCTCGTTATTCTGGTGTAATGCTTCAACCCCCCATTTGTCTCCCGTTACACCGTATCTTGTTAGGTCGCTGGTCTTGGTTTCTGGAGGAGTTAACTCGTTATACCATAGTTTTCTAGGTCACTGGTGGCTTAAGCTAGTTAGGTCGCGTACCTTGTTAGGTCACTGTTCATGATTGTCACGACTTAAGTCATAAGTTGCAAGCGACTTAACAGGGTGCGCTGCATCATCCTTCCCCGGTTGAAGAGAATTCGACCCCGAATTCGCACCTTCCTCTTCCTTGACAAGCTTATCCCCATGATATGGAATCAAATGTTTAACGTTGAAAACGTCTGTTGTGTGAATATGATCCGGCAACCTCAACTGATATGCATTATCATTGATTTTCTTCAAGATCTCTACTGGACCAATCTTTCGAGCTTTCAATTTATTGTAAGTTCCAACTGGGAAACGATCTTTCGTCAATACTGCGTAAACAAAATCACCGTCTTTGAAATCCACACTTCTTCGTTTCTTATCTGCCAGTAGCTTATACTTCTCATTTGACTTAAGCAATCGTTCATGAACAATCCCGTGACACTCTTGCAATTCATTTACGAAATCACAAGCTTGTTTAACAACTCCTTTTTGAAATGGAACTATCGACAAATCCAGCGGTCCCTTCGGCATTGCTGAATATACTACTTGAAATGGACTGAATCCAGTACTTCGATTAACAATATGATTGTGTGCGAACTCAGCTTGACATAACTTCACATCCCAGCTCTTCAAATTATCCTTCACAAGACACCTCAACTAATTTTCCAAATATCTGTTCACCACTTCCGTTTTCCCATCTGTTTGCGGATGATAGGCGCTACTAAAATTCAGCTTAGTTCCAACCATCTTCCACAAACTCAACCCAAAATGACTTAGAAATCGAGTATCCCGGTCAGAAACAATGGTCTCCGGTAGTCCATGTAGTCGATAAACCTCTTTAAAGAATAATTGAGCAACACCGACTGCATCAGCTGTCTTCTTACAAGCTATGAAATGTGCCATCTTCGAAAATCTATCCACCACAACATATAATCATTCCCTCATTGTGTTCTTGGCAAACCCAAAACAAAGTCCATGCTAAAATCAACCCATGGTCTAGTAGGCACGGGCAATGGCATATACAATCCCGCATTCGTAGCTGTCCCTTTGCATACTTGACATATGTGGCATCTCTCCACAAATCTTTCAACTTCTTTCCTCATGGAAGGCCAAAAATATGACTGAGAAATCAACTGCAAAGTACGATCTCTTCCCACATGTCCTTCTTCATGCAATTCCTTCACAATCTTCATCCGCAAACTGCAACCTGGAATACACAACTGATTTCCTTTAAACAGAAAACCATCAACCAGCAAATATCCATCCGTCTTCCCTTTCTCGACTTCATAAATAATCTTAGCAAAGTAAGGATCTTCAACAAACAATTCTGGAAGTACATCAAACCCTGCCACTTCAACTCTCATCGTGGTCAACAAATGATTCCATCTACTCAATGCATCTGCCACACGGTTTGTAACTCCCGACTTATGCTTTACTACAAATGTAAACTGTTGCAAGTATGCGATCCATGAAGCATGCCTGGATGCAACCTTATCCTGCCCCTGCAAATGTTTCAAGGCTTCATGATCAGTATAAAACACAAACTCTTTATGAAACAAATAGTGTCTCCAATGTTTTATGGCTTGGACGATAGCATAGAATTCCACGCCATAAGTATTATATCTCATCTTTGCTCCCGAAAGCTTCTCACTGAAATAAGCAATTGGACGACCCCTCTGACTTAATACCCCTCCAATTCCAACTTTAGATGCATCAATATGCAATTCAAACAGCAACTGAAAATTCGGTAAAACTAGAATTGGTGCTGACGTCAAAAGTTCCTTGATTCGCTCAAAAGAAACCCCTGCTTCCTTTGACCATGAAAACTGCTTGCCCTTCATACAATCAGTAACATGCATCATCACGCTACTGAAATGTGGAATAAACCTTCGGTAGA
Organism: Allium cepa; assembly: GCA_030765085.1. Taxonomy (NCBI): domain Eukaryota; kingdom Viridiplantae; phylum Streptophyta; class Magnoliopsida; order Asparagales; family Amaryllidaceae; genus Allium; species Allium cepa. The sequence goes on along the minus strand of CM060942.1, from coordinate 611,819,158 downwards.
ATGATGCTGAACCATGAAAACTTCTCACTTCAGTTATAGTCCTGGGTTGTGGCCAATTTCTGATTGCTTCAACTTTACTTTGATCCACCTGGGTACCTTCCTTGGACAATACATACCCCAAAAACAAAACACTGTGCGTCATGAACACGCATTTCTTTGTTGCCGCATAAAATTGCTCCCTACGAAGTATCATTAACACTTCCCGCAAGTGTTCGAGATGTTCTTCTGTGCTTCCACTGTATATCAATATATCATCAAAGTATACCACCACGGACTTTCCAATGAACGGTCGAAAGATCTGATTCACCACTCGCATAAAAGTACTAGGTGCATTCGAAAGACCAAACGGCATGACCAGCCACTCATACAACCCTTCCCGTGTCTTGAATGCTGTCTTCCATTCATCCCCTGGTCGAATTTGAATCTGATGATACCCACTCTTCAGATCAATCTTTGAAAAGATAGCAGCTCCATTCAACTGATCTAACAAATCATACAATCTAGGCATCGGAAATCTGTACCTCGCTGTAATCTTGTTTAGTGCTCTACTATCTGTACACATTCTCCAAGTTCCATCTTTCTTTGGCACTAACAATGCTGGTACTGCACAAGGACTTAAACTTTCTTGTACGCGCCCTTGTTCAAGTAACTCTTCCACCTGCCTTCTCAACTCTTCGTGCTCCTTTGAACTCATTCTATAGTGTTGTCTATGTGGTAACACAGCTCCCGAAACAAGATCAATCTGATGTTGTATGTCTCTCAACGGTGGTAACTCTGTTGGCAATTCTTCAGGAAATACATCTTCAAACTCCTTTAACACCGGTTTAACTTCTTCAGGAATTTCAACCGCTTCACTACTTTCACGTCCAATTAACAGAAATACTTCAGGCTCATCCTCCACTTCTTTGACAAACTCCTTCAAAGATAATAGAGTCTTTAGTTCTTCAATCTCCTCCAACTTGCTTTCACTCTGTTGTCGCTGTTTGGGAACTAAAGTGATTTTGGTTCCCTCGAACATGAAATTATAGCAGTTAGTCCTCCCATCATGTTGCATGGCTCTATCGTATTGCCACGGTCTGCCCAACAACAAATGACATACATCCATATCCACAACATCACACCAAATTTCATCTTTATACTTCTTTCCGATGGAAAAAGTTACACAAGCTCTTCGATTAACCTTCACTTCCCCACTTTTACTCAACCAAGCTAACTTGTAAGGTTTGGGATGATCGCGACATCATCGACGTTCATTTTCGAGTTTCAAAGTTAAGAGACTGTTATGTAGTCTTGCTACAGCTTTGTTTTGGGAAATTAAATTGATTTGAATTTCTAAAATATGACTTGATTTATAATATATATATATATATGATTGAAATTTGATTTGACATATTATATATGTATATATATTATTTCTTATCTCTAAATGGTCTGAAGAAATCGGAAATTTAATTCTGAAATTCTATTTTTAAAGAATAATTTCAGTTATAAAAAGAAAATAAAAAAAAATTTGAATAAATGATTTAAGCTTGAAATGATTGAATTGGAAATTTTATTTGTATAATACAATTGCATTCAAATATAAATTACCAAAATTTCAGAAGTTAAAAATGTAATTGGATAATATACGATATCAATAGATTTTATAAATAAAATTTGAGTGGTTATAATAAATGTTATACACTTAAATTTTAATTATAAAACGATTAACAGAGTTAAAGATTAATAAAGGGTAATTGAATAACTTACAATAAAATGATGTTAAAAGAACTAAGAATAAAAGAAAGTAGTTATAAAAAAAAGTGTAAATATATTTAACATAAGTGATAAATATATTGAGAGGAATAATTTTAATTTTAATTAGGAATAAAGAAGAATAAAATTTATTAAGTACATTGTGAGTGCAATAAATGATTATTTTTCAAACCCATGGTTTTAAAAAATGGTTAATTTTAGATGATTGGATAATAAGATAATGAAATTTGAGATAGTTAAGATTTATTTAACTTGTGTAAAGATTTATTCTCTGTTTAAGTTGAAATTTCCATGCTTTCAAATTTATTTCCTTATTTTGTTTTTCAAACTATCTTTTGGTTGTCCTTATCATCCTTATCTTGCTATAGACCGGTATAGGCATCTTTCTATAATATTTCTGTTTAGAAATCTTTCTATAATCTTTGATAGACCTTTGGTAATCATTTTGAATCCACCTTTTTCGTGCTTGTGTTCTTGATTATGGAGGATCTTGGAAAGATCACCTCCACCTTGTTAAACTTACCTATAAAAACAGTTATCAGGTATAACTTCAATCTTCTTGCCATCTTATCTTAATCCTATTTCACTCTATCTTTTTTGTGCCCTTCCATACCTCATTCCTTTTCGGGGATGAAAAGTTTTGAGTGGGGGAGAGTGTAACAACCCTGTATTTTGTAATTATTTTATTGTATATTTTAATTATTTTTAATGTAAGATTTTGATTTAAAAACTTATTTTACTTATTTTAAATGATTAAATTTATTATTTAAATATAATCTTGATCTTTATATGAGTTATAATTCCAAACTTGTGTAAGTTGAATATTTGCCTGAAATGCTTATTCTGGTCAAAATAGTCAAACTGTGACTTTCAACTTAAAATTTTAAAAGTTTAAAAATTTAATTTTTTCTTTTATTATGAGAGTATATAAAATTCTAAGAACACCACTTTTCGTTTCGTTGAAATCGGATGTAAATTGTGAAAGTTATACCCTTTACAATATTGTGCGTATATAGGGTTATTTAACAATGACTATTTTAAATTGTATAAGTTACTTCTTCTTGGTTATATTTTATTTTAATATGTGATAATATGTTATATTATGTATATTTTGACTTTTAAGTATTTTTAAAATTATAATATAATTTTTCTAAAGTTTATTTGAATTTATTTCAATTTATAAAGCCTAGTTGGTATTTACTACATTTTTCTTTATTTAACTTTCTATTTAATAAAAATTAAATTATTATTTTACCTTGAAAATGTTTTAAAACCATTTTTAATTCAAATTTTTTGTTATAATATTTTTTTTGTGAAGTAATAAATTTTCCAAAGTCATTGGAGATTTTCTTGTAATCTTTATGTCAGGGTTGCTATTTTTAAGCAATTTCTTATTTCCTTTTTCTATTTTACTTAAAATAAATTATTTATGTTATTTTATTCTTACTTAGTTTCGGTTTTAAATAAAATTTCTGAGTTTATTTTGTTTTTATAAAATTAAAAAGAAAAGGAAATGCAAAAGGTTTAGAAAGTTAAGAGATCTTAAAAGCCTGAAACGTAAAGACTTTTTATCCGTTTCTTTTTGCAATTAATGCATCAATTTATCTTAGCCATTCCTTTCCTCATCCTTTGCAGCCGACTCCCTCATATTATTCATGAATTTTCAAGCTCCAAAACCCTAAAAATCATGGCCTCCATCTTGAGAAAAAAAATCTGGTAATGGCTACATCTTTTTCTTCTCGTTTTCTATGTATTTTGCCTAGTTTTCTATGCTTTCTGGATTGGCCTCTACCACCCACCATCACCACCATACTCTCCACCATCCCCTACCACTCTTCCTTGGCATCATCTCCAGCCATCATTTTAGATCCATCCATGGCCACACCACCCTTGGTGACAAACTCCACAAAATTACAAATAATGTCCAAAACAATGCCCTAGCCACCACTATTACTTCACCACCTTCATACTTCACCATGGCCACCACCTCTAGCCACGACCACCACCTTGCTACCGGCACTACACTTCATCTTAGCCTCTGTCCAGATCTGAAATTGACATGGCCAAGATCCCATGAACCAAAACTCCACAAAAACAATGCATAAAGCCTTGAAACATTCATGATAGCCACCTTATCACTTCATATCTTCATCCACCACCTTGGCCACCACCATAGGCCGCCACCACCACCTTTTCCAGACCTCCCCACACCCCTCCATCTACTGTCCAAACTTGTACAAGTATGGCCAGCCCCACTTGACCCAAGGCCGAGCCTTGTTGTGCTCAAAAACTTCATATATGTTGCCTTGACCAATTGTATGCTTCAAGTTATAACCCTACCACTCCATATTCCTTCTAGCCGTGAATTATGGTGCCAAACCTGAGCTATATCATCGTCATGGCTGAACCCAAGAACCTCCTAAGCCAAGCATTTGAATGGTTAAAGCAAGGTCAAGTAATCTATTCCTTTGTTGCTTCGTATTTTCATTGTTTCAACATTGTTTTGCGTTGAATATTTATGTGTATATTGTCTTGTTTTGGTTATTGTTTACAAGACAAATATCAAGGCTCTCCATTCATTCAAATCAAAAGTCATGCTATATCGTGCTTGTCGTGCTTTTGGAATCGCACTTGTGTTTGTTGTTTTGGTCTTCAGCTTGAAAAAGCGAGTCTTTCTCACTCTGACATTTATACTTATGAAAAGTGAATTGATGACAAGTGTTTAGTAATATAAAATGTTTATGCAAGTTAATGATGATCATATGATATGCTATGCCATGTTATTACCATATTATTACCATGTTAAAACTGTTAATTTTCACCTGACATCTGATATATGACTGTATATTGTGATATTGACCTTGTTTATATTATTTCTGCATATGATCACACTGCAAGTTCCCTGTTAGAAAAAAAATGTTATGGGCTGAAATGATAGGCCTGAATGGTTTTAAAATTTTCATTTTGACTTGGGATTGCGGGTTTGAAATGATAAAACCCGGATTTTTTTTGTAAATTACGGGTTGAAATGATATATTACCTGTATCACTTTACCCAGCGTAGAAACTTATATACAGGCCCGTAGTTAAAATATGTTTTTCTAAAATTTTAAATATTTTAGAAATTTAATTATTATAATATTTTGATTTTAAATAAAAAAAAGGATTTTTGTAAAATATTATTGATTTTCTGAACAATTGTAAGTGAAATGAATTAATGAAAAGTTAGAAAATTTTGAACGTAAGTTATTTTGGAAAATTTGATTTAATTATAATTGGAAATTAAATTGAATATGAAATTATGATAAATTTATGATAATTTGAATTTAAATGAATTAAAAGTGATTTTATATCATATTAATGATTTTTTAACAAAGTTGAAATGTGAAATGAATGAATATTTTAAGTTGAAATTTTGAATATAACTAAAATTGGAAATTTATGAAATTGACGTAAAAGTGAACTTTTAGTTAAGTAAATAAAAATAAATTAAGTTATATTTGAGAATTTGAACTTAAGTGTTAAGTTGAAATTTAATGTAATGGATTTAAAATTCAACATTGCATTTTAATAAGTGAATTATTATTAAATCTTGATTTTTGAATGGAAATTTAACTTTATAAAATCATGAACTTGAGGAAAATTAAATGATGTTATAAATGTGAAAATATATGATTTTATAAGTTAAAAATGTTTTTAATAAAAATATAATTGGTTGAGAAATTTTATTGAATATTTGAAGTTAATTGACTGCATTTTTGAAATGCTATTAATTACAATGTAAATGATATTACAGCATTTGTAAACGCTGTAGTTGATGATAATGAACTAAAAAGCTAAGTTGAATTAAAAGCTATTATAGCAATCTTTGTAAGTGCTATAATTTTTGAATTTAACTAAGTTATTCGAAATTTAAGTAAACCTATTATAACATTTTAAAATGCTGTCTTTTGTTAAATTGAACTGTTTTGAATGTAACTTTCCGTATAAGTTTTCTAAATGATGCGAAAAGTGAATTTTCACGGTTTTGATAAACTTAAGTGAATAAATAAACTTTGGAAGTTGAAATTTTTGGAAATTTAATAATTTAATTATTAAACATAATAACTTCATTGAAATGATAAAAAAGAATTTTTGGAATATAAACTGTTTTGAAATATGAATTGAAATGGTATTATAGATTGAATAAAATGAATAATGATTTGAAATGAATGGAGTTTGAAAAGAAACGATATTTTGATATATTAAAATGATTTGAAATGAAGTTTTGAAAGGATATGATATTTTGATATATTAAAATGATTTGAAACGAAGTTTTGAAAGATATGATATTTTTGATATTAAATGATTTGAAAAACGAAGTTTGAAAGATAGGACATTTTGATATTAACATGATTTAAAAAGAAGTTCTAAAAGATATGATATTTTGGAACTGAAGCTTTGAAAGGTTATGATATTTTGATATATTAAAATGATTTCAAAGGTAGTGTTGAAAGGGTATGAAAATTTAATATATTGAAATGGTTAGAAATGACTTGACATTTATTTTGATAAATATTTGAATTGAAAGATATTTTACAATGATATATTGAAATGGTTTTGGAAATGATTTAATCTTTATTTTGATAAAGATTTGGATTGAAAAGGATATTTTATTTTGAAGTATAAAATATTGTTTTAAAGTTATAACTACGGGTTATAATAACGATTGGTTGTTAAAGAGACCGGGATCGGATATTGTCTTATAGCCGGCCAATACCGAAAACCACTTTAACAACTGTGTACGCGGTGGAGATTCCAGAATGAAGTAGGATGGTGGCGACGTTCTCGAGGTATATTACGTGGACCCAACTCCCGTGAGTTGGCATATATGACTAAAACAGGAGCTATACCGGGCTACACAAAGGGTCGCACCCTTTCATCGAGCATGCTCCATCGGAAACCATTCTATTACTGTCGTGATTCGATTCGGTGGCGCCACTTTGATTCGGGGGTATTATTCGAGGTGGGCGGAAGCTGCTGGCTTGCCGTCACCACCGGTCCGGGAGTGCAAATGGTGTATCCACCCTGGCATTGCCTCGCGTGCCGTGTCATATCCTTATATCGAGCCCACTACGATTTTGGTTTTAAAGATCCGACCGCGTTAAGGTTCACCATCCCCTTAACGCTATTTTATATATGATTATACTTTACTGATTAGACACTACCGTATATAGCGTATATTACTACATAGTAAATAGTTTAACGGATCCTTGGAGGATGGGCGGTCCCAAGCATCCTTTAAGTTACTGATGCATTTTGTTACTGTTCACTTGAGTTGATTTACAGTTTATAAGTATTTATGTCCTGACTCGAGGGTTTTGTGTTTTGCTTTACGCTCGGGTCAGATTGATTGAGTTAGCATTCAAGATTCACCTTCGGCGTTGGAGCTTTCCTTGAAGATCCAGCCATCTATTTTGTTTCAGTATCCAGTGGTTCAGTGATATATCTGATTTGTACCTGATGTATCCTGTTACTTTTCTGTTGTATCTTATTTAACTCTGATGTATCTCATATTTATATAGTAGCTTCATGAACTACTATCTCTTTTTCTTCCGCTGCATTTTTATATACTCTGTGTCTGTGATCTGTGATTTTTATTTACTGTATATTCTGAGGTTTGCCAAAATTTTATTTACAACACGGTATTTTGAGAAATTCAATTTCGGCATGAGTGTCTTCCTATGCACTTATAATGGATGCGAATGGTTGAAAATACCTGGTTGTTACACACGACCTCCTCATCATCAAATTACAACCCTCATCTCCTGACAATAATTCTGCTTCCTCCTCAACTTGTGGTGAATTGGAACATTCTACTTCTGCATCCTCATCCTCAACCTCAGCAACCATCACTCGCATCTTAGGCTTCAGACATTCATTGCTCTTGTGACCAAACTCCTGACAGTTATAACACTTAAAATTGTTGTTGACCTTGGTCTTAGCATTTTTATTGACAACCGGTTTACTAACAGCCTTGGAAACGTTAGCATTACTACTAGCCCCTTTCACTTGATTGTTGGAATTTGTAAACACACCACCTCCTCTTCTACTTTGCCTCTCCCAAGCTAGAGCTTTTTGGTGTGCTTCAGGAACGGACCTTGGATCAAACATATTCACCATATCTTGAATTTGCATTCTCAATCCTCCAACAAATCTAGCTGTCAACTGTTCCTCCATCTCCATGATATCATTTCTAGCAATCAGTTGATAAAACTCATCTGCATATTCATTTAACGACTTTGTCCCTTGTCTCAAATTCTGTAAGCGCTGATACATAAGAGACTGATAATTATAAGGTAAGAAAGTAGCCTTCATCAACTTCTTCATCTTCTCCCATGACTCAATCTTTGACTTTTTCATTCTTTCCCGTGTAAGTTTAGTTTGTTGCCACCATGCCATAGATCTTCCCCTCAATCGAGTAGCAACCAACTTAACTCTACGATGCTCGGGTACTTCCTTAAAGTCAAAAATTTCCTCAACATTTAATAACCAATCCAGAAACTCTTCTGCTATCATTCCTCCTTCGAATTCTGGAATCTCTATTTTCATCCCCGACTCCCATCATCGATCATCTTCTACCTCCAGATAGTGATTTCGTACTTGATCTCGATCTCGATTATGAACACTACATCTATCACCATCTTCATCATATTCAAATGTACTTCGATATCGATCTCGACCATCAACATCTCTTCGATCATGCATATCTCTTCTACTATGTCTTTCAGTATCACAATATGCCTCATCTCCAAACTCACGTGGAGTTCTTCTCTCTTCATTTCTGTACTAATGGTAATCTCGTCTTATTGAAACGGATGATTCTCTTCTTTCTCTACAAGATTGTGGTGACACCCTCCTCGCTTCTGCAACCGATGGTGAAACTCTGTTTCCTCCATGGTTCGAGATTGGTGACCTTCACCTCTGACTTTGATTCATATGATTCATCAATTTCTCTAACTCCCCAATACCTTCATCGAATTTTTCATTAATACATTGTTCCATTTGCTCGACTTCTTGTCTTCGATACACATCTTCAACATTTTGAAAATGGTTACCACGTCTCGGAGGCATTGTCGAATCTTCAACAATCTCCAAACACACTTCAACTAGCATAACTTTAACTCAATTCTGAACTTGACTTCACTCGGCCTGCAATTAGCTCGGCTCGGCTTGTAACTCTCGGCCTTGTTCCAAAACTTCAACTCAGCTCAAACTCTAACACTTCAAAACTTCTCCCAGTAGGCTCGGCTTAGCTATGATTGGCTAAGTCTAGCTCTGATACCAAAATGACGCAACGGATATTAACGAATGACAACGAAATGAAGATTTCGCGTCAAACTAACCGATGAAACGATTAGTTGAAACAAGATAAATCGATGGATTGAAATACCGAATGCCCAAATTTGTTGATCTCGGGAGATACCGAATTCTAGCTATCTCCAACACGTTGATCGTGCACGATACCGTGTTAAAAGATCTACGATTCTTCTATGTTGATCTCGCGCACGAGATTTCGTGAATCGGCTTCAAATCCGTTGATTCGAGCGCACTCGAATAACCGAAAATGGAGAAAGGAGACAACGCTCAACTTCCAATTTCAAAAAGGCACAAAATACTCAAACAAAAGTTTATTCAAAATCAACTCACTTTACAAATGACCCATCACCTCTATTTATAGAGTTTATACAACACAGCTCATATACAGTAACTCACGACCTAACAGTAGTGCGACCTAACAACATACGACCCAACTCCAGTGACTCGCGACCTAAGTCACATACGACTTAACAACACAACATTTGTACAGACCACAACACATACAACATCAGAGTCACGACTTCAACTCAAGGACAAACAACACCGACGAGTTACAACATCAACTCCTACAACACTGCGACATAACAAAATATCATAACAGCTTGGGCGACCTATCCATTTGAGCGACCTAAGCTTTAGGTAAGCATTAGCATCATGCATGACTTAAGGAAATAATTTCATGCGACATAAACTTCAGCGACTTAAAATAGGTGGTATAAGGTAGACGCCTTAACTCGCTAGGTCGCCTCAACGACCTAATGCATAGCTCGTTATCTCGCTAGGTCGCTTGAACGACCTAATGCATAGCTCGTTATTCCGATGTAATGCTTCAACCCCCCCCCCCCCTTTTGTCTCCCGTTACGCCGTATCTTGTTAGGTCGCTGGTCTTAGTTTCTAGAGGATTTAACTCGTTATACCATAGTTTTCTAGGTCGTTGGTGGCTTAAGCTAGTTAGGTCGTGTACCTTGTTAGGTCGCTGTTCATGATTGTCACGACTTAAGTCATAAGTTGCAAGCGACTTAAAAGGGTGCGCTGCATCAGACTGGTATGAGCAAACGAAAACATTTTATCTTTAAAAACTAACAAAATAATTTAATTTGAAATCCACAATGCTTTTTGTAAAATGAAACCGCCATAAGGCCTCCCGCCACACACACCATGCAAACGCAGAATTGGAGGAGATTTCTCCTTATGATAGTCAAAAATGCTTGATATGCGAAAACCATTTTGATATTATTATTATTATTAGTGCATAGTGGAAAACATTTCGAAAGTATAATATTAATCTTAGCCAGCATACAACATTTCGTCGTATGCCTACTATAGCTATCATGTTCAATAGTAGGTTACCACCACATTCCATGGCAGGTTATACAACTAAAACCGTACTGAGCGCGTATTGTTTCTTTAGGTTTTCCGACAAATGGGAATGCCAAGGAACTTTCCATTGCCACATGGGTACACTTCTGGAGGGACGCCCCGAGAACCTAACCGGATCTCTGCCAACACAAGGTCGGGTTATCTCTGTAACTAGGTAACTACCGACACGAGTATGCCATCTTCCGGTCGTAACTGACTTCTATCGAGCGCTCGATACCAACAACCACAAAGTAATGTATTTGCAATAACCACATAGGGTAAATATCTGGGCTCCATACCATGATATCACCTCTATCCAGAAGGAAATGAACGTACCCTCAGGGGGCGCTACCCCCAAATAACCTTGCCGCATTCTTCTTGTTTCGACCATTCCGGGTTGTGAAGTTTGACGAAGTCTCGTCCACAAAGCTACGCTTTTTACAAAGCCATGCTTTGATCAACAAATGATCAGCAGCACTTCGTATGCCACATTACCGAATTGGGAATGTATCAATAGTAACCATCAATTACATAACCTCTGAGCTCATACGTCTCAGAGAAGGGTGTTAAGATAAGAGAATAAATCTCCGCCACCAAATAGAAATGTATTTGATAGAAACCGGTTTTACATCTCAAAGTGTAAAGTTAGACATACATCCATGCAAGTCTGTTCCGGGTTCGAACAGAACTGAAGGCACTTCCAAAGAAATCCTTACAATCCGGGCATTCACAATCCCGATCGGACTTCCCATCACTTTAGGGAATCTCTGTACCGTAGCTACTCATTGCAGAGACAATCGATAGGTCATCCTATCGTTCTCATAAATATCCGGTCTTCATCACCGGTCTTCAATTGCTATCCATAACGACGTATCATTATTCGAAATGGTTTATATGACACAAGGTCCTCTCCCGGCTAAACCGAATAATGAATGCAATATTTAAAAACATATGGATATGAGATTTCAGTTAAGTCAAAACTTAAAAATCCAAAGCATTTCTTTCAAATGGTTAAACAAATTACCATTTCAAATCTTTTAAACAAAAAGATTTATTTCCAAAACCTTTCAATGGTTTAAAAAATTTCCACATTTAAATCTTTTAAACAAAAGATTCAATTTTAGGACCCCCTTTCAATTTAAGGCAAGGTTCACCAATCTTTTAAACAAAGATTCATTCATAACTTTCAAAACAATTCCCGGTTCCAAATCTTTTTTATATATAAAAGATACATCGTTTAAAATCCTCTTCAATTTTACAAATAGGGTTCAACTATCTTTCACAAAGATTCAATTTTTAGCTTTCAAAACCATTCAATTTCCAATTTGAAATCTTTTCATCATAATTATTATTTGAAACTACTTGTTTCCGTTTCGGAAACCCAATTCCATTTCTAAAGTTATCTGGATTCAAAATTCAAACTTTAAAACAATTTCAAAATATTAAATTCAAATATCTGTGACTTAACCTATTTCTTCGTGAAATCCATATCTGTGTGTGTACAGTGTGGTCCCAGGGTTCTACACAATAATAGTGCAACAACATCAACCATTATAGTCCAAATACAGCAATATCGATAAGCGGTATAAACTATAACGCTTATCTTCATTCACAGATCATAGATAAAATAAATTTATCAATCACAAAGATTCATCATTACAATTCAATGTGGGTTTCGGATAAACCAACTGGAATCCGACTCCCTGTCGCATCGAAATTCAAATGCCGTTTTACGGGCCAAGGGGTATTTACACAGAAACATATCACAAGTATCGCAGATCACTACACAGCAACTCTCATCATAAAGCATCACATATGAGGAATATTAACCCTCCAAACATCCAATAGAATCCAAACATTCATAAGTAAAAAAATAAAATAAATTATCTTATTTAAATTAAATCAGGTCAGTTACTAATGAATAATTTTTTTTAATCTTGGTTAATTAATATTAATTAATTACAAATCAATTTGATTTATCAATCCTTAATCATTTATTAATTAAATTTTAATTTATAATTAATCCTTTGATTAATTATTCTTAATTATTTAAAATAATCAATTCTTAATTAATAATCATTCTTAATCACTTTCATAAATTAGTTAACCTTTAATTAATTATCTTAATCAATAAATTATCACTAATTACTATTGATTAAGTCTTAATCACCATCATTAATTGAATCATTTCTCAATTAATTATCTTAATTAATTATACTTAATTACACTAATTAATTAACCCTTAGTCAATTATCATTAAATTAATTAAAATTAAACAAGTGATTATCCTTAATCACTTCAAACATTAATAAATTTATAATTAGAAGTTAATTAATGTTTAATTACTTAATTAATTAATCCTAATCAATCAATTACTTAATTCTTAATCACTAATCACTTAATTAATCAATCACTTATCACTTATTAATTAATCCTTAATGATTTAATTAATTATCTATTAACTATAATTTAATTTAATTCTTAATTATCAATTAATTAATTCATTTAACTAATTAATAATTTAATCTTTATAAATTAATTAATTCAAAAATATTAATTAATTCAAAAATATTAATTAATTTCACTTTAATTTCTTTATTAATTAAAGTAAACTTTAACCATAAAATCTTAATTAACTTTCAAATCAAATCAATTACGTTAATTACTTACAATCATTACATATTTAAAACATTTCCACATTTATCATAAGCAATTTAAATAAATTTTTATATTTTAAAATAACATTGAAAACTTTTAAAACAACACATGCTTTGGGTTCGACCGACCCAAACTCGAAACGACTCGAGTTCCATCCTCTTCTTCACTTCTTTTTCTTTCAGCTAAAAGTTAAAACTAAACTTCAATGAAATCTAGAAGAAGCAAAAATTCACGAACCCAGGCACGAGCCACTACAGTATTACCCGAGCCATAACACGAGTCAGTCCCCTTCATACTCGATCGCCACTTCAATTCACAACAACTCGTCCTCCTCTGACACTCGCCTTAACACCGTGCACGTGCACGACGTGCCAACACCGCCGCCATCACCAGCGACACCGCGCGCAAGCTCCCTATCACCCATAGATGCGACTCCGACCCACGACCTGTCATCACGCGATTTAAAACAATATCGAAGAAGTTCGCACCATCCCTAGAAAAACACTTCGCCAGAAAATCCCCTCAATCACACGATTCTGACCATCGATCGCCACGAAATTCCGGCTACATCACCGCAAGGCCTCCATGCTGCTATCCCATAAATCATTCGCAACTCGATCCACCCTTCAACTTCCAGTCACAACTTTCGAACGCGACCCAAAACACTGTGTTAAAACCTATTTCCCCCAAATTCCATCTCGACAACGATTGATCACCACTTCCATGATTTTTCTCAGATACATCAATCACCATTACAACTCTGATCCAAGGCTCGACCCCTAAAATCTACCCGTTCACCAGAATTTGCCCAGAAACTACTTTCAGGTCATCACCGAAATACTCCACCATAACCTAACTAAAATTCGAACTTTTAGTTCTAAAAATCAAGTCTTCAATTGAGGATTCAGATTATATAGTTAAGTTTATAAATTAAGGCCATTGAATTTTAACATAAATGATTGGCCCACTGTATTTTTATCTTTTCCAGAAAATGTTTTATTTTTAAAATGTAAAAATATTTTCAAATTTTAGTCTAAACTTAAAAAACATATTATGTATAAGAATCATAGTCCAACAGAGATAATACCAAAAGAAAATGAATTTTCTTTCTTCGATCTGCACTTTGCACGCATTTTTTATTATTTAAAACAGAGTTTCATTTTGATAATTCATTCACATGCAAGTAGATTTAAGTCAAACATACTTAGTTCAACAAACATGCAAACATATTTATCATCAAGCTTTTAGTCATGCAAACAGAAAACAAGTTAATGTTTACTCACATGTTCAATGAAGACAGAGGACAGGAAATACTTTTGAAACCTGGAATTTGTGTTTGCTTTGATTCATTGATTTTTCTTGATTACAGGCTTTAATTCCAGGTTGAAGACTTTGTTTCAACTCTAAACCTTCCAGATTTTATCTGCTTTTGAATCTGCATGCTTGATTTTCGATCTGAGTTTGTAGTTGCTTTCAGATTGAAGCTTCAGGTTTTAGAATTGAAAGTAACCTTTCTTGAATCCATGCTTTTGTTTTTTGATTCTATATTGATTTCCAGGTTTTACATATAAATCTGAACCTGATTTTGAAATGAGAGAAATGTGCATTATTTTCTTCTTTTGGCTTGTTTTCTAATTTTACTTTACGGGTTTGTATTTTGAGAAAACTTTGTTTTGAAGATGAAAAGGGTTTTGGAAAAAAAATGACAACCAGGTTTCTTTTATCATATGCCACTTGTTTAATTAATTTGAACACTTGTTAAATTCAAGACTTATTTGTTATACACTTGTTATTCCTTTTATTGAAATGCTTACAAATGTCTTAAACTATCCATTTTATGTTTACATCCATACTTCAATTAATTTTTTTAAATTATATTTAAAACCCTTGTTTCATTTTATTTATATTTTTAGTTTTAAATCCTTATGTTAAAATAGATTATGTAATATATTTCCTTATGTATATATATATATAAAATTAAAAGAAAGTATTAAATACTTTTACTCATTTTCAAACTATTATATCTTTTAAAATTTAAAAATTAAATTCAAATTCAAATAAAATATGAAAATCCAATTTATTTTAATATATTAACATTTGAATTTCAAATTCACATTTTCATATTGTAATCCATTTACAAAATATTCACTTTTGAACTTCAAATAAAAATATCTATTTAATATAATTTAGAAAACAAATCTTTATTAATTGTGCGACGACCCGACTTCCTATTTCTAGGAAATCGCATCATCTTGAAGAATGAAAAGGGATACAAGAAGAAAAGAAAGAGAAAGAAAGAAACAACAACTTCAGAGAACTCACAGCGGAACGAATGAAATATAATATATCACATAAAATGTTACATAGTATCTTATTACATCAGAGTACACAACTTAAACAATACATATTAGACAGTTATAAACATCTATCTAACTATACAACTCAAGTACAACAGTTACGGATACCAAACAACACAGCGGAACCATATAATATATCTACACGTGGAAGCCTCCTACTCCATAACTCCTCCAGAATTCGTCAAGCAAATCCTGAATAACTTGACTACTCATACATATTATGAGTACCCATGAGTTTAATAAACAGAAAATAAACACTCGGGTCAGACAGGGGTCTGGTGTGAAACGGGTTATAATTGCTTAACTTTAGAAAAACCTTTAAAAAGAAAAGGTATCACGTAAGACTTCCCACACATAAACATGGAAAAAAATTTACCTTATGCTAACCAAAACATTTGATAGGAAATCCAGTGATATTATAATAGTGTCTAGGGTTTTCAAGTAAATAAGAAATAGCCGAAATTGTTACATTATTAAATTCCAGCTACTAGCCACAAAAGTGGGAAATACAAACAGAACCGTAAGGTCTCGTAGGAAGAATGGGTTTCCATCAATGGCAGGGCTACTGGGGTACCGCGCGTCACAGTACGTGGCCTAGATCAACGTACCGAGGAGTATGCCCGCTCCCCTACAACACAAGGCCGGAACCATCCCTTACGGGACAGTCCCGAACAAGATCACCCCATAGTTGGCGCGACCAACTACACACTAAGCCGAAATAGAAAGGGACCTCTAGACAGGGGTAAATCTCGCTCTCCAGTGGGAGCTACCCACGAAGCCTTGCTGCACCTCCCCTGTTTTAGCCATTCCTGGTTGATGAGGCTTGAGGCTACGATTACCTTTATAGAACACATCTATCTTAGAATGCTCATCGTCCACCTGACGTTGTTCTGAAAGCATTCAATCCATACAAGTTCGTTCCGGGTTCGAACGAAACCGAAGGCACTATCTCGTTGCACTCATTATTGGAATCACCCTCAGAGTCAACAACCATAGCCCTTGCAATCTAAATCACCATCTCGAACCTATAAGTACTACTCCGTCAACTCATTACGGAATCACCCACAGAGTTATACTGACGTATAGTTCTTACACCTCGAGTCTTCAAAAGTTCCACTTGGATTCACGACCTAACGTTTAATTGGAATCGATGTGGTTTTCGGATATCCAAATATGGAAACCCGATTCCGGCCTCACCGAAACCAAACGCCATTTTAATGTCCAAGTTGTACTTAAGGGTTTAAACAATTTAAACTCATATTCAGGATGATATATAAACAGATAGATGAATCACATTATCACAACAGATAATTCATATCAACATTCATCTCACAATGCAGCATATCACATATCATAGATACTCAAATCATCCACTATCAACCAAACATCCAAATCAATCATCCAATATCAATCAATCAACCAATATTAATCAATCACACAAAGCAGAATTGATTATCTCTTAATCAATTTGATTAATCCTAGATCCCTTTTCATTTATTTATTCCAAATAAATAAATTAATCATTTCCAATGATCTTCCCAAATTAATCTTCCTTGATTATTTATCTTTTAATTACATTCAAGTAATTAACCTTAACCATATTCAGTAATTAACCTTTAATTACTATCATTAATTACAACAATTAATGATCATACATTTACTTCCATTGATTAACTATAATTAATTGCATTAAACCTCAATTAATTATAATTAATTAATTACACCAAAATTAATCAATCACAATTAATTACATTAAACCTTAATTAATTACAATTAATTAATCACACTTAAATTAAATCACTTATATTAATCAACCTTGATTAATATTATTTATTAACTAATGAACCTTATTAATTAATAATTCCTTAATTAATTAAACAATTAATTGTAATTAATCATCTCATTAATTCATAAACATTAATTAACAATTTGTAATTTCTTATCTTAATTAATTAAATTCTTATTTAATTAAGTTAACCCTTGATTAATTAATCTAATTAATTAATCTTTAATTACTTTAGTAAGTAATTATTGAACAATTAAATTAATAAATAAATCCTTAATTAATTACCTTATTAATTAATTACATTTTAATTAATTATCCTTAGCAATTAATCTTAAATAAATCACATTTATGAACTAATTAATCACATTAATTAACTAACTAAAATAATTAAGTAATTAACTCTTAATTATTTAACAAGTAATTAACTCTTAATTATTTTACAAGTAATTATCTCTAATTACTTTATTAATAACTCTTAATTACCCTCTTAATTAATTACTTAACAAGTAATTAATTCCATTATTAAATAATCCTTAGCCTTTTAATTAATTAATTGCTTCATAATTAATTAACTTCAAACAATTATATTAATCAATTCCTTAATTGATAACAACAAGTGATCACCCAATAATCACTTCAACTAATTACTCCTACGAGTAATTACCATTCATTACTTCCATTCTTAATTATATTCAACATTAACCATTGATTACTTCATTAAGTAATCACACTTAATTAATCCATAATTAAGTGATATTAAAATTAAATAAACAATTAACTAATTATTTAAATTTAATTAAACAATTAATTAATTAACTTCTTATATTTAAATAAATTCCTTAATTAATTAAGAAAAGCATTTATATTAATTAAACTCTTTACTTGTTAAAAAATCATAATATTTAAGTATTTATAAGTTCGTATCCAAATAATTTAACAATATTTATCTTCATAAGTTAATTATTTGAATTAAATCAAATTTCAATAACTTAAACCAAATTATTCAATTTGGTTTATAAAATTTTAACTTAACCTTATTTGAAATTAAAGCAATTTGTAAATCAAATTTAGAATTTAAAATACTTTAACTATTTAACTTAAACTTATTCATTTTAAATAAAATTTGAAAAAAACTTAGCTTTTAAACATTACTTTTATAATTTACTTTAAAAACTTTGATTTAATACTTACATACAAACACTCTTTTAAATCGAACTTCAAAATTTAATAAAGTTAATCACCTTTAAAAGAAATCATCTTAAAAACATTTTTAAATTTGAACTATAAATTTAATTTACATTTTATTCCAAAGAACAAGTTAACCCTTAATAAATTTGGTTTTCTTTTAATAACTTGTTTATACTTGAATGCTTGACCTCATTTTCCAACAACAACTTAAATTACAACATAATTTTTTTATTAAATTTACAGTACTAATATCAATTAAAGGTTTTAAATTAGCAACTTATAACATTAAAGTACTAAACAGAGAAGCATCACTCAAAACTCGAGTACGAACCCAGGAACCACTCGTGCTCGCCCCAAAGCAAACCAGCACCTCCCCTCTTCGAGACACCCCCGAGTACAACATGAGCATCACCCGAGCAGACTTCGTCTTCTCTGAATCACAAATCTCCAATGCACACGAACTTGCACGGTGCAGGTGCCCAAATACTTTCGGCCACCCACGTTCGTCGTCACTATCGTCGACGGTCACAATATCATGCGTGATTACAAATCTAAACCCAGATTCGAGATTAAACACTCGAATCAAAATTCGATCCTTAAGCTCGAAAAATCTGCAGAACAACTCGACACCAAACCACCCACGGCCGACCATTCTCAACACCGATGAACCATGCTGACCACTCCATCGTGATGCCACAACCCATGTCGTCAACCTCCCCAAATGCGAACGACTCCGGACATATATTCACGTCACAATCTCCACTACAGTCAAGCCCAAGTCGAAACCCACCAAAACCCTAGTTTCTTCAATTCCCATCAAATTACTCATTGGAAAAATCCAAAAGTATTTTTCCCTTAATCTATAACATACATGCTAGCTTCGATCCAAGTATCAACTTAAATTATTAAGTATAACATCCACAGTTCATAAAAATCACCAAATCATTCAAACCAAAAATTCAACTTAATTAGACAATTAAAAATTATGATACAAGCTCTAAAAATCCTAACTTTCCAATTGAAATTTAATTATACATTCGAAACTAGAAATTGAAATTATAAAATTTTGCTCAAACTTGATTTTTCACTGTAATTTGAAAATTATGAGTAACCCATTCATTTTAAAATCCTATAATTATTTTTAGATGATAAATCACGTGATTGCAAAAACCTTTCATCTACAAATCACAATCCAGTTTGTGTTAAAAATCAAGTTATTGAGATATTTGAAGGATTTGAACTGTTTTTAATAAACATAGTATCCATTTTAAATTTTACAGGCAATTCAATATTTTAATTCAACATGCATTCCAATTTAAACAAAATTTTCATATAACATTATGATATCATCATAAAATCAAGATGAAATCTAAAATCAAACTGTTTTTAACAATAGTTTACTCACCTGATTATATGCAGAGTTGATTTTTTTCCTTTTTTCCGGGCTCTTGAATAAAATATGAAAATTGATACTGATTTTCTTGCTGTTGAAGTTGAATGCATGCTTATAGCTTGTTATTTTAAGAGTTGAAACTTCATAGTTGAATTGCTAATGAAATTCCTTTGCATGCTTTAAAAGATTGAAACAAATCTTCATTTGGATGTTGAAGTTGCAGGTTGAAACTGAATTTCAGCTTGAACTTCATTTTTGCAGATTGTATTTGCAGATGTACATCACATTGAAATGCAGGTTTTGAAAAAAAAAATTGATATTGTTCTTGAATTTAAAACTCAGATTTGAAAGAATGAAGAAAAAGAAATTGATATGAAGAAAGAAAGTTCGGAAAATGAATGAGAAAAAAAAATTTCTTTATGTTTAAATGTTATATTTATTAAAATTAAAGAAATTAAATAAAGACACTTGTCACTTTATTACAAAATCTTCTTACATGTGTTTATTAAGGTAATTAATAAGTTTACACATGTCATTGTATTTTAATAAACTTCTATTTAATTTAAATGTAAATATAAACTTACATTTTTAATTTACTTCATTAAGGAAATATTCTAAAACTAGTTATAACATAAATATACATTTTATACATATATATTTTAAATTTTAAAACACTTATATTTATCACTTATAACCATTTTATAATAAGCATTTTAAAAGAAACAAAACAAAGCTTGTTTAAATTCTTTTTAAACTATCATATTTGAAAATAAATAACAATTATCTTATATTTTAAAAACAATTTGATAAATCTGAATTAACTTTTTTTTGAAAAATATTAATTAAAATAAAGCTTCAATTTACAATATTCATACATATATAGATTATTAAATAGATCTAAATTAAATTTCAAAACAACATCAAATTATAACATATACATACATATATATTACAATTTTAAGATTCATCTTTTATTTAAAACACAAGATCTTTTATTCACAATATATATCAGATATATATTATAAATAGAACAAAATTTCATTAGCTTTGAAAAAATAAATCTTATCAATATTTTAAATCGTCAGAAAGATATTGATCACAATTATCAGATTAAATATTTAATAATCTTTAAAAAGAATAAATTTATCAGTTTGAATTAAAATTATAAAGAAAAATTATCAAACCAGTTAATTATTAATGCAGATTATTAAATTGTTATTGCCCAAAATTTCAGGTCGTTACAATCCTCCCCCCTAAAAGAATTTCGTCCCCGAAATTTAAAAGCAAAGATAATTTAATAACCCATCAAAGATTCAATTTCAAACAGCAAAGCATACCTATCAACCAGTAAATAACAACCATAGCAATCAATCAATCAAACAAACAAAACTAACTAATTATCCTGATACAAACCAGAATAAATCTCTAATACTGTCTCAAGTTTCCCAAGTATAAATCACCGGGAGAGTCGCTCTACAAATGCCAGCAAACTAACTACACTACTAAAATCCAGGGCTCCTCTCATCTCTAGATCAACCAATCTGAAAAAAACATCAGACTATACTCAAGTCCAGCTCAACTTCCAAAATCCAACTGGACTACAGATTCAATAGTCAACGATGAATCATACACGTACTCCCTCAGAGATATGTGATACACAATGAATTCCAGCTATCCAAACTGGCAATTCAATCTTATCCTATCAAAAATACGGATAAGAAATCTCAAATGCCATAGCACTAACCAACCAAACTAACCTAATACTACTCTCTCAACCAGAGAAATCTTAACAACAATGAAGTCTCCAACTTCGAATTCCAAATTCCTAATCTCATATCTGCATAACTCAACAGACAATCCTGGGCTGCCAAACTTCTTCCTGATCAGCTCAACCTATGCTGATACTTCCAAAAACAACTAGACCAAAGCAAACCAGTTTCTGGATCATATCCAACAGAAAGGTCTTCCATAATCCGTCGAAATCCAGAACACAAACTCTACTTCCCAAGCAATAGCAAACTGAACTTACTTCCTTCCTTGCACAGCTGCTATCTCGCTTCCGCTGCGCAACTCTGATTCTGAAATAGATGAGAATACTGTTGATGAACACGAATACAAACTTATCCAATATATCCGGGAAACTTTGTTTATTAAATCCATAAAATCAGAGTGACCCATCTGACTCAGTCACAACCTTACAACAGAAATCCAAACTCAAAAACTAGATCCGACCAATCCCAAATTCCAAAGAATATTTCTAAGTTGCTACACCAACTCTTTCTTCTAGGCTAACCATCAAAATCTCTTCTAGAGCCAAACAATACGGAGCTCAACTCCAGATGCTGACAAACTTCTGATTACCTCAGCAGCTCCTACTGCACATGAGAATCCTCAGCCTCAGGCAAAAGACCGCGCAAGAAAATTTCCAAACTAATCGCAAGTCACTTTTGCGATCCAACCTAATTCGGGTTCCAAAGAAACCTTCCTCTCTTTACCAAATAGAACATCATTAAACTTTTCCAAACGAGGTTAATCCTTCAAAAAAACTTTCACCAACTGCCTGGTCTGCTGATAGAAGAACCACCAAGATTCCTAAACTATCAGAGAAACGACCACACTGCTGCTTCCAAACTCTACTTGATGATACTGCAAAGCTAAAAGACCTTCTCGTCAGCACACCGAACACTTCGAGATGCACTGCTTCCACAGCTAACAAAAACTTCTAATCCAAAGGCTCTTTGGAAAACAAAACCGAAACCATCAACAAACCACACAAAAGTCCTTTGAGATGGCAGACAACTTCTCAAGAAACTCGGACTCCAAACCAAGCATCAACATCTCGCTTTCCTTAAGGAATGATAATGAGACCATGCCAAAGCAAAACAACTTATAGAACTTGGTCTCATATTCCAGAACAGCTAACCCCCATGCAAAAGATCCAGACAACTCTACACGGACGAATCTTCCCTGCGGCAGGTAAAGACTGCTCTTCAACTACTACTAAAACTGCTTCAAGAGAAAACATCTCCAGAGATATCCATGGTGCTGTATCTCATCACTCAGTTATCAAGATGTCATCACTTACTTTTGCACTTACGACAGATCGAAACTCAAGAAAAATTCGCTCACCCGAGCGAAATCCAAACTTACACTTCAAAGATAAACTCCGAATCTTTAAAAAGATTTCCTTCGGATATCAAAGAAATCCTTACTCCAAACTGCAAATCTCACTCGAGACGGTATTAGGTCTACAATCTCGACAAAAACTTCCAACCTCAAACATATGGACCTCTTTCATCAGTGGTAGTCGTGTTACACACATACACACCACTACTCTATCTACCTCTAAAACTTATGCTCGAAAATCCGAACAGATATATATATATACACACAAAAATTACAAGTACGCTCTCTCAAGAAAGACACCACTCCAGAGCCTAGGTATTCACTCAACCTAATGCTCTGATACCAGCTGCGACGACCCAACTTCCTATTTCCACGAAATCGCAACATCTTGAAGAAAGAAAAGGGATAGAAGAAGAAAAGAAAGAGAAAGAAAGAAACAACAACATCAGAGAACTCACAGCAGAACGAATGAAATATAATATATCACATAAAATATTACATAGTATCTTATTACATCGGAGTACACAACTTAAACAATACATATTAGACAGTTATAAACATCTGTCTAACTATACAACTCAAGTACAATAGTTACAGATACTAAACAACACAGCGGAACCATAATATATCTACACGTGGAAGCCTCCTACTCCATAACTCCTCCAGATTTCGTTAAGAAAATCCTGAATAACTTGACTACTCATACATAATATGAGTACCCAAGAGTTTAATAAAACAGAAAATAAACACTCGGGTCAGACAGGGGTCTGATGTGAGTAAACGGGTTATAATTGCTTAACTTTAGAAAAACCTTTAAAAATAAAAGGTATCACGTAAGACTTCCCACACATAAACATGGAAAAGTTTTTACCTTACGCTAACTAAAACATTTGATAGGAAATTCAGTGATATTATAATAGTGTCTAGGGTTTTCAAGTAAATAAGAAATAGCAGAAATTGTTACATTATTAAATTCCAGCTACTAGCCACAAAAGTGGGTAATACAAACAAAACCGTAGGGTCTCGTAGAAAGAATGCGTTTCCATCAATGGCAGGGCTACTGGGGTACCGCCCGTCACAGTACGTGGCCTAGATCAACGTACCGAGGAGTACGCCCGATCCCCTGCAACACAATGCCGGAACCATCCCTTACTGGACAGTCCCGAACAAGACCACCCCGTAGTTGGCGCGACCAACCACACACTAAGCCGAAATAGAAAGAGACCTCTAGACAGGGGTAAATCTCGCTCTCCAGTGGGAGCTACCCACGAAGCCTTGCTGCACCTCCCCTGTTTTAGCCATTCCCGGTTGATGAGGCTTGAGGCTACGATTACATTTATAGAACACATCTATCTTAGAATGCTCATCGTATCGTCCACCTGACGATGTTCTGAAAGCATTCAATCAATACAAGTTCGTTCCGGGTTCGAACGAAACCGAAGGCACTATCTCGTTGCACTCATTATTGGAATCACCCTCAGAGTTACCGACCATAGCCCTTGCACTCTAAATCACCATCTCGAACCTATAAGTACTATTCCGTCAACTCATTACGGAATCACCCATAGAGTT
The DNA here is from genome assembly GCA_030765085.1 of Allium cepa. NCBI lineage: Eukaryota > Viridiplantae > Streptophyta > Magnoliopsida > Asparagales > Amaryllidaceae > Allium > Allium cepa. The sequence goes on along the minus strand of CM060942.1, from coordinate 611,794,606 downwards.
ATACTGACGTATAGTTCTTACACCTCGAGTCTTCAAAAGCTCCACTTGGATTCACGACCTAACGTTTAATTGGAATCGATGTGGTTTTCGGATATCCAAATATGGAAATCCGATCCCGGCCTCACCGAAACCAAAAGCCATTTTAATGTCCAAGTTGTACTTAAGGGTTTAAACATTTTAAACTCATATTCAAGATGATATATAAACAGATAGATGAATCACATATCACAACAGATAATTCATATCAACATTCATCTCACAATGCAACATATCACATATCATAGATACTCAAATCATCCAGTATCAACCAAACATCCAATATCAATCATCCAATATTGATCATCCAATATCAATCAATCAACCAATATTAATCAATCACCCAAACCAGAATTGATTATCTCTTAATCAATTGGATTAATCCTAGATCCCTTTTCATTTATTTATTCCAAATAAATAAATTAATCATTTCCAATGATCTTCCCAAGTTAATCTTCCCTGATTAATTATCTTTTAATAACATTCAAGTAATTAACCTTAACCATATTCAGTAATTAACCTTTAATTACTATCATTAATTACAATAATTGGTGATCATACATTTACTTCCATTAATTAACTATAATTAATTGCATTAAACCTCAATTAATTATAATTAATTAATTACACCAAAATTAATCAATCATAATTTGTTACGTTAAACCTTAATTAACTACAATTAATTAATCAAACTTAAATTAAATCACTTATATTAATCAACCTTGATTAATATTATTTATTAACTAATGAACCTTATTAATTAATAATTCCTTAATTAATTAAACAATTAATTGTAATTAATCATCTCATTAATTCATAAACAGTAATTAGCAATTTGTAATTACTTATCTTAATTAATTAAATTCTTATTTAATTAAGTTAACCCTTGATTGATTAATCTAATTAATTAATCTTTAATTACTTTAACAAGTAAATATTAAACAATTAAATTAATAAATAAATCCTTAATTAATTACCTTATTAATTAATTACATTTTAATTAATTATCCTTAGTAATTAATCTTAAATAAATCACATTTATTAACTAACTAATCACATTAATTAATTAACTAAAATAACTAAGTAATTAACTCTTAATTATTTAACAAGTAATTATCTCTAATTACTTTATTAATAACTCTTAATTACCCTCTTAATTAATTACTTAACAAGTAATTAATTCCATTATTAAATAATCCTTAGCCTTTTAATTAATTAATTAACTTCAAACAATTATATTAATCAATTCCTTAATTGATAACAACAAGTGATCACCCAATAATCACTTCAACTAATTACTCCTACGAGTAATTACCATTAATTACTTCCATTCTTAATTATATTCAACATTAACCATTGATTACTTCATTAAGTAATCACACTTAATCAATCCATAATTAAGTGATATTAAAATTAAATAAACAATTAACTAAGTATTTAAATTTAATTAAACAATTAATTAATTAACTTCTTATATTTAAAGAAATTCCTTAATTAATTAAGAAAAGCATTTATCTTAATTAAACTCTTTACTTATTAACAAATCATAATAATTAAGTATTTATAAGTTCATATCCAAATAATTTAACAATATTTATCTTCATAAGTTAATTATTTGAATTAAATCAAATTTCAATAACTTAAACCAAATTATTCAATTTGGTTTATAAAATTTTAACTTAACCTTATTTGAAATCAAAGCATTTGTAAATCAAATTTAGAATTTAAAATACATTAACTATTTAACTTAAACTTATTCATTTTAAATAAAATTTGAAAAAAACTTAGTTTTTAAACATTACTTTTATAATTTACTTTAAAAACTTTGATTTAATACTTAAATACAAACACTCTTTTAAATTGAACTTCAAAATTTAATAAAGTTAATCACCTTTAAAAGAAATCATCTTAAAATCATTTTTAAATTTGAACTATAAATTTAATTTACATTTTATTCCAAAGAACAAGTTAACCCTTAATAAATTTGGTTTTCTTTTAATAACTTGTTTATACTTGAACGCTTGACCTCATTTTCCAACAAAAACTTAAATTACAACTTAATTTTTTATTAAATTTACAGTACTAATATCAATTAAAGGTTTTAAATTAGCAACTTATAACATTACAGTACTAAACAGAGAAGCATCACTCAAAAAACTCGAGTACGAACCCAGGAACCACTCGTGCTCGCCCCAAAGCAAACTAGCACCTCCCCTCTTCGAGTCGCCCTCGAATACAACACGAGCATTACCCGAGCAGACTTCGTCTTCTCCAAATCACAAATCTCCAGTGCACACGAACTTGCACGGTGCACATGCCCAAACATTTCCGGCCACCCACGTTCGTCGCCACTATCGTCGACGGTCACAATATCATTCGCGATTACAAATCTAAACCCAGATTCGAGATTAAACACTCGAATCAAAATCCGAGCCTTAAGCTCGAAAAATCTGCAGAACAACTTGACACCAAACCACCCACGGCCGACCATTCTCGACACCGATGAACCATGCCGACCACTCCATCGTGATGCCACAACCCATGTCGTCAACCTCCCCAAATGCGAACGACTCCGGACATATGTTCATGTCACAATCTCCACTACAGTCAAGCCCAAGTCGAAACCCACCAAATCCCTAGTTTCTTCAATTCCCATCAAATTACTCATTGGAAAAATCCAAAAGTATTTTTCCCTTAATCTATAACATACATGCTAGCTTCGATCCAAGTATCAACTTAAATTATTAAGTATAACATCCACAGTTCATAAAAATCCCAAAATCATTCAAACCAAAAATTCAACTTAATTACAAAATTAAAAATTATGGTACAAGCTCTAAAAATCCTAACTTTCCAATTGAAATTTAATTATACATTCGAAACTAGAATTTGAAATTATAAAATTTTGCCCAAACTTGATTTTTCACTGTAATTTGAAAATTATGAGTAACCCATTCATTTTAAAATCCTATAATTATTTTTAGATTATAAATCATGTGATTGCAAACAACTTTCATCTACAAATCACAATCCAGTTTGTGTTAAAAATCAAGTTATTGAGATATTTGAAGGATTTGAACTGTTTTTGGTATCCATTTTAAATTTTACAGGCAATTCAATATTTTAATTCAACATGCATTCCAATTTAAACAAATTTTTCATATAACATCATGATATCATCATAAAATCAAGATGAAATCTAAAATCAAACTGTTTTAACAATAGTTTGCTCAGCTGATTATATGCAGAGTTGATTTTTTTTCCTTTTTTCCAGGCTCTTGAATAAAATCTGAAAATTGCTTTTGATTTTCTTGCTGTTGAAGTTGAATGCATGCTTATAGCTTGTTGTTTTAAGAGTTGAAACTTCAGAGTTGAATTGCTAATGAAATTCCTTTGCATGCTTTAAAAGATTGAAACAAATCTTCATTTGCATGTTGAAGTTGCAGGTTGAAACTGAATTTCAGCTTGAACTTCATTTTTGCAGATGGTATTTGCAGATGTACATCACATTGAAATGGAGGTTTTGAAAAAAAAATTCTGATTTTTTCTTGAATTTAAAACTCAGATTTGAAAGAATGAAGAAAAAGAATTTGATATGAAGAAAGAAATTTTGGAAAATGAATGAGAAAACAAATTTTCTTTATGTTTAAATGTTATATTTATTAAAATTAAAGAAATTAAATGAAGACACTTGTCACTTTATTACGAAATCTTCTTACATGTGTTTATTAAGGTAATTAACATGTTTACACATGTCATTGTATTTTAATAAACTTCTATTTAATTTAAATGTAAATATAAACTTACATTTTTAATTTACTCCATTAAGGAAATATTTTAAAACTAGTTATAACATAAATATACATCTTATACATATATATTTTAAAATTTAAAACACTTATATTTATCACTTATAACCATTTTATAATAAGCATTTTAAAAGAAATAAAACAAAGCTTGTTTAAATTCTTTTTAAACTATCATATTTGAAAATAAATAACAATTATCTTATATTTTAAAAACAATTTGATAAATCTAAATTAACTTTTTTTGAAAAATATTAATTAAAATAAAGCTTTAATTTACAATATTCATACATATATAGATTATTAAATAGATCTAAATTAAATTTCAAAACAACATCAAATTATAACATATACATACATATATATTACAATTTGAAGATTCATCTTTTATTTAAAACACAAGATCTTTTATTCACAATATATATTTGATATATATATTATAAATAGAATAAAATTTCATTAGCTTTGAAAAATAAATCTTATCAATATTTTAAATCGTCAGAAAGATATTGATTACAATTATCAGATTAAATATCTAATAATCTTTAAAAAGAATAAATCTATCAGTTTGAATTAAAATTAAATTTTTTTTTTATCAAACCAGTTAAATGATTAATGCAGATTATTAAATTGTTATTGCTCAAAATTCCGAGATGTTACAAATTGAATATATATTGTTTTCAAACCCAAAATATTTATAAGATTTTGAATTTTGAATTTTAATTCCAAGGTTTAATTTAAACTAAATTTATAAATATAAATAAATAACAGAACATATCTTTTATAAATCTTAAAACTTTCAAATTCTATTTATTTAAATCTAATTTATATACATATTCATTCCCATACACTCAAATTCATTCTAAATCAATGTATAATTTAATCAAAATTTTATATTAATTTACCAAATTAATTCTTAATTTAAATCTAGGAATCACATTAATTACAAATTTAAATTTGTTTAAAAACATAAATGTAACTGTTTATAGCATTGCTTAGTAATAAAATATGAAAATGGATTTTTAGCATGATTTTTGTAACCAACCAAATAGGACAGAACTACTTCCGAGAATAAAAAAAAGTGAAGCGTTAAAGAAATTAAAGAAGAGCAAAATAATCAAGTTAAAGACTAGAAACAATAAATAGAATATGTGACAAGATCTGCATTTATTGCGCAGATATTAGAATAAAAAGAAAATCACTTATTATGATAAGTAATTTGGGACTATTGGTCGTAGTCCCAGGCTAAGACTGTCATAAAATTTAAGAGAACTAAAGAGAATTTAGTATCATAATAAAAGAAGACAGATTAGAATAGAAAAGAGACCCTTGCAATTACATTTACAACAAGTAGGTTATAAAAGAAAGAGAAGAATATAAAAGTAACAATTGCAAGTATAATTGTAACACGAAGGTTATAATTAAAAAGAAATAGAATAGGCTTATTTTATCAAAATTAGATCTTGGATTAAGTTACTAAGAAAAATTAATAGAAGTGGCCCATACCGACAGCATTCCCTTTCAAGTCTAAGACTGATGGTATCACAAATAGGTGGTGTTGGGCTTGCTGATTAGGGTAAATTAGTAGCTAACATAATAAGAAAATAAACTAAATGCATAGTAAAAGATTAGATGTAGGGTCTAATAAAATGGTAAGGTGCGTTTGGTGCAGTCCGAAAGAGAATCTGGATAAAGAGCCCAACGAAGCAGTTCATCACAGATTTTAGTACAAAAGGAGCATGTCCAACTTAGTTAGTTTGGGATAGAAGGAAGTACAAGACTTCAACGGGATGTGAGGATACTTAAGGATGGCCCTCTAGGGTAAGTCTAACGAAGCTGCACCCCCGGAGGTAGGTCTCTAGGTGTTACATCAAGAGAGTATGCCTTGACTGATTTTTCATTGCAGGCCTAACGAAGCAGACTTTTGTAGGCAGTCAAAAGGTTGATGATGGAATAGGATATTCATATGACACCATACTCTAGATTGCGAGTTGGTTATAGTGGGCAGAACCCAAAAGGATAGTCGCATGCGGAGATCAAGCCATCGTCAATCAGAGCGAGTTCGGGAAAGACTAGAGTTAAACCAATAGGATAATGATTCTTTCACTATCGAGACACTGGATGAGGGGCACAACCAATTGTATGTTTAGATTGTTTGTAGTAGGGTGCAACCATAAGCTCTTGAAGGGTCTTTCGATTAGTTGAGGGGTGGCTGCATGGGGCCATAGCCGCGATGAGAAAAGAGACATACTAAGTAGAATATCTATATTGCAGGCCTAACGAAGTAGACTTTTACAGATATGGAAAATCCCCGACCGAGTTCCTTACAATGTAGACCTTTATGGCGGAATTCAGGAAGTAGACAGAACGATTACCTATAGTCCTCAAGGTACGCACTGGATGGTACATTGTGGATGTCCGAGCACTAGTATAAGCTAGTGCGGATGTAGTTTCACGTTTTCCTAGCAGAAAATGGAATACCTGTATTGTAGGCCTCACAAAGTTGTCCTTTACAGATGTAGTTTCAGTACGCTTTAACAGCTAGACGATGGAGTCCTTTTTGAGGAGGATACGGAAGGTACTTTGGGTAGTACCTAGGACGAATGTTGTCTTTGCGCATGTAACTACATATATATACTAGTTATAAGGTTTTAATCTTCTAAGGAGTAGATGGGTGCGATTCACGCATAGAGGCGAGAGTATTATAAGCCCAGTAAACCTAATATAATAGAAAATGGAAATAAAACGGTATATGTAGAATTGCGCTTAGAAGTGTATAATTTGTCCATTCACCAAAACTTTAGTTCTGTCCCCCTCCTCATAACATCCCACATGTTAGGTTGATGGCAGAGACTTTCCAGCTTTGAGACACTTGTTTAGAAAGTGTTATTATCCTGGTGAGTATTTACTTACTATTTTATTTTAGTGAGTTCCGCTGTGAGATATTTATTCGAGCTCTGATATATTTGTCTTTGTCTATTTGCAAAATACCAGATACCCAACTCGAGCTTCAGTGGGTTTGGATTTTAGCATTTTTGTGAAAATTCCAGACCCACTGGAATTTAGGTTGTTACATTTGGTATCAGAGCTTAGATTAGTAGATCCTAAGTAAATTAGGAAATATGAGTGAATGTATTTTTATTTTTGAATAAAATATAAATATATTATGTACTAAAATCCAAATAGTCCCCAATTATAGATTTTAATATATGGAAAGTTTTTAGGAGTATATTTGTGCATAGTTTGCAGTTGGGTTTGAGATGACCTAAGGATGTTGAGCCCTATTATATTGCCGATTTATAGTGTATATTGGTATCCATACGTTATAGGAAGTGGGAAAATTCCCTAGGGATAGTAGGGAGAGTATTTTTTTATTTTCGAAGGAATATGAGATTTTAGTAAGGAAATGAGATTTTCAAGGTTTAGGAAGGATATTCCTGGGGTAGTAAGAAAAAATGCACTTTATGTCTAGCCTAATAAAATGAGACTTTTGGAATTGAAAAGTTGAAAAATATAGTTGTTAATATGTTTGACGAAGTAAATATTGGGTTTTTGAAAAAAAAGTGGTATAAACTTAAATTGGTTTTTATATGATGTAAATTTTGTTAAAAGTGAAATTCTTTTTGAATAAATTATAGAGTATGTATAGCTCGCTAGTTTCTTTGTAGGTAAACAAAGAGTTTAAATATAAAAACCTAGAGTTTGTTGAGTATCGAAAACGTAAGTTGCAACATTTACTATTGTAATAGATGTTTTCGTGAAAAACAAAGGAAGCATAGACTATGACATTATTGTTATATTAGATGACTCCCAAAGGAAAAGTTTTTACATAGCATATGAGATTTATTAATAGTTGTATTAATTGAATCCATATACTAGTATTTTTGGGTTGTAGTAATGGTGTTTTACGCAACATCTATTTTGATCCAAACAAAAATGTATTTTGAAGATAATTTCTGAGTATAGAAATAAAGTGGTTTGTAAGTACACTTATTATTTTAATAAGCATATGGAAATATTTTCTAGTAATGGAAATATTAAAACAGTTTTGAAAATGAGTTCTTTTAAAAAAAAAGAGGATATAAGTTAAATATTAGGAAATTAATATTCGTAGGAAATGTCTATTGTAAGTGAATATAGATTAAACATACTTTAATCTATTGGAATCTAATGAATAATGATATAATTTTCTATGGATCACAAATAAAGATGTTTTTGCAAGTTATAATGAATACACGAAAGTGATGTACAAAGTATTGAAAGCACCGTATTTTATGTAGCCTATTTCGATAAAATATAAAATAAGTTCATTGTAATTTCACATAAACATGAAATCCTCTTTTAAAGGATTCATAGAAGGTTTTGGCGTTAATAGTTTCTCATAAGAGAAAGTATTAATGCATTAAGGTATAAAACCATTAGGTGTAATAAGAAGCGTAATAATTAAAGACAGTGTTAGTGAAGAGGGATATTATAGAGATCCTTAGTAGGAAAGCTAAGCAATGGAAATTTCATATTTTTCCATTGATTATGCGCATTGGTTGCTTGCCTTTGTAGAAAGTACCTATTTGTAGTAAGTTAGAAACTCCTCTAAGGTTAGGTAATTAGAAGAGTAGGAAAGTCAAGGAATTTTTGATAAAATAAATTTTCTTATCTACTCCAGTTTTCATAAAAATCTATGAAAAAAGATGTTTTGAAAAAATGTGAGGACATTTTGGAAGTCAAAAAAATGTTTTAAGGATACGCAAGGAATGTTTTAAAGAAAAATAGTTTGGTGAAAAAGCAAATAAGTTTTTGAAAGAGAAAAACTTAGTAAACAGATAAATTTAAAAATCCAATTTTTTAAAGGAAAATTGTAAAGGTCTCCAAAAGGAAAAGAGGAATAACTTTTGAATTTAGAATTTTTAAGTTTTCCCCTCTAGGTTTAGAAAATAATTTAAATTCAAAGAGCTGTAAAGATGAAAGTCAAGAAAGATAAAATGTTAAGTAACCAAGTACCTTTGAATTTAATAGAAACTTCAATGTAACACTTTAAGGCAAGAATTTTGGGATTTGATGTTTCAAAAATATAGAAGCTTTAATTTTGAAATAAAATGATAAATACCAAACTAACTTTTAAATATGGAGTAGATAGGAATCATTTTCCTAAGAGTGACGGGAAAAGTGTAAGGCTATGAAGGAGATAACAATGATTACTTTTAGTAGTAATAATAAATTTCCCGTAAAGTATATAGGACACTTGCGAGAACCTAGGAATATTGCTTCATGTGTGTAGACTATACAAGAGTAGTGAAGTGATATTAGTAAGATAGTAAGACACATGGCTGGGATAGATAGACCTTAGTTGGGGAAAAATAAAAGGTAAAGGTAAAGAGAAAATTTCCCTAAGCTTAGTTGCCTTTTTAGACAGAGACTGCATAGATTGAAATCCTTATTCGTTGCAGTAAATGAGACTTGGTTATTCCATTTCGAGTATGGAATGTAAGAGATGAATAGATCTTATTCATCGTGAGTAATACAACATAAGTTAGTAACGAGAATAAGCAGCAATAGGAACATATGAGTTACTTGGATTCCTAGAGTAGGACCTTTCTGCGTGAGAGTGGACATGGTCCTTGGCTTCCCAGCCCTAGGGTATAGCTATGTTTAGTTGCTATATTAAAAGAAAAGTAAAAGCATATAAAAGCAACTAAAAGAAAAATAGAAAAATCTAAAGAAAGTGACAGAAACGTCAATAAAAATAAATGGGAATTTGAAAAGGAAGTTTTTATTATGTAATTCGTGCTTGAGAAAGAAAATAGACATTTTTTTAGAATAGCAGCTCAAGTTCCAAGTATGGAGAAAGAGGTGCGCAAAAGTAAAATAGAGAAATATGAGGTTCTTCCATTTTCTAACTTCTTTCTAACATAAGGAATCGAGTACGAAAAATTAGATTTTTCTGAAATTTTAATATTAAAAGTTGTGTGGTATGATTTGGATGTAAAATTTGTTGAACCACACTCTTATTCATTAGAAGTATGGGAAAAATTAGATGAAAAACATTTTAAATTTTCAAAAAATTACATTTATATAAAAATTGCAAATATATTTAGGATGTATGCATCATATTTTAAAAAGGAATCTTTAAAGAAGAAAAGCATTCATATAGAAGGCACCGCTTAGAAATTCATGTACATACATATATTTTATGTTGAATAACACTTTGCACAAGGAAACGGATGGTCGTAAAATTGGATGTACACAAAATGGATGCGATTGATGTAAGGAATTACATAGTTTTACCCTTATCGAATTTCAGGGATGAAATTTCCTAAAGGGTGGGAGAATGTAACACCCCGCATTTTTAGATAATTAAATAATCAAATAACGATTAATAGTGAAGATAGAAATTTTTGGAATTGTCAGAATATGGCCTCGAAACTTATGCCATTGTGTTTGTGCCGATTGTCTAATCAATTTCCATATATAACGTGTTGAAATCTGAGTTAAAATGAAGAAGTTACAAGAAGAACAAGAAATCAGAAATATATGATTAATTAGATGAAAAAAAATAACAAACAGAAGGACACCATGGGTCGACCGTCAGGTCAACCCACGAAGCACCAGGGTTGACACTAAGGTCGACCTATAAAGAACACAAGTCGACCTATAGGTCGACCCACGTTTGCCCTGGACCTTAAATCGTTTAGGGACGTGCCGGGCTTTTCTAATTCCATTTTCATGCGATCTGAAGCATTGTTTTTTGGATCCAATGATTCATAGCGAGCCTATGACATGGTTGCACCAGATTCAATCCAAAAATCCAACGGTCTAAGATCCCTGAACTTCCGTATAAATTGAACCCTTGGCGTAGCTATTTGCTCACAATCAGATTTTCTTCCAATTAGGTTCATTACCTGAGGCTGAACCCTAAATATAACATATTTCAAGGGAGAAGATCTTCTTAATAAAAATATTAGATGCCTAAGAAAGGGATCCAGGAAGGCCGCGGAGAAAAGCTAAGGACGATATGTGAGTGGATTTAAATTATATCTCTTTTGTGTTCATAATATATAATATCATTAGATTCCCGTTAAATATTTAATTCAATATTTATTTTAGTAATTAGTTCTACTAATTGGTTGTGTTGAAATTGTAAATTTTATAAGAGAAGTGTGCTTGTATTTAAATGTTATTTATCTGGAAAAAGAAAGGGATCCAATTAAATATAAGTGATATTAGGCTTAAAAATTGTTGAGAAAGGCATAAGCCTAAAATGAGAAATTTACAGTAAATTATGTTAAAACGTGAGAAATGAATTAAAAAGGAGAAAATCTAATAACTTGATTTGGAAGTAAGTGATAGATTAGTTGGTTGTTTAGAAACAAGAATACATTTCCATAGTTTAGTATTATAAAGAATGACGGCAAACATAACTGCAAGAATAAAAGCAACAAAAATGAAATTAGTGCAAAATAGAGACATTACTGTATTTTGCATTACCCAATAGTTAAAGAAACAATAAAAGAAAATCTTGCAGTTACGAGTTATTGTTTATAGCATTATTTAGTATTAAAATATGGAAATGGATTTTTAGCACAGTTTTTGTATCCAACCAAATTGGATAGAACTACTTCCGAGAATAAAAGAAAATAACGTGAAGTGTTAAAGAAATTAAAGAAGAGGAAATAATCAAGTTAAAGACTAGAAACAATAAACAGAATATGTGACTAGATATGCATTTACTGCGCAGATAGTAGAATAAAAAGTGAAGCAGTTATTATGGTAAGTAATTTGTGACAGTTGGACGCAGTCCCAAGCTAAGACTGTCATAAAATATAAGAGAACTAAAGAGAATTTAGTATCTTAATAAAAGAAGACAGACTAGAATAGAAAAGAGACTCTTGCAATTACATTTATAACATGTAGGTTATAAAAGAAGGAGAAGAATATAAAAGTAACAACTGCAAGTATAATTGTAACACGAAGGATATAATTGAAAGGAAAGAAATAGAAGAGGATTATTTTATCAAACTTAGATCATGGATTAAGTTAATAAGCAAAAATAATAGAAGTGGCATGTACCGGCAACATTCCCTTTCAGGTCTAGAACTGATGATCTCACATATAGGTCGGCTGCGCTTGCTGATTAGGGTAAATATGTAGCCAACAGAATAAGAAAAGTAAACTAAACGTGTAGTAAATGATTAGACGTAAGGTCTAACAAAATGGTAACGTGCGATTGGGGCACCTCGAAAGAGAATTCAGATAAAGAGCCTAATGAAGCAGTTCATCGCAGATTTTAGTACAGAAAGAGCACGTGCAACTTCGTTTGTTCGGGCTAGAAGGAAGTAGAGATTTCAACGGGACGTAAGGATACTCTAGGATGGTCCTCTAGGTAGGCCTAACGAAGCTGCACCCCCAGAGGCAGGTCTGTAGGTGTTCGATCAAGAGAGTATGCCTTGACTGCTTTTGCATTGCAGGCCTAATGAAGCGGACCTTTGTAGGAAGTCAATAGGTTAATGATGGAGTAGGATATTCATATGACACCGTACTCAAGATTGCGAGTAGGTTATGGTGAGCAGGACCCAAACTGATAGTTGCATGTGGAGATCAAGCCATCATCAGTCAAAGCGAGTTCGAGAAAGACTAGAGTTAAACCAACAGGTCAATGATTCTTTCACTATCGAGACACTAGATGAGGGACATAGCTAGTTGGATGTTTAGATTGTTTGCATTAGGGCACAACCATTTAGCTCTTGAAGGGTCTTTCGATTAGTTAAGGGGTGGCTGCGTTGGGCCATAGCCATGATGAAAAAAGAGACAGACCAAGTAGAATATCTATATTGAAAGCCTAACGACGTGAACCTTTACAGATATTGAAAATCCCCGACCCAGTTCCTTACAGGGTAGACCTTGTTGGCAGAATTCAAGGATTAGACAGAATGATCACATCTAGTCCTCAAGGTATGCACTGGGTGGTACATTATGGATGTCCAAGCATTAATATAAGCTAGTGCGGATGGAGTTTCACATTTTCCTAGCCGATAACAGTACATCTGAATTGTAGGCCTCATGAAGCTGTCCTTTACAAATGTGGTTTCAGTATGCTCTAGCAGCGAGACGATGTAGTCGAGAAGGATACGGAAGATACTATGGGTAGTACCTAGGACCGATGCGGTCTTTGGGCATGTATGTGACGCCCCACCTCTATACCCACGCTAGCCAAGAACATTACGGTGAATGCTGTCGACTAGCATGGAGAATAAGGCTGTTGAGAAGCGACCATCCGTGTAATTTCTTTGCGCGAGCACCGATATGTCAGATAATATAACATGCATTCTATTTCAAGAGGAAATCCGACATACCAACACAAACTCAAACCTACTACACGGTGGCTATATAAATCCTTCGGAAACAAATATAGAAATAAACATAACACAAATCAGTCACAGACAATTCATATCACAAAGGCGGAATAAGATATGAATATTACACTAGGAAGTGTACATCAGAGTAGTGGTCTAAAAAGATCCACAATAGCACAAAAGAATAGTTACACGAACTACACAAAAGAATAAGTATACATTAAGGAGTCTATATCTCAAATGTATACAACAAAATAACTACTAATCTAAGTAGTTAACCCAAAAGTCAAGGAGTTAATCCCGGATGAGAAGTCAAGCAGAAGCACCTGTAACATCTCGGTCTGACCCGAGTATTATTTAATAAGAAAATAATAAACGGATCAGTCTAACTATAAATATCAGATGAAACAATATAGAATAAGAGATGTGACTAAACACATAATAATCACAATGCCAAGCTGTGATATATATATATATATATAAATATATACTTAGTTGATAATCATCAAGAGATTAATCAATGTCACCAAATCTACACAAGAATCAAAGAAGTGTCATACTCTTTATTTCGTTCATCAAACCACAAATATTGACGATAATATAAATGTCAATCACAAAAGTCAATGACGCACAAATTCCAGAAGACTGCACAAGAAATCCAGAAATCACAAAGGAGGGGGAAGGCCTATCACATGAACGGGAGCATGAAAACTCACCAACAGCTGTAACACATGAACGAGAAGCTATCTCATGGTAGCTAACCATAAATTTGACACACGAATGGTCCGAAGACCTGACACACGAATGGCCCGAAGACCGTGGGTTGCTACCCCATAAATTTGACACACGAACGGGGTTTAGTCTCCCACGCAGACAAAGAGACATCGCACATTGCTAGTCTAAATCACAAAAATGATCGTCATGATCATCGAGAAGTGTCAATTACACTAAGCTAGTAAATATATGAGTTTAGCTTCATGTCCCATAACCACTTGCTTAACTTAAATATTCACGAACAAACTGTAAATCTCCACTAGAAAATTGTCACAAGAGGTTCAATCGAACAAGTCCAAGAATTAACCGACAAAGTAAACGCAAGCGTTTTATACCACTTGTTTTACTAAGCCGTTTAATTAGATTTCTCATACGAGTGAGGTAAAGGTTTGTATATACTAATAGATTGGAAAACGGTTTTATAAACGAATTTGGTATTAAAATAGTATTGAAATCGTTTGAGGAAAGAGTTTTGATATTTACTACTAGTATAGAAAACCTTTATATTTTTAAAGTGACAAATCACGAAGAAGATTGTAAGAACAATCAATCACAAAAATTCACATACGAAGACGTGAATAAAATCCAACGAAATCGATAAAGGATCCATCGAAATGGATATTCAAAAATCCCTAAAAAGAGTCATCAAAGTCATAATAGATGATAACAACAAATAGGATTATCACAAATCGATTTAAATTGGAATTTCAATCCAAAAAGGCAAATTAGACTCAAACAGCAGGTTCAGTCGACTGAACCGAGATTTTCAGTCGACTGACCCTGTACATGGAAAATTTTCAGGTTCAGGAAACTTTCTGTTTTCAGTTTCAGTCGACTGTGCAGAGTTTTTCAGTCGACTGAATCATGCCTGGAAACTCTCGGGTTTCAGGTTCAGTCGACTGAACAGAGTTTTTCAGTCGACTGAATCATGCCTGGGCTGTTTTTCAGCCTTATTCAAATGAAGAGCAAACTCTTCCAAAATGCAATCGGACGAACATTGGCTCTAAGGGTTTATGCCAATCGGCAACCCGGCCCTATATGCTCCTCGATGCATCACCAAAAGCATGATCAAACATCCATAAAAGGATTTTACACAAATTTGACTTAAAAACCCAAAAATTGGAATATTCACAAAACCAATCCAAATCAAGAGCAAATGCACATGAAGAAGTGTTAGGAATTCATACCCAACAACCAAAGATAATTATAGTCATAGATGTGAGATAAAAATCTCACCTTTGCACTAAAATTTATGAAGATGAAGCTTGAAAGCAATGGCAAGAACAAGCACTCTTCAATCTCAACACTAGAAGCTCGAATCTAAGCTAAAAAGAAGAACATTTCCTAAGTTAGGTTTAGGAAATTTCTGAAATTCAAAGAGAGAATGAGTTGGAGAAGAAGAAGAGGAAGCTTACCAATGGGTTCTCATGAACTTTGGAGCAAGGAGATGGATTTGCAAAGGAAGCTGGGCTTGGAGTTTTAATTCTTTTTCCTCTCCACCATTTTCAGTTGGAGCTTGAGTTTGAGGAGTTGGAATGAAGTAATGAAGAGGAGAGGGGAATTGGGACTGAATACATAAGTGGTTAATTGGTTCAGCCCAAACCAAAACCCTAAGCAAAAAGTAGCAAAATTCAACTTTCTCCAAACATATCGAAGCTTATACTCAAAAAGGTCGCAAACGGCATTTTGAACTCAATGGAGGTGGTCTCGAATCCTAATTCGACCGTATGCAAAAAGTAGCTTTTCGGACTAAAATCCGACTAACGATAAAATATTTAAATAAAATATTTAAATATAAGATCGATAAATATGCGGGTTGTTACAGACTCCCCTCCTTAAAGAAATTGCGTCCTCGCAATAAGTAAGAAGGAAATATATAAAGTAACAACCATAGAAGCATATCAACACAAAAGAAAATTTGAAATAGAAAGCTCACCATAAAGTGCACGAAAGAGTTAGCAAGAAACCTGGTGAAACTTCAATTTCCACAATAACACCGGGCTCAAGAATAAAAACTGGAATCCCTAAGGCATTCCCGTTAGATAAAAGACGTGGGGAACGTCAAGAATAGCAGAAAATTGAGCCGGTGCAACGGCGTAGTACAAAAACGGTACGCCCGAAAAACTAGAAACTCAAAGAATTTGGGACATCAGCGTAGTACAAAAACGGTACGCCCAATGAACCAAAGCAAAGACATCGATGTAGTACAACGGTACATCCGATGAATCAAAAGCAAAGACATCGATGTAGTACAAACGGTACATCCGATGAACCAAATAGCAAAGACATCGATGTAGTACAAACCGTACATCCGATGAATCAAATAGCAAAGACATCGATGTAGTACAACGGTACATCCGATGAATCAAAAGCAAAGACATCGATGTAGTACAAACGGTACATCCGATGAATCAAAAGCAAAGACATCGATGTAGTACAAACGGTACATCCGATGAATCAAATAGCAAAGACATCGATGTAGTACAAACGGTACATCCGATGAATCAAATAGCAAAGACATCGATGTAGTACAAACGGTACATCCGATGAATCAAACGCAAAGACATCGATGTAGTACAACGGTACATCCGATGAATCAAAAGGAAAGACATCAATGTAGTACAAACGGTACATCCGATGAGTCAAAAGCAAAGACATCGATGTAGTACAAACGGTACATCCGATGAATCAAAAGCAAAGACATCGATGTAGTACAAACGGTACATCCGATGAATCAAAAGCAAAGACATCGATGTAGTACAAACGGTACATCCGATGAATCAAAAGCAAAGACATCGATGTAGTACAAACGGTACATCCGATGAATCAAAAGCAAAGACATCGATGTAGTACAAACGGTACATCCGATGAATCAAATAGCAAAGACATCGATGTAGTACAAACGGTACATCCGATGAATCAAACGCAAAGACATCGATGTAGTACAAACGGTACATCCGATGAATCAAATAGCAAAGACATCGATGTAGTACAAACGGTACATCCGATGAATCAAATAACAAAGACATCGATGTAGTACAACGGTACATCCAATGAATCAAAAGCAAAGACATCGATGTAGTACAAACGGTACATCCGATGAATCAAACGCAAAGACATCGATGTAGTACAAACGGTACATCCGATGAATCAAATAGCAAAGACATCGATGTAGTACAAACGGTACATCCGATGAATCAAATAACAAAGACATCGATGTAGTACAACGGTACATCCGATGAATCAAAAGCAAAGACATCGATGTAGTACAAACGGTACATCCGATGAATAAAATAGCAAAGACATCGATGTAGTACAAACGGTACATCCGATGAATCAAATAGCAAAGACATCGATGTAGTACAAACGGTACATCCGATGAATCAAACGCAAAGACATCGATGTAGTACAACGGTACATCCGATGAATCAAAAGCAAAGACATCGATGTAGTACAAACGGTACATCCGATGAATCAAAAGCAAAGACATCGATGTAGTACAAACGGTACATCCGATGAATCAAAAGCAAAGACATCGATGTAGTACAAACGGTACATCCGATGAATCAAAAGCAAAGACATCGATGTAGTACAAACGTTACATCCGATGAATCAAATAGCAAAGACATCGATGTAGTACAAACGGTACATCCGATGAATCAAATAACAAAGACATCGATGTAGTACAACGGTACATCCGATGAATCAAAAGCAAAGACATCGATGTAGTACAAACGGTACATCCGATGAATCAAATAGCAAAGACATCGATGTAGTACAAACGGTACATCCGATGAATCAAATAGCAAAGACATCGATGTAGTACAACGGTACATCCGATGAATCAAAAGCAAAGACATCGATGTAGTACAAACGGTACATCCGATGAATCAAACGCAAAGACATCGATGTAGTACAAACGGTACATCCGATGAATCAAATCCCAAATAATTCGGAACACTGACGCAGTACAAAAACGGTACGTCCAATGAACCGAACACAATAAAAGGACATCGGACGCTAGTCCTTAAAAGGAATGAGATAAAGCTCAATAAAACGAAGTACACCAAAACGTCCGATGAACTTGATAGAAAAATAATTCCATTCAGACAACATCAAAGAATCAACAACTTGTTGCCTACGACTAAACGCATTGGCAACACGATTTCTCCTTCGGGAATAAAAAGAATATCAAGATCATAGGAAGCTAGGAACTCGAGTCAACAAGCAGTTCCGTAAGAGAACATAAATATTCCAAAGATTTATGTTCGTGATAGAGAACAAATTTCTCATCCAAATATGATGATGCCAAATTCCAAAAGCAAAAACATAAGCCGAGAGAACTAGATCGTAAGTGGCTATCTAGTCTCGAGAAGCTATAATGATTTAGAAGCACAAGGGATAACACGTTCTCCTTTGCAAGAGAATGGCATTCCAAACCAATACGACTAGTATCGGTACAAATAGCAAAGTCTTGGGTCCCCTTCAGGAATCACAAGAAAGAATAAGAGTACCGAAAAGAAAGAACTTCTTTTAAATAATTCTCTTTTCCGAAAAGTTGAAACTTCCAAAATTACATTTATCAATGTAATAATCTTTCTAGAAAAATTTACATTTTTACAAGTCAATATATCGTGTCTAATTGTCACATCAAAGCGTTTAGGAAATTCCTATCGATAACGTTGATCAAGCGCATCGACCAAAATTCTTAAAGCACTCAACGGGCAATACAATCACAAAATCACCTTTTATAGGATAAATAAATCTCTTAAAAAGTTTTAAGAATATTCTTTGTTCGTTTCAAGAACAAAAATCCAGTTTTAGTTATAAATAAATCTTATGAAAAAGATTTGCAAAATTTTAAATTACTATTTTCATCCAAAATCAATAAATACAAGAATGGTCTCATCGAAATATTCATAGAATATTCGATTTATAAAATGGATGAAATGAGTTGGACAAATTGAATGACATAATAATTCATTCATAGGAATCATAACAAGTGCGGAATGCGGTAAGTGGAATGCTAATTTCCGCAACTCGTAGCAAACGAAAGCCGGTGGTAAAGTCAAACTGAAAAGACCTTAACACCACACAAAAGATTTCTTAGGTGATAATCCTAAGACAAACTCAAAAATACCGGAAAATTTCTCAAACTACATGAATGAGAGAAATAACACTTTCCTTATAAGTGGGCTTAAGGAATAAAATGATGCCATCAAGTTGGAATCAAAATCATAAAGGAAAAATAGAAATCTGCTTAACAGATTGAAAATGTCGAAGATGAATAGTCCACTCGAAAAATAGGATATGGACTTCACAATGATTAAGCCGATCCTTTCAGAAAGGTCAATTCCGAAGCCAAAGCAAAAATATCGGCTCGGAAAGAAAAGTCACATAAAACAATCTTGACATTTAAACAAAAGCAAATTGAGTGTTGCGGATCTACCATCCGGATTCACAATACTCAAAGAAGTCATCAAGCCCAAAATATTCAAAGAAAAAGAATCGACAAGTTCTTTTGATATAAAAATAATGAGATGAAATCCATATCAAAAAGAACTCAAATAGAAAGTTCACGAATTAAAACAATGCCATCGAGAATTGAATGAAAATACCTTGACCAAAAGTTGCAGCTTTCCTTCTCACTTGCTTGGAAGCTTAGGACACGAAGATAAAAGATGACCCGAACCTTTGCAATAACGGCAAAAGAGGGGTTTCGGGCACTCCCTAACATGGTGGTCTGTGGAACCACAATTGTAGCATCGTCCACGACTAGAGGTAGGAACATTTGCTACCTGAGTTTGTTGCTTTCCTTTCTTATTAGAATCGGGGCCTTTGAATTTGATAGGCCTCTTCAAGTTATTGTCGAAGTTCTGTTGGGCACACACAACTTCAACATCACCTTCATTATCGGCCTCTTCAAGACGAAGAGCGATATCAATAAGCTGATCAAATGAAACCTCAAGTTTCAGAAGTAATGGCTTCTTAAGATTCTTATTCAAGCCATAGACAAATCTCTGATTTTTCTTCAATGGGGTATTAATATACTCAACCCCGTATTTGGAAAGAGATTCGAAAGATGCGACATAGTCTGTCACAGAAGATTCACCTTGAACAAGGTCTATGAAACGCCGGGCTAAGGTTAGTTTTTCAGCCTCCGGCACAAATTTCAATTCGAATCTTCCCCGGAATTGCTCCCAAGTAAGATCCGCCTCAACGATTTCAGAAATTAAAAGCTCATACCAATCCAATGCCCTTTCTTGGAGCATGCTAGAAGCTACTTGGACTCGATGAAGGTCAATAAGATTCATGCGAGAAAAGATGCGATCGCATGATTTGAGCCAAGCTTGAATTTCAATAACACTCTCGGATCCCCTGAATGGCCCTCCACCCAAATCGGTGTAGTCTCTGCACAAGCGTGCAAAACCGGATCTAGGATGAGTAGGCTCTGGATTGGGTCCGGCTGCTTGAGCGTTCTTAACAAGATCTAGAAGCTGCTGAGCAGACATGAATACTCCATCCTGAGGAGTAGCGCCAGATTGACCGGCGCTGGGGCGGCCTGGTCTAACCATTTCTCTTCTTCAAGAAAGAAAGAAAGAAGATGAAAAAATTATTCTCAAAATAAATATCAAGCAATCTTGATAGATAAAACAAGGAATCATAAAAGAAAATAGGATAAGACGGTACGAAGACCCGAATAAAATCCTAAAGCACAACTCCTAAGAAAGACTTAGGATGATGATCCTTGTTAAATTATTCCATATTGTTCCGAAGTTTGGCTCTAATACCAAGCTGTGACGCCCCACCTCTATACCCACGCTAGCCAAGAACATTACGGTGAATGCTGTCGACTAGCATGGAGAATAAGGCTGTTGAGGAGCGACCATCCGTGTAATTTCTTTGCGCGAGCATCGATATGTCAGATAATATAACATGCATTCTATTTCAAGAGGAAATCTGACATACCAACACAAACTCAAAGCTACTACACGGTGGCTATATAAATCCTTCGGAAACAAATATAGAAATAAACATAACACAAATCAGTCACAGACAATTCATATCACAAAGGCGGAATAAGATATGAATATTACACTAGGAAGTGTACATCAGAGTAGTGGTCTAAAAAGATCCACAATATCACAAAAGAATAGTTACACGAACTACACAAAAGAATAAGTATACATTAAGGAGTCTATATCTCAAATGTATACAACAAAATAACTACTAATCTAAGTAGTTAACCCAAAAGTCAAGGAGTTAATCCCGGATGAGAAGTCAAGCAGAAGCACCTGTAACATCTCGGTCTGACCCGAGTATTATTTAATAAGAAAATAATAAAAGGATCAGTCTAACTATAAATATCAGATGAAACGATATAGAATAAGAGATGTGACTAAACACATAATAATCACAATGCCAAGCTGTGATATATATATAAATATATACTTAGTTGATAATCATCAAGAGATTAATCAATGTCACCAAATCTACACAAGAATCAAAGAAGTGTCATACTCTTTATTTCGTTCATCAAACCACAAATATTGACGATAATATAAATGTCAATCACAAAAGTCAATGACGCACAAATTCCAGAAGACTACATAAGAAATCCAGAAATCATAAAGGAGGGGGAAGGCCTATCACATGAACGGGAGCATGAAAACTCACCAACAGCTGTAACACATGAACGAGAAGCTATCTCATGGTAGCTAACCATAAATTTGACACACGAATGGTCCGAAGACCTGACACACGAATGGCCCGAAGACCGTGGGTTGCTATCCCATAAATTTGACACACGAACGGGGTTTAGTCTCCCACGCAGACAAAGAGACATCGCACATTGCTAGTCTAAATCACAAAAATGATCGTCATGATCATCGAGAAGTGTCAATTACACTAAGCTAGTAAATATATGAGTTTAGCTTCATGTCCCATAACCACTTGCTTAACTTAAATATTTACGAACAAACTGTAAATCTCCACTAGAAAATTGTCACAAGAGGTTCAATCGAACAAGTCCAAGAATTAACCGACAAAGTAAACGCAAGCGTTTCATACCACTTGTTTTACTAAGCCGTTTAATTAGATTTCTCATACGAGTGAGGTAAAGGTTTGTATATACTAATAGATTGGAAAACGGTTTTATAAACGAATTTGGTATTAAAATAGTATTGAAATCGTTTGAGGAAAGAGTTTTGATATTTACTACTAGTATAGAAAACCTTTATATTTTTAAAGTGACAAATCACGAAGAAGATTGTAAGAACAATCAATCACAAAAATTCACATACGAAGACGTGAATAAAATCCAACGAAATCGATAAAGGATCCATCGAAATGGATATTCAAAAATCCCTAAAAAGAGTCATCAAAGTCATAATAGATGATAACAACAAATAGGATTATCACAAATCGATTTAAATTGGAATTTCAATCCAAAAAGGCAAATTGGACTCAAACAGCAGGTTCAGTCGACTGAACAGAGATTTTCAGTCGACTGACCCTGTACATGGAAATTTTTCAGGTTCAGGAAACTTTCTGTTTCCAGTTTCAGTCGACTGTGCAGAGTTTTTCAGTCGACTAAATCATGCCTGGAAACTCTCGGGTTTCAGGTTCAGTCGACTGAACAGAGTTTTTCAGTCGACTGAATCATGCCTGGGCTGTTTTTCAGCCTTATTCAAATGAAGAGCAAACTCTTCCAAAATGCAATCGGACGAACATTGGCTCTAAGGGTTTATGCCAATCGGCAACCCGGCCCTATATGCTCCTCGATGCATCACCAAAAGCATGATCAAACATCCATAAAAGGATTTTACACAAATTTGACTTAAAAACCCAAAAATTGGAATATTCACAAAACCAATCCAAATCAAGAGCAAATGCACATGAAGAAGTGTTAGGAATTCATACCCAACAACCAAAGATAATTATAGTCATAGATGTGAGATAAAAATCTCACCTTTGCACTAAAATTTATGAAGATGAAGCTTGAAAGCAATGGCAAGAACAAGCACTCTTCAATCTCAACACTAGAAGCTCGAATCTAAGCTAAAAAGAAGAACATTTCCTAAGTTAGGTCTAGGAAATTTCTGAAATTCAAAGAGAGAATGAGTTGGAGAAGAAGAAGAGGAAGCTTACCAATGGGTTCTCATGAACTTTGGAGCAAGGAGATGGATTTGCAAAGGAAGCTAGGGCTTGGAGTTTTAATTCTTTTTCCTCTCCACCATTTTCAGTTGGAGCTTGAGTTTGAGGAGTTGGAATGAAGTAATGAAGAGGAGAGGGGAATTGGGACTGAATACATAAGTGGTTAATTGGTTCAGCCCAAACCAAAACCCTAAGCAAAAAGTAGCAAAATTCAACTTTCTCCAAACATATCGAAGCTTATACTCAAAAAGGTCGCAAACAGCATTTTGAACTCAATGGAGGTGGTCTCGAGTCCTAATTCGACCGTATGCAAAAAGTAGCTTTTCGGACTAAAATCCGACTAACGATAAAATATTTAAATATAAAATCGATAAATATGCGGGTTGTTACAATGTAGCTACAAATATATTAGTTATTAGGTTTTAATCTACTAGGGAGTAGATGAGTGCGATTCACGCATAGAGGCAAAAGTATTATAAGCACAGTAAACCTAATATAACAGAAAATGGAAATAAAATGGTATATATAAAATTAAGCTTAGAAGGGTATAACTTGTCCATTCACCAGAACTTAGTTCTGACCCCTCCTCATAAAATCCCACAGGTTAGGTAGATGACAGAAAATTTCTAGTTTAAGATACTTGTTTAGAAAGTGTTATTATCTTGGTGAGTATTTAATTACTATTATATTTTAGTCAGTTCTGCTATGAGATATTTATTTGAGCTCTGATATATTTATCTTTGCCTATTTGTAGGATACCAGATACCCAGCTCGGGCTTCATTGGGATAGGATGTTAGCATTTTTGCAAAAAATCCAGACCCGCTGGAATTCGGGTTATTACAAAACTTGTTTACATGTTTAATAATGTTGTGTGGAAAGTTTATGTTTGAGGCAAAATGTAACGACCCATAAATTCATCACTTTAGAATTTTTTTTAAAATATTCAAATATAAGATTTTCAAGATAAATGGTAATATTTTGAACAATACGTAATGTTGGTAATCTTATTTTGAATAAATATCTACAAAAATATATACTTTGGAAGATATATCAATAAAATAGCCGGAAACCGTTTTGTCAATAAACAGCTCTTAGTCAATCCGACACCGTGCATGGAGATGGATACATATACTAATTTATCAATATGAATTGCAGTATGTAATAAAATTATTTATTTTATTTTTTTAACCTTTATGACGTCATCAATGATATCACTATATTGGAATAAACTATTTTTGAATTTAAACTAAGTTTAAATGATTGAGTAATTATTTTAATAATCATATAATGATAGAAATATTATTTTCAAACTCTGTTTACAAATATATATATATATATATATATATATAAAGTAAGAAGTAAAAATATGACCAGAAATCAAAATCTGTAACGATTCAACGTAGAAAAGTTATGCAATGTTATGGGCCATTGTAACATACATATGAAAATATACATGTGTCTATACATATACATGCATATAGATGTCACATGCACATATATACATACATAACACATATAAACATACATACATACATATATATATGTATATGTATTACAAAAAAATCAAAGATATTTTCCTAAAACTTCATCCTTAAGCAATCCGAAGTCAACCTCTTACACCCTAAGTACAAGCACATGGTTACGCACATGGGGGGTACTTCGGCCATGGATGATGTGGTAGTATGAGGGTGTGGTGATGATGAAATGGTGATGTGTGTGCACATAAATATCTTGATATTTCTATTCACTTTTTTTCCTAAGATAATTCCATCTATAATTCTACAGATGTTTCCTTACTATATGCAGATAGTTGGAGATGGGTAACATAAGAGGACAAAGGGAAAGGGGAGGTAGCAACACTACAGCCGCCAACAGTCGACCAAATGCTACAATAATTGAGGAAGTAGTAATCCTTGTGAAACCTCAAACGCCACCCTATGCAAGAATGCACCACTTTAGGTGGTTAACCATTCAAAGGGAGTCCATTATTGAAGTACATGCTTGGATCTGCTCTTGTGAAATAATTTTTAAGGGATTGAATACCGGGGATGAACAAAAGAGGTTCTTAGCCTCTCGGCAGTTATAAGAAGGGGCTCTAGCATGGTAGGAGTCCATAACTCTAAATGATACAGAAGATAATTTCTCATGGGAAAGGTTATAGGAAGTCTTGAAAAAATAATATATGCTAGGTGTAGGAAAATACCACCTTTATCAGAGTTTTATGGATTTAAAGCAAGGAGAGACGTCCGTAGAAGAATATTCCAATAAGTTTAATGAATTGTCCCATTTTCGAGCCAGGGTTGATAGACACTCCTTTAAAGAAAAATGAAATGTTTATCGCAAGGATAAAGAGGAAATATCTGGACTGGATGACTGGATATGTAAAGGGAACCTTTGTAGATTTGGTAGACATGGCTTTCTGATATGAAACTCTGGACAAAAATAACCCGTCCGTAACTCAAAGTAGCGACAATTATTGGAAGAATAGGAAATTTAACCATCCAGGGAAGAAGCTATGGCTAGGCAAGCCAGAAGGAGGACCGTAGGAAAACAATTTGAAGGATATCACTTATTATAATTTCCAATAAAAGGGTTATTTTTCCACCTCTTTTAAGAATCCTAAGCCTTGAGATAGAGATTGCTACAGTTGTCACAAACCAAGGCACTAGAAGAAGGAATGCCCACTTATAAAGAAAAGAGAACAGGTCAGAGTTTTTTCCATTAAAGGTGAATCCTCAACTTTGATTGATGCGAAGGGTAAGAGAGTTTTAAAGGCAATATCTGCATTAATGAAAATCTAGTTAGAGTATTATTTGATACTGGGGCATCCCATGGTTTTATTTCTAAAGAATTGGTTGATAAATTGAAACTTACCACAAAAATATTAGATACCCTTATTTGTGTCTCTAACCCCATAGGTGGTAAAACTAATTTACGTACAGTTTGTGAAAGAGTACAAGTTGCTTACCTATACCGTAAATTTAAATGTAACCTAATCGTCCTTGATTTTATTGGATTTGAAATTATACTCTTTATGGATTGGTTGTTTGAATATAAGGTTTTCTTGATTGTGTTAAAAAGATAGTGCATTTGAAAAATAAAAGAAGTGAACCTTTTAAAATAACTTGTGCAGAACCAAGTCTACTAATGGATTGTTTTGTGTATGCTCTAAATTTGTTCAAAAACATCTCGAAGAAATACCAATTTTTAAGGAATTTTTGGATGTTTTTGAGAAAGCTAAAAGTTTACCCCCATATAGGGAAATTGAGTTTCAAATTGACTTGATTTCTATGCAAGGTCTGTTTTTCACTCTTCTCGAAGAGTAGCCCCCAATGAAGTAAATGAATTAAGGAATCAAATTGATGAATTGTTAAAGAAAGGACTAATTAGACCAAGTCGGTCAAGCTGGAGCTTGGCAGTAATTTTTGTTGCAAAGTCAGACCGTTCCCTAAGATTCTACGTTGGCTATCGAGACCTAAATAAAAAAGATTAAGAACATGTATCCTGTACCTGTATTGATAACTTGTTTGATCGACTTCATATGCTCGAATATTCTTCAAAATGGACCTAGCTATAGGATTCCATCAATTAAGGATAGCAGAAGATTGCATTCCTTAAACTACATTAAGGGGACCAAATGATTTATACAAGTGATTGCTTATGACTTTTGGGCTAACCAATGCACATGCTTATTTTGTGGACCTTATGAATAGAGTATTCATTGATGTGCTCCACAAATTCATGTTGGTTTTTATTGATGATATTCTTATATATTCAAAGACTAAAGAAGAACATGAAAGGAATTTAGAGATTGTACTAGAAATATTGAGAAAGAATATAATGAAGGCTAAGTTCTCAAAATGCCACATTTGGGAAGAAAAGGTAAGGTTCTTTGGGCTTGCTGTGTCAAAGGAAGGAGTCTCGATTGACCTAGGGAAAATTACAGCCATTCCGGATTGGAAGCAACCACTAACTCTAAAGGACATTCACAGCTTAGCTTCTTATGATTGGTACGACACTACCAGAGATTTATTCGGGACTTCTCTAAGATTTCCTATCACTTAACGAAGCTGACTATGAAGGATGTTAAATTTGAATGGACATCAAAATGTGAGGAAACATTCCAGGAGCTTAAGAAAAGGTTAACTACAGCCACAGTCCTGACTATTATTGATGAAAGCGATGGTCTAACCATTTATACCGATGCTTGTGGTGAAGGAGTGGGCGTCGTACTGATGCAAAATTGGAAGGTTGTCGCATATGCTAGTAGGCAGTGGAAGATGCATAAGCAAAATTATGCAACACACGACTTAGAACACTTAGTCATTGTGTTCGCGCTAAAGATTTGGAGACATTACTCTCATAGTTTATTTAATAAACTTTTTTTTACCTTGGTAAATAATATTCCTTCTTTAAATAGATGAAAAGTTTGAACTTGTCAGATCACAAATCTTTGAATTATCTTTTCACTCAGAAGGACTTGAATATGAGACAGCATAAAGATATACAATATTAACTTTCATAACTTATATAACTTTTATATATATACACCAAACTAGTATAATATGACCTTTAAAACAAAACATATTTGTATAAAATTTTATATGAACAGATAATGCATACAATATTAATATAGATCTAAGCATAAAGATATACAAGTACCTGATATATACAAAATCAAGCTTCAGGAGAAATACAAGCAAGGTGACAGGAAGGAGAACGTCGGGGAAGAGCCGTGACTAGAGGCTCGAAGTGATGGCCGAGGGGTAGGCTCGGTTGCCGAAGAAGGTGGGTCGAAGCTCAAATGTTTTACATTAAAGCCGGTAGATGATTTGTGTGCTGGTTGTCGGCTATAGAAGGGTGGAGGCCATGTTACATGACCTCGGCGATGAGGTTAGGGAGGGGTGGCGACCGAACTAGGCTTGGGTGATGATTCGACCATAAGCGAACAGAAGAATATGTGCTAACGTATTTATATAATTATTCAAAAGGGAAAGCTTGCTATGAGTGCGAGAGAAGCAAGGGCTGGTTAGTGGGATAAGAGGAGCAAGATTAAAGATGAAGGAGATGAGATAACCAGAGAAGATAATAGGAATATAATATGAAAGCTTAAAATATTTTGATGAATTTTCTTAAACGAAAAATATATATTACAAGAGACCAAAAGCAAATATGAACCGACAAATAATAAATAGGATAGGGGATAGTAACAGCTACAGTATTGAATTCTGGGGTCATAAAATAGCTAATGGATTTTGACCGTTGGAACAAACGAATGGTCACTGGAAATTCAAAAGGCTCAAATAACGAACCGCAACGGCTAACCGTTTACCGATTTCACGGCGTACCGGGGTTCGAAAAACAGAAATGAATATACTGTTGAGATCAGCACGATGAGATGATCAAAAATATATACAGATATCAGTGGTACGATCATCGTATCAAAAGTCGAAAATCGGTACCAAAATGCTGCTAATTTGCGAAAAATAAGATTGACGGAGCAATATCAGTCCAAATTTAACGAAACGAAATGTGACGTCTCACACAGAACATGATTTACAAATTTATTATATAAAAATATTCAGGTTTGGAAATTTTTTTGCTATCATCAATTTTTACTAATTTGAATTTAAACAAAATTACACAATAAAATAAAATTTCATATTATCAATTTAAAATTTACCATTTTCTATGTTTAAATAGCCATATTCCAATATTACATTTTTATTTCCAAATTCAAATATTTAAAATTTCATAAAATTTCAGTTAAATATGTTATAAAAATTAATAAAATTTACGGGTCGTTACATAGTACTTACTAGAACTCTGATGGAGCAATTTGGAGCAATGGTATATACTATTAATATGTATAATTAAATGTTGAATACGGTGTGAGATTCTGTTTTGTTTGTCTTCTACCTTTATTTTCTTTTACCACATGATAATCTTCCTCTTTGGCACTTAGATTTATGGCACGTGAATATCGAGGAGTATTAGTGTCAAAATTTAAGAGTCGAGGAGGTAGGTCATCACACGAAATGGTCGATATAAATGCATTTTGAAATCCCTTATATTAACATACGTTAAATTGTTAAAATATAATATATTATAAAAGTATATATTTGGTTGTTCTCGACACTTGGTTTGGTTTTTTTGATATAAAGGAATTGTTTAGGAAGTTATAAAAAGTATAAATGAAATTTGAAAACGTGCACTTTAAAAATGCATTGTGTTCGAGATTTTTAAGTAAACTTTGAAAGAAATCCTTTGGTCTTCTTTATATTTTTAATAAGCACTATAAGTATACTTATTAATGGAAAAATATCAAAGTTTAAATATATTTTTATAATTATTTATGAATTTTTAAACTAAAGGGTTTTAAATTATAAAAACATGTTCTTTATGGTTTTTAAATAAATTATAAAATAATTATTTTTTTGTAATATTTAAAATAAATGTTTTTAACCATACTATAAGTATTTTTAAAATATTTCTAAAGTACCTTTAAATATATATAGTTTTTAGAAAATTAGTTAGATTTCACTTAAGTATTAAAATGCTTATGCAATATAATATCTTTTAAACCTCTTTATAATTTTAGTAATTATATTTGCTTATAAATAAATTAGCATAAATATAAATATAGACATCATTTTAATTTTTTTATAAATATATAAGTTGGGAAAAATAAGTTAAGTCTTTTATGAAGAAATAAAGGAGGATTTGGATCATAATAATTAAGTTAAAACAAATGGTTTTATAGAGTTCAATAAAAGTATATTAACTTGTTTAATTAGTGTAGAAATAAATAAAAATAATTAGGACTATAGTTATATTATATACACAATTAAGGTTTAAATAAGGAATATTTAAAGGTAATTATAAATGAATGGTTTTGGGTTGTAGTGAACAATGTTTAAATAACATTCGTTTTTAACACTTATAAATATTATTAAATCTTTAAAAAGCAAGTTTTCAAGATAATGTTTAAATTATGGAATGTTTGGGTTCTTTGTGATAATGTCTAAGTAAAACTAGTCTTATACCCTTGCAAAAGTAATTAAATATTTAAAAGTGAGTTTTAATGATAATGATTAAGTGTGAAGTGTTTTGGGTTTGTAATAAACAATGTTTTAGTAACATTT
The DNA here is from genome assembly GCA_030765085.1 of Allium cepa. Lineage (NCBI taxonomy): Eukaryota > Viridiplantae > Streptophyta > Magnoliopsida > Asparagales > Amaryllidaceae > Allium > Allium cepa. Next base: position 611,764,341 of record CM060942.1, on the reverse strand, counting down.
TATTTAAACCCTTGAAACATATTTTAAAGTGGAAAAATATATTATGAATATGCATAGATCTTTAATAATGGAATTTTAAAGAAAAATATTGAATCGTTTGTAGATAGAAAAAGTATATGTTCAAAGAGAGGACTTTATAGTAATAATGTTTGAGTAACATTTTTTTAACCTCTTTGATTATATTTTAAAGTAAGTAAATCTTGTTAAGTGAATATACTTATGCTTTTGAGATAAGTAAATGAATACCTTTTTGAAGTATTGCAAAAAGTATAAATGAAGAGTGATGTAATGATTCGACTTTTCTATCCTCAAATGTTGACACTAATGCATCCACGGTATTCACGTGGTGAGCACCCAAGTGCTGGAAAACGAATTATCAAGGTAAAATAAAAAGAAAAATAAATAGAACAAGAAAGAAGAGAACATAATATCAGAATATCACATGCGGAACGGTAACATGTAATATCTCAAAAAAAATTTGCCAAAAAGAAACCTTTATATACATACATCAATCAGAGAAAACTAACCTATTATCGGCTTGGATAGTTGTAACAGTCTATCCTCACAAATGCTGATAGATACAAACCAAGTAATGCAGTGGAAAATAAATACGGTAAGAATCATCTAACTCCCTTCCAAGAGCTCTAATGAACTATATCTAAATCTGGAAGCATACTCGAGCTGACCTGAGCATTATGAAAATAACTTCTGCATCAGTCTAGTAAACCAGCATGAGAAACTCAAATCATATAGATTTGTTACAAGTTAAAACCCTTCAAAATAAGGGTATCTTATAAGACCATGCAGCCAATAATTACGGATTGGTTTTACCTTACGATAGCCAAACCATCTCTAGTATAAAATTCCATGATAATATACTAACATCTAAGGTATGAAATATAAATAATCACATAGCTCTGGTGCAAGTGAGTGTATATCATGACATTAATAGGTGTACAATCATAACCGCTAAGTCATTTTCGCTAATTGTATAGGAGTCCATGTAGATCTCCTTGGATCAAAGTCGACTCCGATCTACTGCACAATGATCGGAAATGTTCTTCTGAACGTTGTACATCTCTAGTGAATATACCATAGTTGCTCTTGCTAAGACCTGATGCATCGCTCCTGCATGCATATCCCATTAAATATCTCTAGAGAATGAGTCCAGTGCACCCTATGGGTTTGCCAACCCTACTGGCTATGTCTTTTATCTCTGCTTTTAGTCATACCCATTGATGTGGCTATGTTCGGCATTCCAAACCACAGGTCACCAATGGAATAGATCTTCCACATAAGCTACAACTCGAACAGATCATAGAACCATAATGGATTCTCATATCTCAACAGATCATGGAACCACATATGAAAAGATATCGGAATCACACATGGATTCTTATACTTCAACGGGTCTCGGAATCACATATGAATTCCCATATTAAAATAGATCACGAATTACTACATGTGTTCGAGCATCTCAAGCACGTCTCGAATCTCCATATAGATTCCAGCATTATAAAGCAATCACAAACCAATCATGAAGCAAGACCACGTATATGGTTTTGGAGTGGTTATGATTTCAAGTCCTCTCATATAAGTACACTCCCCCGCTTATCGGTTGCACCAAAACCAATTGATGCAGCGCATCATGATAAGCGACATAGCGAGTTATGTCAATTGTATGCAAACCATCTTATGTCGCCTGCCTTAAGTCGTATGTCGCCTGCCTTAAGTCGCCTGCCATGAGTCGCCTGCCTTATAAGATAACGACTTAAGAAATTATGCCGCATTTCTATAAGTCGTCCAGTTATGCCGCATTGTTCTCTTATGTCGCATGGTGTTGTGCTGTTTTTACGTTGTTCGGACTATGGCAATTTCTTTATGTTGCTTAAGTCGTTCCTGAAGTTGTGCTAAGTCGCTTAAGTCGTTCCTGAAGCTGTGCTATCTTCTTAGGTCGTGAGTCGTAAGTCGTATGCTGATTTCTTATGTACATTATTGTTAAATCGTATGATGTTATAACTCATATGTGTTAGGTCATATGTGTTAGGTAGCATTTCTATAAATGTTGTAACTCGGATGATGTTAAGTCGTATGTGTTAGGTCGTGAGTCGCATGTGTTGAGTCGCATGTGTGTGTTGTAATTTCCTATAAATAGGGGTGTGTTGTCATTTATAAAGGTGGTTGATTTTTGAAATAAAATTGTGTGTGAGCTTTGGCCACCATTGTTGGAAGTTGAGTGCGATCTCCTTCTTCTTTCCATCTTTGGGTTATTCGTGAGCGAATCAACGAATTTGAAGCCAATTCTCGGTATCACTTATGAGTGATCAACGATCGAATTGTAGATCTTTCAACACGGCATCTTGCGAGATCAAAGGGTTGGAGATAGCTAGATTCCGACATCATTACAATCAACGAAATTGAGCATTTATCGCTCTATTGGTTTATTTGACACGAAATCATCATTTCGTGAGGAAGATCATGGATAGGTTGTGACAGTTTGGTATCTAAACTGTTCGAGCCTAGCCAAAGCTGCGTCAATTGGTATCAGAGCGAAATCAGAGACGAAACGAGATTCTTTAATGATCGTGCCTCCGAGACGTGCTAATCGCTATCATAATGTTGAAGATTTGTATAGAAGACAAGAAGCTGAGCAGATGGAGCAGTGTATCAATGAAAAGTTCAATGAGGGTATTGAAAAATTGGAGAAATTGATGAACAACATGAATCAAAATCAAATGAGAACGTCACCAGTTTTGAACCAGGGTTTCACCATTGGTTTCGGAAGAAAGGAGGGTGTCACCCCATTCTTATCAAGATAGGAGAGAATCATCAGTTTCAATGATGCGAGACCACCATGAGTACCAAAATGAAGAGGGAAGAACTCAACGTGGGTTCGAAAATGAACCATATCGTGATGCTGAAAGACAGGGTAGAAGGGACATGCGTGGTCGTAGGGACGTAGACAGTCAGGCTCGATATCGAAATACATCTGATTTTGAGGAAGATGGTGATGGAGGTAGTATTCATTATCGAAATCGAGGCCAAGTTCGAAATTAATATCTGGATTCAGAAAATGATCGTAAATGGGAGTCAGGTATGAGGATGGAAATTCCAGAATTCAAAGGTGGTATGCAAGCAGAAGAATTTATTGATTGGTTGTCGAATGTTGAAGAAATTTTGAAATTCAAGGAAGTGCCTGAGAATCGCAGAGTCCAATTAGTTGCTACAAAACTAAGTGGAAGAGCTATGGCTTGGTGGCAACAAACTAAACTAACTCGGGAGAGAGTGGGAAAATCAAAAATTGTCACTTAGGAGAAGATGAGAAAGATGATGAAAGCAACTTTCTTGCCGTACAATTATCAATCTCTTATGTATCAACGTTTGCAGAATTTGAGACAAGGGACGAAGACAGTAAATGACTATACAGATGAATTCTATCAATTGATTGCAAGGAATGATATTATGGAAACCGAGGAACAGCTAACGGGTAGATATGTTGGAGGGTTACGAATGCAAATTCAAGACATGGTTAATATGTTTGATCCAATGTCTTTTGCTGAAGCACATCAGAAAGCTCTAGCTTGGGAGAAACAAGGGAGACGAGGAATTGGTGTGTTTGCGGGTTCTAACAACCAGAATAAGGGTGCTAGTAGCAGTGCTAATGTTTCCAAGGCAGTCAATAAACTAATTGTCAATGAAGCCGCTAAAGCAAAGGTCAATAACAGTATCAAGTGCTATAATTGTCAAGAGTTTGGCCATAAAAGTAATGAATGTACAAATCCAAAGAAGAGAGCATTAGTTGCAGAGGAATGTGAGTATGAGGATGTGGAAGCTGAAATTGATTATTCTCTACCATCGAAGTTTGATGAAGATGAAGAGGTTGTCTCAGGAGACGAAGGGTGTAACTTGATGATAAGGAGGTCTTGTTTAATGCCAAAGCAAGAGAATGATTCTAGTTAGCTGAGAAGCAATATCTTTCAGTCTACATGTACTATCTTGGGAAAGGTTTGTCGATTTGTTATTGATGCGGGAAGCTGCGATAACATCATTTCTGAAGAAGCCATCAAGAAGTTAGGGTTTAAGACTGAAAAAAACCCTAGACCTTATAAACTGGCATGGCTAAATAAAGGTGGAGAAGTGACAGTGGGAAGACGTGCATTTGTTACATTTTCTATTGGGAAGAAGTATAAAGATGATATATGGTGTGATGTTGTCGATATAGATGTGTGTCATCTACTATTGGGAAGACCATGGCAATATGATAGAGCTGTACAACATAATGGTCGCACCAACAGCTACAGTTTCATGTTTGAAGGTACCCAAGTTACCTTAGTTCCTAAGAAGCGTGAACAAAGTGAAAGCAAGTCAGAGAAGAAAGTGGAATCAACTAGTCTATTATCTACGAAAGAATTTGTTGAAGAAGTGAAAGATAGTGGTGAATTGTTTATGTTGATTGGGTATGAAACAAGTGAAGATCTTGAAATTCCTACGGAGGTTAGACCGGTGTTAAATGAATTTGAAGATGTCTTTCCTGCGGAATTACCCAAGGAATTACCGCCACTGAGGGATATACAACATCAAATTGATCAAGTGCCAGGTGCTGTTTTACCGCATAGGCCGCATTATCGTATGAGTCCAAAAGAACATGAAGAGTTGAGGAGACAGGTTGAGGAGTTGCTTAAGCAAGGGCGTGTCCGAGAGAGTATCAGTCCTTGTGTTGTGCCAGCTCTGTTGGTACCGAAGAAAGATGGTTCATGGAGAATGTGTACAGACAGCAGGGCACTCAACAAAATAACTGTCAGATACAGATTTCCTATGCCAAGACTTGATGATCTATTGGATCAACTCAGTGGGTTTGTAATCTTTTCTAAGATCGACTTTAAGAGTGGTTATCATCGGATTCGCATGACCAGGTGATGAATGGAAGACAACATTCAAGATTCGGGAAGGATTATATGAATGGATGGTCATGCCATTTGGTCTATCTAATGCACCAAGCACATTTATGAGGGTGATGAATCAATTTTTCAGACCTTACATCGGGAAGTTTGTTATAGTCTACTTTGATGATATCTTGATATATAGTGCTAGCACTGAGGAGCACATTCAACACTTGAGAAAGGTGTTAACTATTCTTCATCAAGAATAGTTCTATGCAGCGACGAAGAAATGTGTGTTCATGACGCCAAGTGTTTTATTTCTGGGTTATGTCGTGTCTAAGGAAGGGATACAAGTGGACCAGAGTAAAGTAGCCGCAATCAGAAATTGGCCACAGCCCAAAACTATAACAGAAATCAGAAGTTTCCATGGATTAACTTCATTTTATCGAAGATTTATACCGCACTTTAGTAGTGTAATGGCTCCTGTTACTGATTGTATGAAAGGAAAGCAGTTTTCATGGACGAAAGAGGCAGGATCTGCTTTTGAACAAATCAAGGAACTTTTAACCTCAGCACCGATTCTAGTGTTGCCATATTTTCAGTTACCATTTGATTTACATACAGATGCGTCCAAAGTTGGGATCGGGGGAGTGTTGAGTCAGAAGGGACGACCAATTGCCTATTTCAGTGAAAAACTTTCTGGAGCAAAAATGAGTTACAGTACTTATGATGTGGAGTTTTATGCTATCGTGCAGGCCATGAAGCATTGGAGACATTACTTGTTCCATAAAGAATTTGTTTTGTATACAGATCATGAAGCATTGAAACATTTACAAGGGCAGAATAAAATTGTAGCTAGGCACGCATCATGGATAGCTTATTTGCAGCAATTTACATTCGTCATAAAGCATAAGTGTGGAGTAACTAATCGCGTCGCCGATGCATTGAGTCGAAGGAATAATTTACTAACAACCATGCGAATAGAGGTGATGGGTTTTGACTTACTTCCAAATCTTCTTACTTCAAATTCATATTTTTCCGAAATCCTAGACAAAGTCAAGCAGGGAAACATGGACGGATATATGCTGGTTGAAGGTTTTCTATTCAAAGGAAATTAGTTGTGTATTCTAGATTGTAGTCTACGAATGAAAATCATCAAAGAATTACATGAAGAAGGACACGTGGGCCACAACCGTACTATGCAGTTGATCTCAAAGTCTTATTTTTGGCCGTCAATGAGGAAGGAGGTTGAAAAGTTTGTTCAGAGGTGCCATATTTGTCAAGTTTCAATGGGGACCGCAACAAATGCAGGTTTATATATGCCGTTGCCTATACCTACTAAACCATGGGTGGATGTTAGTATGGACTTTGTATTAGGCTTGCTGAGGACACAACATGGCAATGATTCTATCTACGTGGTGGTTGATCGGTTTTCAAAAATGGTACATTGTATTGCATGCAAGAAGACTACAGATGTAGTTAATGTCGCAAAGTTATACTTCAGAGAGATCTATCGTCTTCACGGGTTGCCTGAATCTATTGTATCGGATAGAGACACTCGTTTTCTGAGTCATTTTTGAATGAGTCTATGGAGAATGGTCGGGACAAAGCTGAAATTTAGTAGTGCTTATCATCCACAGACAAATAGACGGACATAAGTTGTGAATAGATCCTTAGGTAATCTATTGAGATGCCTCGTGAATGACAATTTGAAGAGTTGGGATTCCAAGCTGTGTCAAGCTGAGTTTGCACACAACCATGCAGTTAATCGTAGCACTGGGTTCAGTCCATTCCAGATCGTTTACTTAACAATCCCTAAAGGGCCATTAGATTTATCTATAGTACCACAGCAAAAAGGAGTGATCAAACGAGCTAGTGATTTTGTGAATGAATTGCAAGAGTGCCACAAGGTTGTGCATGAACGATTGCTTAAGGCGAATGAGAAATATAAGCAATCCGCAGATATTAAACGATGAAATGTTGAGTTCAAAGAAGGAGATTTTGTATAAGAAGTATTGACTAAGGATCGATTTCCTGTTGGTACTTACAACAAACTAGCTGCTAGAAAGATTGGCCCTTTGGAAATCGTAAAAGAGATTAATGAGAAGGCTTATCAGTTAAAATTGCCGAATCATACCCATACTGCTGACTTTTCAACTTCAAACACTTGATTTCATATCATGAGAATAAGTATGTCGAAGAATAGGAAAGTGTAAATTCGGGGTCGAATTCTTTTCAACCAGGGAAGGATGATGTAGCGCATCATGATAAGCGACATAGAAAGTTATGTCAATTGTATACCAACCATCTTATGTCGCCTGCCTTAAGTCGTATGTCTCCTGCCTTAAGTCGTTTGTCGCCTGCCTTAAGTCGCCTGCCATGAGTCGCCTACCTTATAAGATAACGACTCAAGAACTTATGCCGCATTTCTATAAGTCTTCCAGTTATTCCGCATTGTTCTCTTATGTCGCATGGTGTTGTGCTGTTTTTACGTCGTTCGGACTATGGCAATTTCCTTATGTCGCTTAAGTCGTTCCTAAAGCTGTGCTAAGTCGCTTAAGTCGTTCTTGAAGCCGTGCTAAGTCGCTTAAGTCATTCCTGAAGCTGTGCTATCTTCTTAGGTCGTGAGTTGTAAGTCGTATGCTGATTTCTTATGTACATCGTTGTTAATTCGTATGATGTTATAACTCGTATGTGTTAGGTCATATGTGTTAGGTCGTATGTGTTAGGTCGCATTTCTATAAATGTTGTAACTCGTATGATGTTAAGTCGTATGTGTTAGGTCATGAGTCGCATGTGTTGAGTCGTATGTGTGTGTTGTAATTTTCTATAAATAGGGGTGTGTTGTCATTTGTAAAGGTGGTTGATTTTTTAAATAAAATTGTGTGTCGGCTTTGGCCACCAATGTTGGAAGTTGAGTGCGATCTCCTTCTTCTTTCCATCTTCGGGTTATTCGTGAGCGAATCAACGAATTTGAAGCCAATTCTCGGTATCACTTACGAGTGGTCAACGATCGAATTGTAGATCTTTCAACACGGCATCTTGCGAGATCAACGGGTTGGAGATAGCTAGATTCCGGCATCATCACGATCAATGGAATTGAGCATTTATCGTTCTATCGGTTTATTTGACACGAAATCATCATTTCGTGAGGAAGATCATGGATAGGTTGTGACAGTTTGGTATCTAAACTGTTCGAGCCTAGTCAAAGCTGCGTCACCAATCGACCGATTTCCTAGGAATCTCAACCCCGTTTCTATGGAAAACAAATAGAGATCCATAAGAGCGGAGATCACCTCCTAATTGTTTAAGCGGACAGATTTCCTTACCATTGTCCTAGAAGAGCAAAACCAGTTTATATGTACAGTGTATTATCACCGAAGATAACCGTACCATATAATCCTCATGTTTCTTCTAGATATTTCCATGGTATGTTCTGGCCAAGATTTGATAGTTGGTTATTTAATTATCAATTAATTAAACAAACAATCCAACGCAATGAGAATAATAACATATGGAAACTAGTTCTCGTATACTGTCCATAAGCAAGTAACACTGAAAGCACGATCGAACAAACAAGCCTAATTAAGTCATATAAACGACTTCTAATCCCCTTTTGAATTAATATTCCTTTATAAATTAAAAGACTCTTTTTTATTAAGACTCTTTTTTAGTCAATAAACTCTTTATAAATAAAACTCCATTTTTTAATTAAACTCCACTATTTAACTAAATCATCACTACTCATTTTCAACACTTCCCAAAAATATTCAAATACTTATCTCAATCGAATAAGTATATTCACAAATCAATTTCAAAGGGACTTAAGACAAATGTTATTCAAACACCACCACTACAAACCTAAAACCATTTCACTTATGATTTTCTATAAAACTCCAATTTAAAAGCCTGTCTACATATGCAAGTATAGTAAAAATGGGTTAAAGGCGAATGTTACTAACACATTGCCACAATAAACCTAAAACCATTTAATATGAGTCAGCGGAATATGGATCTTATGGCTAAATTAACACTAGATGGGAGGTGAATAGTTCAAATTCTTTAAGATTCTGCTTGGAATGATGTATTCAACAATCACAGAAACAATCACAGAATCAAAGTGCAGATAAAAGTAAATGCAGTAAAAATAAAAAGGAAAGAACATGCCAAGATTTTATACTAGTTCTGAGTTACCTTACATACAGTCCCACACAATTCTTGGTGTGGATTTCTTTTCAGCTATTAAATGCAATTACAATCTTGACTCAAAGCTATGAGACACACCCTTCAGAATCCCGACCTCTAGGTATAGTCACATAATTTTGGGGCTACAAGCACACCCACTAGATTATGGGCTACTAAGAACGCCCAACTGATTTTATGGGCTACAATCACACCCATAAGTATAATAGTATGATTTGATAGATTTTTACAGACTCGGATCTTCGATCTTGATTATAATTGATCTTACAACTCTTGAATATCACTTTGATCTTGGTTTGAGCGAGAGAGGTGAGAGAAATCAGAGAGTAGATGAAGGAGAATCAAAGAAGTGATGATTGAATTTGATTCTGATTGAATTTCGGTAGGATTTGGGTATATTTTGATTTAGAAAATGAAAGAGTGGAAGAAAGAGAGATGAATAAGAAAAATGGCGATGAAAATTTATTTGGAAGTCTGGTATATATAGGTAAACAATGGTCATGTCCATTCGTGAAGAGATACTTTGAATAGACACTTCTATTCAAATTGAAATTTTGAAAATTACGTCCATTATGTCGACAACCATAGGTAGAGTATGTCGACATACCCTTCATAAAATTGAAAATACTTTAAAAATATTATTTTTGAATAATACATTGCTTTGTAAAATAATTTGATAATTTATAGAATTATTTAAATAAGTTTACACACATTTTAATCAAAATATAGCTTAATAAAACTTTATAAAATAATTTTGAAAGATTTAATAAGATTATTAAATATAATATAAATAATATATACAAAATCAACATAGTTACAAATTATAAGTAAATATCTAAAATCAAAATATAAATATCAAAAATAAACATAAGCAAGATATAAACTAAAATACCAAAAAATATAGTAGGTTAAAAAATACTTGAAAACTTAATATAATATCTTTGTAAATATAAAATGTTAAGAAGCTATTTTGGGAAATATTTTGAAATGGTGTTTGAAAAGATTATTTTGAAGAGTAGGACATTTAAAAAAAATTAAAACAAAACTATTGAAGGAGAAATAGATGAGGAAAGTGCTATCAAGATTTTAATATCAATTTTACGACTCTATAGCTTATCTGGATTATCTTGAAATCTTGAACTCTTTAATACTCATGAGTCTTCATTCTCCAACTCTTGAAACTTTAAATATGCATCTTGAATTTATTGTTGATACTTTATTGTCTTCTTAACCAACACCTGTCTAATATCTTGCATTATATACTATATATAACTTGATAAAACATTAATACATATATTTTATATAATGTATATAGTTTTTATCATCAAAACCAATACCGAAGGTACTAACAAATCCCCCTTTTTGACGACGACAACTCTTTATATAAAATATAATATAACTCTTGCTGGGTGACAAAATTCCCCCTTAATCTATGCCTATAATTTTTTATATATTTCTCCTCCTTTGTCATCAACAATAATTACCACCTAAAACTATAACTCTAACACTAACTCTTACTCTAACTCCCCCCGAATAAAATATTATGGACTAATGACATATAATAATGATGAGAAGGATTTATATAAGAACAATAAGTGATATTTGAAATGAGACAACCATGAAATTGAAGGGATGATAAGAATGGTAGATAAGAAATGATAATTGATAAAACAAATCATTAATAGTAACTAAACAAATCTATATATTCATTCATTACCACACCATAACCCAATCACATCAAAATGTACAAATAAGTAAGTAAAAAAAATGTTAAATATACATGCCACACAATCCAATTAATAAAGATAAGTACCATCCTAACATAATTTCCTAATGATCAATGATTTGTGAATAGGAAAATGAGGATAATGATGGCAAAAGTTCACCTTTTGATCGACGAGATTTGCATCTCGGTCGAAACATACTTCTCTAACGTATCGAACTGCGTCATCTTCCTCCATGTGTTCTTCCTCTTCTTCTTCATCCTCTTCTTCCTCTTCTTCCTTGTTATTGTTGCCTTAAATGGGGTTATGACTGGCCAAATTTGTAGAATTATCTTCAATAACTATTGGATTCGTAGGATTATCCAATAGTTATTTCTGCAAATAGCGAAGAATTCTACTTTGTTTCTCTTGTTCTTTGAACTTATAAAGTTGTAAAACTTGTATTTTAATCAACATCTCCAGAACATTCTTCATTTCTGCTTCCAAATTAATAAATTTGACCATAGTAGTGTTTTCGAAGGGGCTTTGTTTAGGAGAAGGGAAGGAAAATGATGAATACCCTTCTCTCAAACGTTTGGGATTAGAGAAGGTCATGGGTTATTTGCTTCAGAAGTTTAAAACAGAGGGAATATAGAGAAATGTAGAACAAAGTTGAAATTTGGTTATTATATAACCACCAATTTGAATTTTAGAAGGAAATTTAAAAACAAAAATTACTGTTATATGTAGACATAAGGGGATAGGATATGTCGAAATATATGTTATAATTTTGTTTATTTTGTTTTGTTTATATTTTGCAATTTTTAGTTTTTTATTTTTATATTTTCGATAGAGAAAAAAGTACTAACTCTCTTCTTAACTTACAAAAAGAAGTTTGGTTCAATAGTTTTGTTAATATATCAACTATTTGATTTTTAGTGTTTATAAATTCAAGTGATATTATTTCTTTATTTACATTATCTCTTAGAAAATGGTATCTTATATCAATGCGTTTAGTTTTAGCATGATGAGTTGGATTTTTAAATAGATTGAGCACACTTGTATTATCATAGTATATTGGTGATTTAGTAAAATCTAAAGCAAAATATTTTAATGTTTATTACATATACGTAACCTACGAACATACTAATACTGTTGAAATATATTCTGCTTCTGTCATAGATAGAGATACAGAGTTTTGCTTCTTACTAAACTAGGAAATTAGAGAGTGTCCCAAAATGTGACAAGTTCCACTTGTACTTTTTCAGTCTGATTTGCAACCAACATAATCAGCATCACTATATAAAATTAATTCAAAAGAGTCTTCTTTTAGGTAAAAGAGTCCATATTCTAATGTGTTGTTTATATATCTCAAATTCAGTTTATGGATTTTAAATGATTTTCTTTAGGTTGAAATTGATATCTTGCACAGAGACAAACACTATACATTATATCGGGTCTACTAATAGTTATATAGAGTAGTGATCCAATCATTCCTCTATATAATTTTCGATCTTCATCTTTTGTATTTCTTCTTTATTTAATTTTCATTAGTTGCCACGAGAGTTGGTTTAGCACTGGTATTTGGCATACCAAATTTATTAACTAAAATTTTAGCATTTTTTTATTAACTAATAAAAATTCCATTACTTAGTTATTTTATTTATAATCCTAGAAAATATTTTAGTTCTCCCATATGACTCATTTCAAATGCCTTACTAATTATTTCTGAGAATTCATTATTTAGATTGTTGGTAGATCCAAAAATGATATCATCTATATATATTTGTATTAACTAAATATCATTTTTATTACTTTTAATAAAAAAAATGTGCTATCTACTTTGCCTGTTTCAAAATTTGATTGTAATAGATAGGATTTAAGTCTTTCATACCAAGCTCTTGGAGCTTGTTTCAGACTATACAAAGTCTTCATTAATTTATAAACATGATTAGGTAGTCTTGCATCTTCAAAAAGTACGTGTTGTTCTACATATACGTCTTCTTTAATAAAACCATTTAAAAATGCACTATTGATATCCATTTGATATAACTAAAATTATTATGATTAGCGAAAGAAAGTAAAATTTGTATAGCTTCTAATCTTGCTATGGGTGCAAAAGTTTTATCAAAATCTAGTCCTTCTTCTTGATGATAACCTTGTGCAACTAATCGAGCTTTATTTCTCACAACCTCTCCTTATTCATTCATTTTGTTTGTATATACTCATTTAGTTCCTATTATGGATTTATCCTCAGGTCTTGGGGCTATTCCCATACATCATTTCTTGCAAATTAATTCAATTTCTCTTGCATATAAAGAATCTATGAATCAAACTTTTATGCTTCCTTTAGATTTTTAGGTTCAATAGTTGAAATAAAAGCAACATTACTCATTTTATTTAGATAATTTATACTTTTAGCAATAGAATTAATATTTCCACGTATATCTTCTATAGGATGATCTTTCAAGTATCTTGTTCTTTTATTTGGATGTGAATTTTCTGAATTATTTTTATTTTTATTTTTAGTAATCTTATTATTACTAATTTCGATTAATTTATCAAAATTTTCTTCTGCATCAATATTTGGGATATAAACTTTATAATTCTTATCAAATGAGACATGTAATGTCTCTTCAATGGTACTAGCTCTAATATTTAAAATTCTATAAGCTTTACTTCTATTTGAATATCCAATAATGATTTCTTTATTTGGTTTAGCATCAAATTTATCCAAATTATCTTTAGTATTTAAAATAAAACATTTGCTACTAAAAAATTCTTGAGTACGATAATTTAGTCTTTTTATTATAGAATAATTAATATGATGTTTTTCTTAGTTAATGTCGTATTAAAATTCTATTTAGTATATAACATGAAGTACCAACTCCTTCAGCCTAATTTTTTTAAAGTAAATTGCTATAATTTAGCATAATTCTAGCACACTCATGAATCGTCCTATTTTCGCGTTCGACCACTCCATTTTTTTATGGTTTTCTTGGAAATAAAAATTTATGAGTTGTACCTTTCTTATTGCAGAAATACTCAAAATTTTCATTTTCGAATTCTCCACTGTGATCACTTCAAATATTTTTAATTTTACCAATCATTTGATTTTGAATTCATTTAATAAAGATTTTAAACATTTCAAAAGCATCACGTTTAAATTTTAAGAAAATCATCCTGGTAGACCTAGAATAACCATCTACAATTACATATACATATCTATTGTGATTTATAAATAATATACGTGAGGGACCGAAAAGATCCAAGTGAAGAAGTTCAAGGGGTTGAAAGGTAGAAATCATATCTTTTGATTTAAGAAACTTTTTCTAAATTTTCCTAACTGACATGCATCGCATAAATTACTAACTTTAAAATTTTTGGAAGACCTCTAACTAAATCATTTTTGGAAATTTCAGATATTGGTTTTAAATTCAAATGACAAATCTTTTATGCCAAATCCAAGGATCACTTGATTCAAGCTAAAGACATAAATTATCATTTGAGGTTTTCATACTTAATATATAGATGTTTCATTTCCTAATACCTTCAAGGATAATGTTTGACTCATTATCTTTAATGTGACATTTATCTTTTATGAATTTAATTTTGAAACCCTTATCACACAATTAACTAATACCCAACAGATTATGCTTTAAATTTGTAACTACCCACTTTTTTATACAGTTTAAGATGGCAATAAACCACACATGTCAACTCAAATTGAAAAAAGGCGGATAGTTAGAGAAAAAGAAAGAAGATTGGAGATAGAAGAAACTAAAAGCAAACACAAAATCTCACAGTGCAATGAAATAAAATATATTAATCAACATAATTCTTTACAAAGTCACTCAAAAATGATACATCAGAGTTACACTAATACGATTTCTAACCTAGGACAGTCATAATAGCCTGTTCTTATACATTAGATATAAAGTACATAGTATACAATGGAAACAAGATAATAATTAGTTATCGATAAAGCATCTTGCTCCAAGCTTCTAAAAAATGCATCCGTGGAAGAACCTGAACTACATGGCTGCCCATAAAAATTTGAACACCCAAGAGTTTTAGGGAAAGAAAATAAAACCCTATGTCAGACATGTATCTAGTGTGATTAAATTCGGACAACTTGATTATCACATTTCAAAACCTTTTAAAAATCAAAGGTGCCTCGTTAGACCACGCCGCACATAAACACAGGCAGGTTTTACCTTAGGATAGCCAAAACACTTTTATACAAAATCCAGTGATATTAGAATAATGTCTAAGGGTTCAAAGTAAAATATTAAAATAGCTGGAATGCTTGCATCTCACATTCCAATATATTTGGTATGTAACTAAAACCGTAAAGCTCGTATTGGAGAATGGATTTCAACTAATGACTGAGCTACTAGGGTACCGCATGTCACAGTACACCTCTAGAACAATGTACCGAGATCGTACCTAACAACCCATGCCAATGCAGGACCAACCTACCACTTACTGGATAGTACCGAATATGTCATCACCCTAGTTGTTCCCAACCTTTTTACCGAGTTCTCTACTGCACAACTATATCGATAAATATAAGTCATCATCTAGTAAGGTGATGACATACCCTTAATGGGTGTGACCCAGCTAGCCCTGTTGCATCTACCCTATTTTAGTCGTTCTCGGTTGATGAGGATTGAGGCTATGTTTTACCTTTCACATATAACACTTCCCTCTTGGAATGCTTACACTGCCCTTTTGGCATCAATGCAATGCTAGCAATCATCTATACAAGTTCGTTCTGGGACTGAACGAAACCAAAGGCACTACTCCTATTACGTCCATTACGGCGAATCCCTCCAAAGGATTAATAGAGAATAGCCCTTGCACTTCAAACTCTGTCTTCGATTCCATGATCTTTAGATGTCTTCATCATGAAACATTGAGTTGGATCGAAGTGGTTTTCGGATAACATATCTAATCCCGGTCTCTTCGAAACAACTTCGATAGTTTCCAGTAAACTCAATTCTGGTTCTTTAGAAAATAAACAGACAAAAATAAGAGCAGAGTTCATACCCTAACCATTTATGAACGGATTTCCTTATCCTTTATCCTAAAAGAACGAAATGAATTTATACATACAGTATAGCAGCACCGACCGTAACTATACCATATAAGTTCCATGTTTCTCTTATATACTTCTAAAGTTACATTTTGATCTAGATTTGATAGTTAGTTATTTAACTATCAAATAAATAAACAATCAAACACGATTCAGTTCCATGTAGGGTCCTCTAAGCCTTTATTAATAAATCTTTAATTAATAAAATCACTTGATAAAAATTTATCAAAGGATCTTTTCTAAAACACTTTTCCCCAAACCCCTTACATCCCTTTATACTTAAAAGCTTTTGGAAAACTTTCCTCTTTCAAAATTTCATACTAGATGGCCAAGTAATTCCCTCCCAAAAACATCTTTACTATAAAACAGATTCACTTATTCCTTATAAAAATACTTTTATAAGTTCACTTCACATTTCAAACCTCTTATAGATTTTCAAACTAGATTTAAAACCTCTTTTAAAATCTCTAAAATGATTTATAAAATCTCTTTCTAGTTCAAAACTACTTATAAAACTTCTTTATAGATCCTTTATAAAATATCATTTACAAACTATCTTTTGCAAACCACTTTAAGTAAACTCTTTAGTAAAACCCCTTTGATAGACAAGATATTAGTTAAAAATAACTTTATAAAATAACTTCAAATCATTTATAAACTTTAAATCCAAATTGATCAAATAATTTAGGTTAATTAAAAAACACACTTTATAATTTCAAAAAGAGGCTTAGCAACCCCAATGGTACTAATTTAAGTTACCATTCACTTTCAATTCCAATTCACTTACCAGTTATTTACATAGATCAACATATATGTAAATACAACTCACATCCAATAAGGGAATAACATGTCAATATAAACTAACTAGCATATACATGTCCAAATAACATTATACCAGGATGGTGATTTGTCCTTCTAAACAGATGTCCAAACAATTCAATCCATTAATAGTAGAATGAGGATTTATTCTGCTAGCACATGTCCACACGAACAAACAATCAAACAAACAGACAATTTATAGTAGAAAGGGGATTTATTCAGTTAACACATTCCCACACAAACAAAAAATTTATAGCAGAATGGGGACTTATTCTGCTAACACATGTCCACACAAACAAACCCAGTAATCTATATTATAACCCATCAATGGTTCTTAATAGTATCAACACCTAAATTATTTGTATTCAAAACCATGTTTGAAAAAGAAGTACCTTAAAACAATTTACTTTTGGAAACCAAAGGATTTAAAACTTTAAACCCTTTTTAAAATAATTAATTATAAGTTAAATCCTTATTTAAATAATAATTAATTTTAATTAAAACTTAACTTAATTTAATTAAATAATTAACAATAATTAACTATTAATTAAACCTAAAATAATCACTAATTAAATATTCATTAATAATTAAATATTAATTAATCTCAATTGATTAAATAATCTTTAATTAAACTTAAATAATATATTAAACCTTTAATAAATAATTTATTATAAATTAAAACCTTTAATGATTTATAATTAAAAATAATTAACACTTGGTTAATAATTAATCCAATATTTAATTATTGATAAATTAAATATAAATAATTTATTTAACTCATACTTAATTAACTTAATTAATAATTAATTAAAATAAATCTTAACTTTAAAAGATAATTAATTAAGAACTAATCTTCACTTAATTATAATTATTAAACCTTATTTAATCCTTAATTAATTATTAATTGTTAATCATTAAAAACTTAATTAATTGAATTAATTATTAAAAACTTAATTAAATTTCTAAAACATTATTATTAAGTTTATAAAACATTCACAAACAGCTTTAAGCTTAAAAACCGATTTTTTCAAAAATTGGATTTTTAACGCGAAACTGTATCCATAGCGACTATCGATATGGATACCCATAATTTCAAGTGCTAACATTGCTCACTAACTTCCACTCACTAACATTTCTTACTAACTTTCCATTCACTAACCTTTAAACGATTTGGATTTAAAACCAAAGTTTTCATCTTTCTTCTATACAAGGATTCTCCGTCGGAAACCAAATCAAAGTGTCATCCTTCCTAGAAACCAAACTTATAATCATATCAATGCTAACGTATACACGCAACAACCAAAACATAAGCAAGCTCATAACATATAAAAAAGTTTAAAACTTGCCAAATAATATCATATTTAAATTTCAACTTCAAGTCTAACTATCATCACATACAACCAATGTACACATGCAAGCAATCACATAATAAACTAAGATTTCAACTAGCAAACCGGGCCATTAATCAACCAACATATAAAATTTTAAATCTTGAGTTTAAAACAAACGTGTACTCACCAGAAATCCTTTAAAACTTGACACACTTTGAAATTCGGGAAACTTGAAAAACTACAAATTCTTCTCGAAAATGGGTCATTTTGCACTCCACTTTTCGACCCTTACATTTCGGGTTTTGGACATGGGGTCAAAATAAAAGTTTTTGATTATTCTTTCCTCTATCATTTAAAAAACAATAATTAGTCAATACTCAAAAATTTATATTTTGAGGAAGTTATGGCTAAAACAGAAGGGGTATTTTCAGACATCAAAACCTAGGTCCAAAAACACTCCTAAAAAAAGGGAATTTTGGAGCATCTAAGCTCGAAATCAAGAAAAGTAGTAAACTATAAAGTTGTAGCCACTGGAAATCTACAAGAAAATAAGATCTTATTTTGGAGTTATTTCAAATAAGCTATGACCAAAAACATTTCGGTTAAAATGGAAGAATTTCTAAAAAAAGGAGATTCAAACTAGTTTAAACATTTTAAAATTTTAAAACTTTGAGACTAAAACATGAAAGCATTTTGGAAGCCATTAAAAGTCTTGGAGCTATAGAAAAGTTTGGAAATGATGACAAGAATGAGAAAAATGCGAAGGAAATTAGAAAATTTTGTATATATATTAAGTGCATTTGTTAAATTACGACAATACCCTTCCAACACTACCCTCCATGTAACAATCCGCAGATCCGTACCCTTTGAATCGACAATAAACCACACATGTCTGATCCAAAAGGCACAGACTGACGGAAATTCAGTGTAACGATCCGATTTTTCGACACCCGAAAGTCGACATCAATACATCTACTGTATCAAATGCCGCACGGTCGAATGCCGGAAAACCCAACCATTAGGGTTAAAGAAGAAAGAGGTAGAAGAAGAAACAGAAACAATAACAGAATCTCACATTTCACAGCGGAACAAATATAATAGATAAATAAATATCTTTAAACAGAATCGCTATATCAGTTATTACATTACATCACATTACATTTTCAGAGTTTACAACAACAAACAACGGAAAGAATATTACATACATAGGTGATATGCCTCGCCATCTAACTCCAACTCCTGATTTTCATAGCAACTTCTTGACTTCGCTACCGAATAACTGCTAACCTGACTCTAGGCTGCCCGTGTGAAAAATTATGGGCACCCAGAGTTTACAAAGGGAACAATAAACTCCAGGTCAGTCATGGGACTGGTGTGAGATCTTAAAAATAGTTATTTTCACAAAGAAAATAAAAAAGAATCCGCTATGCTTTTAGAAAATGAAACTACCATAAGGCCTCCCGACACACACACAATGTAATCGCACACTTAGGGGAGATTTCTCCTTATGATAGTCAAATATGCTTGATACGCAAAATCCGTTGATATTATTATTATTAGTGCATAGTGCATAGTGCAGAAAACATTTCGAAAGTATAAAATTAATCTTAGCCAGCATAGGTACCATTATATTATGCCTGCTATAACTACCTCCTGAGGAGGCAGGTTATACAATTGCAATCGTAAAGGGTTCATATTGTTTCTTTGGATTTCCAACAAATGGTCAGGCTAGAGAACTTCCTACTGCCACATGGGTATGCCTCTGGAGGGACGTCTCGAGAACCTACCCGGATCTCTGCCAACACAAGGCCGGGTCACCTCTGTAACTAGGTAACTACTACACGAGTATGCCATCCCCCGGTCCTTTGGGACCTTTATCCGAGGATCCTCTACACCAACAACCACAAAGAAAAGTATTTGCCGTAACCACAAAGGTTAAATATCAGGGCTCCATACCTGACACCACCCTTTTCCAGAAGGAAATGACATACCCTAAAGGGCGCGACCCTCATAACCTTGCCGCATCTTTCCTGTTTCGACCATTTTCGGGGTGTGAGGTCCGATGAGGTCTCGTCCACAAAGCTACACTTTTCACAAAGTCATGCTTTGATCAACAAATGATCAACAGCACTTTGTATGTCATGTTACCAAATTGGAAATGTATCACTAGTAACCATCAACTACATAACCACTAAGCTCGTACGTCTCAGATAAGGGTGTTAAGCTAAGAGAATAAATTCTCCGCCACCAACAGAAATGTTTTTGATAGAAACTAGCTTTACATCTCAAAGTGTAACCTCAGACACATATCCATTCAAGTCCGTTCCGGGATCGAATGGAACGGAAGGAACTTCAAAAGAAGCCCTTGCAAATCCGAATATTCACTAATCACGTCCGGAATCCCCATCACAAAGGGTGATAAAATCTCTATACCAGAGCAACCCGGTGCAGAGACATTCGACAGGTAATCCTTTCGTTTTCCAAAATACCCGGTCTTCAACACCATCTTTAAATGCAATCCCATTTCGTCTTATCATTATTCGGAATGGTTTTATGACATAAAGTCCTCTCCCGGCTAATCCGAATAACGAGCGCTTATTTTTAAAAATAAGAGTTCATTCAGATTTCAAAACAAATCACAACAATTTCACTTTGATCTTTTAAACAAAAGATCTATCACAATCACAAAGTTTTGATGTGGTTTTCGGATAACCGTTTGGAATCCGACCCCCGGTCGCATCGAAATTCAAATGTCGTTTGAAGGCAAATATTTATAGTCGGTTATTTAACTATCAATAAATATCCACAACAATCATTAAGATCTAAATAATTTCCCAGTTATTATTTTCAAAATATCTTCGCAGGATATATATTTTAACACTTCAATCATTTGAAAACAGATTTCAAATTACTTTCAACATTTCAATCCTTTGACAACAAATTTCAAATCATTTTCCACATTTCAATACTTTGAAAATAAATTTCAAATCATTTTCCTTACGCGGAATGCATTTCCAATATTTATCCATTTCCATTGAAAATCTGCCGAGTTCAAATACTTCAAAAAAATTTAGTTTGCTTACCCAACATATATACTTGGATATATTTAAAATAAAAACTATTTTAAAACCCTTTATCTAAAGCATTAGTTGTGAAGATATTATATTAAAATTTCATATAAAAATTCAAGTCCAAACTAATTTTAAAATAAAAATCAGTGGATAGGATATAACTATTTAAATATCCATTTTCTAAAACAAATATCAATTAAAACTTTAAATAATCACTTCTATAATAAATTAAAATAAATCTTTACTTTAAAGATTTTCAAAATAACTTAAGTAAATATTTTCTCCAAAATAATGTTTCCTTAAAACCATCTTCACAACTTCAATTTTATATTTATAAACTATACTAAAAACATTCTCAGCTTTCCAGGGAAAGTACACCTCCCATTCTAACATTCAAATCAATTAATAAATCTTTCTTGATTTATTTAAATTTACATTCCAAATCTGTAAATTTCTTTCACACTTTTAAAAATAAACAAAATTTATTTTTAAAACAAATTTCCCTTTCTTTTATGAATTCCCATTGTGAATTTAAACTTCTAAATATCCATTGATATATGATTTTCA
The DNA here is from genome assembly GCA_030765085.1 of Allium cepa. Classification (NCBI taxonomy): domain Eukaryota; kingdom Viridiplantae; phylum Streptophyta; class Magnoliopsida; order Asparagales; family Amaryllidaceae; genus Allium; species Allium cepa. The sequence continues at coordinate 611,742,669 of CM060942.1, read as the reverse complement.
AATCGATTTCCAAATATTCATTTTCAACACCAAATTAAATCCTAAATTGATTTCCAAATTTATTTTCAAATACCAAATTATTTTCCAAAATTGATTTCTAAACTTATTTCAACACCAAATTTATTATCGTTTGAAACAAATTCCCTCTTTTAAATTTATTCAATTTTCTAAAATTAATTTACTATAAATTTTCTGCTAAATTTCAAACATAAAATTTTATTTATTTCTGGTATCCTACGATACCAAAAATATATTTGGCTAAATTATAGCTTTCAACAGTTTCAATTACAAATGGTCATACACAGATTATAAATAATCAACACACGATATTGAAACTAATTCAAATATTTGAGGAATCCAGTTGGATCCCTCCAACCTGTTTCCCTGCATCCACAGACATTAGCACAACAATTAAATACCAATTCCACTTCGAGGTGGAATATCGCGGTATACGGGATTTATAAAATATCATCCGCTATTATGCGCTGCAATAGGGTCTCATCCGCTATATAATGCGGGAAAGCAACAACTCTACATATATAATACCATTTCCACTTCGAGGTGAAATATCGCGGTATATGGGTCTAATATAATATCATCCGCTATTACGCGGTGCAATAGGGTCTAAACTAATATACTGATAATGATTAATCCTCCAAACACACAATCAACCTTTTAAATTTAACCATCACAGTTCAACAATCAATCAATAACTGAATTTTTTTAATTATTATAACTTGAGTGAGAAGATCTCACCTTTGCCTATGCATGCAATCCATTTTCATTTCGGCTTGATTTTCTTTGCAATTTCGGCCTCATATAAATAATTATACAATTTATTAATATTCGAAATAAATCGAATAATCAATTTTCGTTTTGATAGAGTTAATTAACTGATAATTTAGTTTAGACAAACAATTTTTCTTTTAAAATCTTTTAGTAATTAAAAAACTACCTAGGTTAACTAATAAATTAATTTCCAAAAGTACATTATTTTAAAATAATCTAGTAAATTAAAAATGTGTAAATGTATATCTTTTTTTCTATTTTTCTTTTCTCTACATATACTTAGAAATCAAAAATCTAATTTATATATATACTTTTCAATAAATAACCTACAGGATTTCTTCACTGTTAATTTTTTTCTTCTGTTTTCTGATTTACAACATATATTTGAATTAGATTAAAAAACAGGATCGCAAGTACCTCACTGTCGAGCTCCAGAGACTCGAGCCCAAACCACCGTGAACCCTAAATCGTCGATGCCTCGTCTCCAATTCGCAGCCATCCAGTCTTCAATTTCCTACCTCGCGCTGCCTTCTGAGTTCATGCGCGACCCCATTCCATGCTTACTAACTTCACCTCTACTCCACGAATTCATTCTTGCTTCGACTTGAATCCACTGCAATGTTGTAGGCCACCCGGGGATCGAATGCGACCCTAGCGGAAACCCAAGCCGCCGATGCTCATGGGCCACCATCGCGATATCCATCGTTGTCGCCGAGCTCCTTCCCATCATCACGCGGTGCGATTTCACGAACGGCCTGCCTTGACCAGAGAGGAATGCGAGATTTTTTTTTATTTGGGTTTCGTTCGAACGAAACTTGAAGCGGATGCCATTTTTTCTTTCTTTTGGGAACGAAATCGATTTTTCGACTTTAGAGGAGGGTGCGATTTGAAAAGAATGGAGCTCGTCCATTGATTTTATTTTATATGCAAGATTTGAGAAGGATAATGAAAGAAAAATATCTGCGTTTTATTTTGTTTGATTAAACGAAGAAGCGTATTAAGGAAGGTAACGCGATTTTATTATCCATCTTTTAAATTTAAATTCAAATTAAATTGTTGAGAAAACGAAGCCAAGAACACTAATCGAGGCGTGCCGCTAGGCGTTCCTAATGTTATACCACTATTACGAACACAATGGAAAAGATTCCGAGTCCTAATTCGATCGTATGGAGAAGATAGCTTTTTGAATCAAGTTTAAATATTAAATTCCCGATATAAATCTCAGCGCGTTTATATATCGTACACTCACATAACAACTCCAAACACTACGAAAATTGAAATCCAATAATAGTATAATATTACGATCCAATGGAACTGGTTTCGTCGAATTCCGAGACTGTGCCTCGAAAGGCTATTTTTAGTTATCGATTTAAACAGTAAAGCTCCAAAACTGAACAAAACGTTTCCAAATTCAATTCTGAAGCTTTCATTAACCTCAGTATTATCAATATAAATTTTCGAAGCTTTAAATTATTTTATCAAGCTTAAAATTGAAGAATTCAAATTTTTACCCAACTTCAGTAAAATAAATTCAAAAACTTAATTGTCAAATTCATTCTGAAAATTTGAAATTCAAGTTAAACTAATCTCCAAATAATAAAAATCAATTAAATATTCCATTTCAAATGTTAAAAATTTCCGGATCGTCACACTCTAGTCATGTATTTCCATGTAACCACCTCCTTTCCACCTTCCCCTTTCAGTCCACAAAGCCTCCCCTTAGCCAACTTTCCATCAAATCAAAGCAACATGCAATTATGACTTTTACTCAAGTCACCAAAATATCACGTCATGTTTCCCCTGATGTAACACATACCTTTACTATATTTAAATCATATTATCTCAACTTAATTAAGTTGTTTAAACCATTTTATATTTCGTAAATCATTTCATATAATTAGTATGTGTGTATATACACACAAAAGTTGATACAACATTTCGAACTACGTCTATACGATGAAACTCGAAAATTCGAAAAACAGTTTTTGGTCACATTTTTTGGTTTACATCGAATTATATATTTTTGTAAAAAAATTTTAAAAACAAATTATTTATTAAAAAAGAGTTTATTTTCATTATAAACCATTTATTTGAATATTTAATATCGGAAATCAAAGCAGTGAAATTTCGTGTCGTTACAAAATTCCTAACCAACAAAACATTAGAAATGGTAGGAGTTTTAGAATTACCAACATTAGAGATGCGAATCACATATCCTTTAGAGTTGTCTCCAAAATTTACTGATCCACCATCTTTATAAATTATATCTTTCAAAATCTCCGAATTTTCAGTCATGTGTCTTAGCATCCTTTATCCAATATCCATTTTTTTTTATCTACAGAGTTTGATCATCAGGGGTTCATTCATCAAAAGCCATATAGCACATCTATTCCTAAAAGTCATACCTTTGCAAAAGATCATGTGATTTTTTATGATGAATAGATGCAAATTTATAAAACAATATTATGATGATTTTGCAAATTATCTTTTCAAAAATAGTGTTACAAATATTATCAAAAATTTCCACTGAAACTTTCTCAAAAATCAAGTTATAAACACTTTGGAAACCAATGCGATGATACCTAAGGTGAGTCAAGGGAATAGGGATCCTAAGGCTAAATTATCATTAGAGAAGGGAGAATAGTGTTTAATGGATTATATGAATATTTTTCAATTTCTTTAAGATTCTACTTGAAATGATTTAATTAACAATCATAGAAATGACCGTTGAATCAAAGTGAAGATAAAAGTAAATGCTGTAAAAATAAAAGGGAATGAACACACTAGGATTTTGTATTGGTTCAGAGCTACCCTACATCCAGTTTCACACAATTGCTTGTACGAATTTATTTTCAACTAGTAAATGCAAATACATTCTCGATTTCGAGGCTACAAAACACATCCCCCAGGATCCCGACCTCTGGGTAGAGTCACTTGATTTTTGGACTATAAGCACAACCATCGGATTTACGGGGTACTAAGCGTACCCAATTGATTTTGTAGGCTACAATCATAAACAAAAGTATAGTAATAAGATTTGGTAGAGTTTTGCACATTTAGATCTTCGATCTCGATTATAGTTGATCCTATAACTTTTAAATAGCACTTTGATCTTGTTTTGAGTGAGAGAGATGAGAGAAAATGAAGAGTAGATAAAATGATGATTGAATTTGATTCTGGTTGAATTACGGTAAAGTTTGGGTATATTTTGATTTAGAAAATGCGAGAGTGGAAAAAGGAGAGATGAACAAGTAAAATGATGATGAAAATTTGTTTGGAAGTCTGGTATATAAAGGGAAACAATGGTCATGTTCATTCGCGAAGAGATACGACAAAAAGACACTTTCATTCAAATTTGAAATTTGAAAATTATAGCCACTATGTAGACATACATAGATAGAGTATGTCGACATATTCTTAAAATAAATAAAAAATACACAAAAATATTATTTTGAAAATACGTTGCTTGGTAAAATAATTTGATACTTTGTAAAATTATTTAAATATAGTTTATACACATTTTAATCAAAATATAACTTAATAAAACTTTAAGAAATAATTTTGAAAGACGTATTAAGATTATTCAATATAATGTAAATAATATATATATAATCAATATAATTATAAATTATAATAAATATCTAAAATTAAAATATAAATATCAAAAATAAACACAAGGAATATATAAACTAAAATACCAAAAAGTATAATAGATTAAAAGCACTTAAAAACTTAATATAATATCTTTGTAAATATAAAAGGTTAAGAAATTATTTCGAGAAATATTTTGAAATGATGTTTAAAAAGATTATTTTAAAAACCAGGTTATTTGAAAAATATTCAAAACAAAATTAGAGAAGGAGAGAGAGATCAGAAATGTGCTATCAATGCTTTAACATGAATTCTATGATTATATAACTTATCTAGACTATCTTGAAATATTGAACTCTTCAATACTCATGAGTCTTCATTCTCCAACTCTTGAAACTTTATGTCAGCACCTTGAATCCACTTTTGATGCTGTATGGTCTTTTTAATTAACACCTGCCAAATATCCCGCTCTATACACTATATATAACTTGATAAAACTACTATATTAATTTTTTATATAATATCTATAGTTGTTATCATCAGAACCAATACCTACGGTACAAACATTTCATACTTGTTATCCTCTTTAAATTCCTATTATTAAAAATATAAGTATTTTCCCAAACTTATTTACAATATTTTAACACTTAAAATATTATCCAAGGATTTTAAAAAAATGTTACAAAAATATTATTTATGACAAACCTTAAAACCGTGTACTATTCTGTTATCTTTAAAATTCTATTTTGAAGATCCGATTACTTTTCAAATATATAGTTAAATAGGTTAAACAATGTTGCATAAGCATCGATAGTATAAATCCAAAATCACTTTTATATTTGCCATTTAGTTTAAAATATCCATTTGAAGTTCTAAGTATAACTTTACTTATTAAACAAGGTTATATACCTTTTTAATCAATTCAGAAAACAATTTTTTATAACATAAGTATTATAATCTAAAAACTCCTTTTAAATCCATTTACAAACACTAAAGTGCCTTTTCACAAATAACTTCCTCTTCACAAATAACGTCCTTTTCACAAATAACTTTCTTTTTAAAACTTCTATATATATCAAAATAACTTTAAAAAGATAGATATTTACATACACTAATTTATTTATAAAACAAAGATATTTAATAAAATACTATAACCATTTGTAAAATATTATGATATAAAATCCTTTTATTTCTTAAATAAAATCATTAACAATATTCTAAAACCATATGTGTAATGCCCACCCCGAGACCCACACTAACAAAGAGTACTACTATGTATTAATGTCTGCTAGTGCAGAGAAGAGGGTTGGTTAGGAGCGACGATTCGTGAATTTTATCTTAAGTGGGTATCGAATACATCGATTAGGTGGTTTGAGTTAAAAATTTTAATTCTCAATTCAGGCTTAACATAAAATTACAGTGGTTAAGGACCAATTTAGAACAATACATGATAATATAACGATTTACAGATCACAGAACATATACATGCATATATAGACAGCGGAAGTACATGTGTTAAGTCAGTGGTTCTTATGAACCACATATACAAAACATAGTCTGACAGAAGAATATACATAATATGTCCAAATTAGCAACAAAAGATCAACATAGAAATATACTAAACAACAGAAGATAAACCCATAATGTAAAGTCCCATTTCTCCATACTCTTTGAATTGACAATAAACCACACATGTCCAACTCAAATTGCACGAAAAGACGGATCTTTAAGGGTAATAAAGAAAAGTAGACAGAACAGAATCTCACTCGAATGGAATAACATATAATATTGAACAAATATTTTTACAGCGGAAAACTTTTAAATACATATATTAGAGTCTAACCTAGATTCAGCTTGGACAGTTATAAAACCTGCCCTTACAAATGCTGACAAACATCAAACAAAATACACTAAGTATAACGGATAATAGAATATGCTCATTCGTCGATGAATATCTCCAACTCTCCTCTGGAAACTCTAACCGTCTTCGACTATCCTAAAACTACTCGGATCTGACCCGAGTATTGAAAATACCCGGATCAGGCTTGATAAACCAGCGTGAGAAAAACTCAATAATAGATGACAGTGTCATATATCAGCCTTTGAATAAAATCCTTTGAAAACAAAGAGTATCTCATAAGACCACGCCCACACATAAACACAGACGGGTTCTACCTTATGATAACTAAATCACTTTTATATCAAAACATTTGATATTATTTTTAATGACATCTCTTTGAAAACATTTGCAAATAAACTTATTAATCTTATCTGAAATGGTTACCCATATAGCATTTCGAGGCTATTCATTACGCCAATACAAACAAAAACCATGGGTTCTTATTGGAGAATGGATTTCCATACAAATGACCAGGCGCAAGATCTACCTTCCGAAATGGGTACACCTCTAGATGGATGTCCTGAGGAACCATCACAAAGCTCCTCTACCAACACAAGACCGACCTACCACTGTAACTAGATAGTACCAAATATGTCATACCCCGGTCATTACCGACCTTTAACCAAGCGCTCGATTTCCATACATCACATTAATATACATCCCGAACGTCAATAACGGGAAGAAATATATCTAGAAGGGGATGATCATACCCTACTTAGGAATGACCCACTTAGCATTGCTGCATCTAATCCTGTTTTGATCATTTCCGGCTTGATGAGGCTTGAGGTTACGATTACCTTTTCACAAAACACATATCATCTTTGAATGCCACATCACCATTTCTATTTAACTACTAATTTCCTTCCACAAAAATACAACCCTTGAGCTCGTACATCTCAAGGAGGGTGTTAATCTAAGAGAAGTTGCCTTCTCCGCCACCACTGATGTACGTTTGTAAAAACCAATGTACACAATCGTTAGAAATGTAATGTCAGACAAACGTCCATACAAGTTGTCCAGGAACAGGACAAACCGAAGGCATTCTCCTACTACCACTAGTAGCGAGTAGTCCTTGCAATTCGAAAAATCTCCATCACGAGGAGACCACTGCTATATATAACTCGGGAGCTATCCAGAGTAAGTCAACAAGCAGTCCTAATGCTATAAAGATCCACGGGCTTCAATAATCAGCATCTTCAACATGTCTTCACATTCGAACGTATACATTGGTTCGAAGTGGTTTTAGGATGGGATTTACCCAAATCCGACCCCGGTTCCTTCGAAATTCAATTATCGATAAAAAGTGAATATGAGTATACATGATTTATTAAGTCTCTTTTCACTTTAATTCTTTTCGAATGATTTCGAAATCTCTTTCTTTTGACTTAGGATAATTTCTAAGAAATTCATTCTTTTTCTTTGGAAAATATCTCAAATTTCCTTGCTCAATTCTTGATCAAATTCTTTAACTTTTAGGCGGGTCAAAAACAATGTTATTTAAGACATCGTTTATGATAAACCCTAAATCAATCTTAGCAACGTTTTTTTTTGAGTAAACGGGAATCATATAAATCATTCATTTTAGAGATTGCTTAAATTTTGGATAATTCCAATCTTCTTTTAATTCAAAAACTTAATACAGTCTTTTTATTTAAGAGCATCCGGGCTTTCCCTTCGATCTGTGCCACCCCTTGCCTAAGAAAAGAAAACATAGGTCAGGTAAGTTCAAGGCACTGGTTGCTCCATCGCTAACCTTAGTTAAACACCTTGTTTTATCTTTCCACATCTCAAAGGCGGGACAAATGCACTAGTCGTTTCCGCATACTCATATTTCCAACTTTATTTTGGAATTGCTTATAAATATTCCAAATTATCTTTCAAAACGCTTAATTATCCTTTTTAAAACACTAACAATTTATTCTGGAAAATATCATTGCATTTAAATTCATATTTCAAAATTTATAGAATTCACAGCAGAAAACTGCTACGGAAAGTGTTAAATAAGCTTATTTGAATTAAACAACTTTTAAACATTCGATAATTCATATTTTCCAATCCAAATCTCTTTTAAATCATTTAAATAGATTTATCAAATTTATTTCATATTTTTCCATAATTAAAAACATCCACTTAAACAAAATTTGTTTTACGGTCAATTAACTGCACTAGCGCGATTTTTCTGGAAAATTGATTTGGACTTATTTCAAAATCTACTTGATGAAATTTTGATTTTCTTTCTTCGTTTACAAGATATGGATATAATAGTCCGGATTCTTATCTCGAAGAATTCCGAGCTATATTTAACTCTACACATTCATTTGAACTTTTCGACGCGAAATCGCGAACTACCGTTGCGCGACGCACATAGTTTTAATTTATTTTTCAATATTTGAAATAATCTATTCAAATTGGATTTCAACACTTATAAAATCGTTACAAATCATTTTAAATCAATATTTTCACTTTTTAAAGTATTTAATATATATTTTCACTATTACCATATTATAATATTATTATATTCCTATTATTTTATTATTAAATTTTAAATTCCAATTTCAATTTGATTTCAATTCTAATTTCAAATTAAACACATTTAAAACTTAGATTTCCAATCTAATTTCAATTTAAACTTCAATTCAACCTCAAATTACAATTCACTTTTTCAAAATCGATTTCAATTTTAATTTCATTATTCATCTCAATTTCAATTTCCATTTAACTATCCTTTTCAAAACGGTTCACTTCAAGTTTCAAATTCTTATTCATTTTAACTTTAATTTCACTTCTAAATGAAAAGAGACTTATTTTTCCACAATATCTCATATTACTAAAATATGGTCTTATTAAACAAAGAGATTACTTAACTAATAGAAATTTGATGTCCAAATTATCATCGCAACCATACAACTATCATATAACACTAATATATCCAAAACGGTAAATGTCATAACATTATTACGGATTATCTAACATATTCAAACAATCAATCAAACATTCATGTCATCAAATAGTGATTATCTAACATAACAATTAAGCATGATAATCAATATAATTCAAAAAGTGGTGAGAATTTCTCATCTTCATATCCATTCCGTCAAACTTTAACGTAAGAATTCCGTCTCTCGCTAACGTGCTATTTCCAACGTCTCACCTTTTTACCGTTTCCTTTCCGAACGCTTTTGTTTTCCTTTTCCTTTCTTTTCTTCTCTCTTTTTTCTTTTTCTTTTTTTCTATTTTGGCCGAAAGCTTTTGGAGGGGAATGGGTATGCGGCCTTAGGTATGTGAGTGTGGAGGAGGGTATGGTTTGTAGTGTAGGGGGTTGTGAGGCTCGGCTTGGCTTAGGGTTGCTCGGGTTTGGGTCCTTAAGGCTCGGCCTTGGGGTTTTGAAAGGGGTAGGTGGGTGTAGGAGGTGGGTAGGTGGTAGTTTGGTTTGGTTTTGGTGGTGTAAGGTGATGGTTTGGAGTATGGAGATGATAACTTGAAGATAAAAGGGAAATAGAGAGGTGAGAAGCCATGGAAATGGAGGTGGAGAAGAAGGAGAAAGTAAAAAAGAAGGTAGTGAATGAAGTGTGAAAAATGAAAGGTATGGATGCATATTTATATTTGAGCTTTGGATGGCATATGACTAAAATAACCTTCTCTACTTTTTTGACTTTTCATTTACTTTTTTACCCTTGATTGGACCTTTACTTAATGGAGAAGAAATGGCTAGATTTGAATTTGTACTTATGAAACGATGTTTGCCTTATTTTCTTAAAATTTAAAAAGAAGACTTTTTCTTGATTTGATTTGCATTAAATGGATTTATAAGTATGCATTAATGGTGAGCATATGTGTCATTAATTCCTTTAGTTACTTATCTTTTCACTTTCCATTTGCTTGAATTCTAGGTGTATAAGTTATATCATGTGTAAGAGAAAAGAAAGTTATGTAATGATGTTGTTTTATTTGTTTACTTTTACACTCTTTTGTCAAATCATGTATTAACATTATTTTTATCATTTATGTAAATATTTTCAAAAGTAAACTCCTTTTGTCTTTTAGTACTAAATGTAAAGTGTTTAAATAGTTTGTAAACTTGTATTATATCAAGTTGCAACAACTTGTCGACAACTTATTTTGGTTAAAAACGGCGTTTATGACGACAAAGTTTTACAGTCAAAATTTGACGTTTTTGTTAAGCTATATATTGATGTAAACCAAACTTTAAAATGAACTTTTTACCTCTTTAAATAAACTAAAACATGTCTCTTTATATTTTAAAATCATATTTAATTAATATCAAAATCTCTATTTTTACGGCGTATGTAAAACTGACAAAATGCGACAAATTTTGTTTATTTTTATAAAACGATTATTAACATACTTTTAAATATATAAATTTACTTTTATTATCTTTATTAGATATTTTAAATAAGATTTACCTTTTTAAATAAATATTTAAATTCATTTATTTAAGCCTTTATTTATTATTAACAAAACTTAACTTTTGTCGATTTGCTCTAAAATCCAAATTTATACTTTTTAATTTATTAACTATAAGAATAAATAATTATTTATTATATATAACATATTTATTTTAAGATTTAAACTCCTTTTTAAATTTAAAACGAACGAAATCTCTTATTTTCGAAGTAGCGAAATTACGGGTCGTTACACATAAGCTGAGTTGGTACAAGGAGAGATACATACTACAATCCACTAACTTAAAACATCTCGGTTTGACCTGAGTATTATATAAAATAATGAAACGGGTCAGTCTAGCTTAAACAAGATGATTAATGCATGATATTTGAAGGGAATATACAAGGGAGTGTTAAATAATCTCCTTTGAGTTGAGACTTCATATTCACAATATCAACATAGTTCACAAGAGTAACATTCACCAAAATCACTACAGAAATCCCAACATATCGAGCTCATAAGGAGTTCAAATCAACAAAAATATAATCACCAAATTTCATCTCAAATTATAACTAAGACTATGCATATATCCAACATCCAACATAATGGTGAAAACATATAAAACTCATCAAATTCACCACAAAAATCCCAACATATCGAACACTCTAAGGAGTTCAAATCAACAAAAATGTAATCACTAAATTTCATCTCAAATTTGCACAAGGCTATGTATATATCCAGCATCTAACATAATGGTGAAAACATTTAAAACTCATCAAATTCACCACAAATATCCTAACATATCGAACTCTCTAAGGAGTTCAAATAACCAAAAATTTAATCATCAAATTTCATCTCAAATTGGCACAATGGCTTTGTATATATCCAACATCCAATATAATGGTTAAGACATTTAAAACTCATCAAAGTCTAGAAATCAATAATAAAGAAATCTAGAAAACATCAACAAAAGTGGATCCCAACAAATGGCGAGTCTAACCTGTGCCGCACATGCATCAACAACATATGGCCAAAGCCTACCAAGTACTATTAACAAATTTAGCGTCCAGCAAATGACTCGAAGGTCCGACAAATACTCCGAAAATCCAATAAATTGTCCGAAAGCCTAGTTTCGGCAATATCAACATGCCCGAAGGCCCAACATAAAGTGTCACTAACTTCCAGATGGTAACCAAATCAGTGACAACAGTGCATCCCATACCACACGTTCTCGCTTAACCATTTACTATAAGGTAGATAATTTCACCTCTGTATGACCTCAATCGAACAAGTCTGGAATTAACCAAAAAAGCAAACACATATGTCCCATACCACATGTTTTACTAAATCATTTAGATCTCTTCCTCGTTTGCTTGAAGAGTACAAAAACATGTGATTTTAAGAAAATATTTAATTTGAGGAAAACTAGTTCTAAAACGATTTTGTCGAAACATTAAAAAAATTCTTTCTTCAAAATCTCTTTAGTATTGAGAAATATATATTTATAAATACATTAAATACGCCTTAGAAAAATATTATTCCTAATATAAATCGATTTCGAAAAATATTAATTCAAAACTAGGTTTTAATCGAAAATTTACTTAAGAAAATCGTTTCCAAATCACGTGCACGAAAACATTAAATTCAAGAGCAATTCCATCCAAAACTCTTACACCAAATACTCACGAAAAACCATAAATTCAAAGCTTAAAATATCAATAATACTTACCTTCTGAATTCATAAAGATATGGTCAAGAAACAACAATTAAAATCGCACAAAACTTAGCAATAGAACTCAAGACTATGGCTTATTTAGCCAATTTACCCCTTTAAAACCCAAAGTCTAATAAGACATAAAACATAAAACATAAAAGTTAAGGATGATTTCCATAGCTCAAAGTCAGAAAAAGAATCACTTAATTCGGACTTATGAATCAAAAATTATGGCATTTCATTTTTCAGCACATAAAATTACAAAGCTCTGAAAATCGACAGGGCTGCGACTTAAAGAGCCAATATGACTCTTCAAAACATAAAATCTGGTCAAATTTAAAACATGAAAGATAGGTGATTGCCATAGCTCAAATTAGAAAAAAGAATCACCTAATTCGGACTTAGACTCAAAAGTTATGGCAATTACATTATCTGGAAATAAAATTACAGAACTCTGAAAATCAACAGGGCTACGGCTTAAAGAGCCAATTCCACTTTCTAAACCTCAGAATCTAATAAAAATCAAAACACAAAAGCTTAATTTGATTTCCATAGCTCGAAGTCAGAAAAATAATAACCTAATTCGGACTTAAAAATCAAAAGTTATGGCATTTTCATTATCAGAACATAAAATTACAAACTCTGAATAATTGGAAAATTTGACAAGGCTGAGGGTTAGGAAGCCAACTAGGCCATTTAAAACCCAAAAACTGATAAAACATAAAATATAAAAATTGAAGATGATTTTCTTAGCTTGATGTCAGAAAAAGAATCATCTAATTTGGAATAATGGATCAAAATATATGTCCAAAATAATTCTCAGGTCTAAATTCATTGTCATTGTCGTTTTACTGTCCAAACAGCAACATAGAAGTATAGTATACGCTAATTTAAGTTCAACATTTTATGAAACTTAAAACATGAAACTTGTAGTAAAAATCCCAATCTTTCCTAGACATAAAAAATTATTGAATTTGGATAAGAAACGCAAAAGTTATGGCCAAATTCATTTCAGGTTCAATTTCAGAAATTCATTTTTCCAGCATACAACATATTATTAACATGCAACACTTGTTTGAGCTAGAAATGTGAGTTAATAACATCTTACAGCGAAGACATATGGAAATCACAGCAAATAGAAGCTTTTGCTCAACTTAAAGCTTCAAGAACCCAAAAATAGGAAGAAGGATGGACATGCAAACCCTACTTTTGCCTCAAACCCAAAAGAAAACAACAAACATCAAATATTGTAAGTTATTGAAATCAATTTATCTATAAAATGGATTAGGGTTAGAGGGACTTACTTTGATTTTTCCTAAATTTTCTACAGTTTATTCGAATTTAAAACTTTGATTTTTTTCTTCCAAGATTTTGAGAATAAAGGAGGAAGTGGCTTGGAGATTGTAGTTGAGAATGAAGACTTCTCCTTTTCACTTAAAGTTTTAATGGGATATGCTGTGTATTAAATTCAATAAGGACCCAACACATTTCTATTTAAATTTATACTAACAACACCGAAAAATCAGGGTTGATACAATATATACTAAGAAATATACTTTTTAAAACACTTATGCTTATTTTAAAATCTTTATTTAAAACCCATTTAAAAACCTGTTTTGTAGTTTAAAACCATCACTTTATAAACACATAAAAAGATTTTTAGAAATATATTAAAACCTTGTTATTTTCCCATAAAATAAGTATGCTAATAGTACATATTAATCAATAAAAAGAAGCCCTAGGATGTCTTCCGTTATTAACTTTAAAATTGCAAACCACAATGATTTCAACGTGCATCCATCACGACATTTTCGCTTCCAACATTTATAACATCCATTTTCAAATTCCACAAATATCCAAACCAACTCCATTTATTACTAACACATCAAAATGTGTATAGAACAACCCAATATACATGTACAAATATATATATATATATATATATATATATATATATATATATATATATAAACACACACGCCCACAGTTTTCCCATAATTTATCCGATTTATCCAATTTATCCAAGTTAACATATATTAGTTATTAGGGATTTCAAAGCACGTTTATAATGACTAAATCGTTTCTAACATTCATAACATACTATCACTTTTCACAAAGCAATAATCAACATGTAAACAAGTAGTGGAGCCATGATGCATGTTATAGATGATCAATAGAGATATTATACTCAATAACAATGTTCTCGCTTATTTTATAAGACAAGGTAGGGTCTAAAAGTAAGAACTTGTATTGTTTATTATATAATTTATATTTTCAATACAATAACAATTATATATACAATAATATGTATTTAAACGTTGAGTAAAACTTACCCAAGCTCTAGTTAACGCTTTCACATTTCCAGATAGTCCAAAATAAAAAATCATTCGATTTTGACTAAAATTCCCACAATCCCCAAGCCTGACTAACCCAACTCCATTGTGCTGGTAATCCCGATATGAACGCAACGGCAAAGACGGTCCCTCAATCGGACCTCTTATGAACAAGATATGAATTTTATAACTTTGTGAATTAAATAATTTAATTAATAAACTTAATTAACCATTTGAACTTACTTTACCTCTTGAAAACTCACTCATTCTCTCCTCCCCCCAAATAATGCATAGCGATATGCCCCAATACATCAGCCACGCAGTACACTCAGTGACACAAAGCTACTACCTATGATATTGCAAACCGAATGAGCCGATCAACTCTGCTCCTCGAACATGACTGAGCCACACCAACTTCAGCACCTTCGATCAACCTGGTCAAAAAGAGACTACTTGTTCTCCATTTGACGTCATCATGTCGCTTTCTGATTCTGAGCCACCTAGACCACTAAACCACCGTCGAACAACTTCCCTCACCATCGCGATCGAGATGGTGACGACCTAAAAATCCGTACCCTTTGAATCGACAATAATCCACACATGTCCGACTCAAAAAGCACAGACTGGCGGAAAGTCAAGAGAAAGAAAAAAAGAGAGAAGAAGAGAAGAGAAGAAAGAGATAAGATAGAACCAAACAGAACAATACAGAATCTCACATCGCAGTGGAAAATATATAATATCATATCAATGATCTTTACAAAATAGAAACTATATACGTACACACATAAATCAAAGTTCAACAATCAGTCCGAGTTATCAGCCTCAACAATTATAATAACCTGTCCTCACAAATGCTGATAATAACAACAACTAAGCATAGTGAATAATCAATAATCAAAACAGATACGCGTATACGAAATGAAGATCTCCAGCTCGCATGCTGAAGCTCCAAAAGCATCAAATCTGAACCAGTAAATATACTCGGTCTGACCCGAGCATTGAAAGGGAAGAAAGCCTGAATCAGTCTGGTAAACCAACGTGAGAAACACACTCAACTGAATTTATTAAGTTACCAAAACTTTTCCTTTATCAAAACAAAAGTATCTCGTAAGACAAGTCCAAACATAAACACTGACTTGTTTTTACCTTACGATAATTAAATCCTTTCATATCAAACTCATGTGATATTATACTAGTGTCTAGTATACAAATAATATTCAAAATAGCCGAAATTGTTACCATTATTAAATTCCAGCACATTAGGCTCTACAAATAAAATGGCAGGTACGTAGTGTAGTTTGGATTTCCATACAAATGACCAGGTGAAGGGGCTACCTTCCAGCAGTACATCTCTAGAAGAATGCACCGAGGACCATCACAAAGGATCCTCTACCAACACAAGACCGACCCACCTCTATAACTAGATGGTACTGAATATATCATCCCCCGGTCGTTACCGGCCTTTACCGAGGGCCCTCTAGCATACAAACCACAATAATCAGATACACGATGTCATAGCGTGTAAAGATATATCTAGAAGAGGATGATCATATCCTACTTGGGAGCAACCCACTTAGCCTTGCTGCATCTAACCCTGTTTTGGTTATTTTTGGTTGATGAGGCTAGAGGTAACGTTACCTTTCACAATCATGTATCACATCACTTTGAATGCCATACGGCCATTTCCGTTGACTACTAATTGCCTTCCACAAAAATGCAACCCTTAAGCTCATACGTCTCAAGGAGGGTGCTAAGCTAAGAGAAGTTGCCTTCTCCACCACCACTGATGTACGTTTGTAAAAACCAATGTACATAATCTATAGAAATGCAATGTCAGACAAACATCCATACAAGTTGTCCAGGAACAAGACAAGCCGAATGTACTTTCCTACTACATCTTGTCGGGAAATCCCTTGGATTAGTAGCGAATATTCCTTGCATTGGATATTTCATAATGAAGAGACCACTGCTACTGGATGTATGTTGGGATTTTAACCCCAAACGATCAACAAGCAGTCCCCCACTATGAAAATCCAGAATATCAATATCATCACAAGCAACTTGCATAATCGTCGCATATACGTTGGTCCAAAGTGGTTTTCAGATAAATCTGATCCCCGTCTCTTTGCACCAACAACGCAAAATTGTTTTCCAACTTCACATAGAAACTAAGTCTCATAGACTTATCGCGTATCCAACTTTCAACTTGCTATCCTTCGGGCCAAGAAGAAAGCTCGATAGATTAGAGTAATACTCCGCACTATATGAATCAACATCCTCAACGCAAACGATAATCAAGCCTACACAGAAGGCTACGTACTAAGTGTACGACTAAATAGTTCCCACATCAAGTTGAGGAACTAAAGTTTGGCTAATGTTTGATAGTCGGTTATTTAACTATCAAACAAACAAAAAATATTCAGCACCATATACAACACTGGGTCCTTTTATTAATCTTTCATTGATTAAACAATCTGCCAAATATTCATCACAAATTATCTTTAAAAAGATATATCTCCAATCCATTTCAACTTCTATATTGGAAAACATTTCCATTATTTATTTAACAATAAGCAATTCACAAATCAATTTATTTTCAACACTTAGAAAATACTACATATACCTAAATCACGATTAAGTATATATTTTATTCTATAAGAAAAACGTTTTCTTTAAACACGTTTATTCGGGTCAAAACGAATGTTGCGTAAAACATCGTTACGACAACCCAAAATCACAAGTATAGGGATTTGAAAATAAGATATATATATAAATCCCAATACTATACAAAAACATTTCCTTTCGAAAATCATTTACTATAACAATTGTGTTATAGTCCATCATTTCCTTACTTCTCGAAAACGTCTATTTCAACAATGAATGTTGAAATCTCTATACTCGATACTTAAGACATTTTAAAACATCTTTAAATCATTTTATTCCATTTGAAAGATTACTTTCCAAAACATTTATTCAACTTAAATGATTATTATTCACTGTCCAAAATCATGAAAATACTTCTCTTATCCAAATTCAATACTTCTACACGTTTATCAAAGGATAATCCACTGTCCAAAATCGTGGATATATCTCCTTCAATAAACTTCTATATTTAACTTAACAAATTTAATTTCTTTCGGATTTATAAAACAATGTTTATAAATACCATTTATATTTTTATAAAAACTTCCACTTATAAAATCCTTTTATTAACCAACTCCATTTAAAATCTCGTTTAATGCCAAAATCCAATTATAAGTAAATTCACTTATAATTCTCTTATTTACAAATCCATTCATTTTATAACTTCACAAATTCATAAATCTTGTTCATTTATAAAATCCATTTTATCATTTACCAAACTCCTTTATAATTCCATCATTTTGATTTATATAACATTCAATTTTATAAATCTTATATATAAACCATTTAAAA
Organism: Allium cepa; assembly: GCA_030765085.1. NCBI lineage: Eukaryota > Viridiplantae > Streptophyta > Magnoliopsida > Asparagales > Amaryllidaceae > Allium > Allium cepa. Next base: position 611,724,503 of record CM060942.1, on the reverse strand, counting down.
TAACTCAAAATTTTCAACTTAAACTATTTTATATTAGTCAACAATCTCAATTTAAACCATTTCACAAAATCATTAACTCCATATTTCACAAAAATCACATTTCAATTATATTTCCCAAAACATCATAATTTTTATAACATAAAAATTATCACATTTATTTGTTCAAAATAAATCAATTCTTAACGATTCAAAAATTCAATAAAACGTATATTTCCAAAATCACTTTTAAAATCCTTTTAAATTTGAAATCATCAATTTAACATTTTTAAATTATCAAAAATAGGCCCAATGTTGCAACATCACTAAATACGTCAAGCACGGCATCCAAAACATCATATCATCATATGATAACAACATATATATCAATATCTGCAAATAAATCAATATTGACGAGGAATCCAGTTGGATCCCTCCAACCTATCATCTGCAACAAATATACATATTAGAATATGTGTACAATGTCCGCTTCAAGGCAAACGCACGTACAAAAGGTCATCCGCTCATACACGGGAACGTATAGGGTCATCTGCTCCACTAGGCAGGTATATATCCAAATACTAATCAATATATCATATATCATCCAAAAAATCATCAATCATCATATAATAATATTTATTCTCACTTATATAAAATATCAGTGAGTCAGAAAGAGTGAGTTGCACTCACTTTGCTTGCAGTTGTCGTGTTAGCGATTTATTTCGATTAAAATTAAACAAGCGTTTAATTTCAACCAAAATTTTCACTAGCTCAAACAAAAACCAATCCAGCTTCTTAATGTAATGCTCGTCAATATGAACCTAGCGCAATTCGTTTCGTGCGAAACGGACCTCGTATGAAGGAGTTATCAATTTTTAAACATTATACGAGTTAATATAATTAATTTCACATTTTATTTTTATTTTAAACCTTGCTTAAAATCTGGCCGTTGATTTCTCTCATCAGATCATGGCCGATGAAGCCTTTCTTCTTCCCAAGCATGAACGAACCGTTCGAACCCATAACACGTCGTTTTGCCCTTAATTTTCGAGCCCTCTCCGATCATCTACGCGTTTTAGCTTGCCCCGAACAAACCGTAAATCCGATTGACACGAAATTTTAAATCTTACAATAATATAATATTATGGATCCAATGAAACTGGTTTTTTCAAAATATGATATTGTTTTAAAAATGACTATTTTTACTCGTCAATTAAATATTAAAATATTCAATTTTTGTAATTTAACTTTTAATTCGATTTTAAAAGTTCACTAACATCGTTCTAATTCAAGTAAGATTTAATTCAAAAGGTTATTCACTTTGCAAAGCATATCATTTTATTCAACATATTATTTTTTCAGCTTATAAACTTAACTTTTAAATACTTAAAATTAATTAAATATATGAATTTCAAATGACTAAAATTTTGGGTCGTTATAGAGGTCGTCCCCACCTCAAAATCACATATGACATCCTCTTATTCGTCACGATCGTGCACCCCAAAACGACAAACCAAATGTCACGATGACCAACTCCTCATGGCACTACCTATAAACACCTCTACGTGCTCACCTTAGCTTTAGAAGAACAATGCCAATGACGATGAGCTTTATCTCCTCCTCTATCTCCCCCTAACCTTAGCTTCGGCTACACATGTCCATTACTAATGAACACCATCGTACTCGAAAACAAACATAGGGAATCGAAGCCGTAACTAATATGAAGCTATAAGATCAAAAGTCGATAAATTTAATCAAGTAATTCTCATGATTTAATTAGTGGAAGAATGATAAGGGTGGCGATATGCAAAATTTGAATAAGAAGAGAAAGAGGGAATTCAGGATTTAGGTCATAAGGGTGTTGATGTTTATTTATAGGAAAATAAAATAATATTATGACTCCATCTAGTTTTCTATTGTATCAAAGGATGTCGTATTGGTGGCCACCTCTAATCAGAATCCTAAGGGTTCCTCAATCCCCATCTTCGATTCTTCGACATCCCCCAACCTTTCTTCTTTCCCAAATCAAAAGGATATTCCTCCCGACCAAAATGATGATGGGTTTCAACCTATTAGAAACCTTCGTAAGAACCATCCAACAAGAGTCCCAAAACATCATAATTTTTATAACATAAAAATTATCACATTTATTTATTCAAAATAAATCAATTCTTAACGATTCAAAAACTCAATAAAACGTATATTTCCAAAATCACTTTTAAAATCCTTTTAAATTTGAAATCATCAATTTAACATATTTATATTATCAAAAATAGGCCTAATGCTGCAACAACACTAAATACATCAATCAAGGCATCCAAAACATCATATATCATCATATGATAACAGCATATATATCAATATCTGTAAATAATTCAATACTGACGAGGAATCCAGTTGGATCCCTCCAACCTGTCATCTGCAATAAATATACATATTAGAATATGTGTGCATGTCCGCTTCAAGGCAAACACTAGTACAAAGGGTCATCTGCTCATACATGGGAACGTATAGGGTCATCTGCTCCACTAGGCAGGTATATATCCAAATACTAATCAATATATCATATATCATCCAAACAATCATCAATCATCATATAATAATATTTATTCTCACTTATATAAAATATCTGTGAGTCAGAAAGAGTGAGTTGTACTCACTTTGCTTGCAGTCGTCGCGTTAGCGATTTATTTCGATTAAAATTAAACAGGCGTTTAAAATTTTCACTAGCTCAAAAAAATCCAATCTAGCACCATAATGTAGTGCTCGTCAATACGAACCCAGCGCAATTCATTTCGTGCGAAACTGACCTCGTATGAAGAAGTTATCAATTTTTAAACATTATACGAATTAATATAATTAATTTCACATTTTATTTTTATTTTAAACCTTGCTTAAAATCTGGCCATTGATTTCTCTCATCAGATCATGGACGATGAAGCCTTTCTTTTTCCCAGGCATGAACGAACCGTTCGAACCATAGCACGTCGTTTTGCCCTTAATTTTCGAGCCCTCTCCGATCATCTACGCGTTTTAGCTTCCCCAGACAAACCGTAAAGCCGATTGACACGAAATTTGAAATCTTACAATAATATAACATTATGGATACAATGAAATTTGTTTCACGAAATCCGAGACTTTTTGAAAAATGGCTATTTTTACTCGTCAATTAAATATTAAAATATTCAATTTTTGTAATTTAACTTTTAATTCGATTTTAAAAGTTCACTAACATCGTTCTAATTCAAATAAGATTTAATTCAAAAGGTTATTCGCTTTGCAAATCATATCATTTTATTCAATGTATTATTTATTCAGCTTATAAACTTAACTTTAAAATATTTAAAATTAATTAAATATATGAATTTCAAATGACTGAATATCTGGATCGTTACATTCTCTCCTACTTAAAAGAATTTCGTCCTCGAAATTACAAAGTAAGAAAAGTCACAAAATCCATTAACTTTTCAAAATAACTCGTTCAATTTAGATTTACCTAAATCACTTAAATGTTTAACTTTCCCAAAATCCAATAGTTAAACTTACAAAAACTTTTCTAAGTTTTCAAATACATTTATAGTTATCTTTTCAAAACCAACTACTATCATTTAACTTTTAACTTAAAATCAAAAAAATTCCAAAATCTCGAAAAAAATCTCGCTTTAAATTTCAAAAAAATTCACCATAGTCTCCTTTGCGCGGTTCGATCCGAAAAAAATAAAGATATATATATATCACAAATATACATCTCATCATCGAGGATGAGGCATCTCGAAGGGAAAAAAGTGTAAAAGTACGATATGTAATCCGAGATATGTACCTTATATATTATTAGCGAGCATATACGGCTAATATAGCGTGAAAGCGAGCTCCAAATGTGAAGCAAGCGCCATCCGCACCTACTATGCACTCAACAAACAATGAGAAACATGTATATGTGAAAGCAATATCAATATACAACATATACCACTACAACTACTATATATGCCAATATAGCAAATGCCATCAATAAGCAACAAATCCAACCATCAACGTGACGACCCACCCTTCTGACCCTCTAACATCGACACAAAATACTCCACAGTATGATATGCCGACGTTCAAGTGCCGAAAGAGACAAATTGTTGAGGAAAAAGAAAGAAGATAGAAGAAAGAAGGAACTAAACAATAATAGAATCTCACAATCGCAGCGGAACAAAATATAATATATAATATCAGATCTTTACACAAAGTGAAAACTATATCTGTTTTATGCAATATATCGTCAGAGTATCACTAACAAACAACAATTACCAGCCTGACGATTTCAAACGAGCGCAGCAGCGGATATAAACAAGTACGGATAATACGTCTCGGACTCCAGCTCCTCTCCTGCTCCATAGCATCCTATCCTGAACAAATAAAACTCGGTATGACGCGAGCATTATAATGAAATAACACCCGAGTCAGTCTGGAATACCAGCTGATAAAAATACACCCAAATTGATTATTAAAGTTTCAAAAATCCTTTTGAAAACAAAGCCATCTCGTAAGACCCGCCACAAATAAACATGTCGGGTTTTTACCTTACGATAGCTAAACACTTTTTATAAAAATCATTTGATATTATAATAGGGTCTATATACAAATACTTATTAAAATAGCTGAAATTGTTATATTCATTAAATTCTAGCTACTAGCCACAATCGTGGGTAATACAAACAAAACTCGTAAAAGGCGCGGAAGGAGGATGGATTTCTAACTAATGACTAGGCACTGGGGTACCGCCTGTCACAGTACGTGGCCTAGATCACTGTACCGAGGATTACTCCCAATCCCCTGCAACACAAGGCCGGGACTACCCCTTACTGGATAATCCCAAGTAAGATCACCCCGTGATTGGGATCAGCAACTGCACCACTACGCCAAAATAAAAGGGACATCTAGACAGGGATGACCTCACCTTGAAATGGGTGCTACCCACCTAGCCTTGCTGCGTAACCCCAGATTTTCAGTCATTCTAGGTTGATGAGGCTTGAGGCTAAGCGTTACATTTTTAGAACGTTTCACTTAGAATGCCCATCGTCCACCTGACGATGTTCCAAAAGCATTCATCTATACAAGTCCGTCCCGGGTTCAAACGGAACCGAAGGCACTACATCCATTTTGGAAATATCCTCAGGATTAGTAGCGACTAACCCTTGCACTTCACTGCTCCATCTTCGACTCTGAACTCGTTTTTCCCACGAAAACGTACAAACCAGATCGAAGTGGTTTTCGAGAAATTAATCCCGATCCTGGTCTCTTCGAAACGATCAACGCATTGGCCAATATTGATAGTTGGTGATTTAACTATCAATTAACATTCACAAACATCCATCACAAAATAAATAATTTTCCCCATTATTTATTTTCCTTAAAAATATCTTTGCAAGATATATTTCCATTTTCAAACCCTTTTTGAAACAGTTTCAAACTCTACTCTTCTCATGGAATAACTACCCAAATCTTTATTTCCTCTGAAAACATCCAAGTACCCATACTTAAGATTTAAAATAATTTGAATTCTTTATTCTTGAAAATACATTAAAACATTTAAATTACTTAAATACTTTATTTCAAAATATATGTACTTTTAAAAATATTTCAAATAAAACTGCTTTATATAAAATATGAACTATTTTTCTTCAATATAAAGTTCTTCAAAGAAAACTTTAACCAATTATCTTTACAATAAAACTAGTTTGTAAAACATAAATATTAATGACCTTCTTTTAAAGCATATACCATTTACCCTTTTAAAATAACTACTACTATAACTAATTTAGTAGATATTTACTTCTGAAATCTTTACAACTTAAACAAGAATTTTCTTAAAAACATTCTTTTAAAATCAAATTTAAAACTTTTAACTTTTACTTGAAATCTGCTTTAAAACGTACTTGGCAGGGAACTACTCTCCCATTTTCAGAATAAACCAAAGAATATTTTTGTAAATCCTACACGATTTACCTCAATTCTAATTTACGTTTAAATCCCGTAAATTCCTCCAACACTTTAAAAATAAACCCTCTTTTTATTTTTAAACACATTTCCCATTTCCTGAAAATCACTTTCAAAATATATGCTTAAAATATTTAGAATAAGGTTACTAGAAATTTCTTAAATGAAAAATAATACTTAAGAGAATATAGAGGAGTTTCTAAGTAATTTAAAACAAAATTACCTTTTAAAATAAAGTTATTAATCAAATATTTACATTATAATTTCCTTTTCAAACTTAATACTACTTTACCTTTAATATAATTAAATACCAAAATCTCATAAATAAATATTTACTTACACTTTAAGCAATTAAAATAATATTTTCTCTTTAAAATATCCTAAACACATTTCAAACTGCCCATTTACATTTTGAAAGCTTTTCTTTAAAACATACTAGATTTCCAAGAAAAATATACACTTCCCATATTTTTTAAAAACAATCTTACTATTAGATTTAAGCAATTTGCACTTCTTATAGAAATTTCCACCGGAATCCTAAACTTTCAATATTTATCCCGATAAATATTTCACTTTATTTATAAACCCAGTTTATAAACTTTCATTTCACATTTTCCTTTTAAGTCACAGTTTTAAAAACTTTAACAGACTCCAAACCAATTTTCGAATTTAATTCCTTTTAAATTCTTTACTTAAGAATTTCTTTTATTTCCTTTTTAAACCCAATTTATTTATATCCAAATTCCTAGATTGTATTCACCCAATCATAGCACAACACAAATTTAATTTTCAAATTAATCTATCATAGTATATAAATAAAACACATCATCAATTATGAAAATAATTTCTATATTGTGAGGAATTCAGTTGGATCCCTCCAACCTGTTTCCCTACATCCACAAACGTTAGCACAACAAATAAATATCAATCCAGACAGATATTAATATTTATACTCAATCAATCACTCAACATTTAAATATTATATATTTAAATTCAAGGTATCCAGATATGAGTGAGATTAACTCACCTTGAATTCAACGAGCGTTTAAATTTCTGACTTAAATCGACCGTGATCGATTTAACCCAAAAATTTCGCTAGCTCTGATAGTCTCCAAATCAGAAATGCAGCATAGATCGCGTCGCTGTGATTCCGGCGCTTCTTGTTTCGCTGAAATCTGATAATGCATGCATGAGATATTAATTTTTAAAGTTTGAACTATAAATTTAAAACAAATTCAATTCTAAAATTACTACCATCAACCGTTCAACTCCGGGCTCGAGATCAAGGCCACATGCATCTTCTTCCTCTCGCACGTCCAGTAACCAAAAACCCATCATCGATGCGATTTCGAACCGCCGCACCCCTAAATGAGCTACCAGACCATGATCTGCTAACCTAGAATCACGCGCCTACCCACGCCACGTCTTCACCCAAAATGCCGCCGCCTCCCTCCCTGTCGTTGCCGTGAAAATCAGCCCTAAAGTCGACACAAACGCGAGTCGATTTTGGTTTCAAACGACGACGATTCTCCAGATCCACCGTTGGATTTGGAGCTCTCGTCGAGCTCTTCGATCTTCCCGTTGGAAGCTTTTGCGATGGATTGATGGATTGTTCAAAAATTGGAGATGAAGGTTGATGTATTTCGGCCATTAAAAATAAAAGTGGCGGCCGAGAGAAAACAATTTGGGTTCGACTCGTTAGACGTATATATATATATATATATATACGTGTAATCAAATTATTTTATTAATATTCTCAATTTTAACAAACTTTTACAAACGAACTCCAAATCTCACATGCCGCCTGGCGTTTATAAGGTTTTACCCACATTCTGAACACAATAGAACATGTTTTGGAGGCTAATTTGGTCGTATGTGGAAGATAGCTTTTTAAATCAAGTTTAAATATTAAATTATCGATTTAAATCTCAATGCATTTCTCACTCGTAAAGACAAACGGTAACTCCAAACGCTACGAAATTGAAATCCGATAATAATTAACTATTACGGATCCAATGGAACCGGTTTCGTCGAATTCCGAGACTGTGCCCCGGAAGGCTATTTTAACTCGTCAATAAATTCTAGTGATTTTCAAAATCATCGAAATCACTTAAAATTTCACTTTTAAAATTTTACTAGCTTAATTATAAATCATATAGAATTTACATTCACGTTAGAAATCATTCTGATTCATTTCGAATCAAAATCTGATTATTTATAATATTATAATATTAAATTCCATTATTAAATTAATATATAATTCCAAATTTTAAACCTATCGACTTTTGATTCCATCCAAAAATCCAACATCATTACTTAAATCAAAATAGACTTAAAATAAATTTTAGAGTATATTTTTATATCTATTTACACCCAGATTCACAAATTATTCCAATTTCAAATATTAAATTATTATTATTCAATTCCAATTGACCTGCCATATTTGAAGTTTAACTAATTTTATTAATTTGACCAAAATCTTCTTATTCAAAATCGAATTATAATTCACATTCAACATTTAAAATGAACTAAATGTTCAAAATCTAACGACCAAAAATTCTAGGTCGTTACAATCAAACAACTATCGTCCAACTAACATCCAACAAATCAACATCTATCCAATCAATCCATAAACAAGTCAATACCACTACAAGAAAACA